>CAXKWD010000008.1:89172643-90630143 GCA_964059195.1 Ectobius pallidus
AAGAATAAAACTGTTTCACTATTGGCGTAATTTTAAATTAAAATCACCATTAAAATTCACTTATTGATTTTGTCTATGTTTTGTTAATTTAGAACTACAGGAGTTTAGAATTGAACATAGGATTGTAATAGGCTTATAGCAACTAAAATGTAGTTTCATATACGCGTAAAGCTCTTAATACAGGTAAACTTGCAACATATATAAAATATTCATCATCATCATCATCATTTTCGGCTCTACAGTCCAAAACGGGCCTTGGCCTTCACTATTCTTGTCCTCCATTCATCTCTATCCATAGCGATCTTTTCCCAGTTCCTACAGCGAAGAAGCTGATGGCTGTCCTCCTTGACTGCATCTATCCATCTTTTCTGTGGCTTCCCCACATGTCTCTTTGCAAACATTTTCCCCTTCATTGCCTTCCTTGGGATGCTTGATTCTTCCATTCGCTGAACATGCCCTGCCCATTGTAATCTTTTAAATTTAACAACTGTAGATGCTTCCGCTTCCTTATATTGCTGGTATAATTCTCTATTGTATCTAATAGAGAATTATACCAGCAATATATAATATTTTATATACAGGATATCACTCTTTCTCTCTCTCTACTCCAATTTCTCTTGTTAGTCTCTATGTATGCCTTGTGATTGTGATTCATAGTCCTAAACTGCCATGTGACTATTCAATCTCATTTCTACCTCAAATACCTTGTTTCTCGCATATTTCTTTTATTTAGTGTATGTACAGAAAATCTTCTAGGCTAACTTAATTTTAGTTTCTTTCACAGTTGCAACATATATAACTAATTTATATTTTGTCCTGTAGTATTTTATGCTCTGTATTATAACTAGTTTTAGACTTAATCTTAGGAAATGATGACGAAACCATGTATTTTTTAAATACCAACGGTGAATAAAAAAATTTATTTATTTATAAATTTAATTTAATTTAATTTATATATATAAAATATTATAGATCATAAAAACAAATATTTATAAGTTACAGATGCCCTGATGATGGTTCCATGTAACCGAAAGGCCTAGAGACAGTTAAAGAAGTTGAGAATAAAGGTATTATAGTAGAAGTCCAATTATCTGAACTAATTGGGGATTGATCCGGGTACCGTGTACAGGATTCCGTATAATTGAGTCATAACCGAAAAATACCATAGGAAAATACTGTTGTGAAAGTGTAGGAGCATAGTGCATGCATTGAGGAAAAAAAGTTGCAAATATTTAAGCCAAAATTATATTTATAAAACAAAAGCTTCAACTCTATAAACAGAAGCGGTAAGCCTAATTAAACTGGAAGGTCTAAAATAGAAGAATGCTATATTAAAAGGGAATTTCCGCTAAATCGATCCGGGTAATTGATGAACCTGATTTTTAGCGTTCGGATAATTGTTTATCTTGACAAATTTTTCAATAAATCAATTTTAAAATGAACGAAACTATGCATTTTATAATGTTCAAAAACCTGTAGGCTTGCAGGTTGAAAAGGCCTAGGCTATATAACCTCCCTGGTAATCTTTTGCCTACCGTTATCTCTCGGTTTTTTATGTACAGTAGCTCATACGTTCCCATAGGATTTTTACATTTATAGAAATATTGCATGCTTATGTAGTAACCTCGGTGTGGAATAACATGGAATTGATTCTATTCTGGAGAGTTTACCGTTATTCCTCCCCATACGAACATAAACGGCAGAGAGTTGTGATTGCAATGAATGTTGCTCCAAGTGGTAATATTGGCCAGCGTTTCTGATATTGAATTCTGAGTCACTTGTTCTTCCTTATCAACCAGAGACGTGACTATTTCGAGCGTGTCAATTTTTAATGGAACCTTTTCGATGAAGCAGTTGGAAAAGACAAACTAATATAGCTCCTATTTAATTTTAAATGAATGGGATGAGAGGCAAGTTGAAAGAAGAAAATGCTGCTTTTCACATCACTGCAAAAAAGGCTCGAGTCTCATTCAGTTGCTGTAGGTTATTTGGTTTTAATAAAAGAAAGGACTTAAGAGAAGAGCAAGAAGTTCAATGACATTAGTAAGAGTAGATTAGTGAGAGTGGTACATTAGTAGGCATTCTTATAATTAGATTTAATCCCAAGAAGAGTAATTTTCTGGCACAGGAATTTATCTGTTTTTATTTCCTTTAGAATTATAAGACTGTTGTATTTTCAGCAGTCGGTTTTTATAGCTGGGGCTGTTAAAAATACTCGTTAAGGACAAATTATTTAGGGAAAAGTGGTTTTCCAGGAATCTTTTTATCGAAATAAGTAATAATACAATGATGTAAACTGATTAACAAAGTGCCAGAATGCTTTTGTTTAATCAGTGATAATTGCATTTATGATGTGCAGAAAATGTTATTTTTGTAATAGATTTCCGAGTAAAGCTTCAGATCGATTCATTAAGCAGGGCTTATGGAAGAACAAAGATCTAGTTTAATAATTATACGTGAAAGAATATGTGGGGGTAATGTTATTTGTCAAAGCTAACTGCATTGCAACTTCCAAAACCGTATATGAACACAACTCATGTTGCCACGGGAAATGATTTGCATTTGATAAATTCTTTCTAATATATATATATATATATATATATATATGTTATTTATATATATATATATATATATATATATGCTATATATAGGCCTATATATATATCCATAAATATATATCCATATATATTTATCCATAAATATATATCCATATAAATCCATAAATACATATCCATATATATACTATAAATATATATCCATATATATAGGCCTATATATATCCATAACATAGGCACTAAATTGGGCATTACTCCGGTACCGGTCAACCGATTTGGTCCAATATCATTAAGCTTCTTTCCATGGATGTTATAAATGCGTATACCAAGTTTCATACAAGTCCGATAAAGCGTATTTGAGTTATCGCGCGTACAGACACACAGAGAGACAGAAAGACGTCCCCCACACAATCTCATAAAGTACCATTCTGGAACTTAATAATCTTACTGATAATAACATTGTGATTGCACCAGCAAGTACTGGTATTAATAATCATAGTAATAAAAGGTAGTTCCTAATAAGCGAATTGTTCTTGTGATATATTATTAGGTTATGGTTGATAATATTGTGGAAATAAAGTTAACTGCGCTCTTTTTTAAAAGGCCAGACTGTGAAGAATACACCAAATGAATAAGACTGACACCCCGCTGATTGTGACTTGTTGATTGCTCTATTCACATCACTTAAAACTTGTGCCTCCTATTCTATGCATTCCAATTGGTATGAAAATACTGGACATTTGTAAACTATAAAATTATTTAGAATATTAAGGGTTTCGTCTGTATACTGGGCTGAGAGCATCTGTTACCATTCATCATTGACAAGTTAATAGAAAGAAACTGGTCACTGCCATGCCTGGTAATCCTTTTAGTTTATGCTCCAAAATTTAATTAAAGACACACTTCTCCAATTTTTATTTCTGTGTAAAGCCTACCGTGAAAGATTTTTCTTTTCGTTTAACTGTAAAATAAGTTACCGGTATATCAGTTTTCAGGGAGTCAAGATATACTATTTAAAAATTCTAATTTTTGTAGTGACCCTTCAGTCGTTATCTTCGCCGTTACCTCCTCTCGACAATGTAATGGCCTCCCACACGACATCAAAGTATTTAGTACTATGTCGTCGTTCATTTAAATTATATGCATAATCCTTATCCATCATCATCATATCTTTGTTAAAAAATCTCAGTATGCTAAAAAATTCCCATAGGCGTATAACTTTAAATGTCCGCTACAGATATTTCCTGCATTAAAGAAGGTTTTATTTTTTAATTATACTGCAGGAATTTTAGTTTTTAGATATTACTAAGCTGTTTATTTCTATAAATAATTGTTATTGTTTCTTAAAACCCTTTATTTTTTGTGAAATATTACTTAAAAGGCCATTTAATATACAGTATAATCAATTATTTTGTAATTTGTATGTATGAAATTAACCAGGTAAAAATATTATTATTATTATTATTATTATTATTATTATTATTATTATTATTATTATTATTATTATTATTATTATTATTACTATTGTTATTGGCATCCCTATTCAGTAAAATCACAAATAGCACACTGTATTCAAGAGAGACGACACTCCATCGGACTTAGTTCCTTTCTGCATTCGGGTAATTTAAAACGTTGCTGAAAGTGTTTGCAGTTTCCCTTTGCTTTCGCAAAAGTTTTGGGTAGCATATCGTCTTATTAAGGCTCGTAATTCATTGAGAATGTATGCATCTTGCCGGTATGTTCGGGTAGGAGGCGAGATTTGAGTCTGCGCACGAACACCCAACTGCATTGCAGATGGCTGGAGACCCAGCCTCTGAGTCTCGCTAGTATTGAAGGAGCACAATCTTCCAGGTCAAGGCCATGACGTCTCTATGTCCCCGATCATATCCCTGCAACAGCACTGCCTATGAAATTGCAATGCTATAATGCATTATGGTGAACAGTATTGCAGTGAGTTCCTTTTTTACGCGTATGCAAATGTGCATTTTCCTCGAGATATTTTAGGTAAGGATAGGTCATGTCTGGGTCATACGGGCTTGTCTAACTCCACGGGGTTTGCTTTTCAAGCAGAAAGCTTTTATTTTTAAAACAGAGTAGCTGACTTGAAGATAAGGACTGAATTATTCAGTTCAGTTTTACAAGTAACAGCATTAGTCTTGTTTAGTTAGTTTATTGATTAAAATGCAAATCTGATCAAGTTACATTATCATAAGTTACATTAAAATACGTTCCTTGTCATTTTCCTTATTTAAATCCTTATATACAGTACATCCAAAACTATTATAATGTACTTCTTAATGTTTCGATTGCAATTTGTTCTTTTCATTGTGTAATTGTCATATTATGTGTTTCTTGTCTTTATTTTTTTCTGTTTTTAGTTTGATTATTAGTTTAAATATTTTTTATGTTAAATTTTATTTGTTGACATTGTAAAACTGGCGTATTAGTATAATAGAATATTGCAATTGTGCATGAGCTTCTTATATTTGCAACATAATAAAGACATAATAACCATACATCTTAGTTTAAGTTGCCAGTCTTCTTTATTCATAAAGAATACCTATTATTAAGAGTAGCTTATTACAGTTTCAATTATATTTTACGTATTTGGACTTTTCCCATAAGGAGATTACCACAAGGATAAAGAATAACAAAGGGAGGTACATTTCTGAAATGATAATTTTTTCACACTGGCCGTGTGTAGGCTAATAGGTGGAGTCAGACTGCAAAATGCAATGCCATAGCCGGGATTTGAACCACAGGTCTTCTGCTCTCCTTGCCTCTGCTCTGCCATTTGAGCTACCATGGCAACTTGCCGGTGCAACATTAAATTCTCAGACTGACATACCCCGGTATACTAACAGGCGTTCTCAATATGAGATAACCCAATGGCGACTTACAAATCCTAAGTATTTTAAAGACCGGGCTACCACTAGTGGTAGCTCAAGGGCAGAACAGCGGCATGGTGAGCCAAAGATCTGTGACTCAAATCCCGGCTATGTCACTGAATTTGTATGTCTAACTTGACCTTTTCAGAAGTAGATTTCTCATTAATAATTATAGGTGACTGACGCAAAACATATTATCAGAAATATAATAAGGAAAGAGAGAATTTCAAGGACTAAGAAAATACAGTTAATATAAATATGAATTTCTATGTCAATGAAAGAAAGTGTTGGGCAGCAGAGAGAAATAAAATTGTTTAGCGGCCATATAAATTATTGCTAATTATTATGGGTAAATAGCCTCATATTGCACCAATGCAAGATATTTGGAACCAGGTCTCGTATCTCCTACGGTTTCCCACAGTTGTACCAGATTTTTTGGTATTCTTCCTCATGCAGCTCATCATTCCATGTACAGAGATATTTTGACGACGGTATTTTGCAATTGTAATAGGCTATATTTTGTTTACATAACTATGTTTCCACGTACACAATATATGGGATTAAATGTGCTACTCAAAATTTCCCGTAATATATGGGCTAATAACATTAAAAATATATGTTTTAACATGGATGAAATATCGCAAATAGTTTAGTTCATTTTGGATCGAATTTTGTACTTGAAAGGTTAGTGAAACATCGATATAAGGAAAGTAAAGTAAAGTAAAGTAAAGTGTTCACTCTACAGGCCGTGGAGGCCATTAGGGTTTCAAGAGGTTGAGGATATCAAATTTTTAGGCATTCGGTTCAAGGAGGAGATAAGACATGTTCCTTTAACTAAAAACTATTTTTATTTATTTATTTATTTATTTATGATTAGTTTATCTACATCTCATATTTAAACACCTGAGAGAATATAGGCCTAAACATGGAAATGGTGAATAATAATTAATTACTGAATATATAATCGTTTATAATTAAAAAGCCGCTTCTGCGTATCTCTCTGCATTTCTGTCTTCAAGATTATTCCAGGGACGACGGCTGGAAATTCTTATAAACTTTCGTCATTGGCATTTGAGTTTACGGTTAAAGCACTTAATTTCCAGAGGTTTAGTGGTCGTAAAGGTCAGGCCGTCAGGAAATTGGCTATGATAATTCTAAAATTTAATAAAGTTGATTACCACCTCAAGTAGCGTAAGAGTTATGGATTTTTAAATTACTCTGTAACCATGGAAATGAGTTGTGGGATTACTTCTTCCACCTACC
This sequence comes from Ectobius pallidus, assembly GCA_964059195.1. Classification (NCBI taxonomy): domain Eukaryota; kingdom Metazoa; phylum Arthropoda; class Insecta; order Blattodea; family Ectobiidae; genus Ectobius; species Ectobius pallidus. The sequence continues at coordinate 89,179,350 of CAXKWD010000008.1, forward strand.
TCTTGTAACACCACATTTTCTTCTATTCCATCAGTACACAATGAGCTTATACTTTTTAAAATAGTATTCAATGTACTGTAAGTTTATGTAAGAGTCCAGAAATCATATAATATATATTAATTACTTTTAAAAATCTAATAATAATAATAATAATAATAATAATAATAATAATAATAATAATAATAATAATAATAATGTTATGTTAGGAACTAGTTAGAACTGTCAATAGCCTTGATAATGGTTGTTGGGTTCAAATCTCGAACCACGTGGCCGGTCAGTTTGATTTTTTGTTTTCATGATTTCCTCATTCAAAAGGCAAACGCCGGACTTGTAGTCCACTTATTTACTTTCCAGAACTCATTAGACATCACCGAACAATGGAAACAGATCTAGGACGAATGAATTATTACAGGAGCCTGCTAGTAAACTCCTATCTTCTAAACACGTTATGTGACGTATACGTAATTAAATCCTGCATAATAATGTAAGTAATAATAGTCAAATGATAACAATATTAATAAAAACAATTACTGTAATGATATTAATAATGAAGAAAATAATTTGCTTGAAAATAGATTACTATATTCTCTAGAACATATCTGAATTTTAAAAATGAAAAATGAAAAGTAAGTATATTTTATTTACATTTACATAGGTGTACAAAAATAGTTATAATTAAAGTCTCCCTAAGTCATATATTATATTCCTTTGGTTTAATTTGCGTTCTCTTTTATTATTTATTTTCTTGACCCAGGAAATATAGATAGGCTTATATTTAATAGTCGGAGTAACAATGATTTATAGGAGAATCGGAGGCCTATATAAAAATCGGTAAGATTTATAAATCTATTTAACCCGGAGGTTGTAGGCCTACATTAACTTCTTAATTGTATATTCTGGTTTCTTTCCTCTACCTTGAAACATCAATAATTCAAATCTTAACACGTATATGTGAGAAAGTTTGTGCAACATAATTTGCACTGTTTATTTTTTGGCATAAAGTGTCATGAGACTGTAATTGATTTGACATTGAAATGTATAACTGAAAACTTATGTTTTGAAAACGCAAAAAATGCACGTTTTTTTGCCAGTTTTTCACTCATAACTCACGAACGAAAACTAAAATTAAAATTCCGGCTTCAAGGTGCATTTTCCGACCCTTCAGCACACCTATGTTTAACATTTCAGATCTCTGCGTTCAGTAGATTTCGCTGGACATCGAGGAGAATTTCTTTTATTAATATAGATAATATGAATTATCTCTAATTTGTCAAACATCCATTTAATTTAATCCAAGCCCACCTGATACCACTGGTAACAATACGTTCTGTGAATTTGTTTTGATAATTCTATGTAAAAAGGGATTAAGTATTTTCAAAAACATTTAATTTTTGGCATTTAGAATCAGAATTTTTCAAAATCCTTTCTTAGTGAGCACCTACATTATGAAGCGAAGGTACTGTCAAATTTCAAAGTCTCTACCTGTTATAGTTTAGGCTGTACGTTGATTCCTGTCATTCAGTCAGTCATTCATTCAGTCAGTCAGTCAGGACAAAGCCTTTTATATATATAGAGATAATGCACAAGACGGCAATGATGCACACTGTCACTGCCTGATTTTTGTGTATGTGTAATATGCGGTTCATGAATGCATATATATCCATCTTGAATGTTACTGTACAATAACAATGGAAGCCCGGTCATAAAAATAACTAATTTGTGTGCTTCACCTTATGACATAACTTGTCTCTCAGTGAGGTAGACCATTAAGGGCAATCAGTCATAGGAGAGAGGTTCCATCTGGCGCTGTGAAGTGAACTCTGGCTTAGCTCAGTTGGTAAAGCAGTAGCACGGATATCCACAGGTCCTGGGTTCTAATCACAGTGTCGGAGGAATTTTTCTCCTATAATATTCTCATGCTTTATTAAAATATATTTCATAAAATTCCGAGTCCTAATTATTATAATAATTTAAGAAAAGTGGTATCTATTATAGGTCGTGGGATACTTGGATATTATTCTTGTAATTAATTATTAATTAATTAATTATTATTACTTCCAAAATTTATTTACTAATGGATTAAAAGCAAGTTTATTGAAACTCGGGTAGCACAGATTATTTCAAAGTTGTATATAGGGGTAACACTGCAAAACTTTTATTTCTGGAGCTTGTATGTGCTTGAGAGAAAGGAATCGGCTGAGAAGGTATTAAATCTGTTTAAAAGGCATTAACATTGATTTTCCGCTCTGAACTGTCGTTTAGAGTTTTCTGTGTTTAGACAGAGAGGTGGAAGGGTTGGAAAAGAAGAAAGTGAGAGTGTTGGAGAGTAATAACAGAATACTCAATCTCATTGCACTTAGGTGATTGCTCGCTTTAGCTTCTGTCATTAATATGTCACACTTCAGTAAGTGCTGCATTTCGTACAGACTTGAAGACAATAAGGCAATTGCATTGTTTTAATGGGTATGCTCTCTATAGACTTCTTTGTAATAGAATGCGAATCGCGGATTGACGGTAATAGCTGGGGAGAGATAATCCAAGTTTCAATAGCTATCCTATTTTAGGATATTTAGGATTAGGATTGTCCTATTTAGGATTTTAGGATATATTAACTTATTTGACAAATAAAATATGATACATGCAAAAAATAAAATAAACAAAGAAAGAAAACAGAAAGAAAGAAAAAAGAATACATTTAGGATATAGGACAGGCGGCCAAATTAAAATAAATTAATTTAATCAGTGAATGTTATCCAAATCATTGTGTAGAATACTCATTGAGTCACGAAAAATCTGTAGTCAAATGCCTTCCAAGATGTCCAGTAGCAATCCAGACCAGTGGAATAGATTATTAGTAAATTTCGTGGCCACTCCACGAGCCCTCAAAAAACCAACTACTTCCAAATTTGAAATGTTGTACTTGTCCCTAAAATATGGAATGCAAGGTTCGTAACGCAATTTATTTTCTTCATCAACTCCACTTTGGTATGAGTTCTTCTCGAACTGAACTGTAGGGTCAAGAATTAGTCCTTTGACCTGTTCCCTATTTATAACAACTATGTCCACTCTTCTGATGGAGCCAATGTTAGAGGTAGGCCTACAGAACACTTCTTCATAGATATCGAACTTACCTGCAGCTGACAGAGTCAGCAATGGCTGTCTAGACTCCGTGGTGTATTTTGTTCCTTAAAAGTTCGCCTTTCCTGCAGAAACCAAGTACATGAGCGATGGTTTAAGTCTCCTTGCGCATACGGGAACGGTTTACTTTACCTCTACCTGAAACACTACGAACTGAAGACACATTGAAGTTCATCTTGATGGCATTGGTTCATAACGATGAAGAATGGTCTTTCCTTGTAGAAAGCCACGATTTCTATTTGGGCCATTCAGAGAAAACTGCAACTCCTAATCCTTTCTGTGGAATTTGCTTCTATTTCTTGTACTCATCATGCAAAACTTTTCTTATGCCCGGGTGCACCAACCTTGGTTTTCAGAATACGGCGGTATGGTTGCTTAGTTTACCCCGGTAAAGTCATACTTTTCTTGCACCATGTTCGGTTTCGACCTTTACCGTGGTATAATTTTTACCGGCCGTGAAGGAGCTGTAAAGTGAGAAAACTGCTGTTTTCTTTCCAAGATGGAGATCAGCATAATGTATCACATTTTCGATGTCTAAGCTAAAAGCTAATTGAACGTAATGAATAACAAGAGACAAGTGGGATCTATTTGAAGAATGGTACATATCTTTGCAAATACTGTGCTGTAACATCTATTGAAATGACCTTCCTTTCTTGTGAAAAGTAACATAATTGCACAAACATAATTAATTTTCTTAATTTGGGGAGTACGTATAAGAATTGATAGTTTTAAATTCAAAATAACTTTGAAACAGCATAATTAGAGTTCAAATTAAATTAAAACGTGCATTTTCTCATTTAAAATATCAAAAATAGGCACATACTGTTAGGCTACTTAATCTAAATAATTTATTGCAATACTTAGCATATTTCATTTATTAGTTTTTTCATAGTAGTTAGGAAATGAAATGCCTTGAAAATATTCTTAGAGGGAACCCAATAACTTTTTAAGAAAGTATTTGCAAGATTGCTGGTTTTTAACGTAGCTGCAATATTTTGCTTCATTTTGGTTTTTGAATGAAGTCATTATCTCACATCTAAGCCTACTTTTTATTATTTAGAAGATTGAAAAATATCAGAAATTTTGAAATAGGAAAAAAAAATCAACTTAAAGTTTGAGTATGATACATTAGAGTGTAAACTCACTGTTATGTTCCTAAACCCCTTCTGCTGCACTTGTGGTTTCTTCTATTCAGAGTTAATAGTGTACGAAAAATAACCCACTCAAGATTAACCGGTGATTTGAATAAAACATTTGAAAAAATTGAAAATATCACCTCGATGTCAAAGAGAAAGCAGCAGCACCATGACCCTAGTCCTAGGATGAGATACGAAAACTTAAATTAGGAGGTTAATTATTGAGAAATCTCATATACTTTACACGAGAGAAGTCAGACTCTCATACGAGAACAAAACTACTTATACAAAATTTACACGAAAATTGTTCAATTCAAGGGCCATAGTACGTACACCATAAAATAGTACCGTGTATTATATTCCTAGGATGATAGGCTTATTACGATGAACGGTTTCTAGTTTTTTTTCTTCAAAATCCCGGTCTTTCTATACACAATCGGTTAAGGAGAAAGTAAATATGTGAGTGCGCTTTCAAAATCTGACTTGACAAAGGTTGGCCTACGTAAAGCAGAGGCTTTGAAGTATTGTAATGTTTTAAGCTGTCTACTTGTTCCGTTGAACGCTTGGTCCAGTTGGGGTTTCTAGTGTGTGCACAGCTACTGACGATGAAAATCGATTGTATTAATGAAAGGTCAAAGTGCACTGTGTCAAATAAAGTTTTCATGGCGGAGGCTGGAAAATATCAAAGCCCTGTAATAGATACAGGCCTAACTTTGACTATTTACTTCTACATCTTTGTGCATTGTAATCAGTTAATTATCTGCTATAAATTGCCGTTACGTGTGAGGAAATTGTAGCATATAATTTTATAGTCCAATCCGCATTAATTAATTTTATTTAAAATTGTAGCAGTAAAATAGAATGTTTTTATGCACTTTTCCTAATTAGCCCTAGAGCGGGCGCGCTTTCTAACGTTACGTGAGCGGGCGCGCGGTGTATTTTGAACATACTGCAGATAAATGCCAATTTCTTGTTATTCCTGTACTTTAATTTACAACACACAATTCATATATAACAAGTAACTTCTAAGCTAATGCTTAACAATAGTTTCATAAATGATTTATAAACGCTAACTGGTTTCAAATTTCTTATTAGTCCACTTTGGCCTCATGTGAACGCACGCTGCATTTCTCCCAAAGGATTCCTGTTGGGGAGTGATTGTGCAAAGATATTGATTTTTTTTTTACGTTTCACGATTTTTTTTTCTATCCATATCATTTCTTTTGTTTATCTATACCAGAATACTTACATGACCGGGCGCACGCAGTATATTCATTACACCTATCTTGCAGTTCCAAGAAAAATATACTGTAACTCTTGATTTGTTGATGTTACGATCGAAGTTAACTACGTGAAAGTTATCGACAGTTTGGCATTTTTCCGGTAGAGGCCAAATTGTAGTGTATAAAAGCACCAGCTTGCCTGCTCTAGGTTTAAAAGAAAGGTAATGTGACCCCTATACAGGCCATGGAGCCCAGAGGGTTTCAGGAGTTTGAGGCTCCCAGATTTTGGACATTCGGCACGTGAAGGTGGTAAGGTTGTCAGCCTGACGCACCGGCGGCCTTTACCCCCAGGATTGCTCCTGGTACTCATTTCTGTTAGAGGCTGAGTCGAACCCAGGGCCGTAGTGCCACCAGAAGGATTAGGCCAATTGAAAAACTCCAACGACCTCATTGGGAATCGAACCCGCGACCTTCCGGTTTGTAGCGCAGCGCCTCAACCATTACGCTACGGCGTACCCCTAGCTCTAGGTTTAAGCCAGTCGTTATTTCCAAATGTAAAAATTCATGATTGCAAGACTCAGTGATCCCAGATGATCGTTCAGCAAGAAAAGGAGTATAAAAGACTCTCATCTATACGTTCGGTCCAATTACTGAACTTTTAAATACATTTATAAAAATTAATTAAATACTTTAAAAAAATTAAGTAAAATGATGTTTGAATTTTTGGTTTAACGTGTCTTCACATCAAATCTGCAATTTGGTTCCAAAAAGTTGAAAGCTACACAGAAAGGACCTTTATTCATGAAACTATAAAAATCACAAATTATCTAATAAACTTACAACTTTGAAAATTGTAGGGTTTATTGTGGTAAATGTTTTTAGCTTCAGTTTAAAGAAATAAAGAAAATCGTATAAACAATAGAATTTTTAAATTTCAGACATGGGTCTCCTAAACGAGATAATTATCTTTGAAAAGTGCATATTGTTTATGGACATGGATGACTGACTCAAACACTTCAGTGGAGAACCGCCCCTGGAACAAGGCCAATGAGTGAGGTTTTCGTAATAGTGTTTTTCGAGACTAGGTCGGAAAGTGCTGTGTAAGTATGTCTGCAAAAAATGACGCGTTTGGGTCTAATCTTTTCACATTTCCGAGACTCTGCCAGTTACATAACGCCCATGTATTGAATAATTTTTTCAAGATTGTGAATATTTATAGACTATGTTACGTGAAATATTTAATCGCTAATAGCTTTTAATTTTGGCCTTTAGGTTACGTGGGTACCAACTTTGAAAAGTAGTGTCAATTTTTTCATCTACGTGGCTATCGATACATCGATTATTTCAGCGCAGGCGCAGTAATTGCATCGTACTTAGCCACTCGATGAATTAAATCTAGCCTAAGTTAATAGTAAAAGGATGAAGAGGAAAGTAAAGGCGCAGGCAAGAATAAATTGGTGAAATTTAACTAGCAAATATGACTATATACCATGCCTGCAATAAAAATATACCGGTATATAAAAAGTCAGAGGCTTTGACATAATGACGTACGTGGGCTGCAAAAAAGGAAAAAAGCACATATGGTTTAGGTTACCCATACAGGGTGCAGGAAATTCGGGTTTCTGTCACAATAGCATGAACAGGAAATGGATGAAAGAGCACTAACTTTCAAATGATTCTTAAAGTGCTTCTAGAATGTATTCCATCAGTTTTTGCTTTATACTGCAGTTTCAGGACATTGATATCTACCTCGGTAGGCCTATAGTCCGCACGGTTTTAGAAGGCATATGTGCTGAGCTAATTTAGAAATTCTCTTGCCTACTTCGGGTGCCCATAGCATAAGCGTGAACAATAGAGTTTCCTACTTTTCAATCCCTCAAAAATACTTTAATGCACACATTGGCTCAGTTCATATTATGTCTTCTAAGACCTTGTGGACTATAACTTCGCATTGAGTGCTCTGCCGTCACAATTTTGAAACTCTTCGTGTATTGTATAGCAAAAATTGACATTATTCAATGCCTTCAATCATCTCGGAGCATTCGACTTTCGCAAAAGACTGTCGAATGCGATGGAAGCTCATAGAGATTGCCATAGGGAAATTTATTTGTTTGCTTTTCGTTTTCTGCAGACTTTTTAAGAATGTTATAAAACAGTAACTAAGCGAATATTGTAGCTACCATCTATCCTTTGTTAATTAATCCAAATGTGCCCATGTATGCAAAGAACAGAAAAAGTAGAAAGCAAGGGTAGGCCTATACAATTTAAACTGCTAGAAGTATTTTGTTTATGCATCAAAACTTATGCACCTATCGCTGGAGTTTACTGAAATCTACTGGGCTTAATTTCGACAAAGGTGGTTTCTTGCCACTACCGATTGAATCGATTTTGGACTAAGCGTTTCTCGGTAACAAAGGCATGCGGGGTATCAGATTCTGGGAATCGCCAATCCACAGGGCACCTGATATTTTGTGCGCTTTCTGTATTAACCGCTTTATATGAGCTGTTGGGTTATGTCGATCTGTCGATTTAATTACTGCAATAATGTTTCCCTAACCCTTTACTTCCCCAAGGACTAAACAAATCGTCGTTTTTCCATTATGGTGGCCGGAGTGGGATCAGCTAATTAGTGAGATTGGAGCTGATGTGACATCTGTGTGGTCTACACATCACAAAGCACACCTGCGGTTCATTAGTTCAAGCCTTCAGCATTAAAGCATACGCTAATTATTTTCATTTTATAATCTAGCAGCAGGAAAACTTTGACTGCACGTTAACCACAAACAAAACATTCTAAATTATTTTTAAAAAGATACTAAAAACCTAATAGTATAATAAAATTTGCAATAGGAACATATCAAAATCTAACTCAAAACTAGAACTTAAACAACTTTACAGGCAAATAATTTATTCGCATACATTAAGAGAACCCGCTTGAAAATGGTAAATTCTACCCAAATTTCCAACAATTTTATTAAAAAAGTAGTTTTGTTAAAATATTTTGTTATATTGCTGTGTGTGCATTGTGTTTAGACATCTCGTGTGTTCATGTCGTTAAGCCCTCACGGACTCGCGCACGTATGCCCATTTCGCACCCCTAGGAGACGTAATGATGTGCATGTCCTAAGATTCTCCGGTCAACAGACTCTACCACGAGTCCCCACGGAGCTCCCCTACATCCAACAAGTACCAGTACCAAGTACCAATCCATGTATACCGCAACCCCTTGGTCCCTCCTTCACAAGATCCACAGGGTCGCGACACACCTTTACGTGTGCCACATCCCCTAAATCCCTCTAATCCAGAGTCCCAGAATTGGGGCACACCACCAGTAACTTTCCGACCACAAGCGACGGGGCAGGTCTCCCCCGACCCGTATCAGAGTCTGAGTCTGCAGCAGGAGCTGGCCCGATACCAGGAAAGGGGAACGGGATGATAATGAGGGGAGAAAGGAAGATGAAGTGAAGAGTGTTAGTGGAACGAATGAATGAATGAACGAATGAATGAATGAACGAATGAATTAATGAAAGGGGGAGATGGGAGGATCCCCGAGAAAGTCACGTTTTCGTCCACCACGAATGACACACCCGGCTGCCCAGGGATTTGAACCCGGGAGCGCTTGAATGCCTGGCCCACGCGCTCAACATGAACCACCGAGAGGGCTATTTCGTGCGAGATTGTATACAATTGTGTAACAGTATACCAAATTACCTACCTTAATGTCCAGTTTCCTTAGGCATTTATCAAAAGGGGCAAAGTGCAAAAGTTTCACATGGGTTTTCTAGTTTGAATTAAGCATGTTAAGTAAAATGTCTTGCAAACGAATATATAGGATGAAAGATATTAACTACAGGCAATTATTGTACATGTGTTGTTTTTAGTGGCGCTATGGCCCCAGGATCGACTCAACGTCCAACAAAAATGAATACTAGAAACAATCCTCTGTATGAAGGCAGCCAATGCTTAAGGCTAACAACGTTACCCTCTTCATATCCCGAATGTCTTAAAGACAGAGCCTCAACCTCCTGGAACTTAAAGACATTTATGTCCTGTATAGGGACTATTTAGCTGTATTTTTTATCATTAATAAAATAATTGTTAATCGGTATTTAATATCAATATTCTTTTAAATTCATGAAAACAGTAAAATTTCTACCTTGTACTTCCGCTGTGTGCGTGCTTGAAAAGACGCTCTATGTTTGGTTATTCGAGCTCTTACAAAGAAGACTTGGTGCATATCGGCATGGAAATTAGTAAAGCCATGCATAAAAAGCAAAGAATTTGCATTAGATGTCAGAATGATAACCTACCAACCGGAATCCTTGACCTATATAAAAATCTTTTGTGTCCCTGTTATGATAATATGACGAACTAAAAAAAAAAAACACCATTGTGAATTCATTGCACAAAATTGCAGCATAACACAAGTGTTGAAATTTAAGCAGGCCCTTTGATTCTGATGAATATATATGGCCATGCATTGTTCATGTATAAATGGTATAGGCCTATGTGGGAAATACTTAAACCATGACATCGGTCCTCTATGATATAACATTGGCACCATTGCTAGTTAAATACTAACCACAGAATGTGGAATACACTTGGGTCATTCCATATTAAATCAACAAATGGGCGTTGCCTCACCATTTTTGATTTTGATGAAATTTGGTAGGTGATGTGTACCAGTCTTCTGAGCCCCAAAACAAATCTTGTTATACCTCTAAAAAATTTTACTCCTGAGATATAGGCATTTGTTTGGGACATGAACAAGCAAAAAATGTAATTTCAGACCCATTTTCTGAAAGCCGTAGAATTTCTATTTGAATCAGTAGGATGATCAAATAGGGCTCATTGGAAAGCTTAAAGAATGGACTTTCATTTGTGCATACTAAATTAGATTTAAGTTAAGTCTAAACAGACGTTTCTAGGGCTCTAATCTTCGTTCGTGAACTGTCGTTTTGCGTAACTTTAGACATTAAAAAAACAACGAAGGACTTGGAGTAACAGGCCAATTTTTTTTCCTGTTACACTTATGTATGAGGAGTATGTGTAGGAAAAAAACTGAGCTGTTACTGGTGGTCCTACACCCTGAAAAATTTGCTTAAACTTCGAAAAAAATGTAAATCGGGCTTTTTCTCGGTCCCAAAAAGTAATGTGGGACAGGTGATAAAAATCTGAAAATGCCAAGATGAGAAGCCCTTATAGTGTACTTTAAAATAAAAACAAAAACATTTTGTGACCCGAAGAGATAGAGGAGCTACAAGCCTTTGAAATATCAAGAAAACAACACTTGACCGCTACTGAAAATAGGCTAAGCAGATAGGATAATTACACAAAATTTAATTTAAATTTACATAAAATATAAAACATTTATTTACAAATGAGAATTTTCCTCAGTTATACAAATTTAGGATTTTTTGTAATTTTTCTAAAAATTTTTCACATTTGACTTCTTTTTAAGCTACATTGATGGCAATTTCAATTACTGTATTTAGAAACCATTCTTATCCTGGTTTATTAGGTGTAGGTACTGCATTAAACTCTACTCTTCTATACAGTATATTGAATTATATGTTAACTGTTATGATAGGATAAGTTCTGGACACGCACTGTTCATTGGAGTCTGGTTGCTGACCAAGTCATGTTTGAATACGCATAGCTTCATATGATCCAGCCCCTCTGTTCATTGCTGTCCACTATCCACTTACTGAGCTGACTCACAGCAAGTAGGTTGTGTTTGTGCTTCATTATCTTTTGATTAGTTTATTTATTTTTTAAATTATTACTATTGTTATTTTGTGCTGAATACATGCTATTGAAATTGTTACCAGTATATTACTATGATTGAGTGTTCTTGTACTGTTGGCATCTTCAGAGGAGAGGTATCTAATAAATTATCTTACTCTAGGTCTTCAGTACTCAATACTATTTCCGAGTTCACTGAAGAACAAAAAAACATTATATTCAATTAGAAATGGTTGCGATGATATAAAATGTTTCACAAGGCTGAAATTTTGGACAGATACTTCCAAATCTTGTGTATGGTCTTGCTCTGCCCCTACAGTGTTCACTCAAAACCTATTAAAAATATCTCTCAGATAAATATCAATGACACTTTCCATGTGCAGTCCTGAGCTGAAATTAATCACAGGGAAGGTATTGTGCACAAAATGTTTAAAAAATTAAAAATCCAAAACAAGGCACAGAGACCGGTACTGACAGTGAAGATGAATGCCCAGACATTTATGAACCTGAAGCCATTCTTGTTGAAACAGTTAATGATGCTTGTTCAGTCCTTGGTATTTCTCCTGTTAAGGTGCAGAAGCTGTCAGTTGAAGCTAGACCCTCAGTGTTAACAAATAAAGTTAGTAAGATAGTCAAATCTATAACAGGAAAGTTAAGCAAGTCTTTTGATTTGAACATTTCAACTGATAATGAGGAATTTTCAATGAACATGCAGCCTGCCAGTTTAGCAAATGAGTACAAGCAACTAATTCACAAGCTTAAAGAAAAAAAATGAAAGTTGCTTCAACTACTAAAGAACATTGTAAGTTTAGCTCCTGTAGTAGTTGGGAGTATTAGTGTAGTTCAGAGTGAGTTTAATGTCAGCCAATACTTAGCCCGCCAGTCAAGAAATTTATGAAAAAGAACGGGATTTTGCAACAGAATAAGGAGAACAGGACTAGGAATAAACTTGATGAAGTTTCAGTCAAAACTGTACAAGACTTCTACGAAAAAGATGAGTACAGCAGAATGATGCCAAGGAAAAGGGACTGTGTATCTGTTAGAGGACCTAATGGAGAAAAAGGTTAACATACAGAAAAGGTTAATTTGATGTGACCTTAAAGAGCTTTAGGCAGCTTTTAGTGTAATGCATTACCTGCATCCAAAAAACCAGGATAAGAATGGTTTCTAAATACAATAGTTGAAAATACAGTAGGCCTACTTGAAATTGCCATCAATGTAGCTTAAAAAGAAGTCAAATGTGAAAAATTGTTACAAAAATTACAAAAAATCAGAAATTTGTATGACTGAGGAAAATTCTCATTTGTAAATAAATTATTTATATTATATGTAAATTTAAATTAAATTTTGTGGTAATTATCCTATCTGCTTAGCCTATTTTCAGTAGCGGTCAAGTGTTGTTTTCTTGATATTTCAAAGGCTTGTAGCTCCTCTATCCCTTCGGGTCACAAAATGATTTTGTTTTTATTTTAAAGTACACTATAAGGGCTTCTCATCTTGGCATTTTCAGATTTTTATCACCTGTCCCACATTACTTTTTGGGACCGAGAAAAAGCCCGATTTACATTTTTTTCGAAGTTTAAGCAAATTTTTCAGGGTGAAGGACCACCAGTAACAGCTCAGTTTTTTTCCTACACATACTCCTCATACATAAGTGTAACAGGGAAAAAAATTGGCCTGTTACTCTAAGTCCTTTATTGTTTTTTAAATGCCTAAAGTTACGCAAAACGACAGTTCACGAACGAAGATTAGAGCCCTAGAAACGTCTGTTTAGACTTAACTTAAATCTAATTTAGTATGCACAAATGAAAGTCCATTCTTTAAGCTTTCCAATGAGCCCTATTTGATCATCCTACTGATTCAAATAGAAATTCTACGGCTTTCAGAAAATAGGTCTGAAATTACATTTTTTGCTTGTTCGTGTTCCAAACAAATGTCTATATCTCAGGAGTAAAATTTTTTAGAGGTATAACAAGATTTGCTTTGGGGTTCAGAAGACTGGTACACATCACCTACCAAATTTCATCAAAATCAAAAATGGTGCGGCAAGAAATTTTCTTAAAATTTGTTGATTTAATATGGAATGACCCACTTGTGATTTATACTAGATCAAAATTACACGAATAATAGTATAGGCCTGCATACAAGGTTCGCAGAACTTGTTTCTTTGTTTCTATAATTAGTGCAATCACAGCAATCAGTCCGTCTCTATTCCATACGATGCATGTTCTTAATGAAGTTATTACTGTTATCATCAGAATAATAATAATAATAATAATAATAATAATAATAATAATAATAATAATAATAATAATAATAATAATAATAATAATATATACATCCCTGGAGGGACTTGGCCTACCTCCCGACCGCTGCGTCACCTACCACAGGCAGATGACAGGTTTGGGGGCATGTGGTCAGCATGCCGACACCCACGGCCGTTAATGGTGGTTTTCATGACCGGAGCCGCTACTTCTCTATCAAGTAGATCCTCAATTTGAATCACGAGGCCTCCCTACCTCAGGAAAATCCGAGGAGGTACCGGGGATCGAAACCGGGCCGACGAATCCGTAGTCAGCGACGCTAACCACAAGACCACGCCGGCGGTCATATATATAATAATAATAATAATAATAATAATAATAATAATAATAATAATAATTCGTTTATTTATCCTGGCAGAGCTAAGGCCATTTGGCGTTCTCTTCCGCTTTGCCAGTCAAAAAATTACAGTTAAAAATACAATTACTTATAATTAAATGTAAGACAGTTGAACCTAAAACTAAATTAATTACAATTAAGTTACAAGATAATCTTGAATACAAAATTGAATACAAAATTGAATACAAAATTAGATTGATAATTTTATATATACTGTATTCACACACTGATGTATGTTTGCAAGGCTGCCTACTTCCTGTGCCTACCTGATTATTTGCTTGCATTTTCAACTCTCTGTCTGTTCACGTATATTGTATCTCTGTCTGCTCGACCAACGGTCTAGACTCTAGACGATTGTGTATTTTTATGCAGTATTTTCGTGTTTTTTCCATTTTCCTCTCTATTTCCATGCCTGTCTGATTCTATCTCCATATATTTTCTTTCTGCTGCATTGCCCACTGGTGTTTTTATACCTATGTTCCCCTTAATCTTACTCTTCTACTCTATACCACCTTATTTTTATGTTTTTTTACATTACCTGGCTCTTCTTTCAATCTTTAGTTGTTTTTTTCACTCCTTTCATTCTTATTATTTTTACTCCTTATAACTGTTATCTTAAAATGGCTGCATGGCTCCATCATTTTCAACGTGGGTCTAAATGAGAAAATTTAACTATAAGCCAACAGGTAATCAACAGTCTTTATACCACAGAAAATGACTGTGGAGATGTTGAGCGAACAAACTTTTCACTCGTAGTTTTCCACTTTAATGGGATATGAGCTGGCTCGAAATCTAATCTTGAGTTCTGAAAGAAACTTTTACTTTCAAAGATCTGTCATTTGTGGGCATTGTACCGGATACATGCAAAACTTTGTATTAAAATTACTGCTGATGATAGTGGAGTTGGTTTCAGTCAGGTGTATAACAATCCATTGTGTACTCTATTACTGTCAGAACTTCTACAAACATGCAGGCAAGGGGAGACAGTCATGTGACAGACTTCAGCAACAATACAATTATCTTTCTAAGCAGAAATTCCTCCCAACATCTGGAAAAGCAAACCTAAAGATCTTCCTTACAATAAATTTGAACAAATATTAAAAAATAATTACCCTCTTAAAACAATGTTGACGCTTGAAAAACTATTGCATATCAATTATCTGTTGATACAGGTTCAAAAAAAATGCTTAATTAATTTTGTGTAAAAGATCTGATGTGAATCACATAGCTTCCTCTACTCAAATAAAAGTTTTGGCTCTTAGTATAACATAACCTACATAGTACATAATATACCACATATATTATGTTTTTGTTTGACCATGCCATAATACACTTATGACTTGTGGCATAACGGTAATAATTAGGGGGCGGATTTCTATGACATGTCATATTTTACCCCTTTGCGTTATTTCAGGTTTCCAACTAATTTAAACCCGATTCCAAGCATTCTGATGAAAATGGGACGGCTTTTATTGTGCATAGGCTATAACTGCATATTTAGGAAATTTCCAACTATTGTAGCATATTTAGTATGAATATGCATATTTAGGTTTTTTTTTTGCATATTTGTGTGCATATTAAAGAAATTTTGAAGTTTCATATCATATTTTGTAAATTTTGCATTACACTGATACTTTTTGAGAATGTACAGATATTTTAAATAATTAACATTATATTTTAATAAAATGAATTGTAATGAAACTTTACAAAATATACACAATGTGTAAGTAGTAAAGTCATATTTTAAATTTTATTGGTCGTATTTTAATGTTTTTTAGGTCATAGCCTAAATGCTTGCATATATCCTATGTTTTAGGTCATAGAAATACGCCCCCTAGTAATAATAAATCCTTAACGATACAGATTTCCATTATGACATCTGTGTGGTATCGATTATTATCGAACAAGGAACAATTTTGATACCTTGAGAGTATAAGCTAAAACCTGCGTAATAAATAGCACTTTTGAAAAAAAAAAATTCAGCTAGTGTTAATTTTAAGATCTTACTAAAATGAATTCATATCGTGTTGTCAAAATTCCTTAGTTTCAAGGAAACTAGCAAAGGGAAGCTTCAATTTGACCGACCCCTTAACCTACCATCTGTCGTAGAAGACAAGAACTACAACAACAGCAGCTAGGCGATGTGAAGGACTGCGCGGGCGTTTGTTTTAGTAAATCTAAAATCCCAATATTTAAACATTTAGTCTAATTATGGTCGAAAAAACAGTCGTATGCAATTTGCCTGTAGGCCTAATGGTAATTACGGTACTCGTATGAAAGTTATGAAACTCCCTTTGCTCGTTTCATAAACATAAACTCGTTTTTTAATAAATGCCATTATAGGCGTGTTGCATAATCAAATAAATATATTATGCTATTATGGAATTCTTGTACCGTTAACCGTTCATGTAGGCCTAACATTAGGCTACTTACCGTAAGTATGAACTTATCACTTCTCAATTTGTTCTAGAACAAGAGGCCTTATTTCAAGGCGTGCACATGCAATTGCTTCAGCCTCATCGAAATATTTATTGTACACTAGGCAAGACCCAGTTTCTAAAACCTATGACAAGCTTATAACTTCCATCCAGACAATATTTGCGAAAGAAAGTATCAAATTAAAGCTCTAGCACTTAGGTCAATCCCCTCAGAATTAACCAACAGAATTAAAACAAAATAGAGTCGTTTTAGAGAAAATCACAAAAAATGAAATACTATTCATGTAAAGTGGCCTTAAAAGTATGAGAAAGTTGTCGCTAGTCTTTGTCACGTCCCTAGAAGATAGCTCAACCAAACGTAACATTTTGTTTTTAGTTAGTTAGTTATTCCCCAGGTTCGCAAGCGACCCCTGGTGATCCCGTAGGAGGATATTCTCAGCGTATTTGTTACCGGGGTGCGCCAGTCCCCTACCTACTTAAACCTAAGGATACACACACCCAGTCCTGAACCCGGGATAGGAATTTTTCACTACTGAAAAATCACCGACCCGGCCGGGAATCGAACCCGGGCTGCCGGAGTGGAAGGCCGGCGCGCTACCGACTCACCCACGGAGTTTTTAGACAGTTTGAATTAAAAGTAGACCTTCTAGCACTAGACAGACGAAGTAAAGTTGCACATTATAAAATCTTTATGCCACTCCATTGGTACCAAATTTGATATCCGTCATATGGAAAACACTCATTTAGTTAAAAATATTTGCATAGGCTATGATATATAAATAGACTCACTTTGATGAAAATTACCAATAAAAAAAACTACTACGCCTTTTTAAATGTGAAATTTCTCATGGTGATTGCAAAAATCGTTATATTTTCTGAGTGAAATGCGTTTTTATGTTGACAGCGGTGTAAATTTACTAAAATTTATTAGGTCTTTTTGCTTGAGAAATCTATATTTGGCGGAGACGGACAAAAACTCTTTGTTGTGTTGAAAGTAAAACCATCTTTGAAATTAATATTGTTTAACCCATTGGTGTCTGGGATGGACAAGGCCAAGAGAGAGGGATGAAAGTAACATTACTGGCGTATTCCTTTTAAATAGTCAAATCTTTAGCGGTCATTTTCACATTATCCATAGCCAACCATAAAGCATTTTTATTAACCCAATTAGGAGCATTGGGCCAGATGGTAGATCTAGTCCATCAAGGGATGTACCGCCATGGAGTTTAATTTTGGTTCATCGATACATTCAGTCAAATATCTCTGAAATATGTTTCAATCGATTCCTCATTCATATTAACTCATTTTCAGTAGATTATGTATGTATGTATATGTATGTATGTTACCCTATGATCCCCAGGTGGAGCGAAGGGGCCCCAAGTGGAGGTTTCATTACCCATACTGATTTTGATAAGCTTATTTTCCGAGAGAGGGTAGAGGGACAGGTGGTAAGCTCATCGCCTCGCAACCCCCCTCTGGAAACTAAGTATTTCTTGGACGTGAAAGGGCCGAGAAATTTTGTCCAGAGGCTCTAATTTAGGCTTGGAGTTCTTTTACGTGCCGTAAATCTACGACACGGGACCCCCAGCTTAAAGTCCCTCCCGGAGGACTCCGTGCCCAGGATTTTTACGTCCTGAAAAATCCATCGATCGCGGCCGGGTTTGATCCCGCGCCCTGCGGATTTAGAGGCGGGCACGCTACCTCTAGACCACCGCGGCCGACTTCAGTAGATTAAGGAATCTTTAACTCCGACAAAAATAAGCATGGGCCTTTATATTAATTTTTCATCCGAGCACGAGCAGTCTTGCTCGTTCGGATGAGTTCAAATTATTATCTATTTATGATCTTATATCTGTTTTAAATATTTTATAACTTTTGGATTTATATTTTTAATCTCATGTAGCTTATTGTCCACCGCTGTGGGGCAGGGGATGCGTTCGCTCCTCTCACGCAGCGGGCCCGGGTTCGAGTCCTGGTCGGGACAAGCTATCGAGGTGATGTTATTCCGAGGTCGTTCGTCACCTTTGAGACAAATGTCGGGCAACGTTAGGCCCTTGTGGTCCCCGGATATCATCTGACCGTTATTATCATCTTTATCGATCCATCCATAGTTGTAGAACCGGGAAATATTTTTATGTATCCTTCAGTTGTAAATTTATTATCTCTATTTGATTTAATAAGAATAAATAACATTTAATAATTTCTATAGGTATTCTACAGGAGTTACGAGGGATAACGCTGAGGGATTCTGTATACAACATAAAGTATCCATATTCATATCTGAATGATAATTATTTGCCTTTATCTCTCTGGTAGGGACAAGAAAACACCCGAAAAGTACGTTTAATTATTTTTACCCCGTCTACAGCTGAATTTGAATTAAATTATGCATTCATTTAGTTATGTCAGCGGGTTTTAAGTTTAAAATCAATGAAGAAAATTTTACGGCTGGTTTACGTGAACGAGCAATTCAAAGGGTTAAATAAAATTCCTCACGCTGTAACGTAAAGCATTACCCTATCAATTTTAGGCGAAAGATAAGATTAAGTCGCCCCTTATGCTACGAACAATGCGTTGCTATTGGCGACCACACGTTTGTTATCTCGGCACTCCCGATCGTCCCTTCTCTCTAAACTCCCGATCGTACCAAATACCAGCTACCAACCCTTGCACCAAAATGGCAACCCTCTAGCTCACTCGGCACTCCCGATCAGACCACAATCACCTCTTCACATAGTCTAAATAATGCATAACACTATCCACATAGTTAAGTGCGCGAGCGGAGGCGGCAGCCGAAGCGAAGCGCCCTTGCATTTTCGAATAATGTACGATACACTGTTTGTAGGTTTCGAAAATGTGGCATATTATATCTTCCAGAGGTTAGTAAGCCTGTCAGCTTTTGTTTAGCAGTATGACGTCACACTACCAACGTCCAATCACGAGTTTCTACGTAATATCAGGACAGAAGAAGTGGTATAAAAGAAAGAGCATTGCGAGGGAGTGCCGGGTGGGAACATTCATCCAAGGTGCGACTTAAATTTATTTTTTCCCCAATTTTATATCTCTACTTTAATGCATCGTTGCATATAGTAAGACACTACTAGGAGTGAAAAGGTTAAATAGAAGAATAAAGCACTCTATTGAATCCAACTGATCACCCAATTCTTTAAACTGAGTTTTATTTTTAGTTGGGTTGATGTTCTGTGTATCGCTGAAGAACAAAATATAATAATTCCTTTAAAGCAATCGATGGTCATAGTATGATGAATGGAGCTCTGGTGGAATGATATATGGCAGGGGAAACAGGAGCACCCCAAAAAGACATGTCCTGACCCCATTTTGACCACCACGAATTCCACATGAAAGAACAGAAAGAACAGAAAATAATGGAGTAGCCTATATACTGTTCTGGGGGAAAATATCCTTATGCCGGTTGTCGACCAAGAACTAAGCTAACCTAGCTTAGCTTAGCTCACATACAGTGAGGGATTTCATATATACTTGTGCCGGATTTCATATGTAGTTTTGTCGGCACAACTACATATGAAATCCCGCACTGTATGTGAGCTAATTGTAAGCTAAGTTAGTTTAGCTTAGCTCTTGGTCGACAACCGGCATTACATATAATAATACCCTATAGTTATCATTCTATAATCAAGCTGTCCGAATTGATTGATTTGTCCCCTTAAGGGTGGAAGGCGGGTTGGGACGACCCTAAGCACTTCGGCCTTGCGGCCCATTGTGTCAATCTCCGGGAATGGAATGATGTGCAAGCCCAACGGCCCCTCGACAACAGACCCCACCGCGAGCCCCCACGGAACTCCCCTACATCCAACAGATACCTCTACCATGCCACGTGTGCCACTGCCTCGGTACCTCTTACAGAGCCCCCAGGTTGGCAGCACACCAGCCAGCAACTTCAGGACCACAAGCCACGGGGAGGACGGGAGAGGCCCACAGAAGGTGCTGGGGCGAGGGTAAACCGGAAACCGGGAAAGGAAACGGGATGATTATGAGGGGGAGGTTTGAAGATGAAATGGAGAGTGTTGGTGGAATGAGAGGGGGAAACGGGAGGATCCCCGAGAAAAACCCCCAAAGGTCACGGCTTCGTCCACCACGAATGACACGCCCGCCAGGCCCGGGGTTTGAACCCGGGACCGCTAGCATGCCAGGCCCACGCGCTAAGCATGAGCCACCGTAACGGCTAAGCTGTCCGAAAGAAAACTATGCCTTGCAGCTCAAATTGATTCGAATGGCATAATACTATAGACTTTATCTTTGATGCTGTTACGACATAACACGTCTATAGTTTATATAGTTACTCTTGTAGTCACGCACTTCCCAATAACTGGTATTAGACAGACTTACTAGATTAGGATCTTCAATTTGCCTCAGAAACTATAAACGTTGTGTGTAAACAGGGTTAACAAAGTTCCTCTGATAGAAAGTTAGTTATTATATTGTAAGCTTTGCCTGAGTCTGTTCGAGCTAATCGTATAAGGAACTTGAATAATAATGTTTTGGTAACATAATTAAACTCAATTTAATTTAAGCATGCTTGTGATGCTTACAGTTTCAAACCACCTTTAGTCAACCGAAATAAACTCGTTTAAGTTTCTGTTTATAGAATAAATAGGTTATCCTACACCTGAATGAAAATTTAATTCTGTCTAAGTTCTAAACTCGCAAAATATTCCATAGGCTTATTACATTTTTTAGAAGGATTATAAGACTTCTCGACCTGTTGGAAAATGGTTTCTGCGGAAAAGCATACTGCTCCAGCACCTCTCGTCCTAGATCGGCCGAGGCGGACCTACGCAATGGCCCCCAGGATCGCCAGACTTGACCTACTGGACTTGGCAGATTTACGGCGATGAATCATTGGAGCGATAGCACTTGTGACTCCAGAGATGCTCTGACGAGTGTGCAGGTTGAGGTTGAGTTTCGTCTGGATGTAACCCGTGCCACAAATGGCTCTCATATTGAGACTGATAGAGAATAAACAAAACGTTTTGAGTTTCTTTTTACGAGTATGGCAACCACGGAACGATAAAGGTAATAGTTTCTGAGATATAATTAATTATTTTATACAAGGTTTTCACCGGTGAAGGAATGTATAGCCTATATAAATTATATCCTTCTGTGAACTGCAAAAAGAAATGTCGACATGATTAGATGTACAGAGTTTGAATCGCTGTTTGGTGTCACGAAATTAAGAAATGTGGGTCAACAAGTGATTGGGGCACTGGGTGACATATCACAATAGAGTCAGTTTCAATGCAACACTATTTTGCGGTTTGTCAAGGGCGTTCCGGATCATTCACTCTCAGATCAAAACACAATGTATCATTTAGAATAAGAGTGAGTTAAAAGAAAAGTCATGAAGTTTTCACAGATCGAAACCAAGAAGTAAATTTTCTTTTTAATTAACATGCCCCATTATGAAAACAATCATGTAATTAACATGAAATTCCTATATTCTTATTCTGCATTCTGAAGAAATGTATATTCTGGTTTCTAACTACTTCTGGCTTCATGTACCGCCCTTTACGATAGTAATTTGATTATCTTTTTTCACTTTATCTACCCGTACCATAGGTTCAATAGGTATTGTGTTCTACCTTTGTTTAACATTCTCGTTTTGACATTCTCTTAATCCTAAAATGCAATTTTCTGAAACATTTCTGTGTGTGAGAGTTTATTAGTGTGCTGTGTGTCTGAACAGCATAGCTCGACACAAAATATCGCATGTAAGCAATTTTTTTTATTTGGGTTAGATAAATTTATGGGATGTGACACGAAGATTGGCAACGACTTTCTTTCAACACTTTGCATTAATATTTTGTTTTTCGCGATTTTCTTGAAAAAGGCTCTAACGATGTTGTTTAAATTTTGTGCAGAAGGGGCTCATACCAACTAATACCAACTAAAACTTTTATTTGAAACCTTTTTTCGCAAAAAGAATCTGAAAGGAGTTTGAAACCAGCAACCATTTGCATAAATAAAGCTTATTCTATATCAGGATGTAAGAAGTGTCATTTTCACATGATCTCAATGGAGAAAATTATGTAACTTTATGACAGGATTTTTATTCTTTATAGACTTCGCATTCTTCCTTTTCTTATCTCTTTCCTGTATCTTCACAGAACATAGACCCATGCATCTAGATTTGTTTTGACTGAGGAAGTAAAATGCTAGTACTGAACAGGTAATATGTAATCTAGTGTAACGATTTCAGAAAAATATGAGGAAAAAGATTGAAATAAAATGTATTTATATTCTTAGTAAATAACCAAGTTCAAATACATCGTAAGATAAAGTTTTGATAATCATCCAAGAACCTAAAATCGTTCAAATAAGTCGGGGTGAGAACTTAATGGAAATTTCTGCGGGACATACTATAAAAACTACAGAATTAACTACTTCTGCTGGTCTGTAATATGACTCTAGTTTGGTTCTCGTCTATATAAGTTAATTCTAAAATCAAATGACGCTACATTTATCTATGGAGTCTTCCAATCTAGAATTAAACAATAATATAAACTATTAATTTTTTGTACGTTTTAATTTGTTTTATTGCAACTTGTTCTGCTCCGCCTACCTGTTTTTTTTCATGATATTCATTGCTTATTTTTATAAATATTATTATATTAATTATAATTTTTAACACTTGCCGTTATTCTCAGCTTTCGCCTTTCTCCCCTGGTACTTTGTCATGATATAAATTCGTCAACTTCTTAGTTTTAAGACCACGATGAAATAGCACTAAAACACACAAACGTAGCTCTGGAACTACCCCGAGCACGAGCTCACGCTCTTTCGGTGTTCAGAACCAACCCATGTATGACTACGAACATTTTGTAATTGACTAATATTGATTCACCTTGTATTTTTTCTAATTGAAGGGCTTGGAGAGATGTAGTCATAAGCCACACTTACTTAGTTTAAAGAAATTAAAGTTTGATGAATTATTATTATGTATTCGAACAAAACTATAGTGATTTCTTTTAAGTCGTTGATACTTCAGTATGTTATTAAACGTATTTGTAAACACAGATCATATTTTTATATTTATTTTGCAGTTTTACAGAGATTGTAACATTAGTGTTCCAAAATTAAGTAAGGTTGTCTTATGACTTTATCACTGCAAACCCTTCATTAAATCTTAATGTGTTTTCTTTATGAGTTTTTTATATAAGTGTATTTATAAATACACCATAATAAATACAGAAAAAAAACTACGAAATTTGACTTTTCTTTTTTAGCTGTGCTGTTTACTGCTTTAGAACCAAGAAACGTGCATTTTCAGTGAAAAATCGAGTACAAAATTTATTTGTTCAGCTTCGTCCTAGATGAATATCTCGAATAATGATCATTTTCGCAAATAAAATAAACCATTAAATAAAAATAAACAAATGTCTAATTACAACACATTTCGTGGTATAGGAAGGGGGCACTCTGAATCACATAAGTATGGAAAAAGTGCACATTGGAGGGGGCTCTTATGATGAGTGGTTTGCAATATGCAGAAACTATCTCCTGGACTGTAGATATGCACAGTCATCACTGGCTTGGAAAAAAATGAGGCAACCAAGGATATTTCCAGGATTACCTGCCTCGGGAACCCAGACTCTAACCTCTGCAGTTAAGTAGCAGGGGCAAATGTTAACTGGTTAGGAACTCAGGCTTTCATGTTTTGCAAAATACAATAAAAGAATAAATCCATTTGCTATTTATTTTAGCACCAGTCATTGTATATATAGTCATTATAACATTATTATATTATTATAATTATTTTATTATTATCAGCATTGTTGTTATTCCTGGTCGGGAGAAGTTACCTAGGTGGGGGTTTTCCGGGGTTTTTCCTCACCTATGAGACAAATGTCAGGTAAGTTTAGGCCCTTGAGGTCCTCGGATATCATCTGCCCGTAATTATCATCTTCATCCCATTCTCGCCTTGTTCGGAGCGAGTGTGTGTGTCTCGTCCTATGTGTTTGTGTTGTCTCGGAGGTGGCCTCGGCATTGGGCTGATCACCCCTCCTGGGAGGTCCTCCGTGTCCTTGTCTGATCAAAAAAGTATGTCTGTGTTATGATCCATAGTTCATTCCTCTCCCGACATGTTGTGGTCCGGTAAGGCCCGGGTGGCAAGGGTCGCATAAATGTCCCTATAAGGGAGAGGTAAAACTACGAAAGAGGGAAAAAGACAGTTTTCAATATCAGGAAGAGAATATTGAATCTTTTATGGTCTACAGTTAATATTCTTCTTTGAATAGAGATTTTCACGTTGGTCTTTTATTAGAAAAGAGGAAATTACACCAACCGTGACGTTTATAATATATGTAAATCAGAAATCTGAAACCGTTGTCCAATAGAAATTATACCATTATTATTCCCTTTGACGGTGTCATGTTATCTGCTCATTACACAATGATTGGTGTGAAACGAGCTGACTAACAACAAAAAAACTTCACACAATTCTGACAGCTAATTAGTGTTCAAACGTGGGAAATGGTTACAGTTGATAGTTAATCAAAATAAAAAGTAGGTCACAAAGTGCCATATATCCTTCATCCACTGAATTGAACATGGTAAAGCAAGTTCAAAGTGCTGGAGCGTTTCCTGTACGCCCTTTTCCCTACAGTGACGTCATCAAGTGTCCCATTCATCCATTTGATGATAACGAACTGCAAGGTCTCATCTAACCCTACCCTAACTACAGCCACGTGAACTATTGCGTGGGAGCGGTTGTGCCACTAGAAGTTAAGCTATCTATTGTCAAGAGAACCTTAACACTAACTCTGTTTAAACTACTGGATGCATAAGGCTAAGCTAAGCTTACATATTTAATACTGAATAGTATTATTCTTTAATTTGCTATAATATATTAACGTACCGGTACATAATACACCGTGTCCGGGAAAGACCTGACGAAAAAGAAGTAATTATATATAAGAAACTATTACAGTTACTACCTCAGTATTTTCACAGTTAGAAAGACAAACTCAAAAAGTTTTGTTTTGTAGCATCCCGTAATGCGCATGAGCATGCACATTGTTGTTGCACGAGGAGAAACGAGAAAAGCTTGTTCTGCGCAGCTTGTTCTTATTCTGAGAACTGGGAATGCAAGTTGTACGTAGGCTACAACGTCGTTTCCAAACAGACAAAGGCCGAAATCCTCCCTCCCGAAACAGCATCCTTCATTGGCACAAGCAATTTCTGGAGACAGGTAATGTTGAGTCACAGCAAGGAAAGGCAAAGAAATCGCGCATAAACGACAATGACATTGAAAGGGTACGGGCTGGTTTTGTAAGATGCCCGAGGAAATTCATTCGTGAGGCGGCAAGTCAACTGAAAATGCCAAAATCCACAGTCCATGGGAGAAAAGGACCTACACCATGGCCACCAAGGTCACCTGACATGACCCCACTGGATTTCTTTCTCTGGGGTTTTGTGAAAGACAAAGTGTATCGCACGGCTGTGACCGATAATGCAGATTTGCGTGGCCGAATCTACGATGCAATAGCACTAGTCACACTGGAGATGCTTTCGCGTGTGTGGCACGAAATTGAGTATTAAGCCAAAAATGGTGCTCACATAGAGGCTTATTAAAACTCATCGTGTTTCTCTTTGTAATCGTGAAAACATCACGTCAATAAATGCAATAGTTTCAGATATATAATTATTTCTTTTTCGTCAGGTCTTTCCCGGACACTCTGTATATTCTGGTATGTGTGTGTGATATTTTTAATATGTTGCACTTCCTATCTTTACGTACTGGGAACATAGCTGCAAAGCAAAGGAGGGTAATAAACCAAAAATGTACTATCTCACGGGCCTGAATTTCCAGGATATCAAGTACAAAAACTCTAGATTAATGAGGTGTGAAAAAGATAAATTTGTCATTTTCTAAATTACCTATCACGTGTTACGCTAGTATTCTGAAGTCCACAGCAATTTTTCGAGCAGCGAATCATGGAGAATGGGTTATCAGATTAATGGATTTATTGAGACTGTATTTATGAACATAACACAATGGATTTGGTTCATGAATCGGCAAAACTTAGATCAGTTTATATACTTATATTGTATATTAAACATCCTATTGAGGAAATGTGTAATTCATAGATTATTTTTACATATTTTTTTTGTCATGACACCATCCTAATGAGCACAAAGGCTACTCGTGGATGGGGGAAGCCCAGAAATGGATTTAATGCACCAAAGAATAGTACAAACTATTCTAAATAACAAACTGCATTCAATTGCACCCACACACAGCAATTACAGGAAGGAAATTTAAAAAAAAAAAGAAGGTACATGAAAAATTATACATCTTTCAGCAAGTCATTGGGCTCTGTTCATACCAAAAAATATAGTTTTTGTCTAAGAGATTTCAAATATACCTTACAGTAATTAAATCTATTTATTATATTCCCCGGTTGGCTCATAGCTAGTGCTTGTGCCTATGGTGCATCAGGTCCCGGGTTTAATTCCTAGTGGGGAACTTCATTTTTCCTGGAAGACTATGAATAAGCACCGCGGTATTCCTTGCCTAGAACCGCCGTGGGCGGATGTGACTTGCAGACCATGATTCCACTCATGGTTTCCGATGCAAGCTTTGACCTATGTGGGACTAGATGATGATGGTGATGATTTATATTTAATAGCAATGCAGAACCCGAAAATAAACTCAAGTTCTCCGACCACCAGTTTTGAAATACAACATACTACAATTAGGATAGCTTACAGAAGCACGCTGATATTGTACACACTAATTTCTGGCAATTAGAGAAACTAAAATATTTCGTAATATGCATTGAAATTAAATATGAAAGTATTCGTATGGCCTATATTAATACGAGGAATGGGCTATAAGTTATGATAACAGTTATTCTTTTGAAAGTATGGTACTATACTATACTACACAACTGAAAGGGCAAGTTACGGAATGCAGACTATGGTATTCTCGGCTCCTTGTGTTATTCTCCAGCATTTCTCCCTCGGTTTGTGACTATTTTGACGTAAGAATGCTGTTCAAATCTTGTCATATCCATTCTGCATGTCGGCTGACTCGTAACTAAATTACCATCGCCTCTATTCGTAAAACCATACATCACAATGCTAAAAAAATTCCCTTTATTGCCACATTTCGCACACCGTTCACACTCAGTATTCCCTTGGATCGTGATATGATTTGTTCATGCACAGCGTTTAGTGAAAGCCGTCTGCCGCAATTCTTGTCTGCCAGTTTGAGATGAATTATTCCTACTGTGAGCAGCCTGAGAAAAGTTCATACCGATACCAATGAATCTACTTCTCGTCAATTCTTCTTTAGTACCACCTTATACTTTCTGAACGACACTAATATATCGTATTTCTCTTGTATTAGTTTGTAGATGGTAACAATTGATAAACATGAAAATCTTCTAGGAAAAACTGTTCTCTAGCCTATTCGTAAGTAGCGAAGATGTGCATAACGTTCCCATGTACACGGTTTCTACCTTCTCTGTGCTCTCTAGTTGCTTTTTCAGGTAGCCTATATCCATATGTTCTCTAAACCATAGGCGACGACTGGGATTACTTTAAGCTGAAATATTCCCATTGCTCCAGTTACGGCATGTTGATAGGAGTACCGATCTAGAGATCACCGATGTAGCCAGATTTAACAGCATGGCTTGTAAAATCAATCAAATTATGGCAGTGGTCCATATACTAGAAGTGTTTAAAAATGCATAACGAATTTTAACGTTTGTATTTGTATTAAACTGAATCTGCTTAATAATCATATCCCATTAATCTTAACTAAAAGAGCGTCATAATTTCATAACACTCAATGGTATAATTGTGTCCTTTTAATTAACATTGTCTACCGTTAAAAGTGTTTATTTTACCATCGACTGCCCAAAAAAGAGTTTGTAGTTGAACTAGTACAATCAGTCAGAAATATATTTATTTATATTATAAATATAATATTAATAAAGATCACGTCTTAAAAATTCCTAAAAGTATATCAAATATCACGATTCTATTTTTACAACTTTATTACAGGGAACGCTACGAGTAATTTGGTAATTGCCCATAAATGCACGAGCGTCGAAGCCGAGTGGAATTTTCCTACGGGTCTTCCAAGTCATAAGCTGCATTTATAATGACAATTTAAAGAATTCTATGTAATAAAAAATTAATAAAATATGTTGAAGTTAAAATATTTTAATGGCATTTTAGATTGAGTTATTAGTCTACTATACAAAGGAATTTGTGACATAATTTATAATCATGTGACTGTTTTCTCTTAATGAAACACGATTGTAGACTAGATGGAAACCCAACATCCATTCATTCGAGTATTGTGTGCTGAAATACTGAAAATGCCTTACGTTAAATATAATTATCGTTATAGTATCTAACGATGCACACTGATTAGTAGGCCTATTGTTTCTTGAAAAATGTTATACGCGTAGGAGCAGATGTATTTCGTTCATGCTGTTGAAATTATGTCTTTATACTGTTTAAAATGAAATTCCAATGTTGCTTAAATATGGAATAAATTTTCCGTAAAATATTACAATGCTGATTCCTGAACTGATGTAAGCGTATTTTGCTTAATTTCCAGAATAAAACTATCGTACCGCGGCAATGGTGACGCATGCGTAAGTCAGTACCTTATACATTCTCCGACCTAATTAGAATGTTATACAGAGGATGAAGAAAATGTCGATAAAGGTCTAGTAAATCAGTCTGGGATTGGCTGATTTGAGACTCATTCTTATATGGTTTGGTCCAAACCGAAAGTAAGACATATGAGGTAATAGTCAGTTTATGAAAGCCACGAGATGATCACATCAATGGTTCCTTCTTCCTCCGGTTGCGCTTTTTTAGGTAGATTTCGAAGAAAAATCTACCTATTGCAATGGATATCATGTTATGATTTTCGAAAAATTCTTTCATATCTTTACGTCTCATGCTCCCCTAAGTACGAAACCACCGCCCGTTCAAAAAAAAAAAAAATTGGGATATTTATATATATATATATATATATATATCTTTACACGATAGCGGCCGTAATTTTGAAGATATTTGAACCAAATTTTATTATGTTATTTCTAGGCCCAATAGTTCGGACAAGTTCGTTAATGGGCAAAATTGGCCCAAGGGGGTGGTCGGGGGAGGGGGTTGAAATTTTAAAACATTTATATCTCGGCCCCTATGAAGTATAGAGGGAAACTTTGTTTGAATAAATTAGAGTACTCCCTATGGAGTTCACAGTGACACCAACGATTCGGGGGTTCGAGTGAGGGTGGGGGTGGGGGTGGGGGATGAAAATTCGAAACTTTTAAAACCACATCTTGTGGGGTATCGTTGAAAAGCTCTTGATGAGTACTCTACAAATCACTAAATAGTTTCTTGATAGCTCTCATATGACGCGAGATTTTAATGTTTGAAAATAATAACACTTAAAAGAATTATTATATCATAATTTTGTCTTGTTTAGCGGCTTTGCTAATTTTATTCATTGCTGATCTTGCGCACGGCCTCCCAGAATATTATATCCTATTCTTGTCAAAACAAATGATTGTAGGCTCTTCCTCTTTACCGAATTCAGTTCTTATTACTGCAGGTTTACCATGCCAAGGCTAAAGAAGGAGAGTGCTATGCAGCGACAATAAATTAAACCAAAAGCACTTCGAAATCTACCTCCGCCTGTAGGCCTGCCTAAAGGGATTTTTTTTACTTCTGCATGGTATGTCATATGAACGCTTACAAGGTATTTTATCTCTCTTAAAGTTCATGGGTAGGTATTTTTATGTTCGGATTGAATGTATGTAAATAATACGTGGCCCAGATTTTTATGTTAGCCTTGACATGGCAAGTACATCGGAGCGCTTAGTTCTGTAATTCAGATTGCACATTCGTCTTTCTGTTGTTATCGACCTTGACGAAGGATTGTGCATGATTTATTGAGCCAATGCTTGCCACTCCTCCCATCTCCCACGGTTCGATTCCCACTCGATACAAATGATGCAGCCATTCAGTCGTGAAGCAGTTATACGTTTGAGTAATACAGAAATCATGCACAGCTTCACACGGCTTTATGGTTTTCCAGACTGATGCTCAAGAAATGCTGAATTCAGCTCTGCAAATTCGCAGTCAAAGGAGGGTATTGTGGATGATGATACCGACGTTTGATTCTCATTTACATTCACAGCCGGATTAAAGGGGTTGGTGCGAAAGGAAAATTACGATTCTTGAGCTGGAATTTCTATGTAACTTAGTTGCATTTACTATTAGATTGTGGAAAACCATAAATGTCTATGGTACATCATATGACGATTGGTTTAATAAAGTTTCATTTTACATATTTCTACATAGTTATTAGTAGGGCCGGATTCTTAAGCCCCCTGCACACAGGGACAGTAGAGGCAGCCAGTACTGGCCGCCAGTTAATGGCAGCCAGTGGATGTTCTAGTGGCAGCCAGTAGGCAGTACAAGGGTCAATTATTTAATTATGTATGATTATGATTAATATAAACAGTATTTATATTATATTATAGAATATAGAATATTATAGAACTTGTATTAATATTGTCAAAGTAGGCAAACTTTTATAAAAATTGTAGACTTGTAAATAGATTGTGTAATAGGGGTAGAAAACAGAATCGTTTGTAAAATCTTTCGAATAATATTGCAGAAATCACAACACATGGGTAGAAAACAGCTAAGATGTGGATTCTTCTGTTATTCAAGCTGCCTAAAAAGTTATTTTGACTTTTAGAGGATTTGTCTGTAAAATCGCGTAAAATTTGTCAGTGATTTGATCTAATATTTTGTTGCCTAGAAAATATTCCTCATTCTAGAGTGTACGTTAATATACTTTGAGGAAAATTTGTTAAAGAATGTATACTTTTATAGGAATTAGGCCATATAATAAGGGTAGAAAACAGCTAAGGGATATTTTATACTTAAATAGTAATGTGGTACTAATATTAATATTGCATTGTGCAGAATATTGTAGGCTAATAATTTGTATTAATATTGTATTAAAAGTAATTTACTTATATTAATATTATTTTTTTTCCTGTTATATGGGGAAGGTTTTGACATAAATGAACAAAACATAAAATAAATATTCCAACAAATATCTAAAAAAAATAGTGCAGATTTACGAAGTCAGAGAAAATTTTGATTCTTACATTTTCCCCAGCGGTCAATCTTTCACTATGTGTACAAGTAGTAAGTTAATAAAGTTTTATTACTGAGTCCTCGAATAAAATATTTAAAGATTTTTACGTTATTGCTTGTTATTGCTATTATTATTACGTTCAACACATATTCATGTATTATTGAATACCGGTACCTCTCACAGATGTATTATGTATAGTAAATCCTACGACACCGATCAAAAGGATTTATGTCCTATCTTAACACTTTGCAAACCAATAAGGCATTAGACAAGAATTTTCATTGAACAACAAGATGTCAAGTATGTGAGTTACTTCCCTTGATTCAATTTATTTGTCGAAATTATTTTATTATGCTTTCCATTGGGATATATAAGTTATCTTTGACCTGTTTTTTGTAAAGTGATACTTTTTTAATTATTTAACCATGAACCCATTCCCATCCCATTTTCAAACTTGGTACATCATTTAACATTGGCATAACCTATTTCCTAGGATTTTTTGAAAATTTACTTTTTAAAAATTCAAAATTAAAATTTTTCACTTTGAATTCTGAAAAAAACAATTCATTAGAGCTATTATGTGTTACATGTCATTGGAAAGCTCGTAAAAAATGCTAAAAAATTACACTTTCCTCACCTTTATAGGTTAATTAGAAGAGTTGCTATATTAGTTGAAAGATATGTTTTTCATGTGATTTTTGTTATTTTTTTAGTTCTTTACATGGCTGTATTTTCAAAACGGATTGAAATATTTAAATAAAAATTTGTATTTCTCTTAATATACATGAAAATTACCTCTCTACAAAATTTCATCAAAATCTGGAACGGTGAGGTTAAAAGGGTGTGTAGATCTGACACGGAATGACTCTACTGGCGGCCACTAAACTCAAACTCAAGCAGGTTTGAGTTTAGTGGCAGCCAGTAGTATGCTGCACGTTGTGGGATAATTACTGGCTGCCAGTACTGGCTAGTGCTACTGGCTGCCAGTACTGTCCCTGTGTGCAGGGGGCTAAACCTGCCTTAAGTTTACTGGCCGCCAGTAGCTACTGGACGTTGAAGGGAAATACCCCTGCACACTGGGACAGTAGAGGGATATTTACTGGCGGCCAGTACTGGCTAGTGCTACTGGCTGCCAGTACTGTCCCTGTGTGCAGGGGGCTTTAGGTTTTAAAGTATTTTGTTCCTTGTTAGTTAACTGTGTCATTTCAACATAATTATCTGTTTCATTGTCAAGGAAATCACATAGTCCAATCTTATAAAACCTAAAATGGCTAAATAAGACGTTAAAAACTAAAGAGGGCTAAAACTGCTTTTCAAGTAAAAAACTATAAAATAACAATAAAAATCAGGTAAACTGATGTAACAAAGTGCCAGTATGTTTTTGTTTAATCAGTTATGACTACAATTATGATATGCAGAATATGATTTTTTTAAATTGATTTCCAAGTTAAGCTCCAGATTTATTCATTAAGCAGGGATTACGGAAAAACATGGGTCTAGTTTTTTAAAAAAATTAGATTAAAATCTTCCAGCATCAACTGATCTGTACATATTTGTGATATCATGACAATCGCACACTCACATAAAAATACCAAAAAAATCAATTTGGCCGGTTTCGGGTTTTGAACCATGGACTCCAGAATGTGAGGCCAAAGCGTTACCATCTCGGCCACCGGGGTCA
The DNA here is from genome assembly GCA_964059195.1 of Ectobius pallidus. Lineage (NCBI taxonomy): Eukaryota > Metazoa > Arthropoda > Insecta > Blattodea > Ectobiidae > Ectobius > Ectobius pallidus. Next base: position 89,212,556 of record CAXKWD010000008.1, read on the forward strand.
TTTTAACGGTCTAGTTGGATAAGCGCATGTAAATCAATAGTGTTTTTTGTCATAGCTACCTGTATTTTAATTTCCAAGGCCTTATAACATCACAGTAAAACAATAGGCAGTGTTGTCAAGAAAACTGATTTTCATTTTTTTAATAAATTCTTTCGAATACGTATATTACCATAAAATAGGCATTAAATTGAGCATTACTCCGAAACAGGTCAACCGATTTTATCCATTATAAATAGACGTCTTCCCATGGACATTATAAATGCGTATACGAAGTTTCATAAATATACGATAAAGCGTATTTGAGTTATTGCGCCTTTAAAGTAGACACTAAATTGGGGTTTACTTCGGTACCGGTCAACAGATTAGGTTCAATAGGGCACTTCTCATGAACGTCATAAATGAGTATACCAAGTTTCATGGAAATCCGATACAGCGTATTTCAGTTATGGTGCCTTTCTAATATAATACTATTAAAATAGGCACTAAATTGGGCATTACTCCGGTACCGGTGAACCGATTTGATTCAATAACAATAGGGTTCTTCCCATCGACATTATGAATGTTTATACCAAGTTTCATGAAAATGCGAAAAAGCGTACTTGAGTTATGGTGCGTACAGACGCACGGACAGACGGACAGACAGACGGACAGACATTTTTTCGTCCCCCACACAATCTTATAAAGTACCATACTGGCACTTAATAATAATTATAATAATTAGTCTAATTATTATTGTTCTACTAAAAATTACTTTTTAAATATCTGCCTACATTTTGCATCTTGCTCATTGTTGCCAGTTTATTATTTAGTAAGATAAAATAAAATCAGGTAAACTGATGTAACAAAGTGCCAGTATGTTTTTGTTTAATCAGTTATCATTGCAATTATGATATGCACAATATGTATTTTTTTAATTGATTTCCAAGTTAAGCTTCAGATTTATTCATTAAGCAGGGCTTACGGAAGAACAATGGACTAGTTTTTTTTATAAATCAGATTAAAATCGTCCAGCATCAGCTGTACTGTACAGATTTGTGATATCTTGACAATCGCACACTCACATAAAAATAAAAAAATAAAAAAGTCAAATTTGTCGGCTCGGGATTTGAACCATTGAACTGCAGAATGTGAGTCCAAGACGTTAACATCTTGCCCACCAGGGTCAGATTAACAGTCTAGTTGGATAAGCGTATGTAAAGCAACAATGTTATTTGTCATAGCCAACTGCATTTTAATCTCCAAATCCTTATAAGATCACAGTAAAACAATTGACTATGTTGTCATGATATCTGATTTGACTTTCATAAATTCTTTCGAATATGTATATTTAAATAAAATAGGCACTAAATTTGGAATTACTCCGAAACCGTTCAACCGATTTTATCCAATATCAATAGACATGTTCCCATGGACATTATAAATGTGTACACCAAGTTTCATGGAAATCCGGTAAAGCATGTTTGAGTTACCGCGTCTTTAAAATAGACACTAAATTGGGTTTTACTCCGGTACCGGTCAACAGATTAGGTTCAAATTCAATAGGATACTTCTCTTGGACGTCATAAATGCGTATACGAAGTTTCATGAAAATCCGATACAGCGTATTTCAGTTATGGTGCCTTTCTAATATAATACTATTAAAATAGGTACTAAATTGGGCATTACTCCGGTACCGGTGAACCGATTTGGTTCAATAACAATAGGGTTCTTCCCATCGACATTATGAATGTTTATACCAAGTTTCATGAAAATCCGAAAAAGCGTACTTGAGTTATGGTGCGTACAGACGCACGGACAGACAGACAGACAGACAGACAGACGGACAGACATTTTTTCGTCCCCCACACAATCTCATAAAGTACCATACTGGCACTTAATAAAGGATTGCGTTTTGCAATTTTCTCATTTTGTACCCCATTGTTTTGGTAAAGGAAATCTTAAGTGCACCGAAGAATTCTTAAGAAGCTTACACTTGCAGTTTATTCGCAGTGTTTGCTCCAGCAAGTCGACGAAAGTGAAGTATTCTAAAAGCTGATTGATTAATTGAAAATTTTTCTTGTTGAGTTTGTGGTGGAGCTGGAAATGACAGGGGTAGTTCTAAAACTAAGGAGAAAGTATTCCTATAGTTTTCTGCTTCATAGAAATTTAAGTAAAAATAAAATGAATGAATATATTTTTTCAATGTGTTTATTGCACATGGCCTATTAAATTCATACTTTAAAAAATTGTATGAAGATGGTAAAAACTAAAATAAAACTATTTTAATATGTTAAAAAAATTAATGTGTTTATTGTACTTAGCCTATTAAAGTCAAACTTTAAAAAATGGTATGAAGACGGCAAAAAACTGAAATAAAACTTTTTAATATGTTTAAAAAACTAAAACATTGTTTATAAAAGCCTAATAATCCGGGCCTTAGTTATTACAGACAAATTGCCAGCTTCCATGTTTGCGGATGTCTATTTTTGTTGTTGTAATCACCCATGCTTTTTTTTTTTATAGAAAAAGCACCAGGATACTATTAATTACTTTTTGTAAAATTTCATTACACAAAAAACAAGAATTTTATATTTATGTCCTTACTTGCCAGGAAGCTAAAATCAGTGTCCGCAATGGTGGGGTATGTTTGCAGTTTTATGTTTTTCTTTGAACCTTCTCCGCCAGAAGCTATATTTTTGCAGAAAGCTTTAAAGTGCAGTTGAGCTGAACTGCATAGAAGATAAGTTCAGCTCCGACACAGTTATCTCAACACATTTATTTCAGGTAGCACAGTCAAGATATGTGGTAATCCACAAGCATAATGTGTGTTCCGAAAAACAAAAATCATGGTCGTAATTCCTTTCACCTTTCACCATTGCTAGTGTATTCAGATAAATAAGTTAAATGCATAGTACTATTTTTAAACAATAATAACGATATTAACAACTTTAACATCATTGCTTGGGGATATCTCAGACCATTGAATATGCATGCTGGAAATTATGACATTGTAGACAAAGCCTAGGCAAAGTTGGAAATTATATAAGAAGTGTTTAAAGTGCAAGTAGGCTTCTTAAAAGTCTTATTGTAAATTCAATTATACTTGCTAAGAACTCGGAATTAATTTTACGGACTAATTATTTTATTTTCAGTCGTTTGATATACAGGTTCACGCAAAAAAAAAAATTACTTTCTCAACCTAGCTAATTAAACACAACATAACATTTAATAGCTTAATTTGCGGTAAGCAACAATATAAGTATGCTTCAATTTTCATTTGCCCTTTGATGTCCGTTGTGTGAAATAACGAAATAAACGGTTATCGTTTGTACTATCGGAGATTATTAATATGCAAGGTAGGCCTCGTCAACATTAGGTCAAATAATCCAAGTTCTACTCTGTAAGTACCGGTATATGCTACCAGGTATAATTGAATTTACAATAGGACTAAAAGAGCCTACAAAAACGTTCGCTTAACACTTAATAACATGTCACTTCGTCGTCTGCTGGAAGCATAGGACTAATACAAATCTGTCACTACTTATACAATACTATTTCATATTTTAACCCATTTAGACTTGTAGATAAGATTTAACATACTAAGACGGGGTTGTGCTATATTAGTAAGCGCCTGCGGCTGTAAATTATTATTCTACATTATATAGGCCTATATATGCCTATATTTAAGCCTACATATTACAATTATTTACAATCCGCTTGTTTACAATTTACATATATATATATATATATGTGATGTAGATTATTTACTCACCTGCTAGATGTTTTACTAAAATAATTTATTTAACAGAAAAAAATTAAAACATTTCATTTATTAACACTGATATCGTTTATACATAACTTGCAGGAATTACAAAATTTTGTTCTTAATTATATTGTTTTACGTAATAAATATAAATAATTAAACGAACAAAACGAATCTTGTGGTGCCATATAGGCATGCAGATTCGAAATGAAACTATTTACCACAGATTCATGAACCTTACCCAAATCATGATAGTTAATTGATAATTAAAAAGCTTAAAAACCCGGCTTCGGGGAGCATTTCACGATTAAAATGCGCCGCCCGGGAAAAAAGACCTCAGATTCAAGTTCCCCAGTGAGTTTCTTCCAAATCATTCTTTTCTTATTTAGACGTGCATTCATGATCCGCTTCTGTCCACCTATGTAAACAAATATAAAAAAAATAAAAAAATAAAATAAAAATAAAATAAACAGATTTTCTTGAGTCGTAAACAGATTAATCAAGATGGCAACCGAACAAGGCTACCTTCGATTACTTACAAGGCCTTGTTAATAATAATAATAATAATAATAATAATAATAATAATAATAATAGATGGCATATTTTGTGTACGGAAACACAAGCTCAAATATTATGTTATAGATGATACTGATGAAATTACTGATAATGGCACAAGCGAAGCACTCCCGAGGGTAATCAATAAGATCTTTTAAAAATCAGTTAATTGTTATAATTTGATATAACGAATTCATGTAGAGAGGAATCGACGGCTTTCCAAGTTTTTCAAGTTAAAATTATTAACATGATGATCTCTAAATGAAATAACTTTCAATTTTGACATTAGTATCCTGACAAAATATGGGACAAATCGGAAACATCTACCACAGAAAATTATACTAATTCAGTTTTGACGTGTCTGGTCGTGAAATTCCACAAATTCCATGCAGTTGATCATTCCCAACAAAATTCCACAAATTTATAGAAATCCACACATTTTGCCAACACTGGATTCAACTGAGCTTTTTTGTGTGACTTCTATTATTACAAGCAATGAAACCAGCCTGGCCAATCACATTGTGGGATTCCAGGAATCTCCCCACTTGCAGATTGGAATACCGGAGTGGAATTTATTTACCCTGAATAAAGAATAAACATGCAAATCGATGTAAATAGACCTACGACAATTATTATATGCTTTTATATCAATATCTTATATAGAACAAACATTGCATGGGAAGATGAAGGGAGAAAGAGGAGGGCAGGAGAGTGAGGTTCAAGATGTAGGAGAACTCCGATAAAAATCCTTAACTTCAAACTTCGTCCACCACAAGTTGAACCCAGTTCCCTGATCATAAAGCAGACAGGAAAGCAAAATAAAATGTATATAATTGTGTTTTGACGTCGAAATTTATTGTGATAGCTATTGCATTGTATTGCGTTATGAAATAACATTAATCTTACACATTATTGTGTTTCGTGAATAAATTTTCAATAACTTATGTATACAGGAATAAAATTCTATTTTCAGTTAATTATAAACCCATGTTCAAATATTGATTTGTTAAAAATGTTTATTTGTTGTTTATATTTTAATAAAAAATCATTAAAGTTAAGTAAAAGCTCATTTAACATAAAGCATTAAATTATTAAAATTCATGTTTTGAATGTGAAAGCTGAGCAAATAAGTATATTTATTTTAAATAGCATACCTTATGTAAATTAGGCTAAACTCTTAGGTTTAATGATAAATTCTACTCACAGTGTCATAGCACTAGGTCATATGTAAAAAAAATATTTACGTTCACCAAAAATTAGGTTGTTAATTTTTATTAACATCATCTTAAGTCAACGCTATGAAACAGAATAATATATGAATGACATTAATAATATTCCATGACTGAGTGATTGATTCATATATAAGATATATTACATATAAAAACATATATATTATTTAGCGTATTACATCCAAAAAGTATCTAAAAGTACGTACAAGTCAGAGTTTTCTAAACAATTTCAGCTTAGATAGAAACGCAATAGTCAATGCCTTTAATATGATTATACCTGTGATTGTTTAAAATTCCGTGCCAAAAATAATTTTAGTCCATGAAGTTTGGTCCATGATATAAATCCCAACTTATTAGGTCAATTAGCAATAATATTAATGTGTTATAATTTTCTTTCAATAATTAATATTTTAAAAATAAATTCGTTCAATACATAGTGCCTCTCTACTATAGCTACATCCCTACCGGATACTGCTGTCTTCTATAGCTTACTATTCATCTCATGATCAGGTAGAGGATATTTAGTAAGTATATAATCAAGTTAGGATCACACAAAGCGAAGTGCAGTGTTGTCTGTAAGCAGTTCAAGGCAGTACACCCTGCCACGAAAGCAAGTACCGAGTTTAAGGATTATTAAGACAAGAAAACAAATGTTCAGCTATTTGTAGCGTGCAAAAAAGTTACCTCGTTGTGTATTTCAGGTATTATTATATAGAAATCTGAGTTGCATTGGTTTTTCTTTTACATCGTAAATACAGCTTTTACAGTGTACAGTGATGTATTTCTTAAATGCATAGAACGTAAATCGCATGCGATTAGCACGTAGACTGTTACTTATGTACGTTCCACATAATACGAGGATCATAAAAAGCCTAATATGTCAGAGTTCCTTGAGATTCCCTTACTCCCTGCCTAAAATTCTTTAAAATTGTCACCTTTATTTGAACAGATCCCGCTCAAGAGCTTCTGGCATTCGTATTGTAGATGATGGTAAATATGTTATTGTAGTTGCAATAATACTGGAATTATTCTGAATATATGACAGTTCTTCAAACAAAGGAGGTGAAATTATTGCCTTCAAGCTAAAAGCAATGCTAATTTCGAAGCTGATTTTGATATAAAGCTCTTTTCTACATTCGGTATATTGCCACAGTTCTACATTTGTCTGTATGCAGCGAACAACTGTACCAGAGTGTCCGTCACCGTACCTCATAGAGGTCCATTAGCAAAGCCGGCAATCTCCATTTGCAAATCCGACTTCGCACATAAGGAAAGAACTCAGATTTGCAACACTTACACTAAATATTTGGCAGGAAATGCATTAAACTTTCATTAGAAGTTAGAATCTCTATCTTTCATAAAATGGAGATTACCGGGTTTGCTAATAGACCCCAAAGTCATCTATATTCCGTGCGGTAATATTATAATTCTAGAGTGATAAGAAAAAGGCGAATAAATAAAAAACTAAAGTTCCAGGAGAGACAAAAAACAATTTATTTCCACAGCATTGTTACATTATCTAGTTCAGGCCACCCAAATATTTTTACATACTATCTTATACTGAGTAAAAATATCTGGGTGGGCTGAACTAAATATTGTAACAATGCTGTGGAAATAAATTGTTTTTTGTCTCTCCTGAAACTTTGGTTTTTTTACTTATTTGCTTTTTCCCTACCACTCCCATTTGCCTGCTCATGAGTTTATGAGTAATTTTAGATAAAATTGTTCTATCTTGCACAATGCACAATCCCCGATCGTCTAAGAAAAGAATAAGATATGAATTATCAATAATTGTAAAGTAATTATGGATGAAATGGGCTGAACATGTTGCGCGCATGGGGGAGGAAAGACATATTTAAAAAATATTGACGGGGAGACCCGAAAGGAAAAGACCACTAGGAAGACCTAGACGCAGGTGGAAGGACAATATTAGGATGGATTTAAGGGAAGCCGGATTTGCGAGGGATGGTTGGATGGAGTTAGCACAGAATACGGTAGAATGGCGGGCTCAGGTAAGCGCGGCAATGAACCTTCGGGTTCCATAAAATAGATGATATTCCTTTAACTTACTGAGGAATTGTCTATTACCATTGAGTTATTAAGTAAGTAATCATATATGTTGTTTGTTATTCGATACTACTACATTTATTTGATTCTCTCATCCCAAATATCTAACGAAAATGTCTACTCGTTACACAAATTTTATCCATTTGAAAATAATTTACAATATGTATCCTTAACGTCAAATTCGATGCTTGTCATTTTCGGTGTTATTTTATGTTGTGAAACTCAATAAAACCATGAGCTGCAGCTGGTGACGAAAGTTGAATTTGAATCTAAAATTGGAACGTTCCTGGAACATTATGACTTAGAGGAAAATCCGCCTTGGAATACTGAATTTCGGATTCACTAACCCAGTCCAATGACATTCTCCTATTCCAATAAGTTTGTTACGTAATTTTTCTCATTTTTGATGCTACTGATGTCAAGTATGTCGTCATCTTCGCCGTCACTGTAAATGTAAAAACCATATACTAATGCCTTCCTTATCCTTTCAGACATGCCTATAATTCAGCTACAAATTATTATTATTCATTGCTTAATGAACTTTATTACATACTTTTTTAATCCGTATAGCCTCCTATTTCGAAGGATTATACACCAATGCCTGTAGGGAGGGGGAAAGAACTCTGGGTCAACACTATACAGTACATTAGGGAACTCTTTGGTGTGCGACAGCATGCTGACCATATGCCCCAATCTATCATCTGTCCATGAAGTCATAAAATTGATGTCGCGCCATGGAGTTTAGTTAAACTTTTGTGTTTGCGCGTGTGTGTGTGTGTGCGTGCTTTACAACTGAAGCATCCCTCAAATATTTCCTTATTGAAACCTTTGTTTCCGTAAGATTATTATTTTTAATTTTGATAAAAACATTTCTAGAAAAATCTTTTTATCCTAAATAATTTTTCTTCAACAAGTACTAGGCCTGTACTGATATGTGTGCACACGTGTGCGTGATGTGGTAGGCCAACATATGTAGCCTACAGATTCCCACACACATAGGCTAACCTAAGTACTAAGGGTTTTGGACAGTCATTTTCACCATATAGGATTTAAAATGAAAAGATAGCCCTGCAGTAAGTTGTGGGTCATACATACTATGCAACATAAAAGTTATTCAAATAATGAAATATGTTAACTGAAAAAAATCAGAACATTTATTCCTAGCTTATGATACTGTGTATCCATTGGTCTTCGAAGAAAAGACTTTCTCCTATTCCGCTGGAAGCTTTTTAAACGTAAACCCATAACAGTACACCATAACAAAATTCAGCAGAAATCAATGTGCCGAATGACTGCGTATTGGGTATCACAGCCGAAGGCTGTAATATTAAATAGTGGAACAGTATATGAAATATGAAATAGAGTACATCATGTAATTCACTTCCTAGGCTGAAAACTGTTATTCTGGTTCACACTCTGATAATTGAACTTATTTAAACATACGCCTATACAGCTCAAAATCATTCTGCCTAAGTCTCAGTGATTTCATCCCATCCAGTTCTCAATGGCTTATAAGCTAGACTCCAGTTCTGAGAACAAAATTGTTAATTGGATATGAAAAGGCAGAATTGTGTTGATGCAGTCGATAAATCAATTGCTTGACCTCTTTCCAGATAAGCATTATGAAATATGAATGTTACCCGGAAAGTTATTCGTTTATGAAAATCCTCCTATCTGGAATAGCGTTTCACTTGTTTTTAATGCTACTTTAGCACGTTTATGTCTAATAATATGGTGGTAGTGATATTAGCATTCATGTGAACAAAAAATTCTACGGAAATATCAGCCTAAAACTGGGGTCGCTATTGGTAGCTCGCAGGGGTATTTTGAGTGACTCGCGGAAAGTTGCCCCAAGTTTGTCGTATTTGGCTTCAAGAAATTGGCTTCACTGTACCGCCACCTGACTGTTTTGTAATGGAGGTTGTAATTTCTTTATTAACATCTTTTAATAAAGCTTAATGAACTCAATTTTCAACTGTAAGCCAAAGACAAGGTCTTGGGAGAAATGATATCTGAAGTTCAGGCATTTTCAAGAAAACTTGAGTTGTGGGAAAAGAAATCTTTGGAAATGGCATGAAAATTATTATTTTTCAAAGTGACCTATCTTTCAAGCTCAAATTCTGTTTGGCCGCTAGTTTCAAAGGAAAAGTAGCCTGCTTGGTTTCGTATTGTTCCTCGAGTGATGGTGCATTCGAGTATCTGCGAATAACTATTCACCCAATCTTAAAGAAATTATAGTTGAGAGTGAGTGCCATATTTCTAATTAACTGATAAAGAGTTTTCTCAGATATGTGTCAGTACAGACAATAGAACAAAGCGTTGTTATGAGTACACTTGTTGTCTGTCTATTTTTTTAGTCTTTGACCTTGGTAGCTCGCCACATATGTTGGCTTCAAAAGTAACTCCGTAAGTTGGGGAGTTTGGCGATCCCTGGCCTAGAGCTTACAATATGCATAAACATTTCTAAGAAATTAAAATATTTTCGATTTGAATTAACATCTGGAAATTAATGTTTCCTATCGAAAGAAGCGACTGAGAAAATAAGTAGCCTACTTCGGGAAATTTTAAGACACGGCTGTTTCATCATTTTCAGTTTGTTATTACAGCTTTCGTAGAGGTAAACGTATTAGTTTCATGCCTTGTGAAATATTGCGTTTGCGGTGTTTTTCAATATACAGTGTATTCTTCTTCAGGATCGTTAAGTTTTTATAAGCTGAGGGATTTTGTTGGTACCATCTTTTAAATTTGAAAACTGGCAATTATATTTAACTTTATTTCAGTTAAACAAAACTTGTTTTACTGTTTTTTGATAAACCAGTACTGAATGCTGTAGAAAAAAGTACTTCGTTATCTTCATTTTGATCCGACGCGATGTCATTCTACTGAAAATTATTTGCATCTCTTTATTGCCGAAATTTAAGACAGACGCCTTAATAAAAATAAAGGAATTATTTTAACTTAAAATGATTTATATAAGCGTTTCTCAACCTTTTTGAACCCGAGAACCTCTAAATTGTCTTTAAAAAATTTAAGGATCGCTAATTTTACATCCCATTTTTAAAAGAGGGCCTATATTCTTAGTATTTGGGGTATTAATTATAGGTAAATATAAAGAAATATGTGAAAAAATTTTACTTTTTTACTTTCCACTTGCTCTATGTTATTTTTTAATTATGTACCATTATGCACCATCTTCGCGGACCATAGGTTGAGAAACGCTGACGTATATGACAGAGATGTTGGTGATAGTAGTGAATGATAATAATATTTTCTAATAATAGGATAATTAGGCATATCAATTATAATGATTCTAGTGGAACAAGTAATAATAATAATAATAATAATAATAGTAATAATAATAATAAATTAATTAATTAATTAAAACAGGACAATTTTCTTTGCACCTTTTTTACTTTTCGATTTCCGTCGTTCGTTTTCCTAATTTTTTAAGTTATCATTGTCAACATCTGTTACCTAGATTTTTAATAATTGATTGTGCGCTTCTTTTCGTATCTGCTCCATTCTTTGTCTTTTTTTGTAAATACGAGTTCTTGTTTTCTAATGTTCCTTATTACGTCTAAATCTAGGCCTATTACTTTTTGCTTTCCTTTTGATGTTTTCTCTCTCTTATTTTATTTATTTATTTATATTTCTTTAGTAATGAGTTGTTTGAACCACTCTCTTATGTTTTATTTAGAATTAGGCCAAAGAATCGTTTCGCCCATTTTAATATTATAGGCCTACTACATTTTCTACCATGTTATTCATATCTGCACATCGTTTACTCCTTTCTTTGCGCTTCTGCAGTAGGTGAATTCTCAATGTTTATTTTATTTATTGCATAATAATTTGTTATAATAATTGTATAATGTTTATTTCGCTTATTCTCAGCACGCTGTTGAATTCGTTTAAAGTCTCTCTAGGAATGGTTTATCTAATCAACGCAGCTCGCAACCACGCATTTCCATTCCTGTTCCATTCTTTTCAGAAGTGTTGAAAATAAAATCGTAGCTATAGGGAACCCATTAATTCCCTGCTGGGAAACACGCAGACATTTCCCCCTGTTATTCAGATAAGAGAGAGTAACTTGCTTTCTGGAAATTTGTAGCAGAGAGGGAGCCGTGGAGTCTGGAGCGGACGTTTGTAAGACAATGTAGAGGCGCTGTGAGCGAGGGGCCGAAAGTCGATACCTGGCAGACCCCATCCGAATCGATACTGGAGCAGCATGGCAGGCAGCCATTGCGTCTGTGGCCCCGCCCACAGCTGACATGGAATTCATTTGAATATTGATTGCAAGCCTCCCGTCGCTGTGCTCATCACTGGCATATTTATTTCATCTTACATAACTGTCCCATCTGTCACACACACCTCAAATATAGAATAGGTCACCATACACCATATCCACAGCTGCCTACATCTCCATGAGATTATATTAGTACAAACACACAACACACTCCCATACACAATTCAGGCAGTAAGCTATGTGTACAAATGTGAGAGAGACATAATTTCTTATTAGTAGGGTCTGGAAGCTTACGAAAAACATATTTTTAAAAAATAATAATGCACTCTATTATATGCTAGTGTTAAAATATTTTCAAGACATGAAAGAAATAACATAAGAACGATTATTTCATTTTGCATATTGTTGCATATTTTGTTACTTTTGCGGCAATGCATCATATTTGCTTGGTATTAAAATATTTGTGCACATTTTATTAATTTATCATTTTTAATGAAATAATTACATATTTCTGACATATTTTAAATATTGTGCATTTCTGTAAGTTCAAACAATTACAGTATATGGCTAAGTGAATGTTTTGAGAACCGACAGTACAATGATTGACAGTATACGTCTTATTTTTAAAGACTGTATAATACAGCTTCGTTAAAGCGTGGTATTAGTTTTCAGTTCCCTAAAATTTCTTGCATTTGCCTTCTTTCTAAAAAAATTGTGATGTAATTTATACAACTATTATTTTTTGTAATTTATAATTTAATTCAACCAGCAAGGGAACGTAAAGTTTTAACATTACTTAAATGATAGAGTATATTTCAATGGTTCCAGAGCATAATTTACAAATTGTAGCATATTTGCAAACATATTTCGTCTTCTGACAGAACATATACCTTTCGACACTTACTTATTAGAAACCGAACCAGAAACTATATTCAAAGGTACTGATTATGTTTAACTGGATTTTAAAGCTGCACTAGATTATCCAGACCAATGTCTCTAATGGGTGTGCATCAATTGAGCCCGAACTGGTTAAAAATGCATCAATTGAGCGCGGTGGATAGTTTTGGAATGCATCAATTGAGCGCGATTATAAAGTAATTCTTCTATAACCTATACTGCTATAACCTATACTGTTTCCTCTTTTTATATGTAGGATTGGCTCTAACAATATTCCCTATGCGTGAGAAATGTTCTGTGCAAAGTGTGTTAGAGCCAATCCCACATATAAAAGGAGGAAGCAGTATATAGAAGAATTACTTAATAAATATCGACGTGGAATTATTACTAGAATTTGTTTCCTAAAGAGAGTGTCCTACTACTATCCAAGAAAGTGACCTAAATAAATTATGACAAGTACCAACTTAACAGTACGCAAGTAACCGAGATGGATACGATACAGCATTTTTAACCATATCGGTCAATGTACAAAGAGTCCTAAGTCTTTATAAAATGGGAAGAGAAATTGCTGCGGCTGGTGCAAAAGTGAGCGTTGGCTCAATTGATTCATTTCAAAATTGACCACCGCGCTCAATTGATGCATTCAGTTATGGTAAAATTTTATCTTTCGCTCAATTGATGAACTCTAGTCTCTAATGTAGCATAATAACAATTGTTTCTGCAGAGAGTTTGAAACAGTTCGTGGCAATCAGAGCATAGTTACCCGTGAACAATACAAAACTGTTTACTACATTTCCGCTGCCAGAATCCGTTAGTGACCCGATAATAGAAATTTAATTTCACTATACTTAGCTTTGTATCACGTTTGCCTTCTCTTTTATTCAACCAATCCAGTAACATCGTCCAAATTTATTTATGCAGTGACATAAAAATATTGAAACTAACCGGTACAATTAATTAAACATCTCATTAATTCAAATTTAGATCAAAACAGTTTAACAGAGGAGAGAATGTATGACGCTGTTATTTACATATACAGAGTGTTCCTGAATCGCCGACCACTTCTTAAAATTATACATCGTAAATGTGCATGGCGCGCCGGTATTATTGGTTGCATGTTACAGGGGTTTCAGGGGTGATACAAATTACAGGCTACTGTATTCTGTTATGAGTTGTGGCGCTTTATGGGTAGTGATGAACTGAATTAGAATAATGAATAATTAAAGGAATCCTCGTCGCCTTACTTTTGTATGTATTATGCCCTGATACGAGAGAGCCAGCGCTTTTATACCCGAAATGAATATTCTGGAAACGTATTTCGTCTAGACAATATGAGCTTTCTTGAAACACCTCGAAGTACGTACGGAATTTCGTATAAAATCTGCGGATGGGAGCGGGATTCGAACTCGGATCATCTCTGTTAGAAGCCTGCTACTGTAACCATTCGTAGCACAGCTGGGGATATGTAGATGAAAACAACTACGGAACAGGCAATCTCCAGATTTCTGATTCGTAATGTACGAACATGTTGTTGTTATTATTAGTCTAATATTTATATTATTGTTGTGTCAGGGATGTAACCAGGGAGAGGCCCGATGAGTCAGGGACTCCAAAATAAAAAAAAATACGAAAATAAAACAATTGAATATGGTAAATAAGTTTGATAGAATTTTGAAAGAGATAAAAGTTAGTCTTATTTAGAGACTTTGAATACACTGTTTCACTTAGGATATAAATAAAATATTACTCAAGCTAAAGGTAAAAGTAATTGTGTAACCCCTTTTCATTTCACTAAATTAAAAAGAACTTCTCATTTAGTATTCTTAAATAAAGTGCTCAATCCCTTCAGGGATGCAGATTCACGGAGTTTAATTACCTTTATGGAATTGTATATCAGACTAACAGTAGGCTACATTAGTAAAATTAAGTCTAGAAATGTTATTTTAATGTCTTCTTTTTTCAGAATGTTATCATGGAACAGTACAAAGTGTGGTATGTGTTTAAAAAAGCCATTTTGTTTGTATCTGAAAAATCCGTCAAAATGGAAATTGAAGGCTTAGTTTATTTAAAAAAAAAAAAGTCGAGGGAATACCCTCCAGACTCACCGCTGGGCCCCTCTCGAACCAAAATCTCGGCTACGTCCATGGTTGTTGTTATTGTTATTGTTATTATTATTATTATTATTATTATCATCATCATCATTATCACCATCATCACCATTATCATCATCATCATCATTGTAGGCCTATAGGCCTACTCGTATGGAATACGCGCGGCACAGTACCGTACTGTACTGAATCAGTATTCATAGGTATTATAAACATTCGGTATAATAATACGGCATACGAATTAAACATTTAATAATAAACATACCGTACATCATTTATACCGATGTAAATATCAAAGCTAAATTTTAGTACCAAATACACTTTCCTCGTACGTGTTGACAGAGTTAGCAACACCAGAAGGTTTGTAAATAAAGGTGAAAGGGAAGTAACAGTTGTACTTAATGTAATGATACAACATTAGAGGTATTTTACCATCGCTAATGTCATTTGGATTGCATATTCAAACAAAGTGGATGTCGATTCGGGAACACTCTGTGAATAGCTTTGCTTGTATGAAAACCTATTTTAAGAATTCTTGAAGTAATCTACTTTGCTAATAGCCTCTCTTGTAGCCGACCAGTATTCCACATAAGAATTCTTTAGTTGCATACTGGACTTGTCCTGAATTACTAAAATTAGGCAATAAAAATAATGGAATTACAAATTTAAATTACTTACAATTTATTCCAATGAAAACTGAATAATTCTTCATTATGTAGGCCTACTTGCTTACTTCTCATAAAACTTCTCTGCTCCCCCAAAAATGTCTAATGGCGGGTCTCATGCTGCCCCCGGGCAAGAATTTGGGAACCTCTGGTCTATATCATATACCATTCATTTGTGTAAAGTTGTTCCAGTGATCCTGCTAGTACAGTCGGCTGCAAAAGGGATAAGCAGACTCTTGTTCGAATGTTCTATGGCGTGGTTCACAAGACGTGTCAACGAGTTTCTATGATGTTCCTTCGTTGGAATCAACTGTCTCTAAAGTACGTTTTAACTTCAAGAGGTGTGTCCAGTGCAGCGCTTTCTGTACCGAAGGCTGTGATTCGCTTCCCGATAGATTAACATTTTTCTATTTGTTAATTTTAAATGTTCATTGACATTCGTTAATAATCAAGGTCAAGAGCTATGACTGTCTTACGAAAACATAGTGTCAAAATGAACTTCCTAAAACGTCGGAATATGACGCAGCATCTACCTGGAAGCCAAGAATATTTTATTAACTTGGGCCGCGGAAGCCTACGATTATAAAATGTTAAAGGCCTGTGATTAGACTATAGAATTATCTTGTCTGCTAGACATCTGCATCGGTGACTGCCCTCAAGATGATAAGACGTGGAGTCCATGAAATTGTGGAACACATCTACATACGTCCAATAACTGATGCAGTTTTGATTTCACGATGAATTCGTCATATAACCTAGTGTATCCAGAAACGACTCAACATTTGATTTAATAACAAATACCAGTCTCGACAAACTACAGCAAATATCAGTGGTATAATTATGTGTTACTTTGTGTATGCAGGCGATGGCGCAACGAGCATGCGCAGTATTCTATTTCTAGAACTTAACAACTCGTAGGCGGCCCATCTTTTTTGCGGTCGACTGTACCTTCTTTAACTTAAGTTTTCGTAATCATTGTTAGAATTTTCTTTTTCTTTTGTACAAATAAATCCAACACACTTATTCGTTAAATATCCTTACGCAAAGTCACCCGAGATGAGAATAGGGCAGGCTTTTGGATTGGAGCTAAGTTTATGTTACTTCTACTCGTTGGAATTAGTACATTCGATGCACCGTACTCCGAGTTAGAATTAACGGGGCGGGGAGATGGGCGGGTTCCCCCTCTCGTCAAAAAATTTCCCCGGCTCGTCAAAATTCCTTCTTTTCCAGTGATTTTTTCTACATTGCATAAACTTCAGTTCCAATTCCAATGCAATTACTGGAAACAGTAACTTATATTTCTCCATAATACCGTTTTTGAACGTGGCCTAACTTTATCACCCAAAATACCTAAGTTTTAGGAGAGACAAATAACGATTTATTTTCACAGCATTTTTACAATATTTAGATCAGTCCACCCAGATATTGTAAAAATACTGTGGAAATAAATTGTTTTTTGTCATTCCTGAAACTTTTTAATTTTGACTTATTCGCTTTTCCCCTGTCACTCTAGAACGGCTTTTCTCAACCTATGGTCCGCAGACCACTGGTGGTCCGCGAAGATGGTGCAGATGGTCCTCAGACATAATTTAAAAATATCATAAAGCAAGTGGAAAGTAAAGAAGTAAAAAAATTTCACATATTTCGTTATAATGACCTATAATTAATACCACAAATATTAAGAATATGGGCCTTTTAAAAAGGGGATGGAAAATTAGGGGTCAGTAAAATTTTTTTGACATTTTAGAGGTCCTTGGGTTCAAAAAGGTTGAGAAACGCTGCTCTAGAATTTGGACCGACATTTAACTTCCTCCTTCGTCAAAATGGTTGATTCGAACTCTGGCTGCACTGATCTTGATCTCTTGTATTGATGTAATTAAGATATTATAGGAGGAGCTAGGATCGTCATTGCTATGCATATGAAGGACTTAGTATGCAAAACCAGGCTATTGATTACAAAAGCCAACCGGCCGACAAATAGAGGAAATTGAATTTGGAGATTAACACTTCCCTTTGTCGCATGTTACACACCCTCCTCGTTTTATGGCCAGTGTTAAAGAGTGTAATTCGCAATAAAACGTCAGCAGCATCAGTTGATGAAGTGTGAGCACACGAGGCTTTCGTGCTTGCGTGTATTTTATGAAGTCTTCAGGGCCTAATCCTTGTTCAAGGAGAATTAGCGAGCCCTTTCAAATGCTGTGCGTAGGAGGAAAACAGCGTCTCCAAAGCAGGCCCGTTTATTATAATCAGGGCCCGGAGTCTGATGACATGTCATCTATTTTTTGAAGCTACGTAGACATTGCCGTCTTGTAAATAAATCCTAATCATGGCCTCTAGAATATAGAAATGTATTTTTATTAGGTCATTTTTTGTCATTTTATGCCATTTTATATTTATTTTAGTCTTACGTCAATATTTAGTCATTTTCTTGTCATTTCCTTTCTTATTTTGTCATTTTCATGCATTTACACTGAGTATATTCTTATATATTTAAATAAATTACTAGGGTACTATAATGCAACATTTTTTAAGGATCTACTTTAAAAACAACTTTCTTACTTTTCTTCTCAGATGCTCCAATGAAGAACAAAGAACAACGTTCTTAGACCTACAACATCCTTTATGCATTTATAGTTTTTACAATTATTTATGAATTGGTCTATAACTTTGTGTGTACAGTAATAATTTTTATAAATAAAATATCAGTTTTAGGTCATTCTTTATAATTATTAGGCCATTTTCCTCAAAATTTAGGGTAATTTTACACGTCCTTTTTCAAACAATTCAGTTCATCAGAATCCGGGCCCTGATTATAACTGGTTATGCTGCGCAGATGCCCAAAGAATCAACTTTCAGGAAACATTAAAAATAATTATAAATTCTTTAAGGGGGACATACAAATTTGGGTGCTAAAATATAGGTGAAAGTCATTATTTCTTGCTCAGCAATGAATTGTTTTGCAACTTCGTAATTTGACATGTTCTTTGTTGACTACTTCTGCTATTACATACTATTTTCAGAATTTATTAAACTGTTACAGTTACGGGTAATTATCGTTTTTAGTGATCCTTTTTCTATATAATATATTTGTAAATATCGCGTGAACATCATCATCTACAGTCTTTCAAGTATTTACAGAATATGTATATTTTTAAATCCACGAAGAGTAGGCTAATCTTTTTTACATGTTCCGTAAATAAATATATATATATATATATATAATAATAAACTATTAATGTTAATCGGTGATTGCAGATAGCGTTGTTCATACGATATTAACAAATAGATAGAAAAAAGAATCACACAGAAGTATTCATATTTGTCAGTGCAACTATCACGGAAATGGCATTTCAGTGCAAAGAAATGTTCCTGCCTTTTTGTAACGATAATTACCAGTAAATGTATAGTTAATTAACTTTTAAAATAGTATGCAACCGTAGAAGCAGTCAAGGTCATGAAAGATTACAAGTTTGTAGAGAAATTCAATGCTGACAAAAAAATAATTAATTTCACTGATTTCTCAGTATCCAAACCTGTATGTCCATCCTTAAGTAGGGTTTTGGACTCGGTGTTACAAGGAAAAACAAGTGAATTTACTAAATCTAACAAGTGCTGACATTGATTTTATATTCTTACTAGCGTGTGCCCGCGGCTTCGCACGCGATAATTATTTCAAAAATTAAAAATTAAGAGCATAATAGTTAAATCATTATATTTATTAACACCAATATCACGTCTACTACATACCACGATTAGATAGCGTCGCCTGGTAAAAGCGACCTCAGATTCGAGTTCCCTGGCCCAGAAAACCCCTGCATAGTGAGTTTCGTCCAAGTCGAACAATGTTTGACCATATATAGGCCTATATTGAATATCCCTCTTCCGTGTAGGTTGAAAATTTCATACGTCTGCGGGACTTGATATTCTAAACAAATGAATCGTCAAGGATGGACCTACAAAATCAAGCGATCGCCCGCGATAATTATTTCAGAAATTAAAAATTAAGACCATAATAGTTAAATCATTATATTTATTAACACCTAAATCACGTGAATTACATACCACGATTAGATAGCGTCGCCTGGTAAAAGCGACCTCAGATTCGAGGTACTTGGCCCAGAAAACCCCTGTACCTAGGTATAGTGAGTTTCGTCCAAATCGAACAACGTTTGACCATATTTCGGCCTATATTGATTATCCATCTTATAATAATAATAATAATAATAATAATAATAATCATCATCATCATCATCATCATCCTCTTCGGTGTTGGTTGAAAATTTCATATATCTGCGTGCCTTGACATGATAAACAAATTAATCGACCAGCGTGAGCTACAACATTCAAGCGATCGTGATGGTTTTATGACAAAAATAGCCAAAGCCTAATGTAATTGATTTGACATTGAAATGTGTAACGGAAAACTGATGCTTCGAAAACGCAAAAAATACACGTTTTCTGCCCGTTTTTCACTCATAACTCAATGACGAAAGCAAAAACTAAAAATGTAATATGCCGGAAACCTTCCCGGGAATGTACTCAACAACTTCTCAAAGTTTCATGGCGATCGGATGAATGGTGTAGTAATGCATAAAGGACAGACAGACACACACACACTCACTCATACATTCATTTTTATATATATAGATGTGAGTACGCTTAATTAATAATTACACAATACTAAGCAATTTTTATATATTCTGTAGCTTATTATGTGAGATTCGATTATTTAAAAAAATACATGGGCTCATTTTTCCAAAAGTAAAGATTTCGCACGAAATCTGTGCCGATGAGGACTGTTACTCGCTAGAGAGAGACATGCTATTGTGAGAGAGAGGTAGCTTGGCCTTCACAAATAGAAAGGGAGGTATTGTTGTGCGAGAGATATAGGTAGCAGGCCAATCGACGCTACAGTCCCGACGAAAACATATTGCAATGACGTAGGCAATCGGCACAGATTTCGCGCGGGATCTTTACTTTGCTCTATATATAATTTAAAGAATATGGAAGGTGCTGTATAATCATGCACATAAACAATACTATGTAATACTAGCAGTGCAGATGGAAACTAGAGAAATAAGTTATCTTATCTTTAAACAAATTATTTTTTATTATTGTCAAAAATAATCTATTTATGTTTTAATATTAACTGATGATAGAAAACTCAGCAGAGGCCTAATGTTTTTATTTTTGATTGTTCTACCGCCTGCTTGGTCAAATGTTTAGCGTTGCTATCTATAGATCTACAGGTCTGTGTTCGATCCCCGTTATCTCCAGGTTCATTTCTGAGATAGGCAATTCTGGAAGGGGAAGTACACAGCCTTGTGAGGACAAACGTGGGACTATATTATATCAAAATGAGTGGTCCGAAGAAAAATGGAAAATAATAAAAATCGCATTCAGGGAAAAAACCTTTAAAAAGTGGTAGACACACTTGATATCACATCCTCAGAAGATGTCTAACTCGAATATAAAATCGCATTTTGAAATGTTTTTTCTTTTATCCATGGTATTAGCAGACTGATACACATACTTTTTTTTCTGAAAATAGCAATTTTAGATTAGGTAGTAGATTTAGACCAGATATAGAATTTTTATATTTAGAGGCTGGACTTCCTGTGTAAATTCAACATCGAGTTTTGATTTGATTACAATATCTTAGATGTTCCTATGTTATTCTAGGGAAAGTAAAAGTTACTAAGAAATATGTCCATGTCGATACTCGAATTGAAATGTTGAACTTGATAATAAACGTTTGATTTGAAAGCGTAGAGCGAAATTGGATAATTTCTCATCCCTCTCTTCAAAGTTCCTGCGGAATTTCCGGAAATAGAAAACTGATTTGATTAAAATCGAAAGATTCGCATTTTTCAAACAGCTTTCACAAGAAGAAAGAAAGAGTGCAAGAACGAAAGGAAGATAAAAAAAAGTCAGAACTGATTCGCTGTCAAAACAGAATCTCTACCGAAATAATTATTCAATGGAGTGTTGAAAGGTTGTACGCTGAAATTGCCATTTAGCTTGAGCTGGACGAGGCGAGCTCACTCACATTTGGAAGGTCACTGGTTCGATTCCCGTGACCGGCCTTTTTTGTGGGTTTTTAAAGGTTTTCGTCACTCATCAGTTTTAACGACTACAAATATACCGGAATTACCTATCGTTATCAAGAAGCCCTTAAACGTTAAAATTCTTGCTTATTAGAAAGGACTAATACGTATTGCTTCTCTGTGGAATCTGCCCATGTTCATTCTTGTCTTTCACCAATAAAGAGTAGTCTACATACCCATAAAGTGCTTTTATGGATGGTAAAATATGTGTTTAAATACACACTTCAATAATTGTAATGTATAAAGTAATTCAGACTCTGCTAACTGCATCGCAAACATAATTTCGAGAACAAATTTCTCTTCTCCTACAACAAGGAATTTTCCGATTGGAAATTCTATTGAAATACCCAGTAATTCCTCATATGTATTTTTTTCGGTTGGGTTTCGTTGGTTCATTTTGTTTAGTCCAATTTCAGTGCTTAGAATGGAAATATCAAAACTTTTTCGACACCACATCAATCTTGAAGGTGTTTAATTTGGGCCTGATGCTCATTAACGGTTTTAAATCTCAGGCCGACTGGTTCAAGTCCTTCTCTTCGAGGGCGTTGAACACCAATAAGATACCAATTTTAAATAATTAAAACACTTACAGTGGAACGTCAGTTATTCGAACTAAATTGGAACCAAAGGTGACTCGGATTTTCAATTTATTCGATTATCGAATATGTACAAAATAACACATTAAAACTTGGAGAAAAGAATGATAGAAATGAATAACAATATAGTTACGAACCTTAATGGAAATAATCACTGATTTTTCCTCCACCATTTCCTAACTTCGTTTCTTTCCTAAACCGAACTCAACTACATTGCCACTTCCTAAGACAACAGACTGTTGCTTCGGTGTGAAATCCACACCATCAACGAAGGTGAAATGATCAGTTTGCCGGGGGTTTATAATATACCGTAGGAATCTAAAGTGCGTAACTCCGCCTTGTCAATATAAAAGTTTTAAAATATTAAAGATCCAATGTATTTCAACCAATTTGTGGTCATATTGGGTGATAGAATTTTAAGAAAAGTTCAAATTCTATTACTGATGATGACCACAAGTTGGTTGAAATACATTTGATCTTTAATATTTTAAAACTTTTATATTGACTAGGCGGAGTTACCGCATTTTAGATTCAAAGACAAGTCAATATGGATCTGTTTTATCAACATTGGATACCGTACGAATTTACAATCCATCAGAACAAGTAGCTACCACCCACACTCTAATCCACTATGAAGATAGCCTTCTCTAGACCCTTCCAGCTTATCCCTTCCTACAGTATCGTGTTAAAACCTTTAAAATATTATGCCGAACTTGAAGGCATGTTGAATGTATACAGTAAAAATGATACAGTATTAAGTAGGTAATTTCGTAACTTATGCTGACTCTCAACTGTTCGATCTGAGAAACGATGGTAACATCTCTGTAACGATGTAAGTGTAATATGTTCATCCTTTGACTGCGGTCACAAGGACCCAGAAAACGAAAAAATAAGTAAATAAAACATATACAAAAGGAGGTCGTTCGGATTATTGACGTTCTATTGTACTGTGTCCGTTAAGCTATCTATTTTTTATATTTTTTGTTGCTGTAGAACTTAATACCGTATTTCATTAGTTTAGTTATGTCATAAGAAGTGAACATTATTACCATTATTATTATTATTATTATTATTATTATTATTATTATTACTTACTTACTTACTTACTCAATGGCAATAGACAATTCCTAAGCAAGCTAAAGGAATATTATCTATTTTATGGAACCGGGAAGTTCATTGCCGCGCTTACCTGAACCCGCCATTCAACCCTACTCTGTGCTAACTCCATTCAACCATCCCTCGCAAATCCTACTTTCCTTAAGTATATTCTAATATTGTCCTCCCACCTGCGTCTAGATGTTCCTAGTGGTATTTTCTCTTCTGGTCTCCCAATCAATATTTTTCAGATATGTCTTTCCTCCCCATGCACGCAACATGTCCAGCCCATTTCATCCTCCGTGATTTAATTATCCTTACTATATCCAGTGGTGCTTACAGGTTATGAACCTCGCCATTATGCAGTTTTCTCCAGTCCCCATTTTCATCTCTCTTAGGCCCAAATATTTCCCATAGCACCCTGTTTTCGAACACTCTCAGATTATGTTCTTCCCGAAGGCTAAGTGACCATATGCATAAAAACTGGCAGTTCCTTATTATTATTAATTTTATTATTATTATTGATTGCGCTGGCTTTATTGTATATGTAGAAATGACAAACCTTATTTTCGTTATCAGTGCCATTATTATAAAATTACTTAGGCTTAACTCCAGTTCCGGTGACATCTGCTTTGCTCCAATTCCTACGGAAATGAGTGCAAGTAAGCATAAAGCACATCCATTCCCACTTTGATGAAATAACGCATACCTTACTGCTAGAGGATGTGGAAGCTAGGGTGCGATATACATGAAATAAAATGGCGGAAATTAACAAAAAAATCTGTCATAATCATGTATTATACAGAATCAGGAATAGAGTATAAAAAAGGGAAAAAATTCACCCTCTTCCTTTTTGCTAAATACTATCAACTACGGTCATTATTCGTCATGTTCTACCGATATAATGTATAACACGGTGAAAATAAAGAAGTTGTTGATAAACTTTATTTTTGCCAATGAGGGGATATTATATAGTAAGAATTTAGTTTCCACCTTATACCCTCATTAATATGTATGTAGGATAACTCGGAGAATTTGCCAAAAACATTCACATTCACTTTTAGTTAACAGTATTTAATTTCATTTGTAAGTTTTGTTATAGTATGTGTGTACAATTATATTGTGTTGTGTGAGTTAATTTATTAAAATGTAATCTAATATAACTTTCAGATTATTTATAGTTCATTACATTAATATAACTTTTAGATTATTTATAGTTCAATCTGAAAGTTATATTAATGTAATGAACTATAAATAATCTAAAAGTTATATTAGATTACATTTTAATAAATTAACTCACAAAACAATATAAATGTACACACATACGCGTACTATAACAAAACTTACAAATGAAATTAAATGCTGTTAACTAAAAGTGAATGTGAATGTTTTTGGCAAATTCTCCGAGTTATCCTATATACATATTAATGAGGGTATAAGGTCGAAACTAAATTCTTACTATATAAAGAAGTTGTACTGGCAGGCATATGTGCCAATATTGGAAGCACAATGAAACTTTTCCTGGTTACTAATTTCAAATTTCAAATTACTAATTTCAAGAATCAATACATTTTCAAAATTAGCCTTTCGTCTGAGTCCGTTTTAAAATATTTTGTAAAGAGTTTACAAGATAAGTAATGACTGTAATTTGGAATAAAAAGACACCAGTCATACCATTCGAAGGTCTTAAAAATATCTAGATGTAGGTCTATCAAAATTCTATCTAAATTTTACTAGTAATCTGTTAGAAAATTTATCATTGTCTTTTTTATAAAGTACCGTTTTCTAGAAAAATTTAAACTAGATATTATCCTTTCTTAGTCTTCCTCAATTTCTTATAGCTCTATAGATTAATTGAGCTTAAAACTTTCACAGGAGTGTACAATGTATCAATTTTAACTGTAGTATTAGTTGCATGCAGCCTTTTGGTTGATAAAGTTAGGCAAACACACATACATACTCAGACTGATGTAACTTATTGTTGTGCTATGAAAATAGCAGATAGCATCTAATTTATAAAATATGCCCAGATATTATTTATAAATAAAACTTTAAGATTTGTTGCCAGGTTATCTTTTTCCTCTATCTAGAGATTTTTAGGCAAATATTCATCAGTTTTCATTCTTCCTCTAACAGCAATTAGACCTAAGATATCTAGAGGATAATTTTAACGAACTTTGAAATTTCCTGTTCATCAAAATGGTCACAGCATATGTATCTAATTGAATTCGCTTCCCGACTCAAGACGAATTTTCTTGTGAATTCTATTATTTTTTTAAATTTTCCTGGCAGATGGGTTATAAACTGAAAATATCTTAATTACGGATACAAATCAAATCTCTAATCATAAATTGACAACGGCGTTAGGGCTTCTTTGTAACTATAGATGTTTTATTTAATGCTTTTGGCGAGGTTAAGGGGCTCTGGAGGAAGATGTAAAAGGATTTAAATAGATCCTGCGTATAACTGACTACTAAGTCATCTACGTGTGGACGAAAAGGAGGGTCCGGGGTCTTGGATGGGGTGAACTCAGCCTCGTGATACAAGCTGAGAAGCTGTTTGATAAAGACGTACCACCTCTGGTAATATATATATCTGTCAATAACGGCCGTGAGAGTGCATGCTTCTTTTTATTGGCCAATATGAAATTGCCCAGGGTCCCTGAGCCTTAGGGTAGGCCTATACTCTGGACGAATTACGATTTTTGCATTTTTCATTGAGTGTGTACATTAATTAATTAATTCCTATAATTTGGCACGAACTGTTTCTTCCGTCCTTCCTTGCAGTGTTCGTCCTTTTTGCTTCTGTATCCAATTTAGAGTTATTCCTTTAACGTTGTCCTGCATGCTGACCTCGTGCCCCTAATCCTAACATCTGCCTATGTTAGATTGATGCAGCCGTCGGATGGTAGGCCTAGTCCCACAAGGGCTGTAACGCCACGGAGTTTAGTTTGTGTTGAACAGATTCTTTCCTCTTGGAATCGCCATCAATCTCTCATTCGCTCTGTTTTTCTTTTTCTTTCTCTCTTTTTCCTTCTTCTATCATTCTGTTTCTATCTCTTTTCCATTATTTGAATGCGCAATTTCTCTCCTTCTCTGCTATTGTGTGGTGTACCCATGTGTCAAATAATAGAATTCTGTTCCCGTGCACTCGTAGCTTTACAGTCACTGCCTCTACGAAACTCCTCTTTCACTACCAATAGAATACACTGCTTTATTTGAATCGTCATTTGCATAAGTAGCTTCAATCTCTACTATTTGAACTTGACTTCTGTACATCGCAGCATCACTGAACTAGAAGTATCTCTTTTAAAATACATGCACATTAAGCATATTGAATTCGCTGGTGAAAATAAATTACTTAAAATCATTTTAACAAAGCAATGACATTCCTTTGAGGAATTGCTAGCTGTAAAGGTGGAAAGGAAAATTGTTCACTGGGGATTTCTGGACAGAATGAGATCGACTTTGATTATAAAAGGAGGTTCCGTAAACGCATGCAATATTTTATATCTGTACAGCCAATGTACGCCCACATTTTTACGAAATTAACTTTTTTTTGCATGCATTAATTTTTTTAACGCTCTTTACCACAGAGTAAAGCAATATTTCCTACTGATAATAAGGAATATAGCAAGTGGGAAAGGGCCATCATATGTCATCATAGTGTTGAGGTAAAGAACACCAAGACAATTATTCCCTAAACAAATAACAATAATCAAGATTTAAAAAATGGATGTTAGAAAGGCGCAAAAAATATGTATGATTATTAGGTTTTTACCTATTTTTTTTCCTTGCTTCGAAAACAAAAAGCGCTTATACACTTTTTCGAATCATGTCCATAGGATTCACCCACATTAATTCTGTGGCACCTAAAAATACCTAAATGGGGTATAAAAACCTAAATATACCTAAACGGGATATAGAACCTAAAATATCTAATTTAGGCTACTTTTTTTTTTCTTTTTTGTTTGTCAATTGAGGAATCGATATTTTGCGGAGAGACAATTTTTGTCGGGTTGAAATTAATACCACCGCGATTCGTTCAACCCATTGTCGTCTGGGATGGACAGTATCAAGAGAGGAGGTGTAGAGTACCAGCGTATTCTTTTAAAAATATTCGTACGAGCAACCATTGTTGCCGTGTATGCACAAGGATATAGATTTCTGTGTTTTAAAGCGTTTGTTTGCCTTAAGCCTTTAGTACTGTCTTGTTATTCACACTGTGTTTTAAGAAGACGTCTTAATTATGTATTGAATCCTATGTAGCACATTCAAATTCATTAAACCAATTATTCTACCCGAAAGCGATATTTTGGACAAAAAACCTAAAAAAAACTATTTCACCTAATGCAAATCCTAAAACACCGTTTTTAAAAACCTAAAAATCCGGTCCCTAATGATTATATAAAAGAAGTTTCCAGTTTTATTTTTTAAATAACGTACAAAAGAAAATTTTAGCTCCTGTGTAAGTTTCATATTTGGGACATAGTGACCTTTACCTGCGGTGTACAGGTATCAACGCATATTAATTCTGAAATATTATGATAATGAAGAGTGTATTATACATGAAAGCTCTCATAGAAACAGCAGATAATTAAGTATAACCCAACACAAACACCAACTACAAGTTCACAATAGAATAAATAAGCTATTCATACAACTTTATACAGAAAAAATCAGAATACGATATGTTACAGGTAATTTAAGATTGTCTCTAATATTATGAAAGCGGTGTTTTTCTAACATTTATATAGAATATTGTAAAATTTATTTAGAGGAACGTAAGGAGAGTCATATGGTAACTTGTTAAACATATATAGTGGGTTCCCAGTATTCTTATTTAGTCAATCTTACAGTTTATAAGATTGTTATTGCTTGTGTGATATATATGTATGTCTCTTCCAGAGAGTAACAGAATAAAGATTTTCTGTGTTTAACAAACAAGTAAAGATATACATAGTCATAACTGTTGAAATCCTTTCTTTAATAAATAAAGGATTGCAGTGCCCTTAAACGTTCCTAATTTGCAGAAAATAAAAGGAGATTTGTAGTGAAGAGACAGTCTTCTTAGCTATTAGGCAAATCCCAGCCCTTTGGTTGTCTTTACCTTAAATGAATAAGATATTTCAGTAGATTTTGGTCTAGAGTGGCTGGGAACGAATACTGTATGCCTGAGATCCCAATTAGTTTTTATTAGCTCCTAAGAATATAGAATGCTAAGGATTATATCAGAGAGAGTTTTAGCGGTCAACGAAGAAGTGTGTGTCTGCTTTATTGATTGGCAAAAAGCTTTTGACCGAGTGAACTGGGAAAAGTTAATGGACATACTCAAAAAAATAGGCATTGACTGGAAGGACAGGAGACTAATCCGCAATTTGTACCTGGGACAAAAAGTGAAAGTGCGTCTAGAACATGGAGTGACCAACAGTGTAGAAATAGGAAGAGGTGTGCGTCAAGGATGTTGTATGTCACCCATCTTGTTCAACCTTTATGGAGACTGGCTAGCAAAAGAAGCCTTAGAAGGAGTTAGGGATTTTGTGATAGGAGGATACGCTATTAACACCATCAAATATGCGGACGACCTGGTGATTCTGGCAAAGAAACAAGAAATATTGCAAGGAATGATTGACAGGCTGGTGGAAACAGGAAGAAAGTATGGAATGGAAATCAACATAGGTAAATCGAAGGTGATGAGGATATCGAAGAGAGAAGAGCCGCTTCAAATTATCATGGGAAATCAAGAATTAGAGAACGTGAACCAGTTCAAATACTTAGGAAGTGTACTGACGAAAGATGCCTATTGCACCAAGGAGATAAGATCAAGAATTGCCATGGCCAAGAAAGCATTTATGAAGAAGAGAACTCTGCTAACTAGTAGTCTGAACCTAGAGCTATGTAAAAACCTGGTGAAGTGTTATATTAGGAGTATTGCTT
Source organism: Ectobius pallidus (assembly GCA_964059195.1). NCBI lineage: Eukaryota > Metazoa > Arthropoda > Insecta > Blattodea > Ectobiidae > Ectobius > Ectobius pallidus. The sequence goes on from CAXKWD010000008.1 coordinate 89,241,796, forward strand.
TGTATGGATCAGAGACATGGACTTTGAGGAAATTAGAGAAGAAATATTTAGAAAGTTTTGAAATGTGGTACTGGAGACAGATAGAAAATATAAAGTGGATGGACATGGTGACAAACGAAGAGGTTCTGAGTAGAGTGGGTGAGAAGAAGTCAATCATACACACAATTAGTCAGAGGAAAGCAAACTGGATTGGGCACATTCTCAGAAGGAACTGCTTATTACATGATGTCGTAGAAGGAAGATTGGAGGGTACAACTAGACTTGGAAGAAGAATTCAGCTGTTGGACGATTTAAGGGAAAAGCGGAAATATTGGATGCTGAAGGAGGAAGCAGAGGATAGACAGTTTTGGAAAACAAAATTCGCGTACCAAGTTTGAAAACCTGCCGGAAGGCAGAATACTTACTACTACTACTACTACTACTACTAAGAATAATAAAACAAAGGGAATGAATAAGAATTTTTCCTGGGTTTAAAACAGTAGTGCCTTGAGAAAATATTATTTTTCTACCCAAGTGAAATGTAACAGTAATAGGTTAGGTGATATGAAAACTAATAATATTTTCTTGATTTGCAGGTATGAAAATACAATTGCCGTTTTGATAACTGCGAAGATTTCACAATTGGACAGTGAATATTCTGAGAATATGGAAGAGGCCTAAGTAAGTCCATTGATGTAAATTATCCATATTTATATTTATTTTATTACTGATATTTATTGTATTAAAAAAAGCTTACAAAAGATGTTTTGATACGGGTCATTTTCCCAGCAGACATTTAAAAGCACAATAACACACATCAGTAGAGGTATGTGCCGGCACAGAGAAGAGAGAAAGGGTTTGCTGGAAGGTATTCTCTTTTGGTTAACATTCGATAAATAAATTAAATTAATAATAATACTAATAATATTAATAATGGAATATATTTCTTCTCAGTTCCCCATTTTGTCACATTACTTAGTTCATAGGCCTCTTTTCATTTCCCATCACGTTAAGATTATTAAGTTCTTACCCTTTCCAAATGAAATTCACTAAACAGACAAGCTGTACTTACGGAATCAACCTTTTAATGCAGTTATTTCTTCAAAACTTATTATTTTGAGTTACTTCTCACTATTGTGTTTGCCTATACAGTCAAACATTCTTATAGCAATATTTGTCGCCCCCTAACAGATCTTATTTGTTATATAATGAGGGTTATTGTTATATTGAGGAGCTGTGGCGTATCACATATTAGGTGGGCTACATGCAGAATACTGGATAGTTCAAGCAGCAAATATGCAAAGAAGCTATAAGTTCAGACCGCTAATTTTGTTTCTAAACTTGCTGACTTATGTTGAGCATTCATCATAGCTATTTTACACCCACACATTACACCCACTCTTCAGAGTGGTTTAACATCGTGGATCACGCCAAGCTTTGAGTTTAGGCATGTGTCAGAAATTTAAACTCTTAGAGGGTAGGAAGTGGGAGAAAAAAACAGCAAATTCGCCATATACCTAAGACATAACTAAAATAAAAAATTGCCAGGTGCTGTAGTTCACTGTATGCCTCTGTCTATGTAGTCGCCCTCTTTGATTCTGTTCTCTACCCCTTTCTTTTCAGAAATGTAACGATATTATCATGCCCACAGAAAATGATTTTGGTGGCTGGGAAGGACACTAAAAATCTACCAACAACAATTACATGAGAATATTATAGGAGAAAAATTCCTCCGACTCTGGGACTTGAACCCAGGACATTTGGCTATTCGCGCCAATGCTCTACCAACTGAGCTAAGCCGGAGTTCAATTCACAGCGCCAGATGGAACCTCTCTCCTATGGCTGATTGCCCTAATGGCCTACCTCACAGACAGACAAGTTATGTCATATGCAGTAGGCTACTGTGAGGCACACTAATTAGTGATTTTTGTGACCGGGCTCCCACTGTTATTGTACAGTTAACATTCAAGATAGATACATAAGCTTTCATGAACCACGGATTATTGTCTATGTTGGACATTACATGAGAATATTATATGACATAACTTGACTGTCTGTGAGGTAGACCATTAGGGCAATCAGTCATAAGGGAGAGGTTCCATCTGCTGCTGTGAATTGTACTCCGGTTTAGCTCAGTTGGTAGAGCATTGGCGCCAATAGCCAAAGGTCGTGGGTTCAAGTCCCAGTGTCGGAGGAATTTTTCTCCTATAATATTCTCATGTAATGTCCAACACAGACAATAATCTGTGGTTCATGAAAGCTTATATATCAACCAACAACAAGCTAAGTTACTGGTTTGAAATAACTTTTCAGCTTCAATTTTTTTTTAAAAGGCGTTTCTAAAATGCATTCATTGTTTTAGTGTTATTTAACATTACTAATATAGGAAATATGCCAGGATCAAAGAAAAATATTGCTAAATACCGGTTTATCGTTATTTCGATCTTTGGCAAAAAAAAAAAAGAAAAGAATGACTGTATTGCTTACAAACCTTTATGGGTGTTGAGTGAGCAAGTAAAAAGGTATTCATATAGCTCATCAAATTAGTGCATGCCTTTGAAAAGGAAAATGAATGTTTTTCTATACACTGGTCACCGGCATTATGTAACTGTAGCTCCCTTGGATTCGACTTGTTCACGTGATCGGAAATAATAAACAGGTAGCAGCCGGTGTGATTACGTCAGAGCTGGCAAGGTTAATTGAAAGCAAATAAGTGTCACACCGATCACATATCCATCATGACCAGTCCGAGCTGCTCTTCATGAATACCTACAATTACCATCACAACACCGTGGACGTTACTGTCATAAAACTCGTTCATTTCAAGCACAGGTGTGCAGAAAATATTGACATAATCCTCATCTGGCCAAAGATATTCATACACATTTTCATGATCATGAGCCAAAGTCAGCGATTTCCTTGTGAGACCCACTTGTTTTCTATTCTAATTGCAGCCAACATTTTTTTCCCCCGAAATCATCCATGTGCTATTCAGGAACTGTGGATTGTAAAGGTTTGTTTTTATTACCTTACTCGAAAGTTAGATTGCTAACTACGTTAGCAATGAAATCTTACTGTAAAAGTAATTTTAATGTAGTTTATAAGTTTAATTTTAAGTAAAATAAGAAATATGATGTCTGTCCACTTGCAATTTAACATCAAGATACGATGATTACTTAGAAAAATAATTTTACTTCATAAATATAAAACATTGTCAAGTTTTAAACCCAATATTTAAAACTGCGTGGCTTTATTTCTGTATTTGGTTTCCTATATCCCCTATGTTGGGGTGAAGGACTCAAAGTGGAGGTTTCTGTTACCTATGTGAATTTTGTTACGCTTATCTTCCGAGAGAGGGCAAAGGTACAGGTGGTAAGACCATGGCCTCTCAACCCTCGGGAAATAAGGTAGGCCTATTAGGCCTACTTGGACGTGAAAGGGCCGAGGCATTGTGTCCAGAGGCTCTAATTTAGGCTTAGAGTTATTTTACGTGCCGTAAATCTACGACATGGGCCCCGCATTTTAAAGTCCTTTCCGTGCCCAGGATTTTTACGTCCTGAAAAATTCGTCGACCGCGGCCGGGTTTGATCCCGCGACCTTCGAATCTAGAAGCGAGCACGCTAGACCACCGCGGCCGACGCGACGTGGCTTTTTGTACTGATGTTAAAAACTAATATTGTGTTTTGAACTATAATTTTTATCTATTTCATCAGTATTTTGACCTCAGTTTCTTCTCATAATAGTCATGTTCATTCTGAGACTTAAGGGAAAATGTAAAAATGAAATTAGAGACAACTGGAAGGAAACCTTGTTATAAAGTGTTTTAATCCAGCAGGAAAATATTGTTTGTTAGTTTTACCTGCAAGCTTTTATTACAATTAGTTAGTTTCCATTATGAAGTCGAGTAATATGACATTTATTTAGTAGCTGAGATAAATTACCTGGAATTATTCAGCAGATCTACATAAACTTAATAGAGCGATGAAAATATTTCCATCTCGTAAACTAGATTTATGGTAATTGCACAAAATGAGGCTTAATTGCACAGAGAAATTAGCATATTCAATGATTTCCCACAACAGCTTGTTTTGTTATGGGATAGTTTGTGGAAAACTTATTATTAATATGCTATTAAATATACATAATCATTTGTGAACACAATACATCACAATAAACCTAATTATCGCCTACGCAATACCAACAAAGAGTAATCGCGGTGGCAATTGTCATGTACACAACCCAGCGGCTGTGCTGGTACTTTTCAAGGTTAATTCTTTACTTGCATGATATACAACTTGCCATGAACATGCAGTTTCCCTTTATCGTGTTATTAAATTACGTCATAATAAACCAGCAGATACTTATAGTTCGTAAGGCGGTCCGATGAAAGAATAATAACTAGTTGTATGCAAAATCAGAGCGAGAAGTATTACATAACCTATTTTTTAATTATTTATTTATTTTACCTTCGTAAAACTTAATACAATCATTACTAGTGCCCGAATGAGCAAAAGCTCGTGCTCGGGCACAGTTCAGTACAGTAACAGGAAATATAATGAATTTTGGAATTACAAACAAAAAAATTTAGAGAAAAGTTACTCTACATACAATGCATACACATACATATATGGTACATACAAATATACATGCCAACAAAGTAAATAGTACATAATATAAACTAAAAGTAAAATAAACATATAAAGCGTTATGTATTTTTGAGATAACAGTTCGTATGGATAGCGTAAATGTAAAGCAAAACATTAGGATAATGTAAAATGAGTCATACATTAGGTTATACAGAGTGTTAATGAATAACACCGAAAATATTTTGCCTGTGTATAGAGGGGACATGGACAAGCAACTTTTATTGGGAGATTTTTGCTCTATCACGTGAAATGTGTATGCTACAGGGCATTAAAGTCATTACAATTTGGTGCTCATAAGTCAATAATGAAGCAAAATAGGGTTAAAATTTTCTTAAAATCTACTTCATGCCTTCTTAGTGATTGTTGAAAACCTTATTCTTAATCATTGATCTACAGCTATATAATAACTTAGGGTTTCCATAATCTGCAAAATTTACATGACTGGCCGCCACTACATTAGCTTTTTAATTCATAGGCTAACTACAGTGTTAACGAAGTTCCTTTGTTTTGCATTTTTTTTCAAATGTTAGAAGTCAATGGGTGCCATGTCCAGGGAGATTTTATGTTGTAACAGGAAAAATTGAATCCATAGAACAAAAATCTCCTAATACAATTTGCTTGTCTATGTCTCCTATAGCCTATATACATGCAAAATATTTCGGTGTTATTCATTAACACTCTGTATAAATTTTATAAGTTTGTTTCTTGAATCTGCGTAAATTTAGTTCGTATTTGAAGAAGATAGGTAGCTACAGATATAGTTAACCAACTTCTTAAAATTGATTTTTCGAAAAAAAATTAAATAAGCAGCAAGTTTTAAAGTTTAAATAAATAAAAGATAAATTCTGCTGTCATAAGTAGCTGTGAGTCAAGTACGTAAAGTTACATTCCAACGCTCTTTTCCCGGAAACTTCATTTTCAGAACAGTTTTTTGACAGTTCTGAAAGAACCAAACAGCATCTTATCAAATCTTTGTGCGTGTTACCATATTTATATACTATACAAAAATGACTAGAACCATGCATCTCTTTTAAACATTTTGTCCAGAATAAAATTAAGGTTTAAAATATTTGTAACATTAAACTAAAATACATTTTATATATTATCTATTTAACTGCAAACCTAATTGTATCTACTTTTAAGCTTAACAAATAGTTTAAAATTAGCCGAGTTAAGGGAGAAGCTCTAAATTCTGAAAGAACAAGTAGCTGCCTTGCTATCCCCTTTGGAGTTCGCTGATACAGAAAAGAAAACCGTAGGGTTAATCAGTTCAAATGCACTCATTTGCTCTTTCACAAGAATTAGGTTTTCCTAGAAGTAGCTTTGCGGAAGCTGTTACTCTGTTCTGATCGTTGATCGTTCATATCTGAGGATGTGGTACAAGCTACATATTTAAACCTCAAGAAGACAAGACTGTTTCACAACTGCATCCTGTGAGATCATTATTCTGGTTTGATAAGCACGTGCATTTATTAGTTCCGTATATTACATGGTCTTGCCTGTTGAGATTTTTATTTAGCATTGCTTGTAGAAATTCTTGCCAATGCCCTTTCTCTGAAATGTATTTCTTATGAAGAATGAAGTTTAAAAATATTCTTCTGTTTTTAAGGGGACCCATATTGAAAGATGTTTATACAGGGTGTTAATGAATAACACCGAAATATTTTACCTGTGTATAGAGGGGACATAGACAAGCAACTTTTATTAGGAGATTTTTGCTCTATGGATTCAATTTTTCCAATTACATCATAAAATCTCTCTGACTTCTAACATTAGGAAAAAATACAAAACAAAGGAACTTCGCTGTTAACACTGTAGTCAGTAGTTATAAATAAAATAAAAAAGACTAATGCAGTGGCGACCAGTCATGTGATTAGTCTGTAAATTTTGCAGATTATGTAAACACTAAATTATGATATAGCTATTGACGAATGATTAAGAGTCAGGTTTTTATCGATCATTAGGAAGGCATGAAGTCAATTTAATGAACATTTTAATCCTATTTTGCGTAATTATTGATTTATGACCACGAAATTATAATGACTTTAATGCCCTGTAGCATACACATTTTACGTCATAGAACAAAAATCTCACAATAAAAGCTGCTTGTCTAAGACCCCTCTAAACACAGGTAAAATATTTCGGTGTTATGTATTTTACACTACATTCTCTAAAAATGTATCTATCGAACGGTATATGAAAGGTATATACAGCTCTAAAGAAGAGTTTAATATGTTGTGTTCTTGCAACAATATGTGGGCGTGGTCAATCTACATCATATGCAAAATTTGGCAAATTAATAATTAAGTTAATTGGTTATTGAAGTTATTACCATGGAACCATTAAATTTGCAGAAGAAAACACTATAGCATAATAGTAAAGCCTATAATGGCATTTATTAAGACACGAGTGTGTTTTATGAAACGAGCAAGGCGAGGTTCATAATTCGTATGCAGTGTCTTAATTACCATTATAGGGAAGTTTTGTTCGACCATATTTAAATATTTAAGTTAAATATTTAAGCGTCATAATTGATGAAGCAAACAACTCTCGGACAACAGCTGTTGGTAGTTCTCGTCTTTTCCAGTAGATGGCAGGCTACAAGGAGTGCAGGACGCAGAGCTTCTCTTTAGCTTTAACATCAAACAACGCACATTGAAAACACAAGAAATGAACTCAATTTAGTATAATATTATAATTAACACGAACAGAATTTATTTTATTATAATTACAGGTTGTTTATTACGCAGTTTCATTTGCTGCTCTCAAGGTTTGAAGATCGTGCCGTGTTTGATAATAATCGATACCACACCAATGTTATAATGGATATCTGTATCGTAATGGATATCATTATGACACCGTTACGTCGCATGTAATAAGCTCCGATCATGGAAACCACCATTAACGACCGTGGGTGTCGGCATGCTGACCACATGCCTCCCAATCCTGCCGTCTGCCTATGGTAGATGACGCAGCGTTCGGGTGGTAGGCCTTGTCCCTTCTGGGATGTTAGCGCCACGGAGTTAGTTAGTTAGTATTGTTGAACATTATAACATTTCTGGGGCTTTTGATTGTGTCTAACAAACCTCTCTCTTGAATTATTCCCTTAAGGGAAGCATTATAATTTCTCTAAATATATACAGCTGGGATGTACTTAAAAGGCGAGGACCATTTCCCGCAAATTACTGCTTTCCATACAATATGTAACACTCTTCAGCTTCTACTAGTCAAAATTACTGCAAACTTCCTGGAAATATTAAGTATACCTTAGTGCAACATTTAGCAAAGCAATTTTGTGAATTTACATGTTTGTACTTTTTTACCAAGAGAACCAGCTTTGCTCTTACCATGTCTAGGTCAACAAATCTCTCAAATGTTATACCAGAGACTCATAACTCAGGAGGTGGTTGTAGATTTCGATACAGCCCTGTTAACCGTGTGGTTGTCAATTATTTTCTATTGTTGGTGTATTTTAATGGCGTAAATTTCAACTGATATTAATTTAAATGGATATGATGCAGGATGAAATGGTGAGGATGATTCATGGTATGTAAATATCCAATTCGGCGTTTTCCGTTACGACTGGGGAAACCATGGAAAACCCATGTCAAATTGGCCGGCCACGGGATTTGAACCTGAATGATTTCTAGGATTACTGAATTACTGAAGTGAATAACACCTTAGTTCACGGAGGGCGGTTGAGAGGCGATGGGCTTACCACCTCTGCCCTCTGCCCTCTCTCGGAAATTAAGAGTAACAAAATTAGTATAGGTAATGAAACCTCCACTTGTCGGCTCTATGTCCCACCATAGGGGTTACAGGAAAAGTCAGTCAGTAACAAGAAGAAGGGTGTGAAGAATATTGATAGAAAGAAAGTTTGGAGATGGGACAATCCAGCAAAACCCCGGATTTTTCCACTATAAGAAAACTATATAATATATGTATGCTAGTATATTATGTTGTCTATCTCTTCCAACCTCCAATTAAAGTGTAATAAAAAAAACTTTTTATTTACATATATCCTATTTTTAGTGTTCCTTGGGCGAATAACCTGTTGTTTTTATTTATTTATGACGAATTCGTCTCTATCCCCAGTGAGATTTGAACTTAATTCCCTGGTAATAACCATTAGTCCGTACGCAGACACGGATCTATTGCTACAGTAAAGTTACAATCTGATATCAATGTCCAAAAACGAACAAAAGTCAGAATGGAATTCACCATTCGATTCCAAAACAAATGCGTTAGTAATTAAACAGTAATAAATGATAAACAGTAATAAACATGAGTTTTCGAACATCCATGCATATAATATTATTTTTATGCTATCGTATTGTATTGCTATTTTTATGCTATCGTATTTTTATTGTAAACGTAGGCTAATATACAATATTGTTTCATACGAAAATTGGATACTGTATTACTCCTAATATTATTGGCATTATAGTCCTTTCACATTCTCCAGAGGTTTCAAGGCCAAACGTAGCACGCCTATGATACCCCCACTTACCGTGCTCATATAGCATCATACCCCTCCAATGCCAGTCACATGACAAGCCAGTAGGGAGTTCCCCCTTGGTGTCGTATGAGTGTGTGCGACAGCGCAGCTCCTCTGCGCAAAGGGGAATACAGTGACTGCTGATCAGTGCACAGCAGTGGGGGCATATTAGACGTGAGAAGTTGTGGCCTTGAAACCTCTCACGAATGTGAAAGCACTATAATAGTAAATTCACTGAAACATGCAAAGCTGCCATGTTTTGCAGTTTGTATAAACGGAAGGCGAATTTGCTTTGACTTTTTCCATCAGTTGGTTGTGTTGATTTCCAATACTGTACAAGAAAACTTTCATAGCTGATTCTCTGTGTACATGAGAAGCGAGTATTACATTCTTCTTTTCGCTTTTCAAGAATTAGCACAATATTCCTTATACCACATATATTTTTTAATATCTACTGCAATATATATTTAAAGTATTGATTTATGGTTTTCATTAATTAGGGAGATAAATTATTTATAATTAATTTTAGATACTTTTATGAGTTTATAATGTACATAACTTTAATAATAATTACTATCACACGGTTTACAAGCTAAGATTTTCATTCCGAATCTTTATTCCTACTTATTTATTTATATCTTACACACGTATTCCATCAACCTGAATAAGTATAGGTCTATTTATAACTTTTTATCTCATGTGTAAGTGGCCAATCCAATATAAGAATATGTGGAATATCACAAAACCCAAGTGTCTCTCGTCATTATTTTATCTATCTATTTTTATCAATTTAATTTTATTGCACCTACGTTCACTTGATTTTTTATGTGAATTTAAATTTTTAACACTGAAACATCTTCATACCTAAAGCTTCTGTGATCAGTCACAATTTAAATAATTAATAAATGAACACAGCGAATGGGTACATTCTATATAGCATAAGATGCCTATGAGCAAATGGAGATATCTCGTATGATTGATTATACGTGTGATGAAGCATTTTAAATCTCGTATAGTAATAATACAATATTAATAGCACATTATTTTAGCAATAAGGTTAATCTAAAAATACATTTACTGATTGAAAGTCGACGAAGCGCGACTATCGACGATGGCCCTAAGGTCAACATATTATAATAATGTAGGCTATTATATTATACAATATGCAAAATATATAATATGGTATTTACAAGAATCGAAGGAACCTCGTGGCACCAATTATATGAAGTATGCCGAATATGATACAATAATACTATTCTTCGTAAAATTTAAAATAAAATCCTCTTCGGTATTCCTTTTCACAGCTTATTTAGATAATACTTCATTTTAGTTTGAGTTTGTGACAAGTGTTGTTAACCAAAATGATTTAAGTCATGTAGATACGTTACTACATTTATCTAATTATATTACCCTTGTCTTAATTTTTTTGGACTCTTCAGAATTCCTCTAAGGTGTCCCATCCATACTACTTGGAGTACTAAAGATATCGAGATATCGAGATATCAGAAAGTAAGTTTCGTGAAACCAAAGGATGACAAAAATAAGTGACCCAATTCCAGGTCTTATTACTAGAATACCGTATGTAACTTTACATAGACAAAACTGTAAAAAGTTGGGTTTATTAGAATCCCTTGCAATTGGACCAGTGTGGAATTTATTGGCAGTATCTTTGCACCGTGCGAAAACAATAAGAAAGAAAATTAATGTGTTCGAGCTGTGTTTTGCCGAAGAATCTCGCGAATTCCCAGGGGAGGGCGAACCACAAGACTGCCCCTCCTAGAATGAACAACGTGATGAAAATAAAAATTTCAGTATTACCAAGCTATAATAGAAAAGAGAATACCAGCTTTATCAGCTTTATCAGCTTGTAAGGATTCAGAAATGAGAATGCTTTCTCGGAAGAAAACTGAATTCCTGGTTCACACATATTCAAAAGTGGAAGTTAAAAAAAAATGAATTTAAGATAAGTAGAATTAATCGTAGGTATAAATCCTACTTTACAATTAATACAAATGTTAAATTTGGGTTAATTTCGGTGTTAATTCGCATTCCAGTCAAATATCTATACGTCTTATGTGGTACAAAATAGTGCATATTTCTGCAAAAACCATCAAATCCCCTTTCTTGTTATATATTTCAACAGGCCTACTTATACCGAGGTGCATTAAAGATATAAATTACTGGGCATCAAAATCCAGTTATTTTATGTTCTAATAAAATATAAAATACATTTTCTGTCCTAAATTCAAGTATGTCTAGCTGTAGTAAGAATCAGTTTACATGAACATCTCTATAAATCACTTCCCAAAAACTACTAAGCTATGAATTTGATCTTTTTACACCTATCCTGTGTCAGTACGGAAAAAAACAATTTTTCATAAATATACTTATTTACTGAAATATGATTTTTATAACGATTTTATTAACGTTTTAAGTACCATATGATTTTAAAATATTTCATAAATTAACCAATAAAAAATAGTGAATATAAGACACCTTAATAAACAAATCCTGAAAATTTCAAGATTGTAGGTTAAGTAGAAGCTGGGAAAATTTACCTTTTGTGCAGAAAAAGAAAACTTACGGGAAACGAGCTTCAAAGTTAAAATCCCCAGCTACATAGTCCGAATCTTCTCAGAAAAATAAGAAATTAGCATGGATAGAATTATAGTACAATAAAATTATGTATGATACACCATTTTAAAGAGGGAAGTCAAGAGAATAAAATAGTAATAATAAAAAAAATATTATCATCCAAAAACGAATAGGTCTTCAAAATTCAAACATCCCTTCGCCATAGTCTGGATCTTCTCAGAAGAATAAAAAAAGCATGAACAGGATTATAGTACAGTTATATACGATATTTAATTTTAAGCAGGAAGTCCAGAGAATAAAATACGACAGTAAAAAGAAAATAACAATTTTCATCCAAAATCAATTCCATTTTCCCTTAAGTCATTCTGGAGAAAACGCTATCATAAGAAAAAATGAGTGTGTAGATAGTTCAACATATCTAGGTTATATTGAAGTAATTCTATATTTTTCAGGCGGCCTGAGTGAAAGAGTGAGTAAGGCTTTCTGTTCCCAAACTAGCTGGTTCGATCCCAGCTCATTCCTGTGTGGAAATCCCATGTATGTACCTGTACAGTCATATACCTGGGTAGATCAAAGAGAACTCCTGCAGGACAGACAGCAGTTAACGGCCTAAGTAGCAACACACAACTTCGCGTGGTTAAAAACCATAATAAACACATGACATCTACAAATAGTGTTATATAGTTGCGATGGAATCGTCCTTGTAGCGTGTACAGTTTGAGTTTTTTTAAACAATTTCCGTGCATATCTAATTTTACAACATGGGTAGTAAACACAATTTACTTTAATTGTGCGTTATAAATTTTATGGCGCGTTGCGTTAACATCTCTTGAATTAGCGTTCTCTTGCTGATGACAGTCCATGAACAGCAAATTTGGAAAGTTGGCACTGGTGAATTATTTTATCTTTCTACAAAAAATATGTTTATATTTGTTTCTCTTTTTCCGAGTGATCGTAATACGATTACAAAAGAGTACAAGAGTAAATCAATGTTTACCATCAGAAAGTCAATAAATTAGTCGTGTTCACTCTGTCTATTAAACAAAGCGATACAAAAAATGTAACCAAAATTTTGTGGTAACAGGTTTCCTCAGTACAATATTTACCGTTGTTTTTATTCTAATGTTACTATGACATGAGAATATTATAGGAGAAAAATTCCTCCGGCACTGGGACTTGAACCCAGGACCTTTGGCTATTCGCGCCAATGCTCTACCAACTGAGCTAAGCCGGAGCTCAATTCACAGCGCCAAATGGAACTTCTCTCCTATGACTGATTGCCCTAATGGCAATCAGTCATAGGAGAGAAGTTCCATTTGGCGCTGTGAATTGAGCTCCGGCTTAGCTCAGTTGGTAGAGCATTGGCGCGAATAGCCAAAGGTCCTGGGTTCAAGTCCCAGTGCCGGAGGAATTTTTCTCCTATAATATTCTCATGTAGTGTCCAACAGAGACAATAATCTGTGGCTCATGAATACTTATATATCTTACTATGACATGTTTCATCACTCTATCACCTTAGCATCATCAATGTTTCCCCGAAGATAATTTAGTTGACCAAGTGCGGCAATAATAAGAATCGTGATTATAACCCGTTTGACCTACAGTTGGTGATGACCAGTGGTGATATTCAGGCGGTTCGCACCGGTTCGCGAGAACCGGTTGTTAAATATTTTGTAGGTTCTCCGAACCGGTAGCTTCACATGAGTGATTGCCTTTTTCCAAGATCAGATTCACGCCAATCCACAACAGTGATAATACATACAGTATATGAATTTGCTAGAACCAAAACACGCCATTTATGTTCGCAAGCGGTGGACTACCATCATAGGTAGCGGGCGTGCGGTTAAGTTGGCAGATTCTCTTATTTGCGCACGGCTGATCGTATCGACACTCTCTCCCTTTGCTTTCGATGTTCGATTATAAAACGGATTGTGGTCTTCTTTTGTTGTGTAAGGTTATGTTTTAAGGAAGCTGAGTAAGTTTAGTATGGGTATGAAAAGACAAAAATAACAAAATAGCACATTGGGCTATTTTGAATCAACATCAAATACCCTGATGAAAATTGGTTGTTTAGTATGAGTATGAAAAGACAAATAGCATATTAGGCTATTTTGAATCAACATCAAATACCCTGATGAGAACCGATTGCTAAACTGTTTGAATATCACCACTGGTGATGACGAATAAAACTGTAAACACTGCCAATGATGGGCGACCTCTCCTGGTAAGATATTTCTTCTACACGCCCCTTCTGAGTTCGGGTTTGTGTTATGTTCAAAATAATTATGGTGTCATTAACTATGAAGCGCATACTAGCACGACATGTATTGTAATTAACAATATTTTTCTTCCTGCGCGGTGTTAACTCAGTGTTTATATACTGATGTCCCTTGATTCGCATGATTTTTTTCAAATGCATCACCGGGCTAAGTAGTAATAGTTCAGAGAGAAGTTGATTGGGTGTCCACAGTTTTCATTTCTGACGATTTCTGTTAAGTGGAGCATAAGGGAGGCACATCTAGGTTCAATTTCATGCAAAATTACTTACCCCGGCTAATGTGGTAATAACTAAAATAGGTCTACTCTTTTTCTTTCTCTGTTACTCTGAGTATTACCTCCTTCATTGTAGGAACGTATATGCGGCCTGGCCTTATAGGACCTCGACCTGTCCTTTGGATTACATACGTATTTATTTTACTTAAGTCTGGAGGGATTTCCAGGATGAGCGATCAGCCCCCTCCGAGAAAACACGAACATATAGGACGAGACATACCAGTCGCGCGCAGACACACATGCCGAACAAGGTGCGGATGGGATGAAGGTGATATTCAGGGATCACAAGGGACCAAAGTTTTCCGACATTCGTCTCACAAGCAGGGAAAATCTCCACCTAGGAAACTTGTCCCGATCCGGGCCCACAGCATGAGAAGAGCGAAGGTTTGTCTTTTTTTTTTTTTTTTGAGACATAAGGTCGTATGATTATGAAAGTTCTGAATCCGATATTATTACCTCGTTGAATTACTTCTTTTACCTTTCATGCTTGCACCACAGGTACTAAAGATAGAGGAAATATTGAGTTTGTCTCTGAAATTCGACTTTCGCGTTCTTAGCATTATTATACGTTTTAAGGCTCCCTAAATCTAAAAATGCAACTTTCACAAGCATGTCTGTATTCGTGTCGGTACGTGTGTGAAAAATCATATAAAAACAAAATTTTATATTTGGGTTAGATAGAATCTATTTCAGTTGAAACATGACCTAGAAATCTCATGCAGGATAGGGAGGGAGGATTTACTTTACTACCTGCTGCCCTTGTCACTCTACAGCCCTCAAGAAGTGTTCTTGCACATGGGAAGCACGTTGTTTAGAAAAACCAATATTCCCTCCCCCAACAGTGAAGCATTTTTCTTCACTGCGCATCCAGGGTCGTGTTTCAAGAACGATGGAACGGCTTCTATCTCTTGAAGATGCGACAACTCTCTGTTAGTTTTACTGCCTCTTTACATGATTTTTTTTTTTTGCTATTGTCTCGAAAATGGCTCTAAATATTTGTACCAAGGGTTAATACTTTTATTTGAAATATTTATTTGTAATCATTACGAATAGAGTAGTTATTAAACAGTCATCATTTGTTCATATTCAATCTTGCGTTGTGAATTTTTTTCATAAGACCTAAATAACTGATTAAGCACTCCTTGCAACCAGGCCTCTTATTTTGTTTCAGATTTTGAAATGAGAAAGTTGTGCTACTCACACCTAAGATAGAGAAAGTTAGGTGACTGTGTCACATCACATTTTTAAAAAAATCTATGACAAACTTTGATCAACTATGCATGAAAGAAAACTCGTTTCACTGATATTTCTCATTACTGATTCTTAGAATTCAATACTGACATGAAAGATTTTTTAAGAAAATATAAAAGATAACTTTACTTTCAGAATTTACAGTTATATCTAGTGCTTGGTATAGGATTTAAAATAACTAATTCAAATAATTTTGTACTAAGGCTATTTATGATCCAAGTGTTAAAAACGAGATTTTCTTTTGCGAATAGGTTATGTTTACGAAACGAGCCCATAAGATGAGTGTAGCAACACACGAACAACATATAATCATTTTACCACGTGTATCGTACATTACTTTTTTATACAGCCGTTACAATTCGGGAGATAATAATAAATGATAGATTTATTGTAATGGATTAGGCACCGTGGAGCGCACAGACGGCTCTTATTGATTTTCTCGTACGGGACTGTCAACTTAAGGACAACGCTTTTCACTCACCACGTATGAAGATTTTTGCAATCACCGTGAGAAATTTCACATTTAAAAGGCGTAGCTAATTTTAAAATTTTCCTATTTAGTATTTAGTAATCATATGCAAATATGTCTAACTAAAAGAGTATATCCCATGTGAAGCAATCAAAATTATAAATCTATACTACTCAGTGGCATAATTTTCTCCTATTAATTGATATCATCTACCGTTAAAAATGCTTTTTTTACCTTCGACTGTGTAAAAATATATTACGATATCGCTGCAGCTTACTTCCTTTTGCGTTTACAGGCTACACGACTGTGAAACATTGCAAAAGGGCTTATGGATGAATACTGTAGAAATCCAATATCGAAGATATAAATAACAAGTTAACTAATCAAACTGATTAGATTATCGTTCTGTTCGAAAGTATTTCTACAAAAGCTCCTAGATATTTTGAATCTCTGGAGAAGGGAAAAAAGAGAAAAACAACGAACTACGCTCTCGTCCATTTTCATATATGGGATTAAAAAGTTCAGAAAGTAGGGCAGATGCAGGAAACTGGTGTTATCGACTGGCTAGAGCAGCGCCAGCATAATATTGAAGTGTAGCAGTTAGTAGCATTGCAATTTGATTGACGTTCGTGTTAACCTGACCTTCTATCGAGGCTGGGAACCGGGCGGCAGTCCAGTCCGTGTTAACGGATCGTTAAATCGATACTGCTGCGTGTAATCTTTACTTAGTTGGCTGGTAGCACGTCAAAAATTATGATCCATTACCCTGTAGCCATCTAGGCTAATAAGTTACTCCGTGTGAGAATAAAATTACACGTGATGTAAGAGGGAAAATTGGCGTATGAAGAAGTAATGTTGTTTGCACTTAAAATTCTGACGCGCATAGTATTGAATGAGAGAGCAAAACAGTTCTATGCCATAAATAATTTAATGAATATATGTAATCGCATTCGAATAGATACTAACAATAATAAGTAATAGTGCTATTAACAATATTTTTATGATAATAATTTATAACAATAATAATAAATTCCTACGATTTATAGTCTCAGTGCAGCCCCTCCTCGGAGATCCGAACTAGGGACTATTCAATTTTACCTCCGGAGAATTTTACACTTAAATGAAAAGCCAAAATAAAGCTTTGAAAAATATTGGATTAGCAGTTAAACATTTGAACAAGTAGAGAAATTCAAATATCTGGGAGCAATAATTACAGACACAAATAATATTAAGGCTGAGTTAAGTGTAGACTCAAATCAGAAAATGCTTGTTTTTATGCAATTCAGAAACTTCTACCTTCTCGTCTTCTGTCCAGAAATCTAAAAATAAAAATGTACAAAACTATTATCCTACCGGTTGTATTATATGGATGTGAGACATGGTCGCTTACTCCTCGAGAAGAAAATAATCAGAGAGTTCGAAAACAAGGTGCTTAGGGAAATATTCAGACCTAAGAGAGATGAAAACGGGGACTGGAGGAAACTGAAAAACGACGAGCTTCATAACCTGTACTCTTCACCGATAATAAGGATAATTAATTCACGGAGGATGAAATGGGCTGGATATATTGCACGCACGGGGGAGGAAAGACATATCTAGAAAGTATTGACTGGCAGGCCCGAAGGGAAGAGACCACTTGGAAGAACTAGACATAGGTGGGAAGACAATATTAAAATAAATTTAAGAGAAGTAGGATTTGCAGGGATGGTTGGAAGGAGTTAGCATAGAATAGGGTTTAATGGCGGGCTCATGTAAATGCCACAATCAACCTCCGGGTTCCATAAAAAAGATATTTCATTACCTTGCTTAGGAATTGTCTATTGTCATTGAGTAAGTAATACTAATAAAAATAATAGTGGAAGCCGGTGTTGCTGAATAGATAACTAGAATGGATAATATATACCCAGCCATCTCCATCTTACTTCGATACAAATTCTGTGGGGAAGGGTTCTCAAACTGTGCGTCGCGACGCCTTAGTTCTATTTCTGGGTCGTCGCGGTGATGCAGAAAAACTATATATGCAGTGCATACTGAAACAGGCAAATTTTCAATACATATACATATTTTGTGACACCAATCAAATCTCCTCTTTCAATTTGACAAATATTTTTTCTATAGAAATAGGCTATATGACCAGAGGTGAGTTGTAGATCGTTCACGACAGATCCAGTATCAACCTTCACAACTGCTGAGCAAAAAATTAATAGTCATTTCTGCAGACTAGAGTTTGAAAATGGAATTCTCTTCCGTAACTCTGCCATAGTTTTGGAGCAATGTGTAAAAGGAGTATCCAGAAGTGAGTAGAAAGCCACGAGAGCAATTCGTTTTGTTTGCCCATCCTGCCTAAACGTTGAGATGGAGATCCGAGGAGCAATATCGAACATTTCCCCCAAAGTTCATGTTTTGTATGACAAAAATCAAGCTCACGCCATCCATTAAAACCCAAATACCGGCATTTATGATAAGTAGTTTTTATATTACTGTAAAAATATGAAAACCAAACGAAAAATGTTACCAATGTATAATACATTCATGTATATACTCTTTGAATCAAAAGTAAAAACATAGCACGTCCAGTGTGTTTCTTTAAAACACTATTTATGTGCGAATGTGTATTATTACTTGAAGCATCTACTTTCGAACCTAAATCACTCCCTTATCCCACGAAGGAGACAGCCCATATCTGTCTCATCTTCAAAATGTGAACAACCTAACTTGGTTCTATAAGAAACTAACCTCAATGTCGTCCAGTAAGCCTATATAATTTCACTTTGCAATTTTAAAAGAATACCTGCCGGTAAGTGTACAGGTATGGTTAAAAATTGGGCATTGTAAGTGTGTGGTTAAAATTCTGCTCAATGTACGTCGTTGCTTTCTGCCACAAGTCATATTGTTTACGTGAATGGTTAGTAACTGGGAGACATTTCAAAAATAACAGCTTGTACATAGTTCAAAAGCGAAATTATAACGTTGTCAAACTCATGTTTCTCCTAAGGAAATCTTCAAAAATAACAGCTTGTACATAGTTCAAAAGCGAAATTATAACATTGTCACACTCATGTTTCTCCTAAGGAAATCTTCTTTATGAATTACTACCTCCGTCTCTTTTCACTGCAACATTTAACGTACTGTAAGTGTCACACTGGATCTCTTGAAAGGCTTACTCAGCAGAAATATGTTGGGTGTGAGGAATGAAACGTACAGTGGTATTCATCAGACGTGGCAGTCCAAGCATGGATGCTCAGTAGATGCAGACGAGTCCAACAAACATTCGTACTGCATGGAGGGTGTATGGGTTAGTTGTGTCGTTGCTTTCAGAGCGGTAACATCGTATAATGCAGTGAAGAAACAAGAGACCTTGTTACAATCGCTTCTCCTCTCCCGGAAGTGCAGCTCAACTTCTTACCCCTCCCCATGATTCCTCCTACATGCGTCACCCCTCTCACGCGCATCTGACTGCCACCTCTGATGAATACCACTTTACTGTTTAATTTCCCTTGGAATGACTTGACACAGTCTTTCTTTGTTCTATGTAACGTGGATGTGCCTTCTGCTCAAATTTTAGGGGAAGAACATTGACTATTCAGTGATGTACAGTGGTATTAATGAGACGTGGCAGTCCAAGCATGGATGCTCAGTAGATGCAGACGAGTCCAATAAACATTCGTACTGCATGGAGGGGTGTATGGGTTAGTTGTGTCGTAGCGTTCAGTGCGGTAACATCGTATAATGCAGTGAAGAAACAAGAGACCTTGTTACAATCGCTTCTCCTCTCTCGCAAGTGGAGTACAACATTCTTACCCCTCCCCATGATTCCCCCTACATGCGTCACCCCTCTCACGCGCATCTGACTGCCGCCTCTCTTTACACCACTGTAGTTGTCTAGAAGGTAATCGCAGAAATCAGCAAGCCGCCTATCGTTCTAGGAAAGCAGTGCCATTATTTCATCTACAGAAACATCGTCTATTTGTTCCAGTTTTAAGTTGAGGACCGCGACCGAGCTGGGTAGTTCACATTAATCTGTGACTTGGTTCTAAAAGGGACAATGTCATAAAACTTGCTTTTGAGGTAACTGACTTTGAAGCCTTTGTAGAAGTAACAGCTTTTGCTGAGAACTTCCGACATTGGCCTGTAAGGTTTCTGTATTATGTCTATTAATATCAACATACATTGGCACTTTTATTATACGATAGATAAAGACTAGCCGAGCTCAATCATGCTTAGATCTCATTTTTGCAAGAAATTGACATTGGCCCTTTTAGGACCAAGCCACAATTTTTACTTACGAAGATAACGGGACTGAGTTAGGACGCCTCCTTAGTGTTATACTGTACGTTTCGCCATTATGAATAAACTACACATGAGGTCATGTACAACACCAATATGTCTATATCTCAGCCATTTCTTTTTATTCAATCAGTTCTGCTTTTGTATTTTTACATCTCAAAGAACAGAACCTATTGTTGTAATTGACTATTTTCTTTTACGATTCTAGAAGTTTCTCGTTTAGCATTTTTGAGATTTTCGACCGTAGTGTCATTCGGATTCTACAACCACTGTAGTTTTGCCTGCATTTATTAATTTCACGCACTCATCACTCATCATCGATCGAACCATGGTTCATTTGGTTTCAATTCAAGCGGACATAATTTTTCTTTTGCGGCTACTTTAATATTGTTTTTAATGCCTTCGATATTCATATCATCCCAAGCTTCTTGTTCGGCAGTGTTTTCTAGAACTGCAAATCTATTTGAAATCTCGACTTGGTAAGAATTCCTACTTTGGTCTTCACCTAGCTTTTTCAGGTTGAATCTTTTTATGTCGAAATTTTGCCTAGTTCCTTTGTTTAATAACAGCTTCTCCCGAGCAGCCGCAACTATCAAATACTGATCCGAGTCGCTG
The DNA here is from genome assembly GCA_964059195.1 of Ectobius pallidus. Classification (NCBI taxonomy): domain Eukaryota; kingdom Metazoa; phylum Arthropoda; class Insecta; order Blattodea; family Ectobiidae; genus Ectobius; species Ectobius pallidus. Next base: position 89,262,689 of record CAXKWD010000008.1, read on the forward strand.
TCAGCAGCCCTAAATAATAATAACCAAAAATGTATTTTTCTTCCGAAGCAAGAAACAATTGTAGGCTATAACTTACTCGAAAATGAGCAAAGATTTTTTTAAAATTTCACTCATAAAATGAAAACTTAAATTAAACTAAATAGGGGGAAAATATATAGAAGAAACATGCAAAAGGCATAAAATAAATAAAAATTAAAAATACTACCGAAATCTAAAAATGAGGTTAAAGTGAAAACAAAGAAAGAAGGAAATAAAAATGACAAAGAGAATGGAATTGATTTATGAATTATTAAATTAATTAAAGAATAATATACACAAAGAAAGAGATAAAGGAAGTAGGGTGGAAAGAAAATAAAGAGGAAAAATTAAATAAAGATATTATGAAGAAGAAAGAAGCAAACAGGTTTGAAATATTTATTTAGATCGAGTATGAAATCGACTGTACTGGGATATCTAGATTCAGCAATGTAATTCCCCGCCTGAGTCCTTATCATCCCATTTCATTAATTTGAAAGCTCAGTCGGAACGTATTCTCCACGCTGTATCATTTAATAGGGATGTGGCAGGGAAATGGAAAGTAATTGTGTTCAATGGGTTAACAACCTCTCATTATCTATATCTCTGTTCTGCAATCGCCGAAACAATTTAGCGTAAAGTTCATACATTCGCGAGTTTAATGAGGTAAGTTTCTGATGATTGCATATGGGTGCAAGTTTCTGTTTCTGGAGATACACTTAAAGATATAATTTCGTACAACGTACTGTACATGTGTATTTGCAAATTGTGCTGAAAGTGCATTTTAGAGTGTGATTTTCTAGGGCTAGAAGTCTCAAAACAATTAATTGTTCTCAGCCGACAAGAAAACGGGGGACGTAGGTAAGGATGGTAAAAAATGACTTGTTTTAACAAAAAATATATCATTTATTCCATTATGTTTCAAGAATATTTTCTCAAATTTTAAGGCCGAATTCCGTCTGTGAACGCCTTTTACAAATAAAATGCCCAATCCACGTAGTCTTCCTTGCCCCTTTGAATATACAGCAAAAAGAAAAATAAGTTAAACTTTGGACGCTTTTCCCCGTAAGTTACATTTTTCAATGCTTGTGTACCTTTTTCTCAAAAACTGTTCAAGATAATTACATGAAACTTTGCACATCTGTTGATAATAAATAAATAAACATTTTCTTGGAACAGAAATTTGATATAGACATTTATCAATGTTTTGCTTTAATAAGAGGACTGACTTTTAACACAAATTTTGGTATCGAAAATTAGGTTCTTACAAGGAAATAACGGAAAGGAATTCAGAAAATGCCTCTATAGAAAGTTATATTGATTCTTTAAAGTAAACAGGTCAAGTTTCATAGTTATCCATTATACTTAGTTTTCAAAGAAAAGGCACATAAGTGTTGCGATTAAATTTAAAATAAAAAAATTAAAATCAAAATATTAAGGACATAAAAATTTAAAAAATGGTGTATTATTACCATAGCATACCAAATGCGAGTAAAAAATTCATAACCGTGGCTGCAGTACTATAGGAGATACGAGCTATTTTCTAAAACTCTGCATTCCGACCCATGTCCCCACTTGACAGTAGCGTAGACAATTATTTGAAGTCCCTACTTACACTAGTTCATAGAAAACGTAAGCATAAGCTTTACAGGCACTAAAACTCAATATACTCAAATTAACCCTTTCAGAGTTGAGTTTTATATATTCATACAAGCAGTCATGAAGTGTAATCATCAGTTGGCTCTAAGATTGAAATCATCTGGAAATTTCAACAAATTGGATGGTTTTGATTCCAATGTGTGGATAAAATTTTAAGTAAAGCATTATGCTGTTAAACTTATATCTCTGCTTTTATACAATCTTCTGAGGTAACGCAAATATACGTCAGTGGTTGTGAAGAAGTTAGAATGCCATTCTATGTTTACGTACAGTCGGTCAAATAAAAAAACGTCGGGACTCGTATGCTGTTAAAATTAAAGTTTTGACGCATTAGTTCACAAGTTTCCTATAAAAAACACAAAATACAGGTTATTTTCGGAACATAAGAGGCCATGCGGCAGGAGGGAAAATTTTGAACAAGGAGGGAAAAAATGAACAACGCGGAAAGCGCAACACACGTAATTCAACTTAATGCATTGTCATAATTCATTTTGCTTTGTGTCATCGCCACATACAAATGCTAACGTGAGAGAAAGTGTAGTTAGGGCTGTAATTGACCTGCATTTTTCGGTCTCTGAAGCAGCGAGAAGGTTCCATATTTATGAAAGAACAGCTAAGAGGCGGGAACTTTACTAAAATGCGACCGGAAGTTTTCATAGCAAACGTTGATCTGGCCGGACGCGTATTTCGATGCTAAGATTGGTTGCAGAAGTTGAGCGTAAGTTATTGATTTTGCACTAGAAGTACCGGTATTATAAAAAAATGCTCCTTGAATAAACATATTCCTCGCGAATCTATTAATTTATTAATATTATAAAAATTTGCAACCAAGAATATGGCGGATTTGAGGCATATAGCCACAGCCTTCTATACACGTTTGTTTTGGAACAAAACTGACTAAATAATCAAGAAAATACATGGATAGACAAGAGGCGTGTGTGAACCTAACCTTAAGTCTTCCTGTACATGCGCATATGCTCGTTCGTGATACTTAATCAAATACCGCCCGACGTTTTTTATTTGACCGACTGTACATAGCCAGAAAACAGTCGAAGGCATAGGACTGAATTGAATAAATACGCCTGATATTGATTATTTATATTTGAAAAGTACAGAATGTGCATTTTTGTGTGTTGTGCTGTAACAGACATTTAAACTTACCAGTGGTAATTTTTTCTGGAACATTTTTATCGTGAAATGTCCATTCTGTGAAATTTATTGTTTAATTACATTGTATGACCACGGGTTTTGAAAGGGTTAAAGCAATTTTGCACATTTTAAAAGTCAATGTTCTATTATTATTTTCATAAATTATTTTTCTATGAACTATATTTACCTAAATAACATGAATATAGGCTACCTACAGTAAACTTAGCTGTCTGTATGGAATGAAATTATTATTGTTTAACAACATGTTTAAATACCACCGGCGCGGAGTGGACCGTTATTATAAAATCTATCTCATTATGTATTGATAATAACTGAATTGAATAACTGTGGTCTTAACTCTACGTACAAAACAACAGTATAATTTATAACTGTTATTTGAATATCCCTTGTCCCAGTATGTAATAATAAATCATATGTATCTCTGGTATGGCTAACAAATATTTTATTTCTAAAATACAAGGGTGCAGGATACTTTTGTTTTTGGTCTTGTGATTATTTTAATACATATTTATTTGTAGGAACACTTTATAATTGCTGTACGGGAAATCCTAAGGGAATCGAATACTGTAGTCTATTGCCTCATTGATTTTTGTTCAGTCGAAAGCACGATCTTTTTATTTTTGAAAACCTCTTTATTTTCGTTTCTATTATGAGTTCGATTACGGTACAAATTATATATATTCCCATAGGCCGCATATGAATTATTTAGGCGAGTGGAGGCAAGATTTTTTAATGGGATAAGTGGTGACATTTTTAGTACTATTTTTACAGACAATTTAAGACTTATGTATCGACTTCTGTCATCTCACTTCGAACATATGAAAAGGCTGACCTATCAACTAACTATTTATGAATACATTACAATTGCTTGTCTTCTCTGAAAAATATTAAATTTCAATGGCCAATCATCAAACTAAAAATATGTAATTACATATAAATAAGGACGAAAATCTTTTTGCAATTAGTACATTTAGCTCTTCTATTATGTGTTACAGTTTTAACTTGTACTCCGAGCATTCCATTGTAGAAGCCTGCGAAATGTGGAATGTAGCTTGATCAAACAGTGTGGCATAAATAATAAAGGAGTTCCTTTAATTAAAATCCAGTACAAAGAAGAACATGCAAATATGTCATTCCTAATATACGCGTGTAATGGCATGAAGGTAATTCCGATCAACACTGTAGGCATATAATAATGCTGCTTGTGCCTAATCAATACACAATACACAAGGTGTAACAAAGGACACTTCGCAACCATGGAACTCTTCCATTCTAATAAGATAATTATTATGCTGTAATTCTTGGCGACCCGTTTAAAGCAATTGCTGCAATTCCTTTCTTTTTCTATCAGGTTTCTTGCAATTTAAGGATGTATAGGCTTAAACATAAAAAATTGTTGTTGACCAGGAAAAGAGAGTAATTTATAATGCCCTTGTTATAATTTTGAATTGAAGCATAAGTTATTATAGGCTGAAAAAAGAAATAATTTTTAATGAAATAAGGAAACAATTATATACAAACTAAAGTTAATTTCAATATTATAATATAGTATGTATGTGCTATATTATGTGTTTTACATTCTGTTCTTGATTATACGAAACTAAAATTTAAAAGATGCATTTTATGACCAAAGTGGCTAAATCTGTCATCCCTTAAGCACATCTTAATCTACTTTTACACATCATCCCTTAATGTACTTTTATTTTGTGTGTATCTATCCCCTTTCCGAAAGGAATTATACACATATTTTGAGTACTTCGTTTAATATATAATATGTATCGATATAAAAGTATAACAAAATATTTTACAATTGTCCTAATCCTTCTGGTGGACCTATGGCCCTGGGGTTGACTCAGCCTCTAATTGAAATGAGTACCAGGAGCAATCCTGGGGGTAAAGGTGGTCGGTGCGTAAGGCTGACAACCTTACCACCTTCGTGTGCCGAATATCTAAAATCTGGGAGCCTCAACCTCCTGGAACCCTCTGGGCCTCCATGGCCTTTATAGGGAATACTTTACTTTTACTTTTAGAGACTAAAAGTTAGTATCAACGCAGTACATAGAACATACATGAATTAAAAATTGCTCCCGTAAGCGCTGTGCTGATCTCTGGGCTTCAAATAATCTATAGTCGAATGTTGTCGCTAGTATTCTAGTAGCTTTCTTCGCTCTTTTAAAAGTAAAGATAAAAACCTATTTTCACACAAAACTCCGAAAAAGTTAGTTTCTTTACATAAGGTTGTTCCATGCTTATTTTGATTGGGAGTCAGTGATTTAAATAATGTAATTCTCCTCTTACTCTTCTTTTGAATAATGTGTAAGCATGGCCAAACTTGTGTAAACAAAACTCTTTTCCTTACTTTAAATTAATTTCGAATTTTATTACCTTTTGACTTATAATAGACTCTTCTGTGAGCGGAGATAATTTATTTTGTGTACGCGTTTGTATTGTTTCATTACTGGGAGAATGTACGTATTCCAGTGAACTAGGTATCTGGAATGGGAACGATTGGACACGTTCAAGGACTGTTTCCCTCTGGAACTGGTCAGAGCGAAGTGTGTACTGGTTGAAGCCAGTTACGTGGAGCTCAAGCCAGAAGGTCAGTCTTGCAAATGAGAAGGTGTCTACTGATTTCTGCATGCGTAATCTGTATTCTGCTACATCCCGTGACCAACTGATTGTGTTCAAAAGATTCCTTGCTGACTTGCTCAAGAGGATGTACCTTTAAATACACAATTTAAAAACAGCCCATTATTCACATTTAGGGAGCCGAAAAATTAAATTTTTTATAGGTATGTTAGCAATTGCACTAACTACTGTCAGTAAAAGTCTAGGTTAATTTAAATCCTTGTAATAAATGAGCATCATAGTCAGATAAATGTATTCTCGCTGTGTTTATATGTAGGAAGGAAGCAGCATATTAAGTTGCCAGCACTGGATACTGCAAATTCGACTTTCATCATGATAGCATACATTTGAAATGGATTAAAACACGATGTCAAAAAGAAGTTTTTGTAATACACTGATAGTTCCATAGCAGAAAAGGTAAATACTTTTAGGAAGATGCATAATTTGACTAGTAAACTCTGCGAAGCTTTCCCACTTCTCTCTTTTTGACAGGTGACCAAGAAAAGTGGACATTTACCAATGTAATTCTTTCTTATACAGTCCTGTACATCAGAAATGCGTAACAATTGGTGTAGATAACATACAATCACTGTTATTAATAATTATGTTTGTATGACACACTGACATGTAAGTTATAGCTTTAGTGCGACTGTAGAGGTTAGGATAAGAGTAGAGCGAACATTTTCAATCTGAAAAGGAACATTCTGTCAGCGAATACAATATTAATATTTATAAATAAGTGTTTAAAATGAAAAGTGCTCATATTAAAGTTTAATGTAGTTTTATTCTACAATAGTGATTGCTCCTGGTACTCATTTCTGTTAGAGGCTGAGTCGACCCCAGGGCCATAGTGCCACCAGAACGATTAGGCCACTTGAAAAACTCCAACGACCTCATCAGGAATCGAACCCGCGACCTTCCGGTTTGTAACATCGTCTTCTCCGTTTAACATTCTATTGTCTTTCGCCGTCGACAACAAACGGGTATTTTTTGGGGCTTATTTATGTTTATTGATAGAACTCTACTGTTTCGCAAAATACATTTTAAGAATAACTAAGCGGCTCTCTTCTCCATCAAGTGTTCCATTTCAAAATCTATGTTAACTTTCGTTCTTATCAAACAAAATTGTATCAACCTCTTTTTCTAGTCACTCCATGAGAAGAATTTCAGTTCATATGCTAAAATAAGATGTGAATATGAAGTTCAGTAATCCAATATTCAAAGACAGCGTAACTGTGGTAACACATGCCATTCTTGCTGTAAGTTATGACTGCTATAGAAACAGACGCAGTACTCCAAGTTTTTAAAAGATTCTCGGAATTTTATTACGACTCAAGAGATCAGAAAGCACCTGCAGTTCTGGGAACAAGCTCGTAAGAAATGAAACCTGATCGATTTCTTTCGGCAGCATACCGGTACTGCAATTCAATTCCACAGTGCTAAGTAAGTTGTTTTCTAATTTACACTGTCGGAAGATATTTATTTTTTTGTTCCTGTGGGAAAAGGAAATTCAAAGCTTATTAAGGAGTGTGAATTTGCTTCTGTTCTCATATTATTACAGATAGTCATATGTTATTAAACTAAAACTAAACTAGACTCCGTGGCGCTACATCCCTGAAAGGACAAGGCCTACCACACGACCGCGCGTCATCTACCATAGGCAGATGGCAGGACTGGGGGCATGTGGTCAGCATGCCGAAACCCACGGCCGTTAATGGTGGTTTCCATGACCGGAGCCGCTACTTCTCTATCAGGTAGCTTCTCAATTTGAATCACGAGGCTGAGTGCACCCCGTTCCTGACCTCCCTACCTCAGATAAATCCGAGGAGCTACCGGGGATCGAACCCGGTCCGACGGATCAGTAGTCAGCGACGCTAACCACAAGACCACGCCGGCGGTCTCATGTGTTAGGCCTATTAGATATCATTATTATTGTTACATAAAGCCTAAGTTAGGGTATGTTCAAATGTCAAAATTTCATGGAATGGTGGTTCGGGATATTCTAGCCCAGGCAAGTCAAACTCAACTTTTACTGAGGGCCAATTCGACTTAGTAATTTGAAAATATAACTTTTGTTTAGCAACCACTCGAATTTTAAATTTATACACACCATACAATTCTTGCCGTTTGATGCTATGTGTATTGCAATCAATACATTTTAAATACAGCTCATTCAAAATGTGTGGCTAACCAAAATTACAAAATTTTATTGTAAAATTGTTTACAGATTTTAGGCTTACACTCATTACTCATTAATAGGGTTCGGATGTTTATGACCAAAAAAGTGGAAAATGTGATTGCAAATATGCCCTTAAAATGACTAAATATTACCCAAAAATCCTAAACATCACCTAATAAAATAACGTATTTTCAAAAAATAAATGTTCCAATTTAAAACGTTTAAAGAGACTAAATTCTTACATCATATGAATTCAGTCGGATAATAGCTTTTTTAAAATTTTGGTGATTTACAGTTTAATTTGTAATGAACATCCATTTTTTAAGAATTTGCTCCTATTTGCTCACTTCATCAGCTCCAAATACTTTTAATATTATGTAGATCTTGCATGACCTTATAAAATATAAATATAAATATCCGCTGCCTATTAAATTAGCAAAGAAAATAAATTAATGAATTAAATTTTAAATTTAACTGAACCATGTAGTACATAAATGTATAATTGTGCTCCTTTACACAATTTATAGCTGAAATATGACGTTAAATTACAAATATGACTGAAATATGACCAAGACATAAAGATGACCAAAATATGACTTTATATGCAAAATAAAAACTGTCCTATTAGGATAACTAATGTGCAATTCATGTTTAATTTGTGTTTGTGGCGAGAACTGAGGTCAGGATAAAAAAAATGACATGTCATAAACATACGAACTCTACTCATTAATAATTGTGTTATGTTGGAAGCATACAAACTGGAGTCAGAAGCAATGTTGTAATCTGATAGGTATGAAAATGATAGGTAGGTATGATAGGTATGAAAATGAAATAAACTGCTATTTACCAGTTGTCTTTCCCAAGGTCTGAGTTTTAATTTAAAAGCCTTAATATTATTATACAATGAAATTAGAAACTGATATTTCCACTTGCAATTTAAATTTATACATTTTAAATGCACTACAATATCTGCCATGAATGCCAAATGTTCAAGCCAATTACTATCGTCACTTACATTAGCATACAATTCGCCTTTCATTTCTATGAACATTTTAATTTCTTCTCGAAGGGGCCAAATTCGATTTAAAACTTGATGACAAGAAAGCCAGCGAACTTCTTAATGACAAATTCACTAGCCTACCTGTGTCACTAATCAAAGTGGGAAACTCAAGTTGATTCAGATCCTTGGAATAAAATAAAATTCACTGTTTCCTTTATCAAATTCAAAATTAGGATCATTTTTAATATCTTGAGCATAGTGTTAATGCCTTTTAGGCATACCAGTATTTTACGAGACACTTATCTTCTATACTGATAAAAAATAAGGTTTTAGAAAATTTTATTTTACATTACATTTTTGGGAGATATTTGACCTAAAACTTTAGGGGGACGGGGACCGCATGTTCGCACACCTGCTCTAGCCGAAGAAAAAGAAAATCTAAAAAAATTTAAACTCGGGTTACTCGAAGCAAGAATAGCATACTAGTTATGAAAGAATAATTAAGAATTTATAAATAATTTGAGTAGCAGAAGAACATAAATGTTATTTGTATCTATTATTATTTCTCTAGTTTTTTATTTGAAGAACATTTTCACTGTATTCCAGCAGGCGAAATTAAAGCATTAATAATTAGTACTGCAATAAACGTCGAAGGAAGGTAAAAATGAAAATGGAAGAAGGTCAAGTGTGATGTTTGCATATATATGGCTGGCTTGCACGAGTTTATGGTATGAATAAATGATAAACCAGCGACCCAGGGCGGCAGATGGGCGTTAGCTGACCCATACACACAGGGTGAATTAACGCGCATTCACAAGACCATTAAACAGTCAGTGTCTCAAACAGTCAGTGTCTCCTCCGTATTTTTCATTTTCGAAGCCTCTACTGACAAATTTGAGAACAGTTTATATTGAGCCTTTGATTCCTTGATGAACTACCGTCCCAAATGTAGCGTCACTTTATCGAACTGCATTGATCTTGACTTAACAAAACAGAAACCACCAATCCATAGGAGTGTCACTTCTATAGCAAAGAGTTTCCGGTCCCCTGTGCTGTCGCTCTCATGCCTGGAAGAAAAAACAAGGCACATAATGCTTTAGGAAAGTTAATAAATAATAAATAACGCATAGATATTATTACAAACATATTATTATTATTATTATTATTATTATTGAAGTAAAACTTCTTTAGCCGCAGTAGGGGTAAATCGAGAGCTTGTGTAACGCTGAAAATCGTCACGAAAATAGTGTAACGCTCAAAATCGTCACGAAAATAGTGTTACGCTCAAAATCGTCACGAAATTAGTGAGGTGTAACGGAACGGACTGCACAGAAAACAATTAACTCGATGATTAGGCCTATCCAAAATTTAAAAAATCCAAAAATTAAAAATCCAAAATTTAAAAATTTAAAAATTCCAAAATCAAAAATTAAAATATAAAAAATCAAAGATCTAAAATTTAAAAATCTAAAATTCCAAACTCAAAAAATTAAAAAATCCAAAATTAAAAAAGTCTAAATTAAAAAATAAAAATTAAAAATCCAAAATTTTAAAAATTAAAAATTAAAAATCCAAAATTTTAAAAATTAAAAAGTCCAAAATTAAAAAATCAAAGATTCAAAAGTTAAAAAAAATCCAAAATTAAAAAATCGAAAATTCTAAAATTAAAAGATTAAAATTTAAAAAATCCAAAATTAAAAAAGTAAAAAAACCCAATATTAAAAAAACCAACAGATCAAAAGTGAAAAAAACCCAATAATCCAAAATTGAAAAAACCCAATAATCCAAAATTGAAAAAATAAAAACATTAAAATACGTTTCACTTATGTCGTGTGGCGTTCCACGCACACTTTTTTTTATTATTATTATGGAACTCTACACATTTGGTTACATTTTCTTGATTTCTTCATCAGTACATAAAGTTTTATAACCAAGGCCCAGAAGTTAATATTGCATCGGAAGATGATATATGCAAGCAGATTTGCCCTAAAACTTGTAAAATATGCTCCAATGAACCAATGAAGTGTCCTCTATCCTTTAAGTAATTGTAATATTTTACGTTCTCTTCCTAGCTGAATTACATTATAAAATACAAACAAATATAAAAGTTATATAAGTTACATTACAAAACTTTTTTTTTTAACAATGTCAATGCAACAAATTATAGAAAACTGAATCTAATGAAGAGAAACGTCGCTTTAATATTGTACAATCAGTTCCCTAGGCTATGAACTGTTAATTATAGTACACAACATTCAACATTTACCTAACAAAATATGCTGTAAATACTTTATTTAACAGAGATATCTGCAGTGTTTAAAATATGTTAGAAATATACCGTAAAAATGTGACAAATTTATAAAATATGGTATAAATATTAGAATATCAAGTAAATATGACGCTTATAGCAATAGGCCCTACAGATGCCTTTTCGCAATAGCTTCCGTTATTCAATTTTTAAATGATAATAATACAAAATAAAATACTAATATGAAATAAATTATATTTTATGCAGTTATCGGTAAGAAGGCATGCTCTATTTTTAGAAGAACTGCCAGATTTCATAAGGGAATACATGTAGGCTATTTTGCACTGAACCATGCTGAAGCTGACATTTGAAAATTCTGTTAGAGATATTGATAGCGACTTGCTCCCACTTCTTTTCGATTAGAGCGACATTTGAGACCGCCTGTCGCTAAATTCAGCAGTGATAAAATACAACTTTACCAAATTAACCTAATTAATCAACAATCACCAAATCACCAAACTAAACCGTTTTCATTTACTCCAGAAAACTATAATAATAAAACATGGCTAATGTTAATTCTATAAAATTACATTTAATAAAAATTTAATGTAATAATTACACCCAATAAAATTCTATCTACTTTGGTTTTTATTTCCGGTTGACGACGGTCCACGAAACATTTCCGCTATTTTCGTTGGACCGCGGGTGTTAAAAGGTTGCAGAACACTGATTTAGCATCTGGAATATGGAATGCTAAACCTAGGTCTTTGAAGTCTATATTATCCTGGTGTCTCCTAAATCCTGACACATGGAGTATGAATTTCAGAACTAGTACGTGAGAGTTATAAATTTCGAACCGGATTAAATGGGACGCATCCTCGACATAAATTCATTTCCTCCGGGTTGGTTATGTATGCAGAGGAGGTGTCTGGGACGGGCATAGAAAATGGTGAATGCATAAACTGAAATTCAGTAGTCGGACTGTTTTCCTTTGAAAAGAACATAAAATTCAAATTCAAGCAAACTCGCCGTGACCAGAAACGATATAGCTATCACGTTCATTTCCAGTGAATATTTCTTTTGAATTGACACATGCGAGATGTGCGAAACGGAAGACATAAGTTTAAGGCAAAGTGAACTCATTTGCTTCATTTGTATTAAAGAACGCTCTATCCACTCTGTCTTTAGAATCATATTTTTCTCGAGCAAAGAGGGATGTAGAAAGCAATGTATTTTTTTTAGCAACAAACCCATCACGTTTATATATGAAACGTAGGCCTAATATAATTTCGTTCGACCATTCTATAATGCGGTTATTACGCTGTAGGCCTACAACATGAAACTTCCACTTTTAATGGAAAAAGGTGTATTAGGTGCACTGTTTTATGTAAAAAAGAATCTGTAATTCGTTTTTGACTAACACGTACAGTTTTTCCAGAAATCGTTTTTGTTCTTTAGGAAAGCTATTTTAACATATTATGTCATGGGTAAGGTCGCGATCCTGTAGGGCCCGGGCGGCTTGGGTTGTTTAAATCCTAAAAGGGAGAGGTGAAACTAAGATAAAGAAAGAAAGAAAGAAAGAAAGAAAGAAAGAAAGAAAGAAAGACAGACAGAAAGAATGAAAGAATGAACGTCATAGGTAAATTATTTGAATCTCCCGCCTTCCCCATCAATTTTACCAGGAATAAATTCCCAAACTTAAGCGATGAAAGGTTAAGAAGGAAATATTTATTGATCCACTAATACGAGCAGTCTTGTCAGATGAAGAGTTTGAAAATAAACTACTGGGAGCAGAGAAAATGACTTGGCTTGCATTTAAGTCAATGTGCACAAATTTCCTTGTAAATTAAAAAAATCAGTAGACTGTGAAGTGATTGTAAGTGAAATGTTGCACAGCTATCATGTTAGGGGGTACAACATGTCTTTGAAGTACATTTTCTGGACAGTCATCTGGAATTATTTCCACGAAATCTTGGTTGTGTTAGCGATGAACATGGCGAAGTGTTTCACCAAGAAATATCAGCTTTCGAAGAAGACATTTTAATTTGGTGTTCTCATTTAGTTAAAATCAGATGTTTTCTAAAGGACGAAAAAAAGTGTTCGTATAAGACAGCTTTTGTGTTTTCATTATAACAAACTTATATATCATGTAGCTACAAAGTGTAAGAAAAAATTGTATGTATTAATTCTTGGGTGTTAGAAAATTTTGGATTTCAGAAATGAATTCAGTGCATCTCATTTAGATAAAATCACTTGGTTTCATCTAAAGGGCAGAAAAAGTTAAAATTGATGCACAGTGTTACATATGACATAACAGTGTCTTACTGACATCCATTAAAGCACTGGTATCGATTAATATAGAACACGGAAAAGTCTTTAAATACTTGAGAGCACCAAATGAAACTGCGTAGTAAACAACCTGTATTTAAATAAAATCAATTCAAAATCTCTCATTTTCCGCTGTTTCTCTCTCCCCCTCTCTATCTTTCTATTGCTTTTCTTTCTCATTGAACTAATTTTCTCCTAATTAATTCTAATTTTCTTCTAATTAATTGCTATAAAAGAAAGAATACTATCTAGGAATGAGTTTGAAAACACGAAAGTGTTGCCTAGAAATGCCATTTTAAACCGGAAACTGTTGCCTAGCAATGCCATTAAAATGAACTGTTGCTTAGCAATGCCATTTTAAACACAAAATTGTTTACCTATTAGAATCTTTTTCTAACTTCATCTCAGCCGATTTCATTATTTTGCTCTCTGTCTCTCTCTGTCACAAACACACACAAAACGATACGAATTTATTATTCGGCCGTAACTCAATAAGCATACTACTTTGAATAAGCAGATATTATAAATTCAGAACTTTAAGCTGGGGGGCCCGTGTCGTAGATTTACGAGAATTACAAGCCTAAATTAGAGCCTCTGGACAAAATTTCTCGGCTCTTTCACGTCCAAGTAGTACCTTAGTTTTCGGAGGGGGGTTGAGAGGTGATGGGCTTACCACCTGTCCCTCTGCCCCCTCTAGGAAAATAAGCGTAAAAAAATTCACATAGGTACAGAAACCTCCACTTGGAGGCCCTTCGCCCCAACATGGGGGCATAGAATTAGATATATATATATATAGATTCAGAGTTTAGACGACGTGGAGACTGGTGAATGTTATTAGATTTCAACGCATTGCTCGCATTATAAGTGAAATATAAAAGTAATAGGACAGTGAATGTAGTGATATTATTAATGACGCTGTGTGGCATTTACATAACGACCATAGTTGCAAAGTTCTCTAGAGGAGGGTGAATAGTTATAAGTTATAATTACTAGCTTTTATGAGGGAGGGAGGGGGGTCATTATAGCTGCGCTAAAGGTTGATGAGCCGTTATTAAAATAGCATCATCTCATTAACTGTTGATTGAGTTTGTTCCGCCTCGCTTGCAGCAGGAGCACGCGTTACGTTCGTTAACTCTCTTGGAGGCTCATACCGGCTTATAGGCCCAGCCAAAATAATCTAATATAAAATGTCCTCAATTGCACACTCCATACTCAATATAATATTAATGTTGCAGAATCTGTGGCTTGGTTCTAAAAGGGCCAATGTCAATTTCTTGCAAAAATGAGATTTATGCATTATTGAGCTCGGCTATACTTAATGTTTCGTATACTAAAAGTGCCAATGTCTGTTGCTATTAATAGACATAATACAGAAACCTTAGAGACCAAAGTCGGAAGTTCTCAGCAAAAAATGTTACTTCTATAAAGTCAGTTATATATCTCAAAAGCAAGTTTTATGACCTTGGCCCTTTTAGAACCTGTGGCCTGGGTCAAAAAGAATCAAAGGGCCAATGCAAACAGTAATCATTACATTCAATCAGTATTCGTTGGTTTTATCAATCTTGTAAGATTCATCCCTGTGCATTGAAGGGTGTACAAATTAACTGGACTGTGAATTTGTTTAAATAAATGGCAATCATTTAAATAAACTTATGTTTTTCTCCAAATTTATGAACTTTTATTGTAAGATAATACCCTTCTTTCTATCTCCCCCGTGTAAAGAAGTTTATGCAGCCCAAACCACCCGGTCATTAAAGGACCTAGCCTGTCCGGAAAGAGATTACCATTGGGACACACACATAGTTTTTGACCAGACAAGGGGATGGGGTGCCTCCCCGGATGAGAGATGAGTCCAATGCCGGGGCCACCTCCGAGACAAGGCGAACACATAGGACGAGACACACCAGTTGCACGTACGCTTATTCCGAATAAGGGGAAAGTGGTGAAAGTAATATTGCTCGGCAGCATGTTCAGGGACCTCAAGGTCCTAAACTTTCCCGAAATTCGCCGGAAAACCTCCACCTAGGAAACTGACCAGGAATCGAACCGTGCCCGTTGCATGAGAAGAGCGAACGCATCCCCTACGCCACAGCGGCGTACAAGATAATGCCTCGTTACATAATATAATAATAAAAATCAGAATTTTTGCAATTTATCTTGTAATATATTACTGTGCTAACATTTTAAAAGCAAACTTATAACTACAACATTCAGCTGTGATTATCGTTATGGAGCATAAAGTTGGGTGTATATTGGAGTCACTAGATGCGTTCCACTTCAAACTACAACATGTCAAGAATAAAAGAACAAAGAAAAACAAACAAACACAATCGCCAAAAACGCTAAATCACTGTTTCATTTGCAGACTTGTGGCTATAAAAACAATAGGATAAACAAAAGAAAAGGAGGATTTTTTGTTTGATTTCTTTTGTTACGTAGGACACAGAATATATTGTGTCACATATGCGAACTGTGCATATGACGACAAGATTTCCCACTCCAACCTGGGCCAGACTTTAGTCTAGAGAATGGACATTAACCGAGCAATGAAATGTAAAAGTATAACTTAATTTCCATTTTTTTTTCCAAAAGAAAAAGCTTCACGGCCGAACAATTTTCTTTCACACGCATAAGTTCAACTTATGACAATATCACAAGAAAAATTAACTCTATCTCGGAAGCTGAACCTTATGCTGGTGAAAAAAAGTCTTAAAAAGGTGCCAGTATTGTGTGGATGCAATAGGAGAACATTTCCAACATCTCTTGTGATGAGGTACGTGGTTATTTTCATTGTAATTTTAACTATAAATGTGAGAACCTGAAACATTACACCGATCGCGGCTTTATTTGCGTAGATATTTCACCGATCGCGCGGGAGTTGTAGCTGTGCCCGCCGCGACGCAAAAACCCGCGTCATTGGCCAACTCTTGCGTGGTAACGTCCGAACATTAAAGTCCCAATTTACAAAATGTATTTATTTATAATATTTCGCATTTATTCAGAACTCCACAAAATAATGTTTCTGTTGAATTGTATAACGTGCGTAGACAGTGGACTGTAAAAACAATTAAATTAATTAAGGGTGATAAAGATTGTACACACGCTATACATTTCGCTTAGAATGAACGATAACAAGGTTATAAGCTAAATAAACCATAGGTGAGATAACACTGACACTTTGATCTTCTTGAATCACAAACACTCGTTGGAAATTTCATCGACGTCTTGATGTCTTCTTATAAGCAAGGATGATTGATTCCGCCAGTAAATGAAAGAGCTTGCTGATTTAAAAATATATTTAATAACAATTCCGGAGGACCTTTGGAGTCAATATTCCAAATAAAATTATGTGAATAACAATGAAATACACACATGTACCAATTATATGCCGTATTAAGGTTCACAGTCAATCTTGTGATATTTTAATTCACCAAATAATACGCAATAATAATGTTACTGAATTTATATTGCGTGTTGAAGTAGATACAGCTACGTTGCAATAAAATCAATTTAATATTATTAGCTGTATGAAATAATTTTAGAGCTTTAATGCACTCACTAGGTAATAAGATTCCTTTCGTAGCTAATATTACCTCAAAAATAGTCCTGAAGTCCAAATCAGGTCATAATCAAGATAGTCAATTCATGTAGAAATGCCTGGTGGAAGCACTAAACGAATCCAGCCTTTTCTGAGACGAATAAATGTGAAAAATTGCTTCTGTGCAATTAATATCAATTATAAAGAAGCCTTAACTTGCAGGAAGCGAAGAATAAGGAATTATGACGTTAAAAAACCACTGCTAGTTAAGTCCAGATATGGACAATGATCCTTTAAGAGGATTTAAAAATGGCGAAGACGAAGAAGGAATGTTTGAAACAAGAAGAAAAGAAGAAAGCTAACAATATAAAAAACATATTGTAGAGAAATTCAACTGTCCTTAAAAATAATGAAGAGAATGCAAGGCCCCCTGAAAACGGGCGAAAAGCAGAAAGAAATCAAACCAACCATCCATCATAATAAAATTAAACATTTAGCAATAAAAATATTAACAGCTAAAAAGATCACAACATAACTGAACAGAATATCATTTCTTATAATGTTTGGCCTGAGAATATTTTATGGAAGAAATGTCCTATGTGGGGAAACTTCCGTCTGATCAAGTCCATTATCAGAAAAAGTCGAATTTATAATATTTAAATATTGCCCTCTGATAAAACTTGTTCAGTTTACCAGAAAAAGTTGCCTTATGCAATGTGCAGGTAGGGGAAAAAAGCTGACCGACTAAAATACATCTAAGTTGCCGATATGAGCCACTGCGCATGCCTAGCGGCATTCACATGATAGCAGGGAATGTATTGAAATTTGTTCCAGACGGATAGACAATCAATTGAGAAATCATTTCACCCAATTTGCATTGCTTATTAAAACAAACGTTTCCGTTACATCTCTTACATTTATTTACGTATCACAAGGCTCTGAAATCAGCTACAAGAGTCGGTCCACTTTTTCCCCCTACCTGTACATACCGTCCGATGGATGAAAGTTGAAGTAATGCTAATATTACTTACGGTATTCTGCAGTTCCGAAGGTAGGCAAATGTGTATTTTGCATTTTATTTTAAGCTATTGAAGCATCACGAATATAGTGTTATTCCCTTAGAATTAAAGTCATGAAGACCTGTCCTTTTCTATGTATGTATGAAATACAGGTATCTCTGAAATGTTAAAACAAATATTTATTACAGAACGAAATAACCGTTACTGGGAAACGTCACACATGATTAAAACGATGTTTCTAGAATGTGTTATATTGTTAAGGTTTTTTATATTAAAAATTAAGTTATAAAATGGCCTAACAAAGCATGCAAAATGCATAAATTATACAGTAAACTTTTATCAGAATCTTAAACAAAATAAGAAATCAATTATCTTATTTAAATCCATATCAATTGAACAATGGCATTGTTCAAATTCAAACCTACTTCTTTGTAAGGATGAAACCTATTATATTTTGGTCAATTAAGGTTCTCCTGTTCTTGGTCAAATTTTACTTTTGTACTCCATGTTCACTTAAGCGATACATTTCAATTAGACCGATGACAAATTAGAATCGTGAGTGCCATGTCCGTCTAAAACTACATCTCATTAAACGTACTGAGTAATTGTATTTCCACCTATTTTATTCTCCCTTAAGTCAGTGTGCAGTAATTACAGTTATGTTTAATCCTCAATAGTGATAAAAGATTATTTAATAATAATATTAATAATAATAATATACATATTTTTTATTAATCATGTTTCGCAACCCGGTATAACTTCGTGGCGCTAACATCCAAGAAGGGACAAGGCCTACCACCCGACCGCTGCGTCATCTACCATAGGCAGACGGCAGGATTGGGGCATGTGGGCAGGATGCCGACATCCACGGCCGTTAATGGTAGTTTTCATGATCGGAGCCGCTACTTCTCTATCAAGTAGCTACTCAATTTGAAGCACAAGGCTGAGTGCACCCCTACCAGACCTCCCAACCTCATAAAAATTCGAGGGAATACCGGGGATCGAACCCGGGATGACGGATCTGTATTCAGCAACGCCGGCGGACCACGTCCAAAACTGTGGTCTTCTTAGATAACAGTGGTCTATATTTTAAAGAAATTATGTTGACAAACTACTTCAAACTTCACTGTCTACTTACATAATTATTATAACAGTAAAATGCCGTAATGGTTACTATAATATTGTGCCAAAAATTAAAATTTCTGCGCACGCGTATGACATGCAGACAGAGACGCTGATGAGAAGAGAAAGTATTTCGCGAGTTGCCCACCCGTGACCTTAAATCCTTATCCCACTGTTTCCTTTGGCAATGGTCTAGTTACGTGTGAAGGACAGGCAGTTGTGGTTACGCTTGTTCAGAAGCATGTTTAACTCGCAAATTAATTCAGTGTTGCGAAACCGAGCTGCCATCAAGTGCAGAACGTGCAGACCCACTCCCATGGTATCAACATGCTCCCTATAGCCTTACCTGAAGCACTGTTTTATAACGCTGCTTGATAGAGGTTGTTTTGATGGATTTAAAGAAAAGCTTTTAATTACGCAAATTATTAGATCAAGTGACAAATTTTAATTACCTAGGATGTGACATAAATATAAGAAATGATCCCGAAGATGGCGTCAACAAAAAAAAATAGCAAAATATCAAATGATGTGTCCATCGGACACTGAAAAATAAAACAAGAAAGGAAACTAGAATGAAATTTTATAAAACAATGGCTACTCCTATATTCTATATGGATTTTAACTAGAATGAAATTTTATAAAACAATGGCTACTCCTATACTTCTATATGGATCTGAGACTTGGGTGAACTTAAAAATTCAGAATAAAGTACAAAGCGCGGAGATGACTTTTTTAAGACGAACTAACGGTTGTATTGCATTAGAAACGAAGACATTAGAAAAGATTTACAGATTTTTAACATGAATGAAAGAATAGAAGCAAATCGCAATAAATGGTATCAACATATAGAAATAATGGAAGACACTAGAATACCAAAGATAATACTAAACTATAATCCAAAAGGGAAAAGAGACATAGGAAGACCGAAAGGAAGATGGAAAGAAAAACTGTGAAATCGGAACTCCATGTAGTGAAGAAGAAGAAGAAGAAGAAGAAGAAGCTTTTAATTACATTCGACGGGCACAGGAAAAGAACATGTTAGGTCAAATATTCATTTTTTTTTAGTTAGGGAGTTTTAAACAATACTGTATTTAGTAGCCTACTTAATCTTTGGTAAAAATTATTGTAATGCTTATGAAATATAATTTAAAATCATATTTAATAAAACTAGCAATTATGACGTTTTCGAACATGAGGTAAATACGTATTATGTGTATTATTCATTTTATCAGTATACTTGTAAGTTTAAGTTGCGAAACTCCGCCTTGTCAATATAAAATCTTAAAATCAAATACATTTCAACAACTTGTGGTCATCCTCAGTGATAAAAATCGTTAAGTAAACATTAAAACATAGCTACGTCGAACCAATGTGGTTATTGTGGTTATGTTGGTTAGACATAGCTATTCTTCAATTTTTACTTAAAGATTTTTATCACTGAAGATGACCACAAGCTGGTTGAAATATATTTAATGTTTAACATTTTACATTCCACATTTAACAAGGTGGAGTTACCACATGTTAAACTCACAGAGCTGTCAATATGGCTGTATTTGATCAACATTGTTGTATAATTGTATTATCGCCTCACTCATAACGTTGACGGGCGGCTCGCTTTGTTCTCATATTACAATGCTTGTTGTTATTGTAAAAGGTTTTCTCAAAAGAAACCGCTGACTGAATTCGTGTTGCCAATTCTCTCATTGCTCAATGTCATTGCCACGTAAGTGTTTTGCTGCATCTACATCTTCTTGCTCTGTTTACTAACACTGTGCAGTGTGGCAACTACTCCAAGCGGCGGCGACTTCTTTGATGTTAACTGTCAACGAATTGAGCGAGGCGATAATATGTTATTTATTTGTTCCAAATAGTAGGCCTACAGTCTTTCAATTTATGTTAATTTGTCATATTAATGTTGCAATTCTGTAAATATTGTAATTTTAAATATTTAACACATGGATATGTATTAACTAAACCAAAGAATATTGTTTATGCTGAACTTTACATGAGAAGAAAAACTCCTGTGACGCTGGGACTCGAACCCATGACCTTCTCGTCACTATTGATGTAAACGATTTTCATAACTCAAATTATACTTAATTGCAGTTATATATTTTCTGATAGCCTAGATGGTACACTAACTTATTTAGGGTATACTGATTTAAATAACTTACATCACTATAGCGGATTAAACGTCCCAGATGTCCAGAAAATGAAATGTTTGTATAAAATTTAAATACCATCCTTCTGCAAGCAAAATGTATTATGTTTCCTAGGTAGTATGTCTTTGTTACTATGAAGCTTACATTGTAGCAGAGACTTTTCGGTTCGAAATATAGTCCTATGTACAACAATAGGATGCTTCTTTATACAAATTTCATGCAGCCCATGGGGACTTATTATGTATTTTCTATCGCAAATCTCGCATGTCAATTCAACAAGAAATATTCACTAAAAATAGCTGAAGGTCTCAGATCACATGAGTTCACTTCAACTTGAATGTTATATTCCTTTTAATGGGAAAAAAGTTATACCCTGGAGTTCAGTTAATCCACTCACATTTTCTAAGCTCAATATTTAAAAAACTAAACTCCATGGTGCTGCATCCCTGAAGGGACCAAGCCTACCAACAAAGTAGACTTAAATTAAAAATAATATTATATGAATACGTTTTACTGATGATTCAAACATCAATATTTTCATAGAACCGTTATAAAAAAATTGTTTTCGGATATGATTACGCTACTCTTTTAGGACTGGATAACCATTATGTTTCCCTTCTCTCAAAACGTTCTTAACCGATAGAGATAACTCTTTTAGGCTGTCCATGCTTTTTATGAAAAATACCAGACCCCCATAATGATTGAGAACAAATATCACTAGTTGAACAATTATTTCATAAAGGAATTGTTTCATTTATAATATTATACTCGACGTGTTATCTGACTCTATTTACACTCGGTACAAGCTTGGGAACTTTAGTATACAGTCACCACGCATAATGCAACTTAGAATTGTTGCTGTTACTTTTAAATTTAGAAGTTTTAGATATGTGCATTTTAAAAATTACAGAACCATGGCGTTAGTAGAACTGTGATCATATGACTACAATTTTTATATTAAATATATCCCTTGTATACATTTTTGCTAAATGAATAACTCAGTGTTCAATACCGGTATTTCAATCATTGTTAGGACATCGTGCCATACATTAACAACACCTTTTCATTTTCCATAAATTTGTAAACCTATATTTAGTTCTTCATATAATGAAGTGAAAATATACACGATAGATTCTTTAAATTCAGCTTTATTTATGCTATTTTAACATCGAGGTCATATCTGGAATCAGGTTCTATGTTATATCAGTGGGCCGTGCAATTACTGATGTGCAACTTTTTTCTATTGTTGACGTGCTTATAGAGTCTGTTAATTTCAACTTTTAATGAATTTTATACAGGATGAAATAGCTGCGATGAATCATGGTAAATAAATAATCAATTCGCCATTTGCCTTTACCGCTGGGAAACCATGAAATACCCAAGATAAATTGGCGTGCCACGGGTTTGAACCCGAACCTCCCAAATGCGGGTCTAATGAAAGATTTGTCTTTATAATATTGTCCTTCCACCTACGTCTAGGTCTTCCACGTGATCTTTTCCCTTCGGGTCTCCCATTCAATATTGTTGAGATATGTTTTCCTCCCCTATGCGTGCAACATGACTAGCCAATTACATCCTCCGTGGTTTAATTACCCTTATTATCCGGTAAAGAGTACAGAGAGATATGTACACTAATAAAATCTCTTCACTGATATTATTAGTTCATTAGTCAGCTGAATGATTTTAAGGTTAAGTTTGGTTTATTATATGGGTTATGTTTCTTCTTTTGTGAACTAAGAATACTTTAAAGCATCATGGTCTATATATACATTCGTAAATGTAAAAATAGCATTATTCACATATTTGATTACAAGTATTTTCATCTATTGTCTTTATATCGTATGTTTATTTTCTATTTGCTTTTTCGTGAAACACTGTTTTTAGATTAAAATATACCAACTATATACTGTACACCTATCAAGTGGAAAACTTATGTACTAAATTCTAACCTGAAATTCTAAAATGATTTGATGACAAAAAAAAATTTCTTAACCAATTACTGAATTTGTGTGATCCAATTTTAAACAACTTTAAGGTCTCAAAATCTGCATAACATGGATTTCAGAATAACTTATTGGTCCAATTAGGCTACACTTATAGAAAAACACCTAATGTTATGAGTACATTTTATTACATTTACAGTCTATGAAAGAGTTCACTAATATTATTAGTTAAATTTACTAATAATTTAGGACCATTAACTCATAACTAAAGATATTAGCCAATATCCTTATGAAACATAAGACTAATAATATTAACTAACATTGTTAATTATTATGAATTTGCTAATAATAAGAGCGTAAAAGTTCTAAGAAACAGGGAATTGATAAATTTCATGTTTGCCGTAGAGGGAGGATTCATTTAGACAGTATTTGCCTCCTTATACCCTCTGATAATAAAAATAAATACACAACTCACTGTGACACTGATATTTATGTGTAAAGCATTAAAAGACCATTAATATATATGTATATAACTCAACTTTATTTATACTCCATTTAACGAGGTCATATCAGGAAACTATGTATATACCAGTGGGCTTATAACTACAGATAGGCTATTGATGTGCAACTGTTTTTATTGTTGATGCGTTTGTGGTGTCTGTTAAGTTCAACTGATGAAGAGTTTTTAATGAATATTATGAAGAATGAAGGATGAGTAGCCTATATATCAAACTCGGCATCTGCCTTTTAACACTGGGAACTACGAAAATACCCAAGTCAAATTGGCCGGCCACGGGTTTTGAACCCGAATGCTAGCCCGATGGAAGATTTGTTTAACATCATGACAGTAATCCTTGATTTATGCCTCTGATCCCAGTTTCACTGACCCCATGATTCTGTAATTGTTTCACTTACATATCTAAATTTTCAATGGTTACAAAAGGTCTGGCAAAGGAAATAAGTTTATATCTTAAATTTACAATGACTTACCTGTATTTTAAGCCCCCTTGTTTTTTACATTTCCATTTCATGAAGAAAGTCACTTTGGAAATTAGTCTTTCATTTATAAATCGGTATGTGTTCTGAATATCTAGTGGATTATTTAAAAATAATATTTAAAGGCAAACTCATCCTTAGGAGATGAAACTGAGTCCCTCATTAGTAAACATCCTGTCATACCAAAGCCAATTAAAGAAGTGTCTAGATGGGGAGACCATGGGACTGCTTATTAACGATTGCATGTACCGGTAATAGGAAATTGAAAATAAACCGAGGCAGGGCATAGGTTGAATAATGTAGCACAGTTTGCATTAATATCACATCGAGCTGGAAACAGTGTGAACTCTGCAATGTGTAGGCATATTCAGAGTTATTTATACCAGAGAGCGACCTGAACGGTGTTGTCTAAATAGGCACTTGAATAATGAACAATCACCAGTTCACAACTATCACAAAGACTTCAGCGACTTCACAATGCTTGTGCGCGTTTTGTCTGTAATGTACGTCGATATGATCATATTTCACCCTCTCTGGAGTTCTTGTCTTGGCTACCTCTTCATGAATGCAGAAAGCTACATTCTCTTTCAATGCCTTACAAACTACTTCACACTAAAATTCCTCCTTACTTGGCCTATCGTTTTCACTACCTATCAGATTATCATGATCTCGGAACAAGATCCTTTCAGAACACTACTTTATCTATTTGTATTTGTATTTGTATTTTATCCTTCATCCTTCACTATCGGGACAGCTCGTCTGTGGAATTCCTTACCTGGGAATATAAAAGACTGCTGAACACTCAGAACATTCAAGATGAAGTTATTTGATCACTTGACTACCAACCATTAACATTTATATTATATACTACATTCATATTAAAATTGTTGCTTTTGTATTAGTTTCATTTTATTTTATTTTACTTTTCTTCTTTTTCTACCTATTATTATTTTTCTCTCTAATTTGTTCTACTTACAATGTTGAATTTCCATCATTAGGCTATAGTTTAATACAATCTTAATTATAGTTTTCACTAACATAATCCACATCTATATAATATAATCATGTTTCTCTTTTTATTATTATTATTTATTCTTAATTAGGTTATTTGGTAAGGTTTGAATGTACCCACCTCTGGTTAGTGGAAGAGAAGGCCTTAAGGCCTTAACTACACCGGAGGGAAATAAATATAAATAAATAAATGTAAAGAAATAAATATATTCTTTATACAATAAAATAGTCAGATTCATGAATAGATGTTCGCAAGCAACTAAACGGAGAAACCCCACTTTAGGATTCCGTTTTGTTTACATGTGTGCTCATTTAACAGCGATTGTTACTATTGCCGGTGCAGGGGCGGACCCAGAACTTTTTGAAGGGAGGGGCCGACTTAAAAGAAAGTTTTTAATTACTAGGCGTATGGTCCTATGGAGGATCTCCGGGTAGGGACTACACTGAGGGAGTCTAAAAATCGTAGGAACTATAGAGTGGGAACATGGAACGTTTTGAGCTTGTATAGGCCTGGGGCGCTTAAATCGGTAACTAGAGAATTAGAGAAATACAGGTTAGATGTAGTAGCAGTACAGGAAGTTAGATGAGAGGGTGAAGGTTCAAAATCTAGGGATGATTGAATGGAGTTAACACAGAATAGGGTTGAATGGCGGACTGAGGTAAGCGCGGCAATGAACCTTCGGGTTCCATAAAATAGAAAATATTCCTTTAGCTTGCTGAGGAATTATCTATTGCCATTGAGTAAGTAAGTATGGTCCTATGGAGGGCTCCCCCCTGGAAATTAAAAAAGTGAAAATTGAGTTTTTAGGTCCAGTAGGTGATTTCTCAAAATTTCTTAGCAAACTCTCTTTTGGCCCAAAGTTTTAGTTCTGATGAGAAATTTGTCGGTTTTAGATGTTACAAAAATTTAAAATCATAAATTAAACACCAAACTTTTACATCTAACGTAAAGTAAGTGCTGGTCTGAAATAGTTCGCAAAAAATCAATAAATCATTTATATCATAATAATAATAATATTAATAATAATAATAATAATAATAATAATAATAATAATAATAATAATAATAATAATAATAATAATAATAATAATAATAATAATAATAATAATAATAATAGAAGATAAGTGACTTGAATAACTGTTGCCTTGTAGCGTTTAGAATATAAACTATTCAAATTGCATTTTACAATCCCCTTGTTGAAATGGGCAAGTGCGTAAATGCTTTTATTTTATTTCGTTTTGTACGCAATTAAATTTGAATGCTATGTTTTAAAATCATACAAATATGTTGCATTATCGCAAAACTAACAAAATATGCAACAATATCCTATGCAAAATGAAACCATTAATTTATTTTCTATTATTTCTTTCTTGCCTTGTACGAATGTTAACCCTAGTAAATAATAGAGTGCATTATAGAAAATATACTTTTTCATAAACTTCCGGGTCTTAATCATTTAGCTTGATGGGCGGTACTGTGTACCTTGCTCGTTTACACTGGCATCATAGCGCTTCAATTCCCAAGTATACAATACTTAGCCTTATGCCATAGCCGCTGTTCCAGAATTTCATCTTTTCTCTTTTCTTAAGAGGTACATTATAGCAATGTTCACTAGATTGTGGAAGAGTGAGTACTAAACACGAATCAAGAATTTCTGCATTTCACAAGTGTATAATTATTCAATCGTATCTCGGTTGTATAGTAGGGCCTATTTAGTATTTGAGATACCAATCGTAAAACCTCCTAGTAAAAAATCTAGGAATAGGATTCAGTATGAAATCGTCATAAATAAATGAAGGTCTTTTGGCATTGCTTCAAATTGGTGAAGGAAGCGAAATTAATATACTGTATCTCTACCCGGCAAAGTACCAAATATTTACTCACATCTGGCGAGTAATCTTAGTGAAAGTTTCCCATTCTTGAGATACTGTCAAGATACAGTTCATAAGGGGGAAATCCTTTTAGAATAGCTGCCTTAAATTTAGGGTGGCAATTGGACACAGCAAAATCAAAACAATTCTAAGAACTATATTTTTTAAGATGGCTATTCCACTCATACGCCGCGTGTTTGATATTGACCAATAACGTTTAGCAATTCCTCGAATATAGACCAATCACGATCGTTTATCTTATAAAATGCTTGCTATTAATACGAGGATGCAATTTTATCCGATAAAATGGTCTGCTCGTTACTAGACACGTAAGTATCAATGTGCCATGATTAATACGTCATATGCTGCCATTAAGCAGCACGAAAACAGATTATTTTACAAAACACAACTTGTTTGGAAATTGAAATTATGTAAATTTACATTGATTAAAAACACAATTTCGATTCGGTGCAAGCCAGTTCATGTGCTTTTATTCTGTTCTGCTGTCAGATTACCTGAATTAAGCTAACTATGTCTTATATGCACCATTGGTAGCACTGATCACAACATGGTAACTCGAGTCGATTCATGGTTGTTTGATTCATAGTATGCCGTGATCTCGCAGCTGTTAGTTTTGTTTTTATATAACAAAGCACTAAAGTAATTATTATTTGCATAATCCGTTACATTTTTATTCATGGAATAGTCTTAAAAATTCCAACTCGAGTTGACGAGTTTCATCAGGTAAATTCACAGTCACGAATATTCGATAAACTCGTAAACTCTCGTGGGTTTACCTATGATAATTTTTCTTCCTAATTTTCAATATTCATATATTTTTATATTGAATTTTAAAGAAAATGTGTATTTATTTCACAAACAGGCTGAAGATTTACATCTGCTGTATTAAGTTCACCCTTTCAGAACTGGTTTTATATCAATTTAAGCATTCATCAAGTGATAACAGTGGGCGTATCAGTTTGAAATCAATGTACAACATGTTAATGGAATGGCAATCCTAATACGTGGATAAAATTCCTCATATCCCTATAATATAAAGCCACATGGCTGACTCACTCACTGACATTAATGTTTGCCCACTTCCAGATGAGCTAGAAACTTTAAATTTGGTACACGTATAGCTTTTAGCCTGCAAACCACAGGAAAATTCCAAAAAGTTTATTTTTTTTTTATTTTTAGCCCTAAAAACCCCCCGAGAAAGGGCTCGGCTCTTGACACCGATATTAAATTTTGTCCACTTTCAGATGAGCTAGGAACTTGAAATTTGGTACACTTATGGCTCTTAGGCTGTGAATCACAGGAAAATTCCAAAAAGTTTATTTTTTTAATTATTAGCCCTAAAAATACCCCGAAAAAGGGCTCGACTCGGCTCACCGACAAAAATGTTTGCCCACTTCCAGATAAGCTAGAAACGTGAAATTTTGTACAGATATAGCTTATAGGCTGCAAACCACAGGAAAATTCCAAAAAGTTTATTTTTTTTTTAATTTTTAGCCCTAAAAACCCCCCGAGAAAGGGCTCGGCTCGGCTCACCGACATTGTTTGCCCACTTCCAGATGACCTACAAACTTGAAATTTGGTACACATATAGCTTTTAGGCTGTAAACCAAAGGAAAATTCCAAAAAGTTTATTTATTTTTATTTCTAGCCCTAAACACTCCCGAAAAAGGGCTCGGTTCGGCACACTGACATTAATGTTGTCCACTTCCAGATAAGCTAGAAACTTGAAATTTGGTACACATATAGCTTTTAGGCTGTAAACCACAGGAAAATTCCAAAAAGATTATTTTTTCCAATTTTTAGCCCTAAAAACCTCCGAAAAAGGGCTCAGCTCCGCTCACCGACATTAATGTTTTCCCACTTCCAGATGAGCTACAAACTTGAAATTTGGTACACATATAGATTTTAGGCTGTAAACCCTAGGAAAATTCCAAAAAAGTTTTTTTTTTAAATTTTTAGCCCTAAACACTCCCAAAAAGGGCTCGGTTCGGCTCACTGACAAAAATTTTTGCCCACTTCCAGATAAGCTAGAAACTTGAAATTTTGTACAGAAATAGCTTATAGGCTGCAAACCACAGGAAAATTCCAAAAGGTTTATTTTTTTAATTTTTAGCCCTAAAAACCCCCCGAGAAAGGGCTCGGCTCGGCTCACCGACATTAATGTTTGCCCACTTCCAGATGACCTACAAACTTGAAATTTGGTACACATATAGTTTTTAGGCTGTAAACCACAGGAAAATTCCAAAAAGTTTATTTTTTTTTATTTTTAGCCCTAAACACTCCCGAAAAAGGGCTCGGTTCGGCACACAGACATTAATGTTTGTCCACTTCCAGATAAGCTAGAAACTTGAAATTTTGTACACATATAGCTTTTAAGCTGTAAACCACAGGAAAATTCCAAAAAGTTTATTTTTTCCAATTTTTAGCCCTTAAAACCTCCGAAAAAGGGCTCAGCTCCGCTCACCGACATTAATGTTTGCCCACTTCCAGATGAGCTAGAAACTTGAAATTTGGTACACATATAGCTTTTAGGCTGTAAACCAAAGGAAAATTCCAAAAAGTTTATTTATTTTTATTTTTAGCCCTAAACACTCCCGAAAAAGGGCTCGGTTCGGCACACTGACATTAATGTTTGTCCACTTCCAGATAAGCTAGAAACTTGAAATTTGGTACACATATAGCTTTTAGGCTGTAAACCACTGGAAAATTCCAAAAAGTTTATTTTTTCCAATTTTTAGCCCTAAAAACCTCCGAAAAAGGGCTCAGCTCCGCTCACCGACATTAATGTTTGTCCACTTCCAGATGAGCTACAAACTTGAAATTTGGTACACATATAGATTTTAGGCTGTAAACCCTAGGAAAATTCCAAAAGAGTTTATTTTTTTTAATTTTTTACCCTAAACACTCCCAAAAAGGGCTCGGTTCGGCTCACTGACAAAAATGTTTGCCCACTTCCAGATAAGCTAGAAACTTGAAATTTTGTACAGATATAGCTTATAGGCTGCAAACCACAGGAAAATTCCAAAAAGTTTATTTTTTTAATTTTTAGCCCTAAAAACCCCCCGAGAAAATGCTCGGCTCGGCTCACCGACATTAATGTTTGCCCACTTCCAGATGACCTACAAACTTGAAATTTGGTACACATATAGCTTTTAGGCTGTAAACCACAGGAAAATTCCAAAAAGTTTATTTTTTTTTATTTTTAGCCCTAAACACTCCCGAAAAAGGGCTCGGTTCGGCACAGAGACATTAATGTTTGTCCACTTCCAGATAAGCTAGAAACTTGAAATTTTGTACACATATAGCTTTTAGGCTGTAAACCACAGGAAAATTCCAAAAAGTTTATTTTTTCCAATTTTTAGCCCTTAAAACCTCCGAAAAAGGGCTCAGCTCCGCTCACCGACATTAATGTTTGCCCACTTCCATATGAGCTAGAAACTTGAAATTTGGTACACATATAGATTTTAGGCTGTAAACCATAGGAAAATTCCAAAAAGTTTATTTTTTTTAATTTATAGCCCTAAACACTCCCAAAAAGGGCTCGGTTCGGCTAACTGACATTAATGTTTGTCCACTTCCAGATAAGCCAGAAACTTGAAATTTGGTACACACATAGCTTTTTGGCTGTAAACCACAGGAAAATTCCGAAAAGTATTTTTTTTTTTTAGCCCTAAAAACCCCCGAAAAAGGGCTCGGTTTCTATGACAACGGTATTATCAAACTATTCACGTATGGCTCTGAAAGTTTAGAAATAATTATTTCCGTAAACCTAACGGGGTGGTCGAGATAGTAACGTCTTGTACTTGCGTTCTGAAGTCTCAGGTTCGTCATAATTAAATCCAATTAACATATTTTTGTCCAGAAGTAACAACATTTTCTTCTATCTGTTAAAGAAAATTCATAATTTATGTTCTTTAATAATATCTCGGAGATGAAGTCCCGCATTCTTTACAACATATTACAACCAATTTCACTTGTATTTTTCTATGATTTCCGTGGTCGTAAAGGCAAAAGCCAAATTGAATATTTACATACCATGAATCTTAGTCGCTATTTCATCTTGTATCATGTCCATTTCAGTTGAAATTTACTCCATAAAATACACCATAAATGTACGTACACTTCCAGTTGATCTAGAAAACTCAGACTTGGCAAACCTATTAGCATGTAACCGACGGGAAAATTCCGAAAAAAACCCAAAGTCTTCCCACATTTATTTTTTCATGTTTATTGTGGCCAAAAAGGTAATAGCCAATACAGCAGACTAAATACACGCACTCTATCTCGCATAGATCTTTTAAAAAACCTTTCCCGAAACCTCAGCGGGGGTTTGGGGGCGGAGCTCCCAATGAGCGAAGCGAGTTTTTATATAAATCGTTACTCTAATAATTCTGTATCTCTGCTTTTAAGCAATTTTTTCGGTGAAGCAGTAGCAGTGAAAAAACTAAACAGTGAAAACATAATAATAATATAGGATAAAAATTTCTCTGATACT
Source organism: Ectobius pallidus (assembly GCA_964059195.1). Classification (NCBI taxonomy): domain Eukaryota; kingdom Metazoa; phylum Arthropoda; class Insecta; order Blattodea; family Ectobiidae; genus Ectobius; species Ectobius pallidus. Next base: position 89,294,094 of record CAXKWD010000008.1, read on the forward strand.
GTTATTTGAATCCAGGACCTTTGGCTATCCATGCCAATGCTCTACCAACTGAGCTAAGCCAGAGTTCACTTCACAGCGCCAGATAGAACCTTTCTCCTATGACTGATTGCCTTAATGGTCTACCTCACTGACAGACAATTTATGTCATATGCAGCACTGTGAGGCTTACTAATTAGTGATTTTTGTGATCGGGCTTCACCTGTTATTGTACAGTTACATTCAAGAAGGATATTTGCATTAATGTAAGCTTTTTTAGAGATACTTACTACTTACATTTTTATTTGGGACCCCTTGGATTATTATCGTCACGGCCCGACCACAGGTTGGGAATGGCTGAGTCGAAAGCGATATTTACTTAAACCTTTACGATGTATGTTAAAGGCTAATTGATCAGGATCCTCCATTATCTTGCCTCGTGTGTGATACAGAAGGCTTAAGATGTCTGACGTCATATTACAGTTGACGTAATGTGTTTTGTGCTGTCTATTGTTTCAGGTAAGGTATAACACTTGTATCATGTACAGAGACAACACCAAGGTTCCGCTGCTGCTGTTTATGATAATAAGCATGGCACAAATATCAAGTGGAAGGCGACAACATCGCAAGATAAAATCGTCGTACTGTTTTGCAAATTGCTTAACATGTACAAAATAATGTTGATAATTCAGAAATGTAGTTTCAGATCATCTTCTTTTCCTTAGTTTTACCTCGCCCGTATAGAGACGTTTAAGCGACCCACACCATCCAGTTTTTTTTTTTAATTCAATTATCCACATGCCCCATTACTTAGTAACAATACATGTGTTATTTACATTATTTACCGTTGATTTTAGCAGATAAATGTCATATTCAAATTCAGTTTTTTTCATTGTTACAGTTATGAAATTTATATATACAGAAAAACTTAGCTTATAACTAGAACTTAATTTACTATTTACAATTTCTACATTTTTAGTTACACAGGGCCGCGACCTGTAGGGAGAGGGATTATCTACTGGATCTGCATATATGCTTTTTGACTAGACAAGGACATGGAGGGCCTCCCGGATGAACGATCAGCCCAATGCCGGGACCACCTCCGAGACAACACGAACACATAGGACGAGACACACCATTCACACACTTTCACTCTGAACAAGGCGAGGATGGGATGAAGATGATAATGCTGGCCATATTATATCCGAGACCACAGGGCCTGAGGCGATGAAAACTCCTGGAAAAACTCCACCTAAGTAACTTGACCAAGATTCAAATCCGGGCCCGCAGCGTGAGAGGAGCGAACGAATCCCCTGCGCCACAGCGGTGGACCTTCAGTATTTTTTGTAAATACAAATTCGATAATTTTGAAATCTTATGATTACAAAATGAATAAAAATATCCAATGCAGTGTCAGGCGTAAGCTCTTCTTGCAGGCTGTATTATAGAGATACGTATAAACATTTTAATTATCAGTATTCTCAATATTGAAAAGATAGACTATGACAAATCGAACACTCTCAGCAGAGTTTACTCGCGGACGTTTAGTCTAGAGCAGCGTTTCTCAACCTATGGTTATGGTACAGATGGTCCGCAGACATAATTAAGATGACTTAATGTATCTGCTGATCTTCGACTAAATTTGACTAATATTGAGCCAGATATCCAGCTACTCTGCAAGAGGCAACAAGCTCATCCGTCTCATTAAATTCCTAATTATATTATCAAATTGGTAATAAATATTAAACTGTCAATAGTTTACTTCCAATTCAATTACTGTGTTTCCATTGAATTTAAAAAAGTATTTAGATTTATTTCGTTATAATGACCTATAATTAATACTCCAAATATTAAAAATATAGGCCTACATATAGCCTACTTTTAAAAATGGAATGTAGAATTGGGGGTCCGTAAGATTTTTTAGATATTTTAGAGGTTCTCGGGTTCAAAAAGGTTGAGAAACGCTGGTCTAGAGTGAAACTTGCTAACGTTTCGAACACTGAACAGGACTCTAGTTTTCTTAATATGTAAAATTATAAAAAGAATCCATAAAGTACCCAAACAGGAAGGAGTGAATATTAATTCATCTTTGTAGTGTATGCATATATGTATCTGTTCCTGTTTTATTATTTAATTTTAAACTTTTTGTGAGTTTAAATACAAATATCCGTGATGCTTATTCATGCGTTATCCTTTTTTATCAACCAACTTTGCATTAATTCTGGGGAATTCAATTTTTAATTATAAATAATCCTTTACTGTAACATGACAGTTGCTTTTCAATAACAAGCTAATATTAAAACAGATTCTCTCCGCTCTTTTCATAGGAAACTTTGTGCAATGAATCTGAATTAATGCGAAATGGAATGCTGAAAGTGATTTATTAACCTTAGTTATTTGCTATTTGATAAGCTTTTGAGCCGATTTTATCATTTTATAATGACGTGTATAGAAGCAAGCTTTTATCTTGACTAACAATACTGAAACTAGTACCAATCAGTACAGGCCAATATGCATTCTTCTCACCCCATTAACAGCACTTGGAGGTACATTATAATTACAGCAGTGTTATAAATATTGAAGACACACATGAAGCTTGTGACGCAATTTTACTTACTTACCAGCACTCAATGGCAATAGACAATTCCTAAGCAAGCTAAAGGAATATTTTCTATTTTATGGAATCCGGAGATTCATTGGCGCGCTTACATGAGCCCGCCATTAAACCCTACCGTAAAGAACTTGAGGATTCAGAAAACAACATCGTCTTGTGACTATAACATTATATATTTGGTTGGAAATAGTTCACGGGATATAATGAGGGAATTGCATAAGTTGAAAGTCAAAATTAGTTTCTGAGTTATATCAGAAATGTAATAAATAATATTAACGGTTTTCGATTTTCTTGAATAGATCTATATTTTCAAACATTTTCTACAATCCATTTCAATAAAAGACACTAGTAATTTAAGCCTTCTGTAAGATTGTAATATGTTCCTATTTTGTCTACAATATAAAATAATTGCAACTAAAGAAAGTTAAAAATAAATATAAATAAAAAATTAATACGCTTCGGACGAGTCTCCAAAAACAAAGCCGCAGCTATTTAAAGATGGGGCCTCAACCCATAGGCATAGTATTTATTCACCAGTACATTACGTTGTCGGCCGCGGTGGTCTAGAGGTAGCGTGCCCGCCTCTAGATCCGCAGGGCGCGGGATCAAACGGCACGTAAAAGAACTCCAAGCCTAAATTAGAGTCTCTGGACAAAATTTATCGGCCCTTTCACGTCCAAGAAATACTTAGTTTCCAGAGGGGGGTTGCGAGGCGATGGGCTTACCACCTGTCCCTCTACCCTCTCTCGGAAAATAAGCATATCAAAATTAGTATAGGTAATGAAACCTTCATTGGAGGCCCCTTCGCCCCACCTGGGGATCATAGGGTACCAGACAGTACATTACGTTACATTGTAAATAAGTTATTACAACTTACTTGATCCATTGAGTTGCATTAAAATAATTAATTTGCTGATATCACTTGGAAGTCTGTTCCAGTTTTTTCTGTAACACGTCCTCATTACAGGATAAAATTCTTGCTCAAGTTGACAGTTCTTTTCTATGGGATTATAAGGAAATTGCGTTCTTCCTCCCGCCGGTTTTAACTTTCGCGTCCTTATTGCAGAATATTTCCTTTTCCATACTTGTGCTCTCTACTCTGATGCGAAGAGGAAAAAGGCAAGCGCTATATTGTGGGAAAACCTGATACCGCAAAAGAACTTTGTATAATAAACTTTTAATTGCATGAAATTTTTAGTACCTGTGTTGTGGTTTTACAGTAACGAGGATAAAAAGAAGTCCTCGCCTGTTGAAGCTCTGCAAACAGCAGTACCCATATTGCAACTCTCTTTTAATTTTATTCGCAGGTAACGTTCGCGTTTTTCAGGAAATTAGCTTTGATGGAAATAAAACTGAAATGAAGTTGTACTATATTCGTTGAATTCGGTGCCGTTCTCATTTACTGATTACATCAACATTGATTTTAATCATTAGAGAAGGAATAGCTTTTCATTTGCATGAATAAAATTGTGCCACATACTCGTACTATTAGATTTGACAATATAGGCCTATGCGAGTGTATAGTGATGCTATTTTACTCTTAGGCTACATCAAAGGAGTTAAAGCAGAACTATAATCCCTTATCTTATGAAGAAGTACGGTTCAATAGCGTAGTATTACCACTATTACCCAAAATGTAATTGTAAAGCTCTCCAGAGTGATTTATCTATTAAGAAAACTTAGGTTAACTTAAGTGTTAGTAACACAATGTTAACTACAGCTTACTATGCGTTTTTCCATCCACATTTGTTATATGGGATTAGGTTATGGGGAAACAGCTCGGGAGCATCCCAAGTATTTATTTGTCAAAAGAAAGCAGTGAGGGCTATAATGGGGGCAAAAAATAGTGTTACATGTAGGCAGTTTTTTAAAGATTTAAAAATAATGACACTACCCAGTTTATACATTTATTGTAACCTGATATACGTAAAAGAAAACTTGGAAAACCTTAATACACGTTCCAGCATACACTCACATGAAACAAGAAATAAGAATAGATTAGATCTTCCTTATTGTAGACTGAACAAAACCTTAAGCAGCCACTTGTATGTACAGCAAAAATTATTTAATAAGCTTCCACTAGCAGCAAGGTATATACCGTTCATAAAGTTTAAGAAATCTATTAAGACATGGTTGGTTAGCAAAACATTTTACTCTGTTGACGACTATTTTAATTGTGATACATTTGATTTAGCGATGTGAGCCTATATATGGCCTTTTACGACTCAATATGTTATAGTTTTATACTACAGTTTTAATAGATCTTTATTATTTATTTAAAATGTGTATATAATACTTTACTATATGTAAAAGAATTTAGTTTTAGAATGACGAAGTCTATTGTAATAATTGTATTACCTAATGACTAATAAAATCTAAGAATCTAAGAATCTGTATTATTATATTACTAAAATCACGAAACGTATACCTAGGTATACAGTCAATTATAGAAAATATTTTAATATAAATTGAATTTTAAATTAGTAATCTATGACAGAATTAGGATGGAATTATGTCATTTTGTAGACCTATATACAGATAGAGTTACTTCAACTATAACTCGTTCCCTAGTGTAAATGTTATTTTACATGTAGATCGCGTAACTCGGGATTATAAAAGCAGGCATAACCACATTATGGCAGAGTTTCAAAAGGAAACTCTTCGCAGTGCCAGAAACTGAAATTCCTGCTAAACCTGACGCAACAAAGGGCTACACACACACACACACACACACACAAGCCATTTCTTTATGGATGTCACTCGCAGCATCCAGTTGTTAGGGAGGGACGGTGAGCATCTTTTTTCAAGTACATAATGCCAAGTAGAACAAGCCGAACAAAAAATAAATCTAGTTTTAACAAAACAATGTTGGTGTCGAAACAACATGGCTAAAATGCAGGTGCCTAAACGAATCGTAGATATCTCTTAAAATCAAAGAGTAGCAGATATTTCAAAAGGTAGATTCTTGTAATTCCGTTCAGGCTTACAGCTTAACCTTATAGCCTCAAAATTGTTTTACATGTAAGATTTAAAATAAAAATTAATAACTAATTGCTTAATATTGTGAACCTACTATTCCACAAAACTAAAATTACAAAAGTAAAAATCTGAACTTAGAGCCTAGTAGTAATTAATTTTAATGAATTCATTGAATCGGACCATTTGTATGGTTCAAGTACTGAAGGACGCGTAATTTTTGCCTATAGAACCTGCGATTTTGGGGGTCACAAGTTTGAAAAATCCAGTTAGGGGTCATGGACTATAATTTACTAGATGAAATGGGTGGTTGGCAAGATGTCATTCGCTAGCCTATTTCGCAATTTGGAGTAATAAAGTCACTCAATTTTATACAATAATCAGTAAAGTAAGAATATAGCCTATGTAAAACAGCAGTTATACCAATTTTGGAATTTGCAGCAGAAACCAGAATTGGTACATCAAAAAACTAACAAAAGTAAGCATATGTGGAATGAATATTTTAAGGTTATTTTAAAAAAATACACTATTTGACAGAATACGTAATAGGCCTTCATAATTTAGGGAGAATGGCTAAATTCAATATATCATCAAAACCATAAAATAAAATATTGGAAAGAACATAGGCCTATAGGTATAACGGCGGAAGCCCAACTGGTGGGAAGAGCTAAAGGAGATGGGCTCTTGGGTGGGAAAAGAAAAGGAGGAAGAACTCCAAAGCGGTTAGAAGAAAGTGTATTCACATCTTCAGAGGAAGGCGCTTGAACGGTGAAACAATCAGGATGCATTTACTACAATGAAAAACGAAGAGGAAAAGCTCAACTATATGTAAATAAATAAATTTGTAATTAGACTATATTATTTATTTCTTAATTGATTGCCGAAACACAGTCTTCTTGCACCGAAAATATAGATAAAATTAAGGTAACCATATTAGATTGAACATTTTAAATCTATGATGCATTTTAAAAATATATACTTGTCAATGCTGCAACTGATTTTGAAATTTAGTATCTATAAACTTCTACGTAAGCCTACTGCTAAAAATACTGTTAAACGCATTGATTTAGCCCTACACTTCTCGGGATGAATAGAGCTTTGTCCACCAGAAAACGAAAGTTACAGTATAATTTCAATTCATTTAAATAAACTGTGCATTAACTTTATTAGCTCAATTAAGGGACGTTAAGTATTGGAGGCAGAGAAAATTATGCACTTATTGAAATCGACTTAAGAGTAGAAATTCATATTTCATATTTTCACTTTCATTTTAGTAAAATGTTATTCAATATGATATTAATTGTTTCAAGAAGCCTAGTGAAAGTCTAAGGCTTATGAATAAGAAAGAGTTTTTATTTCATAACCTTTCCATTGCTTCTGACGTATACAATATTTGCTTACCTCATATAAACTTAACAGCGGAGATATAAACTTAACAGAACAGCCTAATGATTTACTTAGAATGTGCAGATTTTTATTAACTTGTTAGAATTGTTATTCATTGGAACCATATAATTTGCTATAATTTTTCTAATCAATTCAAAATTAGATCCCACTGACGATTTTATTCTTTGATTGCTTAGGCCTATAATAATACATTTCATAATCATTTGTAAATCATCAGAATTAATGCATATGAAGTTAGTAACATAGAAACATAGAAAAAAACATTGCCTTTAAATGGTTCAAAATGTAAGCACAGACTGAAAAAAAAATCTGTATTTTCGCTAAAAGAAATTATTTTTATGTAAGTATATCACCACATCATCTTACCTCACCCTACTTCATGTTGTTAGGTTGGCAGCTAGATTAGATAACTAACTTTCTGTTGTGCCTCTTAATAAATCCGGACAAGAGCTTAAAAATAAATTAGAATTTCATTACCTATTGTTTTACCCTTCCAGAGTTGAATTTATGTGCTGAAGTGCATGAATTAAAATCGTCAGGGGCTCTAAGTTTAAAAACGATAAGGAAATTCTAATTGGAGGAGCTGGTTTCCATGAATGACAACCGTAACACGTGAACGAAAATCTTCATATTTTAATGTAAATCATTACTCTTTGAATAATATATCTGAGCTCTTACACAATTTTGGAGGCGACGCAAATGGCAGTATAAAGTTAGTTTCTTATTTCGCTTAGATTCGTGGTAATAAAACGCGTCCATTTATACAATGTAGACTATAGATTATATTATATCGTATATAATCGTAGACTATTATATCGTATGTAGACTATAGATTATATTAAAACCGTGCATAATACGAGGGCTGAATGAAAAGTAATGCCTCCACCTTCATAACTAGGACTTCGATGGGAGTATTTTAATAAATCAAACACAGAAATAAACCTTAGAATGTGCCCTTTAATTACCAATATTAACTTTTCCACATAATCACCAGACAATTGGATATTCATCTGTCGACGTTGAACAGGTTTTTCGAAGCCGTCACGGAAGAAGTCGACACTCTGTTTCCTCTCACAGCTCTCTCAACTTCTTCATCATATAAATAGTGAAGTCCCTGCAGATCTTCTTTCATTATTGGAAACAGATGAAAGTCAGACGGCGCTAAATCTGGACCCTATTGACCCTATGGTGGTGAGCTTCAGTCTCCACACCATAGCAGAACTTCGGAGACTGAAGCTCACCACCATACGGCATCCTCCATACAGTCCAGATTTAGCGCCGTCTGACTTTCATCTGTTTCCGATAATCTGTTTCACTATGTATATGATGAAGAAGTTGAGAGAACTGTGAGAGGCTAGTTTTGGAAACAGAGTGTCGACTTTTTCCGTGACTGCTTCAAAAAACGTGTTCACCGTTGGCAGAAGAATATCCAATTGTTTGTGTAATTATGTGGAAAAGTGAATATTGGTAATTAAAGGGCACATTCTAAGGTTTATTTCTGTGTTTTATTTATTAAAATACTCCCATCGAAACCCAAGTTATGAAGGTGGAGGCATTACTTTTCATTCAACACTCGTATTATTAATGGTAGGCCTATGTATGAAGTGTGTATGACTATGAACTAGGGTGACCAGACGTCCTCTTTTTGGAATACATGCCCTCATTTTTATGCCCTGGTCCTCTCTCCTCGAACAAATTTTTAGTCTTCCAAAATGTCCTCTTTTTTTAACAGTTGAATGACTTCGTTGTTTGTAATTTATTTATTTATTTATTTTATTCTGCCAACTACAGGAATAAATCCCAATTACAGTTGGCGTAGTTTCGCCAATAAAAGAACAGTAGCTTAATCTTTATATATTCAATAATCTTTAGGCTATTGTTATTTTTATCCTGTAAGCCGTAAAGCATGCCATTCGGAACTATTAAAAATTGCTGAATTTTCTTTGTATCCCAGGCCGCAGCGCTAATGTTGGGAGTATGTTTTCTTTAATTTTATCTCAGTGGACAGATGACACAGGTTGACAATTGAATCTGTTGTAGACCTATTGTTGGAGTAATATAACTTTAAAGAATACTCCTGTCAGGATTTTTATGTGTAAAACCTAATTCCTGTTAACATTATTATTATTATTATTATTATTATTATTATTATTATTATTATTATTATTAGTATTATTATTATTATTGTTGTTGTTGTTGTTGTTGTTGATGTGCGTGGCTAATAGTCAACCCCTTCTACAGTCTGAGTGAATTCTTTGAAACTGACAGTGTTGCCATTTAACACATATTTTGTTCTATTATATTATCCATGTGTTTTTCAATTTTATTGTGCGTGCTTTAAATTGATTTATAGTTCAAAATTTTGTAAATTGAGTTCTTTTTTTTTATTGTGGGATCAATCGATTGGATATAATGACTTTGTTTGTTTATCGTATTTGTCTTTTATCATCTGACGAGTTCAATTGCATTCTATGTAGGCCTATATGCTTAAAGAAGTAAAAGTAAAGTGATTCCTATACAAGACATGGAGGCCTAGAGGTTAAGGCTCCCAGATTTTGGACATTCGGCACGTGAAGGTGGTAAAATTGTCGGCCTTACGCACCGGCCGCCTTTACCCCTAGGATTGCTCCTGGTACTCATTTCTGTTAGAGGCTGAGTCGATCCCAAGGCCATAGTGCCACCAGAAGGATTAGGCCAATTGAAAAACTCCAACGACCTCATAGGGAATCGAACCCGCAGCCTTCCGGTTTGTAGCGCAGCGCCTCAACCACTACGCTACGTCGTACCCCATGCTTAAAGAACAATAAACTTAAATTTAAACTTAAACATAAACGTAATCATGAGTGTTAGCTACCTATATTCATACATACGATTAAAATAATAAATTCATTTCGGGCGGGCTAGATTGAATAGCTTTCATGACGCAAATTTGGTCGGTTGCACCACTTTCGGATTGGCGTCACGAACATGACGTACAAGTGTGAGGAGCCAAGAAGAAAATGGCGGGCGAATTCATCTAGTACAAGCAAGAAAGTAGGCCTGATGCCAAATTGCATAATGATTTTATGAAGCAATCAACACGGCGTACATAATGGCATAATTGAGGAGTGCAGAAGGTATGCTCGGTACCAAGGATAACTGCAGCTTCAACTGCCATGTGTCACACAGTGCTGTACCTCAACATCATCTGCTGTTACTGCTGTTCTAGGTTATGTAACAATCGTTTATTTCAGCCTATCATCCCGACACGAACGTGTTTCCATTCAATTAGAGAATTAGCTCTAAAGACCACCATAAAGTGTTCTGTCTTGCAAGCGACCCAACTGTGTCAAGGTAGTCTGACGATTCTTCTAATAAAATGGAAGAGATGTCGATTTTGACGGCCCCTGTAGGTTTATAGTTTCTTAATATAAAATTTATCTTTCCACAATATTAAAAGAGTACTTTCTCAGAATTATATTGTTACATAATAGTTATTTTAACCTTGTTAACCATTGTCAGACTTGTTTACCTTTAGACGTACTCTGTATTCTGTTTTAGTTGAATGTGAGATATTGGAATGCAGCTATGTTCGTCGAGCCATTGTTAATCAATAATGATATAAATAAATAAGCCTCATTAATACCAAGGGCCGAAGGCTCCCGCGGATCGCAGGGTCAGCTCGGAGGATCATTCGATAGATGATAGTAGTAGGAGGAGGAAATTGCCTTCTAAGCAAAAAAAATTGAGTACCGAATCTAGTTGAATTTTTATTTAAAGAATATATTTAAAGTTTTCAGTATTATTCAGATATGCAGACCGGTACTGCCTTTAAATAAGCTACTGATATTCATTCATAAAAAGTGAAACGATGAGGAAATATTGTCATAATTATGGTTGTGAACATTATAGGCTATACAGTTATAAGCCTTTTATTTATAATTATTATGAAATCAAATACTAATATTTCAATCAGACTGTGTCACAAACTTGTTTTTATCACTGCAATAACTTCAGCCTCAGAATTTATAATTAACTAAATATTTAAATTAAAATAAATATTATGTATCATATTGCGAAAGAATATAATTTTTAACTAATATAAATTTTATGGGAGTTGGAGTCCCATAATATATTTTTTATTCGGTAGAAAATAAATTGTATTTTCATATTTCTATGTCATGGAAATTAGTTATTTATGCTCCTTTTGAATAAAAAAAAACCTGACGTTTATTATTTAAAAACCTGATTCTAGAGTAGTCATTAATAAAACTCTATATTTCGTGTTATGGTATTAAATTAGGCAGTATCTTCAATATTTAATGCTAGGTATATTTGTACTCTACGTTATTAAACGATTTAAGAAATTCTCTTTACAATTTTTTGTTATTCCGCAACGTAATAGAAGTGCTTACAAATCATACGATAAGCAAATTATAGTTTCGCGTATTACAGAATAAATTTTATTGTTTTGGCTTTTTCAGGTTATGTTATTAAAATTTTAGGAATATAGTGCTTATTAGTGGACCAATACAAATTCCGAAAACAAATCCTCAAACCATCCCCTAAAGTCCGTTTTATATTACTGGTACAGTATAAAATTATTATTATTTCACCTTTAGATGGGTCAAATAGACTTTCCTGAATTCTCCTACTGTTGTAAATGGTGAATCCATTTCCGTAGAAAGGCCTCTTTTAAGATGAATTCCATTACCCAAATGATTTTACTATAAAGAGGATAATGAAAAGCACGTAGGACATACTGAATAACATGAACTCTGTTTTTGATGTGCCACCCATATACTTCACGTCTTAGTAGGAACTAGAAGAGGTAAACTTTGCAGTCACCCTTTGAGGTCCATCGTGCGGGGTAGTAGACTTGCACACATATCTGTACACGTCTAATTTGCACACGCAAAATTTTGGAGCGTAAACTACACACACAAACATAGCGGGTAGTAAAATATAGCACAAAGACCTCATGACGTAGATACAGCAACATTAGCTGGTATCAATTTAAAAACATACAATAATATGTTCAAGAGTACAAAGATACCAATTAACAAAATCAAAAGAATTACATTAGGCGGTACTTTGCCATCTTAATGAATTCCATTCTGGATATATGACCCACATTAAAATCCCTTATAAGTTAGTTTCCTTCTTTCCTTAAAGCGTTCTTATTTTTAATGGTTGCTGTCTCAGAAATCCCTGAAGCTTCACATATGCGTCATTTTGAAATTCAAGTAACTTATTTACAAAACTAAAAACATTGGGATGGGGAGAGTAAAATATATTGTTAAATCTGCTATATCTGCCTATATTTGCTGTAAAATATTTTGTGGTGTGCAATTTATGGGCCCCAGAAACGAAATGAAAATATTGTGTGTCTGTAGTTTACATGCCCTAGAAGGGAAGAAAACCCCTACTATATGCTACAGTGAAGTTAACTACCACCCAATCGTGACCTACTGAGACATCTGCAAGTGTTCAATTTAATAGCGGTCACTGGTCTACAAAGGCTCTTTAAAACACACCTTTACGTGTATTTCTTACTCTTAAAAATGTTACAAATATGTGCTAAAAGGGTATTTTCAATGTGATCAAAACTAAAATTGGTTACAATGAATTTTTAGCACTGGTGCAATAATGTGCAGCTTTTATTCGTATGTCTTGTGTTACAAGTTCTATTTTCAATTCAGGCTGCCAAAAGAAATAATTTATTAGCCTGTATAGTATCTAATATTTTAATGTTTTTAAAACTCATAGTCAGAAATATAAAAAAACGCATTTTAATAGACGACAATTGACACTCTCCAGACATGAGTTGAACTTTAAACACAAAATTTAATTTTGAAAATACGTATGCCGTATGCCTATCAGTTTAAGTTATTCTAGTGAGAAAACTACGTTGTAATTTCAATTTGTATAGATAGACCTAATACAAAGCCTAGAATCACTTCTATCTCTTACAATAAACTCTTTATTTCCAATCTACACTTCAAAGCAACCTGGAATTCCTAGATGCAATTTTGATAAAAACGTAGGCCTATAGAATAACACACATTTCATACAAGGCTATCAATTTCTTTTCAAATCTCTCGAGTTTAATAAATCTAATGGAAGATTCTTTATTCTATTTTATGAAACCATTTATCTTGTAGAGAAATTATAAAAATATTTCAGATTTGAATTTATTTTTCACGCCATTTGGACAGAAATAATGAAGGATATAAGACTCCGATCTGCAGGCGTAAAGCTGGAATTCTGCCAGTGTACTAGTCAGCATTTCCTTTGGGGAAGTGTCTAACAGTCTAGACCTTGTATCATGCCGTACGTAATATTAACACGTGAAAGGCGCTGCTCATAGAACACGGCGAAAATACCCTATTATTACGATAAATAAATTAGGCTTTTTTTCTATTTTTAAAAATTGGAAAGTATTACAGGTAGACTATAGTATAGGCCTATTGCAGATCGAAGCTGAAATAAATGTTCAACTTTTCAATAATTTTGTTGTTATTGTACATATTATTATTATTATTATTATTATTATTATTATTATTATTATTATTATTTACTTTAGCAATTCTTGTATTTAAACAACATCTTCAATGCCTCTTAAAGTCGTTAATTGAATTTATTAAACATTTAATACTATTAAAATTATAAAATTTTGTTTAAACACTTCCGCATTCTTAAAATAATTAGTTCACTCTTATACATAATTCTTTTAATATAAAAGTGAAGTAATTTCAACTCAAGGTAGCAATATGCCCGGAAGAAACACCTAGACTTAAGTAATAATAATTAATCTAAAAGTTGAGAATATGTATTTAATCTTTTAAGTGTAACTGATCGAACCCAAAGGTACAGCAAATAGGCCTATAAAAGAATAGTTTAGTGATACTTAAAATATTTTAACGCTACAGGCCTTTTTATATGAAGCGACATTTAGGCTTATATTATGAATGCATACTAATTCAAATCTGTTAGGGAGATTGGAACTGGATGCATGCAGCTTCGTGAGGATCTGTGGGAATAAAGAAGTAGCGACTACGGTCAAGACTGTGAGAATTGTCACACGTCCCTTAATACTGCTTTTTTCCAGTGAAGTTGAACGGGATTATGACGTGATCGTACCATATATCCAGTCAATGCAAGAGAGCCAAGGAATTTGCTAAATAAATCAGTTTTTTGCGGTTAATTGCAAAACATTTGCTCAGTACAACCTTCTATTAAATATTCATACATATACTTTATGCACTTAACTTACAGGCTCCTAATATGTGTAATATGGTCCTATGTGTAAAAGCTGTAAATTTTTCTATAATATGTTTCTCTTAATTCATTAAATGTAGCCTATTAGGTTGCACTTTTAACCTAGCTTACCTGCAATAATTAGTAATTATTTCAGTACCTAAGATTAATGATGGTGCCGTGAGAGGATAAATTAAAAGTTTACTTAAGAATTTTTAAGGTAGTATTTTATTGATTCTTCCGCTACATTAGACATTGAAATCTTCTTGGCTTCCAGGTGTCTGACGCTTCATATTTAAGGGGATACGCTATTGGGTTTTGGTAAAAAATTGTCTTTTTTATTTTATTTTCAAATTTGATGTTTAAAAAATTACGGTTTCATGAGGAATACACTAGTGAAGATTTCATCTCGATATCTTTATTCTAAGCATGTTTATTTTAAGGTTTTTGAAAATGATGCGCGCAACTCTGGACTATAAATCAATTTATATCTTGTGTATTTATTGAAAGTTTCATATTGATACTTATTGTAATTAATATTATTATTCGTTGGTAGGTAATTTAGGTAAAAGAAGGCTGAAGTTATCACGCAGAGAGCTTCTAGTAAGGTTAAAAATTCAGTTACAGTAGTTCTTATGTTCAGTATGTACTTTATAAACTTTAAAGTGCTTTTATCGCAAATTTGTTTTTCCACATTTTTATTTACTGGTAATGAGATTTCTCCTAAATGGGTAGACTTAGGGCCACGAAACTTTGTACACATAACCTACTCATAACAGATGTGTTCATGAAATGACACATTCATTTTAAAATATCGTTATTTTTAAGGGATAAAAATGTTATTTTTTATGTTAAGCAATGAGTTTAAAAAGAAAAATTGCAAAAAGTGTTTTTATTAACAATGAACTCTTTTGACCAGGAAAAAACCCATGAACAATTTCATAATGTGAAATCTTAACTACATTTTAAACTTTTAAAAAATTGATTAACTTTATGTGTGACTAAGATAAGTGATTAGGCCTACTAAAATGAAACAAACAAAAAATTAAATATAAAAAAAATATATGAGCACTTTTTCAGTAAAAATTTCAAAATAATTGTGAACATGTATTTTATCAGTATCTATCTTCAATAAAAATTTCATGAGGATGCATTGAATACTCCGAAAAATAATAACTAAGTAGCGTATCCCTTTGATGTCTAAAGACATTTTATTATCAACTCGGGCCGCGGAAGCGGAAGCCTACATTACGTATTATACATTAGAGGCATGCTTATCGCTCAGAAGGACCTAGGGCTAGTCTACTATTTATTGTGCTACAATTTACTACAAGCATAGCTATGAATGCGTGAATTGATAAGATGCATATGCCAAGTGAGTCTAAGTAAACTTTTAAAAGCTTAAGTTGTGAGCGGCAATTCTTGTGAGATTTCTCTTTCACATCAGTCTCATGTTGGAATAAACCGACGCCGTGACGTAAGTGTGACGTCTTGGGACTCTTCTCGACGTAAGTTTTAACTTCAGCCATGTGCAATAAAACCATTACTCACTTTGTTCTTTTCTTATTTTCTGGCTCCTTGAATTATTGTCACTTTTCAGTTTAAAATAATATCTTTCCATAGGTCTTCGGGAAATTCTTTCCGTCTATCAACCTAGGAAGATGTATGCAGTCTTGCATGTTAATTTAATTGCAGAAAATTTACTATGTAACAGTTATTAGCATTCTCAGTATTATGAGTATTTTACTCATTAGTTTTGATGACTATTTAGCTAATGGATCAGTGACCAATCCAGTATTACAATATGTGGAATTTCAACCAATCGCAAATGTATGAATAACCTATTTCTTTGTCAGTACACGTAGTTATATAAAGCCGAATGAATTTATTGATTCAGATGATTTACCGTAATATAGTAATAGTACATCTTTTTATAAAGCTTAAATTATTTTCAATTTAAAATTATTAATAACATATTTCACACATAAAGTCTAATCGTAATATTGTTTTTATGTAGCATAAATAATACATATTATGATAAACATTAATAAAAATGGGATGTAAATTAAAGAATAATCGTTAGCTATTTAAAAACCTTGACCGCCGACATGGTCTTGTGGTTAGGTCGCTGACTTCAGATCCGTCGGCCCGGGTTCGATCCCGGGTACCTCCTCGGATTTTTCTGAGGTAGGGAGGTCTGGTAGGGGTGCACTCAGCCTCGTGATTCCAATTGAGGAGTTATTTGATAGAGAGGTAACGGCTCCGGTCATGGAAACCACCATTAACGGCCGTGGGAGTCGGCATGCTGACCACATGCCCCCAATCCTGCCGTCTGCCTATGGTAGATGACGCAGCGGTTGTGTGGTAGGCTTTTTCCTTTCTGGGATGTTCGCGCCACGAAGGAGGATAATATAAAAACCTTGCATGGATATTAGCCCTGAAGCATCATTTTATAATGAAGTATTATGTGTAAAAAACCATTTGGAGGATAAGTTATTAACAAAAATGCTTTTATCACGCGTAAATATATAGGGCTAGATCTAATACGGCACTTAATATGTCTGGGGAGAGTTTGAAGCAGACTCAAGTGACAAGAGAAGTAGAACTGATTTCTTTTAGAGAGTGCATGGGACCTTAAAATATATCCTTGTGTATTGAGGACTAACTTGTTGTCGATATAGCGTTAAACGCGTTAATTGTTAATGGCTAATTAATATAACATAAACAGCACGTCACAGTTTCTCTATTCATATCATCTGTCGACGATTATATAAGGAACTGAGGTGTTAAGCAATATGCAATACTCTTCATAGTTTCAGATAGCCACTCCTACCTACCAAGAGAATGACATTTGTATCGGTTACTTTTATGATATACCGCATAGGAAATTCAATATATTGTGTAATAATGTGTTTTGCAGTTTATACAGGGTGTTAATGAATAACACCGAAATATTTTACCTGTGTATAGAGGGGACATAGACAAGCAACTTTTATTAGGAGATTTTTGCTCTATGGACTCAATTTTTCCTGTTACAGCATAAAATCTTCCAGGGCATGGCCGCCACTGACTTCTAACATTAGAAATAAATGAAAAACAAAGGAACTTCGTTGTTAAAACTGTAGTCAGTAGTTATGAATAAAAAAATACTAATGCAATGGCGACCAGTCATGCGATTAGTCTGTAAATTTTTCAGATTATGGAAACAATAAATTATGATATAGCTGTTGACGAATGATTAAGAGTCAGGTTTTTATCGATCACTAGGAAGGCATGAAGTGAATTTAATAAACATTTTAACCCTATTTCGCGTAATTATTGATTTATGAGCACCAAATTATAATGACTTTAATGCCCAGTAGCATAAACATTTTACATCCTAGAGTAAAAATCTCCTAATAAAAGCTGCTTGTCTAAGTCCCCTCTATATACAGGTAAAATATTTCGGTGTTATTTATTAACACCCTGTATATACGAGGGTTGGAAGTTTAATAGCGGCAACACACCTGTAAAATGAAGTTGAATTACAGGAAGTTCAAATCGCTTTTGTAGGATGTTGGTTGGATATCCAGCATACTTCAGAGCAATTGGGAGTCTTCTATCACTACGAATGCCTTCACAGTAGCCAGAAGAAATTGAGTTGGCTTTATCAACCGGTCTAAAATGAATTTTGGATCTGATGGAAAGTCAATGTATAAAAATAATTCCATACCTTAAAATTATTCTGATTAAAAATAATTCCATATCGAAAAGGAGCAAGATGGGTCAAAGCCTGTCACTTGTTCTTCACATCCTTCCGGCGGAGGTTCAATCATGCATTACACTCAATCATTCATCATAATGAGTAACCTTTTTTAACCAATCTTGAAACAGTTCATTACGTTATTGCATATTATTGTGGACCAAGAATTATTTGAATGCATTGAATTATTATTATTTGTATTTTCTCTGGACTATTTTCATGCATTGTACATTTAATTTTCTTTAAGGGTAGGTGGAATGTGAATTCCCATCCGGAATTTACTTTAGGAAAACCCTGAAATACACTCCCATATGACGATTATGAATTTGAACATTTGATACCAATATCATCATTGCTTACGTTAGTGTCAAGTACCTTGCTCGTAATAGTAATAATAATAATAATAATAATAATAATATAGTAATAACAGTAATAAAATTCATATTTTGTTGTATGAAAATCAGCACTGATATTATATCATTATTATTATCATCATAATGCCACGAGTGCTTTTCAGTCAAGTCCAGCGAAATTTAAAATCACGAGTTTATTTGTTAAACTATTTCACGAATGAAACAAATTTATATAAATAATCGAAGTATAAATCCTATAAAACTAGGCAAAATTTAAATATATGAAACGATATCCGAACCTCACAATCTGGTCACAGAACCTATGATTGTTCCATATTAATTTATAATAAATAAATCGTTTGTTTTCGCTGCACATTTTCTTATTTTTTCTTTAATATTTGAAACATTGTTGAAGATTAACCTCACAAATACGTAGTGCTACTAATTTGGTTATTAAAGAAGGTAAAACACATTTCTTTAATTTGCTAAATGTATGGTGGTATATTAAGTATGGATAACATATCCTGGTTATCAAGAAGCATCATTGATATGACCACGGACAGATAATAATTTTATTTTCCACGCTGTTGACAGAATGACATGTAAATCCGTGAACTGATTTTTTCGAAAACACCACTAAAATATTAAAAGCTGTCAGGCTGAACTTTCAGCAGCATGACAAATCTGATAACTATGAGTTTGAAGTGAGTGTTTTAGATGTATAAAATAATTCCTATACTGAATTTATTATGAAAAACAGTATTGTCCCAGCCCTTCAGTTCAATAACTTCATGACGAATAAACGGATTTATATCAATTTCAGATGGCGGTGACCTTATGTTTTTTGAAAACTCAAGTTTAAAACTAAAACAAATGATCTACCTAACTATGGTATTTTATGTTCGAGGACATTCAGGCTACCGTGAGAGAGAGTCTTACGGACATGAATAATGCATTAGGCCTTCCTACTGCATAAAGCAATTTTCCCGAGATAATGTAATTTAGACTTACACTTGGGACCTATTCCCCCCCAGAAAATCATGATTAAGATTTTCCTCGAAAAACCTAACGTCCTTGAACTTATAATCCCCGGGATTAGGGCCAGCATGAGACAAACTGACCGACCAAGCAAGAGTGATTATGAGGAAAATATAAAAGAGAAAGCAATAAGGTAAAATAAAATTTCGAAAAAAAAACAACAAATCGTGGTTTTAGTCTTATGTAAGAAGAACCTATTTACTAGTACAGTTTTCAGGGAAAAAGGACAATAAACGAAGTCTATAACAGACCTGTAGAAACAACGTAAATATTTCCTATTTTAACACTAATTATCGTAATTAAATCACAAATATTTTCAAAGGCCCTTGACGAAAATCCTACTAATGAATAAGACCTACCCTTTTGTCTTCTGATAATTTGAATCCTTTAAATTATCTTTGTATCCTTCATGAGTTTACGCGTGTTGTGACTATAGATATAATTTCCATTTTTTTTAATGTGTTTTCATTTATATTTCCAGTTTTATTACCTATTTCTAAATATTTGAATGTATACATTTAATTTTTCTAGAGACTTTAGTTATTTCACTTCTCATTTTATGATTTTTGAGCATTTTGAACCCTTGTTCGTTTTTATAACATAATGTTTTCTGTTTATTTTTAATTTATTTACTTTTTAAATTTATTTTAAAATTACATAAATACAATACATAATATGTAAGGTCCTGAAACTCCGAAAGAGCAAGAGCTCGTGCTCGGGGGCAGTTCCATGCTTATATTTACAAGTTTTACATTATTGAAATATACAGTAGTCTTAACGTAAAGCTACCTTAAAACTAAATAGGAAAAATATTGTAAAATTGTATTAGGGGAAAAGACAAAAGCTGAGAGTAAAGGCATGACTCAATTGATTTGGAAATAATTATAGTAATGAAAAATAAATTACCATGAAAGTAGTAAGTACCAAAAGATAAACCTATTTTAAAAAATATGAAAATCTCAGTTATATGAGTTTTTTTATTTTTTTATTTTGGATTTTAAGACTCCATAACTACATTTGGCTAAAACTGTATGTAATGTGATTTTAAAATTATACAGACGAGGACCGAAACTAGAGCTATGTGATATACCAGCAGAAGTGAAACATTTGGGTTCTACTGATGTACCAGTTTTATTCCCTCTAGTGCTGTGTTCATGTGGAACAGCTAGGAATTTTGTCTTATTTTTATGGTAGAATTTTAATGAGAAGTGTCTATATATTTTGTCAATGCTACATACATTAAAATCGGAATAGATTCGTTCAGTTAGGTAGTCTAGCCGTTTTTTAAGATATTTTGATTATGCGTTTTTATAATAAAATTAATGGAGTAAGAACAGTTTTATCAATGCTTCCCCATCCAATTATACCCTACTAAATAACGGGTTCGACTAGGGCTAAGTAAACTACTTTTAGAGTGTTAATGGCCATACGGTCACAGAGATTTACAATTTTTTTCGAATTTTATTTTATATATATGTATGTGTGTGTGTGTGTGTGTGTGTGTGTGTGCGCGCGTGTGAAATATGTTTATCCCATTTCAAATGCTGATCAATACAATCCCCAATATTTCACTTCTGTAAATTCTTTAAGAGAATTCATATTTGTAACATATATTCTTGAACGTACAAGAAGCATATTTTTCTCGTATGTGTGGTGAAATCGAGGAAAGTACTAGTCAGAAAATTGTTTTTAAATTGGAAATTGAAGATTGTATTTAACCTAACGCATTTTGTCTTAAAATTGCAATAAAATAACGGAAAATAACTCTGAAAATTTAAAATTCATTAAAATTTACATGATAAATTATATATAATCAGTGTAATCAGATATATCAAGTGTTATCAGCTCGTGTTATATATATATATATACCTCGAGCCTATACACTGTGTTACTGTTTTATTTGCAGTCCGGCACGAATTTATAATTTACTTGAGAAATTGAGTTTCGCCCGTTTAAGGGTTAAAATTAAGTTACTTAGAAAGCTTTATTACGTAAGAAACAAGTTGTTTAATCCCGCTAATGTTAAATTATAAACACATTGGTCAGATACTACGGAAGTCATAGGTTCACAGCTATGCACATATCGACGCCGACGCCTCTGCCGCTGAAGAGCAGGTTCACTGACGCGAAAGCAATCGAACGCGGAGTCCTCAGGTCCAGAGTACCGTGATAAGTGTTATCAGCATCCATCTGCCTGTTGAGCTTTCACGACCTACTTCCCGTGATGCAACGCGTATGCGAAAGTAAAATGAATTTATAATAAGGCAGAGAGAGGGAACTAAAGAATAAATTAAGGAGGATGGAGAGTGTGTGGTATTTCTGACGTGCAGTGTGCGTACATCATCAGGGGGGATGAACTAAAAATACCAGCGAGCGACGGTCAGGTGGGCAGAGCACTTCAGACGGGCTGTGGGGCTCCAGCACTGTGTGTCTGTGTATCTGTGGATGTGTAGTGTTGCATGCGTTACATATTCATAGGATAATAACTCTGTGTTCCTCCTGATCTCAGTGGATGAGGAGCTGCTGATACCAGCTTCAGCATGGCTACAGACGAGGTAAGCTATTTTTCTTCTTTTTTTTTACAATTTTTTAAAATTATTTTAGCTTGAATTTTGCTTGATATTAGCAGGGCGGATATGGTTTCCAGTATATTTTGCAATATATCCGTTAGGTACATATCAACAGGTTGTCTGCAAGGACTTCAATGGTCCTTGTTACTTTCAAATTTTGTTATCGGGTAATGGTTCTTTAAAATTCTTCCCAGACCTATTTCGGCCATAAGTGAATCAACGAATGTCCTTAATTATTTCTTTACATATGGAGGAACACGGCTTATTCCGTGATATTTTCCCATTTATCGTCATCTTTATTCGTGGATTTTTAAAAAATAGTTGTAAGAGTTCTCTGTATACTGTGGGTACAACGTATCCATTGCTTGGGATTTGAATAGTCCTCTCTGTGTCCAAAATTCCCTCGAATTAACATAACCGGTTATTTTTTACAGTTGTAGTACTTGATTTCGCCGCCCTTTTATTTCGGCCGTTTCATTTTTACATAGTCTAAAGTAGTTTACGTTTGTGAAGTAAACTCACAACAGCTGTACCAGAATTGTTTTCGTGGCAAACAATGTTTTAACTTAGCAATAACTATTTCGTTCCCGGTTTATTAAACAATATCTTTATTACGTACCGAAAATTTGTCAATAACATTTTCAGTTTTCCATTTGGTACTCCCAATTTACCCTACAATAGCAGGCCCGATTATATAAGTCACTTTATTTTTTGGTACTTAAAAGACTTCCATTTCTTTCATCTACCTTTGCCCACAACTAGATTAGAAAGTATTCTAGCGTATTACAGAGTCACTCATCTTCGTATGCTGCAGCGTTATCTTTATATTAAAAAAGATATTTGACCGTAGCCAGAGTTGTTAGCATTTCCAGGGCGTAGTAGATATCTACGAATCTACAGGTGTCCGAAAGATTTTCAATGGGCTTTTGCTTTTGTACTTAACAGTAGTTGAAGTTTTATTTTTCTTTGAACTAGTTTTCCTTTAAGTGTTAAGCCATCAGATTTCTAAGGGAATAAGTTTTTTTGTTACATTTAAGTTACGGAATTATATTTGTATTTCATTTATCGAGGGCAGCAACGTGCCAACATTTTCCAAAAACTGAATATATTTCATATTACCTCAATTTATTATTATATAGATTATATGTTAAATGTTTCCACTCACCAGTCATACAGGGTGTAACATTTGCGCTTTCCGGTATATTATTTGGCGTAGTTTTCACTTAGGCAACATATGAACATATGAACATTTTAGGAGAATAAGGCACTAAGCTTATTACATGATGTCGTAGAAGGAAGATTGGAGGGTACAACTAGACTTGGAAGAAGAAGAATTCAGCTGTTGGACGATTTAAGGGAAAAGCGGAAATATTGGATGCTGAAGGAGGAAGCAGAGGATAGACAGTTTTGGAAAACAAAATTCGCGTACCAAGTTTGAAAACCTGCCGGAAGGCAGAATACTTACTACTACTACTACTAAGGCACTAACTCTATTATTTTATTGTTTAATTTTATATTATTATTATTATTATTATTATTATTATTATTATTATTATTATTATTATTATTATTATTGATGCTTCATTATTTTATTAGAATTTTTTTGAAATTACCAGGTGTTCGTTCTTTTGGATGGTAGTTTGCTTGTCTGTACAAGACTCAGGCTTCCCAAATTACTATATAAATTATTTATCTACGGTACGTGTGTTTATAATGTATTTATCTATATATTATGAAATTAAATTAATTTTCCATCTATACGGTAATAACTTTTCCGCATTAAGCTTTTATTGGCTTTAGTAAGACGTAGGAGTTTCTGGCGTATTTTAAAATATAAATATAGGTTAGTTATATTTTCCATTACATTGTCTATTTTTTTTTCATTTTCCTTTCGGTATTAAAAATTTTCCCAGAAGTAACACAGTCATTTTGTAGTACTAGTCTTCCTGTTGGTTTGACAATTTATTTTATCCATAAAGGCTTATTATAAATTCCTAATCATATTCATGCTTAGATAATCGCACAACTTAATAATGCATATTCTAATCAAACATAAGGATTAAGTTGCCAGTGAATCTGTAATAATAAAAGGAAGTGTTTGTCTGTCTTTCCGCGATGCCCAGCGAAATCTACTGAACGCAGAGATCTGAAATTTTAAACATAGATGGATTGAAGGGTGGGCAAATGCACTTCGAAGCCGGATTTTCGCTTTCGTTCTCGAGTTATGAGTGAAAAACTGGGAGAAAACGTGATTTTAGTGATAAAGAAGCATCAGTTTTCAGTAATAGCCTACCTTTCATTGTCAAATCAATTGCAGATGGTTTTGCCTACTTTTGTCTGGATTTGGAAATACCTGGTCGATTCATTTGTTTATAATGCCAAGGCCCGCAGACATCTGAAATTTTAAACATAGTTGGAAGAGGGATAATGAATATGGACTTTAAATGGACAAACATTGATCAATCTGGACGGAACTCACTATGCAGAGGTTTTCTGGGCCAGAGAACTCGGCGGCACTTTCTAATCGTGGAATGCACTCTAAAGTCGAATTTGTAGCTGTTCCCTTATAATTATTAATAGTTTAGTTTATGAATGATTCGTAATGAATTTAGGCCTAAATTGACAAACATTGATCAATTTGGACGGAACTGACAATGCAGGGGTTTTCTGGGCCAGAGAACTCAAATATGAGGTATTTTTCCTCGGCGGCGCTTTTTAATCGTGGTAGGCCTATGCACACTAAAGCCGGAATTGTAGCTGTTTCTTTATAATTATCGTTTAGTTTATCAATGATTCTCGTGTAAGTGTTAAGGAATATAATGTTTTAACTATGGTATTGTTAACTTTTAATTTCTGAATTAATTACCACGGGCGAAGCTGCGGGCACCTGCTAGTTATATCATATAGGAGATTATTAAAAATTAAGACGAAGGGTCCATGTGTGTAATCCTCACTACAATTAATGAATAATTGATGATGTTAACGAAATGTACCACATAAAAATTAATAATAGCCATAGCCTATAGGCCTATAATACAAAATTGTTTACTATAGAACTTATAATTTAAATTCCCGTTCAATGATTTGACCTAAGAATGCGGTACTGTAATCGCACAAAGATAGCATATCAACATGATTATAAATGTTTCTTCAGCTTTCGAACTTTACTAGGAAGTTATGCAAACAATTACTTCCACTCATTATAGTACCCAAAATTAATATTCTGTCGGAGATGTTCTTTTTCAGTAAATGAGTCAGATCATGCTTTATCCTAAAACATTTCCATAATTCCAAAACTTGTACAGTTGGTAACAGTGGTCCTTTCTGTGATCGCCTGATAAAATTTTATCAAAAACCCATTATAATTTCCAACAGCCTATCATTATATATATATTTCGGCACCAAAAGTCTTTAATGATGTGCCTATAATCATATCCAAATAATTTTTGTTTCGATTTCCTCTTTACACTCAAGACGCATCAGAATATAGGCAATTCTAAAATATTTATGTATTTATGGAGATACACAACTTTTCTCTGCATATTATAGCAGTCGATAAATTAATATAATCTTTTCTTACTTACTCCTGGGCGTAGCCTCCTTCATAACAGTTACCCAATCACCTCTGGCTTATTCCTTTTTTCTCCACCTCTTTACTTTCAATTTTCTTATGTCACTTTCCACTTCGTCTGTATATCTTGAACTAGGTCTCTTTTCTGGCAAATGTTATTTGCTTTTAGCAACAAAGATTAGGGTTTTGTTTTGCAACATGCTCTTGTTTCAAATGGTTGTCTATGAGATTTTCCGTAAACTTTTCTATGTTAAACATTTGATCAGTAGTATAAAAACGTTTATATTCGTATTTTTAAAAGCTGTAATATATTTATCTCGACTTCTCTTGCCCATAAGTCACCAGGTCACCATAGTAATACTATTTATTAAGAGAAAAGCCAGATTATCTGCGAGATTAGTTGTTCCTAATCTCAATCAGTGAAACAGAGAACAGCCATTGAGTCCTGTAGTTATTTTTGATAAATTTCACATTCGAAATTCGCAATTTGCAAGATACTTAAATAAGCATCCGAAAATTCTAAAAAGAACTAAAATAAAACTGTTGTAATGTGTATAAAAATTAATTCAGGGTTTATAAAAACTTAAATATCCGTGCCCTAGTTTTAACTTTCTAGGTACAATTTTATGTACCAAAAAAACTGGTAACGTCTTTTGTATTTCTGTCCACAAATTTGTTCTTTAGGGAAACTAATCCTAACCTATTTCTAGTGTACATTCTGTTCTATAGTTTTCTTGACATAAATCTCTCCGGAGTTTAGTAATTATTCTTACTTAGCATAACAGGAATCTTGCGTTAACACAATAAGGAAAGTTGGATTTTTTTTATCGTAACTAGTGTGCGACAAAGACGAAAAAAGGTAATTTATTTTATGTATTTATCCAACGGTTTGCTCGAGCAAACATAGCCGCTTCCGAAGAATCTAATATTTGCATCACACATGCTCTATTTACGCTCAGGTTCAACAGGTATGTTTGGCCTGGTGCTGACTAGAGCGTTCGTTTTGAACAAGTATGTTAGCTGTACCCAATGTATGGAAATCACTTTTCAAGCACGTCGAATAAAGTGGCCCAATTAGTGGGCTATGGGAAGAAATTTCATACAGGCTACAAATCTGATAAACCATATATTTTCTGCCGTCATTATTAAAAACTAATTGCAAAGTTATGAGTGTTGAATATTGTAAATTTTAATATAATGCACAGTCCCGTTAAATTGCTTTCAAAAATCATCTGGTTACTTCATAAAGACAAATTACAAGACATGGCTAATTTATTGGTCTTGTTTTAAATACTATGTTTTTTCTACTACTTTAGGTCATAAATGCATTTTCATTTTGCATTTTCCACTATATTTGGCCCTTAAATGAAACTGCTACAGCAGTTAAACGATTAAAATATTAAAATAACAAATTCAACGGTACTTTTGCGATGGTTTAGTACTAACGTTTTGATAAAGAAATTTCACAAAAATAGCACATGAGATATTTTGAAATATATAGCTATATTTACATCAAATGGCTCACACAAATCTGATAAACTTTGTATTTTCTGCTAATTATTTCTGTGCCATTTATGTAATACAAAGAATAGGTTTTGTCTTGCATAATTTTAAAGAACTTTATACTAGCCTATAAGTGTTTTTTTAATTGGGAATAGTTGTCTTTTGTGAGTTGCTTTACATAGTAATTACCAGTATATTTATCTACCAATATATTAATATTCACATCCTAATTAATGATTTTACGAAAATACATAGGTTTCTTTACAATTTCACATTCAAGTTTAGGAATTCCTAAAAATAACTATACAGATTTCCTATAAAAAATGCATGAAATTTCTACTTTGCAAAGTGATATTAAAATTAAACCTGCTAAAAATATAAATGAGGATCCATATGAGATATAAGTTGTCTAATTGTGCGGTAGGAATTAGAAAGAGAAAATAGAAAGAAGAGAGAGAGAGAGAGAGAGAGAGAGAGAGAGAGAGAGAGAGAGAGAGAGAGAGAGAGAGAGAGAGAGAGAGAGAGAGAGAGAACAAAATGATTCCAGTCTACTACATTGTGATACAACAGACTTTAGTATTAAATATATCTACTTGACATTATGCACTCATGAATGAATTTGTTATAATTACTTGTTAACAGTTTCATCTGCCGACATATAAAGAGTTTAATTTATGTATTGAAATAATCGTAAAATTATAGTAATTTATTATCAGCTTATATTGGAAGTGAAGGCAGGACTTTATGCCATAACAGAATTGCTTAAAACAAGGACAGAAACATATCTTCTTTGAAATGTAGTGTTTGGTATGTTTATGTGCAATTATTTACAAAAAAACATGTCCTAATAGAATAGAATGATGGAAATGTAAGTGGTACAGAAAGGGTTTTGATATGAAAACGTTTAGTTTCTACTGAATTTCTGACGATAATTATTTTATTTTCCTGTCCTGTTGTGTTCTATCTGGTCATGTTTGAAACTCACTGCAAATTAAGTAAAAGTCATTGTATTCAACCTAGTATGCCTGAAAACGGCAAGAATTGTGAGCAGTCTTTGGGCATGTAAGTTTCAACATTTGAAAGCCCTTTTGGGGACATATTTATTAATCGTGTGAATTAAAGTGATATTATTTGCTATTTAGGTTCTTCACATTTCCAGACTAAATAGCATGAACTGAACCTGAACCTTCATTATTCGTTTCGTCAGAAATTCAAATTGTTGCTTCACATTTCGTTTAGTTATAACTAAACATAAATTCAGTTCGACTCTAACCCCTATTCTGTTTAATAATAATAATAATAATAATAATAATAATAATAATAATAATAACGATAATAATAATAATGTTTATTAGCCGATGTTCATACAGGTGAGGCATCGTCAATATACGTAATAACTGTTCTTAATAGTCTCTCTATCAGCCGTGTTATAAGTGCTACTTAAACGACACTTGGGTAAATTTATATCTATTCTGCGTCTTGTATTATATTTATGCACTTCTCTGTAAGTTAAATTCTCCAGCTTCTTCTTGACATATAAGATACAATAAGATACATATAAATTATATTCTTTCATAATATTCATTTCAGTAAAAAGAGGTCTACAGCTTTCTCTCTGGCATTTTTTTGCCATTATCATCAGGGCATTTTTTTAGAGAATTAAAATAGAATTTGTTTCCCTGGAATGACCCCAGAGATATATTCCATAAATGATATGGCTTTGTAAAAGAGCAAAATACACATACCTTAAAACCTCGAGTGAAATGCAAGTCCTAATTCTTCTTAGAACAAAAATACCTCTGACCAATTTATTACAAATATTTTCAACATGGGGCTTCCAAGTAAGCTTCGAGTCCAGATGAAAACCAAGTAATTTAATATTATTGCAGTTATTGGGCATCGTGCTTGTAAGCCCAGAATGCGTAGATATATAAATACGAGGGTCATTCAATAATGAAATAGACAAATTGGTCTGGGGAAAAGACTGTTGGTAATACAAGTTTGATACATTTAGGATTTTAAGTTGGCATCACTGTTGAGTTCTAATCAGCTGATGGATCAACATTGCTCTGTTTATAAACTCAAAATTAAGTTTAACGATGTCGGGTCTTCTTGAAAATTCCACATTGATTGAACAACATTCTGTGATTCGTTTTTTGATTGCTGAAGGTGAAAAATCAGCTAATTTATACTCTAGTATGACTAAAGTGTATGGTGAATGTTGTATGAACCGTGGAAATTTTTACAAGTGGGTAGAACAGTTCAAAAGTGGTCGAGAATCAGTGACCGACGAACACCGTTCTGGCCGGCCTGTTGAATTTTCGATTTAGCACCCTCTGATTTCCATTTGTTTGGTCCACTGAAGGAGGCAATAGCTGGGAAGAAGTTCTAGGATAACGAGGATGTCAAGAAATTTGTGGGAAATTAGCTCCGACACCAAGACAAATAGTTCTTTGCAGCCGGTATAAAAAAAGCTATTAACCTGTTGGGACAAGTGCATAAATATTGATGGGGATTATGTTGAAAAGTAGGAAAAGTCTTGCTTTGTAAAAATAAACAGTTTTTTCTCCAGGTCAGTTTGTCTCTTTAATTATTGAATGGCCCTCGTACAAGTTTAAAATATACAGACTCATATATGAGTGGTCAGAAGTGACTCATGTAGGCTTTGGGAATTTAACTACAGACTTCTCGGGTACAGACAGGATGTCCTACTCATCTTGCTAGTTCAGTCACATAACAATGAGGAATATCCTCAAATTAGCACATACACTACTCCCGTACGTGAGAGTTATAGAAATAAGTCCAGCCTCGTACAAATGGTCTACTCTAATTCCCGTGAACTGTACTCTTGCTTTGTTAACAAAGGAAGCGACAGGAGCCGCGCATGTATTTTCCTACGAATTATTCTAAAACAATCTCAGTAGCATATATGCTATATAATTCTATATAAAACCCCTTTCTAGAACTTTATTTAACTTAAGGGATGACCGAAGTGTTGAGATTGATATTTTTATCTGCTAGATATTGTAACTTGAAATTTTGCACACTTTATTCAAAATTAAAATCTATCTTCTCCGACAGATATTAAAATATGAAACGGAAATTTTTTGTGTGATTCTTTAATGCTTGCTTTACAAATTTATGGATTGATTTTTTTATATTCTTTATACTTTTTGTTTAAACAAATATTTCACCCAGAAAAATGTAAAGTTAATAAATGACTATGATTATAATATTCTTTTTATTAACTAAAGCATATACAATAAATTTTATTAAAATTTTTATTACACAGGTTTAAGGTACTTTTTTGAAAAACGTTCACAGCTGTACATCTATTTTAAGGGAGAAAATAGATTGAAATCCAAAACTCTCATTTTTTAACCAAAAATGACTAAATCAACATTTCTGCCATCCCTTAACAAAAACTAACGTTATATACGAGGAGCATACTGGAAGTCGTGAGCAACATTTTTTTTTTTTTCACAACCTTAATTTTTATTTGTAAGTGAAACCAAGTATATCATCTCATCCTACAGACCTTTTTTTCACTTTTCTACATAGTCTCCTTTTTTCACACATGTTTCCCATCGTTCTGCAAGTTTGAAAATACCCTTGCGATAGAATTCCGTTCCAGGAGAAAGGCGTATCACTGTGAATGAAATCGCAGCAAAACTTGCAGTTGGACATAGTGCGGTGCAAGAAATTATTCACAGCTTGGGTTATCGAAAGTTTTGTGCCCGTTGGGTCCCACGTTTATTGACCGAGGACCACAAATGTCAGAGATGAACCATTGCCCGAAACCTTCTTCAGATATTTCGAAATGAAGGTGATGAATTTATGACGAGTATTGTGACTGGACCTGTCCCTCTACCCTCTCTCGGAAAATAAGCATATCCAAATTAGTATGATTAATGAAACCTCCATTGGAGGCCCCTTCGCCCCCACCTGGGGATCATAGGGTACCAGATACAGATACAGATTGTGACTGGAGATGAAAGCTGTTTCCATCATTATGAACCTGAAACAAAACGACAGAGTATGGAATGGTGTTAGTGTCTACAGCTGGAACGGAATTCTTTCGCAAGGGTATTTTCAAACTTGCAGAACGATGGGAAATATGTGAGCAAAAAAAAAAAAAAAAAAAAACGGAGCTTAAGTGGAAAAGTGAAAAGAAAGGTCAGTAGATTGAGATGATATACTTGGTTTCACTTACAAATAAAGATTAAGGTTTCTGAAAAAATGTTGCTCACTACTTTCAGTATGCCCCTCGTATGTTTTGATTGTTACCAAACATTTCAAGACCTTACATAAGTACTTTCTTTGAAAGCCCCCGTTGAGCAAAGCTCGTGTTTAGGGGATCTTAATAATTAGAGAAAAGACAAATTTACAAATATTAGTTATATTGGGGTTTCATATCTTCACATTCTTCATCGCACGAAATAAATAATTCCATATAATATAATAATTGAGCTGGTGTTTCCGTGTAGACCGTATTAAATTGTGAAATTAATTAAATGTTGCCTTTCTCGGTTGCCATAGCAAACTGGACCATCGCTGAAATATATCGATCATGATCAAAAAGTCGAGAAGGACGTTGAAAGAGACAGAGAAAAGAAGTGGTGTTGAGAATAAAATTAAGAACAACGTGGGTGAAGTAAGTACATAAATTTGATTAAAAGTAGAACAGAAACGTGGGTGAAGCTAGTGAAAATAGAAATATGGAGAATCCAAACAAAAGAGCAACGAACACTCCTGATAAGAATTAATCAAAACGGACGAGAGAAGAACCATGTTGTAGTAAAGATATTGTATTGCTAGATAAAAATGAGAAGCAGCGTGTGACAAAGCAATTAAGGAGAAAATAAAATAAAATGAATGAGCCTGTGGTTGCTTTTCAAATATCCCCTTTGAATTAAACAATTACCTAGGGCAAACTAACGTCAATTAGCAGATGCTTCTGTATTTTTTTCATAAAGGCCAGAATTCTGTGGCGGGTCCACCAAGCTAGTATTGAACAATTGAACAAGTATTCAAATTATTCAATTTTACTTTATCGCATTTATGCAGTATAGAGAACGTATTGTGATCGTGACAAAAATTCGAAATTGAGATAACACCAGAAAAACACGTTTCACGATGCGTAGAAACCGAATAAAGTGTTTTTGGAATGATGTCTGTCTGTGGACAAGCACAGCTACAATATAGCTGGTAGTGCGGTTTTGCAATTGGATCTTTGTGTGGTTACGCGGGCTATCGGTTGTCTACGGACGATCGTACGATGCTGCGAACACCATTATTCGTTATACTGCACTAGTAAATTGACTGCGGCTTGTACCACAATGGGATGTATCAAGGTAGCTGTATTCTACATTGGAATGTGTTACGTTAAAATTAATTCTACAACTCACTTTCTTAAGTAACAAATTTCGTACAGATAATCTAAATAATGCATAATACTATCCACATAGTTAAGCATGCGGAGCGGAGGAGGGAGCCGTAGCGGAGCGTTGTACAATAATGTTGATGTCAATAAGAACTTGATTATGACCTCTTATGATGACCTCTTAATTCTATCACCACTAGGACAAAATAAATGTAATGTATATTACTTTTTCACCAATATTAACGCCTGTCTAAAAATAGTTTATGACACGCGTAGTAAAATTAATTTATCTTACTCGTAGGATTGCTACACTCGCCCTAACGGGCTCGTTTCGCAAACATAACCTACTCCCAAAATAAAATCTCCTTTTTTAACACTTGGATCGTAAGTAGCTCATTTCGAAAGTCGAAGTTCTATCAACTTTGAGAATGTGTCACTATGGCATACGTAAGATTACCAAAATTTAAAGAACATTCGTGATACCGGAAGCTAATATTCTACCCTAAACACCCAGTCCTGAACCCGGCAAAGGGATTTTGACTAGTGCAAAGTCCCCAACCCTGCCGGGACGGAAGATAGGCACACTACCGACCCACCCATGGCGGAAATCTTAGGTTAAATAATAATGAAACGATCTGTTGCTTAGCTAGGAGACGGTTTCCAAATAAATGGTGCAAAAATATGTTGCAAAAACTTTCTCGCATAGCCTATGCGTGTTAAAGGTTAGCACAGAAAAAAGTAAATTATAGAAACAATTAAATTTTTCTTATTACATTTTCATAAAACTAACAAGTATCTAGAACGGAAAGCATCAGGGTCGATATTTGTGTTCAATGATTTTACCGTGAAATAATAATCTTCTTATTCTTCTTCATTTCATGGTTTAGGCTACTGCCTGTTCCGTCTTCACATTGTCTCCTTCCATCTCTTTCTCGGCCTTCCCACGTCTCTCTTTCCTTTAAATAATAATAATAAATAATAACTTGGGGTTTGCATGGTTTCCTCAATCTCAAAGGCAAAAATGCAGGATACATTGAGATATAGCCCAACAATAGAAGCAAATGCTGCACGAATGAGTTTATTACAAGAGCCTACTGGTCATTTTGGGTGGCCAGGAAAATTGATTTGAACCCAGGACCTCTTCCCTATTACCCTATACCACCTCGATCTAATTGATTTTGGTGTGTTCATTAGACTGTGGTAAACTGACTACATTTCACAACATTAATTAGATTGTAGTATTCTTGTTACTATGGGCTACAGAAGAATATTCATATTTTATTCAAAATGTATGTTCTGAAATTCGCATTAAAGTCATGTTATTTCGTTTTTATCTTGATACCTATTAATTTTATAAAGAAATATATTTAACAAAAAATGTACTTTTTCATTTTCTCTACAACTTGACTGTGCTAAGTTTCCATGTATCACCCAATGTAATGGAGATAGCCTAGAAAAATTGAAAATGGATACGAGTAAAGTACCCTCTAAGTCATCTTTTCAGAAAAACGGATATAGCCATTTTGTTAGTCATAGACAAGAGTTCCCAATTTTAAATTTTAGTTAAAATCGTTAAAGCCAATTTTTCAAAATTTTTGAGAAATAATTCATGAAAAGTCCTCTTAATATTTCAGTTATAAAACAATTTCTGGGCGGTTCGATAAAATTCCGAAAAAGTCCTTAATTCAAAAAATGAAGTAAATGCAATCAACCGCTAACCCGCTGGACAGACGTCATTCCAAAAACACTTTTTTCGGTTTCTAGGCATCGTGAAACATGTATTTCCGGTGTTACCTCGATTTCGTTTTTTTTGTCACGATCACCTCGTCGTGGATGAGTCGGTAGCGCACCTGTCTTCCACTCCGGCGGCCTGGGTTCGATTCCCGGCCGGGTCGGGCCCCCGGGTTCAGGATTGGGTGTTTGTCAGTAGGTTAAGTCTTAGGTTAAGATTATGCACATTGTGCGCGATTCGTTAATTATTAATACTTTCTCTATACTACTTATATGCGAGAAAGTAAAAGCACAGAACATTTTGATGAATAAAATGACATGGGAAGTGTGCTCATTAAGGGAAATCATGTCATATTATGTAAAGAATGCGAGACTTCATCTACGAGTTATGAAAAAATATATAGATTTTCAGATTTCTTTAATAGATATAGAATAAAATGTCGTTATTTGTACAAAAAGAATGTTAATTAGATTAAATTTATGTATACTTTTTTATGTTTTATCCCATTTTAAAGAGATTATGCCTACTGTCAAAACGCATTGTAGGCTATGCGCTGAGATTTTTGTTTCCTACCTGCGTTTGTAATTGTTACTTTCTCGCATATAGGCATGCGTTTTTCTGTGCTAGCTTTTAACACGTAGGCTATATGCGAGAAAGTTTGTGCAACTTATTTTCTACCATTTATTCCATGATCTTTCCCCATATTTCCAAGAATGCAGTGAACCTTTCATGTCAATTATTGTGGTTCGGTTTTATGGTAGTAGAAAGTAATATTCATATTGAGTAAAACTTGAATTCCACAATAAATATGTTTTCCACAATTTCCATTAATCTCTGCCAGAAGTAAAAAACAGTGTCAAACAATCCCAGCTGGCACCGACATTAAAAATCACAATGATGAAATCATTCTCCATAAATACATGCCCCTGGGAATACAGCGCTGAACACACTGTATTGTACCTCTCACTCTGAATCAGAAATTTTATTTATTCTGAACACCTTCCACTATATTGTCATTTTCAAGTTACAACTTCTCAAACTTGGTAGAGTTTATCAACCATGCCTCGTTAGATTTTCGAAACGAAAAAGTCTCCTAGATATTAATGACCCGCGCCAACACGCTCCTTACCAGTACATCTATATCATTATTTCCATTACTGATCATTATAAAGTTTAGTGAAGAATTCAATCTTCTACCTAATTTTCAGAATTTTGTTGATTACTTTGAAAATGTTAGCAGTGGGGAGGAAATGTTTAAAATCATGTTGTCAGCCTTTCAGTCTTCAGGGCTTCTTGTTATGTTGAGTCATTATTTAATGTTAGTAAAAAAAATCTGTTAACGTCATCTCGAAGCATAGGCGTAACCAGGCCGACCATATGGGGGGGTTATAACATCCGCGGGGTCTGGGGGGTATGGAATTCCCCCAGGGAGAGGGGGGTCCGGGGGTCCTCCCTCGGAAAAGTTTAAAAATTAAGATGCAAAATAACGAGTTTTAAGCTTCCGGGGGTCACCCCCAGAAAATTTTAAAAATTAAGACGCAAAATAACGAGTTTTAAGCTTCCGGGGGTCCTTCCCCGGAAAATTTTAAAAATTAAGACGCAAAATAACGAGTCTTAAGCTTCCCACGCTTTATACTTGTATTAAGTAATTTATGGGCAGACTTAAAAAAATTATACAATTTTCCTTTTTTTAAATCAATGGGGGGGGGGGGTTCAAACCCCCAAACCCCCCCCTCGGTACGCCTATGTCTCGAAGCGCACTAACAACTTAAAAAAATACCATTGCAAT
Source organism: Ectobius pallidus (assembly GCA_964059195.1). NCBI lineage: Eukaryota > Metazoa > Arthropoda > Insecta > Blattodea > Ectobiidae > Ectobius > Ectobius pallidus. The sequence continues at coordinate 89,329,987 of CAXKWD010000008.1, forward strand.
AAAGTTACTGCTTTGATCTTTTTGTGTTGATTAGTCTACTTCGTTGAATATAAACTAAACTAAACTAAACTCCGTGGCGCTACATCTCTGGAGGGACTTGGCCTACCACCCGATCGCTGCGTCATCTACCACAGGCAGAAGGTAGGATTGGGGCATGTGGCCATTAATGGTGGTTTTCATGACTTCTCTAACATGTAGCTTCTCAATTTGAATCACGAGGCTGAGTGCACCCCTGCCAGATCTCCCATACCTCAGAAAAATCCGAGGAGGTACCGGGGATCGAACCCAGGCCGACGGATCTATAGTCAGCGACGCTAACCACAAGAGCATGCCAGTGGTCACTTCGTTGAGTATGCATCCGATAAATTCAAATATTCAACGAATTATAATCAACACAAGTGGAATTGAGGAGTAGGTAAATTTATTCTTCTGGTCTATCTTTTAACATTTACAGTTTCTAGTGTAGCCTATGTTAATTGCTATGACGCTAATAAAAAATAGTCCATTATGCAAAGAGCCTATAATGGAATTTATGTTTTTTATAAACCGAGCAAAGCGAGTATATCTCACGATATGCGATATATCACACGATTTCTTTATTAATATTTCAAGTTTGTGTTACTGCAATTTTAAAATAATATTTACCTTGGTATCTCTTAATAAGGTATTAGGATCAGGTATTTGTGTCTTAGTTACAAATATTCTATTAACCCAGAGGACAAAAGTTTCGCTGACCTGCACTGTTGTTTACTGTTCCAAGTTTTACAGCTAACATATTTGAACCATTGCCACCAGTTCGTTGATTGTCTTTAACTAAGCCTACCTCTAGCAGAATTCTTCTCTCGTGTAAAGTCTGATATGAAGTAGTGTAATTATGGCTCTTCATGAACGTCTCTTGTCATAATGTTAAAACGTAGATTTATAATGGGAGCTAAAAACTTAATTTGTCGTGTATTTAAGCCCCTCTTTGTACTATACTTTGGATATACGAGGGGTATTCCGAAAGTAAGTTTCGTCAGTTTGCCACACGGACACTTTATTGACCCAAAAGCAATACAGCATGGCAGCATGAACTGTACACCGTGCATTATTTTTCGACATAGTCGCCAGCGACATTGAGACATTTGTCGTAGCGTGCGATCTGTTTGAAGAACCCACTGTGGTAAAACTCGGTGCCCTGCGATGCAAGGAATTGGCGCACAGCCTGCTCCACCTCAGCTTCCTGACATTACTAAAGGTTCCATACAGACCATTTTGAGTGACAAATTGATGTTCCATAAGGTTTGTGCGAGATGGGTTCGTGGAGGCCGCACTTTGCGGGGACGGAAATCGGGAGATCAATTTCAAACAGCTCTATCTCGGACAATAAAAGGTTCAGCGGCTGCAGCAATGGCTCGTTTGAAAGAGGGGAGATAGCGGTACATGGCAGTGGCGCCAAATCTCTCGTGCCATCGTGAGCGGTACACTAATACCCGCGGGCACGCCAGTCTGCTGCGACTCGCTCTTCTACGGCGCAGTGCGCCTGCGTCATTCCTCCTCCGCTGACGCCACTTCCGTCGTGGAACCAGCCACGGGTGAGGATTCGTCTGGCGTTTGTTTGGTTCCCCTGGTGAACACGCCGCTCCTGCCATACATTGACGAAACTTACTTTCGGAATACCCCTCGTAATAAGGAAATATTTGCCTGTATGTGCCTTACGCATGGCATACATGTCTTTATTTCATTGTGTTCTCCAATGCGGCATTATAGGGTGTGGAAGTTCTTATAACAGTACTATTACACAGCTAATATTATTACAAAAAGATAATAAAACAACTTTGCTTTACGCCTCTTATTCTATCAGAATGTGAAGTGAGAAGATGTATTGGCCATGCTTAGAGTAAAGAAAGTTACGTCAGTGCATTAATCAGATTTAATGTGGGTTATGTATCCCTTGGGGATAGGATGCTATGTGGTATCAACATTCTCTTCATTTTTACAACCAATTTACATGAGGAGAATGTCATACATAATATATTATACTAAGAGGCAAATTTCATTTGGGCAGAGTAAGACTCATGCATTACAAATGAAAACAAATGAAACACACATCATATTTCATTATAAATTATAACCATGAGAACTATACGCATATTTGAGACCAAGCTGGGATTTCCGAATGATCATGGAAGTACACGACTTTTTTTTTTTTTTTTTTAGCAACGACGGGTTTCATTTTGTCCGGGTCTAACGTATTAAGTATTTAGGTCTAGCCGTCAGTGTGTGTACACACGAGAGCCATTGCGGGTACGTACACCTGTACATATTTTTAAATTATTGGAATGTTCTCAGGAAACTTAACCTAAAACTGGTTTCTTCCGGCACAAAAATATGTATTTGAAGAGGCCCGAATGATAAGTCCTGTTCTACCCATATTATATATTCTTTCTGTAAGTTTGAATATGTCCTTCTTATTAGCGTTAGTGTATAGTATATCTATTTTTATATCACTGTGTTATGTACATTATTTGAATATATTTCTTTTTCTATCATAACGAAGCTATGTCATCGAATATATTCCTGGGCATGAACTTAGGTCTGTCGGAAATGTCATATGAAAAGAAAGTCTGTAAATGTTAAGTAATTAATTAAAGGAAATATATAAATAAATATCCTCATGTGTTCAGCAAAATTCTGTACCGGAAGTCGCTCTTTCATTTTCTCCAGGATAATTAATATAATTATCATCTGGGCTTTTGCTTTTGGACATATTTTCCTATAGGCCTATAGCATTTATTAAACGTCCACGTATTAAAAAGGTTTGTACCTTTGGACTTACCGGCACTCAGAACCTTCTGCTCTGTTTTTCTCTTCATGCGAATGTAGGTTTTTCAAATACTCGTAATAGCTAGAAAAATATACACCACTAAATTTACGTCAGTTAATTATACGGTTTCTGAGAACTGTCAACAATGTAGACGTCCTTTATAAATACGCTTTACTGAATGAATGATCTGTTGTGAAGTGAAATCTAGGGAATGGATGTTCGTTTAATTGACTGTCGAACGAAGTTGTGAATCTTCGATTATAAAAACAAGTTCAAGCATTTTTAATACTTAATTTGTAACGAGTTTATATAAAAAGGAAGAATTCACCGATAGAAGTTAGAATCTTCATTATGACGAAGGCAGGCATATTACATAATAGCTATAAAGGCATTTCTATTTTGTAGCTAGGTTCTTGCCAAATTTCAGGTCCTTGTCTCTATTTTAAGTCTTAGTCACTGCAAATGACATCTCTATTGCTGCAAGGAGTATAACAGGAAAGTTCGTTCATGAAAAACCTTTTTTGTCGTGCTATTAAAAAACCCCTTTGCGTAAAGAATATAGAAGGCAGTGTATTACTGGGTGAATGTGAAGAAACGTTCAAGTTAACTTTAACCTTTGTGATGAGTTTACAAAGGACAGTGTCTGTGAGCTGTTGGCACACTCACATGGTTTGGCAAAAATAGATTTCTGTTCGCGTCCCATACAAAGTGTTGGAAATAGACCACACAATGCTCTCCTCCCAGTAACGTTCATTAAGTTTATTGCCTTGTTTTGTGGTGAAAAGATTAATATACTTTTTAATCAGAGAATACAGCATGTTCTATTTAGAGGGTTCAAAAGTATTTCTTGACATAAGATGGCAGGTGATGCGTTGTGATCTCTCTTCAGCGCATAATCCAAAGGAACTGTGTGCGGATTTAAATGGGTCACCAGAACTTCTCAATAAAACGGATCTTTCCTTTGAGGAAATTTTCAATTAAGTTTAGAGAAGTGTCTGAAATCATGTAGGACTACAAAGCAAAACCTATGTTTCTGGAATTTAAAAAATGCATCTGTCCTTAGATGGTTCTGTTATTTTACATAATGTTAAGCATGACATTTTTATTAAACTGTAGTATATAAGCATGCGTGTATTGGTAGCATACTTGTCTTCCACCCTGGCGGCCTGGGTTCGATTCCCGGCCGGGTAGTGGGATTTTCAGTAACGAAAAATCCCCGGGTTCAGGACTGAGCATCACCCAGGAAAATTATAGGCTATATTAAAAAGCCTGAAATTAAAGTGGTGACTGCTAGAATAGGGTATAGGGTAGGCCAATTTACAATAGTTCTATTAAGGTCGCAGAGTTGAGAAGCCGAAGGGCTTACACTACCCCTCATTAATCTAATCTAATCTAAAGCATTGCAACATTGCTGGCTATAAGTAATGGATATAACGGATGTAGACAATCAACAGTTTTAATGATAATAATAAATGCATTTAGCCTGAGGAGATACGGCCATTAGACTTTCTTTTCTACAGAACTTGAATTACAAATTACAATAAAATACGGTAAGAAAACATTAACTTTGGGCTTAGGATTTGACGTTGCAAAAAGTGGATAGCTAAGCTTTATAAATGAACATGAATTTCTGTATAGAACATAAATGCATTGTATTACTGTCATTTATGAATGTAAATTTACAGTGGCTTACAAAGCAGGATATTATGCACGAAGTCCAGATTTAAAAAAATTGTGATATGCAGAATACTAAGATAATTCTGATGAAAGAGGATTTAATATTTCCGAGAATTAAGGTACTCTATAATCTTTTCTATACCAATGTTTTTCTGTAAATATGAAATTTTCAGAATTGTTACAAATAATTACATGGATATTTTTTTATTGTTGGTGCTGTGAATAAGTCATAAGAACTACAAGCTAGATTCCAAAACAATTGCTAGAAGGAAAAAAGTCGTTTGTTGTCTGTAATAAAGTAAGTTTACTGTCCAACAAGTAAAGCAGTGGGACTGAAAGGGTACAATACAAAGTAGTGTGTCTGCTATTTTAAATATCGAATTAATTCAGGGACAAAGAATACTATCTAAAAACTGCACACGTGCATCTACTTGCATGTTGCACGGAATACTCTTGGCCCGCAATACACAAACAGCCGTGTTGACAATAGGTCATTTCTACATGGCATGTAGATAATATCACAAAATCGATATAATGTCCCTTATCTGCCTCTAAACGAATAAAAAAGGAAACAATGTATGACTATGCCTCCTGCATTAAAAATTCAGATATTCATGGAAGATAGTATGGCATATTAATGTCGCTCTTTGTAGGATCTCTGCGTGGAGGTTTCATTAACAAAGACTAATTTAGACACGCTTAATATCCCATACAGGACAGAGGGAAAGTTGGTAAGTCCATCTTCTAGACTAGCAACTAGAGAAAGATAAAATATTACCAAGACGTAAAAGGACCGGTGGATTCTGTACAGAAGCACTCATTATTTGAAATCATGTAATGTGCTGCACCTGCATCTATGCCACGTGACCCACTACGGAGGACTTCGTGTCCAAAATGTTTAAGCCTTGAAGAAATCTGTCAACCTTGAACAGGTATGAACCCGCCACTTCGGATCTAGAGGCAGGCACACGGAGACCAACAGATAGGTTATAGCTAGCTAGGACCGTACATTTTGATAACACTGACAAGCTAGAAATTTTAACAAAACATCTTGCCTTAACTATATACACTATATAAATCAAGCCATGATTTATTGATTTGTTCGTTGTCGTTATTTATAAAAGTTAAAAATATCACTATTAAGAAAGTTATATCCATGAAATATCGTGAAATTTGTTGAAATTCACGGAATATTTAAATAAGGGAGAAATGTACTCCATAGGACGAACATTGATAAATGTCTACAAAAATTATTTTTTGCACTCCTTAGCTAGTAAGTGGTACTTACGAACGTTGTTTACATGGATCGTAAGTTGACATTCCCACACAGTCTTGTTGCTAAGGGTGGTTGCGATAAGGTTAAATTACTTACGGTCCAAGCGCTACGTCATAATTCATTACGATACACTTCATAATACAAGCCTTTATGGGCACGGCCCCCAGGACAAATATTCGGTTCCCATAACAACAAACACATGCGAATCCCTTTCTGAAATAAACATCTATTTTCAAGAATGTATTTACATAATATTTTCAGGTAATATCACAATTAATATAATTAAATTGATATAAATAATCATCGTGCAAAAAATAGCATGCAACACACGGGCCGTAAAGGCATTTACGGGTCTCGAAAACTTCTCATTTTATGGAATGTGACTGACACTTTTTGTTGGCAAATGGCTATTTTTTACTAACAAAAACTTCCATAATTAGAATTTACTATATGTATAAAACGGCAGAAATAATAGAACTTAGGTTCAAGGTAAACTTAAAATATTATTACTAGAATGACTATATATAAAAATATAATGGTCGAAATGTTTTTTAAATCCTTGCATAATGCATACTGTAATTATGTTTAATTTTTTTCAACACTAAATCTAAAATTAATTTCCATTGCCAAATAATATTTTGTAAAAAAAATAGGTTCAATTTCTCACTGCTATATTTGGGTATTAATTTAAATAAAGAAGTAAATTTTTCCAGTGTCCAATGTAGTCTATAAAATAACTTACTTCACAAAATGTACACAGAAATAATAGAAAGTTAACACCAAAATCAGCCGGATTTATGTCAGCAACAAATCAGATTCCTACATACTGCCTGTACTCAAAAATAAAATAGAACGTAACATCGCTGTTAAGTAAAGTGGATGCGTGCAAACTGAACGAGTTTGGACAGAGGCTGCTGAACTATTTGACCATGCCTATTACTTAAATTTGACATTCAGTATAATTTTTGCTCCTGAAGGAACAATATCTATGCATATGTTTTCAAAAAATTAAAGAATCGTTTTTCATATTTAAATACGACAAATAACCGAGTTCAATCGAACCGTACTAAGTTACGAAGATAGTAATAAAGCGATCAATGGATTACAACTTGAGCGAGGTTGCAATAAATCAGTACCGGTAACCACTTCTACAATTATTCTGAAATAATATTAATGGAACAACATTTTGGATAATGTGTGCAGCAATAGAACTACAATAGATTGATGTTATTCAAAGAATAATAGAAATTATAGTCCATGTTTCTTCTCAGGAGATTGAACTCCTACCTACCTAGAAGAAAGCTTCACCAACACTGCTTTCTGTTGGAGGTCGAGTTGATCCCAGGTTGTGACTGGTTGGATTAGGTCAATTGAAAAATTATAGTGCTCCCTCTCGTGGGCCTTTTGATGTTACTGCCTCAGCTAATCCCACAGCCATGGAGGGAATAGGCTTGATGTATTGCAATAACACCTTATGAGAATAATCCTATCTACACTGATTTCTTCTTGGTTTACCAGATTTCACAACATGATAATACAATTTATCACTTTTGAGGAAGAGACAGTATTCAGATTTGTGTTCAGCACACAGGCTGAATTACTTACTTACTCAATAGACAATATTCCTAAGGAAGCTAAAGGAATATGTTGTAATTTATGGAACCCGGAGGTTCATTGCCGCGCTTACTGGACCCCGCCATTCAACTCTATTCTGTGCTAACTCCATCCAACCATCCCTCTCAAATCCTACTTCCCTTAAATCTATTCTAATGTAGTCCTTCCACCCACGTCTAAGCCTTCCAAGAGGTATTTTTCCTTCGGGTCTCCCAGTCAATTTCTTTGAGATATGTCTTTCCTCCCCCATGCGCACAACATGTCATCCCATTTCATCCCGTAATTTAATCACCGTTACTATAGTCGGTGAAAAGTGAAGGTTATGAAGATCATCGTTATGCATTTTTCTCTATGTCGCTTTTTCGTCTCTCTTGGGTCCGAATATGTTCCTAGACAGCCTGTTTTCGAACACTCTCAGAATATGTTCTTCCCGAAGAATGACTAGTCTCACTTCCATACAATACAACCAGCAGGACGATTGTCTCATAGGCTACATTTTTATTTTTAGACATCTGGACAGAAAACAAGATGAAAGTTTCTGTTGCATAAAAACAAGCATTTGCTGATTTTAGTCAACCCTTAACTTCTGCTTTAATACTGCTTGTATCTGTAATTATTGCTCCCAGATATTTGAATTTCCCACTTGTTCAATTTCTTTATTTGCAGTTATAATATCTTGATATTTCTAATAATTTTGACTTTTTATTATATCAAATCTTAATTTTTCAACTTTGTTAATGTAGGCTCCAATTACTGAATGCCCACTTTCTAGTTTTTTGTCATTCGGTACGTAAATATAGCCCTTAACCATATCTTATATTTTACTGCATGGCCCATGAAGAAAAAAATTGAAACTTTTCAAACCAACCTAGTTTTTCCTGTCGTAGTTCCATTCTATACGCGAAACACTGACACCCACATCATATAGGACAATAAAAATGTGTGAGTGAAGTGTAAAATCACTTAAGTTAAAGAATTATCATTCAAGGTCTCCGGGAAGCTCGAACCCAAGGTCATAAATTAATCGAGGACCGTTTTGACAAAACTCAACGTGTGCCAAAACATAAATTCTTCAGGAGAAGGTTTCTTTAGTTTTTATTAACATAAATAAAATACAGGTAGAAACCTTGCATATTGAGGCTTCAAAATGAATTGATTATGTTGACTTTTCTAATGTTCTTTTCTTACCATCTTAAAGATCTCATTTCAATGCACCTAAAATAATTAAAAAACGAATTTGGTAAAAATGGAGATGTTGAGTTTTGTCAAAACGGTCCTCAATTATTATTAGTCTCATGAATATCGGTGTGTATGTCTATAGGCCGCTGAGGGGTTAGACCGCTCGCCTTCCACCGCTTGGAACCTGGTATGCTAGAATCTTGGTAGATCTATGCAGAATTTATTGTGGGCAAAATGGGATCGGAGCAGACTTTCTCGGGGTGCTCCCTGCTATATATCGTTCCACCTTTCCTCCATTCATAATAATTAGACCATTTGGTTGAAATAAGTGAATTATTATAATTTGTCTATATCTATAAAACAATCAAGAAAATAAGCCGTGTTTTGTTTGTTGTTTGCTGTCGAAAAGTTATAGGTAGGCTATCAGAATCGGATGATTAGTATATAAGCATTCATGAACCACAGATTATTGTCTCTGTTGGACATTACATGAGAATATTATAGGAGAAAAATTCCTCCGACACTGGGACTTGAACCCAGGACCTTTGGCTATTCGCGCCAATGCTCTACCAACTGAGCTAGGCCGGAGCTCAATTCGCAGCGCCAGATGGAACCTCTCTCCTATGACTGATTGCCCTAATGGTCTACCTCACAGACAGACAAGTTATGTCATATGCAGTACAGTGAGGCACACTAATTAGTGATTTTTGTGACCGGGCTCCCACTGTTATTGTACAGTTAACATTCAAGATAGATATATAAGCATTCATGAACCACAGATTATTGTCTCTGTTGGACATTACATGAGAATATTATAGGACAAAAATTCCTCCGACACTGGGACTTGAACCCAGGACCTTTGGCTATTCACGCCAATGCTCTGCCAACTGAGCTAGGCCGGAGCTCAATTCGCAGCGCCAGATGGAACCTCTCTCCTATGACTGTGCAATAACAGTGGGAGCCCGGTCACAAAAATCACTAATTAGTGTGCCTCACTGTACTGCATATGACATAACTTGTCTGTCTGTGAGGTAGACCATTAGGGCAATCAGTCATAGGAGAGAGGTTCCATCTGGCGCTGCGAATTGAGCTCCGGCCTAGCTCAGTTGGTAGAGCATTGGCGCGAATAGCCAAAGGTCCTGGGTTCAAGTCCCAGTGTCGGAGGAATTTTTCTCCTATAATATTCTCGGATGATTAGTGTTTTTACATGAGTACTACCACGAATTATATATATATATATATATATATATATATATATATATATATACATATACATACATGTATACAGCAGCCTGCATTTGCTGTCATCCCTTAAAAAATACTATTAGAATTTAAATTCCGGGGTGCGCGGGCAAAGAGAGTTAAGTCCACTTTCTTGTTACTGAGAATTAGAGTGACTTAACACACTATACCAGCCCAACGTAGCTTTAGAGATGGATAAACCCATGAGGCACACATCCATAACTACCGTACAATTTTGATTATGACTTACTGGACTTAACACAAATGTAGAGAACATTTTTATCTATAACTCTGTGGACATATCTCAATTTTTTAGGATGGGTAGACTTAACTCTCTTTGCCCGCGCACCCCAGAATTTTTCATTTCACATTATTTGTTCTTGTTTTCTTCGTAATTTGGATTTTCTCTTTCAAATTCTAGAGTGATAGGGAAAAAGCGAATAAGTAAAAATTCTAAAGTTTCAGGAACGACAAAAAACAATTTATTTCCACAGCATTGTTACGCTATTTAGTTCAGTCCATCAGATATTTTTACACAGTATCTTATACTATGTAAAAATGTCTGGGTGAACTGATCTAAATATTGTAAAAATGCTGTGAAAATAAATCGTTATTTGTCTCTCCTTTGGTACTTTTACTTTTTCGCTTCATCCCTATCACTCTAGAATTTGTCTGTTCTTTGTGTTCCATTATTGCACGATATTACATGTAAATTATAAGAATATGCATATTTTTTTTATCTTATATCAAAAAGAGTTTGGGAACAGCACAATCTTAAGAACCTCTCTTCACATCTTAATAGTTATATGAATGTGTTTTAAACTGTAGGTTTAAGTTAAGAGTAAAATAAAATTGCCATAGATTACGCTGTGGCAATTTATGTAATTTGAGTAATTTTTTTCCTTCTAAAGCTTACATATTCTATAATCTGTGTCATGGAAGACACTGCCAGAAAACTTCAATTTTTAAAGGAATGAGTGTTTTTTAATTATGATGAAATTTTATTGATACTGGTTCGGTTTTCAATAGTTTGTTATTACTGCTAGGACTGCCCAAATTGGGATGGTGGAGCTGTTATTTCGGAAAAGCCTGAACTAGACGTGTGGGGAACCATACTACGTTTAACCAGAATGGTTTCTCCCGCTTGGAACGAAGGCTTGACCATAACTTATGGAAGTTTGGTCAGCTCGGTAACGGTATACATTCATATAGCAGTAAATGTTAATTACATGTTTGCTAAAATGTTATGCAGATTAGCCAAAGTTTCGCAACTCATTACGCAACATGTAATTATACTAACCCGTGTTAATTGGTTCCAAGTCCTCCGAGACAAACATCTATCTCGACTTCGTGTTCTCCTAACGTAGCTAATAATATGTGTCCTTGTTATCTTCATTCGTATTCAGATTTCTTAATTCGTTACAGAGTTTACATAAGTTATTGCAAAGAGCATAAGTGCAATCTTTTCAAACAGAGGGCCAAATCGCCCGTAGCTCATTCACTCATACAAAAAATCTATGTAGGTGTAGGCCTACCTAACAGCAAAAGCGGCTTTAGAATTATCGAAGTCCTTGGGAAATTTTAAATTTCATGCTCTTAAAATGTCAAATAGGGAAGGGAAACTGTGAACATATTTAAATCAATCGTAATATTTATTTTATCTCCAAGTTTTTATGAACCCTATTTTGCCAGAAAAGGCATGTTAGGGCTATAGCTTACACAGCAATATATACAGTAAAATATAGAATATGAATTACATATGGTTGTGAATATATGTTAGATACTGCATAAAATGATCATAACAACATAGCTTCGTGAAAATTTTTTGACACATGGAAATTTCGTCACAATCTTCAAAAAGCAAATCGTAATAATTATGTTTCATTTATAAGGCTTATATTTTCAAAATATAAGGCTTTCAATAAAGTGTTTAACTATTTAAATAAATTATCTCATAGTTTTGTAATAATTGGTATCTAATGAATTATACGAAAGTTTGACAGATAGCACAAAGTGCACTAATTTTATTTTTTAAATTCTTTCCCCAGAGTATTTTTCCCCATTTTCAGATTTTGTTTACACTTCTTCCAATTCAGAAGTGTCAATGCGTAAATATTTGTCAGCAAACATCACACTAAAAATCTTCTTCTTCTGAAAGGTCAGAAGTTATATATGTTTATACATACTACACACACACACACACAAACATATATATATATATCCATATCCTGCCGTCTGCCTCTGGTAGATGACGATGCGGTCGGGTGGTAGGCCAAATCCCCTCCAGGGATGTAGCGCCACGGAGTTAAGTTAGTTATATATATAACTTATATATGTATATATATTTTTTTTAAAGTGACAGTTATTTATTATTATTTATTACAAATTACAAATTAGAAAATACAAATTAATACAAAAGGCACACAACAAATGTAAAACTTATACTTATTTACCAATTGAAGTTGTACAGCAATTGGCATTGAGAAGTCTTATTAATATCCTTTATGAACAATCGAAAATCCTGCCGTTTAACACTTTAGTTAAAGTAGGCCTAAGTACTATTACCTATATGCACAGAGTAATACATGGTAACATCCACAGGAATTTTCCAATAAAGTATAACAAAGATATCCATAACTTTGAAACAAGGTAAAAACAGAACATATACCGGTACCTCATACATTTTTCATCTATAACATGTGGGACAAAGAGATTAAAATATTATTTAATCAAAACATACAATTAATTAACACAAGAAAAAAAGAATATCTTTGATTATAACAGATTTAAATCACAAAACTGATTTTAAATTCTAAGATTAATTAAATACTTTGATATAGTATTAAATAGATATAATGATCACTATTAGACACTGTAACTATGTCTCAATTCATTATAATCAAATCATTTTGTTTTATGTTCCTATGTAATGTACCTCTTGTATATGTTTATAAGTTATTGTATTTGGAAAGTGATATACTATAATGCATGTCATGTTACATATAGCCCCTTAAGGTGACCTTTGCTCGTTAGGGTTTTCTTACCATCAATAATAACAATAAAAAATAATTGTTAGACGCTTTAGCATCGTCATGACAAATGGCTTATAAATTTGAGTAAGCTATATACCAATAATTTACGTTAACATTATCATGAGAAATTCTACATTTTAATGTAAATTAAAATTGTATAAAGCTTGCACGAATTTACAAACAATTTTTCATTATACACTAGATGATGTTACAGCTTCTAACATTATTAATAAGAGTTTTCAGTGTTTAATCTCTAGACAAAAAGTGAATGCCAACTGCTGTACAACTGTAATTAGTCAATTGATAAATAAGTCATAAGTTTTATGTTTTTCTGTACTTTGCGTAACATTCATGGTATCATTCATGACTTGTTTATGCATAAAACCAACGTGATAATTAGAGACCTAATTTTAAAGGGAATTCCTTTTTTTATATTTCATCACAAAACGTGATAAAATTGAACAGGACATTACTGAGTACGTTTCAACTGCAAATTACCTGGTTTTAACGTCCCTTTCCCCCCCTTTTTTAGGCTCATTTCCCTTTTTTTAGAAACTTTCCTTTCCAGTACCTTTTTTGCTAATTTATTTTGGAAAATTCGTAAATTACCCAGTATTTGGTAATATGAAAACATTAAAAATTGTTTTCACTGATTCACCATTGAAAAAATTATTCCTCCCAGCAGAATAGAGCGTTACAGGGAAATCACAGGCTTGCCATTGCCTAAGTTTCCCATTATAACAAGGTGGGAAACATGGATTTCGTGTGCTATTTTCCTCTGTGAGAATTTCAACAAGATCAAAAAATTTCTTCAGTCATTAGATGTTACAGAATCAGCAGCAATAGAGCAAGCAAAGGCTTTACATAAAACAAACATGTATCTCTCTGTTGAATTTTTACACTCTCTTACTTTTATATCCCTTTTTTCCCCACCTTTTTTTGGCAATAATTTTCCCTTTTTTTGGCAATAATTTTCCCTTTTTTCGTTCTTTTTTTGGTTGAAACTTTTCCCTTTAAAATCCGGTCTCTAGTGATAATAGTAATCAACGGAAATGAAATTTATCAACATTAGGATAATATCAATTATTTTAATATTCTTGAATATGAACCCCCATATTAAATAAATTACTCTCTTTTTCTTTTACCTTTAACTATGTAGGCCTACACTTTAATTGCGAACATTAAACTTCTCGAGAGAAGGTATATTGTACTTTTTCCCTGTACATATTTTCAATGACATAGACGGTTGAAGATGGAAGAGGTGCGCTTTATTTAATGTCACTCTCACATTTCTAGGAGATGCAATTCAGCCCAACTGGCAGAGATTAATAAACTGAAAAGCTCCTGTGACCTAATTCTGCACAAGCTGCTTTCAAATTACCTCTCCAGGTGCTCAAACCTCCATTTCAGGAGCACTCAAATGTTCCTTGTGCGTGTTTTCTTTGTTTCCTCTTGGTGTCTTGTACCTTTTCATTTCGTTTATACTACATGCATTGTCAACATCCGTTCTTTGTAATCACAGCAAAACTTTACTTGAAAGTACACAGTTTGCTTTGTAATAATTAAATGCAAGCTAAGCTTTTTTTTTAAACATTCTTATGAAACACAAAGTAGCTACCTGTCTTTATTCGATTGTGTTTACTGCTGTACTTTATATACGAGTATATATATATATATTTATGGGTTACGCTGCAGTTAGTTCATGCTCTACGCTACACACGGGAAGATATAGGGTTCGATTCCCAATGAGGTCGTTTGTATTTTCAATTGGCCCAATCCTTCTGTTGCACTAGGCATCAACATCTGGGAGTAAAGGCAGCCGATGCGTTAGATTGTCAATCTTACCACCGGAAGGCATAGGGTCGATTCCCTATGAGGTCATTTGGATTTTCAGTTGGCCCATCGAATGTGTCAAAAACCTGGGATCCTCAGCGTTCTGGACACTAAGGCGCTTCAATACCTGTATGGGAAACATTTTACTTTACTTTACCTATGGCTGAGTGGTATGACCGCTTTCCTTCCACCGGTGGGACCCGGGATCGAATCTCGGTGGATTCATGTGGAATTTGCGATGGACAAAATGGGGTCTGGGCAGGTTTTCTCAAGGTGCTCTTGTTTTCCTTGCCATATATCATTCCACCGTTGCTCCATTCATCATAGTATAACTATTTGTTTGCAATGAAGAATTATTTATATGAGGGACTGGGAAAAAGTCGTAGCAACTATTTTTTTTTCTTAAAGTAAGTAAGATGAATCTCGCTGAAGAACGTGACATATCTAGTAGGCCTATTTAGACAGGTAGGCTAATTCGATGGCAGTGTGATATACGATTATACGTATAAGGGCGATGCTAATTCAGTTATGAGTCGTGCAGAATGGAAGCGACAAGATGTGACCTAGTAGTTATGTGCTGAAGCCTACGTACCGACCGCTGTCGTGGTCTTGTGGTTAACGTCGCTGACTATAGACCAGTCGGCCCGGGTTCGATCCCCTGTACCTCCTCGGAATATTCAGAGGTACGGGGTCTGGAACGGGGCGCACTCAGTCTCGTGATTCAAATTGAGGAGCTACTTGATAGAGAAGTAGCGGCTCGGGTCATGAAAACCATCATTAACGGCCATGGGTGTCGGTATGCTGACCACATGCCCCCAATCCTGCCATCTTCCTATGGTAGATGACGCAATGGTCGGGTGGTAGGCCTAGTACCTTCAGGAAGTAGCGCCACGGAGTTTAGTCTTTTTTTTTAAGTTTTTGCCTACCTACCAATTAACCCAGACGTTAAGAATGATGTGATAATGAAACTGCCTCTCTTTACCTGTTGACTGACGGCAGTGACATGTTTTGCCGATGCCCTTGACGAGCTTTGATTGAGGGTTATTATCTTTGATGTGGACGCTAATTAGTTTTTATGTGCATATAATTAACAAAACCTAATACATAATCGTGCTACTATTGTTTTGCTTATTATAAGTTTTGTATAGATCTACCTATTCTTCAGTGCTATGTTTGAGAACTGAAACTCTTACGACATTGAGTTCTCGGTACACACGGTACACTTGTAAGACGAAAGAGTATCTTCAGCACTACTTGGTTGGTCCCTCCAGTGATGTAACTAAAATAGTCCTTGGGGACTCGGATTATCTTTAGGGTCCCTAAAGTTTTACTTGGCAGTATAACAGTCCCTAAGATGCTCCTAAAGGGTGGGCAGCCCATCATGACTCTCTTTTGTAAAAATCGTATTATACATCATTCCAAAAGATGATAGAGAATTCCTAATAATCCCATTTTCTTTCTTTTCTAGGTAAGTTGAGTATGCTGATCATATAAAGTTGGTGACTTACCTTGCGACTAGTTTCTGAGTAAGTAGAAAACATAATGATCTCATGCTCTCCCTTAGTTAAGGATAATTATGCAGTCTTGCAGCCCTTTCTGTAGTGTAGGCATAAGTTTTATATTTTTCACCTTCTTCCGTTCTTTTTTGTATTTTTTAATTAAATTACTTATATTTGCCATTGTATGTGCTTTTCCTTCTTACATCCAATTTTATTAGTTTTATTTTATTAGTATATATAATCGTCAGTTATCTATATGTTGTTTCTTTATTATTAATATCTATATCTAATCTACTTTTAGTTAGCTTATTTCATATTATTATTGAATTCCCAAAAATACAGAACCCTATTTTACCAGATGGCATATTAGGGTTATAGATTAAACATAGATTAAACATTATTATTTCATATTAATGCGCATGTTGGCCTCGTCAATGCCTGCATACACATAACATATAATTAAACCATTGAAATTGGTTGCATTTTGTTTAAGAGTGACATTTATTATTAAATCGAATGGAGAGTCGACTCTGGATACACTAGGTTATCTGAAGGTTTAAAGAAGAATATAATTAAAGAACATAAATTCCATTGGATTCAATACGAATTATATAGTCACATATTAAGCCGGTTATATATCAGCAAGCAAACGACTTTAGTTGTCAAATCGCTTCCCTGCGAAAGATGTGGGTTGTACTGGCTCTAACGTTCGAATCTCAAACAATCCTTATAATTGGAATGATAATTATTTCACATTGGTCGTGAGGTCATAAGTCTGCAATGGAACAAAATACTAGTCTTGTAGCAAAATGTTTGTTTTTTGTTTTAAGGAAATTAAAATGGATTTATTTTAGCTATCTACAGAAAAATTCAGAATGGAATATAAGAAGATCAAACTTTTTATATATATATATATTATACCTCTAACTAATAATATTAAGGTTGTTTGAATTTTTTTTACATGCCTATTACATCCCATAATGTTTTTAAAAGATTGGTCATATTGTTTATTAATTAATGTCATCGAACACGTCTTAAAATAAACAAAAAAAAGTTACTCTACCGGGAAGGAAACTCAGAATCTTCGGTGCAGAAGGCGGAGACCTTACCTCTTCGTCAGGGTTGTAGCTGGTCGACTTCCTATGAGCAAACATCCCAGCAATGACTGTAAGTTCATTTTTATTGTACACCGCACCATAGAACTTAACTTTCTAACGAACAAGAATCGACCCATTCTTTTTACAGTTGGATGTACATCAGTGGAAAAGAAGGCCCAAAGGCCCTAATTACACCAGAGGGAAAAATAAAATAAAATGGATGTGGGTATGGGTATAACTGACGTAAAATTAATGAGATGTTTTTAAACATTAGCAAGCAAAGTGTACGACTAATTTAAAACTGTGAACTTCTTCGTCAGTCTGTTGTTCTCTTTAGCGTTTTAGTACTTTGAAATAAATACCGGTATAAGAAATGATTTCCATTTTCCTTCAGAAGAGGTAGAAGGTCTGTGATTCAGTCTCTAGATAACCGCCATTCACTTTGACGTATTGAACAAGATCTCTTGGTAAGAAACCTCAACCAGAAAATATGTCAGTCAGTTCAAACCTACGACCGTACTTCTTCACGTTCTCTACCACTTGAACAATGAAGATTGTAGAATATAGAGGATAATATTGTTATACATGATGACATGCTTATTGATATGCAACTGTTGTTTAGAGTTAGATTGTCATGAGATTGTGTTCAAGAGAAACAATATTCTGTAATTTCATAAATACGGTACATATCTACACTTTAGATTGTGATGTTACACTAATTGTATCCATATGTTCTGCAACGATTTTAAGTTGCACATATGATTTATTTCAAAACCTAAATCACTGAAAAAAAAAGTAAAGTCTTCCCTATACAGGCCATGGAGGCCCAGAGGGTTCCTGGAGGCTGAGGCTGCGGCTGCGGCTGCGGCTGCGGCTGCGGCTGAGGCTGCGGTACATGAAGGTGGTAAGGTTGTCAGCCTTACGCACCGGCCGCCTTTACCTCCAGGATTGCTCCTGGTACTCATTTCTGTTAGAGGCTGAGTCGACCCCAGGGACATAGTGCCACCTAGAAGGATTAGGCCAAAACCTACACAAAATCATGAACCCCGTTTAATTTTTTACCCACCAAGATTTTCTCTTTGTTCAGTATTTATAATATCGTGGTGATATTGTGTTCAACAGAAATAATATTCTGTGTTTTCATGAATACATATCTACATGTTAGATTGTGATGTTTCGTTAATTAAAACCATAGTTTGCTGCATCGATTTTTAAGACGCACTTTAATCATATTTCAAAATTAAAAACATAAAATCCTACATATAATTATGAACCCCGTCTAATTTTTACCCACCAAGACTTTTTCTTTGTGCACCAACTATATCTGGGACAAAGAAGGGAAGAGAGAAAGCTGTGTTTTGTGATCTACATAAAAATTTAATTATGAACATCTCGATATGGATATATGACTGCAGTCGCGTTCTGTATCCATTTAATGTCAAACAGAAAGGGCTCTCGCCTTGGCAGCTGGCATTTAGAATGGGCATGAATTCAGCCCGGCAGACAATAATGTATAATCCAAATTCGCCTGTTTGCAGCAAGCATTGTAACCTCCAGAGTCCTTTCAGTTTTCTACTCAGGTGCTTTTCAACTCACTCAAGGGTTGTGTTTACTCATTTATCCGACGTGTCACTTTAGACAATCCGTTCTTCAACTTACAGAAAAAAGCTCTTCTACTGCTTCACCCACATTTAATTAAGAGGAATATTAAAGTGTTAGCTTCCACATTAACTCTCAAAAATATTTCCCTTACAGGTACCTTTGCACAGTCTACTTTAAGTCAGTGTTATATGTTAATAAATGTCACCTTTTCAAAGTTAAACCTTTCTGATGTAGGGTCTAATGCAAAATAATATGAAATATTTTATTTTCTAAGAAAATAGGACTTGTACTCGTCAAAATACGAGGGATGAGGCATAAGTCATGCCAACTTCTTTAATTTGTTTAAAGGGATCATTTTGAAATTTGGAAATAGACAAATGAAAGAAGTTATTTACATTATTTTTACCAAAACACCAGTGGGAGAGCACCTTTCCCCTCCCACTACACCACTGGTTTTTATAAAATAACTTGATTGTTATGGTGAGTGGAATATAACATTGTAAGATAGGAAATTTACCAGGACGAAAGAAAAATATTGCTAAACGCGGGGTTATCGTTATATCGATCTTCGTTATAAAATACTTTATTTTGTCATTTGTACAAGTTTCGGTACTTCATTGCAGATGAAGAATACGTAGTAGACAACCAACACCAACGAAATTTTGCGTAACGATTGCTGTCGTGCAACCATGTCAGATGGCAGACCATAGTCTAAAACAGTCTGCTTGGGATTCGAAGCGAGGTGAAGATACACAGCTGTGGTAGATTGGCATGGCTGAGGACTTAACAGAGGGTGAAGTGTAATTTGTGGTCATGACGTAATGTGATTAGTAGTGACAGAGTTCAGTGGCTCACCTCTGTCAGTATTACTCAATCACACATTATCGTACTATCATAGATAATACGAGTGGTCAAAGCTTGCTGGTGATTTCTCACCAGCACGAAAAGGATTTAAACCGTGAGAAGTATGTATTAAGAATATTTAAGGAATAAAAAGCAAGTTAATAGATAAAGCATAAAACGATGTTTAAAATGTACGTAATAAGTAGATTTATATAGTATAATATAGTATAGTATAATCGTATACTATATATACTATATATAGTATAATCACAATGCATTATTTCAACTGTTAATTTTATACGGTCTTAAGGTCTTTCTTCCACTCCACCAGTAAAACTATACATATTATAAACAAAATAAAATTTGATAAGGAACTAAAAATTAAAAAAAAAAAACTATACGTGATATAAACAATAGGAAGTCTTTTACAATGATTTAATTATGAAATGTTATGAAAAAATAATAAAATGAAATGCAATTTCAGCAGATTTAACATAACACTAGCAGAGACAATTTTTTCTTATAACGAATAACGGAAATTACAATATTTTTTTTGAAATAATAAGTACGGGTAAATTATTAATAATAATATTTAATTTATTTCGACAATCTCTGATATGACGTGGCAATGAATTCCAAAGACGAGAGACAGACTGACCAAAAGATGAAAATCAGAATTATGTTGTATGTCGGGTAATAAGTAGTAGTTATTGGTTACGCGTTCTTGAGGTCTAAAGTAGATTAAAAACAGATTGTAAACAAGCAGAAGAAGAAGTAATACTATATTATGAAGAAAATAATTCTTCGTTGATTGAGAAGTAGTCCTGCCAAGATCGGAAAAGACGGCTTCACATGGTCAAATAGTCTGATATTATAGATAAATCTAACACAAGCATTATGAGCACTCTGAAGTCTGATTCTGACTTAATTATGTCAGTAAGGTTGCTAATTAAATTGGTCAACAGAATTTCGCAGTTAATGAAATGAGGCATCACTGGCACTCTTGGGATGCCTAGTCCTAAATAGTGATTAATGACAAACAGTGATATACATGTTTAAGGCCATATCTCATTTATTTTTCTTCGCAGATACCAGTTACCTGTCTAGAAATATTCAGTAAAGCAGTCATTGCTTCCTGATTGATTTTTGAAAGCTTTTACTGCATCATCCTATATGCTACACTGAAATAGACATTATATAATTGTTATTGAGACACATTTAACTGTGAACTTGAAATGGGAGTGCTTTTCTTCGTCAACATGTTCTGTTACATAACCTTTAAAGTTGTGTAAGTGAACTATCCTCTGGGAGTTAGTTCCGGCGATGACGCAGTAACTCTGTTAGCGATGAGGTGAATGAAAACCATTTGATAAAAAGGTCCAGTTTTTTCGCAAGCAAAATAAATGAATGGATGGGCGTCGATTTGGAATCAGTGATCCGTTGTAAATAGTCCTTTTTTGTAAACCCATTTACATTCCTTTGTGCATTTACGGGTGTGACAGAACTAGAACAAATGTAACCTCTAATTTAAAACTCTTCCTTCTTCCGCTATTTCAAGATAGATGGATACATCGGTGTGAATTAATTGTTTAAGTGTGTAATTTTTCCAAAACTGGAATCAATTGGTAAATCATGGTGAGAATAAATCGATTATGATAATTTTTTCTTTGATAAAATAAAGATTAAAACAATGTTACAAGGATATTGACCCTAGTGGACGCCAGTTTTATTCATATTTAATTCCATACTATAAAATTAGTAAGTTAATGGAAACAAACATTATTTTTAATGTGAAACATGACTCACTTCAGAAATATGGAACTTATATCTTTATAAACAAATGCATACCATCTGCCTATTTTATTTTGACAATTTATTAGAAATCTTTATAAACAATCGTCATTAAAATCTTAACGGTTGACTATTTTAATCAGATAAACTAAAAACTGGATGAACTAATATCAGTGGAATTCGATACCTAGCATAGTGTTATCACTTCATCAGAATTTTAAAAAAATTGTCATCAGGGACTAAAAAAGAAAAAAGAATGTAGTCAGTTATTCGTATTTGCGAAAACGCTACACGACTAACACCTGAAACCCATAGCCTATAACACTACCTTCTAAAAGAAGAAAAATTGTTAATAGTTTGTAAGAACTGACAGCAAGGTTTGAAGGTCGATTTCCTCCGACGTTTCAAAGGCGATGCTGGCTCCATCCGCTACGCCAGGAAAATCTGAAATCGTACATTATTTTCTATAACTCATGTTTTTTTTAATAGAATATGGTAGTACAAAATACAAAATTTAAAAAAGTGTGTGGAACGCCAAGCGACAGAAGTGAAACTTGGTTAATTTTTTTAATTTTTTTCAATTTTGGATTTTTTTTTAAATTTTGGATTGTTGGACTTTTTTAATATTGGGCTTTTGGACATTTTTAATGATTGATTTTGGATTTTTAAATTTTTTATCTTTTAATTTTTTAATTTTGGATTGTTTTATTTTTTTGGATTTTTATTTTGGATTTTTTAATTTTTGATTTTTAGATTCTTTAAATTTAATTTTTTTATTTTTAATGTTGATTTTTTTAATTTTTTTAATTTTGGATTTTTTATTTTATACATTTTGGAATTTTTAATTTTTTAATTTTAGATCTTTTAATTTTGGAATTTTGGAATTTTTAATTTTTTTATTTGGATTTTTTAAATTTTTTATCTTTGAATTTTTTATTTATTTATTTATTTATTTATTTTATGTTTTAATTTTAGATTTTTTAATTTCGGATTTTTAGATTTTTTTAATTTGGATGTTTGGATTTTTTAAATTTTGGGTAAGCATAATCATTGAGTTGATTGTTTTCTGTGCAGTCCGTTCCGTCACAGCCCCACTAATTTCGTGACGATTTTGAGCGTAACAATTTCGCGACGATTTTTCCGTAACGCAAGTTTGGGTTAGCTCTCGATTTACTCCTACCGCGACTAAAGAAGTTTCACTTCAAAAATACGGCACCCCAGGTCCTCTTATCATATTGCGATGCACTGCCAATTTTATAATGCGTCACATCTAAGGTTAACCAATTATGACGGAACTAGGGATCTTATTCTTACTTCCATGAAAGTAACAAACCCTACAAGTATGACCTGGAATATCCACGGTGTCATTCATTGATTGAATAATTCATCGTTTACGAAGTAATGTTTCATTCATAGAAGCTTTTCCAAAAAGTGATAAGGTATTTATCATGTAGGGCATTATCGGATGAGGCGCAGCTTCGAAAACTATTCTTTCTCCACTAATTTTGCTTCAAAAACATATTACTGTATTAAAATTATTTTCCTGTCTAAACGTTTTGACTATCCGTCTAAATTAATATTTTCCGAATTTAACATACATAATGTCTACCAAATATACAAATGAGGCACCAGGTTCCAAAAACCGTCATATCCACTTTTGATCGAAATTGAGTTAGCAATGGTTTCTGAATCTACTCCATCTTGTCCATCATCCTGTTAAAAAATAATGTTCCAAACTACGTCGTATCTCCCTCATTATAAATCGTAAACTTAGCTAAAGTGCACTTATGGCCTTGCTATATCGACGATGAATATTAGAACATAACCATCCGTTCCTTTGTTACATACTGGACATTATATTCAATTGAAATGTTTGTTTCTTGGAGTTATTTTTTCATTCTGGCTTTTTATGTCAGCAGTTAAGAACGTATGAATATTTTAATAATATAAATTATAACCACACCATGACTTCTTTTATGAAAATTAAATAGGTTTTCTTGAAGATAGAAGGTAGGTTTTCGTGCCAAATACCCTCTAATCCCTGCGTTGCAGTTCCAGAACCCGCCTTGTTGAGTGTACAGTTCCAAATAACTTCTTATCCAAAATATTATTCCTTATTATGACATAACCCTTAAAGTTTGAAGGATTAAACTTTGCAGTCTGATTCTTTGTGTTGTTAGCTATTGTTTGAACTTTAGGTTTAAGCAGAATATTTAAGAAAACCTTATATAAACGTTTTTCGTGGTTTGTGAAAAATCATACAAAATGGATAAGAAGCTTTTTGGATCCTGATGCCTCAAATATATTTTAATAAGTTATATTAGTAAGTTAGAAATTCATGATTTAGAACACATCTACATTCACATCCATGGGATATAAGACGAAACAAAACAAATCCTTTAATTAAACTAAACGTTTCACCTGTGCAGGTATAAAATACAGATCTAGTTTTGGTACCAGATTATTAAACTTCATTGATAATACTATAGTTAAATTCAACCATGAAGTAATTAATCTTAACAATTAGAAATTTAATAAAATAATTAAGCTTATTATGTAAGTATTTATTTTTCATGTTTGTTTCTTCCTATCATTACTGCAAATGGATGTAATTAAATATATTTTTATTTAAAATATTAAGTATTTTTATTTAGTGAATTAATATCCATTTACAGAATACATATGCTGAACTTACATTTCTTACAGGCTATTATGACTTAATCTCCATATTATCAGCTTCATATGAAAAATAATGGATAATTTAAAATTAACCGAATTGTACTATTAAATAAAATTTAGTACATCGTGTTCGTTTTAATTATTTTATGGATATGAACATTATATTAAAATTAAATGAATATCATTACCAACATAACACAATACATTATACTTGGTTAAAATATGCTGGAAACAATAACTAGATCACATTTATAAAAGAAGGATTTATCTGTGCTTTCACGGACTGGCTAAAACGAGTAAAAGGGGAGAAGTCGCAGGACAAAAACTGATCGTATTGATTTCCTCTGTTTCCAGGAATTCTGCTCCCTTTATAATATATTCTCGTATTGAGCTTAGATCCCGGGTTCAGGATTTTACTAGTTCCATCTAGAGAAAAAAGGATAGGAACGAATACTTGCTGCAGTGTTATATGTGCCAGGATAGGTAAGGCGATTACGCTATTAAATTTTCGATAAACCACCGTCCACACGTACCCTCATAGCAATGAAAATGTCCAGAATTATCTTTCTGCACGCTAGCTTTTAATAAAGGACCTAAAATTTGTACGTGTACTGCAAAAATGACAGAAAATCTGTTGTAATAAAATGTTATTAAAATCAAATATTCTATTAGGATAAGTTTTATTTTGGAGTGTTCTTTTTCGTTCACTACACTATTTAATTATAATTTCAGCACTCCTACTTATTCTAAAACTAAACTCTATAGCGCTAGATCCCTGGAGAAAGTAGGCCTACCAGCAGACCGCTGCGTCTTCTATTGTAGGCAGACGGCAGAACTGGAGGGTAATTTTCTTGTTTGTTTTCTTACACTGGTATCTGTCAACCATTAGTGTAGTGACTTTTAAAACTATACAAACAATTAATTCTATGGTCCTCTGAGCAAAAGTATGATGCATATTCATCTCGCGTGCTCTTCTGACGTGATATCAGGTTGGCAACACTGAATAAATATACATTCTAGATTGAGAACATCCAGATCCATAAACTGGCTACATTGAACCACTGATAAATAGTCAGCTTCAACCTGATGTAGAGAAATCTGTTAATAAATAAAAAAACAATTCAATTTATTCAATACAGTAAAACTACTTCTGAAGGAAGAATTTATGAAGCACCAATGGAAAAGAAAACGCTTTAAAGTTTACTGTTGTAGTTGGATTGCACGCGCTGGATAAGTATTAAGCTGAGTATTAAGCTATACTGTAAATTTTAGGTACCCGACTTCTCCCGTTAAATTTTTTTCATGAATTATTGTTCATTGGCGAATTGTGTTCTCTCATATCTAAATATGCATAAATATTATCAAACTTCAGCAATCTTCAGGTTAAAGCGTTAAAACACCTCCAAGTACTCACACGTTAAATGACGATGTAATAATTAGCATGAAGGACACACAGGTGATAAGTTATATGTTTATTACCTAAACATTTCTAATCTGCAATGCAGTCAGCCTGTGCCCTCTAAGCCTCCTTGAAGTGTAAAGATGGTCCTATATTCAATTTTTGTATAATATTATTTTATAAATTACTGGCTGTACCTACATTATTGTATGGTGCGGAAATATGGACTCTGAATAAACAAATACTGAAAAGATTAGAAGCTGCAGAAATGAAATATCTATGATTTGTGGCAGGATATACATTGATGGATAAAAAAAAGAAGCGAAGATATTCGTGATGAATTGGAAACATATAGCCTTACAAATAAAATAGAAGAGTATAGAAGAAAATGACATGAACATGTCTGTAGAATGGACCCCATTAGAATGCCTTGGAAAAGTCTGAATTATCAACCGAGAGGTGGAAAGAGAGACCAGGGACGTCCAAGGAAGAGATGGAAATAACTTTAATAAATGGAGCCAGAACGAACCAATAAGGTTTAATCCCTGAACAAAGAAGAAGAAGTATAATATTATTAATATGTATATTTTTATCTAGAGAAATCATTTCTGTTTCTACTTTGTATGAAAAGATAAATAAATTATGGAGATTAATTAATCAATTGAAAATCACACATAAACAATAGATTTGTTAGAAGAGTGATTTTAAAGTTAAAAATCTACTAACTCAAAATTTATTCATAGTTGATTTAATAAATTTTAAATCTTTTTTCATATGAATAAAAGTTTTGAAAAACGATTGAAGAAGAAAACCTTTTTCTGCTTCCCTATATACGGGAACGACGAGGTAAATGCAGAGTGCGAATTAATGGGGGGAAGGGGGAAATTCCTTGACTGGTGAAATTGTTTCCCTGGTAGATGACTTTAATATTATTCCTGTTTTCTCTCTCTCTTTTGCCATAACCTGTAAATCATATTTTTACTGTCGGCAATTGCCATGATCTGTAGGTCACATCATTGCAACCACCGATAAACATGACATCTACAGATGCTTGCTACTATATCGTATATGGTATAGGATAGCATAGGCTTTCATTTATGTAACGGGGAAATGTTATGTACTTCTGAATTTTCAGAAGCTTGATTCGCACCTTTTGTAAATGAAGAGTGAAATGAAATGCTATTTCTCCAAATATTTACTTACTTATAATTGTTCTAAATTTATAAAAGATTACACTGCCCAACAAAAAAACATTTTTTAAATGTTTCCTTCACTTCATGAGTCAATTCTTACTAATTTTTGGTTGAGGAAAACGAATATGACAAAGAAAATTTTTTATTAGCTCTAGTTTCTGAGATAAACAATAGGTGAAAGTTTTTAATTTTAAAGGATTAAGAGAAAACAGTAAATTTAACATTTATAAATATTAATTACATAATGTGCTAACAACATTAAAAGTGTGACTATTCTTCTATTAATGACAGTTAACATCCTAAATTGATTAAAGAAAACCTACCATGCTGTTGGATCTACAGAGAATCAATTGGTGGCTTTTCTCTTGTAATTGAGTTCTGGAGCATCCCTACACACAAACCAGCAGTAATCCACAAGCATTGCTTCATTCCAGAGGCCCTGATATCTCCGATCCATCACAGAAATATCCTCATGGAACCTTTCTCCATGCTCGTCACTGACAACTCCCCAACTAGGTGGGAAAAAATTGAGATCGGAGTGGAGGAAATTAATTTTTAGGGACATGTTGTATCTGAGTTGATGATATTTTTGTAGAAGTACTGTCACCAACTGAGTGTAGTTATCATCTCTTTTATTCCCTAAAAATCCCTTGAGAGCTTCCCAAGCTGCCTTTTCTTCCCCTTCCAAAAGTAGGTCGAACGCAGGATCCGCTACAAGTTGACCTATTTGTGGCCCAACAGAGATGCCTTCCTTGACTTTTGTATCACTCAGTCCAGAAAATTTCTCTCTCAAATATTTAAAATCCTGGCCTTCTTGGTTCATGTCTTTGACAAAATTCTTTATCAAACCCAGCTTGATATGTAGAGGTGGAAGAAAAACATATTTTGGATCCAGAAGAGGCTCGAATGAGATCACTCAACTCCGATTGGCTCAATCTGTGCGGTTGATCATCTTTCACTTCAAAATCAGGGTCATGAGATGTTGAAGGCTTGTTGAGTTCTTCTTCTTCCTCACTGCCTTCATTTTCTACTTCCAACTCATAATTTTGGGGTGGAGTAGGAACTGGTAAACTGTCTGAATGTGGAATAGGTTGAATAGCAGATGGAAGATTGGGTACCTTCATACCAAAATAATCTTGGTAGGCAGTCTTCACAAGAGGCGTCACTTCGTGTTTCTGTGACGAAAATGTTATTTCACCACAAATGTAACATAAATTTTTCACTAAATTTACACATTTCCGTGGCATGTTGATGTAACAAATTTTGCTTTTTAAAATCCTCCAAAACAAAAATTCTGCACTAATTACAACAGATAATACGAAATTCACTGTCAAAACAATAGTGTTTACGTTTATAATCTACCCACAGCTAGATTACTGTTGTATATTGACAGTTGACATGTGTGCCAATATCCAAAAACAAATTTTCCCAAAACTGAAAATGTTGACTATAGAGAATACAAAAGTCACTGTATCTCCAAAACAAGAGCTAATCGGTAATTTCTATGGTGATTTCTGAATTCAGCAGGTGGAAATACATAAGAATCAGCTATTTTTGAGCCCGAAACATTTCCATTGTTGGGCAGTGTTATTAGTTTGAAGATAAATGTATAATGCAGATTAAAAAAGATACATAGTCCTATTCAATTATTAAGCATACCATATCTAATAAAATGACCTTATGAGGTATATTTATAATACTGAAAAATGACTGAATGGATTAAATGACTGAACAGATACTTCGAGGATAACAAAAGCTTTGCGAAGGATATAATTGGCATTTTGACATTGAAATATCTTACTACAGATTGTAATTAATAGTTGTGGTAAGGCTTTATCGTAATGGACCACAACGAATTTTAAACAACTTTCAGCAAAAGAAGAATGCATAAAATAAAACTGAAGAATAGAAAGTAATTTGAAGTGTTGAACGTAAAAAGTCAACTTTCATTATTGTAGTACTGTAGATTACATATGACAGATTCATAACTCTTGTTTTTGAACTTCTTATTATTGGTGAAATATTATCCCTTAATAATCATCTAGACTACTGGAAGAACTCTTAAAGGAAATAAATTGTTTCAGCTTGCAGAGGTAAATTATGTAGATTTTATCTTACCACATGACCTTTCTGTATAATATGTTATATTTCAAGAATACTATTCACTGTTCTTTTATGTTATCTTACTTCTTTATTTAATTCCATTTTACTTCCTATTGATTCCTATTGACTTAAGATTGCCATTTATCTTTTATACTTCGAATTGCCACATTAAATTTCATTCTCTCTTTTTTTTATCCATGTTTCCTTTACCCCGTTATTTTCCGTATGATTGTGTTTTGTATCCATATTATGTACCACCTTTATTTCCTTCTAATGCACTGTCTACAATTAGTGGATACAAATAAATATAGGTTTATATAAATAAACAAATATATTGACTGCAAGCTTGTATCTACGCTTTCCAATATCTAAATTGCCATTTGTGAAGGTGAATTCCAAAAGGTACTATATCCATTTTTTTAAATTCACATAAATAATTATTTTAATGCAGTGCTTTGAGATACATCGATTTTTTGCAAGAAAATCTTGGCAATTCGTGCTAAAAGCATGACAACAGGGTAATCAAATCTGTTTTTATTTTCTTCTTTCCAAATCATACTGTAACCGCAAGAAATCTATAAGTAGAGTATTTCTTTCCAAAAGGTGCTAAACTCAACATAACCACTATGCCACCATAATTTATACATTCCATAAAATACATTATTTTATTACTTCAGCATATGTCCTACCAAAAAATATAATTCCAAATAATTTTCCTCCAGAACATCTTAAATCCTCATTTCATTCCACAATCTACTATATCCTAATTTTTCACATTTTCAATTTGCTCTCATTTACATAATATTTTTTCAAAATTACAAACTTTATTCACTGCTTAAGTACCAAAAATAATTTCTCCTCAATAAGTATAACTCTGAAAATTCAGTGAAGCTGGCTTTAGTACTTTTTGAAACTCACTTTCTCATTTTAGTTTCCTTCCTTTGTTCTATTGCAGAATCTGCGTCCCTATCTGATATCATAAGGTGCACCTGCACTGGAACTATCTATGGATATTGTTTCATCCTACATGTCTCCCTGTTATAGATTCATTTAAGGGGTTTCTTCAGTATCACTCACCTCGGCCAACTTTTCTTCACGGGAAGCCGTAACTGTTATACACTTAAATGATATTGAAAACAATGAGGAATGCCTTGAAAGTCTTCACTGAGCTTTGGCAATTGCATGTTTGAACTTTTAAACTTCTGGAAAAGAAATCCATGTAGAAAAGTTAAATCACCGTACCATCAGCTCTCATATTCCTATAGTATTTAAATGCTTTACAAACACCTGAATGTTATGTTGGACACTAACAAGTATAGTTTTTTTATAATTAAACAGTGTAGTGTAGTGAACAAAAGTAGGATATTCTCAAATAAAAATTATCCCAATAGACTGTTTGATTTTATTGTCATTTTTGTAATGTTTTCAGTATATGTGTAACATTCGAATTCTTTAATAAAGCCAAGCGAGTAGAACAAATAATTCTGGACATCTTCATTGATAAGAGTGTAGGCTATGTGTGGACGATGATGGCCTTACTATCATGGCACATATGATATAACACTGCCAGCAAGTAGTCGTTTTTATCCTTTTCCTAGATGGAACTAATAAATTCCTGAATCTCAATACGAGAATCTATTATAAAGCGAATCGAATTCCTGGAAACAGAGAAAATCAATACGATCAGTTTTGTGCTGCGACTTCTCTAGTTTTAATGTTTTTAGCTATTCCATGAAAGCACAGAGAAATCCTCCTTTTTAAAAATGCGATCTTTTTACTGATACCATCATATTTTAATGAAGTATAATGCATTGTGTTATTTGGTAATGGCAATTATACTGTATATTGGTGTAATGTTCTAAATGAAGTTCTTATAACGTATCTGCTCAGTCGTCTAGTTTAGCTGTCATTCACTAGTTCAACAAAAACCATACAATAAACTATATTTTTTGTACTTTCTTCGTTTTACAGCTTGTCTTGTTAGCTGAATTATGTCAGATGCGCGTACCAGTAGAATACTTTTTTATAAACTCGCTGGTAACAGTTCCTGAATGTTTTATTATCTTAAAAATGGTCTACGATTTAATATAACTTATATATAGGCCTATACTAGACAGACGGACAAAATCACAAAATTGATTTTTCTGTTTCTCATCAAGTTATTCGTGTCTCTGACACAATCATTTTTATTTTTCTTCGATTAAACTGTTGCGGTACTTATAACTCCCCGTGTTTAAATATTTCGTTGCTTTAATTTTTCTTACTGTTCACTTTTCTGATAACTTACTACAAAAATCATTGCAAGGGCTCCAAGAGAATATTTGCAGGGGGAAAGGTATTAGTGCTATCACTGCGAAGAATATATTCAAATATAGGCCTGTGAACCTATAGCCTATCATAGTGCTGTGACGACAATGTAATATATACACATATACATTAATATATATAGCTATTGTAGTAAAAAAAAATCCTATGTGAAACGCATAACTTTCTCTGCCCAAATAAAAGTTTTGTCTTTTAGTGCATAATATTACGTAGGACATTCTCTTCGTGTAAATTGGTTGTAAAAATTATGAGAACGCATTCTCATCATATTCCCGAAGGATACACGACGAAAAATCTGATAAATGCACTCACATAACTTTCTTGGGCAATGCATTTTCCTCACTTCACATTCTAATAAAGAATAAGAGGATATATTGCAAAGAGTATGTATTCAGTTGCAAAACTCATTGTTCACCAGGCAAGACTGAGTTTCTAAAAACAGTGGGTGGCGTATAACTATTATTCATAGAATTTTTGCAAAACAATGACTCAAATTTAAGTGTTAACTCTTAATATAAGCACCTCGTGTTCAAAATTTAAACAAAATCCCTTAGAGCTGTTTTCGAGAAAATCTCGAGAAACGAGAATTCCTTCATGTCAAGTGGCATTCAAGTAAGAGAAAGTCGTTGCCAATCTTCGTGCCACATCCCCAGAAGGTATCTAATCCAAACACAAAGTTTTCATACGATTTTTCATTCTGGAGCTAGGCTGTTCACATACACACACACACACACACAGACAAGTTTCTGAAAACACTATTTTTGGATTCAGGGCACTTAAAACGAGTATTTATGTTAAAAATTCAACTTCGAATTTCGGGATCGAATACAGTATTTCTTCTACTTTACGGGCAGAGGAAGTGAAAGTACATCACAGAGTTTAAAAACCCCTACTATTAAAAGAAATGACTGTTTCAAACAGAACTATGTGCCACTATTTCGCAAAGCTTGGCAACCGATTTGATCTCGATGATTTGACATCCGAGTACAAGCTAAATGACAGCTGCTAAATTTAGACTACAGGTTTCCGTGAGGTAGACTTTTAATGCCCACTTCGCATGAAAACCTGCAAGCGCAGATCGTACAGATAGATTTGCAAAATGACCTTACTCTTGTAAAGGTAGTCAAGAATAGAAAAATTGTGCATTTTCACCATGTGGGAGGGGATTGCTGCTCGGATTACGTGAATTTAATAGGCTAACGTTTTAAAAAGAACAAATATATGTTACATATCTAACAGTTTTTTAAAATAAATATTTCGAAATGCATCATGTGCGGTTGGTGATGTAATATTTTTAAAGAACCCTTAGCCTGATGGATTAATATTGTTGTGTTTCTTTAGTTTTAACAATACCGTTTATTATATTTCATATTATGTCATATTTAAGCACTACCGAGAGATGCTTTTTCAACTGTTTCTATTCAAGTTTATTATATTGTCTTGATCAACTATCGAAAAGCACGAATCATTTTCATACTTCATCAGTAAGTTAAGGTTTATCTTAAATGCTAAACATCTCCAAATTGTTTTTGTTATGCTCTCTTATGTTTACGACCTGATATATTAACATCAGAAAATTTAAAATAAATGTATTATCCGTTAATGAACATATTTCTGTAACTTCTTACTGGAATAGCTTTAGCCTACTTTAAGTGCTTCAAAATATGAAATATGTTTGTCGCATGAAATGAAAATGCCATTCCTTAATGGCGACCATTTTTGTTAGAACGTAATGTATTTTTATTTATTTTTATTTTAATTACATTAAAAATTTCTCGACAAACTTATATAGGTTTTCAGAATATAGAAACTATGTTTTTCCTGACCTTTGTATCAAATTTTCTAAAAATTACATTGTTATTTTCGTTACAGACTTTTTCAGAACGTTCTGTTTAAAATCCGAAAATATGATATTACTCTTTAATAAAACACTGAATCTTCAGATGGTTATGACATTTTTGAAAACATAAGAATGATATTTTCATAATAAATTTCAATTTTTACCTCTTTAGACGAGAAAGTAGGATAAACTTGAAAAAAGAAGTAATTATTTTACTGTAACAGTATTAGAGAAAGTAATTTTGGTTAAATTGTCTACATTAGATAATTTTCATTTATAATTAACAATATGTTGATATATTGATTATGATAGACCGTACCTGAAAGGTAAAGAATGCTTCATCGGCATTTGCAAAATGAAGCTGGAATTATGAAAGCTTCCTTGTGACTTCTTTGAATGAACTATACTTATTATCTTTGTTTTATTTAGATTTTGTCTCTATACTTTTCTAAATCCTACTTTAAATTCTCTAGAGTAAGGAAAATGTGATTCTATTGCCAGGTTTCTATATATTATTCATGCATCTGACTATAAAGAATCACTCACATGTATTGACTATTCCCCCATAGTAATGACTTCTGTATCTCTATTGAGAAGTTCTTTAGTGGTTATTTACCAATTCTACGAGGGCCGTCCACAAAAGAAGTTTCCCTAGGGCCGTTTACACAAACAAAACAAAATTTCATGGGAATATTTGTTGCAACTTATAAAGCAAGTGTTCAGCTATTTTTCACCATATTCGCCACAGGAAATGAGACATTTGTCATACCATGGGACCAACTTGGAACACTTGTGTCGTAGAAGTCTGCTGACTGGGATTTGAACCACTGTGTGACAACCATCTCCGCTTCTCTGTCATTCTCTGTTATTCTCTGTCATTTATTGAGTTGTAGGAAAAGATGGTAATCACTGGGAGCAAGGTCTGGAATTTAGGGTGGATGTTGAAACATCTCCTAGCCGAACTTTTGCAGGAAACTTGCAGGGAGGTGTTGAAGTCTCCACCCTACAGCTCGGAACGTGCACCCAAAGATTTTCATCTTTTCCAATCCCTCGAGAAATGACAGTGAATGTCAAATAATGGTAGAGATTGACAGAGAAATGGAGGAGGTTATCACACAGTGGTTCAAATCCCAGGCGGCAGACTTCTATGGCACAGGGATACAACAGTCGGTCCCACGGTATGACAAATGTCTGAATTCCGGTGTGAATATGTTGAAAATAGCTTAACACATCCTGTATCTGCTACAATAAATGTTTCCATTAATTTATGTTTTGTTTCCGTTAATGGCCTGTGGGAAAGTTACTTTATGGACGCCCCTTGCTGTATGACTGATTCCTCGGTATTTTTCAATTGCCTACTCCTTCTGGTAACACTATGACCCAGGGATCGATTCACCAATGCCTCTGATATCGACCAATCAGTCACGGTGGTTTATTAAGTACCAGTATGGTACTTTATGAGATTGTGTGGAGGACGGGGATATGTCTTTCCGTCTGTCTATCTGTCTGTCCGTGTGTCTGTACGGGCCATAACTGAAATACGCTTTATCGGATTTTCATGAAACTTGGTATACGCATTTATAACTGCCATGGAAAGAACTCTATTGGTATTGAACAAATTCGGTTCACCGGTACCGGATTAATGCCCAATTTAGTGCCAATTTTAATAGTATTGTAAGAAAGGCGCCATAACTCAAGTACGCTTTATCGGATTTTCATGAAACTTGACTTTATCGCATAAAACTTCACCTCGGTAAGGTATCATTATGCAAACATTAATACGTCAGTTATCAGAATTGTTGGCGAAGAACAGAAAAGAAATTTTATTTGCCACATCATAACGTATTGAAACTACGAGGGAGAATGTTTGCTTGCACACTATTTTTCTACATAGTCCCCTCCTAGTTCAATGCATCAGATAGGAAGTGCTTCAATACCGCATGAGAAAAATTATTCTGGTTGACACTGTAGGCACTCATGCTCCACCGATTGGTTGTCTTCATCAGAGTTTTTAGTATTAAGTATTGTCTATTTTGTGCAATTGATTGTATAAACGGAGCACATTATAAAAATGAGAATTATTATGGGAGTAAGTGTTTGCTCTAGGGATGAAAAAAATTGATGCAATTTATGTTTTATCTCTTATCACTGAAACTATAATTTATTTTCTTTGCCAAAAAGAATTTTTCATAATAATTTGTGTTGTATTTCTCACCGAAACATTTGAGTACTAATATAAATAAAGAAGTATACTTTTTCAGTGTCAAATGTGAGAGTCTAAAGTAACTTAATTCGCTAAATACCCATCGAAACAGAAGGAAGTTAACATCTAAACCAGCAGTTTTATTTGATAAAAAATAGGCCCCTATCAACTGGTATGAACTTACTTTCAACTTTAATATTACATGCTGATATTTCGTGAAATAAAATAGTACCGAATGATCTATCGACATTCAGATACCTGTAGGCTAAATTGTTAAAAATAGATGTTGTAGGATTACGTTTTACGTAGGGTCAGTTAAGGTTATGTTTCATGCGAGATGTCCCAGTTTATTCACAGGCGCACGCAGAATACAGAAGGTGAACTTTTATTTATAAATAACCCATCTGTATCAAAATAGCACAGGTTCGCATGACCTTTGAACTTTGCTGTGATCGTGCAGTTCATCTAGGGCTAATAACGATTATTAAAAGTTAATGTTTCATGCTCCAATTTCAGTATTCATTTCATCTCTCCAAAGCAAGTACTCTTCGGATTCACGTAACGTGATTATATGAATCTTCTTGCTAGGTAACTGTAGTACACATTGTATAACATTATTATGCTCAGACAAGACATGCTCAGAAGAGTTTTAAAAATTGAATTAGCCTGTAATCTTATACTCTTCACTGAGTCTACAATTTCGCACATTAGAGAAGTACTTTATTATTTACGTTTAATGCTTTCTGTGGAAACCGGGATCACCACCACTTCAATATTAAATAAAATCATGTAAACTGATGTAACAAAGTGCCAGGTGGAGTTAATAGGCCATATTTCATAAACTATTGAGTTTTAGACCTAAGTGTTTTTTAAGAAGTTTTATAAGCATATGTGAAGCCATAAGTTGGATAACTAGAATATTAACAGAACAAATGTACAACGAATTCCTCACATCAACGATAATTCTATTCCTTTATTTTTGTCAAAAAAAAATCTGAAGCCGTAGAAATACGCAATCAAAAAATTTAATAACGTTATTCTGGAGGAGAAAAAATTAAAACATTGAACTTTTTGAAATATTCCCATCGTTATAAGTAGACTTCGGATTTTAGGTAAAAACCTATTTTAATCCTTAAGTGATATATGGATGAAAACTTGTATATGCATGTTTCATAAGTGACTATGCCTAAAACTGGTACTTTTATAGGACCTAAAACAGCCTATTTTTACGTTAGAGCCTAATAATGCCTTTTTGCTTGTTTTTCCTCTAAAGTTCAAAATAAGGTATTTTTTGTTATAAATTCTAGCATTTATTTTCAGTTCTTAAGCCTACTAAATTTTTAGCTCGGAATGTGCAGTGCATGACACATATTTGACGTGGTAAAACTCACTTTCGTCTTCAGTAGAAAAATTCCTTGGAATTCCCAAGAAAATGTAGTGTTTTTCTCCCGACTCCCACATCCAGTATATGAAAAAAAAATATCTGAATCACTTAGAGATACAAGCGGTTGAATATGCTAGCGTGCGTAGCTTCTGCTCGCAGGGATTAGGCTTTCACTGTAGTAATACAGACCCTAGTAATAGGTCTATATAATTCCGTGTGCCATAGGCCTATATCTGTGTTTTATCATGATTGCTGATTAATGGTGACTTCAATAAATATAATATTCTGCATTGCAATTGAGATATTTCAGAAAATTGGTAACTTAACGATTTTATAAGAGACTATTTTACAATTTTTAAAACCTATTTTCAAATTTTTAGAGCCTATTTTAGGTACCTAAAACAGCATTTTTAGCGACCTAAAAGTCCGAAGTCTAGTTATAAGATAAAAGCTATAAGTGTGCTACATTTCAAGTTTCTAGCTCATCTTGAAAAGAGTAAACTTCAGTATTAATAAGTGGATGATTAGACTATCTTAGTTGTGAATGACATCACGGCTGTTCAGCCAGTTTTTAAAAACTTTGGGGAAGCTAGAAGCATGTTTATTGCTGTTGATGTGCAAATATTCCTGCTAAATTTTATGATTCTGTCTGTCCTATAAGTGTGTCAAAAATTACATAATGTGAGGAAAATATACAAAATTTACTTAAAATCCATAGGACGAAAGCCTATTTATTTTGAACCAAATCGGTTGACCGATACCGGAGTAACGCCCAATTAACGCTTTTAAAATAGCAAATCATCAATAGGCCTATACTACCCAAAGCCGCGTGGCTCATTGACATAAATTTTTGCCTACTTCCAGATGAGCCAGAAACTTGAATTTTGGCATATTTATAGCTCATAGCTCGTAACCGATGGAAATATTCCAATATATTTTATTTTTTAGCCCGAAGAACATTCAAAATGGCGGACGCAACTTCAAGGTCTGTGTAGACCTTCTTAGAGGCTTACATTAAATCGTATCAAAAAACCAATTTCACCAACAGTAATACATTTTGAGAGATCTACAAGTTTGGTTCTATGAAATTTTGTCATCTCCATCGGTTATACCTTAGATTGAGTTAGATTTTTTTTTGTTTAAAGTAAATTTTGTATATTTTTCTCACATTATGCAATTTTTTACACATTTATGATATAGGAAGACAGAATAATAAAATTTGGCAGGAATGTTGGAACATACAGCAGCCATAAGATTGCAACATTTGGCGTTTCTACCTGCTTCATAAGTATGAAAAAACTGGCAGGATAGCCGTGACGTCATCACATCTACGACAGTCTAATCATCCACTTACTAACATTGTTTACTCACTTCCAGATGAGCTAGAAACTTGAAATTTGGCAGTCTTATAGCTTTTAACCTATAACCGATGGGGAAATTCAAAGAAATTAAAATTTTTAATTTTCCTCTCCAGATTAAGCTTTAAATTTTTTTGACTGCGTACTTGTATGGCTTCAGATGTTTTGACAAAAAAAAAGGCCTATTCTTAACGTGATAAATTTGTTGTAAATTCGTTCTGTTAATATTCTAGTTATCCCACTAATTCCTTCACGAATGCTTATCATATTCTCTCAAGAATCCGTGCTCTAAAGCTCAATAATTTCTAAAATATGGCCTATTAACTCCATCTGGCACTTTGTTATATCAGTTTACCGGATTTTTTTATTATTATTATTATTATTATTATTATTATTATTATTGCTATGCCGTTTATTTCAATACCTATTATAAGTACTAACATTGCTTTATTGTCAATGTTATTATTTTATAATTATTATTATTATTATTATTATTATTATTATTATTACTATTTTATAAATATTTAGATAATATCTGCTACATTGAACTAAAGATAGTAGGCTACAAAGTGTTAGCATTTTCTTATATGAAATGTCAGTAGGCCTATTTTAGTTTCTCTCTTTCTCTCTGTCACTCTATCACGTTCACTCTCACTCAATTGCTTTTATAGAATAACTTATTTCATACTGCCAGATATACACATGAACGTGTGCAGATAGAGGTAATTGATTTTCTGGTGCATAGTTGCCTACATAAGGAATGAAGTTAACATTTTTTTTTTCAACCACCAAGTATGGTGATTTTGCGACCACCGTGAGAAGGGGTAGTGAATTTTAACATTTTCAATTTGCGTTTGAATCATTTATTTAATAATCATATACAAATACTCTTAACTAAAGGAGTATTTTCCATATGACTGAAGCCAGGGTTAATTACAATGTATATTTAACGCTATTGCAATAATGGGCATCGTTCACTTTGTGTGGCTTGTTTAGAAACTGTAATTTGAATTCAATCTGACTAAAAAGTTATTTTCAAAACCATATCTAGTATGTTATTTAATTTGCTTAAGTGATGCTTGAATTTAATTAAAAGTTTTATTTTTTAATTTTAGCGTCGAAAATCAAGCATTCTGCTGACACCATTTGTGAACATCGCTTCCAACTGCCAGTGCTTGCAAACTTTAATGGCCTGTTATCTTGGGTTCAATTTCCATGCTATTTTTTCATTCTCAAAATCTATCATCCACAAAAATAGAGATATAGCTCTAAAATTAGTTCACAATGTACCTTACAATGTGTGTAATAAAATGTCGATTCACATTTTCTATGTACGCCTTAGTTATTTATTTAAAAATATTTAACATAATCACAGGTCTGTTTTCTTGAAACTTTTAGCTTTCCAGAGTAAAATATTTTTAAACAAAGAGTATAAATAATATCAAAATCTATCAGTAAGTGTTTATAGCAAGCATCAAAGAAACTCACATAAAATATTCAGATTCATATATCTGTCGGAGATTTCCATTTTGATTAAAAAATCAATTTAATTAATTAATTTATCAAATATAAGTTGTGATTTTAAAATTAAATTTTAAATTAGGTTTACATTTTAATTAAGTGTGCAAAATTTAAATTTTGTTGGATAAATAGTTTAGAAAATCACTCTCAACACTTCGGTCATCCCTTAAACGTGGTGAAAAGAAGGATTCGTCATACCAGAGAGTGACGCTATATTTTAATATTTTATAAGTGAATAAATTTGGGGCAGCAGACGAAATATTGGTCTCCCCTCACCTGCTGGTAATGGACCGACCCGGGCCACATCAGAATCCCAGCCGACGCCCGTCCGATCTCGAGGATCGATAAACTGGTGTCTGGCACTAGTGGATGCGCCAACCATCCCAAACTGCAAATGTCAAACGTTCATACAGTCAGGTGAAAGTTGCCAATACGTCATTGACAGCCAGGAACGTCTAATGTCAATAGCATTTTTATTAGTTATGATGTGTTTAAAATTAAAATCATTTATGGATATGCTTTCAGAATTGGCAAGCTTATTTTTAAAAAAAAGCTGTGACATATCAGCCAAGCGCCAGGCATTTGATATAGAGCAGATTCGTTTAAGAGTGTAGAATTTTCAACCAATCATGGTTATCGCTCCTTAAAAAGGGACAGATTATCAGCTGGTCACAGTTGTAGTTCCTAGAAAATTTGTCCCGCTGATATCGTCTCATACGCAAGTGTC
Source organism: Ectobius pallidus (assembly GCA_964059195.1). Lineage (NCBI taxonomy): Eukaryota > Metazoa > Arthropoda > Insecta > Blattodea > Ectobiidae > Ectobius > Ectobius pallidus. The sequence continues at coordinate 89,370,210 of CAXKWD010000008.1, forward strand.
TAATCCACTTATAGTAAAATATGGGTTACAAATTCGTAATTTTATTGGCCTAACTCGTTATAAAAAGTATCAACTGCAAGAGTATTCTCCTAATAGCGTATTCAAATTAAACGTTCTGAAAATGTGAATAGCCTACATCAGACAATGGAATAAACTAGTAACGTCTAAGAATGCTATAGAAATCCACAAATCTCGACGAAATTCTTGCAAAAATATATTTCTAGTATTGTCACTAACACTGGCAAGCGTATTAATTATTTTCGAGTTAATACTTAACATAAGCAAATAACACATCTATAAATGCACTATATGGCCCTATTTATAATTTATTTCTTTTTATTTATCAGACAATGTTAATTGAATAACACTCCAGGATCTGGAATGTTTACCAGATAAATGTTATCGTACACTTCACAATCTCTCCTGATATTATCTATGAATGCAATAATAATGCGAAACGCCCAAAACACCCAAGTGCACATCAGAAGGTCAATATCTGAGTGAAGTGGCCTATCTCAACACCACACCTATATTATTATCTCGCCAGATTTGGTTGTCCTTCCTACGTCAATTATTTCCACAGTTGTTACAACACGATTTAGTTAACTGTTATTCTCACAGGTAAAGATTCTCAACAGAACACCGCAAGGGTAATAGGCTTTTTCAACGCCACAACTACCCTGGTAGGGTTTACGGTATTCCCCGCTTGGCGGAAGTGTAACCCAATTTCTTTAGTTGGGACACCTACAAAGGTGGTAGTAAATGTAGGAAGTTTAATACAATTTAACATTTCAAACATTTTGAAACCATTACAAAGAAATTGTATCAGTACAAAAAAACTGCACAATAACCTATTCAAAAAGTATTAGTTCACTTTTGTATCGCCTAGAACAGTCCTGCCATACAATGTTTTAGGGCTTACAACATCGAAGATTCAACAATAATAATATTAACAATACCGTGCGAGGTGGCCGAATTGGAGGTCCCATGTGCAAATCCTGTAATAGGCCAATTTGACATGGGGTTTTTCATGGTTTCTCCAGTTACAAACGCAAATTCCGAATTGGATATTTACTTACCATGACTCATCCTCGCTATTTCATCCTATTAATTAAAATTAATATCAGTTGAAATTGACTGACGCTACAAAACGCACCAACACCAGAAAATAAAGCTTATCTGCATCCCACATTACGATAGATGCATCAGAATCTCAATAAATCGATTTTTAGAATATTTCTTTGGCAGATGTCATTTGCATTCACATTAAAAATAGATGTAATAAATGCACAACCACTGCCTAGCTTAGTTGTTTCACGAAGTAATTGTAACGTTATGTAGAAATTAGACCATCTCCACAAATGAATATGTCTATATATTGTAATTACAATAGGCATTTTCCAAACAATAACAATAACTAGACCATAAGTACAATTATTATTCCCGTCAACATGAAATTACTTTTCAATGGAAGGTCAAACAAGAAACCTAAAAATTGCCAACATGAAAGCAAGCATTTCTCTCTGTTCAATTTACCACAAGCGTTTGATCGTTTAAATTCTAGTTAGCGTAATGTGGGACCACATGTTAAACGGACCTCTCACATAAATAGTTTATATATTTTGTCCTCGTAAATTAACATACTTGATAACTTTGGCAATTCGGATTCCAGATGTCATGGGCTCCAATTCTATGGCTCAGTAGGATTTTCTAGAATTTCCACTCACAGACGAATTTAATTACCCTTATTTTAAAATGGAACCTGAAAAATTGATAAATAATTAAATAAAACATAAAATTAAGTTACATTTGAAACAGTTAAAATCTGATAATGTAAAAACATTTCAACAATAGTCTTTAATATACTAAAATAAAATAATCAGTAATGTTACCAGCATATATACCGGTATAATGAATACTGTAAACTGTCATTTTCTTTAAGCTAATAAGGAAAATATTGACTTTGAAGTTAAGTTATACTAGAAAATATTTTCAAAATAGGCTATCTTAAAATCACTTGTATTTTTATTTAAAGTAAGTCCATCCATTTCCGAACCGCCTCCGTCCACGAGCTTATGAGGGGTCTAATAACAAACCTGGCAATCTTCATTTTGATAAAAGATAGCGACGCTAACTTCTAATGAAAGTTTAATGCATTTCCTGCTACATATTTACTGTATGTGTTATAATTCCGACGTCCCATATAAGGGAGGAACTCAAATTTACAACACATACACTAAATATATATCAGGAAATGCATTAAACTTTCATTAGAAGTTAGCATCTCCACCTTTTATCAAAATGGAGATTGCCGGGTTTGCTAATAGGCCCTTCATATGTTCATTCAGGTGGTGTCGTAATAAAAAATATTATATGGCAAAAATGTAACCAAATCTTCCATAATATGTAACATCTTATTCTAGACAATAAGACGATTTTCAACATTCATTTTTTTAAATTGTATACAGTACAAGTTAAAAATCCAAATTATTATTATTAGTATTATATTATTATTATTATTGTTATTATTATTATTTAGTGCGGGAAGTAATTCCAAAACTTTAGATGGGTTTAACCGAAAGTTTCATAAATAATCTCAAGAACGGGGTGCCTGATTTCGTTAAAATTTTGCAGAGTTATGTTTTTTTTTAATTCCCAAAAAATACAGAACCCTATTTTACTAGATGGCATATTAGGGTTATAGATTAAACATATATACAGAGTTATGTTATAAACTTTAGAAAGTGTACTTACAATGATTATCATTTAACTTAAATGTCTAACTTCTTCTTCTTTCAATACAAAGGTCCCGTTCCGAAGTCAAAGTATTATGAGAACTGCTCTCTCTATCTCTGTTTAGACCGACCTATATCCAATCTACCTATTGGATTATAAAAATATGCTTGCAGCGACAGAGATCAGGGGACATTCCTTGCAGATATTTTTATACCATTTCTTTTGATAGTGTATCACTTCTTCCACCATAGTCCTTTCTATCTGAAGTTGTTCTCTATCTTGATTTCTTCCTTGGACTCAAACCTAGTAGTGTCTAACTTTAAGTTATAATTATCTTAGAAAATAAATAAATGTAATGCAAATATAAAATTATGTATTTAATATCAACACCCATATGAAGCTCAATGAGGTCCACCTTTTAGAATATGATGTCATATTCTAGGAAAAAAATTGTATCTGGCAATAACTTCCTCACGTTAGGTGATATTATGTTTCTTATGTGTATAGTAAGACTTTTAAATAGGCCTACTCAAAATATTAGTTGTAGTCCATTAATACATTTTTTATATACCATAATAAAGCTAATCTCATGCAGAACGAGTGTGCAGAATATTATGACTAGGTCCCGGAAGTTTATGAAAAATCATATTTACATAATGTGAATGCTGATGTTAAAATTTTTACAAGACATGAAAGAAATTACAGATATTTTGATAATTTCATTTTTCATATTGTTGCGTATTTTGTTAGTTTTTCGACAATGCATCATTTCTAATTTTTTATGTTTTATTAATTTGTCACATTTTCAGTCGCATATTTTTAACAAATTTTAAGTAATGTGCATATCTCTGTTAAATAAAATATTTACAGCATATGTTTCTAAGTGAAAGTTTTGAGAACCTACTTTGCATTAGTTAACATTAGACCTACATTGCTTAATGATTTCGGAATTGATTGTATAACATTAAAGAGGCATTTCAATTCATTCGTTTTCAGTTTACTAATATTTGTTGCGTTTACTTTTTTTTTAAGTTTCGGAATTTAATTTATACAGTACAACTTATATATATATATTTATATATATATATATATATATATATATATTTTTTAAATTTATAATGCAATTCAACTAGGAACAGAACGTAAAGTATTAAAATTACTCAAATGATAGAGCGTACTTCATTGGTTTCGTAGCATATTTTACAAATTTTAGAGCATATTTGTATGCATAATTCGTCTTCTGATAGAGCATTGCCTTAACATTAGACCTACATTGCTTAATGATTTCGGAATTGATTTATAACATTAAAGAGGCATTTCAATTCATTCGTTTTCAGTTTACTAATATTTGTTGCGTTTACTTTTTTTTAAGTTTCGGAATTTAATTTATACAGTACAACTTATATATATATTTTTTTTTTTAAATTTATAATACAATTCAACTAGGAACAGAACGTAAAGTATTAAAATTACTCAAATGATAGAGCGTACTTCATTGGTTTCGAAGCAAATTTTACAAATTTTAGAGCATATTTGTATGCATAATTCGTCTTCTGATAGAGCATTGCCTTCCGGGCATTAGTTATGACAATCTGTTTGTTCAGCAACAGCGTTACATTGACTGTACCTAGAAACCATTTTAGTAGCTTCAGGTAAACAAGAACAGTAGGCTTATGTTTCTTGCCGCTATCTCTTTGTTTTCTTTTTTCGTCAAAACAAAATGTCAATACATAATATCTTTACAATGTCTACAAAAGCCTGAGCAATGTCGTCGGGGCAAAGAAAGAATGGGATCAAACTCGGAAACAAATATTAGAAATAGATGCTGCAAGACATGTTGTCCTACAATTTAGCGATTCGTGTGTGTAATGCACACGCACTTCTGAGAGTAAAAAATATTGAAAACTGGTCCATTCTTATCATTCCTAATAGGTCTATATTTTAATTAGTATGAAATTCATCATCTCACGTTTAAACATAAAGTAAGCGTTTAGCATATTTCTTGATAATATTTTTTTCACTTAATTGTAACTCAAAATAGTCATTCTACACATACATAAACACACACAAAAACACAAAATTATATATAATTTTTAATCCGTTATCTTGACTATATTCTCTCCTAATTTTTATTCGTTGATGACTGGATAAAATATTTTGTCTTACGTTTTAATGTATGCTACACTAACTGTATTATTTTATTGTCATATTTGTTGTTGTTATTCAGGGGTGCCCACCCCCCCCCAAAGGTCATGACTCACCCCCCCCCCCAACATCATTGCTCACCCCCCCCAAACTTCATAGCTCATCCCCCAACCTGATTAGCTGTCGACAAGGGCTCCCATATAATATTTTCTAGGGGGGCAATTTTTTTAATTAATTTATTTTTTGTCGCTTTAACTTCTTGGGCCACTTTGTAACATTATATTAATAATATAATAAGTGCAACAATGACGTAGCCAGAAAATAATTGCGGGGAGGCTCGGAAGTGCCGGGTCCATCCCCAGAACATTTTTAAATATTGAACTAATGAAAATCACATTTTACGCTATTTTACCACAGAAAAACTAGTTAGGAAATTTGTTTACCATACTCGAAGACATGCCAATGTAAATAAGAAATCATCACCTAAGTGGGGGGTCCACCCCCCGGAAAATTTTTAAGTACTGAACTAATGAAAATCACATTTTACGCTATTTTAGCACTCAAAAACTAGTTAGGAAATTTGTTTACCATACTCTAAGACATGCCAATGTAAACAAGAAAATGTTACCTAAGTCGGATGTCCACCCCCGGGAAATTTTTAAATATTGAACTAATGAAAATCACATTTTACGCTATTTTAGCACTGAAAAACTTGTTTTGAAATTTGTTTACCATACTCTAAGACATGGCAACTTAAACAAGAAATTGTTACCTAAGTTATAATACTTATTACTATTTATAAGAAAAGCTGAATAACACATGGAACAGTGGACATAATAGGCCTACTCAATATGTTTTGAAAAGAAAATAACTGCTATATCATATTTGACACACCAACAAATCTTGTTTAATTAATTTTTTTTAATACAAATATAGAATTTTAGGTTTTGACTTTTGGGGGTCCAAACCCTCTGAACCCCCCTTTCCTAATCCACTGTGGATTCTGCTTCCAAGTTGTCGATATGGTAAAACTTCTGCAATTCAAATAATTGTCTTAAAAGAAAAACACCTGACTATAATAATTATTAATATCCATTTCTTTTTCTTGCGCCCCCCCCCCCGCCCCCGGGTATGGGCGCCCATGGCTGTCGAAATTCTTCATCTTTATCTTTATAACGAATTAGAAGAGACCTTTTGAAGTTATAGAACTTGACTGTTTTTATTTTTAACATATAAAACTCTAATTTTGCAACAATTTTCACCCCCCCCCCCAGAAATTTCATAAATGATAATATTTTGCCCCCCCCCCCAGAAATTTCAATGACACAGTCTGCGTCTTAACCCCCCCCCTGTGGGCACCCCTGTGTTATTATTATTATTATTATTATTATTATTATCTTATACATTGTATTCCTTGAAGGCGTAAACATAATGTATTTTGTATTCAACCTAGTTGAGTATAAGAAAAGGCCCTATTGCCTTAGGTCTGCCAGGCAAAATAAATCATTATTATTATATTATGTTATTCAGAAGCTTTTTCATACACAAAAATACAAAAACTCAAAAACTAAAAGAATTATTAAAACAAAAATAAAAAATGAGAAAGGAAGTACTGTCACTTCCTTGTGTTTCTTGCATAACGCTAAGAATCGTGCAGAATATTTCGTACGAATGCAAAGAACGGATAACCTTGTAACATAGAAGAAATCCAATAATATAATAATGCAAACATAAACTAACCGAAAGGTAATTAATAATTATTAACTTAAATAAGAAGTTTAAGTTTCTTAATCGAAAATAAATTATTATATGGTAGAACTCTATTGTAAATAGGCTATTATGGAATCAGCAATCTCGCAAATTCTGCAGCTCTCTGCACGAGGAAATAAACAGCCGGCTATTTGTTTTGTTAATGAAGTTGTTTTTGTGCCACCCTGCTTTTCTGTGTGACATAATAGTGACATTGATGTGTCTTGTTTTTGGCACACATAAAGGCTATGATAATAATAGAATCCTAGTACATCTCTTTCACAATGCTTCTTTTGACTGCAAATAAGTCTTCAAGTCCTTTATACCAACAGAATCAGGTACGAATATTGAAACTTCTTAAATAATTCTGGAATTTTACTCCGGTATTTCCACGAGGAATCAATCGGTCGTTTTTAATTATAAGCTCATAAAGTTGACTCCTTGCCAGGGCCCTGTCTCATAGAACTTGCTAGTAATATTAGTTAATAATATTAGAACTCATAAAATTATTTTTTAGTTATTTATTTATTTATTTACCAAAACTGGTACAATCCCTGAGCAACATGCTCATACTGGGACAGAAAAGATTAGAATACAATGGCGACAACAAATTACCATAGTCAATACAAAACATAGACACAAGAAGAAAAAAAAACAAGAAACTGAAACAGAATATACATAGCATAGTCTCCCACAAAGAAAGTAGTACAAAACAAAATATAACCAATCTTCTTTCATAGAAATATGAACACTACTCATAAAATCTCTTCACTAATATTATTAGTTAATTAGTCAGCTGATTAATTTGGAGGTTAAGTCTTGATTGTTGTTTGTGTTTTTTCCCTTTTTAGTCTTTTTGTCAATACTATTTCAAAGCAGCATGGCCTACATACATCTTCATAAATGTAACAAATAATAACTAGCTCTAAGAAATTAATGAACCTGCCAGGCACTTATTGAAGATAGCAGTAGGCATATGTACTAAAATCTGACCTCAAATCCTAAAAACTTATGACAAAAATTCCTTTGATAGCATATGTAAGCTTTTTCTATATTGTTAATTAAATCAGAGTGATTGATTATTCACAAATTTAAGATCACGAATTTTGAATTATATGGGTTTGAGAATAAGTTATTGGTCCAAAAACACTTATAGAAGAACACTTAGTATTATCAGCAAATTTTATTAGTTCTGTAGTCTATGAAACAGTTTACTAATAATTTTTGCAAAATTTACTAACAATTTAGAGCCAAGAACTCATAACTAATATTATTAGAAAATATTCTTACAAAACAGAAGAGACGATGAAGCATAAACGAGTTATTTTTCGTTTTTTTCCGAATTATCCCACATTAAAAAAAATTCTAAATATATCCTACGAGCCTATAATAATCCTCATATATAATAACTAATATTATTATGTATTTGCTAATAATATGAATGTTCTATGAAACAGGGCCTACGATGTTTGCTCACGACCACCAGGAAATAGTTAAAATGTCAGTATATTAATTTTGCTATCATAATACTGTGACAGGTGGCGTGCTTACTTTTTGAGATGTCGAGTATGGCTGTTAAAAAATGTTTATACAATTTTCACCAAAGGTAAAGTTCATCAACTTTTTAAAAAAAGGAATTCATGCTGACAAAGGATTGAGAACTGGAAAGCAGGACAATGGTGGTAGAATACAATAGAGATTGATACAGTGAATGTTCATTCAAGTTGAATTCAGATATCAGGCTAGGAAACGTTGTTGCTCTGGTATCATGATAAGACAGCATTGTCGTGCATATTATTATAGTGTATAGTAAGGACTCCCACGTGTTCGTGTCTGGACACGAGCTAGTGTTCTTAAAGATGACCATCCATTAGATGTGTAATCGGCCTAGGTGGCGCAGTTTGTATGGCTCTGTACCCAAGGTTCAATTCTCGGACCAGGTCTGTGGCATTTATGTGTGCCATGTCTGTAGTTTTGCATGCATGTAAAAATAACTCTTGTAATACAAAATTCCGACCCATGGCTACGATGACAGACATAAGTTGCAGTTCCATCCGCGTCAATAAATTACCACCGACCGAACAGTTAAGTATTTCTTTCAAAATATTTCGTTTTACCGCTGATTGAAATGTAGGTCAAACTTTCGTAACAAACTTCTTAAATTTTTCCCTCTTCATGATCACAGGTTTTCGGCTGTAAAAGCTATCATCGAATCATATTTTCTGAATTTGTGCCCAAATAACGAAAATGTATGAAAACTATGCAGATGATGGCTTAATCTGTTATTAATGGGATCTTCGTTATATTAATGAAGTGCCAAGATGGTCATATTTTACTTGGATCACGATGCTGATGAGCGATTTTTCCATTAATACGTTGTAAACAAATAAATGAATATATTATTTCATTGCATTGGGCAGTATGTACCTGACAGATCTCCCACTTATTAGGAGTATCTCGGCTTCTAACCCAGCAAAGATTTGTAGATTTTCAGATGACCCCACCCTCTTAGAATCGTCACTGTTTGCATCGAGTAATATTACTTAACGAACGCGGTAGGCTACTCATGAAATTAAGGAATACTTATAGTGGAAGGTACACTTCACATTTTAAACAATAGTTATTGGTACTTGATAGTTGAATACATATGTTTGGCAATGCATCGTCTAGTTCAGTCTATACCACAAGGATTCAGAAAGCTCAGCTGGATGTCTGATTTCAGTGCATACTTGAGCGTCCCACATTCGCGAGATGAGATCTCTGACCACCTACTGTACTATCAGCCAGCTTCCTGCAGTCCAGTCCCTCTGCATCTGACCAGAGATGACACACATCCTCATTATCATCCTAAACTCCTGCCACCTCCAACACTCCCACAATGCACTGCCAACAATTTACGCTAATCATACCATACCTTACACAGGTTGCGATGTCTTCTGTTACACGTCTCCGAAGTCACTAATCAAACAATCCAGCATACTTTTAAATCAAATCACTTAATTGGTTGTTCAGATCGGCTGAATGTCTATCCAAGGACATTAGCGCAATTGGAACGACCGAAAATTAGAATGGTACCACACATGTCATTTGAACTTATGACGGATGGTTTCCTTTTAATTCTCCACTCTTAATCCACTCTGAACTCTTTCCATCCTGTGACTCATAAGGGACTGTATTTCCGCTCTATGGGAATTTACAAAACTCCTACATACCAATGAATGATTGAAGTTTGACGTTTATTAACTTGAATAAACGTTACATTTAATTATTAGTTTACAATTTTTCTACAATTTTGTTTTCAAAGAAGCCACCCGAATGAGCAGGAGAACTCCAACTGCATGCGGAAAATATGAAAAATACAAACAATCTAATTTCTTGTGGAGGTTTTTAAACGAACATTCGACTTGCATGCTGGCGAGCCCTTGGACGTATCTTCAATAAATAGTCCAGTAGTAACCAGGCTACGAATAACGTAACGGAAGTATGTAGTGATTTCTTTGTAATATATGTAGCAATAACTGTACAAAATCTTTACATTGAGTGTAATTATAATTATTATTCTCGCACTTTTTGTAAAAAATCAAATTCAAAGTAATGCTTACTTCTCGTAACCACAAATTAGCCCACAACAGGCATTTATTTATATGTATACATAATGTTTACCAGTTAAAGATAACTTACTTATCTTAACACAGTTTAATCTTAGTTTAGTACTGAAAATATTTTTCAACGGTTTACGAAAATAAGATTTATTTTTACTTATTGTACCTAAAGAAGCGGGTTCTTCGTGTATGACTTCAACCAAGGGGCTATTGGATCATGGAACCACTGTCTCTTGAGTCAAGAGGTAGAGATGTTCCGCCACAATCTAAAATGCCCTTTCAGTCAACAAAAGTTTTCATGTATTTTCAGCACAGTTCTACAAATCGTCAGCTTATAGCCTCTCCTTACATAGGAGGATGCTATGAAGCATAATTTTGAGTTGCAACTCCAGTTCAGCTCCTATTAACAAGAGCAAATCATGATCAAGTCCTATAGGCTAAATGTTTTGAAAATTAATTATATACGTCGTCTATTGATGTAGACCTACATCCCTGAAGAATATAAATCTTTCTAAGAAGCGATACTCCCTTGGCCAGTTAATGAAAAAATAAATAGCAATCAAACTTGATTTTGTTTATATTTCCAACATATTGTATGAAAAACTTCATTCATTAAATTGTAACAACTTTCCTTATCAGTATAGATACGCGTTCTCTATGTAAATTCAGAGAAATAACAATAAGCCATATGTGTTGGAAGCAAATCATGTCAAATTTATCTTTTAATATTCATTTCACTGAAGAAAGGGCTTTATTCCAAAATGTTGTAACCCCATGTTCAACTAGGATATGCACGGGGGCTAAGGTTAATGTATTATCTAACGTTTATCTTCCTTTCATGTTATTTTTGGTGATGTTATAAATTATTGTTCTAATTACACATATAAGGTAAAATATTTTTTTTCATTTCTGAAAAATTATGATATTGGAATAAAGTCCTTATTAAATTAATGATCAATTGTCATTTATGAAGACCAGCTGTTCTACTGAAATTTTCCTCAACGATTTCAAGTTAAGGGCCCACTGACGATTTCAGTTGGTGATTGCTTATATCGATTTATGAACTTTGCTCTGAAAGTTTGGGCGCCCTTGGGTTTGACGTTTGCTCCTTTTTTTCTGTGGGTTCTCAGTTGTCCTCACGAAACTTAATGTAAATTCAGAGAAAATAACAATAAGCCATATGTGTTGGAAGCAAACCATGTCAAATTTATCTTTTAATATTCATTTCACTGAAGAAAGGGCTTTATTCCAAAATGTTGTAACCCCATGTTCAACTAGGATATGCACGGGGGCTAAGGTTAATGTATTATCTAACGTTTATCTTCCTTTCATGTTATTTTTGGTGATGTTATAAATTATTGTTCTAATTACACATATAAGGTAAAATATTTTTTTTCATTTCTGAAAAATTATGATATTGGAATAAAGTCCTTATTAAATTAATGATCAATTGTCATTTGTGAAGACCAGCTGTTCTACTGAAATTTTCCTCAACGATTTCAAGTTAAGGGCCCTCTGACGATTTCAGTTGGTGATTGCTTATATCGATTTATGAACTTTGCTCTGAAAGGTTGGGCGCCCTTGGGTTTGACGTTTGCTCCTTTTTTTCTGTGGGTTCTCAGTTGTCCTCACGAAACTTAATGTATCAGACTTCTTTAACTCTTGAAAATCCTTTTTTGCAATGGGATGGAACCCAAACCTCTAGATACATAATCACAAACGCTAACCATTAGACCTTTTTGCATTATTTCTGAATTCGTGATAGTCGAATTTTTAATATTACTCCAGAAAATTAAAAAATAAAACTATTTTAGATTGCATAATTCCTGCCTTTCTTCACTTTCGGAAGTGGAAAATAATTATTTTGCACCTTGGCTTTCTTTCCTAGGAATTGTATTTGAGATTTAGACCCAGGACTAGAGGCAAACAATGAACATCCTAATTATTCTGAATTTAAACATTTATCTTTATCCATATCAGAGGCTGTTTTCAGTACTGCAGATACCTAAGTTACAGATAAAAAAAGGTGCACCTTGCTTTTCTAATTATTAACGAGGTATTTCGTTATTTAAAAAAGTAAAGATAACACGTCAAACACAAGCAAAACGTCATTGACTTATTATAACCATTCATTCGCAATGAATTCATAAAGGATTCGTTTATAACCTATATTTCCTGAGACTCACTTCTCATACGCACCGTACAAAACAAAAGTATATTAGGCGCAGTAATACGTCTTTAAAATAATAATAATAATAATAATAATAATAATAATAATTTAAAACGGTAATTCTTTATTAATCTGGCAGACTTGACGCCTTAAGGATTTCTCTTGCAATTCCGGGGTGCGCGGGCAAAGAGAGTTAAGTCGACTTTCTTGTTACTGAGAATTAGAGTGACTTAACAAACTATACCAGCCCAACATAGCTTCAGAGATGGATAAACCTATAAGGCACACATTCAGAACTACCGTAAAGTAAAGTAAAGTAAAGTAAAGTAAAGTAAAGTAAAGTAAGGTTTTCCCTATCACAAGCCATGGAGGCCCAGAGGGTTCTAGGAGTATGAGGTTCCCAGATTTTTAGACAATCTGCACGTGAAGGTGGTAAGGTTGTCAGCCTTACGCACCGGCTGCCTTTACCCCAGGTACTCATTTCTGTTAGAGGCTGAGTCGACCCCAGGGCCATAGTGCCACCAGAAGGATTAGGCCAATTGAAAAACTCCAATTACCTCATCGGGGATCGAACCCGCGACCTTCCGGTTTGTAGCGAAGCGCCTCAACCACGACGCTACGGCGTACCCCCTCATAATTACCGTACAATTTTGAATATTACTTACTGAACTTAACACAAATGTAGAGAACATTTTTATCTATAACTCTACGGACATATCTCAATTTTATAGGATGGTGGAATTAACTCTCTTTGCCCGCGCACCCTGGAATTATCCAGAGACAATTTTTTTCAAAAAGAATGGAACAATCAATTACAGTTATAATTCTACAAGTTACATATACAGACTTAATTAATTATGGGTCATTCCATATTAAATCAACAAATTTTAAGCAAATTTTTTGCCGCACCATTTTTGATTTTGATGAAATTTGGTAGGTGATGTGTACCAGTCTTCTGAACCCCAAAACAAATCTTGTTACACCTCTAAAAAATTTTACTCCTGAGATATAGACATTTGTTTGGAACACGAACAAGCAAAAAATGTAATTTCTGACCTATTTTCTGAAAGCCGTAGAATTTCTATTTGAATCAGTAGGATGATCAAATAGGGCTCATTGGAAAGCTTAAAGAATGGACTTTCATTTGTGCATTTGTTGATTTAATATGGAATGACCCTTATGTCTTTTTTTTTTAATAAAATGAGCCTATTTTACCAATATGAATGACTTTATTACTTTAACAAAATACTGAGGAAAGAAGTAACTTACGCTTACCTTGCATCTAACATAAGTAAAAGTGCCGGTAGCTTTAATTACATACTGGTACCACTTTTTCACGTTTCTAAGTGTCTTTCGCGTTCGGGCTGTTTGATTCCAGAAAATATCGATGGCATTTATATGTGCGAAAATGCGTCAGTCCCATGTCTTTAGGTTTACAGACATATAAACAACCACCGTTAAATAAACATAATAACCAACTTCTCACATTCATTTCCTTGGTTTTTGTTTCTTATTGCCTTGCTTTATTCGATAAGAGGATATTTCAGAATATTTCGCCAGAGACAAACATATTTAAATTGAATAAGACGACTCTTCAATTTACTTCGGATTTACAGCTTATTTAAAAGACACACATATGAAATTAGTTTTGGATTCCACCAGAGAGCAGAAAAGGGATGTATAGAGAGGTTTTTTCTTTTCTTGTAGCCATGGAAACAGGTTTACGTAATAACGTGAAGAAGCAGTGGGCTGGAAGATATTGCTTCTTCGAGATACTTGACTTTATTTCTGGAGAAATGGTTTCGCGGTATCTGTCTACTTACTGGTAAAAGAAAAAAATCTTTTCAAGCTCTCCCCAACCCATATCTTCTAACTTATCTATGTTCTCAAGTTCCTACTTCATCTTTTGGCTTCTTGTGCTCCGCCCTGTTTATAAACTGCGAAATATCACTTCAGGAAATAATAGCGTTTTGACGTGAATGTCATCCACTTATGAGTAATGGCTACATTTATAACCTCCAAATATCCAAATAAGAAAGAAATAAGTGTTAACCTAAAATGATTCAAGAAATGTGTGGGAAGAATATTGAAATCTATACTCCAGTAAACCAGAAAGATTGAGCTGTAAAGTACTAGTTCTGCTTGAGTCATAGATTTTCCTGATATAGATAAAGATTCGCCCTATTTGTCCCTGAAAATCGTTATCGATATCAGACAGATAAAAAAAATAAAAGATAAAGAAAATGTATTCAATGGACCCATAAGAGAAAGATAAAGGTAAAAGGAAAAGTGATCCCTATACAGGCCATGGAGGCCCAGAGGGTTCCAGGAGGTTGAGGCTGATATTAACATAATAAGGTGCACCTGCACTGGAACTATCTATGGATATTGTTTCATGTGCCGAATGTCCAAAATATGGGAGCCTCGGACAACAGGGAAAAACATTATAAGCATAAAACAAGAGAAAATGAAGAGGGAAGTTTTTGAAATTCAATCTGATCTTTGTAAATAATATTGTATTTATGCATCACAAAAATCGGTCGGCGAATGTGTGAAAGGTTCTCGTTAATATGGAATGCTTATTCCCACAGTGTCCCTAGGGAGTGAGCTATCATTTCGTATGAGTCACCCCACTGTCATTGCTTAACTCGCCATTTCCTTCCAGCGGCTGGACCACACAACGGCCGAAACAAATTCATACTTTTAACACCGTTTACAATATTTATCATAGCAGTTAACTTTAAGTACGAACAATCGTTTTTGTAATTTATTAAAGTTCATAAACCCACAACCCGATTTTAAAAGTTAATTACCAACTAGTAACAAAATTTATTTCCCCTATTTAATGTATACGCCATTAGTTACAATATTGCTGAGTAAATTCAATCGATATTAGTATGAAAAAGTTAATAACCCCTTTTGGCATAAATAGGGGTACGCCGTAGCGTAGTGGTTGAGGAGTTGCGCTACAAACCGGAAGGTCGCGGGTTCGATTCCCGATGAGGTCGTTGAGATTTTTCAATTGGCCTAATCCTTCTGGTGGCACTATGGCCCTGGGGTCGACTCAGCCTCTAACAGAAATGAGTAGCAGGGGCAATTCTGGGGGTAAAGGCGGCCGGTGCGTAAGGCTGACAACCTTACCACCTTCATGTGCCGAATGTCCAAAATCTGGGAGCCTCAACCTCCTGGAACCTTCTGGGCCTCCATGGCCTGTATAGGGATCACTTTACTTTTACTTTGGCATAAATAGGTCTACAGTTTACGTGAAGTAATAAATTAATTTAAAAAAAAAATAAAAAATTACGCATCCGCACAGTCAAACTGAAGCTATAGCTTCTCTGGTCACTATTCCACAGATGTTGAGTTCCATTTTATGTATCAAAAAACACACCTCTAAAAACGAAATTTGCACAAATTAGGGACTTAATCAAAATAAGTATTGAGAAAGTTAATTAGTTACTTCTAGGCAAAAAAAATCATGAATTGATTCTTAAAAAACAATGAAATAATAAATTATATTGTTTTGAACATAAATTTATTTAGAAAACTATAATTCGATTTAGTTTTATAATTTGTACAATTGACATGACAATATATTATGAGAATAATTTATAAACGGGTATGAGGTATGAGGTATGAAGAAACAGCTTATTGCATAGATGGGCTTTCGATAATTTTTGTCCCGTTGGGTCCTCTTAAAACGTAACTTATGATTGGTTCTAGTACGTAGGCTTCCATTGCTCCTATCCTGAAAACAATAATGTCTGAAAATCGATATTTTCCTTGAATTCTGTGGTATAAGCCTTTACATTAAAATATATTTTTCATTCTGTCCAGATCACATGTTTAACTATCATTTAATTCTTCTTGCTGATGAGGAGTTCACTGAAAGGGCAAGCTCAAGAATATAATACCCAACCTGGTGCTCCTAATCTTTTGCACATCTCTCCATCATAAAAGGAACACCTTTGAGACTGGCGAAGTTAAAACTACATTTAATTTTAATATAGATGTCCCCTTTGTAGTAGTTAAATTAACTTATGAATAATAATAAATTTATTCATTTATTTATTTTTGTTGTAAAATGAGGGAAATATTATGATATAACATAGTAGACGTTATACTGTCATTACTAACCAAGAATACCGAGAGAAATTTTCCATTACTTATCAATTTTACTAGGTTCAAGTTAAGCAACAATAATCATAAAAGTAACAAAATGTAACTTAAAAGGAATTTATTTTAGCTGTAAATCTGTCAAAGCTATTGTTTTAAGAGATAACTTATAGGCGTAGGCGTATATCATTTGTGTACAATTATATTTTAATTCATATTTGAATAAAAAATGTAATTTGAATTCAAAGTTAAAATTCTAACCTGTAAACTGTAAAAGGATTGTTAATAAGTTATCTAGTTAAAATGTTTTTAATCTGTAATTAATGATGCTGTATCTTTATCGTATTTTAACTGTACAATTTTAAAATATTGGTGTACACAAATGATACAGACCTATTAATTTTCTCGTATAACAATAGCTTAGATCACTGTGGTTCAACTCGTGGCCCGCGGGCCAATTCCGTCCGAGTTCGTTAATCAACCGACCCCCGAACTCGTCTTTTTGCATTTCTTTGTAATCCACCGTCACCTATATTTTCAATATTTTGAACATTATTCACTGCCATGTAGCATTGATAGCGACAATACCTTCTATAATTTCGGAGCTATGTGGCCTACAGACTGACAAGTTTTCTTGTATCACTGAGAAATTGTCTGACCATCGAGTTTTGGAGACCCAAACTTGCGAAATTGTGCTTTGAAAATACTATCCATGTTTAGTAGTAGCCTACGTATATATGCGAGTGTGCATTTTCTACCACGAAACTGTTAAAAACTAAGCAGAGGAACAAACACAAGATTTACTGAAACCATCACTGCGGCTTGCCATTATCCGAATGGAAATAGATATTGAATCTGTAGAAAACCAGCACGTAGATGAATTTTCTCATTAAGTGTATATGTGATTGTTATCTTTGTATTATTTGAGTTTGTAAAATAGGCCTCTAAGACAATCTAGTTTGATCTATCACATTCTTCCCATTTTTTAATAATTGTAATAATAATTTAATTTGTAATATTAATATATTATTCTGGCCCGGGAATTAATTTTGAAAGTGTCTTCTGACCCTTGACCCGAGAAAAATTGGACCACACTGTTTTAGATAGATGCACAGTTAAAATCATTTCTATGTACATTTTGTTATTTTTAAGAATTTTGTTGCTTCACTTGAACCTAATAAAATTGATTGTAAGTTCTTTTCACTGCTACTGATGTATAAATGTGTCACTTCGAACAATTGTTTGAAGCAGAAATAAAGTAATGTTTTATGTAAAATGTGAGGATTTTTTCTATCTATTACATTAATTAATTATTATGAAGCCAGTTGTTGTGGTTAATTCTTTTCATGTATTTCAAACTTAGAGCCCACTGATGGTTTTACTTGATGATTGATTATATAAACATACAAATTCAACAATATAAAGGTTCATGTCAAATTGTCCATCATTACATTTCTTTGTGATAGTAATAAAATCAGGTAAACTGATGTAACAATTTGCCAGTATGTTTTTGTTTAATCAGTTATGATTGCAGTTATGATATGCAGAATACAAAAAAAAAGTCAAATTGGCTGGTTTCGGGATTTGAACCATGGAGCTCCAGAATGTGAGGCCAAGACGTTACCATCTCGGCCACATGGGTCAGTTTAACGTTCTAGTTGGATAAGCGCATGTAAAGCAATAGTGTTATTTGTCATAGCTAACTGTATTTTAATTGCCAAAGCCTTATAAGATCACAGTAAAACGATAGGCTATGTTGTCAAATTAACTGATTTGCATTTTTTTAATAAATTCTTTCGAATACGTATATTACCATAAAATAGGCACTAAATTGAGCATTACTCCGAAACAGGTCAACCGATTTTATCCAATATCAATAGACGTCTTTCCATGGATATTATAAATGTGTATACCAAGTTTCATAAAAATCCGGTAAAGCGTATTTGAGTTACCGCGTCTTTAAAATAGACACTAAATTGGGTTTTACTCCGGTACCGGTCAACAGATTAGGTTCAAATTCAAATCTAATAGGGTACTTTTCATGGGCGTCATAAATGCGTATACCAAGTTTTATGGAAATCCGATACAGCGTATTTGAGCTATGGCGCCTTTCTAATATAATCTATTAAAATAGGCACTAAATTGTGCATTACTCCGGTACCGGTGAACCTATTTGGTTCAATATCAATAGGGTTCTTCCCATGGACATTATAAATGTGTTTTCCAAGTTTCATAAAAATCCGAAAAAAGCGTATTTGAGTTATGGTGCGTACAGACACACGGACAGACGGTCGGACAGACAGACAGACGGACAGACATTTTTTTCGTCCCCCACATAATCTCATAAAGTACCATACTAGCACTTAATAAAGGTATAGGCCTAAGATAATTAGTCTATGAAAATATTAAAGTTATGAAGTTATCGGTCATAAAGTTGTTCGTCAATCTTAAATTCAGAAAAGTGTACCACTCCAGTGCCTTGCTATTTCAGAAATAACGATTCTTTAAAAGACGGATAAAAGTTTTTATTGTTTTTATTTTTTTTTTACTATTATTAATGTGAAGGTAAAGTGATCCCTATACAGGCCATGGAAGCCCAGAGAGTTCCAGGAGGTTGAGGCTCCCAGATTTTGGACATACGGCACGTGAAGGTGGTAAGGTTGTCAGCCTTACGCACCGGCCGCCTTTACCCCAGGAGTGCTCTTGGTACTCATTTCTGTAAAAGGCGGAGTCGATCCCAGAAGGGCCACCAGAAGGATTAGGCCAATTGAAAAACTCCAACGACCTCATCGGGAATCGAACCCGCGACCTTCCAGTTTATAGCGCAGCGTTTCAACCACTACGCTACGGCTACGGCGTAGGCTACTATTAACAATAAGAACAGTGGCATTGGGAAGTTATGTACTATGTTCATTGTACAATAATGCCCAAGAGGATGATGAACAATGTGACTTCAACTTTAATTATAATAAAATCAGGTAAACCGATTTAACAAAGTGCCAGTATGTTTTTGTTTAATCAGTTATGACTGCAATTATGATATTTAGAATATGTTTTTTTTTTAATTGATTTCCGAGTTAAGCTCCAGATTTATTTATTAAGCAGGGCTTACGGAAGAACAAAGGTTTAGTTCTTTTTAATCAGATTAAAATCTTCCAGCATCAGCTGAACTGCACAGATTTGTGATATCTTGACAATCGCAAACTCACATAAAAATACAAAAAAAAAGTGAAATTGGCCGGTACGGGATTTAAACCATGGAATTCCAGAATGTGAGGCCAAGACGTTACCATCTCGGCCACCTGGGTCAGTTTAACGGTCTAGTTGGATAAGCGCATGTAAAGCAATAGTGTTTTTTGTCATAGCTAACTGTATTTTAATTTCCAAAGCCTTGTAAGATTACAGTAAAACAATAGGCTATGTTGTCAAGATGACTGATTTGCATTTTTTTTTTTAATTCTTTCGAATACGTATATTACCATAAAATAGGCACTAAATTGAGCATTACTCCGAAACAGGTCAACCGATTTTATCCAATATCAATAGACGTCTTCCCATGGACATTATGAATGTGTACCGTAGGCCTATATCAATTTTCATAAAAATCCGGTAAAGCATATTTGAGTTACCGCGTCTTTAAAATAGACACTAAGTTGAGTTTTACTCCGGTACCGGTCTACCGATTTAGTTCAATATCAGTAGACGTCTTCCCATGTAAATTATAAATATGGGTATACAAAATTTCAGGAAAATCCAATAAAGCATATTTGAGTTATCGCGACTTCTTATATCTAATATATAAAGTCGAATGTGTGTTTGTGGGTATGTATGTATGTATGTATGTATGTATGTATGTTTGTTCCTTATACAAATCTACATTTCTTTACCAATTTACACGGAATTTTGCACACATAGCCTACCCAGTTAAGCCCGGAAAGTATAGCGGTCAACATTAAAATTGAAACAAATCAGTCCTTCCCTTGAAAATTATATAATTTCTGTGAATATTCTACTGAAAAAAATGAAATGTTGTTCAGTCACATGGCAACAGTGAATTGTTTACTGTGATTACATAGGGCCTTGGCAACTATATAGCCTAATGCTGGACTTTAACGAATTATGATTCCATGTAATATATTGGCGAAAATACTTACTGAAAAATGAATTACACGAAAATAAAGCACAGTGTGATGCAGTCACATAACTTTCTCTACCCTCGACATAAGAAATATTTTCTCACTTCACATTTTGATGTAGAATAAGAGGTCGTATTGCAGGAACAACTTAAGTGTGTGAGTATGCTATATCAGAAGTCGGTAAATAGTCAGTTATCCATAGCTGTAGGCTTTGTATTAGTTGAGATTTATCATAGGCCCTAAGCATGGGATGGAACATTTTGAGTCCTATACTCGCAGTATATTATGTCCCGGGTTTTAGGGGAGGAAAGTATGAAAGTGATACTGCATTTCTATTTTATTTCAGGTCCGAAACGGTTTAACATGAGAATGAGAAATAAAATTTTCCGTCAAGTCAATACAATTTTATGTAATTTATGTTTCTTCTTATTTCAACCCCTCCCAGGCATGATGAGTAGAAGCAACGGAATGCAGCATTTGACATCCTCTATGAACCATAAAAAGCTATATCTAGCGTTTTCTGAGGGAATAATCTGAGTGCCATATGTTGTTCTTCCTCATTTCGAATTCTACATACATTATTATATCAGGACCTAGAGTTTCAACATCGAAAGTCCTCCATAAGTTAATTTCAAATAACAAAATACAAAGCCCAGGCGACGCCGGGCCTTTTCAGCTAGTATTAACATAAAAGGCATTATTCCGGTACTGGCCAACCGATTTGGTCGAATATCAATAGGCATCTTCCCATGGACATTATAAATGCGTACACGAAGTCATAGGCGTAACGAGGGGGGTTTTGGGGGTTTGAACCCCCCCCCCCCCCATTTGATTAAAAAAGGGAAAATAGTACTATTTATTTCATTACTGTGATATATCACCTTTTTTTAAAAATCTGCTTATAAATTACTTAATATGAGTTTAAAGCGTGGGAAGCTTAAAACTCGTTATTGTGCACCTTAATTTTTAAAATTTTCCGGGGGGAGGACCCCGGAACTCCCCTCTCCAGATGTTATACCCCCCCCCCCACCATATGGTCGGCCTGGTTACGCCTATGCACGAAGTTTCATAAAAATCCTATAAAGCTTATTTGATTTATTGCGCCTTTAAAAGAGACACTAAATTGAGTTTTACTCCGGTACCGGTCAACAGGTTAGGTTCAAATTCAACAGGGTACTTCTCATGGACGTCTTAAGTTCGTATACCAAGTTTCATGAAAATCCGATACAGCGTGTTTGAGTTAAGGCGCCTTTCTAATTTTATCTATTAAAATAGGTACTAAATTGGGCATTACTCCGGTACCGGTGAACCGATTTGGTTCAATATCAGTAGGGTTCTTCCCATGGACATTATAAATGTGTTTTCCAAGTTTCATGAAAATCCGAAAAAGCGTATTTGAGTTATGGCGCGGACAGGCAGACAGACAGACGGACAGACATTTTTTCGTCCCCCACACAATCTCATAAAATACCATACTGGCACTTAATAACGTAATAATATTAATGTTGACAAGGGCGATGGTAATATTGACTGAATTATGGATGAATAGCCTATGTGAGCTCATGATAATGTTTCTTATTCTAGGTAAGACCCGAGACTGGAAGAATTCATCGAAGAGAAATAATGAAGTTCGCTAAATGGTCAGTGTCTTTGTTTTATTTTTCTCAACATTAACATCATACAATTTAAGTAGCTTGCATAGCATATTAATTACACTGATTGCATGTAAATATAGTGTCTTTGTAGAAATAGTCTTATATGATGTGATGTAAAACATTTTAATTGGCATGAAGTGATAATACTGTTCACATTAAATGATAAAATTTACTTAAATCCCTCTATTACATATAATTTACATATGCATGGATTAAACGTACGCAACTACAAATTTTGTTTATCTCCGGGTGATTGCATTAGTTCGCTGGAATTTACTACAGTCTCGAATTATAAAAGGTGCTAAATTCTATCTCGTTGCAGGTTTGTAGGATTTTCTTAAATAGTTAATCTTTCCTCCCGTGTTCTCCAGATTCTGCATCAGAATCATTATAATAATAAGACTAGCCTTTAATTGATATTCTGTACAGAAAATTCTCCATTAGTAGGGTTAGTGTAGGGCTAAGCTACGCTTTCATATAATATTTCTTATTTGTCTCAAGATGGCTTCAGAGCTATCCTTCATCCTCGTTTTCATTCCTGCCCGACTTTAATTACTATTTAAATCGTGTCCCAAATGGCAATAGAATGATAAAAACGATAGATTTTGGGGTTAGACAAATTATAGTAAGAACATTATAGGAGAAAAATTCCTCTGACACTGGGACTTGAACCCAGGACCTTTGGCTATTCGCGCCAATGCTCTACCAACTGAGCTAAGCCGGAGTTCAATTCACAGCGCCAGATGGAACCTTCCTCCTATGATTGCCCTAAATGGTCAAGTTGAATGTTAACTGTACAATAACGGTGGGAGCCCGGTCACAAAAATCACTAATTAGTGTGCCTCACAGTACTGCATATGACATAGCTTGTCTGTCTGTGAGGTAGACCATTTAGGATAATCAATCATAGGAGGAAGGTTCCTTCTGGCGCTGTGAATTGAACTCCGGCTTAGCTCAGTTGGTAGAGCGTTGACGCGAATTGCTAAAGGTCGTAGGTTTAAGTCCCAGTGTCGGAGGAATTTTTCTCCTCTAATGTTCTCATGTAATGTCCAACAGAGACAATAAACTGTGGTTCATTAATACTTACATATATCCAAATTATAGTAATGTGGAGCACAAGTTGTCAGTCTACATAACACTGCATATTTTGCTTTGTGCTGATTGTAGAAAACAAATTGAAAGGCTCACAAAAAAGGTGGTACAAATGAAAAAAGCCTAAAATTTTATTTCAAGTGATAAAATTACTCTCAGATGCCTGAACAGCTCAGGAAAATTGTTTTGTTTTTAAATTGAAGAATAGTAAATGTTTAAACACAAAATTTAAAAACTCTTATTTCGTCAGTTCTTCGCTTAATTGAGAATACTTTTACATATGAAATAAAATTTTCTCCACTTGTCACTTAAAACCCTTCAATTAGACTTTAATAAAAAGCTTACTGCATTGTTGACATGATTTATAGCCGTATAACTTGACTGGCATGACCAAAAAAAATTGTGTAAAAGGAGAAATACAAGATTAATAGAGTAATGCTTTGTGTCACAATTTAAGGAATTTTATTTACGTGTTAGAATTGCCGTTCATGAAAATGTTCATTGTTTTCCCATTTATAAACCCGCTGATGTCAGTCGATGTGTGCTTATATTAATGTAAATTCTGCTATGAAAGGATTAAATACAGAGGTTTTACGTAACTTGTATATACAGATTAACTCTCAAACTATGTTCATAGCTTCCTAATAGTTTAGATA
Organism: Ectobius pallidus; assembly: GCA_964059195.1. NCBI lineage: Eukaryota > Metazoa > Arthropoda > Insecta > Blattodea > Ectobiidae > Ectobius > Ectobius pallidus. The sequence continues at coordinate 89,394,267 of CAXKWD010000008.1, forward strand.
CGGTACAAAATTGTAAGCCTGCTTCAACAATTTTGATTCTGTTAAACAATTGCTATGATGATTTTTCTTTTGATTATTTTATTAGTTCACATAGAATTGTCTAATGAGATAATATTATTGTATTATATTTTTTGTGAAGATCTTACGGGTTCCATGTCACCATGTTACATTGGTGATAATATCCAGATGATAATTTACATTTAATCCAGATACCAGTAGTAGAAAAATGAAAATATTAAGTCCATAATTTATCAAAATTATCGTAGAGTAAAAAAAAAAAATATTAATACGAGATAGCATTTAAGTCAACTTACATTTCCCAACGCGGAATAGTTCGCTGCGTTAGAGACAAATAATTATAGGTTATATGTGAATTTAGACTTTCCCAGTGTTGAGAATATATTATTGTTTCTCGGGCTTTCAACCGGGCGAGCAGGAGGATTGGCTCCAACCCTCCATCTACAGGAAACACTTTACTTTTTATTCAATTAAGAGTCACAAACTCATATACTCATTCGATGTATACATCGAAAGAATCAGATAAAACAAAAACGTGAAATGAGAAATGCTGGTATTATTACACTTATCTTTACGTCCTGCTGCGAACGACACAAAAATAATACTGACCTAAACCAAAAGTCAATCTTCCCAGCATAATGACCACAATTACTTATAATGTGACCTTATATTTAGTCATTTGAGAAAAAATTTCAACGTTTTCTTTCTATGCCTTTCACTCGTCTTTAAGACTCGAAGTTATTTTAGTACGTTGTCACTCATATAATGTTTATACTAGGGATGGGTCCTCGATACTTTCGATACCTCGATACTCTCGATACTTGCATGGTATCGGCATCGAACGATAGTTCTGAAAACTCGCTCGATACTTTTTCGATACTTTTGTAATTCTGCAATTCTGCAATTCTGCAATTAAGTGAGAATGCTAGTATGTTTTAACAAAAACTTGTAAGTGGACTGTTTAAAAAAACTAATTTTAGTTTTAATGTAGAGTTTAAAAATAATTATAGGCTACTGATGATATTAAATTTTGTCTCATTAAATATGCAGACTTAATTAATTTAGTGGTATTACTCAATTCTCTCAAATTTTAATTTTTAATGTAGGCCTACCTATTTATTGAAACTGGAAATGTTGAAGGTATCGAGTATCGAAGTATCGAGTATCCAGGAAAAAATCATGTATCGGTATCGAGTATCGAGAAAATCTGGTATCGACCCATCCCTAGTTCATACTCGTACTATACGTGTATACAACAAAATTGTATTTTTCGTATTTCATTTCCTTATCTCCGTGAACTGTAAGATGTTGTGAAGGTAACGAAATGAAAAGAATAATTTGTGCTGTGTACTTTTGAAATTATACATTAATTAAAGATGAAATAAAAAGTAGAAAATGACGTTTACATTTTTATTTTTGAAAGACAACTAATTGTAATTATTGTTCTTGTGTCTTAGGAAATTTTACTTATCCGAAAACCCTTTATTATATTGTGTTCACTTAGATAATTTTTGGGGCAAAATGATGTGGATATAAGCTATAGTTCCGCAATTCATTACATGTCTAAATTTCAAAAATTCATGGATTGAATTTTGTTTTATGTTATATCAACAACGTAAAAGTAGTTTTCGCTTTTGTAAATTATTAACATGATTGGACAAGACCTCTACATATTTTCATGGCCTTGTAGCGTAAGGCAATGACGCATGAGTTGAAATTGATCTGCAATCGATTCGTCCTACTCTATAGCTACAAAATCTATCTATAGCTGAATGTAAGTTTATTCTTAGCTCATTTATTACAAAGTCAACTAGTAGGTCAGTAAGCACATCTGTGCAGAGTTTCAAGTTATGGTAGGTCTTGAATATATTATTAGATGCAGTATGCGGAGTCTGTTACCTGAAACATTTGCAATCTCGAATAACACTATCAATTATACTTTTGATCCTCCGTCAAGAAAATGAACTGTTTTGTCCATTTCCTGCTTCTTTTTATTTACCGGTACTTTATTGTCTTGATTCTCCATAAGATTCTCAATTGAATGGAGAACATGGCTTATCCTTTTGGGGAAATAAGAATAATTAATTAAAATTTGAGCGGTAAATAAATCGTTGTGTTAGTGTTCAGATGTACGGTACTAGAACAGCTGTTCACAACCTGTGCATTCAAGACATTTCCCAAAAATCAACACTATTTCTAATGCCGCATTCTTACGCGAATCCAAAATTTAAGCTCTTATGTCCTTTAAGAACCTTAGACCATAGAAATCAAACTTGATGCCATGTCTTTCAGTGAGACAAAACTCGCGAATCTTACAGCTTCCAAGTCATACTCAACCCATGCGTTTATTTTTTTATAATATTATTTATATTATTAGGGTTTGTGTCAGACCACCTGCGTGGTCTCTTGGCTAGGGACATTGGCTACGGATCCGTAGGCTTTGGTTTGATCCTCGGTACCTTCTCGGATTTGTCTCAGGTAGGGAAGTCTGGAACGGGGTGCACTCAGCCTCGTGATTCAAACTGAGGAGCTACTTAATAAATAAATAGTGTCTCCAGTCACGTTCAATAACGATCATGGGTGTGGACATGCTGATCATATACCTTCCAATCCTGCCATCTGACTAGGGTAAGCAGCGGTCGGATGGTAAGCCGAGTCCGTTAAAGGATGCAGGATGGAGTTTTTTTAGCGTTTATGTCATGTATTTCATTACAAAATTTTAGACTAAATATTATTTTAATATTACTTTCATGTTGTGTTAGACAATAATCTAATAGACTACACTGCTCGCAATAGTTAAAAGGATTTTATTAATACGCTGATAACCAATCAGAGGAGCTGCCACTTTTACGCCTCTTAGAATTTTGCAGTTTGAGATGGTACAAGTCATGTCATTTTCCATAACTCCACCCGTGTATGCCTTTAGTTATAGCGAGCAATATAAATGTCCTGAATAATACCTAAATAATATTTTAATGAATCTTCCACAGCAAAAAAAAATTAGGGGGTGGTAGCACTTAAAAATTTAGAACCGCTGTACTAGAACGAATAAATCAGTAGCGTAAGTTTTGACTCTTCAGGAAACGAATTTGTTACTTATGTGTTCCTAATAATTTTCCTTTGTAGTAGAATTAATTAAGAAATTACATGTTAAAAATATGTATGCGAAATTCTTGACACTTAAGTGGTTGTAATATGAACAGAATAAAAACCTTTTTCTTTTTTGTACGCGAAGAACGAACTGTTTCTTGTGAATTCCTACGGTCGCCTTAGAAACCCTGCTTAGATTAAACGCATAGCAACGATGATGAAGAAGTTGACTAGAGAACTCAAGCTGTAACCATAAGAGGTTACGAACGCAGTAAGGGTTGTATTTAACAACTCAGTAATTGCGTCAATCCATTGCCATCATCGATCAGTACTTTTAAAGATCATTTTAACAAATGGAATTAAGTAGGCCTACATTTTCGAAATTTATTGCCTATGCTTTATTAAATAACCCTTTGATAGGGTTGTTCGCCTCGGTACCTAACAACAGGAATAGAGTATATGAATGTTTTATGGAAACAAACATTTTTGGCAGTAACTAGTTTATAAATATATTCACCAAAAGCCAAAATCGATTTTCGAATCAGGGTAAATTTTCTCTAAAGATGGTAGCATTATGATTGTTAATATTTATTTGATTAATTATTTTCAGTGGCGGACGCAGAGGGGGGGATTGGGGGGATAGATCCCCCCCCCCCCGAAATTTGAAAAAAAGCTATATATGCACTCTAAGTGGCCCGTTTTATAATCTAATTATATATGCAAGTTAATTTTTTTTAGTATTCCTTCTGTACCTTCTCAAATCCCCCCCCCCCCGAAAAAAATTCTGCGTCCGCCACTGATTATTTTTATTATTTGCTTTATTTATTAATATCAGCCATTTCATAATTACGGGTGGGACATTCTAGCAAATTATAAAAACTATTTTTGTTTATTACATATCATAAATAATAAACTAGAATTGGTTCTTCACATTCTGTAAAATTTACAATGCCTTCTCCTCCACACTAAATGCAAAGCATTATTTAAAATTTATTTTAAATATTTTAAATTTGTTTTTCAAAATCTATTATGGTGGGACATAATTTGGACACGATTTTAATTATGCAAAACAAAAGTTCATTTGCTGTTCTGCTATTACTGTCAGGGTCTTAATGTTGTTATTAATGAAGGTATGAGGGATTAAATACAAAATATAAACTGTTACGAGGTTGTCAGAACATTTATTTAACTCATCAATAATAATTTAACAAAACTATCACCATTACGGGTGGGACAAAAAGTTACTTGTTTGTTATTTTACATAGTAATTAACCACACATTTTTTTTAAGTTAAACTTATACAAAATTGTACCTTAAGATGTATATTTTTTCCAATGAAAATGGACATACAGTAGCTGATTACTCTTGACTACTTGTATTAAAGAGTGTTAAAATCCTGCCAAAAATGGCAAAAAAAAGTAACTCAACGCAATAAATAAGTAAATCGACAGATTTTACACATTAAACCACTTCAGATACACCTAAGTCCTTAATATTCAGAGAATTTGAGGTTTTAAACTTATTTTTGACCATCCAATTAAAATAATTTTATAACTTCTCTCTTTGAGGGAAAAATTCCCATATTTTATGAAATGGCTGTGTACAAAACGTAAACGAGCAAACAATCCCTACCGGAGAGTAGATATTTGTTACACAGTTGGCAGAAGTGCATAGAGTGATAATACTAGAGTGCAACAAGGTTGGTCGGCGTGACCAGTGTTTGTGGATAATTTTACAATTTGTTCGTGTCGGAAACCTTGAAGTGGGGATAGACAGGAAGCTTCTACTCCCACTAGTGTAAATACACGGACACACGGCGTCGCGCTTCGCTCTGTGGGCGAATCTGGGGCAAGGCTTCCTTCCACCTCGTAAAAGACGCTATTATGCAACGCTGACCAGCGGACCACCACTAATGCACTATTTGCACCTTATAATCCCACGTCTGTGACCATTCTGAAACCATTGAGAACGTGCTTTCCTATCATACAACCAAGAGAAACAGTTTGCCATTTGGTCTGTTTGTAAATTTCATCTATGATGAAAACACCCTGTTCAATTTCGCAGGAATGTTCCTTGAAGTTATTAAAAATACTTATATATGCAGATTTTTATTTTTTATTCTGTATCAAGATTATAGCCGTTTTAACGATTCCCTTTAATGCAATATTCAGCTTCTTTCAACGATTCTAACCAAACTGTTCATGCTGTATACAATTGAAGACTACTTCCACTCTTGATAGTAAAATTTTATACAACTTTATTCCAGTATATTTTTGACGTAACTCCAATTTTTTTTTACCGACACTTCGTCTGTGTCTCTGTAAATTTCTCCGTTATTCTGTCGCGACCAAAGTGTTGTTTGATTTTTGTTCAATCTGGCATGAATGTTCCTTGAATCGACGTATCTATGTAAGGATTTGTAATTTTTTATTACGTTTCAAGAAGTGGCCGTTTTAACTTAGATTTTTGTTACGCCAGGTCCATTGTTCACAGAACTGTTAGTATGTTTTAGAATAAATGGCTAATTAATTAAATCAGGCAATCTGATGTAACAAAGTGCAAGAATGCTTTTGTTTAATCAGTGATAGTTGCAATTATGATATGCAGAAAAGAAGTTATTTTTGTAATCGATTTCCGAGTTAAGCTCCAGATCGATTCATTAATCAGGGCTTACGGAAGAACAAAGGTCTAGTTTGATAAGAATATGGGAAGGAATATGTGGGTAGTGATATTTGTCAAAGCTATCTGTATTACAACTTCCAAAGCCGTATATGAACACTGTAAAACAATATGTTGTCATGTGAACCGATTTGCATTTGATAAATTCTTCCTAATATGTTATCCTAAAATAGGCACTAAATTGGGTATTACTCCGGTATAGGTCAACCGATTTGGTCCAATATCAATAGGCTTCTTCCTATTGACGTTATAAATGCGTACCGTATACCAAATTTCATGAAAATCCGATAAGGCGTAGTCGAGTTATCGCGCGTACAGACACACGGACAGACAGACAAGACGGACATACTATATTTTCCCGTCCCCCACACAACCTCATAAAGTACCATTCTGGTACTTAATAAGCCGAACTTGATTTACGAATTGATATTACTAAATATGCATCCTTACTGCCTTTATAGGCGCCCCCAGAGCAGAACAACTTTTTCAGGTACCAGTAGGCTACTTCATATGATAAAATGGAAGAGATAAATATTTATGATTTACATATCTGGGCGTAAACACTCTATTTGATAAATTCAACGCCCCTTTAGCATGAGTTGTGACCAAGTAAACTATTAAGCGATATCTGATAAGGTAACGGTATTATAAAACCTTCATAGTTACATAATTACACTGCTTGTCCACTGCTTGCGTTTCCCAACAGTAAATGGGAACATTATGTTAAATGCTGAGCCAAGAGAGCTCAACATAAAGACATTTTAACTACTGGTCTTGGCTCAGGATGTAACCGACAGCTGAACAAAACGACAAGGGCAATTTATTATTTTACTTAACATAAGATATTACGTAACCTAGATCTGCAGGGAAATGGGCGAGCTTAAGTACATTATCCTCTCGTCTCATATATTTGATTTGTGTTATTATTGCTGTAATTATTATTATCATCTATGTCATCATCATTTCTAAGCGAATACGCGGTTTGTTATTTGCATGAGGAATTTACTCATTTAGTGCAAACACTCTTACTCCCTTCGTGGGGAAACACAATGACACTTTGCGTTTTTTTTTTCTCTCTCAGAAGAGAGCGTTCAAGTTTTCGTAAGGTTCGTATGCAACAACATGAGTTGTGTACCGAATTGGAGAGCAACAAATTAAAGGAAACACTAAAATGTAGCATATAACTTCGTAGAGTAAGATTATTTCCACAAAGTCTCTGAGTTTTTACGTATATAACTTAGGAGCGAGTCTCGCCGTTCCTAGAGTTCCTGCCTAGGGGAGGTAGCTGCACCCTGATTGGCTCAGCTCTTCTATCCCACTCCACGTGTTGTCTGTCTCTGTCTCGCTGCGGCATTATCCTTCCACTCAACTATTATAGTATTTTCTACGACTGGCAACGTGCTGCATGATCTTCACTCTGTGCGCAACAGTAGCTAAGTGATCTTACGCGCATGCGAGTCTGGGACAGCTGGTAATGAGAAGCTCGCTGGCTGGGTTAGTCTTCAAGGCCAGAGACTTTGTGGAAGTAATCGTACTCTATAACTATCAAAAAAAATTACAAACAACCAGAAAATCACTGTCCCTGTCCTAAACAAGGTTTTTTATTTAAAATTTAAATTTAAATAGTATTTGGCGGCAGCTATATTGAATTTATGAGTGCCAATCCATCTACAATTTAGTTTATCATTATGAAGGCAATTAAAAGTCGTTGGAATTAGCAGCTGGAAAATCATATGTGGAAAAAAGAAATGTTATGAATAATTGTTATGATAATATACGAGAAAATTGCGAAAAACAAAATATTCTTCCTTTGAGGTGTCAGTAAGAGTTTAAAAAAATAGTCGATAAGCTTTATGTCACATCACAGACACATTTTTAACTCGATTATAATATTTGATCTTTATATAATTTTTCGTGGTGGATCTGTACTGTTCACCGGGTAAGCCGTGGCGCAGTTGGTAGAGGCACTGCACTACAATTCGGAAGGTAGCTGATTCATCTCCTATTAGGTAGCTGGAATTTTTTAATTGGCCTAATCCTTCAGGTGGCCCTGGGGTCGACTAACCTCTAACAAAAATTAGTACCAGGAGCAATCCTGAGGATAAAGGCGACCGGTCCGTAAGGCTTACACCTTATGGCCTTTATGTGCTGAATATCTAAAAATCTAGGAACCTGAATCTTCCTGCACTCTAAGTGCTTCCCTAGACTGGATTACTTTAGAGATTACTTTACTGTTCACAGAGAAACGCACTCAAAACACCTAGGCCTAGGGCCTATTAAAGTTGAAAACTAGAAATGGAATGATGAATGTCTTTTCTTTCTTTTAGATAAGCTTGAATTAAAAGTAGAACTTATAACATAAGACACACGAAGTAAAACTTGCGCATTATCGCACTAGTGCTATAAAACCGTTATGCCACTCAATTGTTACCAACTTTAGTTCAGTCACATGAAAAAAATACTCTTTTTTGCACTCCTTAGCTAGTAAGTGGTACTTACGAACTTTGTTTACATGGATCGTAAGTTGACATTCCCACACAGTCTTTTTGCTAAGGCCGGTTGCGATGAGGTTAAAACACTTACGGTCCAAGCGCTACGTCATAATTCATTACGATACACTTCATAATACAAGCCTTTATGGCCACGGCCCCCAGGACAAATATTCGGTTCCCATAACAACAAACACATGCGAATCACTTTCTGAAATAAACATCTATTTTCAAGAATGTATTTACATAATATTTTCAGGTAATATCACAATTAATATAATTAAATTGATATAAATAATCATCGTGCAAAAAATAGCATGCAACACACGGGCCGTAAAGGCATTTACGGGTCTCGAAAACTTAAAAACCCTCGGCTGCGCCTCGGGTTTTCAATCTGTTTCCTCGACCCGTAAACGTGCCTTACGGCACTTGTATCGCAATATACTATTAACTGAGAATATTTGTATATTAATAATGATGGAATGGAGGGGGATGTGAGGACTTTGAACATACGAGGATGGAGACGCCTGGCAGTAGACAGGGAGGAATGGAAGAAACTCATTGAGAAGGCTAAAACTCACCCTGGGTTGTAAAGCCATGGAATGAATGTATATTAATAAATAGACTATGTGAATAATATTAAACTCAGTTTGAAAGAATTGAAAAAGTTAGATTTCAGTTCGCTTTTTAAATGTTTAATTTCACACGGTGGTCGCAGAAAGCGTGGTGATTCAAAGCGTTCTCCACTCCATTCCTTATTTTGGAAACCCCGCACCAGAAAATCAATAATCTCTGTCTGCTCAAAGATAGCAAAACAGCTCGACCCTCCGATTTGGCTATCCGGTACGTATTCGCTAGAACGGATTTAATTTTTATTTTCATTTCACAAATATTATCGGTTGATTAAAAAAAGTGTACGATAAACATGGTAATATTACTTTATTTTACTCCCAAAATAAAATATCTCCTTTACCACTTGTAGACTATCATAAATGACAGCTATTTTCTTCCAAGTGCGATGAATGCGACAAATATTCCAAAAAGTGTATTTCAATTAAGCACAATATTTTGACGTAAAGAAGATGGAAAATTATATCGTCTACTCCAAAAAGCTTCATCAAAATCCAACAAATAACATTGTTACGTGCATAAAACTTCACCGTGTTGCTAGGTCAGCTGTCAGAAAATAATTATGAACTGGTTATCGCTAGGTAAGATCAATATTAATTGCCTCTTAGGGCGGAGAACAGTAACCGTGCAGAATAAATAGCAAGCCATGTTCGCTATCAACACCGATTATTTTCCTTCATCAGAGTGGAGAGATATTATCTTCATCAACATCAAATGAAAGCGACTGAATTAGTAATGGGACTTTTCTGTAGGTGTGTAATGCTTTGTTATGCTTTGTTTTCTTTAACTTCTTCATTTCCTCTAATGCATTGTGGTTATACTTTTATGTACTGTTTGACTACTGTATGCTTTCTAGCCTCACTATCTGTGATCGCAATAAAATTAGACCTTCGACAAAAATCATACAGCCATGTTTTCACGTCCGAATCCAACTTTTCGGATATCTATCACATAATAATGTCTTCAGGTCTTTTGCCTGTAACAGTGCATCTTCAGAGCGATATTGTCAGTGCTGTCGTCCCAAGATTTTCCCAGGGTATAGCCTACTCTGAAGTTTCGGGGAAACTTTAGTGGAAGTCATATATTTTAACCTGATTTTTGGATTGCATAGAAGCAATTAATACGAGACACTATTAATAAAATTGGTTAATTTGTACAAACATGCAAAATAGTTCCTTTATTTCAAAATGAGGCAGTATAATAAATTGCAATTAAACCTATAATTTGGCCCAAAATAGGCATATCATGATAAAGTTCACATTTTATCGACCACATTTCTACAAAAGGGTCTACAATAAAAATTAAATTGAAAATTACTCTATTTTGTTTCGAAGATAAAATCCTCATTATTTGGTTCCGGCTATTTAATAAAAAAAAAACTCGACAGAGCTTCTTTTAATGGGTCACTAGAACCTTTCTACACAGGATACTCTCGCATAGGTCTCTCGAGTGAATGAGAGAATTGTCAATTGCCAAATACGCAAATATATGATACATAAAACACAGCCGAAGCAGAAGAAATACGCATTAAAACAGAAGATATACGCTAACGAGTAAGGTTACGCTGAAGGTATACGGCGTATACCTGCGACCACACCATTGCTGTTATTGTATCGATGGTTGACAATGGAATTCCTTTTCATCCCTCTGTTGTTGTAAAATTAGCTTAGAAATTCATATTCAAACAAATTTTTGCACGTAAAAGAATTAATTCCAGATTTTTTAAAAATAGGTTCTCTAAACCTAATTGAAGAAAACATTAGGCTAATACAAGTCAAACGTTTAATGAATTTCTATAATTTTTCATTGTAGTAAATACGGTAATTGCAGAGAGGATGAACCTAGGATGAGGAAACTTTTTACTACTGTCTAGTCTAGAGCGCCGATGGGAAAGAGCCTCCCTTGCGAGCACTAATGACATCTCCAACTCTCCCCAACCACTACTCACGAATAATGTTGAGTTTGAATCTTAGGAACATTATATAATAAAACTTACAGTTATAGGCGCTTACCGGTAATTCGGTAATATACTAAAGTTCCGCTATACATTTTCAATAAACTTGGGAATTCAAGGTTTTATTCAATTTTAAAGCCTTCCACCGCTGGGAGCCGGGATCGGAATTTTTGGTGGACAAAACGGGGTCGAGCCAGGTTTTCTCGGGGTGTTCCTGTTTCCCCTGTCATATATCATTCCACCTTTGCTCCATTCATCATAGTATGACCATTTGGTTGCAGCACGTGAATAATTATACGTAGCCTATATATAATTATATATATATATATAAATCATATCAGTAGACAGATCTAAGCAGTTCTATCTGAAGATTTGTGGAAAGAGTGTATTTGGTATCTTTAGTTTCCCATACTTCTTCCCCATCCCTTAACTAAAGAATCTGTTTAAAAAAGACGTCATTTAATACAGATTCCGGCTGCCTAGGGACATAATTAGCAGCAGTCAAAGAAAGAAACATTATCAGGGTTAGGAAGATAATCCTCCAAAACTCATATAGTATTATTTAACTATGGACTTAAACTGTGTGCATTGTGCACAAAAATAAGCACTGAAAAGTTATACATATTGCAATGTATTCATGCAAACTTCGATTTATTTTTAGAAACAATTTTCTTCACCTACACATTCAAAATAGGGGATGAATTCAATGAATTTACAATAGAAAATTCAGTCTGGGAAACTTTTAAGTCTGCTCGCATTAATTGGTTTCACTTTTGGCGTTACTATTCACAAACGCAAAGCCCTGGTTTCTACATTCCTAGACCCATTCACGTTGCGTGTAATCTATTCCTGCAAGATGGGTAAGTCCCTATTTCCAACACAAGACATAGTACGAAGGAAAAGTTGCACTTTGTCGCACTAGTGCTATAAAATCTTTATGGTACCGGTATTCCATTGTCACCAACTGTGATACCAGTCACTTGGAAAATGATATTTTAGTTAAGAATAATTATATATGTTTATGAAATAGGCTAAGTTTTATAACAATTTAAAATATTAAAATTGATTACGCCTTTTTAAATGTTAAATCTCTCACGGTGATCGCCAAAATAGTCATACTTGGTGGCTGAAAAGCGTTGTCCACTCAGTCCCTTATGTTGGCTACGTACGAGAAAGTCAGCAATCTCTATCTGCCTATGTGCATGCTAGATGACAGGGCGGCTGGAAGCTCGCAAAATGGTTGCACGGTACGTAATAAAATTATTATTTCATAAAATATTAACGGCTATCTAAAAAATAACTTACGAAACACATGGTAAAATCATTTTGGTTTGCTCGTAGGATTGTTACATTCGCCCTTACGGGCTCGTTTCGCATACATACCTCCTCGCAAAATAAAATCTCGTCTTTTAAATAACTATTTTGTTTTCCAGTGTTAAAATATGCTAAAAGCATATAATTCTAAAATATGAGTCAATGATTTTAAAGAGCACAAATTTGCACTTATACTATGCATAATAAAATTCCTTCAGGAGGCTACAAAACTCATTATTTACACAAATAATTATCAGAGTATTAATAACGATAATCAAAAAATATATATGCAAATGCACGAACATCCTAACCTTGATTATTATATAAAAATTGAAAAATAATTGTTTATCTATCAATACCCGAATTTTACAGCTTGAATCGTGATGAGCACCAACCTAAGGGCTACTTCTGCTTAACAGCTCTTCAATTTTTAATTTGTACGTCTTCTCTGATCAAGCTTTGTTTTCTATGTCTTGAGATATCGATGAGGACAGACTGCAGCCGTCTCCCTCCGCTGAAAGAGGTCACGTCGAGACAAATGACTTGTATCCTTATACGAATTATTCACGGACTACGACTAGCTTACGTAACGAAAGAGGTCATCTCGTGTCTCGATCTACAGCGATTACCCAAAGCCGATCATTCCACCAGCCATGATATGAGGTTTCCTCGGAACTTTACAAGTAACACACCTTTCAATGTGCATAAGGTCCAATGACATCCAAGATTATTTTCTTCATTTTAGCCGTGATCCATTCGGTCGTCACTTGCAAGGCTCGCTTTTCAATTGCCCCAAAAAATCTCCAACTGTAAATGGGTAAACCCTGCATTCTCAATATGTTTTTATTTTCCTTATCTTGACATCTCTCTTTTAGGGTCGTGTTTAAACGACCCACGCCGCCCGGGCCTTACAGGGCCGTGACCTGTCGTGGAGAGAAATTCCCCGGATAAGTGATCAGCCCAATGCCAGGGCCACCTCCGAGATAACACGAACACATAGGACGAAATACACTGAACAAGACAAGAGTTGGATGAAAATGGTCGTGAAGGTCAAATGATTTTCGGGGAACACAAGGACCTAAGTTAATTAACATTTGTCTCACAGGTGAGGAAAACTCTGGAAACTCCCACCTAGGTAACTTGTCCTGAGTAGGATTCGAACCCGGTCCCACCGCGTGACAGGAGCGGACGCATCCCCTGAGCCACATCGGTGGACATTCTCAATATTTTCACGGGTATCTGTAAAGGGGTAAAAAATATTTCTAATAAATCTTTATCTACATCTGTAAGCTTTATATTTACCTTGAATTCTGATGATGTTGTACGGCTACATTGTGTATGGATTTGTTGGCATAATGTTTCACGAAATTTAATTGACTTAAAACTTGTACATATGGTAAACTGTCCGTGATAAAATTCACGACTAAAATAATAATAATAATAATAATAATTATTATTATTATTATTATTATTATTATTATTATTATTATTATTATTATTATTATTTTTTATTTTTTTTTAATATATTAACTCTCCTTAAGAACACATCCTCTTAATTGTGAACAAATTATGGTATATCTTTAATGTTGAAATGGGTTTTGAAGCGACTGAACAGTTTCAGAAATAAGTAACATAAGCTTACACATTTAGGTTCTACTCCTCAGTAGTATGGGATGATTATAAGGCAGATGGATCATAAACAGTTTTCAATCAGTTTAATGTTTGAGTTACATTTATAGGTACAAGTTATACGAATTACCATCTCCTGAAAATAGAGCCGCATATTGAATGAATTTGACTACCAACATCATTGGTTGGGAATATGTTCTTGTAGCTATAGTTGAGTTAGTGGGGGGGGGGCATTCGTAGATTTAGGGCACGTTCAAGAACTCCAAACCTAAATTAGAGCGTCTAGACAAAATTCCTCGGCCCTTTCACGTCCTTATTTTCTCTCTAGGGTTGTTGAGGCGATGGGCTTACCAGTTACCACCGAAGTTATGTTGACGTTCTGATATGTAAAATACGGAAATACTTTTAGTTATACTGCGGCAGTAGTAGAAGGTTATTAACATAGCTATATAACCGATATATGGCTGACAGATCCGGTAAAAGTAGCGTAGTTTTTAATAAATGTAATTCATTAATGATCATCACAAGTTGATGGAAATATATATATCCGGCAAAAAAAACCGATCACTGTAAAATTTGTTGTACTTTTAAGATTAAACATAATTTTGGTTGGATGTTTATACATTGTTGTTGGTGAAGATGAATTATTATTTTTAATGGATCATTAGCTATAGATACAGCATATATACTTTCTTCATATGTTCACTTTATCACCAAACAAAACGAAAAAACATCGCAATAGGGTGATTCCAATATGATTATAAGCACTAACTTGTCGTACATATTGTTAGGTGTTTCATTGTTGTATTGCGTCATTTCCTTCCAAACTGAACGGAAATACTGTCTCCCTTCGCATCGAAGTGATTCTGTCAGTAAGTTTAGTTGAAATTATGCCTCTCACTCCAGAAGACTTTTCCAAAGCTGTTGCTCTACAGTAATTGATGATGGATGCAGCCTCCGTTATGCCCCTGCAACCTTAGGCTCACCATTCACCACGGTACAAGAGGAAAAATGGGGAATTAAGTGTGAAATGTGTCATTAAATTTTAATCTTAAAAACGTATACAATTGCAGTAATTTTATTTCAAGCACTAGGCCTACAACGTAATTTTGATTTAAACTTAATTTTTAAAAATTTCTTTAAGTGATCGTGTGGTTTTTTTTTTTTTTTTTTTTTTTTTTTTTTTTCTGTCAGTGTATAGATATATATTGTTTGATTTAACGAATTAACGAGGCGAAATTTCCGTATTTTACAGCTGATTTATATTAGTTTATATTTTCACGGTTAATACTATAGCCTATTTAGGTAAATGCAATGCTTGCTCCTGTAATGAGATTCTGGCAAGAAAGATTTATGGGCCTACTACGTTGTTTCTTGGAGATTAGGTGTTTTTGCAAGATCGTAAAGCTTCGAAATGGACACACAAAACAGGCTCTTTTATTTGGGTGTTTATTGCACATGTGAGTTTCATGCGCGGTAGTGCGTATACCTGTGTTTTCTGCTATTTGTCTGGAGAAATTGAGAGCGAGAGAAGAGGTTCAGAGAGAGAGAAGCAGAGACAAAGAGAGGAGAGAAAGAGAATGATTATTGCCTTCTTGTTTATTCATCCCGTACATTGACCGGGTTTTATGATACCATGTTTCTGAAGAAAGATGAAGCAAAAAATCTCAATAGACGAAACATCAGTACGATTCCTTCGCAGGCTTTTATAGAAGCTGTTCCGTGTAGGATATTTCCATCCCATCTCTAGATCGTCTGAGAGATATTATTAGGCCTATGCTATTTTTTTAAAATGCATTGTTTGTGGGTACAGAAATTCATTTGACTTTTTTAAATTTCAATTAATGGATTGGCTGCAAGAACCGGTAGCTGAACTTCTTACCAGAACTGAAATATTAATGACAAATAATCATGCGAAAATCGTGTTGATCAAACCTATAGAGATAACGCCTCAACCACTACGCTACGGCGATATGTATAATGTGCAGTATATAATGATTTAATGACATTTCTAAGATTCTTACCTCCTTCTGTACTTCACATAGAGGGTACGCGCAAGACGGAACCGGGATGGTCGCATGCCGCAGGCCGCATGAAGAATGATGTCATGTCTTCTTACGCGAGTGAACAAGACGCCGCTTGGATGGTCTCTTGCCAGCTATCTGGTCAGGCCGCAGTTTGCTGGTAGAATGCTAGCCCTCTTTTTTCATGCGACCGGCCGCTAGCGTATAGTCTAGATTCAGGCGTTCCACTTGTGCATTTTGCAATCGCTCCACAAACAAAGGACTGTTTATAAGATGCATCCTCTGTAATCAGCTCAGACTACCAAAATAAATATTGTTACTACTCAATGAAGGGGTTTTAGAGATCATGGCTACAGTTACTGACTTGTATGGTTTATATTCAGTATTTTTGTATAATTTATAGTAACCTAATAATTTTATATTATGTTAATTTTCGTGTTGCGGGGTTAAGTGTGTTCGTTTCAACGTCTTCTTGTGCTCTGAAGAATGAATACAATGGTCGCACCAACTCAAGAAAACAATAATAATAATAATACTAATAATAATAATAATAATAATAAGTTTCTATCCATACATTGGTTCTCCATCTCAAACCGTTTAAAAAATATATATATCTAATCTACTTTTCTTGCCGAAAAAGTTTTTACGCCACTTTTTCGGCGAACTTTGTATCCTAGCACCTAAAGTATTAGATTTACAACGAATACTTTTAGAAGAAAAGCTGTAGAGCATTAAATTTACTATAAAATACACATTCAATTTAGTAGCTCTGTGAAACAGTGAAATACTCTTGTGACATATTTTACATGTAACTAATTTTGATGAAGCTTCCTGTAATGAGTTTGAATTCATAAACTCATTCCCATTGTCTTCTGAGTCTTCAAAACCTTATAAATGAGAAGATAATAACAAAGAAATAAAAACATAAATCGAGATAATTAAAAAATTTAATCCTTAACATGTCACTGGCTACACACTGAATATACAGATGGGCGACCTGCCGGTGAGCGACCAGGCTGCGTCTTGCGCGCACACACTTCATGCTCGGCGCCCTCTTTTTTCATGCGACCGGCCAACCAGCTTGGTTGGTCCCCTTCCTGGTCGCTACGCTGCTGAGCCAGGCGCCGGGCATGAAGTGTGTGTGCGCAAGACGCAGCGTGGTCGCTAGCTGGCAGGTCGCATGTTATAGATTAAGTTTCTGAATTATCTCCATTTTATTTTTATTTCTTTGTTATTATCATCTCATTCATAAGGTTTTGAAGACACAGAAGACATGGGAATGAGTTTATGAATTCAAAATCATTACAGGAAGCTTCATCACATATGTCACATTAGTAAAATATGTCACAAGAGTATTTCACTATCTCACAGAGTTTCTAAATTGAATGTGTATTTTATAGTAAATTTAAGACTCCACAGCTTTTGTTCTAAAAGTTTTTGTTGTAAACCCAATACTTTAGGTGCTAGGACAGAAAGTTCGCCAGAAAATGGAGTAAAAACTTTTTTCGGCAAAAAAATAGTTTTTGTGGCAGGGAATATTTTTTTAATCGGTTTGAGATGGAGAATCAACGTATGGTTAGAATATTATTATTATTATTATTATTATTATTATTATTATTATTATTATTATTATTATTATTATTATTATTATTGTTGTTGTTTTCTTGAGTTGGTGCGACCGTTGTATTCAATCTTCAGAGCACAAGAAGGCAATAAAACGAACACGAAAATTAACATAATATAAAATTATTAGGTTACTATCAATTATACAAAAATACTGAATATAAACAAGTCAGTAAATGTAGCCATGACTGATCTCTACAACCCCTTCATTGAGTAGCAACAGTATTTATTTTGGTGGTTTGAGCTTATTACAAAGGATGTATCTTATAAACAGTCCTTTGTTTGTGGAGCGATTGCAAAATGCACACGTGGAACGCCAGAATCTAGACTACACGCTAGCGGCCGGTCGCATGAAAAAAGAGGGCTAGCATTCTACCAGCAAGCTGCGGCCTGACCAGATAGCTGGCAAGAGACCATTTAAGCGGCGTCTTGTTCACCCTCGTAAGAAGACATGACTTCATTCTTCCTGCTGCCTGCGGCATGCGACCATCCCGGTTCCGTCTTGCGCGTACCCTTAGCCTACCTAATAGAGTACGATTACTTCCACAAAGTCTCTGGATTTTTACGTACATACCTTAAGAGCGAGTGTCACAGTTCCTAGAGTTCCTGCCTAGGGGGGGGAGGTAACTGCACCCTGATTGGTCCAGCTCTTCTATCCCACTCAACACGTTGTCTGTCTTTATCTCGTTGCGGCATTACCCTTCCACTCAACTATTATTGTATTTGTATGGCCAGCGCGATCTTCACTCTGTACTCAACAGTAGCTCACTGACCTTTGCGCATGCTAGTCTGCGCATGCTGTAACGCGAAGGGTCGCTGGCTGGGTTAAGTCTTCAAGGCCAGAGACTTTGTGGAAGTAATCGTACTCTAACACTATTGTTGCTACAAACTTAATTTTAACTTCCGCAGCCCAGAAGTGGGAGGGCATTTAAATATATTTGGACTGTTTATTGGGAAGTTAATACCGACATTTGTTTTTGTTTACTGCTCATGTACATTTAGTGTTACTAAAAGTAAAGAACTGTAAACTTACACTCCTTTGTCTCGTGAGCACACTCCTTTATCAAACACCACCTCGTCCAGGTTTTGTATTTTGCTTGTAAATCGGAATGAACTTATGGAGGACTTTCGAGTTTCAAACTTCACCTAGGGTTTGAAATGAGGAAAAACAACTAATTATATCAGATTATTCCCTCAGAGGAAGCTAGGTGTAGCTATTTATCGCTCACAAACCATGAGTCACAGATAACTTAGGATTTTGCAACCCATTGCTTCTACACACCATGCCTGGTAGGGGTTGAAATAAGAAGAAACAGAAATTCCAAAATCAATAGGCTTCGTTCCACGGACGTTATAAATGCGTATACCAAGTTTCTTGAAAATCCAATAAAGCGTATTCGAGTTATCGCGCATACAGACACAAGGACGGACAGGCAGACAGACCAGACCAGAAAATTTCCCCTCCACCACACAATCTCATAAAGTACCATTCTTGCACATAATAATGCGCAAGAAGGGATTCATTATGCGGAATGTTTTATTACTATAAATCACACTTTAAACATTTTGTTGAGATTTAATATTTGTACTAAGAGTTACGGGGTAACCGTAGCGTAATGGTTGAGGCGTTGCGCTATAAACCGGAAGGTCATGGGTTCGATCCCCCATGAGGTCGTTGGAGTTTTTCAATTGGTGGCACTATGGTCCTGGGGTCGACTCGCCTGTAACAGAAATGAGTATCAGGACCAATCCTGGGGGTAAAGACGGCCGGTGCGTACGGCTAACAACCTTACCATCTTTATGTGCCGATTGTCTAAGAATCTGGGAGCCTCAACCTCCTGGAATCCTCTGGGCCTGGATAGGGAACACTTTACTTTACTTTACTAAGAGTTACATGATAATAGTAGTAACAAAGTTCCTTTCGATTAATAATCTGAATTTTTAACAAAGTGTCTGCATATAAAACGAAATTGTACAGGATGATCAACATAATAACTTATTTGTAATGTTCTATATTACTTACAAAAATAACTCAAATCAAAAAAATCATTTGCAGCCTGGTGGCTACGTATTCCTTTTACGAGTTTTTGTGTAGGGTTCAAATTGTTAGGTACACCCTTTCATAAATATCTTGCTACGCCTAGAAAACGTTACACTAGTATAGCCTATTATTATTAACCTTTTCACCGCTACTGACGTAAAAATTCGTCAACGAAAAAAAAAAAATTGCGTAAAAATTTAAATTAATAGCGTTAGTGCTATATGTTATAATAACTTATGGGGATTTTTATTCAAATGTTACGATAGTCTTTAACTGGTAATTTAATTTAATTTTCCTTAATGATTTCAAACTAAGATGAAATTGTGATTTCGTTTGACGAATATTTAAATTCAGATCTGAAAGGGTTAAAAAGGTGACTTCTCTATCTGCTAACATCTAGCAAGTTAAAGTAGCTGGCAAAGTGTGTGTATGTTGTGTGTGTCTGCAGTAGAGACTAGAGATTGACATATAGTGTACTTCGCACACCCTAGCTGAGAAACCCTTCTGGCTATCAGATTACCTACGAAGCGTTATCACATTTCGATCACTAGGGTAAATATTTGAGGCAGGTTAACTCTCGGGAGTAAATGGGATTTTCTTGTTAGGAGAGACTACAGTGAAAAAAATACGGCTTCGGATTTTAGTTCTTTTCTTCCCCGAATGCGCCCCCTTTCGTAAGCTGATAACCCTTCCTGTGAAGGCGTAGGATGAGCAAAACCCTCCCCCAACCCCTGAAAAGAAATTCTGAAACCCCAAAGGTCCAGACCAGACTATTCGGGTTGTGAAATGGCGGACCAAAATGTCGGACTGTGGCTTGGCGGGAGAGGAGGAACTGCAAGTCTCGCAGAACGCGAGATATTCCCTGCGCATGCTCCTTGCTGGGTCGATTGCAACCTCGTCGCACTGCAGGGCTTCCTCCCGCTACCCCTCCCAGCATTTTCTGATGGCCCCATGACCATTGTCACGGTTCTGTGTCGGTTGCCAACCCGGACAAGGCGCCAGCCTAAAAAATAAATCGAATTTTCAAAAGAGCTTTCGGTCGATTATAAACATACATATATTACTAAATATATGGGTTAAACACGTCTATAGCCTATACAAGAAAATATAGCGTGAGGCTAAGTTCGACCCAGATTATTAGGCCATGACCTACTTATCCTTACTATTTAACTACCGGTACTTTTAGGATGAATAAGCGTCCCACAACTCCGGAAGCTCAATATGTAAAAGGCGTTGCTAATTAGCTACTTTTTTCTTTTTAAAATCAATAGTTATTTATGACCCAAGTGGTAAAAATGGGCTTTTATTTTGCTCATAGGATTGCTATACTCGCCCTTACGGGCTCGTTTCGCAAACATACGTACAGTCGGTCAAATAAAAACGTCGGGCGTTATTTTATAAAGTATCACGAACGAGCATATGCGCATGTACAGGAAGACTTAAGGTTAAGTTCACACATGCCTCTTGTCTATCCATGTATTTTCTTGATTATTTAGTCAGTTTTGTTCCAAAACAAACATGTATGGAAGGCTGTGGCTATATGCCTCAAATCCGCCATATTCTTGCAAGGAAGTTGTTAAAATAGTAATGAATAAATTCGCGAGGAATATGTTTATTCAAGGTGCATTTTTTAAAGATTTTATTTCAAATACCGGTACTTGTAGTGCAAAATCAATAACTTTCGCTCAACTTCTGCAACCAATCTAGCATCGAAATACGCGGCCGGCCAGATCCACGTTCCCTATGAAAACTTCCGGTCGCATTATAGTGAAGTTCCCACCTCTGAGCTGCTCTTTCATAAATATGGAACCTTCTCGCTGCTTCAGAGGCCGAAAAATGCAGGTCAATTACAGCCATAACTACACTTTCCCTCAAGCTAGCATTTGTATGTGACGCGATGACACAAAGCAAAATGAATTATGACAATACATTAAGCAGAATATCGTGTGTTGCGCTTTCCGCGTTGATCATTTTTTCCCTTCTTGTTCTTTTTTCCCTCCGTCGCATGGCCTCCTATGTTCCGAGAATGACTCTTATTTTATGTTTTTTATAGGAAACTTGTGAACTAATGCGTTAAAACTTTAACATAAAATACAGGTCATTTTCGGAACATATGAGGCCATGCGACAGGAGGGAAAAAATGAACAACGAGGGAAAAATGAAAAACGCGGAAAGCGCAATACACGATATTCAACTTAATGTATTGTCATAATTCATTTTGCGTTGTGTCATCATATCACATACAAATGCTAGTTTGAGAGAAAATGTAGTTAGGGCTGTAATTGACCTGCATTTTTCGGCCTCTGAACCAGCGAGAAGGTTCCATATTTATGAAAGAGCAGCTCAGAGGTGGGAGCTCCACTATAATGCGACCGGAAGTTTTCATAGGAAACGCGTATTTCGATGCTAGATTGGTTGCAGAAGTTGAACGTTAGTTATTGATTTTGCACTACAAATACCGGTATTATAAAATAAAATATTTAAAAAATGCTCCTTGAATAATCATATTCCTTGCGAATTTATCGATTATTAATATTATAAGAATTTGCAACCAAGAATATGGCCGATGTGAGACATATAGCCACAGCCTTCTATACATATTCGTTTTGGAACAAAACTGACTAAATAATCAAGAAAATACATGGAGAGACAAGAGGCAGGTGTGAACCTAACCTTAAGCCTTCCTGTACATGCGCATATGCTCGTTCGTGATACTTAATCAAATACCGTCCGACGTTTTTTATTTGACCGACTGTACTTGCAAATTAAAATAATTTTACCAAGTGTACCATACACCATTATGTAGACAGTCGTTAACATTTGTGAAATAATATTAATAACAACAATAATAATAAATGTTAGATTTATTATAATGAATTACGCACTATGGAGCCAGCCATTTTGGAGCACGGAGACAGCTGTTATTGATTTTCTGGTACCTACACGCCTGCCAACTTAAGGACAACGATTTTCACCCACCAAGTATGACGACTTTTGCAATCACCGTGAGAAATTTCACATTTAGAAAGGCATAGCGAATTTTAAATTTCAATTTTCATCAAACTGAGTCTATTTAATAATCATATGCAAATATTTTAAACTAAAGGAGTATTAGTCATGCGAGGTTGGTGTTATTGGAGTGTTATAATTTTATACCATTCAGTGGCATATATTTCTATTTTTAATTAATATCATCTACCGTTAAAAGTGCTTCTTTTACCTTCTACTGTCTAAAAATACTCATAATTTAAATTATACAAAAAAATAGGGAATAATTTAGTGTACAGTCTTCAACGTTGGTAGACTAATATTATTTCTCCCATAATATTGTCATGTATTGTCCATCAGAGACAATAATCTGTGATTCATGAATGTATGTATATGTATGTATAGGTATATATATATGTGTGTGTGTGTGTGTGTGTCTGTTGGTAGGGAACTTGAATTCAATAATGCAATTATTCATTAAAATTGTCCCTCTAAAGAAATAACAAAAAGTTCAAACTCTTTCATTCCACTGAATCAATTTAGAATAGGCTATAAATTTTCTTTTAGATTTTTTATAATCTTTAGGGCACTTTTGAAGGACTTTTAGGTAATAACTTCCTCATTATAGGACATTTTTGGTAATTCATAGGCTATCAAAATCCTAGCCCTAAATATAAGTTGATAATGATAATGGTGATGAAAATGATTATGATAATAATAATGATAACAATAATAATAATAATAATAATAATAATAATAATAATAATAATGGCTTTGCCAAGAGCTTTTGAACAATAAGAGCATTCCTGTTAAGATTTAGGTCTTGCAGGGAGAAATCTCATTACAGCAGCTAGAGGAATTCTAGTCTAGTTTTTGTTCATCCAGCCAGCGCCATGTCGTGAGATATGAAGGTTCCTCACAGCGAGTTATGGCAAAAGCGCACTCTTCCATAATTAAAATGTATTGCCTGCGGCCGGCACGACTTACAACTAGATCTCAGTTAATTACTCCAAGTTGGTCATAAAGACGCTCTTGTTGCATTCGTCCGCTCCTCCAGACTTATTAATATCTCAGCTCTATTCCGAGCACGAAATTCGGTTTCTGTCGTTCTGTAGTCATATGGCAGATGTAATAGACTTCGCATACATACACCATCAATAATTAAAATCCACAGTCGGTTCGCCAGAAACTTGCTTCCAGAACGAATATTACGTCTTCAAGCACTCCATTCCCTTCCTTCTACGAGTAGTAATAATCCATATACGTGGCCTTTATGTTCCCAGAACGCCTGAAATTAATGGAACGTAGTGGAACATTTAAGTTCCAACTAAAATTGTTAAATGAGATTTTATTTTAAAAAAACCATGAACCAAGTGAACGGAACAAAGGCCCAGAGCAACTAAAGGTCTAAAGATCAATGCAAATATAAATTTAAGACTCTTTTAAAAAACTGTTCAGAAATTCCCACAACTTTATACCGCTAATATTATTAATTTTAAGCTCTAAAGCATAGTGAAAATTTGAATTTAACAAAATTACACAGAAATTTTCATACCTTAGTATTGTTAATATTAATGATCTTATATATTTTAACTCTTTCAATAGAAATATGCCTAACTCTCCATTTTCGTCTTTCCACATTTTTTATCTGTCTCTAAACATTGTAGGCTATTACTATTAACAATTCGTAAAATTAACTTTTATTGCATTTATTTATTACGAGTCAGTTTCTCTAACCTTTGCCGAAATCTTTCATGATTTTTTAACTCTGAAGTATACCACCTGACACCAGCGTTGAGCAATCTGAAAATCCTACACCTGAAAATACCTGAAAATCTTATTTATATTATTCTTTCGCATCCGTATTAAATATAGTATTCCATTTTCATAAAATAATTGCAGGTCTAAAGTTTGATTTATATTTTTTTTATTTTAAATTTTATTGTTTGTTTATATGTTTCATTGCATGCATTCTTGGTAATAAAATAAGTGCTAAATATAACCATGTACAAAATAACAAAACTAAGTAATTTATATATTTTTAAAAATAATTTTGGCACACCGGCGACGGTTATATGCCGAAATAGCGGTACAAAACCGTCGTTAAATAACCAGGCAAACATAAAAACATTTAAATTAACTTCATTTCAATCCATAACTTTTCATTTCATTCCTAAGGAGGAAGTCATTCAACATTAGAGTAAAGAGGGGTTATTTAAATAATTTCATACTTATTAATAGTTTTATTGGAATGCACTCAATTTCTTGTAAGTATTACTAGGTAGTTTTGGTCTTACCTGTTTAAGGAAGCTATTGAGGTTTTATAAAATAAATATCTTTGTAATTGAACTCACAATTGAGCTACCCATATTACCCCGAAACTTTGCCTCCGAGTTCCACAAAACGTTTAATATTCCTTTAGTTGCTTAAGAATAATTCTTATTATAGACAATTATTGTCTATTGCCAATGAATAAGCAAGTACGGGTAGAGGAAGTAATGTGAGTTTATTACACTACATTTTTATACATTCTGTCATGTAGCCGGGTATTAGGAAAATTAGTTTGTTTTTATGTTTGGTACTAGATAAAGTTGTTAAGGAAATGAAATTAGTCCACACAGAGCAGTTAAAGGGTTATACGACAGAGATATATACAAGACTACATTGGTTCTAATGGGGTCGTCGGCTTTTGTTTGGTTCTATATTGGAATTATTCAACACTCTACACATACACAACACACGCGTACTGGCACTCTGTCAAAAGACATGTGCCAATACAATATGACCTTATTACATGGATGGCTACAAATGCATTACTTGTAATTTTCATGAGTAATATTCCAGCTTTTAATTGCAGCTGTGTTATAGGTAGACCTGAGATTTTAGGCTCTAAAAAAATTAGTTTTAGCCACCTAAAATAGGCTTTTAAAACAATTAAACAGGCTTTTAAAAGAGACAATAGGCACTTAAAACAGGCTTTAAAAATGCGTAAATAGATAGAAAATAGACTTTAAAATATTACAATATACACATAAACTGTAACATTTTTTTTTTTACTGCAAGAAACATGGTATACCAATTCTTAACCGACTTAACTGCAAAATTAGCCATCTCGAATTATATTCACTTAAACACTGGTGACTTGACGCAGCAGTCCTTCCTCCTTAATCCTCCCCCTCCCCCGTCAGTCAGCGTTCCTTTAGCGACAATTGTTTTGAATAATCAAGTTTCTGTGAAAAACCCACCTCTGCCGTTCTGCTTTTCATTGAGGGATGTCCATTATAAGATTGTAAAAATTACAGAAGTTGAATTTTATTTTAAATGTACAAAACAGGCATTTTAGGCACTAAAATAGTGAAATAGGCTCTAAAGGTCCAAATAGGCATTTTATGGCACTAGTAAAACTCTATAAATGTGATTTCTCATGAAACGTTCACATATTTAAAAATTTTCATGTTATTTCATAAGGAACAAAATAGGCATTTGCCTTAAAATCCCAGGTCTAGTTATAGGCCTAGTGATCGTGACAGAAATATAATCGAGATAAAACCGGGAAAACATGTTTCACGTTGCCTAGAAGCCGGAAAAAATATTTTGGGGGTGGTGTTTTTCCGTCTGCAAGATAACGATGCAGTGTATTAATTTTTATTTTGGGCCCGTGTCGTAGAGTTACGGCATGTAAACTAATTTCAAGCCTAAATTAGAGCCTCCGGACAGAATTCCTCGTCCCTTTCACGTCCAATTAATAGCTAAATTTCCTGAATGGGGTTTGAGGGGCGATGGGCTTACCACCTGCCCCTTTGTTCTCTCTGGAAAATAAGTGTAACAAAATTATTCTAGGTATGGAAACCTCCGATTGGAGGCCCTATGCCTCACGCCTCACCTTAGGGGTTACAGGAGAAAGTCAGTCAGTGTTATTGCCGCCTCTAAATTGTTTCTATAATTATAATTTTAAGGGCAGTTCTCGTGATTTTTTCTCTTTTTTAAGAAATGGTTCTAATGGTTTTAATGAAAATGTAAATTGCAATACTTTTATTCATTACCAATAATATAGTCATATTCATTTTTTTGCAAAAATTACTTAGTGGATAGTTTTCTCATGCCCATTTTCGATTTTTCTAGCTATGTCAAATACGATAGAAGATAGTAAGAAAGCTGCAGAGACAGATAAAGTAAATGTTCTCTGTGAAACAAATTTTCTTTTTATAAAATTAACAGATATCGAGATAGAAACAAAATAAGTATCATTTCAATGCACAATAAAAGAGCACATCCCATGTAATTCTGGATAATGTTATTTTACGTCTATTAACCCGTAGTAACAACAAATCCACGATATTAGTTTTTATTGTAGTGAAATGTAACTCACCCGAGTCGTAATGGCAACATTAAAAGCTATTCTAGTGAGGTGGCTGAGGTGAGAGGTCCCAGGATCAAACCTCAGACTTCGGGGCCGGAAAATTTAACTTAGGTTTTTCATGGTTTCCTCATTCATAAAGGTAAACTTCAGATTATAGGCTACGTTTGCTTTTCATAACTCGACTCTGCTACGTCACCCACAACACCATAATCCTTAAAACTGAACATCAATCAAGAAGACATCACAGAACAATAGAAATATGCAGATGAATAAATTATTATAGGAGTCTACGGGTAAACCCAATTCCTAAACACGCTAAATTATCTATATGCAGTTAAAAATTATTATTATTATTATTATTATTATTATTATTATTATTATTATTAGTTATTATTGTTATTATTATTGTATTAGAAATGGATTTTTGGAGGCGTTCAGCAAGAAAATCCAGGAAAGAAAAAATCGAAATAATAGAATAAGGGAAATAATGCAAGTTAATATTTTGGAAATTGTAGAAGAAAGACGCTTGAGATGGTATGGACATGTATTCAGAATGACAGAGGATAGAATATCCAAGAAAATGTTGGATTGGAAAGTAGAAGGAAAAAGAAGAAGAGGGAAACCCAAAGAGTGCTGCAGATGGGGTGAAAAGGAGTATGGCGAGAAAAGGATTAAGTGAAGAAGATGCTTTGGACAGGGACTTACGGAGGCAAAAGATTGTTGTGGGAT
Source organism: Ectobius pallidus (assembly GCA_964059195.1). NCBI lineage: Eukaryota > Metazoa > Arthropoda > Insecta > Blattodea > Ectobiidae > Ectobius > Ectobius pallidus. Next base: position 89,421,835 of record CAXKWD010000008.1, read on the forward strand.
GAAGGAATCCATTGTATTGTGGAATATTCCTTAATAAAGAAAATATATATTACTGTTATTAGGCTTAAATAGATTATAGATAACCATATTTTTTAATAAGTCTGAATGCAAGAAAATGACATGTATTCAGATTATACAGTACATAAGTCCATAAAAACATCCTTACTTAAAATATAACCTTAATGATTAAAGTCTGCGTAACTCACATATTTTATTTACTTTGTTTAGTTAGTTCTATCTTGTATAGCCTAATTTATTTTTTTGCGTCTGAAATCTAATGTGTGATTCTGTAGGAAAAATATTCGCCAAGTTCCCTAAATTTATTTAAACCTGGTTATGCATTAATTTTTTTTATGTTAGGCCTACGTATACCGACTTCTTTCGTCAATCTATAAACCTTCAAACTTAAAGACGTGAGAAAGTTTGTGCATCATATACTGCACCACTTATTGTTATTAAACTTATTACGAACTGACATTATAGTGTAATTCGATATGTATTGTCAGAATAATCACATTGCGGTCGCTGTCTGCGGCTTGTTTTGGTTGGGACGTAAAATCGTAGTAATAACCGCCAAGATTTTTTACTTCTTAAAATAACATAAGTATATAGTAGCAAGGTTACCAGTTCTTTGCAACGACGCTAGTATTTTATACTGTATAAGGAACTTGTAGTAGACTAAATTATTACTCAAGAACTCATGAGGCAGGGTCCACCGCCATGACGTAGGGGACGCGTTCGCTCCTCTCGCGCAGCGGCCCGCGTTCGAATCCTGGTCGGGACAAGTTACCTAAGTGGGGTTTTTCCTCACCTGTGAAACAAATGTCGGGTAACTTTAGGCCCTTGTGATCCTCAGATATCATTTGGCCGTCATTGTCATCTTCATATCCTCGCCTTGTTTGGAGTAAGAGTGTGCGTGAATGGTGTGACTCGTCCTATGTGTTCGTGTTGTCTCGGAGGTGGCTCCGGCATTAGGCTGATCACTCATCCGGGGAGGCCCTCCATGTCATTGTCTGGTCAAAAAAGTATGTATGTGATCCATAGATAATCCCTCTCCCGATAGGTCGCGGCTCTGTAAGGCCCGGGCGGCTTGGGTCGCTTAAATCCTAAAAGGGAGAGGTAAAACTCAGATAAAGAAGAAGAAGAACTCATGAGGATGAATAAAGGTTTCACGTACTTAATTTATTGATCGATACAAAACAATCATGATTTTGAACAAGTGGAAGAATCAAGAAGTGAATTTTAGTGGAAACTTAAGAATAGTTTTAGTGATTTTAAGTAACAACGACCAACTGACCATTTGAATGAAGTCTACGAGTATGTTCATTATCTAATTCTTTGTTCAACTATTAACAGCCAATTTTCGGTCGCTCTGCTTAACCTGAAGACAAATAGTGGTTAACCCGAGGTACACTAAATAAGAATTCCTTTATTTTTTATTACTTGCATAAATAGTAATTTTGTCGCTAATTTTGTTTGTGCTTATAAGGGCATTTTAGATTAATTTGATACAAAAAATCTTATTTTATATTTGTTTTTTTAATCTTACTAGTATTTTAAGAATATTTTAAGTTTCATTGACTTTTACTGACATTGACGCCAATAATGAAACAATTTTATTCTTCTTAAATGTGACTACAAAACAAGATGCCCTGAAGATGGTTCCATGTAACCTAAAGACCTAGTCAAACAAAGGAAGTTGAGAATAAAGGTTTTACAAAATTATTATATTGTAAGTCAAAGATCATGTATATAGGGAGAGAAAGATTTAAACTACATTATTAATAAAGAACGAACAGGATCTATTATTAAAGTGTTTGCAAAATATTCTGATAGAAGTAGGCTAAATGAAGAGAGCACTCAGCTCTTCTGATTAAAACTCTGCACCAAATCTGCTTAACTTTGATGAAACATTAAATTAAGTCTTTAGGAAAATATCGGAAAAGTGGGTTACTTACTGCATCAGTGTCCCACTTGATGATCCTGGCACATTCAAAGTACGTACCAAGTGTTTGAACTCAGGCATACTTGAAAGGTCATATATTGGAAAACTTTGACGACACCTTCGCAGAATATATTACCTCTCAAGAATATTGAAGATGGGAGGAAGCCTGTGCTGTATCAGCTATTTACTCTATGCCTGTTATATATGCGATGCCTGTATACATGTTTTTTATAATGCATTTTCGATCCTTCGAATATAGGAAGAATCCTTGGCTGATATCTCGCACACTGGCATTTGCTTTATTTATAAGGACCCAGCTGTAATGAAACAATAGGTACGAATTTCAACAAGACAATCTAAAATGTATTTTATGTAAAAACTTGATTCAACTTCTGTTATATAGTGGCTGCCAAAAGAGAAAGTATTCATAGCCCTAATATGTTATATCCTATATTAAATAAGAACAGGTCATTATTATAGGCCTACATTGCATGCAGAATAGATTGTAGTAGTAGATGTTTCCAGGTTTCCAGGGCAAGACAAAGATAAATTGAAAGGAATTGGTTACACAGTATATTATTTTTATTTATGGTATAATCTACTAACTGGTTACCCGTTCTTCGTACATATAAAACAGTATTTTGCACGCTTCTTAGCATTACCAAAGAAACACCGGATAGTGACCATACTACATTTCTCATTCTATTATATATGTATATAAAATTTTTACCTCTTACCATAACATAACAAAACATGTGAATTCTTATTATGTAAAATTAAAGTTTCTTACTCCTTCGTTTTTTTATTTTATTATATTTTTGCTGTGCGCCATGTCATCAAATTTAATACAAGTATATATTCCGAATACAATAGTGAAGTACTCACCTAACTACTGGCCTAACTACTGGCCTGTGATATGTGATGTGTTTAGATACAAATCATTAGATACAATATTGTAATGGGATATCTACCTTATACCATAAATATTCAAAACACAGAAGTTCACTTTGTTACAAAGTTTACTACAGATAACATTGAATAACATTCAGCCACTTACATAATATAGCATAACAAAGCTTAATTTTTCTTTTTTTATTTATTTATTTCCTTATTTATTAAGTGTCAGTATGGTACTTTATAAGATTATGTGGAGAACGGGGAAATATCTGTCCGTCATTCTGTTCGTGTGTCTGTACGCACGATAATTCAAATAGGCCTACGCTTTATCGGATTTTCGTGAAACTTGGTAAACACATTTATGCCGGAGTAATGCCCAATTAAGTGCCTATTTTATGGTAATATATTAGAAAGAATTTATCAAATGCAAATTAGTTATCATGACCTACTGTCTTACAGTATTCAATACAATTTACAGAAGTTGCAATACAGTTGGCTATGACAAATAACACCACATATCATAACTGGTTAAACTAAAGCATTCTGGCACTTTGTTACATCAGTTTACCTGATTTTATTTTCTTTCTGTTCATTCTTAACCTTCGATTCTGGTATTTCTAAGTCAGTACCCATAGGGATAATGATGGATAATATGTATACAGAACATTGCAACGCTGTCAGAAAATAAATTTCATTTTTTCCTTTAAATTTTATTCTATTGTCAGAAACGTTATTAGCACGGTGCAGGGCTTCCTCCTAAGACATCAAACACACATAGACAGTAAACATGGAATATCTATGGAAGGCAATAAGTAAATTCCAATCCGTCTTTCCCCCTTACAAGTAGGTAAAACCCTGAAAACACTCAGATTGCCTTGGAATTTAAACAAATAACCTACCACGATTCGAGTCTTGATGTTAAGGCCACCCAAAATATATTGCAAAGCTTTTCAAATATTTATATCTGCAATTTTTGTCATTTTTATCCCGATCTATTCATAATTGAAGCATTTAGTTTTACAAGGGTCTAAGTGCCAAAATCATGATTTTTCAGCTGATAATTTTAAATGGAACTATGTACGCAGACTAATGCATTTCAGAAGGGTCCAAAGTCCAGGGAAAGCCACGGTTAGTAGCAATAAATTCCAAGAAGTAGCGCTGAGTCTATCTGTGGGTCTGTCTTGTTTTCTACACAGTCATGATTTTGACACTTATAAAACTAAACGCTTCAATTTTTAAATCTAAGGCCTATTACATTCTTTAATCATTGGCTAATGAATAAAGCCCCGATCAATCTATAGGAAGCGTAAAGGAAAGACATAGGCCTAGCTGAACACATATATTTGCACAGCTAAGTGAATAAGCACGGGAAGCAGGATCTCTGCACTTATCGTTATCAACATTAAGAGTACTACACTAATTACTAGCAATTAGTTCCTATGGACTCGTGACAAAAAGATTCATGATGACCCAACTCTCTCATCTTTCTCTCTGAAACTAGCTCACGTTTTCCCTTATGGGATATTACAGCAGTAATATGAAGCATGAGATATCGCTAGTATTTTAAATAGCAATAGCAGGACCCGGATTTTGATGACAAGTCATCTTTTAACATGTACGTCGTGGACGTTGCCCAGCTAATGCAAATATTCTGTTCATGACTCCTACATTATAAGAATGGTAATTTTTTGGGTCATTTTTCACCTTTTTTTTAGAGTTCTTTCCACATTTCATATTTCTTTGAGATTTAAAAAATATAAGATCATTATTTTCTCATTTTGTTTTGTTTATTGCATTATATGTAGAGTTTTTGTGCATTTACTTGCATTGAATGTTATCGGAACTCTTAATAAGCATAAATAAATACTGTAAATCTTGATATAATCATAATTTGGATACGGAAAGACGGTGTTTGCTGTTTGCTGATTGCATTTAACCGTATGTACCAATTAAGTAATTACAAGTCTATAATTGAACAACAGCTTAAATCTAGGATAGACACAAATCTGATGAATAAACTAGTATTTTCGTACAAATTTTTGGGCAATTTTGTTGTAGTGTTTGGATAATTTGTTGTATTTTTGTAGTCATTTTATAGCTGATATTTCAAGTAATATATTCGTAGTTCAACAAAATTCGGGCCCTGCTTATAAAGTTGTAGTAAAAGAACAGCTCTTTGTAAGGATGTTAGTGATGTTCCATGTTCAATGTATTATCATCATCAGCTCGATAGGCTCTACTTAGAGTTACAATCTTTCCCACTCTACATAATGGGGACTTCAGTCTGTTTTTAAGGTAACCTTAAAAATTCAGACGTAATTAGATCTTGTTTTCATTTTCCCAGAATGCTTAACTTGTGCCGTCACGGTTCGGGATCATGAATTCACTGTGTAAATGGTGATCTTCAAAACTTAACTCAAAATACTATGTCACAAGCTTCAACATGGTTTAGGACCAATGAATTTTTGGTAAATGCCAGTAAAACTCAGCAAATGTATTTTAGCCTTAGAGATTTACCGGTACAAAATAATCCTGAAAGTTTTTAGGTTTATATCTGGATACGAACTAACGTGGGACCCACATGTAAATTTTATTTAAACTAAATTGTCTAGAGTTATTTGCGGTACCTCATAAGAAAATTGAAAGACTGTGTACCAGATAACTATGTACGATCTGCATTTTTCACGTTTTTCATAAGTGTAATCACATATGGTATACTACGATGGGGAAATAGTGTTCAAGTTCATTATACAGTATTCTGACACTACAAAAGAAGGTAGTTCGGGAATAACAAACGCTCATAAATTGGATCACTGTAGACCATTGTTTGTTAAATTATGTTGTCTAACCATAATTAATCTTTATATCTATAATGTTGTGCTTTAGGATATACAAAAATCAATCTATCATGTTATGTCTTAAAAAAAGATATATATATATATATATATATATATATATATATATGTATATATATATATATATATATATATATATAAAATACAACACCAGACAAAGCAAAAAATAAATAAGTTATACCATTTCATAGATTGCATAAGTCATCAAATAGTTGTGAAATTCTAGGCTTAAGAACTTTAACAAATTACCAACAGATCGTACTGAATTTCCACTGAATCTATTTAAAGACAAAGTATATACCAGGCTAGTTAACAACCCTTTCAACTCTATCTCTGAATTCTTCGAGTGCGGAATAATCCCGTAATATAGTTCAATTTGAATAGAGACCGTAAAATTGTATGTAGTAGGTTAAGTTTAGAATGTAGCCCTGTCTTTGTCTTTTACCGAAATGGTCTAATGACAATAAAATTGTTGTTTATTTATGCCGCCACCCCTCCCCTCAAAATTACGGTTCGCTGCATCTCTGTAGTTTCCTCAAGCCATTTGTGAGGTCAGTTCTCTGTCAACCTACTAACATAGGCCTAATATTGGTATAATCATCTGCTGAAAGAAATTATCATAATGACCACAATGATAAATTTAAGGTTAAGTTTGTGAGTTTCTAGGTTGAGTGAAATGCCCGTTTTCTCGTTGTACGTGGCTACTAGCTAGATACCTTACTGTACTGATGAAGTGGTCGCTTCAATAGCCCGATCTATAATTCGTGAGTTTAAACAGTATTATTCAGGCTATGTCGGATCGATGCTTTCCAACCGGTGCTGCAGTATTCTTAGCTATTACACTTCAATTATTCATTAGGAACAGACCCATACACTACATAAAGGGGACGGTAACATGCCAGATAAAGAAGATGCGTATATAGTCAATATCATTTCTTACGTAATCAGAAAACGAAATGCTTTCTTCTGTTTCCCTTTTTTCATCTAATGAAATCGCAATAAACTGTTATAAAGGTGCTAATTTATTTATTGGGACAAGAAATGAGTGACAGGAGATTTACGAAATTCATCTTAATAAGCAAAATATCCTTGCCAATAAGCGAACATCCTTGTTTTTTATTGTAGTTTTATTTTTTTTAAATCACAGATACATTTTCCAATGAATTTGTTAGTCAGTTTTGACGATACTTTTCTGTGACGATATTGTACCCAATGATCCAGTTTTGACGATACTCTTCACGTATCAATATGTCATACTTTTTGGGGGGGGTTCTATAGTGACAAAAATCACACCAGGATTGAATTAAACTGAAATCTAACCAATTTACAAATTGGAATAAAGACGTGTGAAATATGACCACCAGGTATGCAAAAGTTTTTAAGTTTACCAATAACCTTTCACCCGATATAGTGTTCTAAACAAATTGAAATGAAATAAACTATTTTTTTAAAATGAAATCAGTTGCATACCGTCATTACTACAATTACTCCCTACATATTGAGAACACCATGGTAGAGTTGGTTGAGGCATTGCTACAAACCGGAAGGTCGCGGATTCGAAAATCTTTATTTTTCAGTGGTTTATCCTTCTGACGACACTATGGCCCTGGGTTCGATTCAGCCCATAACTGAAATAAGTAGCGAACGCTTGTAAGGCTTACCACCTTCATGTGCTGAAGGCCTAAAAATGTGGGAGCCTCATATCTTGGAACCCTAAGGACCTCTACAGAGTGTAGCAAGGATCACTTTACTTTCAGTCCCTGCATACAAAACCTATTTCACCTGCTAATTTTTATATAAACAATACTTGTGTTATAAAAGTTATCAATCGTTTGTGCAGTAATAAAACCGAGCTTTATCATTATTATTTTTATTATATCATTATCATCTTCATATCCTTTCTATAGTGTTATAGCACACTTCCTTCATCAATTATCCAGTTAACCGGTAAAATCCAAAGACAGTAGGCCCTACTGAAGTACACTTTTTAAAAATACTTAGGCTAAACTATTTTTTTATTTTGCAAAAGTAAAGATGAAATAATTTCAGTTTTACTTTAAATTGTGACCCTTCCCCGCATTTTATATGGTATTTATGTTTTCTATTTTTTAGTTCTCGCTCCTAAGAAATGCACGTGTCTCGTAAAATGGAATGATTTATTACTGCAACATGTTATACATGACTTCACTCTCATGGCATTTTGCAAGTCGGTATAGCTGTCCTGGAGTCAAAAGTAAAATGAGTATTCATAAGTTCCTTAATTACTTTTCCAAACTTTAACAGTTCTAGAAATATGTTGGCTCAAATTAATCATGCATTGCAGGAAAAGGAAAATGAAACGAGATTAGAGCAAACTACCAACGTTCAATTTCGAATCAAGTTAATAGGTGCAAATATAGTTGTGCTACTGCACTGATCAATATACCAACGCACTTCATGCAAACAAATAACAACAATAACAATAACAACAAATAATCTAATATAAAACATTAAATTCATAGCATCAGTAGAATCTCCCAGGCAAATAATCTGTTCTCTACCCATCTGAAGGAAAGATCTTGTGCTTTTCCCACAAAAAAAAAATCATTCTATTGAAAGTTATCCTAAATAGAATATATGGCCCAGGTGTAATGCTACACAATGATCCAGAATTACCCATGATTGTCCGACGTGTGGGCCTTGGAGAAGAATGAGCGAAGACAGAAGATACCTGCATCTTGAACATTCCTCTACTCTTAATAACATTTTTCGCTGCTACTGACGTATAAATTCGTCACTTCAATAAATTGTTTAAAAGCAGAACTATAATACCGTATTAGTAGAGTAATGCCACATGTAAAATATGATATTTATCTTTTCGTTACGATTGTCACTCAAGGGAACCAGATATTCCATTGAAATTTTCCTAATTGATTTAAGATATTCCATTGAAATTTTCCTCATTGATTTAAGATATTCCATTGAAATTTTCCTCATTGATTTCAAACTTAGAGCCCATTGATGTTTTCACTTGACGATTACTTACATTGATTATAAATTCAGCCTTGTAAACAAGGTAAAACAAGCCACTAAAGTATTCCGATCTGTCCGTGGTACAGTGATCAACGTTGCTGACTTCGTATCAGGAATGTCTAGTTCAGGGTTGTTAGATGTATGATAAAGATCATACCATAATTTAATGCTCTGTATGATGTATGCTCCTAATTCAAGGATCGTGCGCAAAAATATGATCATTTCCATCCGAATGAAATTTATTTATTTTCGGAATAGAGAAACTACCCTACAAGTCTTCTTCAAAACGTTATTCTCCGTTAGAATAATTTTACCATCTACAGAAGATCGGAATATCTCGTCAACAATGGCATTACCTATTATTTGAAGTGAATTACTTGCTTGCAAGAAGTGAGATGTTTGGTTCATATTAGCGTGTTGTGTTCATTAATAAGTTATTCAACCTATGAAACATGTCACTTCTGCCGTTATATAATTAGTTTAATTACGTATAATTTATTCAAACTAATTTATGAACTTACGAAGTAAAATAATGAATGTGATTATTTTAAGGTTGTAATACTTGAATTCCCATTTACAAAGACCTATTACTGTAAGTTAATATATCTGTTTTCAATTTCCAACAATATTACGTAATCTCGCTTGTACGCTTTCAGTGGGAATAGGATTAAATTTGACAGTAGTTTTCCCCTTTTTCTGTGTACAAATCGTACCATAAACTGATGTAGAATGTGTTTTTTAAGTAAATATGCCTTGATGTCAGGGAGTTCTGGTGAAGAGGTATGCGGTGATTCAACTTTCAAGAAAAAGAATTTGGAAAGTGGTGAGTTACCAAAAGAGAAAAGAGGAAACCCCAAAACAGACTTAAAAAATACGGTACCTAATTGATTAAGGGGAAGATCCATAATGTACTTAGGCAGCGAAGGGCCTAAGAAATAGGCGTGTATGATTAAAAAACAAAATATAACTCTAGGTAACTTATATGATAATTTTACTGGATGTATGACATTTTTCAGGTAGGTTGTATGATCTATTTTCAGTGACTTCATAACAACCCTGGTTTAATTCCGTCTCTGATACACATCGCAAATTCCTTAATTCTTATGTAAGGTGGTACAGGGAGCCCTCAGCCTCCTGAGGAGACTGAGGAGCTACTTAATGACGGAGCTGTACCGATCAAGACTAGCAACCCTGGGATGAGCATGCTGACCATATACCGTATTTTACGGACCATAAGACGCACTTTTTCACCTTGTAAACAGAACCTTAAAAGGTTGGTGCGTCTAATGGTCCGAAGTAGGCCTACACTAAAAAAATCATAATGATAAATACTGCCAGTAATACCATAGTTATAAACAAGTTGTTATAAACGATTCGTTATAAATTTTGTGACAGACTGTACGTCAGTGGACTTGTCACAATCGTAAAAGGAGGGTAGCTGATAGCCAGGCATACAATGCGAAAAGAAGGGAATGTTGAGTTATTTTATATGAAAGGAGTTTTTCTCCACCGGGTGGTTTAAATAAAGGCAACTTACCTCTAAACAGCCTAGTCCCATTACACTTGCTTTATGCTGAATTGATGGTTACAGGGTGTAAAAGTATTTTCAGTCCTTTACGAAAAATCAGTTCAGTTGTTAAAATTTAGGCGATGCCACCTGTACAGAAGAGATTTTCGTACAACGGAGGTTTTAAGTTAGAAGTAATTTACACTGATTCTGTTGTACAAGGTTATAATTTATTATGGAATGAAGTATATTATTCCCTTTAATTTGTTGTTTTGTTTAGAATCACATTAAATTTCTTTTCTTTTAAATTTCCATCCTAAAATCAAGGTGCGTCTTATGGTTCGGAGCGTCTTATAGTCCGTAAAATACGGTAATTCCCAATTCTACCATAATGACAGTCGAAAGAAAGACGCAGCAGTCGGATAGTAAGCCTCCGTGGGATGTAGTGCCACGAAGCTCAGATTAACTTAATTTATTCTAGTAATTTAGAGTACCTGCACTTCTATCACAAATGAATATAAATTCAGGAGGTCGTGAGTACTAAAAAAGCTCAAACTTTACGTGCAACATCGGTGCAGGTGTTTTACTTCTTAAGAAATACTCCTTATAATAACTTCACACCTGTGTCTGATGTAATGTGACGTGTGACATGCAGTTACAATGTATTTTTGACATACATACATACGCCTCTTCTTTTCTGTATCAGTTGCATAATTTCGTGAAGAGAATATCAATGCAGACCTTTATTGAAGATAGCTACACTTGTCTACCTTATCTTTGAATGAATAAAAAAAAAAACCATCATAAATCATATTTTAAAGTGGCAAACCTTGAGGTTGAACTATGGTTCACTGATTAAAGTGAAATAAAGATCACTTTTTTCCTTGTTGTGGACAACATATTTTCTCTCTAAGATTACTTATAAATCTTTAAGCCCAATGTATTCAGGTATTGGATACTTGAATATATCTCCACGTAACTTACATACTTTTCTATAACAGCAACAAAAACTAGATATAGGTCTCGTATCACATTTTTCTAAAGCGACAAATAAATTTTTCGGAAAGTGCAAGCAGAGAGTTTAATGATGAATTTACAATTGGTGCTTGGTGCAAGGGATAAAAAGATTTACCTCACAAACAGTTTTCTGGTAGATTTACAGTTAATTTCATTGAATATATTTACATTTTAAGTATTCTTTAGAGAGCAATTTGTCTCAGGTGAGAATAGTATCTGGGGTTTTAGCGGAGGACACAGAAACCTCTCAGCTAGCCAGGAACTGACCAAACCTATTTCAGAACAAAATTTTCCTCTATACATTTCAATTTAAATACACTCCTTTCATTCAGGTACTCTTCTTTTACCCTAACTCTTATACTTGAACAGCCACTTGGAGTAGTCAGTAATTGGGTTTCAGTGCTTCAATTATTTTATTCTTTTCATTATATATTTAAAGCATCATTGACATGGCTTTCATAATAGCACAAGGATAAGAAATTATAAGAATTCACGATCTTGGTTGAGAATTAAGAAAATCCATACAAGACTAGCAAAAGAACTCGAGAAACGCACCGTGACCTCTCTTAATAAAGTTTGCCTACACTTGATTTAAACGTACGTAGGTTGGTCTTGGAATAATTACTTCCAAGAAATAATTTTTACATATGAATATTGAGTACTTTATTGGCACTCTGTTGTATGCAGTTTCAAGGTTTTCTTCTTACAACAGTGCCATTGGCCTCAATGATCTGCAGAGTAACCCACAGTATTCTTTATTTTCATAATTAAGCTTTATTAATTATCTTTTTTATGGTTAAGCTTTATTATGCTTTATTATTTTAAAATGTACTTCTTTCATACAAATAAACTTCTGTATTTTAAATGATTTTTATAAAAGTTTGTCTTATAAAAATAATATTAAGTCATAGTCTACAAGAACACACTATAATAAGAGAATAATGCTAAACAATGGAAATCTAGTCATCTGTGTCACTCTCAGTCTCTGTACCATACTCTTAATACTGATTAATTGCAAGTTTTATGTGAATGCTTTGTCCATTTCTTTCACATCCTTTGAACGCTGCCATACTTGAGGTATAGTAATGGTAGGCCTATGTATGCTGCCGAAGGACCGCCTGAAGTAAAAACAATGTCCATCATCTTTTTTCCGACATCTGTGTTTAAAATTTTCCACATGCTTTTGCACAATGAATTTATTTTCAAACTAAATGCACTCTGAATATAAGACACTTAAAGATTTCCCCTTTCAGCCACAAAATAATCTGTGGGGAACTCACGAGCCCTTTGAATTGCATTTACAGCAATGCTGGTCTTCGGTAGATGTGAACTGTTCTGATTCAGATTTTGCACTGACCATAAAACTGCCGAAATTCTGCAAGAGACTTGCTAGGAGTTGTTTAAACATCCACCCTACATCCCGGACCTCGCTCCCAGTGATTTCCATATTTTTCTTACACCTCAAGAAATGACTGGGAATGACAAAGAATGATAGAGAGGAGATGTTTGTCACATAGTGGTTCAAATCTCTGGCGGCAGACTTGTACGACACAGGTATTCAAAAGTTGGTTCCACGGTATGATAAATGTTTCAATTCCGGTGCCAAATATGTTGAATAATAGCTGAATACTTGCTGTATCTGTTGGAATATAGCCTATATGTCCAAGAAATTGTGTTTTGTTTCTGTAAACTGCCCCCATGAAACTTACTTTATGGACGCGCCTCGTAGTTTACTGAACTATTTCATGTGTTTATGAGGATAAAAGAGTGTTGGGAATGTCACCCATTTGGTAGTAACCACTGAAGACTACTACCCCAGAAATCTAAAATTTAAGATTTATAAGACTATTATCCTGCCAACTGTATTATATGGATGTGAGACATGGACGCTTACTTTTCAGGAAGAACATAGTCTGAGAGTGTTCGAAAACAGGGTGCTTAGGAAAATATTTGGGTCTAAAAGAGATGGGGACTGGAGAAAATTGCATAACGACGAGCTTCAGGACCTGTACTCTTCACCGGACATAGTATCTGTCTCTGTATCTGGTACCTTATGATCCCCAGGTGGGGCGAAGGGGCCTCCAATGGAGGTTTCATTACCTATACTAATTTTGATATGCTTATTTTCCGAGAAAGGGTAGAGGGACAGGTGGTAAGCCCATCGCCTCGCAACCCCCCTCTGGAAACTAAGTATTTCTTGGACGTGAAAGGGCCGAGAAATTTTGTCCAGAGGCTCTAATTTAGGCTTGGAGTTCTTTTACGTGCCGTAAATCTACGACACGGGACCCCCAGCTTAAAGTCCCTCCCGGAGGACTCCGTGCCCAGGATTTTTACGTCCTGAAAAATCCATTGACCGCGGCCGGGTTTGATCCCGCGCCCTGCGGATCTAGAGGCGGGCACGCTACCTCTAGACCACCGCGACATCAGAAGATCTAATGCACTTAATGCAGATTCCTGATCCTTCCACTACTTCGACGTTTGCATATAGAGAGTCACCTTTTTCTTTTTTATTTTGGCAACATCATCTGCAAGTAATTTGTCTTTCACATTGTTCTCAGGCTCCCTAGATGCAACATGCAGGATTCTTAAATGAGCGACAAGTTCATATGTTATTCAATAGACTAAATTAGACCCACGGTTAGACAAAAACATGGTTCATACATTCACTAAAATGCACTTTAATTATCAACTGCTACCTAAATAGACTGCGTTATTGAGGATTTTAGCCTTTTATTTTGATATAATGTGTTCACTTGACTCCCAGTGAGAGCAAAGTTTGGTATGTACCCGTCAGGGTTCGATATTTGGGAAACCCTTTTTGTAGATGAATTAATAATATGTGAACTGATTCATAACACCGGTGAACTGCGGTAAAAATCGCTGGCCTTTAGATCGTTTTCTTATCTAAAGAAGTTGTAAATTTGAATAAGGTATCCTTCATTGAATTTGTCCTGTGGTTGGAGATTGGCGAGATTCATCTGCATCTTCAATTTTGAGAGATTGGAAAAAATATAATTCCCTTAGAATGTATATAGACATGTACTGTAAATCTGAGAATCAATGTGAGAACTATTTATTGAGATCGCTAAGGATTTTTATTGCAAAGTCTAAATAATACCTAGGCCTACTCTTCAATGTCTGGCAACTCATGATATGCGCAACCTTTTCCTTAATTTCTCATTTTGTCTCAATTGTAACAACTCTTTTTAATCGCTGCCTTGATTATTCTCTTGCACGGGAGTTACATTGGAGACCAGCTTTAATTCAGTTATCTGGAGAAAATTAAGAAACGTCTATTGAAGCTGGAAGTAAGACGAGACAGTCTGGACCTACTGACCTATTTAAAATAAATCTTCATCTTTGTGACTACAAAGTAATAAAACAGATTGGTGAAACTAGCAAAACACATAAACCGTTGTCATAAAGATTATTATGATTAAAATTATAGATCCTTGCTTTTTTAGTTCTTCCTATGGGTTTGCTGAATAATGCTTTCCGTATAACGGTTTAGCTAAGTTAAGAATATACTTTTTTTCAGAATAGCCAGGAAACAGAAATAGCTTATACTTTATGTTAGTTTGCGGCACTTGCGCTACAAACCAGAACGTCGAGGAATTCATTCCCTAGATTTCAATTGGCTAATATTCTTCTGGTAACATTATGGCCTTGGGGGTGGCCCTAACAGAAAAACTAATATATATACCAGAAAGAATCTTAGGGTAAAAGCTGCCGGTTTCAAGTGCCGATTGTCTATAAATCATGGTGGCTGAACATTTAAATATCCTTAAGAACTCCATGTAAGCGTCTAGAATTAGGGGTCTATTGTAGGGAGCACTTTATGCTTTATGTTATTTTATTATAAAGAACTTACAACATTCGAAATACGTCTTATATAGGCCTATTTAAAATATTTATTTATTTTAATTATGTATTTTAATATTTTAACTATGTGCAAGAAAGGGAAGTAAATACAAATATAATTATCAAATGTTAAATTAAGGCACTTGTATTATTTACGTAAGAACTTTTTTAAATTTAGTTTTCTCGTAATATTTTTTGCAAAATTCTCTTTGTTCATTGTATGCTGTGAACTACGAGGCGTGTTTTTAAAGTAAGTGTAACGATTCTCTTTTAAATAACAAAACATTATTTTTCAAATACTTGATTATTATTACCCTACACCTTACACTACTTTTCCACATAGTCACCGCCGTTATTCAGGCACTTTTAACGGCAAACCAGTTTTCGTATGCTTTCGTCAAAGATTGATGCCGCCTGTGTTGAAAGCCTAGTCTGCACTTCTTGTTTCACAACCTCGGTTTAGTTAAGAGTGTCGGATTTCTGGTGTTACTTATCAAAACAATAACTTGCCTTAGTCCAGTTAGATTCCAAGATCCCTATATTCTGCAAAGAAAGGTTCTTGATGAAAAATACTGTATGCATTAATATAATGCCCAATATGTTCCATGGTCCTCAGGAGTTAGCGTAGATTTTTCATAACACAAACCTTCATCTAAGTGAAGGAACTGAAGATTCACTAGGTCCCCGGAAGCCAAGAAGATTTTATTGTTAGGTCAGTCATAGTTGTCTTCATTTCAGGACTCGATAATTATGTTCTTCAAATTGACCTTACATATTGTACATTAATAATTAAGTTGTAAATTATGTTAAGATGGATAATAATTCCTTTATTGCAACCAATGGTCATGGTATTATGAATGGAGCTCTGGTAGAATGGTATATGGCAGGGGAAACAGGAGCACTCCGAGAAAACCTGCCCTGGGGTTCGACCTATATTAAGATGAATGAGGCATCGGTGGGGTGGTAGATGGGAGGAGATAGGGAGCCACGAAACCCTTATTTAAATTCCACATAGATCGAGATTCAATCCCGGGTCCCTGCTGTGGAAGGTGAGAGGTCTATTCCTCAGCCATGGGGGCGGCTAATAATCATATTTGTATAAAGTCCCATTTGCAACCACGGAAGGTTGGTCTGTGCTGAATATCGCAAGATAATTGGACATATACCAAAACAAACCCTAGAAGCGATATGGGCGGCATCAGGCACTGTAAACTTCATCAGCATTGTTTATCTATACAAAGCTCAAGTTTCTTTGTTTATAGCAAGTGAGATATTAAGTGATATTGACGTACTTCAATATAAAGACATTAGAGCTAAACGGTATTTCTCTAATAAATTACAGTAGTGTTGGTGTTCTCACACCTGCTGTACAGTCACCCATGCATATTCGCCATCTTTCTCTTCTCTTTCCAGCAGAAAAAAACCGAGGGCTACGAAAGTTGCCGAAGCCTGGAAATCCGAAATCTCCCGAGCAGTGAGCGAACGCCATGATGGTGACGCAGTGTGACGTCAGCAAGCCAAAGCAGCTTCGGTCGTTCAATAAAACCCATTGCAGGCCAGCAGCTCCAGTCTCACCAAGAGTCTCCCAAAGTGTGTGTGGAGTGTGGCGCGGAGAATCAACCCCTCCCCGAGCGTGAATCTTGTAGTGTGACTCTTTTTGTTTACTTCTTTTTATTCTACAGTAATCTCTTTTCCTCACAATACTCCAGGAACGCAAGAAATCTTGTCAGGAAACCTGCCGGACAGCAAATACGGATTCTACCGCCAACACGATTAAAGCAAAGCCTGTTCAGTGACCGAGGAATAAACCAGTGAGTCGTTCCATGCAATTTTCACAGCCGCCACGATACCTGAAGCAACACGAGAGAGTTACCCAGTTCAGTATACTACGTGAAAACCCAGTTGCCTGATAAAAGAAAATACTACATAGTATACGCGTTATAATCCCCCCTTCTTTTTATCGCTCTGGTCTGTACTTCCCTCCCTCACTCCACCGCCACTACTCGACCCCTCTCCTCGTACCCCCCTCCACGGGGTTTACTTTCAAGTGGACTTGGGACGACGTCGCCAGCCGTACCTGTAGTGTATATGTGAGTGAATGTGAATGTGTGAGTGAACAAAATACAACCAAGAAAGAAAAACTTTTTAAAATTTTCCCGGGGGCCGTAGACGTCCTTCCCTAACACCACTGGGGGAAGGTGAAACAAGAAGATATTTAGTGCATTTCCTCATAAACTACGATAGTTATTAGAGACGCCGTTCCAAGGAAGAAATTCAAATCATCTAAAAAAGGAATACAGGAAGCTTTTTTTTGAGACTCCACCATGCCTTCCGATAAGGTTAGTTATGGAAATAATGGGTACAATCCCATGTAATTATATTTATCACGCATAAAATTCTGCTGCTAATCATTTTTATTTTGCAGCAAGATTCATTTTTGCTTTATATTTACTTTAATGTAGTCAAGTGTCATGGTTGTTTACACATTTGCTGGGAAGTCTGTACCGTTATAGGCGTGCCCAGCAGCAGAAAGGTATAGTGATGGATAGCGTAACCAGGATAACAGAATGTACAGTATTTTCGTGTTTTTCATGACATTTACAAGCATCGTCTCACATAGGCCCTATTTGTTTGAAGAACACATTTAAGTTTTATTATATTAGCCAGCGTGTTTGTATAGATTTCTTTTTCGCTTGAAAATGTGCAAATTGTATGATCTCTGTATTTAATAGTGTAATATATAGAAATTACGATCCATAACGTCCATAGTGCATACATTTCTAAGGCCTTACCTCTAGTACGTGCATAAATAAAATATGACTTTTATGTTCATGTAGAGGTTATGGAGGCTTTGAGGTTATAATCAGCCAGTGAATGTCAAATTGAAATGGAAACATTGGATAGCATAAACAACGTTCCTGATATTAATTTAGGCTGCGATTTGCCATGGATATATATTTGATTTAATTTAGCCTCTCTTTGTCTTTTCTGGATAAATTCATATGTTAATTAGGTAATTTATAATAATTATATGACAAGCCAGCCTTCCCCACCATCTTCCATGTGACTTATCGTATGTATAGTCATTTGATTTATGACTTGCAAACTGAGTGATATAGGTTTACCCGAAAATGGACGAAAGTCCACGCCCCAATCTTTATTTTCGGAGGAATATACAGTATTGATTCCATAACTATTCCGAAATTATATATATTTTAAATACAAAACAGTGTTTACTGCTGCCGGTATCTAAGAATGGACTGTGCTCAAAGGCCGGGGGCAAATAATTTGAAATTAATATTAAAATTAATAATATAATATTACTATTGATATTTCGAAGTTCTACATTTTTCAATGAATAATTCATTATTAATTATTATTATTATTATTAATTATTATTTCCACCAATAAAGTTTTTACTTTGATTGATAATTCGATAGTTATTATACTAACCGAGCTAGGTCCGCCATATGGCTGCCTTTCACCCTGGTGGCTCGGGTTCGATTCCCGGTCGGGTCAGGGATTTTTAAGTGAGAATTTCCATCCCATGTTCAGGATTGGGTGTTGGGATGTCCTTTCATGACAACCGCAAATGTCCGCGATATCACCCTTGCCTGGGAGAAGGCGGGCCAGTTAAAGAAACATTTGAGGCATTCTTTCTCAAACTCAGTGGATATTTCGTAAAAAATAGTTTTTTAACTCAGAAAATCTCTTATACCTGCTGCAGTAATTAAACGAACGTTTGTACTCTCTTAAAACGCTCGTCCAGAAAATGTATATTTTATTTGACTTGGTATTATGTTATATATTGTACTACATAAATTATAAAGGGATAATGTGAAATTATTGTAAGAAATGTGTTTCGGCATCTTTTAATCGATCCGGTTTTAAAAATGGAACGAAATTTCAATATTTTTGTGAACGTTGCACAAAAAAGGAGAGGTCAAGGTAGGCGACGAAAAGAAAAGTTGCTCAAGGCAGTCTGGGACAGCGAATGATTTGTTGAAAATTGCTGTGCATCGAACTGCGCTTTAGTTTGTTTGTTGAGAAAATCAGCGGAGCAGGTAGAAGTTTCTATAAGATTTTTTGTACCTACAGTGTTATCTTTCAGTTCCCCGCCCCTTGCCAAGCACCTGCCACATTCAGGTAGACAAAACATGGCGTCCGGATGCTGTCACCTGTTCCAGGCAAAGCTTTCTTTGCTCCTGTTACGTAACTGGATTCAGGAGTTCCGAGCAGGTTGAAGTTAAAATAAATTAACGAAATTATGATAATCTTTGAACAATTTATTTGGAATTTTATTATTTTGTTTTTTGTTCCAGTTTCTGATCTTATTAAAACAGCAATATAAAGATAAACTAATTTAATGGAATTGAAGGGCGGAGTTCCATAAGGGCGTAAGGCACATCTTTAATTTTGAGTTTTTAACATTGATGCCTTCTCATATCTCTTAAATACTCAGTGAACAATTTATACTTGTGCCTTAAACCTCTTCTCAGTAAGAAGAAAAGACCTGTGCTTGTGAGTGGTAACATTGTTTAAAAACATCAAGATTTCTCGAAACTATGTCCTTGTGCCTTACGCCCTTATGGAACTAGGCCCTTCAATTGTTATAATAACGAAGGAATTTTCACACAAGGGGGGTTATTATATTATTGTTATTAACTTTATTTAGTTCGAAATATACTGTATCTCATACCGGTACCGTACGTTACTTTTCTGGGACTCGAGCATAATTGCAAAAAATTAATTTTCAGCATTACTTATATTTCACCAACATATTTTTAAAATTAATAACACAGTTTTACTATACTATTATATACAGTGGCTGTAAATAATGTATTTTTTGCGTTTTCGGTTATGTAATTGCAATTAATAAGTTCATAATCCCATGACAGTCTCAGTTTTTCTTTTGACTCTGCTGTTGCGATTATACCCTACCCAATAGGGTATTCGCATAAAATAATTTTTAGAAGCATAGTAAGGAATATTTTAATTAATTTGATAATATCATTTACATGTCCACCGCTGTGGCTCAGGGGATGCGTTCAATCCTCTCACGCAGCGGGCCCGGGTTCGATTCCTGGTCGGGACAAGTTACCTAGGTGAGGTTTTTTCTGGGGTTTTTCCTCACCTTTGAGACAAATGTCGGGTAACTTTAGGCCCTTGTGGTCCCCAGATATCATCTGGCCGTCATTATCATCTTCATCCTCATCCTCGCCTTGTTCTGAGTGAGTGTGTGTGTGAATGGTGTGTCTCGTCCTATGTGTTCGTGTTGTCTCGGAGGTGGCCCCGGCATTGGGCTGATCACTCATCCGGGGAGGCCCTCCATGTCCTTGTCTGGTCAAAAAAGTATGTATGTGATCCAAAGATAATCCCTCTCCCGACAGGTCGCGGCCCTGTAAGGCCCGGGCGGCTTGGGTCGCTTAAATCCTAAAAGGGAGAGGTGAAACTACGGTAAAGAAAGAAAGAATATCATTTACATCATAAGTATAGTTCGTGTGCATGAATGACGCAAAAATGTCGGTAATTATACTGTGATGCTTTGACTGGAATGTCATTAACACCTAGAATATTTTAATATTAGTAGGCCTATATGTCCATAGAAACCATAATTTTTTGTATTAATTAATGAAGGAATAAGGTGTCATTGTCTTCGCCACTGCAAAAATTATTTTAAAAAACTGCAGTTTGAATATGAAGCCTTGTAGTTGTGGTTGCTTTTTATGCAGCCCTGTATATAATTTGAGCCTTGATTACTTCTGTTGTAAATCCTGGTTACGCAATCATCAGCATCATTATTATTATAAGTAGGTGTTGTACAACTAGTTCTTAGAATTATTTTTTAAGTATTGATCAGCAGTTCCTGGTATTGATACATGAGATGACATATGAAACCTGTTATCGCTGATGACGTGGCCTTGATTGATGCTGAGTTGCAACATAGAATGATAACTTCCATGATCTAGTTCAGAAAATGGCCTCGTCGTTTTTATAACGCTCTTCTGTTAGAATTTTAGATGCTCTTCTGTTAAGGTGGGTCATGATGGGACCGTGGCGCCAACTGTTGTGAACAATTGAAACTACCACATCAGGCTCGTGTTAGGCTGTCATATTTACTCTTTTACTAATTATGTGCTAATAATTCTGGAATGTCTTGGCATTTCGATAAGATTAATTCACCAGCACAGGACATTCCAGTTTTTATACTAGTTTAGTAGGTCTGTAATGTACTTCCGTCAAATTTGTCTCTCTAGGTACTTTATGTGGCCTAGTTCAATAATGCAACTGCTTTCAGAGATTTAACGCAATCTGTTTACTTAAATATCTGTGTATTTGATTACATATTAGCGACGCTAGCAACTTTTCTAGCTATGTATTTATCCTATTTGAATTCTTTCCACGAATACTAGCCTATGATGGGCGATGAAGCTGCTATCATTAGTTTTATGATTTGTGAGGCCATACCCCGCTAGTATACTCATATACTAGCGGACTCGGGCGACGTTTACCATAAAAAAAAGAGTGTAGGCCTACTTTGTTTCTATGGAAATTTTCAATTTGAAATTCGAATAAATACATTAGGTCTCAAAACGTTTTAACCGATGCAGTTATGCGTTCGCCAGACGCTCAGCTTTGTTATAAATACTATAGACAATATAACTGCAGTTTGCAAAAATCAACAACTGCATAATAATGAGTTCATTGAATTACTTAAAAAATCTTATAGGCCTCCAGATTACATAGAATTTTTATACAAATTGAAACCCTCATAATAAGAGGTTGCACCTCTTGTGCTAATAAAATACGTCTGTTTCATTAGAAAATCGGTACAAGAATTCTTCAATCATTTAGTCACTTTTCGGCTTCGATATGAATCAGCAGATATGAATCCAAATTGCATCTACGGAAAGACGGAGTACAAAATATTGAGATCTTACCAGAAGTATTCTTTTTCCTTCTTTTCGCTTTACCACTAAAGGATTCACTTGTGCCTAGTGATATAATTAATTGTCAAACATGAGGCATAGAAAAAATTAACAATACAATTTTTTAAGGATTATAAATATCCAAAATCTTGACTGATTGCACATTAAAATGATAAACCCAGTACTGAATTTTGCATGTTTTTTGCCTTCAGAGTTTTAAACTATATATTCTGGAGCAAATCTTTCCATAGGGAAAACATTTAAATTACAAGAACAAGCAATGGGAATAATATAGACCTAATATAAGAATAATAACCTTTTTAAAAAAAATTCAGAAGTACTCACGTTCACAGAGGAATGTAATATAATTATGCTCTGCTATAATATTGAGAATTTTAAAACAAATTGCAGTAATTGTGCAGTGCAGTAATCTGTACTAGAAACAGAATGATTACATAGACCAGTTAATTTATTACAGCTTTTACAGAAGGGCGCTTATTACTCTACAATACTGATATACAATAAGCTTCCAAAAATCTTAAATCAGCCTATTGTGTTCAAAGAATATATGCATATCTCTTAAGGAAATTTTAATAACTGACAGACACCTTCTATAATTTGGGTAAAATTTCCTGCATGAATAAGATTAATACTTATAGATATAATATGCTTGTATATCTTGATCTGATGTGTTGAACTATATTCTTGAGCTTTGCTCAACATATGATCTGTAGGATGAAATATCTACGTCTACAAATTTATTGTCCACAAGTCGGACTTGAAATAGAATTGTAACTGAGATCACATTAAGTCTGATAAGAACTGAACAGAAGTGACATCGACAGCTGTTGACGTCTGTTACGGAAATCAGTGGATTTTAGCCTTCACTATTGTAAAGATTCCCGGTATTTCAAAAATCTTAGATTCCATGTCAAAGATTAAAACAAAAGTAACTTATTGTGCGATAGCTGCGATGAAGAGTTAATCATAATCTTCCTATCTCAAGTGTTTCTGTGTAAGATGCACTGAAGTCATGAGCTGAAAATAAACACCAGGTTGATTCCTTACTGTTGTGGATGGACATCATTAGGGCACCGGAAAATTCTCGAGTGAACTTCCCTTAAATTATTGGGCAAATATGTTGAAAATTCCTCATTGTATAAAACAGAAAAAATTATTGATAAAAAGTAGCCTTTATATTATTACAAATACAACATTTAACAAACCATACCTGAACTTTTAATATTGCTTAGAAAAAGCAAGAGTAAAATACACTTGTATAATGGAATTAGACTACTGATTAATTATATAATTGACTTAAACAGTTAAAAATGTTAAATGCTGAAATTCGTTAAGCGTCATCGATGACAAAATTTGAAGTCATTTCTATCTGGGATTCCTGTCAAACGTAAAACATTTATTATTTTCCGAGCATTAAATTTAAATTATGGGAGAAAAGTTAAATTTCCGAGTACAAGTAAAGAAATCCTGAATGAATGTAACGTAAAAATACTATTTTTCTTCAAGAAAAGTAGCTTAAAACATGTTCCCGTAATCCGCTTTTAAAAATCTCCAATAATATTTCACGGTTTCTGGAAAAGAAAAAAAATCTTCAACCTAGCTTCAATGATTACTTTCAAAGTTATAATATGTTACAATGTTAAAATTTTTAATATTTATTGGTTTTAGCTTCATGTTCCTGGTACTCGTTTCTGTGAAAGGCTGAATCAACCCCAGGGCCACAATGCCACCGGAAGGATTAGGCCAATTGAAAAATCCCAAAGAACTAACCGACGGTCGAACTTGCGATCGTCCGGTTGTAGCGCAGAGCCTCAATTAACTGCGCCACGGAGTCCCCCAATTCTTAGAGTATAACTAACTATTAAAATCACTTCAATAGGTCGACAGTACTGAACACCGTTTGACAACTTTATAATACAGTAAGGTATACTGGATGATAATTAATTTTTTTCTCATCATCCCATCCTGTAGTATGTCTGGGTTTGTATGGTCCTGGCTTTCTGTGCCGTATATCGCAGGTTCGATCCTGGCCCAGGTAGATGGAATTTGTGTGTCCACACATTGACAGGCCCGTAAGTAGATTTTCAGGTATGGGGGGAGGACAACATTCCGGCTCACCAGCAACGATCACAGGCCTAAGTTGCATTACACCCCGATGTTAAAGGATCATAAAACAAACCATCCACCTCAATAGGTTGAGTAGAATTAATATCCCAGCTTAAAGTTTGCTCCAACGTGTATCTTATGTTTGACACACTTTCGAGAATTTCGCAGAACTATTTATTAGAAGTGTACAACATTCCAGGTTATGAGCATAGGATAAAATTCCATCACACTCCCAAACATTGCCTCGTAAGAAGAGTTTTGGAATGGAAATATTGCAATTGGAAACTAGGAAGGGGGTGAATCTTCCGGGGTAAATAGACTTTGAGAAAACAAAAGAAGATTTTATACAGTAGCAAACAAGAGAAGTTTCTGAAACTGGGAAACCGTATAAAATGCTTTTGGAAGTCATCCTGGGTTTATTTTTTGTCGTGTTGGGAAGAATTACGTCAATGTAAATTACGTAAGAACCCATGACAAATCGGAATTATTTCCAGTAATATATCACTGTTTCATATCTTAATTAGAGCACTTAAATAGAGATAAGATAATGTATTGAGAACAAATTTTAAAAGCACCACGATGTTGTTTCTGCTGAAGTGATATATTTTTATTCAACGTTTGCTATCACGGCAAATTACATAGTAACAGCCCCCCTTTGCCACGTTGCAAATGCTAGAGGATTGTACTTGTCGTGTTGTCTGTTGACCTAATTTATTACCTTCATTAAACAAATAGCATATAAGAGAAGGGAATTTTGCTTCCAGTTTCTTCTTTTGGAAGGATAAAGTTCTTGGTGAACACATTCAGACTATTTAGAGTTATTAAAAATTTTGAAGTAAAGTAGGATTCAGTTGAAATGTAATTAAGTGCATAATCTGTTACGTGAGACATTCTCTGTGCTATCGCTCTCCAAATTAATAAATAGCGTACTTACGTTACGTTCATACGCAGAGCGTCACTCCTCAGCAAATAACGCTGCCTTTAAAAAAAGTTGATGTGGACATCATGAACGAACCCACCAGACCTCTGCAAATTTGCGCGTGGGAGAGGAAGTGCATCTCCACAGGTCATTTATACATTTGGGGAGCTATAAGCATGATTCCTACAATTATCTGGTGTGACGTTCTGGTACAAAGTAACAGAGCCTAGCAACTGTTGCGCATTGATCTGCCTCTTATATATATGTATTCAAAGTTGTAACTATCAGTGTAGACAGTTAGTGTTCAAAATGGCGTAAAACAGTTTCCAGAAATATTTTAAATATAAGGCAGTCGGTGTGCTTCGGGTCACATATTCGAAAGATAGCCAACTTTAATAAAAAAAATTTCGTTTTAATACTAGAAGTTCTGCGAAAAGTATGAGCTCGCGTAAAACTATCTGCTCTTCGTCTGGAAGCTGAATTAAAAAATAAATTCCATACATATTGTTAGTGTCATTTTAAGAAGGCCTCGCCCCAAACCACCGTCTATCTACAGAAGAATATAATAGCATTGTTCCCTAATCCGAAAATCTGCACCGAATTCTAAAACCGACAAAGAACAGGTGCTCTTATAGTAGCGTGGATTTTCCCAGTGTTGCCTCTGTCATTCACTACTTCAAAAGAAAAAAAGTGCTGTGGTACTTATTTGGCAACATTGTACTGGACTGCAGACGAGTGTGAATACGCCTAATTACCTTTCTATTCACTGTTTGACAAGTCGAGGAGGAATAGGGTGGCAGCAGGTAGGGGAAGTTCTTGGAAAAAGAGTCTTTTAAGATGTGGCACCTACTTATATGTCGAATAAGTCTTCCAGGAACAGTAATGCCAAATTGGAAGAAAGTCGGGCAATGCGTTTGGACGTAAAGCGTAACAAAGAATTTACGATTACACATAAAAATGTATTGAAAAAGCTGTAGAAAAGTTTACACTCGAGATTGGAAGTAGTTTTCAATTTTTTTTTTAACATGAACCATTTGGCTAGAATTGTTGAAAGAAGCTGAACATGGCATGAAACGGAACAATTAAAACAGCCACCATCTTGAAAAGGAATGAAAAAATAAAATTTAACACATACGTGGTTTATAATGACTTCGAGGAACAGTCGTGCCAAAACTGAAAGAAAATCGAACTAAGCGTTTAGTCGTGACACCGTAACAAACACATTTACAGACGTAAGACTAAACGGCTGAGTTAAAACAGGACTTGGTTTTCTTCAGTCAGTTATTATTTTTAGTTTCAAGCATACCCAAAGTAGGTACATTATTTTAATTATATTTTTGTACCACGAGCTCCAAAACACGTATTTATGGAGAAAATATGAAATCGAATATTCACTTCCTCCGTGTACTGGTAGAGAAAGTAAGTGTCAAGATAAATATAAAGGAATGCGTTTATCAGAAAACCAAACCGTATATTCATTATCGTAACGAATTTCTTATCGTATATGCAAGCCATTTGGTTAGGTAAAGTCTGAATTTGGCAAGGAATTTTAGAGAGAGAAAGGTAGATTCACTCACCTTCTCTTTTGTTTAGGGACTTGACGGCAAATGAAAAATCCCTTCCATGTCTCTGTAGAATCACTGGCGGAATATTTTTATATGAGGAGGCAGCACTGACGTTCCTTACCGAGAATACTTATAATAACTGCCCGCCGCTGACCAGCTTGTGATTGTTGAAGAAAAATCCCATCTCTCTCAACCCAAATAGCTGGCCAAGTACTTTTGCCAAGTTAAATCTCACATACTTTAATAGTTCATGGATTAGATGCTACTCGTCAACTATTGATGACGTCCTATTCTCTTATGTATTCCTATAGCGATTAGGGCTAGTTGAAGAAATCCAGTCCGGCAATCGCCTCTGCAAATTGGAAAACCTCCATTATGAGCGGTTAGCTATGGAGTTTGAACTCCTCATCTCTCAAATGTGTGTGATTGATGGAATTGCTTTGGCCGTAGCAGTTGTTAATAATGAATTGGCGTAATGATAGTGAAGAAGAAGATAATAATAATAAAATAATGATGATATAGAAGTACAATAAATTCACTTTATGGGTGTTCAAGCCCTGATGGTTTAGTTAGGTCTACAGAGGATGAGCTATGAGGTATGCACTTCACTGTTTTTGCACTCTTGGGCTTTCCACTTGACTCAGTTATCCTCACAAGGCTGGAATGATCCCTTCTGTTTCTTCTCACAAAATGTTGATGGTCACGAAGATTAAACATGGAGCTTTGTATCCATACTTATGGCCGAGTGCATCATTCTCCGGTTTTCTCAGCCGTTTCGTTACGGCGGTAAACGTAATACCGGGGTATTCTCAAAATCTTTGTGCACCATTGCTAAAATATCGCGGTTTGCTAATGCTTGGAAATATCGCGGTTACTCTGCTATGAATTTCTCCCATGGAGAAATTTTGTGTTGGTTTGTGTTAGTTTCTTCCACGGCCGCTAGGTTCGCTCTCTCTCTCTGCACGTCTGCCAGTCACGGTGGCTCTGGTAAGCTATTGGGGTCCCGAATTCAATGTATTTGTTCCCTTATTATTCAATAAAAAGATGTTCATAAGGATAAAAGGGAATATTATATTGCATATATATGTCGTCTGAATTCATACTTTGCATACAAGCACCATAGATACTGTACCAATCGTGAAATGACTCGATTTCGCCTACTGGTTTGGTTGAGGTGAGAAAGGGTCATTTCAATCGATGTTACAGCACAGTATTTGCAAAGATCGTTCATTCCTCAAATAGACCCCATCTGACTGTACATTTCAATAAAATAACATTGATGGTTTAAAGAATAATTCTCACACGTGTGCAATCCAAGGCAAAGCAACACCACGAAATCTCTGCTCTGAGTTCAACATAGCCTCGCTTTTATTCCCGTACAACAAGTAGAAATTTTAGGTGCAAAATCATGTGTATATCCATGAAAGGGCTGTTATAATTATGTTCGTATATGTGCAGGTATGATAAATTGCTTACATACCGATACACAGGCTACATCGTGATGCATGCAGCCATTCACTTAAATTTGGCCTAGGACCACTGGTTTTCCATATTTCATTTATTTTTTGCCTTATTGTTCAGTAATAAATGTTCATAAGGATACAGTGGAATATTATATTGCGTATATATGTCGTCTGAGTCCAAACTGTGAATTCAAACACCATCTACATCTACATCTACATAAATACTGTACTAATCGTAATAATCGTGGTTACGCCCACTAGCCTACTCGATGGACCTGGTTTGGTTGAGGTAAGAAAGGAAGGTCATTTCAATCTATGTTACAGCACAGTATTTTCAAAGATATGCACCATCGTTCATTCTTCAAATAGACCCCACCTGTCTCTCATTATTCTTTATGTTCAATTAGCTTTTGGCCTAGATATCGTAAATATGATACATTACGCTGATCTCCATCTTGGAAAGAAAACCGCTGTTTTCTCACTTTACAGCTCCTTCACGGCCGGTTTGCATCTTACCGCGGTAAAAGTCGAAACCGAGCACGATGCAACGAAAGTATGACTTTACCGGTGTAAACTACGCAACTTTACCGCGGTATTCTGAATACCGAGGTTGATGCACTCGGCCATTAGAAGCGCTGAATATAAATGTGTTCACAAACATAGGCGCCAATTTCGGAGTGCTTTGCGTTTTCAGCACCGCCAGTAGTATTTATGTACAGGTAGGGGGAAAAAAGAGGACCGACTCTTGTAGCTGATTTCAGAGCCTTGTGCTGTGACTTGGTTCTAAAAGGGCATTATTGCGCTTGGCTAGTCTTTATCTTTCGTATACTAAAAGTGCCAATATCTGATGCTATTAATAGACATAATACAGGAACCATAGAGGCCAATGTCGGAAGTTCTCAGCAAAGAATGTTACTTCTATAAAGGCTTCAAAGTCAGTTATCTCAAAAGCGAGTTTTATGACATTGGCCCTTTTAGAACCAAGCCATATTTATGTAAATAAATGTAAGAGATGTAACGGAAACGTTCGTTTTCACATGCAATGCAATTTCGAAATGGGCTAAGTTAACAGTCGACACTAGAACAAATTTCAATACATTCCCTGCTATCCTGTGAATGCCGCTAGGCATGCGCAGTGGCTCATCGGCAACTTAGATATTTTAGTCGGTCCGCTTTTTTTCACCCATCACAAGATTTACAGGCTGTTTTTTACTTCCACCGGAAAGAATCTTTCCTTCGTGACATGCTACCAGGACTTGTTATGCTGTTCATGAGTCTAGTTCTTACAATACCAGTGCCTACCTCTACTGCTGAGCGATCGTTCTCCTCTCTCCGTAGATTTGAGTCCTACCCTAGGTCTATAATATGTCAACAGCGAATGAATGATGTAGCAACCATTCATTCCCACAGAGGAGAAGCTACGCATTTAGATTTGAATGACACAGCAAATGATTTCATCATTATAAATTAAATTAGCAGGCAAATTTTTGCAATGAAAACACAATTCGCAAAAGGCTCTGTGTGAGGAACATGTTAAGAGTTTATTGATCCTCAAGACAAGTGTAGTGTTGTTAGTAATGCAATAATTATTGATTAATCAGACTATGAACGGAGTGTTTATGTTTGTCAACACTATTAATATCGTTTGTCGTAACGATGAAGAACTTTTAACATTGAACTTGAATGTGATTTTCTTTTCTCAGTGAGCACTCCCAATGATTTTTTAAGTCAGGGCCTGTGTTCACAAAGGCCATATGTAACCGATTAAGTTGACCCATCTTGCTCATGAATCAGTGAGCAATCCAGCATAAGTAGGCCTATTTGTGGAGTTACAAAAAGGTTTATCGTTTTTTATTACTTTCATTTTCTCGCACCTAAGTGCACTTGTTTTTATACAATTTCTATAAACTATAAACTAGCTGATTGTCATGACCGCAACCATCGGTAATTTATCGATTGTCTTGCCTTCGGATCTCGCATTCTCGCTTATAGCGACACAACAAGCGATGTATTTTGTTAATTTTTGTTGTTTAATTTATTACGTGCTTAATTTTGTAAGTATTCGTTAAACAGTTACAATAAATATAACTCGTGACCCGGATTCTCTCTTTATAAATTTTTCGATAAAATCCGTTGTTGAACTTCTATGACTACGGTATTCCATTCATCCGACGCATTTTTGATATTGGCCAATAAGGTTTAGTAATGTCTCTGATATCGACCAATCACATTCGTTTATAATATGCTTGCTATAAACATAAGGATGCGATTTTATCTGATAAAACATCAGCTCATTACTGGAAACGTAAATCATCAGTATGCAGTAATTAGGCCTAATACGTCATATGCTGCCAGTGAACAGAATAAAACATCATTTTATTCAACATAACTTGTTTGGAAATTGAAATAATATAAGTGTGCATGGATTAAAAGGAATTCCGATTAGATGCAAGTCAGTTCGTGTGGTTTTATTATGTTCTGATTTTGGCATGACGAGGACGCTGCCTATCTTTGATGTACAGAGCTTGTCCTCAAACTGAAAGCCTGGATGACGTCACAGACAGAGGCGGCGGGAATTCGAATGCAAGCGAAACGTGCTGAGTTGAAAACATTGACGGTATCACGCTAGTATCCACTTGGTTAACTAAAGCGCGTGGAGCCGTGGACTATATTTTCACTGTGGACTTTAGCACTCCACGCATGCGCACTGCCAACGGCATTTTCGAATTTTAACGGTCGCGAAGCTTTCAGATTCCAGGCGATTCAGTAGCATTGGTTATAATCTAGTAACTCGAACCGATTTATAGACCGTTCATTT
The DNA here is from genome assembly GCA_964059195.1 of Ectobius pallidus. NCBI lineage: Eukaryota > Metazoa > Arthropoda > Insecta > Blattodea > Ectobiidae > Ectobius > Ectobius pallidus. Next base: position 89,452,750 of record CAXKWD010000008.1, read on the forward strand.
ATTTAGTATAATTTATTTATATGGCGTTATTTCACAGCTGACAGAATATCGACAACAAAGTAAGAAAATAATTTATCATTTACCAAATCCGTTACATTTTATTCATAGAATAGTCTCCACAAATCCCACACGAGATTACGAGTTTCATCAGATAAATTTTCTCTGACTTGATTCTCTCAGATAAATCAATAAACTCATAATCTCTCGTGGGATTACTTATGATCATTCTCGCAGATAATTATAGCGATAACCTCATTTCGTGGGATTACTATGATAAGGGATTATTAAGGGATTTCCAGAAGCTGTATGGCTCCCAACACCTAAACAATACATAATATAATTTATAGTTTTAATTAATCCCCTCCACTGTCCTCTATCCACTGCAACTTTCACAAGTTCAGTCGTTTATAATGTGGGAAACCAGGTTCTCGATAGTGGCAGTTTTCTTCGAAGTAGGCCTAAACGAAGTGTTATTTTTCCTTGTAGAGAGTTGTTAACAAAATTCCAAGGAATTGTTACGTTGGAGCAGTGGAAGCAACTTGAGAAATATAATATTGATAAGTTCACAGAAGTGAATGAGGAAAAGATAACCTGGTGTTACTGCATCACACAATTTTCAAGGTCTGCTGGAGCCCTAGGGCGTGCCGCGTCAACAAATCAGCAAGTGAATACAGCCGCATTCTTGTTTGCATCCAGATGATAACTCTCGTACGGTCTCTGCCCCTGTTTGAGCCAATTTCAGCTTGTATTGCTTGAAATATTTAAAATACTGTACAGTGCACGCCGCTTATTGTGATCACCAGGGCCCGGATTTTGATGACATGTCATCTTTTAACTGGTACATCATGGACGTTGCCTACTAGTGCAGGTATTCTGATCATGACTCCTAGATTATAAAAATGGCAATTTTTAGAGTCATTTTGGTCATTTTTTTTACATTTTTCATTTTTAGGTCATTTTTGTTCGGAAAGGAAAATCATAGGCAGAACCCATATTTCCGCCTTTGCCTGTAGCCTGTATCAGAATTACGATAAGTTTGAGTGTTGATAAAATAGGCTGGGGTTTTTCCTCACCCCAAATGCCGGGTAACTTTAAGCCGTTGTGGTCCCCGGATATCATCTGGCCGTCATGATCGTCTTCATCCCATCCTCGTCTTGTTCAGAGTAAATGTGTGTGTGAATTATGCGTCTCGTCCTATAAATTCGTGTTTTCTCGGAGGTGGCCCCGGCGTTGGGCCGATCACTCATCCGGGGAGGCCCTCCATGTCCTTGTCAAGTAAAAAAATTATGTATGTGATCCAATAAAAAAATCCGATAGTTAGGTAAAGTCAAACCGATATCTTGCTTACAGTTTTCGGTTCCTATATAGACCTAAGTTCTTAATAGAGGAAGATATATACAATGATCCAGTTGCATCACTCTAAATAGTTCACGATTATTTACATCGATATGATCTAAGTCACAATGTTGGCTAATGTCGTTGCATAACCGACTAATTTTATCTTTGTAAGCTCTCAGACAGATGAAAAATGTTATTATCCTCTTAATTTAAATTTCTTTCGCAGCGCGATTCTTCATAATAATGACGAGTTCTTGAAAAAGCCTATTTTTTTTATTACAGGAGGATTTATTTTACCCAAATACTAGTAGCTCTGTCAACAGTAGACCTCGCGTAGAAGAAAGAAAGAAAAAAAAACCTAAGGTCTGCTCTTCGTCAATTAAAACGGCCACCATCTTAAATCGGAATGATATAATAAAAGCTTTTTGTATGTAAGTTTTAATGACTTTAAAGAACAATCGTGCCGAATTGAAAGAAAATCGAACAGCCCTTTTGGTCGTGACTGCGTAGCAAACAGAATTACAGACGAAATGCCGGTAAACCTTTATAATTACTTAAAAAAATTATTGGAACAAAGTTGCTAAAATTTAGTTAGAATCGTTGAAAGATGCTGTACATTACATGAAACAGAACTATTAAAACTGTCACCATCTTGAAGCGAATCCAACAGCAAAAGTCCGCTATGTCTTTTTGATGTATTGGAGGAACATTAGTGCAAAATTGGAAGAAAAAAAACGAACTACGCGTTTGGTCGTAATTTCCTAACAAATAAATTTACAGACAAACGACGGAACACCGCTCGGTCATTTACTGTACTTACACTTTCGAACAGGAAAAAGAGTCGTTTGATATAACTAACGGAAAGGCAGTTATATTTATTGCGGCATGATCTTATGATCCGGTTCATTGAGCCTTTATCTTGACTTGTAGTCTGTAGTCAGATGGTTTGCGAACTGAATTTGCTCTTCGTTTTATAGTACTTGTATTAGGAAATGGTTTTATGTATACTGCAAAAAAAGAAACAGTAACAACAACGTTAATTTCCTTTCTGAATGAAGCGGAAAATGTGCTGGCCGTATAATCCAGTAGGTTCTTATATCCCTTTTTCATTCCAGGGTTTTATTCTCTTTCGCACGAAAACAGCATCCGACAAAGCGATCTTTGGAACTGGTGGTTATGTCATATCAGCAGGCGTATGACCTTCCCTAATAAGCTCATAAATGAAATCTGCAAGTGATTGAATTCACAGTCTAATCACTTTCAGCTCTGCCAACCTCACGTTCTAACTTTCTCACTTTACGTGTTAACATTCTCATTTTAAGGGATGACCGAAGTGTTGAGAGTTATTTTCAAAACTGTTTGTCCTAGAAACTTGAAATTATGCACAATTGATTGAAACGTAAACAGAATTAGAAGTTTAAAATTTTATTTTAATATCTTAATTTGTTTTTGAGATATTATTCGGTTTAATTAAGTTTTTAGAATCAAAATTGAAATCTATCTCCTCTGACAGATATCAAATATAAACTTGATTTTTTTTTTATTTGTGATTCTTTGAAGTTTGCTTTACAAATTTATTGATGATTTTATATTGTTTATATTTTTCCCTTAAAGAATATTTTAGCTTGCCCAGAAAAATGAAAAGTTGAAAAATAACTAACGTATGATTATACTAGATTTTTTTTTTTTTCACAAAAGAACACAGGCCCATACAGAAAATCTGATTAGACGTATCATTACATACATTGTAAAGTGCATTGTGAAGAAAGACACTGCTGTATCTCTACTTATGTAGGAGAAGATAAAAAAAATTGAATGTTGCAAAATAACATGCAAATTGAAATCGAGAAAACAGACAATTCTAGTTTGCATCCACTGTCAGTTGGTCGATTTTGTGGTATCCAGATCGCAACAAAAATATTCTGCGTAAAAGAAAATAACTAATTTACTGCAGTTCTGATTCTTCTTATTCTTTCCTAAGTTTAACTTCCTCCTAGTAGGTACGTTTTATAATATAGGCTACTGAGTTCTAAAGAGGATTATTAGAATTTTTCAGCTCTGAATTAAGGATGTTTGAAGCTGTAATTTTATAATTCGAAGAAAAACTAGGGAACTGTTTCGGTTATAGGTAAAATCCCATCCTGGATAAAGTTTTATGAGTAAATAAATTGATTCTTCCTTGCTTCCAGGATTTTTAACTGACATTTAAACTCATTAATGGATTTCATTCCTCTAGTGCTCTAGGCTTCGAACAAAGAATCTAGTTCAACCTTAACACACTGTGTTCGCTGACATTGAAACCTTTTACCTCTCAAGTAATATGTCTTTTGAAGTCAGAACCTTTTGGCAACAGCGTAGGTCTCCAAATAGGCGATGTTGATATGCGGTAGAAATAATATTTAAAAAAACCAACTAGCCTATCAACTGTACCTACAGCAAAATTCACGTTTAAGAGTTCAAGCAGCCGAACTGTGTATCTCTTATTTCCGTTAATAAAGTAGTAGTTCTGTCAGTTCTATCAAATTTCCTCATAATAAACACTGTAAAACAGCATGCACTTTACGTAGCGGGAAAGTAGGTCACGCCTACTGCTTTTAATACTCCATGGATTTTACTTGGAATGGGTGTGTATGTCTGCTTATTCTTAATGTGATACACATGACTGAGAAATAGGTCGTCGAGTTCGACCCGATTGTTCTCCGACCTTCCCTAACAAGTTAGTACTAGAGGTTGAATGGGATATCAGAACGTTAAAAAGAGACAGGTGATTAACTTCATGACCCCCGGCGTGGTTTTGTGGTTAGGGTCGCTGACTACAGATCCGTCGGCCCGGGTTCGATCCCCGGTACCTTGGATTTTTCTACGTTGATTAAAAACACAATTTCGATTCGGTGCAAGCCAGTTCGTATGCTTTTACTCTGTTCTGCTGTTTGCTTATCTGAATGAAGTTAACTACGTCTTATATGCACCATTGGTAGCTCTGGTCACACCATGGATGGTTGATTCATAGTAGGCCGTGATCTCGCAGCTGTTAGTTTTGTTTTTATACAACAAAGCACGAACGTAATTATTATTTGTATAATCCGTTACATTTTTATTCATGGAATAGTCTTAATAAATCCAACTCTCGTGGGATTACCTATGATAAATCCAGTCCCAGCTTCCTCAATATTTCGCCACTGAACGGAAAGTTGTACGGTGCCTCTTACCCCAAATAAAAGCCCATGGACTGTGAAATGCCGAACGCCAAACTTTTTCCTGTATTTTTCTTTGAAGAAAGGAATACAGCTTTCATATAATTATGTCCTTTTTTAACGGCCTGCATTGCTTGCTTGGGCGTCAGCTTTAAGCACAGGGTAAATTGATATTAAATTAATTACATATAAATGATTATATATAAAATAGTGATGACTTAATAACAATTGTTCATCCCGGAAGCTCGGTTTGTGCACCCCCGGTTTGTGTTGTGAGCAATACTGTTGATGTACGATTATACAGTTCACTCACAAAAGAGTTGCAAATTTTAACGGATGTTGTATTTCCCTGACATTTGTTTGGTGTAAGCTCACTCCCCTTCGTTCCCAGATAGCGGAACTGGCGTAGGCTACTCGCGTGGAACTTTTCCGGTAACGTATTTGCATTCCTTGCTTTCTGATTCTGCAACTCTGCAACTGTTATCTTGTTATTACATTCGACATTCTCAATACGCCCGTTCAATATACGAATAAATGATGGTAAATATCTATCTGGCTGTGGACAGCGAGAAATTGTGTGACTAGGTTAAACTGTCAGGCTGTTGTATTGTGTACTAATATTCTGAATCTCTTCAGACTAGCGTTTGTAGTAAAGCAAGGGTTAATTTTAATCATAATCTTTCTGATTTTAACTGGCAAACTCATTTTATGTGAATTGGTTATTTCAGTACACTGGTAGGCAATATAATTCACTACAAACACAAAAGTTACTTAATCATGTACAGGTAAGGAAAAAAATAAAGCTGACCGACTCTTGTTACCGAATATAATATAATTTGTGGTAGTTTTTTTATAATAATATTAATAATTAATACATTCATTTAAAAAACAATACGATTAGAAATCATATTCTGGGTTTCGAAATAGGCTAAGTCAACAGTCGGCACTGGAACAAATTTCAATACATTCCCTGCTATCCTGTGAATGCCGCTAGGCATGCGCAGTGGATCATATCGGCAACTTACAGTGGTATTAAACAGAGGCGGCAGCCAGATGCGCGTGAGAGAGGTGACGCATGTAGGAGGAATCATGGGGAGGGGTAAGAATGTTGAACTGCAGTAGCGAGAGAGGAGAAGCTATTGTAACACGGTCTCTTGTTTCTTAACTGCATTTATACGATCTTACTGCACTGAAAGCAACGACACAACTGACCCATACACCCCTCCATGCAGTACGAATGTTTATTGGACTCGTCTGCATCTACTGCGCATCCATGCTTGGACTGCCACGTCTGATTAATACCACTGTAGATATTTTAGTCGGTCCGCTTCCCCCCCCCCCTACCTGAACCTCCTTACAGCATTAAGGTGAGGCTTTACAAATTTCTCCCCTTAGAATACATTTTTTTTTTTTTATTCCGTACAGTTCCAGGTATTGTTTCAACATATTTACTTCCAACCTCCTACAGAGATGCAAGAAGTTTTAACAGATTATGGCAAGTCTTTCATTGCGTTACATGTCAATTATTTAGTTATTCCAACCCTAGGTATTTTCTTGAACTCTGTTAAGGATATTGAACTTAAGTTGCGCAACCTGATAGTTTCTTGTTGCATCACATGTCCCCAAGGGCATGATCCTCAAGAGAAATGAATGTATTGTATACAGTAGTTTCAGGTGAAACTGGTTTTCTTGTTGCCTATGATTTAAGCCCTCCCGCATCTTTCCCTTCAGAAATACAGGAATGGTTAGAGTCAATGTAAATATTATAGTACCGGTAACTCGATGCAAACTCCTTCAGCTTCAAGAGCGCCGACTTCAGGAAAAAAAAAAATTCGAAAGAAAGTTTCAAATAAAAGTTTTAGCTCTTAGTACGAGTATAAGCACCCATGTACAAAGTTTAAACAAAATCGTTAGAACCGTTTTCAAGAAAATTGTTAAAAACAAAATTGTCTTCATGTAAAATCCCCTTAAAAGCAAGAGAAAGTCGTCGCCAATCTTCGTGTCACATCCTCAAAAGGTACCTAACCCAAATACAAAATGTTGTTCTCATACGACTTACCGTTTTGGAGCTAGGCTGTCTACAGACCCATACAGGCATGTTTCTAAAAATGGTATTTTTGGATTCAGGGAACCTCAAAACGTGTATTTACATTAAAAACTAAACTTTGATTTTGGGAGTCGAAATAATAAGCTACTTCTTCTACCTACAGTATCTACGGGCAGAGGAAGTAATACCTGGCGAATTTCATATAAAGTTACTATTCTTTCTGTAGAATTTAACTACTGTACCGGTTCTGCGATTTTATCAACCGGTTCAAGGGAACAGTACATGGTTGAAGTAATGAATCCTAATTTCAGACGATCTTATTGTTAATGGTTTCACATGTGTACTCTTACCTGAAAGTAAAGGAATACAGAATTTCGTTTTTGTAACCAATCGTGAGTATAAAAGGAACATAATTCCTAACTAATACTTTGTGTAAACGAGCGGTTAACCCATTGCTAGTTTGACCACACTCCACAGCGACTGCTGATAGGTAGGAGGTTGATTGACCTCTGCCTTGAGCGTACTGGTAATAGAGGTCAATGGCCATCTCCACACTGCACCTCCCTAGCAATTAAAACACTTTCTCAGCTGGTTGTCAAGCAGGAATATTACAAACAGGTCATATAATAGCCTATGTGCATAAACCCTCCGCGAAATAATCGAACTTGCGTTATATAAACTCCGTTTTGTGGGAATTGAACGGAGTCTGTTATGTGAATTACTATTATTAAATCAGCATAGGCCTAGTGGAAAACATAGTAAGTTCTCCATATTTATTGTGTGCTTGATGCAAGTAAATTAATAATTGCTTAATGTAGGGCATTTGTGAAGAATATACAGATAAAATTAATGAAAACATTCCATCTTTCATAGAAGTTGGTATCAAGCAAACACGGTAGTTTCTAGAGTGTTTGTGGGAGATTCCATGGCGTAGGCCTACATTAATTTAAATTATGTTTCGCAAAACGAAGAATTAACAAGGATTGCCTTTTACATGCTGTCCATTCGCGCATATCAAGAGTGTTAATTTCGCAGTGTGACAGTTTGTTGCTTTACTAAATGACATGGATTTAAATAACTTATAAGTCTATTATTTATTTGTTATCTCTTCTGTTGGATCGACTGATCTCTGTTACGAATTGCCATATTTTTAAAACTGTGGTGTTTATCATTGCAATTTTGTTGCACGAATCATTTAGCTCATTCAATTCGACAATTTATTAAAAGAGTTTTTGCCGCAGACTATACAATGCGTATTCCTTCATGAGTCGAATTGTTTTGGCCGAGAAAATATGTATAAAAAGCATTTACTTTAGACAAACTTCTGTAACGCTCATGTTCTTAAATTTGGACAGGAATGAAGCTGCTTCATTTATTAAAAGTTGGGACTATCTGGTTTGGTCATGCCATAATTATTTTCTCCGTAATAACAAGCACTGCTATTGTGAGCTGAGATTAGATTATAATTAAATGATTTCTGGTTTTGTTTCCTCTAAACACTTAGGAATATTTATTTGTCAATATGTCTAAACAAACAGTAGATATTATGAAGGACATATCGATAGCTTCCCAAGCGTTGTAACTTATACCTGCATGGGTCAACAATTCGTTTTATCACCTCATTGTTATCACTTGTCATCGTTATCAGTTATGCAATTGTTATGGAATACGTTGATACGACAATATTGTCATTCATGTGCACTCAGCCCTTTGTCTATTATCGCAGCAACGAAGAGCAGTTTGTATTATCAAACCAAACTCCGTTTTATTCCTATGACATTTTCCTTTGGGACAAGTCGATATTTTTAGAAGAAAACATTCAGCACAATTTATATAAATGATCTCCCAGCTTGCATCGAGGATGAATGCCTTCATACTTTTATGTTTGATCTTTCTCAAGAAAATCAGGCATTGTTGGAAATCAAACTCCATGAATCTTCATCTAAAATAATGGCTTGGTGTGAAGCCAATAAGCTCAAGATTAACTCAAATAAGACTGTAGACATTAACTTCTCATTTAATAGACATAGCTTTGATTTGCATTCTTCAGTTAGGTTTCTCGGCATTCACCTCGAAGCAGGTCTGGGCTGGGGTACACATACAGAATACCTTGCAAACAAACTGAGCAAAGCAATATTCATGATACGAATACTAAGACAAACGTTATTACGAGACTCGCTAGTAATGGTTTACTTTGCTCACATGCATAGTTATCTTAGCTATGGGACTCTCTTGTGGGGCAATCACACCTCAGCTTTGAAACTGTTTATTCTCCAGAAAAGAGCTGTGAGAATGATATGTGGCGTACCTTCGAGAACTCACTGTAAGCCACTTTTTACGGAACTAGGAATACTTACCTTGCCATCAATGTTTGTTCTGGACTGCCTTTTGTACGTTAAACGCAACTTGCATAACGTTTCCACTTGTTCAACAATTCATAACTATTCTACCCGTAACAGATACAATCTTTATTTAAGAAAATTTAATTATAGCACAACTATGAATAGTTTTATATGTTTGGCTTTTAAATTTTATAACTTCTTACCAACTGAAATAAGAAATATGTCATTCCATATGTTTAAAACATCAGTCAGAAAGACAATGTTAGCAAACCCACTGTATAGCGTCCATGACTTTTATAATATTAAATTTTAAATATTTCTTAAATTTACTGTTTTACCCTTTATAACAAATTAAAATACTCAAAACCACGACATCTCAATCTGTACATTATGTATGACAATGAGGAAAATAAATAAATATTATTATTATTTTATGTGAGAATCATTGCTGCATTTGACATTAATCTAACCGTTTCCTTTTTTCTGTAACTCTCTACCCACTGTTCTTATCGATGATGTTCGGGTGTGAACGGCCGTAGTTTTGAGAAATAGTCTGTCTATATAGTAGACCTTACGCATAATATGTCATGCTGCATCAAAACTAGGCTATAAGAGCACTCGTATAAGTTATCTTGTATTTCAGTATTCCTCAACAGTCATTCTATGTTATTTTGAATCATCGAGTGTGTAGATTTTCCCAAAAAAATATTCGATGTAATAATACTTTTGTACTTTTTGTACTTGCCAAAATTTGTATAGAACTGATCGGAATTTTGTCCTTCTAACTGCATGTTTCTCAGTAGCTTTCACTCTATGAATAGGAACTGTAAAACTGAAGTTGCGAACCTGTGCACTGTATCTCGGTCATAGGCATAAATACAAACGTTTGCATATTTATACGTGTACTTATTTACCCCACCATGGACACCATAGGCAGGAGGACTATAGTACTTAATCCTTATCCAGGTTTCGGCAAAAATATTGTTTATTTCGAGGTACCCTGCGTCCAGAATAAGCCAAGGCTCGAAAACAAGAATTCTTATTAGGGCATAATTCGTGCTTAGTATCTTCCGACGATACGTTTCGAACTTAGGGGTTATAAGCTTGCCGTCTCTACCATAATACTGAAAGCCCGTGTCTCGTTTCACAGGCAACTTGGCTTTGTGTTTGGGGCAAGACAACCGAAAGTACAGTATTTTCCCTAGGGCGAATCTCCTTGAGCCAGACTGGGAGGCCCATTGGCCCATGCTAAGGATAAAGCCACGTCAGTATTTTAATTCACCCTTTAAGCCGTTATGTGTTCACACTCCATAGGTGCTAATAAACTCAATCTGTGTACAGTAAAACCTAAGTTGACCAACGTTGGTTCCGGTCAGATCTTGTCAATCTCTTCTCTATATATATAAAAGGCTTTGTCCTGACTGACTGACTGAATGAATGACTGACTGACTGACAGAATGACAGGAATCAACGTACAGCCTAAACTATAACAGGTAGAGACTTGGAATTTTGACAGTACCTTCGTTTCATAATGTAGGTGCTCACTAAGAAAGGATTTTGAAAAATTCTGATTCTAAATGCCAAAAATTAAATGTTTTTGAAAATACTTAATCCCTTTTTACATAGAATTATCAATTCCAAATCACAGAATATATTGTTGCCAAATGGTATCAGATGGGCTTGGAAAAAACAAATGAAATGCACTTTTGACAAATAAGAGAAGTTATCAAAATAATTCATGTTATAAATAAATATTACAGAATGAAATCCACTAAAATAATGGAATCACATAACTTTCTCTACCCTGGACATAGAGAAAACAAAACGAGGTATGGTAATGTGTATATTATTATATTATATCGCAGGTTTTTGGAGAGAAAAGTATGAAAGTGATAATGCTTTCTGTTTAATTTCATCCCCAAAACGGCTTTATGGTAACGTAAGAGTGGGAAATTTCCCGCCTCGATATTACAATTTTATGTTACAGGAATTTCTGTTTCTTCATATTTAAACCTCTACCAGGCTTGCTGTGCACTGTACAAGCGATGGGATGCGAAATTCTAGATCCTCTATGAGCCATAAAAAACTATATCAAGCGTTTTCTGAGGGAATAGTTTGAGTGTAATAAGTCGTTCTTCCTATTTCAAATTATAAATGCCTATATAAAGACCTAGAATTTAAAATTGAAAATCCTTCATAAGTTAATTTCCAATTACAGAATACAAAACCCAGGCGACGCCGGGTCTTTTAAGCTAGTACTGTATATAGAGGTGGTCATGTTGCAAAGATTTTCAGTGATCTATTGAAAGTTTAATTTTAGAGGTTTTCCTAATACAGTAATGTTGATAGAATACAGTAATGTTGTAATAAAAACTAATCTTACCTTCTATTTAAAATGTAATATGTGTTAGGCCTACTACTACGATACTAAGCTATCATCACCGATGCTGTTAAAAAACTGTCCTAATCAAGATTTGCATTTGTTATTTTGAAAAACAGTTTTTAATGTTTGTTTTAAGTTCATGTTAGATTTGGACATTCTCATTCTAGAGTCTGTACATAAGTTAGATAGCCCTTTTGGAGCATTTGAATTATTTTACATTACATTTGATTAGTATATTTTAGGGCTTCACTGTGTATTGGAATCAGATTCTCTATTTCTTCATTTTGACAGTAATTCATAGTAATGTTATCGTCAGGTTCACTTCTATGCTCTCCTGTCTCTCTTCTTTTTCATTCTAAATTTGTTTTGACACTTCTTCCGGTACAACCTGGGATACTATTTCCATCGTAGATGCAAACTCATCCAACATTTTGAATTAACATATGGCTTTGCTTTTACAGTAGTACAGAATAAAACAGTTTCCTATACACTCTTGAAATGCTTGCATTTTACTGGTTAAATTTAACAGTTAGGTAAACTGGAATCTTCCTAATTAGTTTTCAGGTTCTGTCACTGAAGAGATTATATGTACAAATTTTGTACATTTGAGGAGGTTCATGATTCTTAACGGTAGCTAGCAGGTAGTGCCCTCTGGTGGTATTTTTTTTAAATTTTTTATTATTTTTTTAAGTGCTTAGGGGTGGGTTAAGATTGAAGGATAGTTACAAGCTGGTCTCAGTGAGTAAGGTATTTGAGGGGTGCCTGACTCCTAACAATAGCGAGCAGGGGGAAACGGGAGGATCCCCGAGAAATAACCCCAAAGGTCACGGCTTCGTCCACCACGAATGACACGCCCGATTGGCCCGGGGTTTAACCCGGGACCACTAGCATGCCAAGCCCACGCGCTAAGCATGAGCCACCGTGACGTCTAAGGATGTTAAAAGTTAGTTTTAATGTAAACAATTTGTGTACAGTACTTTGAAAAAATTGACATATCATTAGAGTGGTCACGTTTTACAGGTTAAACGTATAACGTATAGGCTATATTCAGGTTTGTGCTGCCTTTAAATTAGTGTTTTCTCTCTTGGGTACGTTTGTATACTATGTGACAGTAAAGTATTATGCAGTTACTATTAACTCAGATCAATTAGGTTTAACGTCTGGTGCACATGTACTTAAATTGAAAGCATGGAATAATTTCAGTAAACAACCAGACAAGTCCATAGTTTGCAGATATAAGATTTAATGGCACAATCAAAGCGTTCATGCCGCCTGACGTCATCAGATAATGATGCTGTAGCCTATCTCACCACCTCGCTGTGGCTTTTATGGCATTGCAAATGGCTATACAACGTACGCAAACCTTTAATGCCGGAATTATGGTAAAGCCGTTACATTAGTTTTAATTATATAGTTATATAATTTGAATTCGGGAATATAATTCTGCACATTTGATAATTTCGAATGTTTGGAGGAGTGAGGGTTGGCTCCCTTTAGTCTGTTTCAGAATTATCCGGGATAAACAAGCAGATCTAGATAATTTATTTTGATAAAACAATTAACAATTATTGCTTAATAATTTTATTTTAATAATATTATGTTGCACATACACTAAGAACGAATTAATTAATTAATAGACTACTCTTTCAGAACTTAGGGGACGACCTTGGGATAGAAATGGAATTCCATTTTATAAATAAAAATCTTCTTTTCACATTTAGAAATAGAAATGATTTTTACTTTTTTGAATTTGAAATTACCCAGATACTTCAAACTGTGCATTGTATCTAGTAATGTTTTTGATGATGAACATCCTTGCGCACTTATTCCATCCCCTAGAATTTGGTTTCTATTTCTGAAATATTAAGGGTAATTTTAGTGGGAACATTTTTCCAAATTTGGATTTCTAAAAAAGTGGATCTAACGATTTTGATACTTGTAACTTTGCGTAATAAAACATAATCGCTTTTATATTAAAATTACTCTACTCAGGGGGTGGTTGAATGGAATTCGTTATTCGGGTTTTCTCGGCTATCCCAACTTCCCAACTATGGTGAAGGATTTGTGAAAAGTTTGCAGTTGTAAATTTGTAGAGACCGTTAAAGCGAACATTTTTGTGAAACACCTTTCTATACAAAAATTTAAGTTGTCGAGATTCACGCACAGTAGCATACCAGTTTCTTGAGAATCTCATAGGTCCCGAAATAAAATAATTTCTACCTTTTTAATTTTAATGATACAACCAGGAACCATCATCATTAGTTTTAATAATCTATATAAATTATTGGTCTTGTAAACAAAAATTAAGATTTCATCTTTTAAAACTTCAGAGGTAAAGCGTGCAAAAGATTTTGCAATGTTTTTCAACGTTTATTCATAAAGGATTTCGTTACTATGAATTATGATGCAATGCCAGTAGTGCCTTTAACAAGATTAGGCCAAATTAAAGATCCCAGTGAGCTTACGGCATCAAACCCGCGACCTTTTGTAGCGGAATATCCGTTGAAGTAACTTATGTAATACCGACAAAAAGATCCTATAAGATAAACTTTTGTTTTCCCTTTACCTGTGTATTTATTTTATGGTTTAGCTTGAGTTGCTTGGCGATCGCTTATTCCTATAAATGTATGTCCTATGTTCTTGTTGTTGAAAATTAATTCTTACAGCAGATGCAAATTAATTTTGTTAGCAGTAATATTACAGAATGACATGTAGAATTTTCAACTTCATATGTTGGCTTGAGAGTGGTCATGGGTCATGACGCGCCCCCCACCGGCTGACAACATCGACCTCTCTAACGCATATGGCAGATAAAGCAACTCTGGTTCATAGATATTGGCTTAGAAAAAGTGTTTTACAATAATCACGAGTTAAATTTTCTATTCAGTACTTTTTTTTTATTATTATCGTCATTTATTTTCCATCTGACTTGTATAATCTGTTGCCACTATTGGCGTATAGTGATAGGATAAGAAGTTTTAACCGAAATATGTAATATAAGACTACATGTTTATTGTGTTCATAAAATAGAGCCATATTGACAGTGATATGATTTAAAATGAGGTAACTCCGCCTTGTCAATATAAAATAATGTTAAAAATCAAATATATTTCAACCAACTTGTGGTCCTCTTCAGTGATAATATCTTAAATAAAAATTAAAACATAGCTACATCGAACCAACATAGTTATTACGTGGTTAAGTAGCTATACTGACTGGTTCTTTTTCAATATAATTAATTTGAGGTAATTATAGCAATTATAACAAACGTTTACAAAAGAAAATATTCTCGCATACCGGACACCATCGTACAAATTTCGCATAAAATTCATCCAACAGACACATTTATTCTTCATCTGAATGTATGAATTATATTTAAATAGTTAAATAAACAAACTTTGTTTCAGGATGCAATATTGTCATTGGAAAAAAAAAACATATTTCACAGATTTGGCATTAAGAAATATGCTCCTAACTTACTCCTCCAGGAAACCAGTTATGCGAACTGATTTTCTTTTCCGATTCCAGTCAGAACAGTTCTCTGCATAAGGCCTCTAGTGGATGAATAGAAGCTCTTTACTGTAGTTTTCCCTCGATAAATGGTGTATTCAATGACTTTGAACTTTATAATGTAGGTTCTAGTTGATTCACGTGTTAGAAAGAAACGTGGCAGTAGATGTTGATAATACTTCCACGTGATAGATTTGTAAAGATCGGCCTTGTCAAGGTATTATTTTCTTTAGATAGTCTTATTATTTCAGCAGATCCCTCGAGCGGAGAAGCCAACTGCTGGAAACTGTTCAGAATTGCTAATCAAAACCTCAGTGGTGGAATTTGCTTTTTCAGCACATGTACAGGTAGAGGGGAAAAAAGCGGACCGACTCTTGTAGCTGAATATAATATAATTTATGTTAGTATTTTATAATAATATTAATAATTAATATATTCAGTTATAAAACAATACGATTAGAATCCATATTCTGGGTTTCGAAATGGGCTGTCAACAGTCGACACTAGGAGTCCGTCTGCTCTATCCTGTCACAAACAAGATGAAAGAGATGGAGATAGTCAAGAACTACCCCCTACTGCAACACAATGCGAAATCCTCGTCAAGGTTAACGGTACACCCACCCTGTTGCAAAAATTCCTGGTGTCCGCCCCTTCCTTGAACACCATAAACAAGTTTTGATGAACGTTATGGCAGCACTGGTGCGAGAGAGATGGTGAGTACTTTCATCTCCTTCTTAAATGTTTGTGACAGGATAGACCAGACGGACTCTAGAACAAATTTCAATGCATTCCCTGCTATCCTGTAAATGCTGCTAGGCATGCGCAGTGGCTCATATCGGCAACTTAGATATTTTAGTCGGTCCGCTTTTTTCCCCCTACCTGTACATGCCTACTGTATACCGGTACTTTAACAAAACTGAGATAACAGTGAGGAATGATTTCAATCGTACTCATTAACTTCCAAAACTGAAAGGAAGAAATGTTTGCACAGCATTCTCATATAAGCGCCTTAGCGTTATGTTGATAAGTCACGATTAAGTTGGTTTAATGACTTATAAGTTTCAATATTGGATGCTAATTAATGTTGACACAGCCCTATAACATAGATCAGCTAAGCAACACACAACTCTTTGTTATAATTTCCCCCCTAATATAGTAATATTCAAGTGCTAAAACACAATATACAGTATTGCACTCCATGATAGAAAACACTTTATAGGGCCTATTGCACTCCGTGATAGAAAACGCTTTATAGGGCCTATTGCACTCTGTTGGTAGAGTCGGTAGAGTCGCCGACTCGCATTCGAATGGTCGCGGATTAGAATCCCTTCGGTGGCCAATATGAGTGTGGAATTTTTTAATAAAAGTGGTCGGGTGGTAGGCCTTGTCCCTTCAGGGAGTTTTTTTTCTCGGAGTTATCAATTACTTGCTATCGAAGTGGCAACATCTGATCCTTAAACTGACAGGATGTCACTATGGACTGAGAATAAAGTAGACTATTACAATACAGCACATAAACTTAATGAAAAGGATTAATACGAAATAAAAAATGCAAACGAACAGAAATAAAGAACTAAAGGAAAATTATACATGTTGAATACCGGTACGAACAAGAAGAAATAATAGCACGCCTTAAAATTAATAGAATTTTATAACTAATAAGTAGTGATGACGTAGAAATAAACCTATAGACCCACGGATAACCGTGTTTTTTCTTCTTTCTTCTTCCAAACCCAGTCTTCACCTCGCAGTAATGAAATGCCCGAGCAGCAAAAAAATAGATGAATTGACGGAAGTAAACAT
This sequence comes from Ectobius pallidus, assembly GCA_964059195.1. NCBI lineage: Eukaryota > Metazoa > Arthropoda > Insecta > Blattodea > Ectobiidae > Ectobius > Ectobius pallidus. The sequence continues at coordinate 89,469,367 of CAXKWD010000008.1, forward strand.
GAAAAATTCCTTCAAATATGCCGAACACTGCACTTCAGTTAAAATACTTTTACAGAAAATGAGTACCATTTGAATGCTGAAAAAGTTTTGATCTGAATATTAATTAAGCAACAAACATATGCGATAAACAAATATAATGCTACGTGATGTTTATGGTATGTTTTATGGAAGTTCTCATAATTTGTTTTTACCATTCCACCATTCCTCTAATTTCATTAACCATATTATACATGGTCGCCTTATAGTCGAAAACCCCTACCATAAGCTGTGTCATATAACCGATGATCATAATTTATCATATTTATAGCATTGTACTAAAATTATTTTAACGATGAGAGTTGAAAATACAGTATTTTTTTGAAAAAGAAGAATGTTCATTATTCATTTCATTGTAATTTCCACACAGTTATTTACTTATTGAGTATAATTCACTAAAGAACACCCTTAGATAAATTACCTAAGAATTTTACCAGATTCAAGATTAACCGAGATATCTGATTCAGAAGGACGTACTATGTTTTTAAACATTTATTTATTTTTGGTAAGAAAACCCCAACGACCAAAGTCCACTTTAAGGGGCTATATACAACGTTTCGATGGTTTCATGTATAGTTAAAAATCTACTTCTCTTCTTGGAATTTAAAGAATTTGATTAGTTTATGTTCAGATGCAGCAAAAGTTTTCCATTCGGTCAAGTTAAGGGAATGGCCATTATCGAGTCAGATCTGCCCAACGAGATGAAGTGGTACAACCGGTTGCCGCGGAGATTGTTTCAAAAACTCGTTAGTAAGAAACCTGTCGGACGACAAAGAATAGAATATTATAATGGCATTGTAAAACATCTCTCATTCTCCGGGCTATATGCATGCAAATGTAGGGGCTATTACGGTGACTCATAGCATTTCGCACTTTTTTCCCCCCTGTCTCTGTAGTGAAGCGCGCCGAAGTAGAAAAAAACTCCTTCATGTGTTACGTCATACCTAGCTTTACCATAATACTGTAGTTCGAGCTTAAAACGGGATATTTTAAGCACGTGAATTTACAATTCCGCATCCACAGAAATATATTCCAGAATTTAGGCTATTCTTAAATCGATTAAAATTTCTAATCCGACAAATAGGTCGGTATTTTAAACGAAACCAAAGTGTACATTTAATATTGTTTTACGCGTTTAATAACTACTACACTACAGATAATCAGAAGAAATCCTGAATTTATGAATACCATTATTAATTAACTAGTGAAAAAATATATACAAAACTTATATTTCTGGTTACTTTTTCAGCCAAGACTTGAGACACACGACTTTGTTGACTAAACTACCCTTCAGGTTTCTGAATAACGGGAATTGTTTGAACACAATAGGCTGAATGACACATGTGCCATGGCCGGAGAAACGAGAGAAAGGAGTTTGGTCATTTGACCCATTTCTCGAAAAAAAATTTCAGAATTCGATTAACCCGATTAATCGGGAAATGTAATAGATCGACGATTAAATGTTTAGTCGGTTCATCAAACCGTGTTCTATTTTTGAGCTTTTTCCTAGAATGTTATATGTTTTTTGGAATACCAACGGGATGACCTGACACATAAAAACGCGACTGTTCTGGTGAAAACGGTATATACGATCACCCTGTGTAGCTCATATGAGGTTTCAGCAATAAATGTGACACTGTGAAGTTATGTTCTTTGCCGAGTTCGCAAATTTTTACGTTTAGGATTCCCTATGGTTGTCTAGTAATTCAGTTGTGTGTTCAGTTGTGCATACTTGATATACCGGTACTGTAAATTTGTTGGTTACCAGTGTACATATTTTTCGTTCTAAGTTGAAAAGTAACATGTCCCGGTCGATTATGATAGCTGATATCTTATCTAGTTTGTCCAAGAATGTGGTTTGGATTGAATAAGAATTGTATTTTGCTATTTTTCGTTCCTTTTTTTGTGTTTTAATGTTACCAACTTATCACCATAATGTTTCTTTGTCTTCTTTTGCCTTATCATTGTCATAATCCTAAATTACCATAAGTTTTCCTAGTATCCTACTACTGCAAATTGTCATGGAGATAATAAATCCAATATTTATTATTATTGGGGAAAACAGTTTTGCTATCAGATTATTTAAAATAACTTTGTTGAGCCTTTCTCCGGGCGAAATGGGTCGCTTAAATAACGTCCCTAAAAGGGAAAGGTAAAACTAAGGGAAAAAAAAAGAAATAAAGAAAGATGGGCTTTTAATGGAAAATCAACTTCGAGCTCAATGCTAAGTATCAAATGCCATTGGGTTACTTGTTGGGGATATGGAAACCCAACTTCGATTCCCATTTAGCCTACCTCCTATATTTCTAAAATGGGGATGCCATGACAGCCTTTTACGAACAATTTGATTATTTCAATAAAGCATTTGCGGCCCTGGGCAAGCAAAAACTGCCATTAATGGCCACTATAGACACTACAAATCCCACAATTTATCTGAAAAGCCGTAGAGTAAAGTGTTAAATCATAATGTTATGTTTTTCTTCTCATAAGCTGTTTGCATCTGAACAAATCTTCCCCCAATATGAAACCTATTAGGTGGTTTTCAGAAGTAGCTTTATTGTAATATCGAAGTATCAAATTTTCTACTCGGTTTCCCTTCCTTCCCTTGTTTTTTCTAGGGATGGGTCGATACCAGATTTTTTTCGATACTCGATACCGATACATGATTTTTTCCTCGATACTTGATACTTCGATACTCGATACCTTCAACATTTCCATTTTTAATAAATAGGTACCGGTACATTAAAAATTAAAATTTTAGAGAACTGTGTAATACCAACTAAATTAATTAAGTCTGCATATTTAACGAGACAAAATTTAATATCATCAGTAGCCTATAATTATTTCTAAACTCTACATTAAAACTAAAATTAGTTTTATAAACAGTCCACTTACAAGTTTTTGTTAAAAAATATTAGCATTCTCACTTAATTGCAGAATTGCAGAATTACAAAAGTATCGAAAAAGTATCGAGCGAGTTTTCTGAAGTATCGTTCGATGCCGATGCCATGCAAGTATCGAGAGTATCGAGGTATCGGAAGTATCGAGGACCCATCCCTAGTTTTTTCCCTTCTTTCCCTTCTGTTTTTCCCCTTCCCTCCCTTCTGTTTTTTATTATAAATCCTGTGTAGCAAGCCGCAGCAACACTCTCTTACGTGTCCACTTTCGCAGTAAATAAATTCCTTGGCGAGATACAATCTTCCAGCGGGAGTCGCTCTTTGTACTAAAGAGCATGTGAAGAGTTGAAGTGACAATGACCTCATAACACCGCGACCGTCTTCGCCGCTTGCGATAGCGTGAAGCTGGTCGATAAAAGCCTCACAACTTTGAATAGAAGATAAGACTCTGTCGCGGATGAAATCCTTGCTGGTTTTTAGGGATAGGCCATGTCCATTGTATGATGCTCCCAGTAGAAATTTTGTCCTTCGTCAAATTCCGAGTTACGTCACACGAACCGTTCAGTTTGAATCGTGTATGGCAGCGTTTCTCAACCCTTTTGAACCCGAAGACCTCTAAAATGTCCAAAAAATTTTACGGACCCCTAATTTTACATCCCATTTTTAAAATATGGCCTAGTATTTTCTTAATATTTGGGGTATTAATTATAGGACATTATAACGAAATATGTGAAAAAAATTTACTTCTTTACTTTCCAATTGCTTTATGATATTTTTTTTAATATGTCTGAGGACCATCTGCACCATCTTCGCGGACCATAGGCTGAGAAACGCTGGTGTATGATAACGAATAACTAAATATTTATTAAGTATCGTCCGGTGAATTATTGAGTAAGAATTCCTCATATTTAGAGATCCGTGAAAATGGTTTTATTTTTAGGGAAAAATCGTTTTAAAATTTCAATATTTCGGGGGTATTATTTTTTAAATATTATCTTTATATACCTTTGCAAGTTTTACAATTACGTAAAGTCGTTGTTATAAACTAGCTTTACGCTAGTTTGAACTTCCTGAAATAAGCTGAAATATCTAAACAGATTTTGTTTTCCTTTGAACACAAAGACAAACAAATTGCATAAGCAACACAAAGGAAAGGCCTGTTGAAATTAGTACGTTGTTCACTTGCTAGACATATCATTAAAAACCTGCAATTAAAATAACTAAGGGTTATGATAATTATTTCGCACTGGCCGGGTGTGGTATTCATTGTTTCAGTCTGACTATCTTGCCTAACTAAGGACAGTCTAAGATTCCATTGTAGAAATATTATTGCTCGCTCAGTTATTTAACGACTGTAGCCTCTTTGCTTGCTGATATAGCACAGCCATAATTCGAGAGCTATTTTTTCACCCTGCGATGGGGCATAAAATGAAGACAAATATGAATAACAAAATGGTTTTATTACCAGGAGTCTAGTACAATCACAGCTACTTTTCTACGTAGTCACCTGAAGATGAAGACATTTGTCACATCGATGGACCGAGCTTTCCAAATACCCTCTTCATAGAAGGTTGCCGCCAGTCTGTTTAGATAGGCCTTCAAGAAGTTCTTCGTTGGTGTGGAAGCGCTGTCCTCCAAGATTTTGGATTTGTTCGGGGAGTTTGTGTTCATTGCATTGTTTGGATTGTTCTTTTGATTCTGGGTTGTAACGAATCCACGTTCCATCCCTTGTCACGATGAATTTCAAAAACTCGTCCCCATGCCGAGTGGCTTTCATATCTTTCGTCAGCTGAAGAAAGATCTGGAAGGACAGCGCTTCCTCACCGACGAAGAACTTCAAAACGCCGTGAAAATAGGAAGCCATAAATCACCATGGTTTTTAATTCTTCATTATTTTAATCCTAGTGCATCATATTATAACACTTTATATTTCACTTTATACAATTTTATTACAATTTTACAATTTAAAATTTACAATTTTACAACTTTATAAAGTATACGTATATACTTTATGCGTTATACTTTACAATTTTATTTTGTATTAAACGTTCCTTAAATATTATTATATTAAATATTTTTAAATATTTGTCGATTAGGGTACAGTATTCTTGTAAGTTGAATAGCAGCACCTTTTTGAAATTATATCAGTTAAAGGCCTCGATGAGGTTTTCTTCCAGGTACTTACATGTAATGTTAACATTAATGTTTATGTGAAGTAAAAAATGTTCAAAAATGTGCATTATTATCTAAAAATACTTCTCGAAATTACGCATATATCTAGTCTTATCTGGAAGCGTGGAAAATAACTTCTAATTTTACCATGTCCAGTATCAAATTCTGTTACAACGAACACTGGTTCAAAGTCTTTCCAGTGCTGAAGTTGGGCCAGAACGGCCGGCAAAGTAAAAATCCATTCTTCATCGCTCCGGCATAAACAAAGGTAGGGAAATCAGTTCATGTGAAATCGGCGTATATTTTGGCAATACTTTTTAAATTAAAGAACCATTGTTGGAGTCGTCATGTCCTGTTCTTGTTGCGACAGTCTCCTTGCCTACGCGGTTGCCGTAGACGAAGTTGGTTGCGTTGGTTGTTATTGTAATGTAATTTCTATGTGATTCATTAAAAAAGATAATTTGACTGTAAAGTTTGGTACCATGAAATGAAAAATAAATAAATTCCTGCATATGAATATATGGGTTCCCTATAGGAAAAAAATCCAATTTCAGCATTGAGTACTTCCCTCGAAATCTATCAACTGTATTGGAACAAAATAATTATTTTATTTACTTTTCCATTTGAACTTTTTGTCTATAGAATGTTGCATTGAAATATGAGATTTTTCTTATATAACTTAAAGGGGCCGTAATTTACCATCAGATGTCGTAAGACCTAATTAGTTATCGAAAACTAGTAATTCCCAATGTTATGAATTTAAAATGTGATGCCAATGTCGAATGGTTCTTGCTTCAAGCTGTTTAACGAAAAGTTCCATCATTTCTGTTAATCTCTACGTTTAAGGTGTACATCTGTTTGATTAATCTCTCTCGAACCCTAGGCCCCCATGTTGGGGCGAAGGGCCTCCATGTGGAGGTTTCTGTTTACCTACGTGAATTTTGTTACGCTTATTTCCTAGAGAGGGCAGAGGACAGGTGGTAAGTCCATCGCCCCTTAACCCCCTCCGGAAACTAAGGTATTAGGCTACTTGGACGTGAAAGGGCCGAGAAATTTTGTCCAGAGGCTCTAATTTAGGCTTAGAGTTCTGTTACGTGCCGTAAATCTACGACACGCCCCCCCCCCCCCCCCCCCCAGCTTAAAGTCTCTCCCGGAGGAACTCCGTGCCCAGGATTTTTACGTCCTGAAAAACCAAAAACCCATGGACTGCGGCCGTGTTTGATCCCGGGACTTTCGGATCTAGAGGCGGGCACGCTACCTCTAGACCACCGCAGCCTACTGTTTGATTAATACTATTCGTTGATTCTGCTTGGATTAAATTATTTATTTAAAATTACCCTAACGACTGGCGTATCAGTATTATTTCAAGCTGTGGGAATTATGTTATCTGAAATGCTTATGTTAGACCACAGGGCTATCGCAATATGCTTAGTAGACAGTATTATCTCTGTGCAGTTGTTTGAGCCATGCTATGTCGAGCAAACGTTTTGCTTTGTAGGCATCTCATACAGGAAATATTTTACAGGTACTTGCCAAGGTATAGGATTCTCTCGGAGAATGTCTACGTTCATTCTAAAAATCAAAACTGCTATTTTTAAAATGCTTTTTGAATTTTGAGTCATTATAGTGCATTTTGGACAAGTGTATGGTGAAGATACACACGATAGAACAAACGAAGGATTAGAATGTGTGAAAATTATGATTAAGTAGGTAATTTAGAACTCTATTACCTTACAACAAATTCTCAACGATCTTGCTCCATCATGTCATTCTAGGACATTGAAAGGGAACATGAATTATTCTGGATCTTGAAACTGTTTGAGAGGCCAGATTATTTAAAAAATTTCACTGCTGTTGGCATCACCTTAAAATTGTATAAAATCGGAGATAATATTATTTATTTATATTAAGTGTAAGGATCATTTATCCACAAGTGAAATTTGACATTTATGAAAACCAGCTATTTCACTGAATTTTTTTTTATATTTGTTTCAAACCTAGAGCCCACTGATGATTTAACTAGATTACATTTAATAATACAGAAATTCAGATCTGAAAGGGTTAAAACAATAGTACCGTGTGTCATGAATTTAATTGGGTGGTTTCCGAACATATTTTTAAAAATATTGTTCGCACCACATACCAATTTTCTACGGTATTTCTTAATTGGTTTAGTTTTGATTATCTACAGATTTTCACAAAAGTTTCGAAAGTTGGGTAGTATTTACCTTAGCAAGCCAAATTTATCATTTAAATTGCATTTTTGATTTGAAGTCATTTCAAATTTGGAAAAACAAAGCTTTCGAACGCATTTTTCGTAACTTCATTTCTGCACAATGAAAAAATTGAAATATTTCATCTTTTCAAATGGTCAGTTCATCACTTTGCAATAAATTCGAGGATGTAAAAAGTCATGAGTGTATTTTCGTTTAGAAGATAAATATCTTGCGTATGTGAAGATACTGCTGAATAAATTTCATTCTATCATGTAAAATACTAAAAACTCCTTGGCGCTACATCCCCGAATTGACTAGTCCTACCACGTGACCGCTGCGTCATCTACCATGGGCAGATGGCAGTATTGGGGGCACGTGGTCAGCATGCTGTCCGGAACCGCTACTTCTCTATCAAGTAACTCCTCAGTTTATATCACGAGGCTGAGTGCGCCCCGTTCCAGACCTCACTATATCAGAAAAACTTGAGGAGGTACCGGGGATCGGACCCGAGCCTGCGAATTCGTAGCCAGCGACGCTAACCACGAGCCTACGCAGACGGCCGTACTGTCATGTAATAACTTTTAATAATTTAAAGTAGGCTTACTTGTGCGTTCTAAGAGTCCTGATGTGATGCAAAATTAGTTATTGGATCAAAAAAGTGTATATTTTTGTGTTAGCCTGTGTCATGTGTCAACATGGGTTTTCATTTTTTATTTGACACATATTCCACTTTATGTAATTTGTTTACGAGAAGCCAAAAGTGTTCTTAAATTTGTCTTATGGCCTACTTTAAAAAATAATTTAAGCATTTCTCATTCCAAAAATACATATAGGCCTACATATACATGTAAAAAACTAAAAACTCCTTGGCGCTACATCCCTGAATTGACTAGGCCGATGACCTACCATCTGGGCTAGCCAGATTTCGACTCACGGTGCCAGATGAGATTTCTCTTAAGCTTGCCCTTATTTGTCGACTTCTGGAAGACTTACAGTTTTGTGAGGCGCACTAATTTCGTCAATTTGTGTCCCGGTTTTCAGTGTATCGTGTAATACCATTTTAAGGTGGTCTATGTAGGCCTATTCGTAAATCCATAATATATTGTTTCTGTTGAACATTACATGATAATATTTGCTGTAGGCCTATATGACGTAAATTTTTCGGTGAGGTCGTTAAGAGAGATTTTATTTGCCACTTTGAGTCGAATTCTGACTAGCTCGGTAGAAATCGACACAGAAACCCGAAGGTCATGAGTTCAAATCTTGGTATTAGATGATTTTTTCTCCTATATATTCTCTCTCTCTTTATATATATATATATATATATATATATATATATAGGTATATATAAGTTATATATGTATGCCTAGTTCACACATACAGAAATTTTCTCTCTACACCCAGGGAAGTAAGTACATACAGTAAATCAACCCTATATCCCTACTACTTCTACTTCTCTATCAAGTAGCTCCTCAATTTGAATCACGAGGCTGAGTGAACCCCGCCAGACCTCCCTACCTCAGAAAAATCCAAGGAGGTACCGAGAATCGAACCCTGGCCGACGGATCTGTAGTCAGCGACGCTAACCACAAGACCACGCAGGCGGAAAAAATCAACACAATATAGACCTATATTTTTCGTGAAAATTCGGTATCGAATTCCAGCAGTACATTTTCTAGCATACCTAGGTTACAATAAATACTGTTTCCTTCAGAACACACATTCTTCCCAGAAGACAAGAATGTGACGTATCAATAGGTTAAGTTGTATTATAAACATAGTAGTTGGTTTACTGACTGCATATGGTAAATGCAACGTGACAATCGTTTCGGAGAGCCTGTGGTGATTTTGTAAAAGTTGCGCCCCCTATCATGTTTGCACACAGTTCCAGTTATTTAACTGTGCGTAATGTAAACTAGGAACCAAGTACTCTTGTACTGTCATCTTATCATGCAATGTACGAAGTCCGAACGTGATGAACTCTGGCTACCGGAATTACTTCAAAATTATTTGAGTATCGCCTTCTAATAGTTATTTTATGGGGAACTTGAGTATCTTCCGCCTTAGACAGAACTTTAGGTATCTTCTGTTTTAGCCAACTCTCTGTAAAGTTACATGTTTTTTAACCTTTGGCAGTTTGGCAGAACAAACTTAGAACAGAATATACTTTCTATAGGAATTAAGTAGGTAATTCTAAGTATATTGATATGTATAAATTGTCCTGAACACATTATGACGACTTCTTCTTACACCATCGTTTTTCTGGAAGAGAAAGCAATAATACCATTCTCTAATAAAAAAAATCTGTACTGATTATGTAGGCCTATAGGAGTTGGGTAGACATTTTGAGGTCTCCTAAAATTGCCACCAATTCTTTTCTGTATGACTCCTAAATTGAAGTATTTATCAATGACAGTTCTATTCACTACACAGCTCGAACTCGTTCTGTATTGTTATCGGCTCTACACGCTGGTCGCCTCCTTTAATATGTAAGATGAATAGGGCAAATGTTTCCTAGAACGTAGGAAGTTAAGATCTGTCTGCATATGGCTAATTGAGTTGATGTTCACCGACGACGAACTGGTGTGAGCAGCATTTTTGGGAGAGAGGACGTTATAACATGACCAGCCCTGTATAAGTTCGGCTGCCCATTGTTCTTAAAATACCGAAAAAACAAATATACCAATCTTTACATCATAACAATTAATATTAAAATACGTTGTTCATAACAAATTCTTGCAATCCTAAATTTTCATGTCTAAAAATTAACGTTTCCTATATTCTAATGTATTGTTTTACCCTTTAGGTCTGCTGCGTTACATTGATCAATGGCCAAGTGCACCGACCCCGATTAGTGTAATCAGCGTTTATAATTTCTTCCTAACCTATGATTAGGGAAAGTTATGGAGCATCAACCTCGATTAGTGTCGAAATCACCGATTACCGTTGATTAAACTTAAACAGTCAAAATCGGGCGGTTACTGAAGCTAAACAATGATTAGTAGTTTGCTGAAATGGCGGGGGTCGACTGCAAACAATAGATGAGACTTTCTTCTTCTCATATTTCTCTTTTTAGACGAATTAGGTCTCGATATTAATGTCATCAGTATCATAATACCATTTTTCCGAACTGTAAGGTACAATAAATATTATATAAACACATCTCATAGACCTACAAAGACGGTTTTAAGTCTCGAAGCACGACACAAGAGAAGCCTTACTGGTTCACATTGCCCATATTCAAGCAGTGTTCCTAACGTCGTTCTTGGCTGAGTGGTTATAGTACTGAGCTGTGGTGCAGGAGGTCGCAGGTTCAAATCCCGGTCGCGGCAAATTTTTTTTATCATAATATTTTTAAGTTTAATTAGTGTACCGGTACTGTATTTAATTTTAAGAATTCACTGTCAGTAATAAGTAATAATAATAATAATAATAATAATAATAATAATAATAATAATAATAATAATAATAGTAATAATAATAATTTTATTTCGTCCCTGTATCAAATACAGACATGATGTTGGACATGTCCGAAACTTACAATCTGAATTATACAATAGTTATACAATAGATATACAATAGAGATACATGCTAAGGCTCTCCATTTCATAGTTCTTCTATCCTGTAGAGTGCTTTTGCATAGGTATTATTTAAATTTATTGGCGAATTTTGTCCCGATACACTGTTTTATACTGTCTGGTAGTTTGTTATAAAATTTTACCCTGATTACGTATGGATCCCTTTCCGATGCTTTTTTATTGTGCCCTATTGTGTATAAGTTCTTTCTTGATCTTGTGTCGTACTGATGTATCTCTTTTATTGCGACATTCATTTTCTTTTTTAAGAAAACTACCCTGAATATATATAAGGATATTACAGTTATTACTGCCCTGTATAATTCTTGGTGAATAATTATATGAGGTATTGACAGATAATTCATGAAGTTTTATTCAGTAGACTGCAGTCTGAATCATTATGACAGTTTATTATATTATATAAAGACAGTGGGCGTGAATTTTTAAAATATTATACGGTAAACTGTATTTTCGTTTTTAAAATATTACAAACGAAAAAAAATACAGACACAAAGCAGTAGTAGCGCATTCTATACTCTTATATGGAACACTGTATTTCAGTTTTTAAAATATTCTGAAAGCAAAATATATATATTAGGCAGTGAAGTCTTAACATGTTAAATGGTACAGTGTATTTATGTTTTTAAAATATATGAAAGCAAAACAAAAGAAAAAACAAGGCTATGACAGTGTATTTTTGAAATGCAAGTATTCATGATATAAAAGCCAAAGAAAACACAATGTACAGACGGTGACTTTGAAGAGAGTTATTATATCTGGAATATCTTGAACGGAATGAAAACGAGCGAAGAAATTTTATAGTGCAGCGAGGAAATCCTTTCGAAGAACTTTCCTAACTGTATTGAGGTATTATGCTACCTGATCATTCAATATTGTTGTAGGGGACATTGGAAATATGCTCAGAACTGCAGCTCGAATTATACATGATGAAAGGAATGCAATAACCTCACTGACTCGCCGATACATAATAATATGCTTCCCTACATCACAGGCAGAGCAGAGAATATCCTCGCTCCTCCATGGAGTCTTCTTGTTGTTAACTTCTTCTTCTTCTTCCTCTAGGTAATGGCCTCGTGAACAGAAGAATGCGTTCATTATACTCCGCTCGCTTTCCGATTTTATGCTCTGTGTTTAAACAAGCCGCCAGCTAAACACAGTTCCGTAAACAGAGATTAGGAATGGTGCTCCACATTTCTTTTTAATCATGTTTAAAATCTTAAACGTGTGTAGGTAAACACTGTTTAACCAAATCTTAATCACTGTTGAAGCACTTGGCCATAAGTGTACTGTTCACAAAGAGTAACCGTAGTTTGTATAGACCTACTTTACGTGCGGTTTCCGGTTTAAAAATTCTGCATTATTCTTTCAGAAAATATTCTCCTTGTTTTAGACACAAAGATGTTAATTCATATCTATTTAATTTTAAGGGAGGTTTCAGAACATAATACAGGTTTATGAAAAATCGTGAAACTATATGACAAATCTGGGAGTTCTTCACAAGGCATCTGAAATTTTCCGTATTCTACATTTTATAATCGCGGAAGCAGTATGGACAGTTCAGAATGTGCTGCATTGAAGCATTCTACGGTAACATGTTTCAATAACGAAAGCAATTGAATTGTTACTCCGTATAAAGAGCTAACCCACAATTAACAAATTAGTGAGAACATAAAAGGAAAAGTATTTCCAATTTTCTGTGCAATATCATATTTATGTTACACTATATTGAAAATATGAATGATTCCACTGAAGATATTCTCAAATCTCAATAATTTATTACTTGTTAAGTCTTTATTCGGGGTAACCGGACAATTATCGGTGTTAAAGTGCACAGTCTTAGCATGTATTGTTCAGCTTGTTGCAAAGCAAAAATTTTCTGCATTGTGTTAATTCGTTATGCTTATGTTAAATGTAATTATGTGTTTTGTTTGTAATGGGGCTCATGTATCAATGCAAAGGAACTGCTGATTGCTTTGTTATGATTTATTTTACTTGAGAGCTTGTTTAGTTTTTTTATGTGACCATTCTTGCATCCCTTCCTATCCCTAGAGATGTTTTTCCCTTAATGGTGTTAAGAATGTCTATCACGTTAGAACACCCTTTTCAACTGACTGATATGTCCAATGTTGTAATTATAATTAATTATAGTAATTCATCACCCCATTAAAAAAATAATTAAATCCTGTCGTAAATTCAGGTGAAGAATAAATATCCGCACTTTTCTTCTTTCACTTTCACTACCTTGAAGCTTTGTTCTCAGTCCTCTATTGATGATTGGATTTCTGCCAAAGAAAAGTTCTGTGTAATATAAACATATGCTATCTCCATTTAATAAAAAAATTATTACCCTGTTCTTGTTAACATACGTAAAGTAATTTATTTTATGCTAAAAATGTAATCCTTAATTAAGTGAATAAACCGAAGTCTCTTTCTCACGAAATTCTTATAAGGCCTAAGTTTATAAAATGAGAAATTCCTCTTTGAAAATAGTGTGTAGCAGCAAACTTAATTTGTTCAATTAAGAAATAACTCTGCATTGTGTCGTGATATCTAAGCAAAATTTCAAATACTACTCGGCGAGTAATTATCGTACTTAAACTCATTGTTTTGTTTTCACGTTCCTAGAAAATCCTTCCTTTCCTTTATGTTTGCATATTTGATTATTTTGCCTTGTATGTTTTTTGTTTGAATGTAGTTATTAGGTTCCCCTTACAAATTTGTGTTTCAGCATGGCAGATCAGATTCATATCGCGTAGCAACAATTAGAACAGCAAACGATGACAACAAGACAGCAGATGGGAAGGAAAAGGTACACCTTAAGTAAACTGGGGTGATTTCGGTTCTACTCTCCATATCTTTCTCTTGGTTTTTAAAACAGAATAAGCACGAGTGCTGCACATAAAACAGTAACTGGTTCACTCTCGTAAGATTTTTCAAATAATTTTCCTTCTATGTCTTTTGGCAGAAGTAGACTTTCAGCCTTATTTTGAAAATAAGTAGTATGTTTGTTATACTAACAATATTTATGTCGAAGTCTTTAATTATTTAAAAAAATTAAGGAATCATAGGCTATATTTTATTTAGATTAATTCTATACTATAACCCTGCACAGAATCACAGAAATTTTAATGTTAGTTTATTTTTCCTTCGAAAATACAGTTGATTTTTTTTAGCGAATATGTTCATGGTAACATTAGGGTCTATTCTTTCAGAATCTAAACTAAATGAACGGAAGCTTCTTTGCTCTTCCAGAATTTAATGTTTTAATTCTCAAGATTTGAAATAATTTCAAATATAACTTTCATGAGCAAATATATTTTCTGTGGATGATAAGATCCAAGAATACGTGGCTTGTCAAAATTATTTTTTTTTTACAGTTTCTCATACTGAAAATTCTTGTATTTTTTCGTTTCAATGGCCTTGTTTCAACAGTTCACTCACGATTGAATTTAGCGTGAATCTTATCTCGCTTGAGGTGCATTGCGAATGAATACATTATCTTTAACGTACCAGCCAGTTTGAGCGGAAGTATAACAAATCCAAACCAGTCTCCATATCTGGAAAGGGAAACTATTTAAATAATGTCATGCTTGACACTTTGACGCTGCAGGCTTCTTGAAGTTTAAGGCACTGAGTGACTTATGTTATCAGTTATACACTTAGAATTGCCATTCTTGTGTAAAATTAATATTGTCCTTATACAAGTTATTCTATTGCAAGCGGTCTAGCCATACTTATTTTCATTATAGTATTACCATGTCGTAGATAGTATCGCCATCAAAATCAATGGGTTTAAGAAAAGTGATAACATTCAATCATTGCCAAAGGTGGAAGCTATTAAATTTTATATTTATTGTAGTGCAACTTGACGCTATAGTAGTCGATTAATGTGCTCTCTCTCCAGGTTCCTTAGAGTCAAAGTTTGGCTATAATTGGCTTTTCACAAGGAAAAGAAGTTTAGGGGAGACCTATAAAAATATCTGCAGAAATTATTTCAATATTATTTATAAATTTTCCCTTACATTAATCTTTGGATACATAACCTGGTCTCGGATGTATTTTATTGGTGCTCGACTTACCCACACAAAAGTAGGCTATACAGCCTATATGTTGTGCCCTGTTTTTCCCCGATCGTAACAAAATGTTATACTTATAGAAATACATTTTTCAAGAACGAAAATTTGTTGTGAATTCTAGAAGCCTTAGTTTTCTGGTATGCATGGCCAAGTATTGATTTTTCTTCCACTTTTTCCTTTATGCATTGTCGTGTGGACAATTAAATAAATATTGAGGTGATGTGCAATTATTAAAGACTAGGTTAAAAGACCCGGCGTCGCCCGGGTTTTGTATTTTGTAATTGGAAATTAACTTATGAAGGATTTTCAATTTTAAATTCTAGGTCCTTATATAGGCATTTATAATTTGAAATAGGAAGAACGACTTATTACACTCAAACTATTCCCTCATAAAACGCTTGATATAGTTTTTTATGGCTCATAGAGGATCTAGAATTTTGCATCCCATCGCTTGTACAGTGCACAGCAAGCCTGGTAGAGGTTTAAATAAGAAGAAACAGAAATTCCTGTAACATAAAATTGTAATATCGAGGCGGGAAATTTCCCACTCTTATGTTACCATAAAGTCGTTTGGGGGATGAAATTAAACAGAAAGCATTATCACTTTCATACTTTTCTCTCCAAAAACCTGCGATATAATATAATAATATACACATTACCATACCTCGTTTTGTTTTCTCTATGTCCAGGGTAGAGAAAGTTATGTGATTCTATTATTTTAGTGGATTTCATTCTGTAATATTTATTTATAACATGAATTATTTTGATAACTTCTCTTATTTGTCAAAAGTGCATTTCAATTGTTTTTTTCCAAGCCCATCATATAAAATTTGGCAACAATATATTCTGTGAATTGGAATTGATAATTCTATGTAAAAAGGGATTAAGTATTTTCAAAAACATTTAATTTTTGGCATTTAGAATCAGAATTTTTCAAAATCCTTTCTTAGTGAGCACCTACATTATGAAACGAAGGTACTGTCAAAATTCCAAGTCTCTACCTGTTATAGTTTAGGCTGTACGTTGATTCCTGTCATTCAGTCAGTCAGGACAAAGCCTTTTATATATATAGAGATAACTTTAGCAGATAGTTTTTTTTTAATAGATAGCAGTAAGTAAATTCATGTAAAACAGTTCGGTTATCAAACTAATCTCTTATGTAAGTGATGCTTTTTGACTACTTTTTCCATTTTTTAAACATGGTAATATAAATATAATAATATTTTGGTCATGAAAAGGAAGTTCAATTTTTTAAAATCGACTTCATTATTAGTCTGAAGAAATATATTTTAAAATTCGCGGCATAAGCTCTGTGCAAGAGTTTTACGTATGTTTTCCGTATGGACGTTTGGCAAGCCAAATAATCATGGACTCTTACATCTGCAGGGAATTATATTACCTCCCTTACGTGAAGAAAAAAAGAACAATCTGAACTGTGTAAAATGAACACATTAAATAGTAAAGTTTCATATTGACATCGAGCCCAACATTGGGGGAAAAATATAGCCTAGGCCTACCTGAAAACATAAAATTAACATGTGCAGTGTTACTTCCCTTAAAAGAAAAACATTTATGTTAGTATTATCCAGCCTCCCATAAGATAAAAAGAGAAGAAAATAAACACAATTTTGCCAGTGATGTCACGAAGTCGTGCAAATTGCTTCCTCGTGGAATAGATATTTCCCACATTTCAACTGTGAATTTGATGTGCTCGTTCGTGATTAGCGTTTGAATGTAGTTTGAAACTTTTTTGTTTCTTGAAGCAGCTTGTTAACCTTGAGTTTTGCCGCTTTGCATGCACCATTAATACTTTTCAAATAACACACTAACACTAGTTCATAAGCACAAGGTAAGTAGTCTGACTGATGACTAACATGCGTAATTGTAGTGTTCTGCACATGCAGATAGTGTGCCTGTATACAGGTAGGGGGGAAAAAAAGCGGACCGACTCTTGTAGCTGATTTCAGAGCCTTGTGATACGTAAATAAATGTAAGAGATGTAACGGAAACGTTTGTTTTCACAAGCAATGCAATTTCGAAATGGGCTAAGTCAACAGTCGACACTAGAACAAATTTTAATACATTCCCTGCTATCCTGTGAATCCTGCTAGGCTTGCGCAGTGGCTCATATCGGCAACTTAGATATTTTAGTCGGTCCGCTTTTTTTTCCTACCTGTACATGTTACTAAAATAAGAAACAAATGCCTAGTTTTGTACTAATAGTGAAATTTGGTGGATTTTATTGTATGTGATGGATCCTTTAGAGGATAAAACTTCATGGACCATTGATCCATGAGTTGCCATTCTTGTTGTTAACCATTCTTCTTCCTGTAGCCTTTAGCAAAAACAGAACTTTAAGTTATATATAAGTTTTATATATATATAGAGAGAGAGAGAGAGAGAGAGAGAGAGAGAGATAAAGAGAAAGAGATAGAGAGGCCTGGAAGTGGCTATTGTAGAAAGAAACGGGTGTTGTGATTATCGTGTACGGATTTAACGGGCCCCCCCCCCCGGGCGTAAGATCAGCAGTCAAATTGAAAGCGAGACAAGTTTTTCTTTCTGTTTTCATCAATCTCTTCTAAAAAGGTACAGAACGTTGTGATTGGTATCGATGTGCAGGTATCTTATAAGAGGTGTGAAGAACATGTGGAGTAGTCTTTACGAAATATCTATCACGACTTTACAATTTGTTCCAACATCTCTTCAGTCGCACGTGCTGGTATGTGAAAAGTATTTCAGAAAACCTTTAACCTACATCTTGTTAATGCATCTTGTTCGTATATGTCGGCTTATTTATTTTTCCTTAATTCTTGATTATATATGCTTAAAGTAGAAAAAGCATTCCTCGAAAGTTATATTCCGTAATTTTATGCGTGAACATTTTCTTTAAAAGGGCTTCCGCCCATAACAAGATTAGTAAAGATCTCGCACGAAATCTGTGCCGATGACGACCGTTACTTGCTAGAGAGAGAGATGCTATTGTGCGAGAGAGAGAGGTAGCTTGGCCTTTACAAATAGAAAGGGAGGTACTTTTGTGCGAGAGAGATAGGTAGCAGGCCAATCGACGCTACAGTTTCCACGAAAACCTAATGCAATGACATAGGCAATCGGCACAGATATCGTGCGGGATCTTTACATAACAGAATTAACGTAAGTTTTGTCAGATTTCCTTGAATTCGTGTAACCTTATTTAAACTTCTTAATGCTTTACGATTCACAGAAAATGTGTTAAGTGAATTCTTGAAGAAGATAAAGCCGTCGTGTTGGGCACTAAAACGTATTGTGTAACATTGTTTCCTTTTCTCATTTAGATACTCCAAGTTGTTTAGGTTGTCCAAGTTTTTTAACGAAGGTCATTCATTACTCATTACAAAACGCACTTGAGATAAGCGTTGTTCCTTCCTTAAGCTTGTATGAAAAGCTTCTGGAATTTCTGCTGTATCGCTTTAAAGCAAATCATTTTCAGGCCCAGTATTTTCGGGTTACGTCTTTTCTACCTTTCAAACTGTTGGTATTATAGTGATTGAGACCAAGAGGCCGTTCCTATTGCTTTTGTATGTTGACTTTTCCGTTAGTGGATCAGACCGTAAACTGAAAGCAATAATTAGTGTATATTCAGATGAAATCTTATGAGTTTGAAAACTGTTAGGATGAAAATGGAAAATGCTAAGTGTTCAAGATTAAGATCTCTGAAGACTTGGTCACCTGGTGATCGAACTTAGAATTTGCAATAGAGAGACCGCAGAACAGTTCACGAAGAGTGTTGGTGTAATCCCGGGGAGAGTGCGCAGAAGGCATAATTCTCATGTGAATAACTATGACAGATATCAACCTCAGTACTGTACGTGGATTATTCTGCATTGTTCGAAAACTTGGTTTTATTTTTTCAAAATACGTGTTTTTTTTATTCGTATATCTCTAACTTACAGATTACTCCGATTTTTTTTTTTTTTTTTTTTCAATCTAGTGTTCATTTCTAATACTTGATGTATTCACATATCCAGAATTAGATAGGATAAGCCCAAGAAACTTACGAAGAATAATAATCAACATCGTTTTAGTGGAATAATTTACTCAAAACACTCGGAGCACAAGGAAAAGTAATTTATAATAGGGATACAGTTGAGAAATAGAACGACGCTCACTAATCACATTCTGTATCTATTCGTTATCCCATTTCTGTGGCCATACGATTGAGAATTATATTTCGGATACTGGTACTTTATACCAGTTCGTCCGCGTTATGTTTGCAAGTGAGAAACCAATTCCAATGCAGATGGGGTCTTTCGTTCCTTCTCGTACCATTTACGGAACTATTGAGTGGTATAGGCACCAAGCGTGTTGCTGTGAAAACAATAAAGCTATTAGAATTCTGTTTACCTCTGCTTCGTGTAACACGTGACTGCAGTAACAATACAGTGTTACGTAGAAGTGGTCTTATTTAGGCTGCAAAATCATACAGAGGTATAAAAATTAAAAACATGGATGTAATTTTCTTATATATAAATAATATACATGTACACATACATACACATATTCCATCCTAGCTTAGATCGTTGGCATATTCACGTGTGCAGTTCCATGTCCGTTAGATATACAGACATGTAAAAAAAAACTCCTGCGAAAAAAATTCAGCACACCGGTGAAGGTCACAACTCACAAGCCAAAGTAGCAGTACGCCCCATGGTTATATAACCATAAAACCAACCAAACCAACCATTTTTGCAAGAACCTGGCGTAGAAGTTGTGGACATTCCGAAAGCCAAGCACAATATGGTTCAGTGTTACCACTATTTTTTTTTTAGATTTATTTTAGACAAAGCACGAAACCTCGTCTCAAAACACAGCTCCAATTCATTTTCGACTCCAAACAAAGTTCAGCTTCTTAATACTCAAAGCTGGAATACTGTAATCTGGAAGTAGGCAACTGTTTACTGGAACTAAGGCTATTAAGAGGAAAGGAAGGTTTTTAAAAGTGTTTCCCTATTTGGTATATATTATTAATTTTTGTGTATAGAGAGCTCATAGCTAAAAAACTTAACAAAATTTAAATGAAATTGGGTGACCAGGTTTTCAAAACAAAGGGCCCAAAAGAGGGTTTTAATAAAATTGATATATCTAAGCCATTTATAAAATAAATTAAACACTTTTTTACATTTTACTTGTAAAAGCATTCACTAAAAAGGAATTTTTATATTAGTCCCTACATTTATACAATAACACGAAATTATTTTCATTTCCATTTTTAAAAACAGACATGCATATTTTTACAGTAGCCTATAGGTTGTCATAATTCTGTTCTAGAGAATACTTTAATAACAGTTTAGAGAATGTGTGTTCCAAATTTCGTGTGTATGTTTCAGAAGACAGCTTTACCATTTTTAATCTGGCAGTGTGGCAAAAAGTGAAGTTACGGGCGACAGCAATCAAGGTTTAGCATGCATTTCAGGTATCTTCCTTTGAGATTCCCATAAAATTTACGCCCATGGTTCTTTAATTATAATATGACCGTCCTAAGAAAGAAACCTGAAGTAAACAAAAAACCAGTATGTCTGTCTCATTCTTAGGTCATACCAGTAATGTACTAGAGTGAGACAGATGTACTGGTTTTTGTTTATTTCAGGTTTCTTTCTTAGGATGGCCAGACTTTAATTGCTGCACGTCCTCATCTTTCACTTTTGGCAACGCGGTTTATGCATTCTGATTTTTTTGTCTCCATAAACCATAATCCATTGTAGCCTAAGTGAATTATCAACTTGCAGGGCAGGCAGACTTTCATAATTAGCAGTGCAAAAATAAAGCGTGTGATTTAAATCCAGAGACCGCAGGATCTTTAAAAATGGCATCTGAACATCCGACAAGGGCGCATATAAGCACGAGTGTTAGGCCCTATACAATGTATTCTACACATACTGCAGAGTTCTCTTCAAAATTCATCATTTTTCGCTTAAAAAATACGGTCCTCTCTCCTGTGTCTGCTTAAAACTAGCAAAATTTCTTCTCTGATGGGCTGGGCATGATGAGTGAAATGGTACGAATGCGTCACTGTTATGTCAAAACCACGAATGTGAAGAAATTCGGGTTTGGCTTCAATGCATCTGTTTACATTATTCTTTGTTCTGTAGGAACCACTAACGTTGTATTTTCTTTCCTTGGTGATTAATAGTTCCCTTTCCATTAAGGTACAAGTTCTGCTTTATTTTTATGCTACAGTAACAAATGTGACCCGTTCATGATTTTTTAATTTTTGCACGTTCGTGGTTCTAGGATAATAATGACAAATGGATACCTACAGGAGAAGTTGTAGGGAGAAAAAGCTGTTATAATGTATCCAGCAATATTTTCACTTCGTCCTTTCCCTGCTGTGAAGTTCGCTAGTGTGCAGCAAATGCTTATGGTGCAATACAATCACCACTGGGTGAATTTTATGAATGTGCAGCATTCTATTTTGTCAAGGCTGTTTCAATTAATCCCAAGCTATGACTTTGCCGGAGTCAATCATTATATCGATTCTTCATGATCGAATCTTGAGGAATGTACAGTCTCGGATAAAACGACAGTCTTACATAAAAAAAAAAAAACTTCTTCACATAGGCTAATCATATTTTAAGTAATTGTATTACAATTTAACATTTAATTTAATAAGCCTCTGTTTATATTTCTTTCACAAGTTTACAAACATTAATCTAAACATCTTCAACCAAGAAATTATAATTGTATTAGCATGAAATTACAGTATTACTGAAGAGCTTCCTTCTACTATGTTGCTTTATAGTAATCAAAATAGAGCAGATATTGTTGAGTGAACTAGTTGGATATAGTGACGCGTGATGGATGACGGGAGAAATTTGATTTGCTATAGTCATTTCTAAGGCACAAAATCTTCAGTTCTTGAAGCTACTCAGATACAATCCCCCAGCTATTTAATAGGCGACCCTTATTAAAGGCCTACAAGCAACTCTGGCAGGTTTTCTTTCTTTACAGCGGTTCGGTGGTGTAAATGATGATTACCTGGGCGCCACAGTATAATGCATATACTGATTATTTCTGTCTTTGTTTGTCGAACTCGCCTCCGGTCAGTCAGTCGATCGTCGAGCACTTCCCTCTAGCTTCAGGGTAGGAAGCGAAGAACACCTTAATATTATTGCTTGAATAATAATGCAGTTTCTTTGAACACTGAAGGAATATTCTGTTTATTCAAAACGTTGGAAATACAAGTCCAGTCATTGACAATAATTACAAAATTTGTTTGTGAATAATTAATATTGTTACAAGTTCTTGGTAGATCGTTACTAGTGATACAATTGCTGCCGTATATGATGTTGACTAATCGCGATTGAAAGTAAGAATCCTTCTAAGTCGATTAATTCCACAGCGAAAATTTTATAAGTTCAATTAATTCTGTGGGCACGAGGCCACAAAGATAAGTAGGGTGATTGATGTAGGCACGCGGCCTCGACGTAGAGTGATTTAATACGGTGGACACAAGTCCCCGAAGTAGAATTTGACTTGACTGCTATAGGCACGGGGCCTTGAAGTAGAGTGATTTTACAGCGCCCCGGTAGGCCTAAGGAAAACTTTCTTGGACCAACCTTTATCCCTACTCTTCTTAATTATTATTCGTGAATCCTGGCACGTGGTACTATAGACCAGTTCTTATTGGCAAATCTCCCGACCAATAATAATATGTTAGTTTCCCACGGAAATCAATTGGATTTCCCTTATTCTCAAAACCCACAACTTAGCGTCTCGGATTTCTAAGAAGGTTCGGACAGCGTGTTGTATCAGTAGCAACATCAGAAGCTCGGCTTGAACACAATAGCCGACTTCTTAGAATTACTTAAGTGGATCAGTACCCTCTTTTGATTAGATCTCGGGAGATTCCCGATACATTGTACCTGAGTACTGCATTGCCTTATCTCGCACCCGCTAGGTCTGCTAGGGAAATTCCCAGCTTCTCTGTCTATTCACTGCAATCTCATTTTAATAGTTATTTAAAATGATGTTGTTAAACTTTTTACCTTTGCCTTCTTTCTAGTTAATAATATTTATAATGAATGTTCCGTCTTTTCACGGTCATTTTAAGACCAAACACGGGCTATGAGATTTTATGATTTTAGTTTGAATAAATTTGGGCAATTAATCTGTCATTTATTATACTTAATTTGGTTATCTTGTTTATTTCTTTTTGCCGAAGTATCTGAACTGCAATATCTTTTCTCCAGATTGTTCAGTCAACTGTCTTCTATCGTGTTGAATAGCTATACCCGCTGTGTTTTTGTTATTATATGTACTTTCCATGTAAAAATGGTCACCGGCCCCACATCAGAAGAATGTAATGTAATTTAGTGTAATTTATTCTTGTGTCATACATTTTTTACTTGCTTGGTGTTACAAAGGTTTTGACCTTAGGGTGTACCTCCTACCATTACAACTTAATATTAACATAAAGGCCTTTTTCTTAAGAACTCATCAGTGTCTTGCTTATGTGCATTACTTATGTATGTATATAAGCATTAGGATCAACACACTTATTAAACAAATTCTTGATTTCTTTTCCCATTTCCTTCAACGTTTTCATATTCTTCGTGTTTGTTAATTTCTTGTATGCTATTTCTATTTTAATTCCTCGGAATTTTTTATTCAAACATTTTTGTCTGATCGTTTCAGTTTCCGGATATTTTAGAATTAGGCTACGTCTTCTCTATCTAGACAGCGTCTTCTCTCAAAATGCCTTATGCCCCTGAGTTTCCATACCCCAACCCACCACCATGTCAAACCCATACTTTGTTTATCAGAAGAATGTGTACTCTCTACTTACACTGACTTGGAGATTAGCGAACAATAAGCGACCCTCATTAGGAAGGGACTCATTGTGAAACAATTTCGCAAAGTCAGCCTGAGCGTCGGGTGGTGGAGTGAGACGAGGCTTTCATGTTTTGGAAACGACTATACTTGCAACGCCCGTTAAAACACTGTCATGTCTTTAGGTGGCAAATAAGAACCAGAATTATGATGCCTCTTGTACAGCTTATAGTCGTAGATGAGGGTGGGGAGTTGAAAACTTGGGGAATGTTTTGAAACCACTTTCCAAAGAACTAGAAGTGTGTACTCATTTTAGGGAGCTAATATAAATTCGACAATCAGAGGAGATTTGACATTGGGCATAGTATTTTACATTACCAGTCTACTGTTTACTGCTCTTTACATGTGACACCCAGACAGAAATCACCCTGTACTGCCACTATCTTACATCGCTTATGCAAACAAAAATATAAAAGATGGATATATAGCCTATATATAATTATTCACGAACCACAGATTATTGTCTCTGTTGGACATTACGTGAGAATATTATAGGAGACATTTTTTTTTCCGAAACTGGGACTTGAACCCATCGCGCCAATACTCTACCAACTGAGCTAAGCCGGAGTTCAATTCTCAGCGCCAGATGAAACCTCTCTCCTATGACTGATTGCCCATAATGGTCTACCTCATCATAGACCATTCAGTCATAGGAGAGAGGTTCCATCTGGCGCTGAGAATTCAACTCCGGCTTACAGTGTTTTGCAGATGACAAGCCGTTTGAACTTCTCCTTGCTTAGATACGCGGTCCAATCAGAGACGGCGAGACGGAGGGAAGACTCTCACTGCTAGCGGCAGTACTTTAGCCCGTACACGTGATTGGCGGTGAAGGAAAAGGCTTCTCATATGAAAAATACTTTAGCTCAGTTGGTAGAGCGTTGGTGCGAATAGCCAAAGGTCTTGGGTTCAAGTCCCAGTTTCGGAGGAATTTTTCTCTTATAATATTCTCAAAAATATAAAACTATAAATAAGATAGCTTTCAAATTGTGTACAGAGGTAGTGTAGGAGATAATGTTTGAACTGAAGCGATGTCCAGTTCGCTGACATACGTGGGCATGATGGCAGTAGCTGTATTTCCGCTGTTTAGCCACCGCCCCCTCACATTCGTGACCTGCATACAGACACGGTATTTATTATACAAGCACTCCGCGAAACAAACACAGCAAGTTACTCCATCATTAACTCCATGCTTCATCCTGTTGACACTTGATGACCCATCCGGGATAACTTCTTCCTTAACGTAATTTTCTTTCTCTGCTGTGGTTTTACCCTACCCTTCGACTTTATACAAGCCTTATAGTCTATTTCTTATAGTCTATAGTCTTACAGGCTTATAGCCTAGTCCTTATCGGTTCCCCATTACAGTAGTCTATATCCTATAAACATTTGAAAATGGAAGTTATCCCAGGCTTCATAATTGTACCGTATAATGCAGCGTTTCTCAACCTTTTTTAACCCGAGGACCTCTGAGATGTCTAAAAAAATTTACGGACCCCTAATTAAACATCATCGACCGCGGTGGTTTAGAGGTAGCGTGCCCGCCTTTAGATCCGCAGGGCGCGGGATCAAACCCGGCCGCGGTCGATGGATTTTTCAGGACGTAAAAATCCTGGGCACGGAGTCCTCCGGGAGGGACTTTAAGCTGGGGGTCCCGTGTCGTAGATTTACGGCACGTAAAAGAACTCCAAGCCTAAATTAGAGCCTCTGGACAAAATTTCTCGGCCCTTTCATGTCCAAGAAATACTTAGTTTCCCGAGGGGGGTTGCGAGGCAATGGGCTTACCACCTGTCCCTCTACCCTCTCTCGGAAAATAAGCATATCAAAATTAGTATAGGTAATGAAACCTCCATTGGAGGCCCCTTCGCCCCACCTGGGGATCATAGGGTAACAGATACAGAATTAAACATCCCATTTTTAAAAGTAGGCTGTATGTAGGCCTATATTCTAAATATTTGGGGTTATAATTATAGGTCATTATAACGAAATAAATCTAAATACATTTTTTAATTCAACGGAAACACAGTTATTGAATTGGAAGTAAACTATTGACACTTAAATATTTATTACTAATTCGATAATATAATTAGGAATTATGCTATTCATTTTAATTGGACGTTTGAGCTTGTCGCTCCTTGCAGAGTTCCTGGATATCTGGCTCAATATTAGTCAAATTTAGTCGAAGATCAGCAGATACATTAAGCCATCTTAATTATGTCTGCGGACCATCTGCACCATCTTCGCGGACCACCAGACCACCGGACCACCAGAAACGCTGGAATGTGACCAAGAAAGACAAACATTCCTTAAAAACAATTTTCTTATTTTCTGTAGTTAATTGTTCAGTCTCGTAATAGGCCTACTTATATAAAACTTGTATCAACGATTGTATGCAAACTCTCCATGGCTTAAAACTGTAGAGATTTTTACAACGTGGCCATGGAAGGCCAACACGTCGTCGATTGGAACAGTATAGTGAACTGTTTCCCTGTAACAGGTCAGGAATTGCCCAAAGTACATACTTCTACAGAAATGCTGCTTCTTTTCTTTTTTCTAGAGGACTAATTACTATACTATTTTCAAAGTAGGCTATGTATGATTCCAGCGTTAAAGCTTAATCGAAGTACTGGGTAGAAGGTCTGATATGTAGGTTGAGAAATTATCGTCGCTTTACTGCCAGTAGGTCGTATGTCGAGTTTCCATTGAAAATAAGTTTATATTCTCATTAACTTCAAACATAAAGTATTATGCAAAATATCTTACGTTGTATTATTTTAAAAGTTACAGCATTAAACTTTATTCTCCTTTAAATGTAATATAGCAAAACTCCGATTTTTAAATGCTGTAGATTGTCAGCATAATCTTGCATTTTCAGTCATTTAAATGCCAATTTAAAACTCATTTTATGGTATTAAAATTGACTATCATTTCGGATTTTAATGCGTTATGTTATTTGTTTGTCCTATATTCATGTTAACTTTCGTCTTTCTTTGTTAATTTTTTCTTTCTTCTAAATATTGAATGCAGTGGTAACTAATGTTAATTTTCTGTTTGAATTATGTATTTGTGATCAAGTTTGCACAAAACCATTGAGCTTAAATGTGGTGTGAAGGATTTTCTATGTTCTATGGCGTGAATATCAAGCTGATAAGTCGTTTTCACCTGAGTAAGTTCTGTGTCATGTTTCCTAATTAAGCACAAACAGTTTACTTATCACACCTTTTTAAGCTCTATTTATAACGTGTAGGCCTATTATTGAAATCTATGCTTTCCAGTTAATACACAGATCTTAAAAATATATATATTTTTGTTTTGTTTTTTTTTCTTTCTTGATTCCTGACGATGCAATAATTATATTTAAAATAATTCCCAAATTATACGAAAAATGTGGTAAAGTGAATTGACTTAGGTTAAATATAAATAAAATACTAACATAAGCTATGTTAAAATGAACAAGTGATCACTGTATGAGAAAAAGCTTTGAGTTTCCTTCCAGCACTGGCGTGCAGGTGATAAACTGGAGCAGTCAAGTTGTGGTCAGTGTTGCCATCATCATACATGAAACTAGTGGCTTACAGTTCACAACCCAGCCAGAGCTATCATTTCATTTGTTTCAACTACTCTATCTGTCCAGGTTCAGTAGTGACTGCCATAACAGTCCAGTGGAGTGTGCAAGAGAAGATGCATTCATAATTTTGATCCGAAAGTAAGCACCTAAGCCGACTTGCTCGGTTAATATTAGGTTAATTCTTGGGACATAGGAAAATGATGACGTTGTGGGCTTCAAAAACATAAATTTCTGTTAATGAAATGATTTATAATATTTTGAGAACTTTGATTGGGGATATTGTATGTTTGTGGAAAGTTTTCGTGGAATTGAAATGTTTACTCCACCCTTTTAGTCTGTCTCATCTGCCAGTAACTGTCCACTTTAGCGTAAAGTGTTTGTTCCCAAACTGACAATAGTTTGAGTTTTGTACGACACACATTGAGCTTTTGACACCTGTCATAAATCTAATAAGGGTAGTCTAACAGGGACACTAGGTTGAAGGAAATGCGACGAAGGAATTCTTCACTTTTTTTTTCTATAATGACTGGCCTACAGATAAGATCCAATTATTCCTGGAGCACAACTATATCCACACAAATATTGTTTTTCTGAGTTGTTTTGGCGTCAAAACTCGTCTTTCTATGTTCTATTTTTATTATTGCAGTGCATTTTGCACTAAGGAGGATGAAATAAATTGGCGTCTTCGGGAACTTATTTCTGAAAATTATTCTCCCACTATCTTGTAATATTTTACAAGGAGTTTGGAAATATCAAATCGACAAGCCTATACACATATATGTATTTATTTCACTGGAAATTTATCGTAATAAAATGTATGTTTTGCTGAATATTTAAAAGTTCAAAACCTTCGCTCACCATCTACAAAACAGATTCCGTTTATTAGCTGGGCTAAATTATTAAGTGGCTTTACAAACATATCTTGTCATTAAGATTAAAATATTTACTTTCTTTCTGAGGAGATTGAAGAGTGCGCTAAGTGCTCAAAGCAGAAGTATTGCTACGATCAGCAAGAAAAATAGGACGCTTAGGAAATGAACTGTATGCATATGAAGTTGGTTTGATGTAAAGATCCCGCACGAAATCTGTGCCGATTGTCTACGTCATTGCATTTTGTTTTCGTGGGGACTGTAGCGTCGATTGGCCTGTTAAAGTGGAGGCTAGACCTATGTAGACAGTCGGGATGCTTTGAGGATTAAGCCATTTTGTCTGGCACTTAAGGAGTGGTATGGTACTGACTGAACGGCACTCGTCTGGTGTCCACGTGGAGTCATAGCTTAAACGTCAAAAATTCAGAAATGAGCATTGATTGGTTGCACACGAAATTCTATTGGCTGTCAGGCAAGTTCAACGCCAAGAAAACACGCTGAAAATCCAGAATATACAACTCTATTGTCCAAGACACCCTCATTTCAAGTTATTTACTGCGGATTATAAGGGTCTGTCGGCATTGCCTTGAAGAAAGTTGCGTATGTAGAAGTTGCCTCCACTATACCTATTTCTCTCGCACAACAGTACCTCCCTTTCTATTTGTGGAGGCCAAGCTACCTCTCTCTCTCTCGCACAATAGCATGTCTCTCTCTAGCGAGTAACGGTTTCATCGGCACAGATTTCGTGCGAGATCTTTAGATAGAAAATTTAGAGAGAGCCTTTCATTGAATGATATACTGCAATTTTATTAGCATTTATCGGAATTTATGGACTAAAGAATATCAATGCCCCCATCTTCAGCAGATACATAATGACAAAACAAAAATTTTACATCCCAATACCCTACATGTTTCGTCATAAATTGGGATGACCCTTGTTTTCAGCTGGGGATACTTAAAAGTTATTTTGTTTCCTCCGACGTTCACCTTCACAAACTGTGGACCGGAAAGTTTCCCTAAATAACTTCTTACAACATTTCTATGTATAAAATATGCTTATCGAAGCGTATTTCTCCCTCATGATAATACTCGTAAGTTCTGATTAGTGATATTGCATTGACTTGTAGGAAGATCCCAAAATCTCCATGACGGCAGCTCATCCTTCAGAGGATTACAGTGAGTCATGGAATATGCCTTGACCAAGGATACT
This sequence comes from Ectobius pallidus, assembly GCA_964059195.1. Lineage (NCBI taxonomy): Eukaryota > Metazoa > Arthropoda > Insecta > Blattodea > Ectobiidae > Ectobius > Ectobius pallidus. Next base: position 89,498,869 of record CAXKWD010000008.1, read on the forward strand.
GTTATCCATAATTAATATAGATAATACACCCAGACCGTCCTTATATTTACATTATGTATATTACTGCACGTGCCAGAAACATAATGAATGCCAAAAATTGTAGCAATTCATTATTTAACATAATTATCATATCCTTCAAATTAATATTACGACAGGTTTTCAATGTTAACTCGTTGAAGAAATTTGAAATTATTCTTAAACGTGTTCTTTACCGTCGCATTTACATTCTTATTATTCTTTTTGTCTACAGCCATGGGACTGTCTCATTTATACAAACATAAATACCGACTTCGGCCAGATCGAACCTGTAAGCTTTGAAACAGAAACCCAGTGCCTAAACAACTATTCCACTATTGTATTTTGTTAACCTTTAAGGTAGATGATTATATTTGTAGAGAACACTAAACAATTGTAAGATTTCTGTGCCTAAATCCATCGAACTCTGGTATGGCATTCGGTGACAAAAATTTGCATGCCTCCAAATTGAAAACTGTCATACTTGATTGTAGACACGTCCGTCATTCTGGATTTAATTACCATAATTTTATTTACTTGGCTTATTTACTTATCCTTATTTTGGGGGCTTTTGCACGAAGACTAAAAATAATTTCACACTTTCATTCCAACTTTATCCCTGGAAGTTTTTATATGGACCTGTACAACGAAATTTAGCCAGCGACGGTATTTTCCAGTGCAAAGAACGAAAAATACTCGCATTTGTCTTGACGGTTTATTTGTCCTATAAGGACAAGTGAATAATTGATATTTTTTAACGCAGTTTCGACTTGACTATATTTTTTTTATGTTCCGAAGGCAAAATACGTTAAAATTTTCGTTTCAACAAAAACTCAATTTGTTATTATTTAAGTAAAAGCGGATGTATAATCTTTTCGTGTCTGCCATCATGTTCTTCATAAAATTTCATACAGAAATGCATGTTCCTATTTCACTTTGGACATATTCTGAAAACAGACGTAACACGCCCTCCTGGCACCATCACGCAGATTCTCCATAAGAACCGACGTGAAAAGAACAGTAGCCGTGCTGAGAAAGTAGCTGTAGTAAAATTTAACTCTTTAGTCAAGTTCACACTGCCGTTAGGAGATAATTCGGCGAAGTCTTATTGGTAAATTTATCCATGGCATTGAACTTCGAGAATGTTGAAATTACATACGGTCACATCTGTTGTACATAAAGTTCTTGTGCTAATCTTAAACAGTAATTGTGCTGGTGTTTCTTATCATCAACTAATGATATACAAACACCGTCATAAAAATTAAGCCATCTGTCAAGTTTTGATCTTTTATCAAGCCGACATGATGAATGAGAAAGCCATTGTCCTCTTTAGATAGCATCATTCTCAAGCAGTCAAAGAAATAAGTGAACGAACTATTAATCAATTGGAATTCTGAACTAAAATGGCAGAGAATAAATAAGATTATCTCCATCTGCATTCTTCGTGCATATATATTTTCTTCTAAGCATGCAGGTATATGTTTTAGGTTAGAGCTTGAAGAAACGGTTTGGAATATCGGTGCAGTTATTAGCTAATTAGCATGTAGAACTAATTTACTGAAATTCTTTAAACATACGAGAGACTCTTGCGCAAAATCAGCATTTGCATTAGGATGCCAACGCGGCCCAATAATAATTTAAAGTAAAAATATCATGAAAAAAGATCCATATAATATTATTACTAAAGACAAGATTTCCATACAATATCAAATCTTAAAATATGCATGCATTCATGCGCCTTCCAATGTCCAATATGCACAGTGCAAAGAAAAACATACAGGTAAAAAAATATGCACTATCAGAATTCAAACTTACATTTTTTTCAAGTGGCACAATGTCTATCCAAATTTTCACTTACAAAGTTCATGCGTTTATCTGTCAGAATATTTTTGTACGCTAAAATGACCTTTCTACATCACACAAGCCGATACAGGTGCAAACTTAAATTATATTTGAGACAAAGTGAGGCCGAAGTTTTTGTCTGCAACATTTTCATCCCAAATTATTATTTTTATGGAACCCATAAATCCACAATCAGGATTTCCATTCATAACTTCGTCTAGTTTATCTTTAAATGCCACAGCCAGATCCTATTATGCAGATCCTAAATACAAAATATGCTTTATTAAACCTAAAACCTCAAAACATTCATTACGCATGAAATTGTCCATAAAAAGACCAAAACATGCAAATTTGCACGGACAGATAAAATTAAATTACCAAATATAATTATTAAATATTTTCGTAAAATTTCAAAGAATTACTTATATATTACAAATATCAAAGAGTTTTTAGGTCAATTTTTGGTAAATATATTACAAAGCAATCATGCATTTTTCGCCAAATCGTAATTACTTTTATTTTAGAAATAAGATTTTTAATTTTTGTGGTATAGCATACTTAGTGACTGGATTACTTGCAATAATAAAATGCTATCGCAATACTATTGGCTGATACTTCGGTAAAACTCAAACTTAACACTAAAACATTAACTTTGGGGTGGGAGTGGGTGGGGGTCAAAGTATGAAAATGAAAGGGACGTATATACAAAGCTTTTCCCAGGATGCAAAGTGCCTGAAATCTGGACCTGCGTTTGATTAAAAAATAAAATTTAAAAATCACTTAACTTACCAAACCACTAGGTTTTGCTCGTGGAACCCCGACTATGAAACCTGCTGGCCCAGTAAACCTACGACCTGTACGTATTTCCTATCTTTTCTAAACTCTAACAGCCTTACTAATAAAAGCTGCTTATATCTGCGTGGAACGATTGTTTGGTTGTTCACCGCGCAAGTTCTACATAAGCCGTATTACCAACAAACGCAGTGTAACTGCCGAGGTTTACACCGGGTTTGTACGTGCGACGTCATCAAACACGTCACGCTTTTCATGACGTTGCTAGCCCCTGGCTATGAAGGACTGCTGAAAGCCATCTGTCGGAGCAGCGGGCAAACAGCGATGGATCGTCTGCCAAGAGTAATTCTAGTTTCAGTATTTCATTACATTGTTTTCAGAAAGCTGTAATCATGGGTACAAGTATGGAAATATGTTCCACAAACAAGGAACAATGTTTATAATTCCGCAAAAGCAGCTCAGAACATGCATAGCCTCAAAATTCAATCTCAGACATCTACGAAACGACCGGCTGTTACGGATATCGGCCATCTTGATTATTTACGTCAAGTTTATACAAGGGAACCAGGCTGTGTAAAGCGTTGCACACATTCAGCCTTATGCAAGGATTATTAGAACACTTTTTCTCCTCAGCTGTGTATATTCCTGGTATAAATGTTACAACTGGATTATTAGTAAAACTGCAGAAGTATTACAAGATATTTTGTGTTCAACACATTTTACTGTGAACGTGTTTTCCTCAACGCAGTTCCTTGACTTGTTTTCGTAGCATACACCTGGAGAAATTCTTAACTACGACTTGAGTAGCAGTTTCGAGGAATGGAGTAAGCTGATCATCTCGCTTATTCGTGTTTTTTGTCTTACCTTTCAGTGACGCATGCGTATTAGGAGTGACAGCTTAAGTCCTCGATTCATTATCAGCTTGTTCCATGTATTCATAAGTGCTAACTTGCATATTGATGAGCTCTATCTTCGTCATTGTAATGTACAGTATATTCATCCGAACACAAAGAAACAAGCCTCACTTATGTCTTACAATAAAGAAAAACCATGTCCATATTGTTTTTCCTGCTAAGTGAGATTAAAAATTAAATTTGCTGCAGATAAATTGTAATGGTATTTTCCTGAATATAATTACTAATTTGGAACACGAGTCTTGGTTGAAAATGTTATTTTATTTTATTTTAAAATTACATAAATACATAGAGTGTGGTTTCCCACGCTCTTGGCAGGGCATGAAATTTCAAGAACCAAAGTAACCAAACCAATAATTTTAGTCGCCGTTTTTTTTAATTTAATTTTTATTTCAGCTGTATTTATACTCCTTTTAGCTACGGGGCCATATTAGGAGTTTGAGATCTGTGTTCTGTAGAGTAGGGTAGGCCATGGAACTATTGATTGTCAATTATTTTCTATTAGTGTATTTTATGGAGTAAATTTCAACTGATTTTAATTTAAATGGATATGATATAGGATGAAATGGTAAGGATGATTCATGGTATGTAAATATTCAATTTGGCATTTGTCTTTACGACTGCGGAAACCATGAAAAACACCCATGTCAAGTTGGCCTGCCACGCGATTTGAACCTGGGACTTCCCGAATGCGAATCCAAGACGTTACCATCTCGGCCACCTCGCTCGGTAGTCGCCATTGTTGTTACCTTTACTTTACACCCTTTGAGAATTATGAAGAGCTTGTTCTTTACATGTAAAATATTACCGCTTACATCGCTTTCAAATATCCAAAATTAAGCAAATAAATAAACAGCCTAAATAAATAAGTAAACACATTCCCACTGAATTACCCCATTTAAAAGAAGTACTAATTAAAATTTTGTATTTTTTGCATAGCACAAATTAATTTCTACAAAAAATTGTTAAAACAAACTAAATCATTTGGAAGTATTTCAACTAACTGTAAGCTTTAACGTATGTAACCAGCAACAGCCAAACATACTAACCAAATTGTTTGTTACTGTAGGAGCTAGAGCAACAATTGACTACAAGAAAGGGAACTGGAAGCAATTAAAATCGTGTGTGAAATTCAAATTATATCAGTAACTTCCGGATATCTTCGAACGCTTTCGCATCTGGCTAGTCTAGATGGAAGTAAATTTCTCTCGCGCGCTCGATGACAGCAATTTTGAAATGTTCTTGAATTGTGCACATAGAAAGCTGACCATTTCGTAATTTTTGCTGCTGTATTTACAGATTAATTGCTGCTAAAATAACTTCTGTGGATTAAAGTATCGATATTTATTCACAAAAGTCCATAAGACGTGTGTAATAAAGTATGTTGAAGGTAGTACATTCTAACCTCAAACCTGGTCACAGTTCTTCGGACGAAGATTGCAATTTTACCATGCATTAACTGTAGGGCAAGACAGAATCACACTTCGGGTGGAGGGTATACCAAGTGAGAGTGGTTGAGGGAGAGTGAAGAAAGAAAATTAGAGATTGTACACTTGTATAAAGAATACATCCTACGAAGGATGGCGGTGCCTTCATCTCTGATAGTTCTTGAAGCAGGCCCATCGTGATTCTGATTTCAAGTTAAGCTGTAATCCCACCCATAAAGATAATTCGTGAAAAATCTCACAGTTACGACAAATATGTGATAAATCACTGAGCCCTAGGCTTATAATAACAGGAGGATGAAAAATACGAATGAAGTGAGCTATTGCATAATCTCTCTATATTTTTCTGATCTAAAAATTGTAGGAAAGAGAAACCATTTCTTTAAAAAGCGTAATCATTTATCTAGTATTCAACCAAGAGTATTGCTGTGTTTTCTATTCGTTCTGTCTGTAGGATTCAAAGATGCAATCTTTTTATCATATGTTATAGGGCCTACGAGTATAAGATCCACCAATATACTGTTCCATACACTGTTTTTTCTCCTAAGATAGCGCTAAGTTAATAAATATTTCAAAATAGAGAAGTTATAAGTAACGATTTCATGGCCGTCTTAAACTGCGATCGTCAGTTGTATTAATTTTTTGCTACAGTGAACATTAGCGCGTGTAGCTTGATTTCTTTAGCCACTTTTGTTTTTAAATCTCAGCTTACTAACAAGAATTAGCCAAATTTGCAACTCTATGTACTAACGTAGAAAAAAAATATTTGCAATGAATAGCATAAAGTAATTTAATTTTTAAATTTTAATTATATCGGTCTGTATCCTTAAAAGCTACAGTATTTTTATCCCCTGACTCAAGAGACCAGTCTCAATAACTGTGATAGCAGTGGCTTATGTGCAATTAAGTCTATCAGTTTGGATATTTCTGTCCAATCCATTGTTAACCGTATAAGAAATGATGGTTAATATTCTCAAGCGACTAGACCTGGATTCGTCTCACTGTCATTCATTACTGTATAATATTCAAACCGTTATCCACCTTATCTTCATCGCTGTGAACAGCAGGAAATTAAAATAGCATCTACAGAGGTAGTAGGCTACTAGAAATAATTTTGCTGTCTGATCTTATGCGACATTTTAAAAAAATATTTTCATTAATCAATCATTTATTTGATTTCCTTTTATTATGTATTACGACTTTACAATAGGTTAATACTGAATAGTGAACATTTAGTCGGTAGTGCTTTTTTTTTTTAAATCTTAGAGCTGTAATTCCAACAACATTTAGGATGACATAGTCATTTATTTTATAATGAACCCTGATGATGATCTGACAATATTTTAGCCAGACATTGAGTAATGAACATTAACATTAACTATTTGGCAGTATTTTAGCAAGACTTTTTGATCCTCTGTGGCTAAATATGCAGTAAATCGCTTCAAGTCACATTGAAATTTAATTTTACACATAAATATGTCTTAACTAAATTTACAATTAATTTAATACAAATGTATTGCCGACAGGTATGGAGATTTTGATACCAACTTCAAAATGTGGGGAAAATTGAGTTTTGTATCCCATATTTAATGTATGAACAGATCATTATCATAGCAGAAACCATATCTAATTTGTCAGTCGTTGTTCATGTTAGAATCTTGGTGTTGCCTCTAATAAACGCACAATAACAGTCTATAGGCCTACTCGTTGATTCTCTAACAGAATATAGAGAAATTTATACCATGCTTTTTTTAAATTCTTTATGCTTTATACTGTCGGTACATTTAAGTACGTACTTCGCTAAGCATTTGTTTCCTTTTTTTAATTTACCCGGAGAAATTTAGTTTCACAATAATTGTAGATGAGATACCAAAACTGTAGGCTCAGACTCAAACCATGAGAGGTGGCAACCCTATCTTCAGCCCGGGAGATGTGCAGCATTCATAATCGCTTTGTATTTTGTATTATATGTTGGAATCTTCATTTTCATTCCAAATCCTACTTATTCCTAACATTAATTGTTGTGGTTAAAATTACAAGTATATTTAATGGACCATTACGAAAAGCTTACTAATGAATAACTGTTACTTTAGTTGATATTGTGAATATTTCTTTTGAAACCAATCTATTGTAGTTAAAAAAATAAATACATTTTTACGTTATTTCAGCCTGGTCTGATCTTAAAATGATTAGCAGGCCCATATTATAAAGCTGTTTTAAAGAAAATGATGGTAGAAATATGGTAGAAATACGTGCTAATAGTTATTATTAGGGCAAGGCATTTGATGATTTTGTATCTTTTTTATTTGAAGGTTAAAAGATAGCTCGACTATATATAAATGTATTTCATGAAATAATTAATTAAATAAGGGCAATTTGTTTTTGCATTATTTTGCTTTATTTTGCATTTTTCGTCTTTTTTCAAGAGATAGGTCATTTTTTGGCAATTTTAGGTCATTTTCGGCATTTTTAGGTAATTTTCAGCATTTTAGGTAATTTTTGTCATTTTAGGTAATTTTCGGCATTTTAGCAATCAATATTTTTTCTTTCTTTTTAAATGACACATATTTGCTACGGGCAATTTGATGGGCATGCCAGTTCAGAAAGAATTTATTTTTCGCTAAGGGTGTCCAAGTATTGTAGTATAAATTTACTGATTTCTTTAGTAACAAAATAAGTGTGTATTTATTGTAAATTCATATTTAAAGCATCGTCATAAACTGTATTTAGCAATTCATTACTTAAGAAAAAGCTAATTATAAGTAATAATGGTAAATTTATTGGTCATTATTTTAAGATTTCGGGTCATTTTTTCACTATTTTTAGGTCATAAATGCATTTTTTATTTTGCATTTTTTCACTGTTTTATGGTCATTAAATGCCTTGCCCTAGTTATTATCATATGGTATTTTATTACAAACACTTTCAGTGATATGCCGAAGATAGCATGAGTGGTTTTAATGAGTTGATAGGGCCAGCTTATCTCCCCTAAAGTGTTTATGTAGGTGCTAGATTTCACTAAGCTTGGATGGTTTATCTGGAATTAATTGATTCTTCCTCCTTCAAACCAAACCTAACCAGTTTCCGAAGTCTGACAGATTGATCGTCATGATTTCTGCAAGTCTTCGTCCAGACCTTGCATTTCTTGCTTGATTTTATTTAAGACGCAGTCTGACGTCTGAATAGGTTAATAATGAAACTTTTTTTTTTTTAATTTTTCAGCTAGATTTTTTTTACATGAAGCAGTTTCTACGGAAATCTCAAATTGAAGATTCTTAAATGATTATTTTTTAAATTAAGAAATGTCTCGTTTTCCCAAATATTGCTATATTAGCTTTCCTAAAGTTGTAGTGGGTCTGGATCAAGATAGTTTTCCTCGAACAATACAATTAAATCTATTTATGTTCATAAACTTTAATAGTCTTATCAAAAGTCAGTAGGTCCTAGTCTTGCTGTCAATATTGTCCTCGTATTAAAAGTGGTAGGCCTAATGTAAGGAGACTTCCAAGTAACTAAGCAAGTTTTAAATGAGGCTTGCACGAGGTTGAATTAGTATTGATTTTTTAATCAAAAGAAAATATATGTTGACGAAGGTCAAACAGTTCTTTAAAAGAGTTCATAATGGAAGACTCAGGGTCAAATTTAAAACGGCAGAATGAGTTACTTTTATTTTCTGGAGTTGAATCTTGCAGTTCCAGAAGTGAATGAAGTTTATAATAAATTTTTCATGTTTCTTATACGCTATACGTATTTAAATGAATAAGTTTTAGTGTTTTTCTAGAATTCCGAAGTTCTGTATTATAGCAATTTTACCTAAGCCAGGCAGCCCGAAAATATAAATATATTGAATTCTTCGTTCTGTACAATTAAAAAAAATGTGAAATTATTGATTACATTATGTGCAAGACAGTAACCGATTTTAATGCATTCTTAATACTCAAGAAACGTTCTACCGTTGGGACCCGGGATCGAATCTCGATGGACCCCTGTGGAATTTGTGGTGGGTAGGTTTTCTCGGAGTGCTCCGGATTCCTTTGCCATTTCTCATTCCACCAGAGCTCCATTCATCTTAATATGAACATTGGTTGGAATAAAAATTATAATACTCAAACTGTAGTGTCCTGATCATGCAGTACACCTACTGCCTTATACCTAAAAAAAACTGTTATTTACCCTAGCTATACTCGTAGTAGTTGCAGATACAAAACTGCATGGGCATGGAATTTTGAATTCCCTATGAAGAATCTCAATAGAAAAGCACCATTTCAGAAGAGACATGTTTATTATGAAGGAAAAAATTTACACTTTTTAAATAAAGCATTGCTGTACATAATGTACTTATATTTTCTAATATTCACTTATAAATGGGCGCATGTTAGTAAATTTCTTCCGCTGTCACAATGACGGACTCAGCAGTTAAAAGGTTAAAGAAGAATCCCGATGACAGTACAGAGAACTTAGGAATGTTAAAGTGCCTGAAGGTGTGGCCATGTTTCTCTTGAGTAGAGTGTACCTTGAATTCAAAATCATTATTATTAAACCAGACGACAGCTGTCGAACAATAAAATAAGAATATAAGGACGAATTAATTCAGCTAAATTGCATATCAGACAGGAAGAGGGATGAGGACACTCCCTCCTAAAATTAGGGCTTAAAAAAGCAAACTCGAATTTGTATTCACGTTGTATTAAGGCGTAAAGCACAAAAATAACGATTAATGCTTATTGGCCTAAGTCTAATTTCGTTAATATTTTTTTTTAATTTCAATGAGTGCATATTTAAAACTTTCAAAATTGTATTTTTTATTCGCTTATAAGGAAGTTTTACCGTAGATTTGGCTGAAAATGTATAATGCAATTAACCATCTAAAATTTCAATAATTCTTGCTTAAAATATTTTGTTTCTATATTGGACATATGGCCGAGTGCACCAATCTCGGTATTCAGAATACCGCGGTAAAGTTGCTTAGTTTACCCTGGTAAAGTCTATTTTCGTTGCATCGTGCTCGGTTTCGACTTTTACCGCGGTAAGATGCAAACCGGCCGTGAAGGAGCTGTAAAGTGAGAAAACCGCTGTTTTCTTTCCAAGATGGAGATCAGCGTAATGTATCATATTTATGATATCTAGGCCAAAAGCTAATTGAATATAAAGAATAATGAGAGACAGGTGGGATCTATTTGAAGAATGAACGATGGTGCATATCTTTGCAAATACTGTGCTGTAACATCGATTGAAATTAACTTCCTTTCTTACCTCAACTAAACCAGGTCCATCGAGTAGGCTAGTGGGCGTAACCACGATTAGTACGATTAGTACAGTATTTATGGTGTTTGAATTCAAACTTTCAATTCAGACGACATATATAGGCAATATAATAATCCATTTTATCCTTATGAACATTTATTACTGAACAATAAAGCGAGAAATAAATGAAAAATGGAAAACCTGTGGGCCTAGGCCAACTTTGCAATGAATGGCTACATGCATCACGATATAGCCTATGTACCGGTATATAGTGCATGTAATCAATTTATCATACTTGCACACACACACGAACATAATTATAACAGCCCTTTCATGGCTATGTAGATGATTTTGCACCTAAAATTTCCACTGGTCGAACGGGAATAAAAGTGAGGCTATGTCGAACTCAGAAAAGAGATTTCATGGTGTTGCTTTGCCTTAGATATCACAGGTGTGATAATTATTCTTTAAAACATCAATGTTATTTGATTGAAATGTACAGTCATGTGGGGTCTATTTGAGGAATGAACGATCTTTGCAAATACTGTGCTGTAACATCGATTGAAATTACCCTTTCTCACCTCAACCAAACCAGTAGGCGAAATAGAGTCATTTCACGATTGGTACGGTATCTATGGTGCTTGTATGCAAAGTATGAATTCAGACGACATATATACGCAATATAATATTACCTTTTATCCTTATAAACATCTTTTTATTGAATAATAAGGGAACAAATACATTGAATTCGGGACCCCAATAGCCTACCAGAGCCACCGTGACTGGCAGACGTGCAGAGAGAGAGCGAACCTAGCGGCCATGGAAGAAACTAACACAAACCAACACAAAATTTCTCCATGGGAGAAATTCATAGCAGAGTAACCGCGATATTTCCAAGCATTAGCAAACCGCGATATTTTAGCAATGGTGCACAGAGATTTTGAGAATACCCCGGTATTACGTTTACCGCGGTAACAAAACGGCTGAGAAAACCGGAGAATGGTGCACTCGGGCATTATCTAACTTTGGTGTTTTGACAGATAGATGTAGGTAGTTTGAAGGGAAGCGTTGTCATATTAACGGTGTTTGACCTTGTCAGCAGCCAATCATCTTCATGGCTCCTTCTCTAAGAAATTTGTTCCATTCTTGGGGTGTAGCAATCGCTGTTATTTGCAGTCTTGAGCATGTTTAGTGGGTAGAGAGATTATGGAATTGTATTGACAAACGCATGCTTACCATGTGATACGTACATAGGTGAGCAACTGAGGGGAAACGTTTCAGTCCCCATCCCTTGCTGTGACGTAAGGAACCTGTTCTTCATGTTCAGTGTCACGTCGAAACTGCTTTATGCTGACGTCAAGGGCGACTGTAGTGGGGGAAATTCCCCTACCGCACAGTGACACGATGTGTCACAGTTGGGCACCCATGTGCTACGAGCTAGAAGCGGCAACAGCGTTGCCTTCCCATCTTCCCCTCAGTCAATAAAATTATAAAAATACCAAAATAAATTAAATAGCAGTATAATTTTAGTTCATCTTGCGTTAACGTTTTAAGTAAGTTAATTGAATTTTTGTTATTGAATTCCTTATGAATCATAAACAAAATTAACTATTACCTATAAGCGTTTTACTCCTACTATACTTCAGTTGAGGGTGGGACCATAGTGTTGGGAGAAGTAGTACACTACAGAGTTGCCGGCTATTCAGTTCTGCCAATTCTACAATTCTACAATTGTACTTTCTTTACCCCCCCCCCCTCCCAGTCACATCTTTACAAACTGGCAACTGGTTGTCAGGATGGTTGCCGGATCTCCACCTTCCTTGACTACAGAATGAAAGGGAGTGAGTGTGTGTGAGTGTATTGCAACGTTGAGGAGCAGGTACTGCTCGGAGCTCAAGAGAAGGCGAACGGAAGGAATTTGCTGCGTAATGCCAAATTCTCAGCATGTTTAGCTATCGCATCTTAATACTACCTGTCCTGAAAATATTAGTCGCGTTTCTAGTTCAACGTTTTAATGTTTAAGAATTTTATTTTTAACCGTTAGGCCTACAATTATTAAGTTGTAAGTTACCGGTTATTCTCAAATCCTATAACTACTTCAATTTGGTTTTCTTCCGTTACTTTATTCAGGAATTCGACAGTTTAAGAATAACTTAATCTGCAAAAAATAATTATTGTAATAGTATAATATGTAATATGTAATTTTAAAAAGTTTACAATGTTGTACTTTATTACACGAGTAACGAATACAGGGGTGCCCACCCCCCCAAAGTCATGACTCACCCCCCCCCCCAAACTTCATTGCTCACCCCCCCAAACTTCATTGCTCACCCTCAAACTTCATTGCTCACCCCAACCCAATTGGCTGTCGACAAGGGCGCCCATATGATACTGTCTGAGGGGGGGGGGAATTTTTAAAAATTAATTTATTTTTTGTCACTTTAACTTCTTGGGCCACTTTGTAACATGATATTAATAATATAATAAGTGCAACAATGACGTAGCCAGAAAATAATTGTGGGGAGGGTCGGAGGTGCCGGGAGAGTTTGGAATACCCCCTAAAAAGGGGGTCGGGGGTCCATCCCCAGAAAATTTTTAAATATTGAATTAATGAAAATCACATTTTACGCTATTTTAGCACTGAAAAACTAGTTAGCAACTTAAACAAGAAATTGTTACCTAAGTTATAATACTTATTACTATTTATAAGAAAAGTTGAATAACACATGGAACAGTGGACATAATAGGCCTACTCATTATGTTATGAAAAGAAAATAACCCTATATCATATTTGACACACCAACAAATCTTGTTTAATTAAATTTTTTTTAATACAGGTTTTTTAGGTTTTGACTTTTGGGGGGTCCAAACCCCCTGAACCCCCCTTTCCTAATCCACTGTGGATTCTGCTTCCATGTTGTCGATTTGGTAAAACTTCTGCAATTCAAATAATTGTCTTAAAAGAAAAACATCTGACTATAATAATTATTAATATACATTTTTTCCTTCGCCCCCCCCCCCGCCCCCGGGTATGGGCGCCCATGGCTGTCGAAATTCTTCATCTTTATAAAGAATTAGAAGAGACCTTTTGAAGTTCTAGAACTTGGCTGTTTTTATTTTTAACATATAAAACTCTAATTTTGCAACAATTTTCACCCCCCAGAAAATTCATAATTGATAATATTTTGCCCCCCCCCCCAGAAATTTCAATGACGCAGTCTGCGTCTTAACCCCCCCCCCCTTCTAATAGTTTCCCGGGCCTCGCTATGTATTGTTTTTCCTTTTTTCCTCTGTGGTTCCATTGTGATATACTGTAAACGAAATTGACTACGGCCTACTAATAATTATTACCATTAACTTAGTTACGTTGATGAATAAAACACAATCTTTATAAACACTGAAATGAAAATGCGCAACACACGACCGTGCAAGAAGTACAAGGCTTTGTGAATGATTAGTACACTTCAATGCAGGGCCCGCACGTGCAACGGGGAATCACAGCGACAATATTCCCCTCTCCTCATACCCCGCTCGTCTTCTGTTGAGCTCCGTACAGTACTATTCCTTCACTATGGTCCTACACTGAACCGTAGTGTAGGTGTTTCTGCCATTTTTAAACAAACATCAAAATAAGCTGTTTTAGGTCCTATAAAATAATCAGTTTCAGGCATAGTCACCTATGAAACGCGTATATACCAGTTTTTGTGTAAATATCTTTTAAGGATTAAAATAGGAGTTTACCTAAAATCCGAAGTCGAATCATGAATCATCGTCATCGCTATTTGTACTTAAATAAAACTCATGTTGGGATGGTGCGATATCACGTAGCATAGTTTTAAAGATTACTGAACAGAAGTAGGTAATTTAGACCTATTTATATAAAATTCCACATATGTACCCTATTTTTCGTGTAGGTGGAAAGTTATTTTAAAAAATCGTAATTAGGGCGTTAGTACTCCAGCCAATCCCCTCAGTGGGGGTTTCTAAGGACAAAAAGTTGTATTGCAAGCGTGGACTGTATATCTGGATTGTTCATGGACTTCATTACAACTCTGTTGGTATATGGTTATTTAACGACGAGGATGAACTGCTACTTAGGCCTGTGACCGTCGCCGGTGTGCCGGAGTTCTTTTACATGCCCGTAAATCTATAGACATGGGGCTGTCACATTTATGTACACATAAATGCCATCGACCTGGGCCGGGATCGAACCCGCAACCTTGGGCGCAGAAAGCTAGTGCGAAACTAACTGCGCCACCCAGGCTGACTATACAGTGGTTGAATGGTTAATACATTTGCCTGGAGTGGGTTTATATCCGTCTATTTTTTTTAAAGCTTAATCCTCCTGAAGGTCTTCTTAGGTTTACGCTAAGTAAAATAGTCCTGAAGGAAAATCTATTAATAAAATCACCGGCTGTTTCAGGCCTAATATATTTACTGCTTCCAGTTGTGTTTCAAGGTCGTAAATAGTCTGTAACAGATACTTTTATCATGCGGACAGACTTTCATAAATATTATCCATGGGTGAAAATGAGTATGACGTTTCATCCCAGAATCCTCACGTGAGCACAATCTTCAAAATTTAATCATATTCATGAATGTGACTCACGTTTGAAGTATTTATCCCCCATGGCCGCGGAATAGATTCGGTTTTCACAATAGATTTGTGTTGACATAGCGCATTGTAGTAGATTTCCCATTGATAAATTCATTCATGATGGATGATTGCAATAGAACCCTTGAGAAATACGTACCCACGATATTCTATTTTTAATTTGTTAGAAGAATGGAATAAGAAGTCGCGTTGCATTTTAAAATCACTCACAGTAGATGTAGTGTTGTCATGTTGATGCGCGTTGATGATTTTCTCGCTTTACAATCCGCAAAGCGGCAGGATTAAGCATTACACCTTACAGCCACATTCAGTAATTGGTTATGAAGCAGGACACATAAGAAGATCGAAATTCTTGAAGATCTTTGCTCGTTTCAAATACCGGGTGTCCGGGACAAAATCTACCAATAAGAAACTTTAATAACTCACAAAATAATTCACGGAGGGAAATGCCGGTTGCGGGCATTGACAGAGGGACTTCTAAAGTTTCGGATCGCTATCTGCCTACGGGAGATGATGCAGCGGTCGGGTGGTAGGCCAAGTCCTTCCGGGGATGTAGCGCCACGGAGTTTAGTTTAGTTTTTAGCTAATAAATTTCTGTGTGTGCACCTCTTGTAGCACGACAGATGTTCAGGCGATATTCTACTTCTCGCCATGTGTTTCCTAACATCTCTGGAGTGACAGTTGCACAAGCAGCTACAATTCTCCGACGCAAATCATCCAAATCCGCCACTGTAGTCTTTTACACAATGTATAATGTTTATGAGGAGGTAACTTGCATAGCATTCGGAGGAAACAGCAAGCTATATGATTTGATACAGCCATAGATCATAGTACACAAGTTGAATTGATCCTGATATCAACCACATTGTTAAATTATAAAGTCATTAGCCACATGGCATTCAAAAGGTCTTTAAATAATTAATTATGCGAAAACATTTAAGTTACTGTAGGCCTATAATTATGTGCCATTTAACTAGAAACGTAAGTAGTCTACGTACGGCTTAAATTCAGTTTTCGTAAGATTATAAAGACATTTTCTATAACTTACTTGTAAAAGTTGTGTAGTAGCCACATTATTGCCATGTAAAGAGAGTAAATTATTATTCAAGTGGTTGCCATAAGACTTTCTTTATGACTTATTGCATTTTTACGTTAGTAAGGTAGAAAAAAAAGTATGGTGTGTCACCTCTTTAACGATTGGGTGACCCAATTTGGATCCTGCTTCTTGTAACCGAAATTTTGGTCACCTGGTTAGAAAAAAAAAACCAAATTTCTGTACTATCTTATTCCACACTCAAAACGGCGTTGTTGTGTCAGTTTTAAGTGTGGATTTCAGTAGGGCTGTACCGATTAATCGATTAATAGGCTCGATTAATCGATTAAACATGTAATCGTCGATCAGTTACATTTTCCGATTAATCGGTTTAGTCGGATTCTGAAAAACGTTTTTCGAGAAATGTGTCAAATGACCAAACTCCTGTCTCTCTCTTCTCCGGCCTTGACACATCATGTATCATTCAGCCTATTGTGTCCAAACAATTCCCTTTATTCAGAAACCTGAAGGGTAGTTTAGTTTTGCAAGGTTTGCCGTGATACTGAATATTCAGTATCCTAAAGGAATAAAGTTATCTTACTGGAATCTAACAGATTTTGCTGCACACACAGTTTTGTATATATTTTTTCACTAGTTAACTAATAATGGTATTAATTAATTCAGGATTTCTTCTGATTATCTGTAGTGTAATAGTTATTAAACGTGTAAAATAATATTAAATGTACACTTTGGTTTCGTTGTCGATTAATCAGTCGATTAATCGATTAAAGTCAAGCGTTAACTCGATTAGAAATTATAATCGATTTTCAGCCCTAGATTTCAGACATGTATGCTTGTACGCCTCCTAGGGAAGTATTTGGTAGGTTAATGGTTAGTTTCACTTATTCGTAAGAGATTGGAGAGTTTTTGCTGAAACTTGTTAATAGTACAATTAACTTGGAAATTATGTTAGTCAAATGAGAGACACCGGGATGTGATACACCGCCCGCGCCATCAGGTAGAGCATTGCCCTGAGAATGGTCGTCATCGAGTCTGGATTAGTCCGGTCTTAGCTAGTACAAGAGTAGATTTTACTAGTCAGGCTGTATCGCTGCACCTTTTTAAAGGAGACAACCTTACGCGCTTTGATTGAATCAGGTGACTTAAGTCTGGTTATGACCAGTACATCTAACACAACCAGAATGCGGTTCAACTTGACCAACTGTTTCCCAATGTTTTGTATCACCAGTCTGGTGTTGTACCTGTTGTGTTGTAACTGCGCGTCTGTTTTGGTTTGTGATTATCTAACCTTGTAAAACAAATAAAAAGAGCTGCATGTGCGGAGCATGTTCCATGACAGAACTTTACACCAGGGTTGCCAGATGCCTTTGTACAAAACTAGCTATTATATTAATAAAAAAAGAATATATATTTTTTTTCATATTAAAACAAATATATATTTTTTTTTCATATTAAAAAAATATATATGTATATAATAATTTCATTCAAATGATCGATTGAACTAATACTTTAATGACACGCTACACATACACTGAGATTAATGTTAAAGGTCTGGAGTGGTAAACTTTTTTTTTTTAATAATTATACTAAATAAGTATTACACTTCATTGACTTTTTGTTTTTAACGAGTTGGCAGTTTTTTATACATCACTAAATTATGTATATTGAAAATAAAAATAGAAGAACTACATATTTTACACAATATTGCAAAGAACAACTACATAGCTTACACAATATTGCAAAGAAACTACATCGTTTACACAGTATTGCACTGTTCTTAATGTAAGCGATGCTGGATTATATTTTCTACTTGTGATAGGTAAGCAGGCAATAAACAATTATTTTAAAAAACACACAATAGGGGAAATAAAGCGAAGAAACTGACCGCAATATACCCTGCACAGATGCACGTATAACACAACAAATAGCTGTGAAACTGAGCGAAACCCTTGCACTCACATTATTAAACCACAAAAGCAGGCAATGAACTGACTCACACATAGTTTCCATGTTTGGTTTTATATCCTGTAGTATTTTTTATACTATATGCATATTGTTAAATTCATCAGGTTAGTGTATTAGCCATAATTAGCCAATAACAGATAGCTAATTTTCCGGAAACATTTTTAGCCTCATTGCACGCAAATAGTCACACTGGATAAAAATAGCCACATCTGTCAGCCCTGCTTTAACTTGCTTAGCCTGTGGTAATGAAGCGAGCAAGGGATTCAAATGTGTTGCAGTAACTTGCAATAGTAGAATGGTAAATAGTACATTATGATACTAGGTCGGAAAGTTCTCTATAACTACGGTGACGAATTTCTGTTAGTGAAAATCAGGAGTATTTATTTCCAAAACAGGCGACCCTCTTTTGTTATGAAACCTAATTATTAAGCTGGAAAGGAAATATTTTCACATTCTAGTAGTAGTATAGCAGTTTATTTAGGTAGAGTGGGTTTAGTAAGGACAAACGACGTTTTAAAATTTTGCAATAACTGATGTCAGAGTTAAAAAGAAAGAAAAAAATGTTAGAGTAGTTCATAAGTTATGTTCATTCGCATTACTCTTTGTCATTGTTCATAGAAAAAGATGGTTTGGGGCAGTGGCGATCGCAGAAATTTGTTGGGGAGGGGAATTTGAATACGTAAAAAAAATACTAAAATAATTAATAAACTTACATACATAATTAGTTTATAAAACTGGCCACTTAGAGTGCATGTATAGCCTTTTTTTTTTCAAATTTATATCCCCCCCCTGCGTCCGCCACTGGTTTGGGGGTTTTCCTGGTCATATTTCTCTGATGAAGCCAGAACTTTTAAAAGGTTCTTTTTTCTTGACGTTCTCGTACAAGTTGCAACGTTCAAATTTGTTGCTTTCTTTTATAATATAAAGCAATTTTTATTTGCTTTTTAGTGATTTCTGTTTTCTCACAATCAGACTATTCAGGACATTGGTTTATTTATTCTGGGCTCCATAACCAAGTCCCTAAAATCGATTAGTCACCGTAGCGTATGGTCACCGTATTTGTAACAGAGGCGAAGGAAAGTAGATATGGTAGTAATTATGTTTCAGACAAGTTACAAACATGATAATCTACCTTTTTTCCGAATTCTCTAACTTTTCACAAAACTTTCAGGTCTCTAGTGATGGTTTAGTTTCATGACTTTACCCTGAAAGTTCAGTTATTCAGAATGTTATTATGCATTTTTTATTTACTATGTATTAAGGAATAAATGTCAAGTTTTGGGTGCTAATAATAATAATTGGCTATCTCAAACCGATTTGTTCAGAATAGTTCGTCTCATCCACATAGTAACATCTACCAGAGATAGATGTAAATTAATTGAAAAAAGTAGTGGTCATTTATGAGGTCAGTTGAATGATTACTGTTTAATCGCGTGTTAAGAGCATACAAGGTCAAGATAAAGAACTTCCTTCTCGAATAGGATGTGGTTGTGATAAGGGCGTCGCGAATTATACTGTATAGCCCCTACTAGTACTCTTGTCAGCCTCAGCTGCATGCAAATTACAACTTCCAAGAAAGTCAAACCAGTTCGTCCTCAGCACTAGTTCTCTTCGTTGTGATTAATTCCAACTACCACAAGCAAAAAGATTGTCACTAACCAAGCAAAAAAATCGTATTACTTTTCTTTTATCCGATCCGATTCTCCTTTAACCCTGGCTCCTCCAAGTGGAGGTTTCAATAGGCCTACCTGGACTACTTTACGCTTATTTTTCGTGAGGTGACGGGGGACAGGTGGTAAGCCCATCGCCTCACATACCCTTTCAGGAAAATAAAATATTACTTGGACGTGAAAGGGCCGGGAACTTTTGTCCAGATGCTCTAATTTAGACTTTGAGTTATTTTACATGCCGTAAATATACGACACAGGCTTCCCAGCTTAAAGTCCCTCCCGGAGGACTCCGTGCCCAGGATTGTTACGTCCTGAAAAGTCCATCGACCGCCCCCGGGTTTGATCCGGCGACCTTAGGACCTAAAGACGGGCACGCTGCTTCCACACCACATTTTTCGGATGTATTCCTTGAAAAATATTGCGTAACTGATAAATGTTTTTGAAATTTTAAAAATATTTTCTTTTGTTTTTTGCTGAAAGCGTTGCTTGAATTCTTTACCTTCTTATACAAAGTTATTAATTAAACTTATATGAACTACATTGGTGTTCATATAGTTACGGAAATGTTTTAGACATTGGGATGGGTAGGTATTATCCGCTCTAGAACCGGTTCTAAAGTAACTTTAGTATGTCGTCTCACTCATTAGTAGATACGAGTAATGCGCTAGAGTGAGACAGACTTAATTGTTTACTTTGGGGTATGTAGATAAGAGTAATGTGCTAAAGTGAGACAGACTTCTTTATCTAGGCTCTATAAGGGTGCGTATACATTTGCGCTCTGTACGCGTGTCGACACGCGTACAGAGCGCAGATTGGGACGGCATTTGAGGTGTTCGTGTGACGACACGCGTGTCGACACGCAGACAGTTCGCCGCGATCCGTCTCCTGTCGGTTTTTTCGGCGAACACAAAGGATTTCCGTTTTCATATTGGGACGTGTTGCGCTCTGTCCGTGTGTCGACACGCGTGTCATTTTCCTCCTGCGCTCCGCTCAAGCTTACATTTGTTAATCACAAGGTTCAATAATAATAATCAGGGCCCGGATTCTGATGACCTAATATTGTTTGAAAAATGACCTATAAAATGATCCTAAATTTTAAAGAAAATGATTTAATAATTATAAAAAAATGACCTAAAACTGATATTTTATTTATAAAAAATTATTATTGTACACACAAAGTTTTAGACTAATGTTTACATAATTGTAAAAACTGTAAATAACTATAATGGTGTGAATGTTCTTTTCTCACGGATATTTATAGTGGCACTCAGGCAGTTTTACTGGCCAGTCAAACTTCGACATTTCCTTTTGCGGTCTGCCGGATTATATTACTGTTTATTGAGGGTAAACAGTAGTGTTTACTCTCAAATCCAAGCAGAGCCAAGTCAAAACATTAGTAATATAATACAAAATTTTGGCGTTCTTTGATTCTCATTTCCGACTGAGACATGACAACACTTTTCCTTCTTGCATTGAACAAACAATACTTCAAAGAGAGAATCGCTAGCGACGAAAAAAGTGAATACACTAAATGTAAATGCATGAAAATGACTAAATAAGGAAGCAAATGACACGAAAATGACAAAATAATGACTTAAAATTGAAATAAATGCCATAAAAATATAAAATTTCATAAAATGACAAAAAATGACCTAATAAAAAAGTATTTCTATAATCTAGAGTCCATGATTAGCATTTATCTACAAGTTGGCAATGCCTATGCAGCATCAATAAAAATATATGTCATTAGAATCCGGGCCCTGATAATAATAATCTTTCTTACTTACTTACTTACTTACTTACTTACTTACTTACTTACTCACTCAATCAATGACAATAGACAATTCCTCAGCAAGCTAATGGAATATTATCTATCTTATGGAACCCGATGGTTCATTGCCCCGCTTGCCTGAGTCCGCCATTCAACCCTATTCTGTGCTAACCCTTCTTCCCTTAAATCCATTTTAAGATTGTCCTCCCACTGATGTCTAGGCCTTCTGCGTGGTCTTTTCTCTTCGGGTCTCTCAGTCAATACCTTTGAGATATGTAATAATAATAATAATATCAACAATAATAACAATAGTAATGTCATTATTATTATTGTTATTAATTTCATTATTATTATTGAGTTAAATTTTAATATAAAGATGTGGGCCCTATTACTATATTAGGGTAATTGTCATGTTGATGGGCTGTGATATGATTTGATATGATATGAAGACATGATTGCTAGTATATGCGTGGTGGGTGAAAAATCACTGCTGGTGGTTCGCGGTATGTTCGTCGCTTTCCTATGGATAATTTCAACGAACTGTTCGCGTGTCGACACGCGTGTCGATACGCGTGTCGACACGCGGACAGAGCGGAACGCGAGAGGAGCGCAAATGTATACGCAGCTTAATAGAAGGGACAGTGTCCTTAGCCTTCGGGAATTTCCGGCCCGCTCTTGTTGACATTTCCCTGAGATGACGTCAGAGGAGATGGGCGCGCTAGTCGGCATTAAAGCATGGTCGTGATATTATTTAAAACGATGTTATTTAGAGGTATAAAAAGATTTATTTTGGGGCTCAGAAGATCGGTACATATTACCTACCAAATTTCATCAAAATAAAAATTGGTGTGGCAAAACATTTTCTTAAAATTTGGTGATTTATCATGGAATGACCCCAAATAGGTTTCGTAAATTTTATTATATGAGATTGTACAGGTATATTAGAGAAGAGTAAAGTAAATCGACTAAATCGATAATAAAATCAAGTGTCATCTACTGCGAGATTTTGTATTACAAGCACTACATAAAGGGAACAACATCATAAAAAAAAAAGTAGGAGAATGGCTATGTTGCATGCATGATGATTTTAATCTGCACACCAACCTTACGAAAAGCTTTCGACTAGTATTTTTTTTTTTAAATAGGCCTATGTAATTTTAAACGCAAAAATAAGGTACCAGTGTCGGAGGAATTTTTCTCCTATAATATTCTCATGTAATGTCCAACAGAGACAATAATCTGTGGTTCATGAATACTTATATATATATCCATCTTGAATGTTAAATGTACAATAACAGTGGGAGCCCGGTCACAAAAATCACTAATTAGTGTGCCTCACAGTACTGCATATGACATAAGTTGTCTGTCAGTGAGGTAGACCATTAAGAGCAATCAGTCATAGGAGGGAGGTTCCATCTGGTGCTGTGAGTTGAACTCCGGCTTAGCTCAGTTGGTAGAGCATTGGCGCGAATAGCCGAAGGTCCTGGGTTTGAGTCCCAGTGTCGGAGGAATTTTTCTCCTATAATGTTCTCATGTAATGTCCAACAGAGACAATAATCTGTGGTTCATGAATACTTATATATATCCATCAAGGCACCATTCTTTCAAGATTGTGAATTGTTGCATGGCTCCGCGTCTTTTTTTTTTTTCCACGGCAGACTGAGTTTTTCTTCTAATCAATTCTGATAAAGATGGAAATGAGACGAAAGTCGGCCAACTTGTGTGAGGCCTGGGAAGGACAATAGTCCATCGATGTTACTTGGTGATGAAATACTTTAAAAAGTTAATTACTCCGTACGTTCAACTGTTCTCAAAGTAAGTTATTGTATCGTCACAGTGAATCCAGTCTTGCTAAAATCGCAACTGTTGTTTGTTTAAAATTCCACATAGATCCACTGAGATTCGATCCCGTGTCCCATTGGTGGAAGGTGAGTGGCCTAACCACTCAGCCAGCCAGCCATGGGGACAGCTTTAATTTATCAAAATGAACTCTAACCCTTTCAGAGCTGAATTTGCAAGTTTATATAAACAGTCATCAAGAGAAACCATCATTGGGCTCTTAGTTGCTCTTGTCGCTGTTAGTTTAGAAAAAAACACTGGAGTAGTTGGTTTGCATGAATGATAATTGTAACACGTTGATAAGAACCATCAGATTTTACATCAAGCATTACTGTCTTAATCTTATATATATCGTCTTCAAACAGTGTTTAGAGATCAGTAGCACTGTAAAGGTAAAACCATTCTAGTATAAACATGTTGACATCATTAAACTTTTTCTGCCATTTCTTCTTCATGCCAAGCAGGTCCTTAGCCAGGGGTGGGCTATAGAGAGGGTGCTGCCGTCCCCAAAATTTACAAAATTTATTCTTGCCCCCTTCTAGATTTTTAGCATTTAAAGTCATAAAAGTATATTCTACCACTACTTCCATGATTTTCTTTAAATAGCTTTTGGTATGTACAGTACATCAGATTTTATTTAAAATTTAAAGCCTCTGTTAGAAATACTTAAAAAGACATTGAAAACCGGAAGCAGTTGGAAAATATTGGCCTCTAACTCCAGTTGTTGATAGATCTCGTTCCCTTGATCTCAAACAAACATTCTTTAACTGGAGTTTGTAAAACATTAAATAAATATGGAGGGTTTCAGTTTTTAGTTGATGCAGCATTGACTGTTCCAGCTAGTACTGCCTCAGTAGAAAGATAATATTTTTCAAGTTATTTTAACATCAGTATTAAGACCACGTCGCATGAAAGAAAGATGGAGCTTGTGTTTTTGAGCTATAACAAATACCCTTGATGTGGATCAGTTTGTATTACAGTCTGCGAAATCAAAGTCAACATTAACTCTCATAATATGACACCATGTTTCAGTTAAATTTTTATAAATCTGGAAATGAAGATATGCCAAATAAAGTTGTCAATATTTCCTTCATAGTAAGTGTACACTCTGATGTTCGTCCATATTGACACTCATCTAAACTGGAAAGATCATTGCATACATTTAAGTAAAAAACTAAGCTCTACCATCTACCTGTTAAGAAATATTAGAGACCTAGTATCAATTAAATCATTAATTAATATATACTACGGAATTTTCTACTCACATCTAAATTATGGAATAATTTTTTGGGGGAATTCTAGCGAAAGCGAAAACATATTCAAATTACAAAAAAGAGCCCTTCGAATTATATTTAAATTAAGTAGAAGGCATTCATGCAGAAATATCTTTAAAAACAATAATATCCTCACTATGACTGTTATGTACTTATATGAGTTACTTAAACTAATAAAAACAAATGAACCAAATATCAACAAAAATAAAGATATTCATGACCATGAGACAAGAACAGCAAATAATATAGCAATAACTAGACACAATCTTCAAATAACAGCAATGAGTCCCATTGCTATGGGAATCAAAATATTCAATAAGCTTCCCCATGAGGTGAAGAATTTGTCCGAAATCAAATTCTGTAGAACTATACGACATGTACTAGTAACTAATGCATATTATTCCTTGAATTAATTTAATCCAAATAACTTCATACTTCAACAATAATATTTATTTTTTTATTTTTAACCCTGTTAATAGTTTTTAATAGATAAACTTGACAAACATTTCTTCTTGTTAGAACAAGGGATCGACTTGAACTTAATCTCTCCAAACAACTATTTGTAACTTCCCTGAAGCGAAGCATTTTGTTTGGAAATTTATGATAATGTTCAATAGGAACTCTACTATGTAGAACCTCAATGAACAATAAAGATTATTATTATTATTATTATAGAGAAGTATTAGGTACCTTCATTTCAGTACCATAAACTAAATATTATGATAAAAATGTATTGTGTTAAGTTATATAGATGCTTCAATAAATGAATTCGGAAGGTCCCAGGCTTGATTCCCATGGGTGACCAATTTGACATGGGTTTTTTCATAGTTTCTCCAAACGTAAAAGCAAATGCCGAATTGGATATTTACTCACCGTGATTCATCATTGCTATTTTATCATGTATCAAATTAATTGAAATTGATATTAGTTGAAACTTACTGACACCATGAAACACACCAACAATAGAAAATAGTTGAGCAGTTATAATGTAATGTAATGTAATTACATTAATTTTACAGGAACCTCCAACTGAAATATTAAAAACAAAGGATTCTAGATCAATAAAAACAAAATTAATTATCCTGAAGTGTGTGATATTTGTAGCAGGATATATTTTAAGATAAACTTATAAATTTTCATATCCAAAATAAAGAAGCTGTACTTTTTTTTTAACGGAAGTAACTATTTTTTGAGGTGGTACAAGGTTTAACAATATAGAAATTATAACAGATCTTCATTATACATATTGATTCAAATTTTGATTCAATACAGACAAATTTGCTTAATTGGCTTTTTTAGTTTCTTCTTAATGTTCAGAGAAGTTCTAAATAGGCCTATACAGTATACCGGTATATGGTAATGTATGGGAAGCTTGAATATAGGATGTTATGCTGTATAAGATAAATAAATTACTGCTAATTTGGTATATGATTTGACACTTGCCTGCGCATTTCATTTAGATTTTAATAGTTAATTTTCTCTTTGTTTGCAGTCTCGTAAAAAAGCGAAGAAGGGAGACAACTTAGATGACCTCAAACAGGAATTGGATATCGATTTTCATAAAATTTCTGTAGAAGAACTATATCAACGATTCAACACACATCCAGACACTGTAAGTAAATCTACACATTAATTTTGTCTTGATAGTAATAATATAATATGCTTACTTTTTAGGATTGGTAACTGCATAGATAAAACAAGTTGATTATGCGTTCAAATGTGTCATAAACATGAATTTCTGTGTTTAAAACTTTTGGAGGTATAGCAAATAATACACTCACAAATTAATGTCTGTCGTTTACTAGTTCATAATGTAGCTTATTATACAAGTAAGTGATGTTGGATTTTATCCGGGGGGGGGGGTGAATTCCTTTAGGATAGCTGCTTTAAATTAAGGATGCCAAATCAAAATAATTCTTGTTCTTAATTTTTAATATACATATGTTTTTATATTGCATTTTAAAGCAGCTATCAATAAAGGACTTCCTTTCTATTTATTAAAAAATTCTGAACACAAAAATGGTTATGGACAATGTGGAGCGAGTCTTGAAGAATTTTTAAAACTATAACAATTCACTTGTCTAATAACATGCTCAACAGCTTATATATTAGCCAACAAATTTTGTTCAATATCTTTTATTAAATCTGTATGTTTAATAAATATTGTAAGTATTATGATATTTTAACAATGGTTCAATTTTTTTTTTCCATGAAAAGAATAATTAATTAATGTCACCATAACAGCTCAATAAATAGAAGTGTTGCAAGGGTGCCATTTTTCAAAGAAATTAACTTTAACTTAACACTTCTAAAATGGACATTGAAAAAGATAATGCTATTCCATTTGAAATTAAGGAATTTAAGGAAGTTTCATGTATTATCAGCAAGAGTACATAATATTTATTTAACACAAGGAAAAATGTTTTGTTCAAATTAGTTATTTTGCATTTTTCATGTCAAAAACATTGTGAACGTATTAGAATTGATGTTCTCTTTCCTTACTTGTTACCTCAGTAATGAGTAGAAAAATTTGCAATCACTTATTGCTGCCAGGAACAAGAAAAATAATATAAACAACAGTTTTACATGTTCATTATGTACATAGCAAAAGGCTGCTTTATTAGTACTGTACCGTAACTGTTGGATAAAATAACTATTATTGATTGCCTAGGCCGTAGATGCAGGAGTTGGATAAAATAACTATTATTGATTGCCTAGCCCGTAGATACAGGAGTTGTTATACAGGTATCGTAGAAATAATATGTTGCCAGATAATTAGAAAATAATGTACAGGCACTAAATACAGATACAGTATTTACATTCTGGTTATCACCACAGATGACCACCACCGTGGTCCTGTGGTTAGCGTCGCTGACTACAGATCCGTCTGCCCAGCATCGATCCCTGGTATCTCCTCGGATTTTTCTGATGTAGGGAGGTCTGGTAGGGGTGCACTCAGCCTCGTGATTCAAATTGAGGAGCTACTTGATAAAGAAGTAGCAGCTCAGGTCATGGAAACCACCATTAACGGCCGTGGGTGTTGGCATGCTGACCACATCCTGCCGTCTGCCTATGGTAGATGATGCAGTGATCGGGTGGTAGGCCTTGTCTCTTCTGGGATGTTAGCGCCATGGAGTTAGTTAGTTATCACCACAGATATTATGACTATATATTATGAAAAGGTAGCAATTGTAGAATTTGAACCAGCTAATTTCATATTTCAAAGTAAAATTCGAATCAAACTTCTACCATGTCTAATGTATGATCGTCGCCCGGCATTGGACGATCGTTTGTTGTGACAATTTTTAGCTCTTGTTGAAAGTTAAAACAAGAGAATAGCCAAACAAAAATAAAATTTCGCTCACCTTTCCTGAAGTAAATGATGTTGAAAATGTTGCCACTTTTTATGCAGTCTTAAAACACAATCATGATTTTGCAAGTACATTATTTCTTCTTCTTCTTTGGCTCTACAGCCCGGGGTGGGCCTTGGCCTCCCTCAAGAGTTTTTGCCACTCTTCTCTATTTTGGGCGACTCTTCTCCAATTTCTACATCCTGCCCTTGCTGCGTCCTCCTCAATTCCTTCCTCCCACCGTAGCTTCGGCCTTCCTCTACGACGCTTTCCACCAGGATCTGACAGCAAAACCTTCCTAGTGGGTTCATTTTCATTCATTCGAATGATATGGCCTGCCCACCTTAGTCTACTTAATTTTATGCATTTAATAACATCAGGCTCGTCATATAGCAAATAAAGTTCGGAATTTGTTCTATGGCGCCATCTCCCCCCTTCCAGTATTGCACCAAAAATCTTCCGGAGAATCTTACGTTCAAAACATCTGAGCCGTAGTTCATCTTGTTTAGAGAGCGCCCAGGTCTCTGCGCCATACAAAAGTACAGGTCTAATTAGGGTTTTATAGAGAAGAATCTTAATTCTTCTAGATATTATTTTGGATTTTAAATGTTTCATCAGCCCATATAAACATCTACTGGCTGAGAGAATACGGGCATTTATTTCTATATCCCTATTATTTTCTTTATTGACAACTGAGCCCAGGTATTTAAAGTTGTCAACCTTTTGAATAGTATATTCTCCAAGATGAAGAGTATTAGGTGGATTAAGGACCTTTCCACTACACATGAAGACTGTCTTTTCTGGATTTATTACTAATCCCATATCTTTAGCAGATTTAGCAAAAGAGGAGAAGGCGTCCATCAAGCCTGCTTTTGTACGAGACATTAAGTCTACATCATCAGCATATGCCAGAAGTTGTATGGTTTTGTAAAATATGGTCCCTCTTGTCTGAATCCCCGTGTCACGAACCACCTTTTCCAGGGCAATATTGAAAAGGAGGCAAGCAAGAGCATCACCTTGTCTTAGTCCAGCTTTGATCTCCAGAGGCTTAGACAGATATGACTGAATTCTAACAGAGCACTTCATCTGAGCCATTGTCAGCCTCACCATTCTCACTAGTTTAGGTGGTATTAGGAACTCATTCATTGCTAGATAGAGCTTTTCACGATTAATGCTATCATATGCATTCTTAAAATCAATAAAGAGATGATATATTCCTATCTGGTGTTCGCATGTTTTTCCGATTATCTGGTTTAAGGAGAAAATCTGATTTATTGTGGACTTTCCGGGACGGAAGCCACACTGGTAGTTGCCAATGATGTCTTCAGTGTACTTCAAGAGACGAAGATAGAGAATATTGGAGAGAATTTTGTAGGCAACATTTAGTAGAGATATGCCTCTATAGTTTGCACATATCATTAGATCTCCTTTTTTGTGAATTGGACATATAATTGCATAATTCCATTCGTTGGGCATTTCTTCTTTTGACCAGACAAGTAAAATTATCTCGTAGAGTCTCCTTACAAGTTCTGAGCCACCACATTTTACCAGTTCAGCAGGTATCCCATCCGACCCGGGAGCCTTATTGTTCTTGAGCTTCAAAATAGCCTCCTTTACTTCCTCAAGAGAGGGTGATTCCACTTCTATTCCTTCCTTCCCTTCTTTTTCTACGTCCTCATTTACAGTTATGGTATCATCCTCTTTATTCAACAGCTCATCAAAATGCTCGTTCCAGCGAGCTAAAATATCCCTTTTATCACATATAAGAGTCCCATCCTTTGCCTTACACATTGTGACTCTCGGTTTGAATTCCTTCCTTGATTCATTCACTATTTTGTAAAATTTCCGGGCATCTTGAGCTGAATGTACATTCACTATTTCTTCAAACTTCTTCTTTTCCCATTCTCGTTTCTTTATACGATGGAGTTTCTTTTCCTCTTTCCTCTTTCCTCTTCTCTCTGTAAGTTTGCACTGCATTCCGCACACCACACTTCTGATGCATTTTCTGATAAGCTTCATTCTTTTCTGCAGTAACCTTCTTGCATTCCGAGTCAAACCAGGGATTTCTCACTGGGCCAAGATCATTCCCAAGTACTTCATTAGCCACTTTACCAATTATTTCTTCACACTTTTTCCATTCTGTGTGGACAGAGCCATCCTCGGAAAAAGGGAGAGCATTAAGGCTCTCTCTGATTCTGCCTGCATACATGTCTTTTACCTCTGTATCCTTTAATGCAGAGGTGTTAAACTTTTCCATAGTCTGCCCTTGTACTTTCTTTACATTTGAAATGCGCGTTCTTATTCTTCCTATTAATAAATAATGATCTGAGTCAATGTTAGCTCCTTTGTATGATCTAACATCTAAGAGATCTGAGAAATGCCTGGAGTCAATCAGAAGATGATCAATCTGATTCTCAGTAAGTCTATCAGGGGACACCCATGTGGGCTTATGAATGTCTTTATGTTGGAACATCGTGCTACCAACCACCATGTTAAGTGAGCTTGCTAGCTGAATCAAACGGCATCCATTATCGTTTGTGTTTTCATGCAGGCTGAATCCCCCAATGGTAGGACAATAAATGTCCTCTCTTCCCACTTGGGCGTTCAAATCTCCCAGAATTATTTTCACATCATTAGCAGGGCTTCTGTGGTATGTATCTTCCAGCAAACTGTAGAAGCTGTCTTTATCATCTTCTTCAGATACTTCTGTGGGAGCATGCACATTAATAATGGTATAATTAAAAAATTTCCCCTTTATACGGAGAGTACAAACTCTTGGGCTAATTGCTGTAAAGCCAATAATGCTGTGTCTAAATTTTTTCTTAACCACAAAACCTGTTCCAAAAGTATGTTCTTTTTTGTCACAACTATAAAAAATTGTGTGATCTTTCTTCTCCAGCGCCCCTTCACCAATCCAGCGGATTTCCTGCAGAGCGATTATATCAGCCTTGTATTTGTCAAGCTGTTCTAACAGAAGTTTCAGTGCTCTAGCACGATATAGAGAGAGGACATTCCATGATCCTAAGTAAAAATCATTTTTTCGCCAATCATCTCTTTTCCTATACATGCAGGGTCGACGTCCATAGATCAGTCCGGCTTCTTCTCTATTGGGTTTCTTAACAATATTAATTTTTACAAAGGATGGGGAGTCAGCCCATCGCCCAACCCCCAACCTGGAGGACCAGGGGGCTTGATTTCGGAGACCCAACTCCTAGGAGATTGCCTTCACCATGGCTATAGAGATTCTCCTTCCCTCCGCAGTAGGTTGCCTAACTGAACCTCGGGTGCTGCCGTTGGCTTACTTGAAGCTCCTCCGCCACCAACCCAGATGTGAATCCTGCTGCCGATTCACACCATCCTGACAGGCCTAATCTCATGTTACCCACAAGCAGCCCTGCCAGAACCTCCATCTCTCGTTAGCTCACCGATCCAGTCCGCCGAAGGGATTGGTTACCACAACCTTGGACTGGATTACTCGGCTTGATAGGGTCCACCACGTAAAGGTGAGAGTGGAGTTGGAGTGGAGAGGCTAAGGGATCTCTCTTGATGAGGTCCTGTATGACGCTTCACACTCCCTTGGACCCCAAGTACATTATTTACATCTTTAAAATTTCAGATGCATTTTTCATACAATCGTTCTTCAAAACATAAGTTTCAATTGTGAAACAGTTTTAAATATAAAGAAAACATAACCTAAGAGAGCTCTGACTTAAGAAAAGCTTAATGATACTCTTGCAAAGAAGGTTCCATCCATATAAAATTTATACTTCATTCTCAGATACCTATAATTCAGAGGGTATGATCTTTTCCACATCTGCTTTAAGATAGGTGAGTTAAATGCTGGAATTCTTCTTTCCATTTGGGTATTCTCTTACTTGAATCTTCAGCAAGAGATGGAAGTAGTGAAGAGTGCTAAAAACTATTGCAGTGATCAGATGCCCTGTACTCAGTGAAAGCTACATGCTGTGCACAGTAGAAATCCAGTGGCTCCATCTTTGGTTTGCAGTGTAGTACTGCTATCTCTGAGTCCCTTTTGGGAAAAAAACTAGGCCTACCCTTCCATGCAGGGCCTGGATTTTGATTACCTAAAAATACTTAAAATATGAGTACAAAATTACTACAGAAATACAACAAAATGACCCAAAAACTAACAAAACCACCTCAAAATTTGTATGAAAATAACTTACTAGTTTGTTCATCAGATTTGTCTATTGTAGGTTTATGTTCTTTTCCCTACTACAGACTTGTAATTTGGGGGTGCACGGGCAAAGAGAGTTAAGTCCACTTTCTAGTTACTGAGAATTAGAGTGACTTAACACGCTTTACCCTCCCAACATCGCTTTAGAGATGGATAAACCCATGAGGCACACATCCATAACTACCGTACAATTTTGAATATGACTTATTGGACTTAACACAAATGTACAGACATCGTATTATATCTCTGCCGGTCTGTCAAATGACTATTTCCTGGTAGGAGAAGAGATTCTACTAGCGTGCACAAAAATATGTCTTAAATTTACAACGGGCAGCAGATTTGAGCTCGGACAAGCAATGACTAGAAAGGGAACTGGATGTCTTTTGTATTGGAATACACGGACTACCTGCTCCTTATAACCAAATTCCAACGGTCGGCGAGAGGCACAGATATAAAACGACAGCTGTAGAGAACATTTTTATCTGTAACTTTATGGACATATCTCAATTTTTGAGGATGGTGGACTTAACTCTCTTTGCCTGCGCACCAATGAATTAGTTAATTACATGTGGTTAAGTGCAAACAGCAACCACCGTCTTTCTGTATCCAAATTAAGAGTACAAGAAGATCTATTTAATTATGCTTATTTAGAGTTCCAATAATATTCATTGTAAGTAAAAGCACGAAAACTCTATACAATGCTTCAAAACAAAAAGAAAATAATGACTTTGAATTTTTTTAAATTGCCTAAAAATATGAAATGGGATAAAAGACCATAACATGGCGAAAAAATGACCAAATAATGACATTAGATTTTTTTAAATGACCTTAAAATAAAAAGTTGGGAAAGAGATCAAAAATTACCCTAACAATCATCATTTTTACAATGTAGTAGTCTTGATCAGAATATTTGCACTAGTTGGCAACGTCCGTGATGTACCAGTTAAAAGATGACATGTGATCAAAATCCGGGAATGGTAGTAAGTTATCTGTAGCTGTCTTGGTTTTTTCTTTAGGAAATTGTAAGATTAATCCACTTTGTTCAAAACATAAATAAATGACTATTCCAGCTGAAATTTCAGATATTCTATTGCATGATGCTATATCGTACTAACAAATCCTTTACTTTTAGAGCAAATATATCTAAATAATTTCCTTCATACATAAACAACTACAATAATAAACATAGTGCTGGTACATAATATTAGTTCTTTATTATCAGGGTGTGAAACATTTAATTAGTTAGCTAATAGTACTGGTAGTTACATTTTTACTACTTTACTCGAACCTTTTCAGCGAAGTTATCAGAGACATAAGTTTTCACTTGTGCATTTCTATAATACCTATTGAAAACATTAATATTGTCAAACTTACAAAATACCAGTAAATTAGTCTTTTTTTTAAAACTAAAAACACCACATTTAGGAGCATGCGTACACTAATGGATTGTAATCTTGAACCAGTTTTAGTGGAAATTAAATAATTGTCTTGGCAGGAATGTCTAGGTGTTATACAAGATGTTGGGTTCCTTCTTTTGGTGTAAGGAACCCAAGTTTGTAAAAATATTTTTGAAACACCCTGTATAAGAAGGCCGATCAGTAACATGCATTATCACTCCACATTTAAATACTTCACCATATCTGTTTTTGAATGATGATATAATTTGTTGTTTAAATACATGTAAGAACTGCTTTACTCTTTGACTAAGATTTGTGTTTTTCTCTTGAGTTATGGACAAACTTCTTAATTTCCATTGAAAGTTTCATGTAAAGACATTCCACTATTTTAAATATTTCATTTACTTTATCTGATTTTAGATGATTTGTTTTAAAATTTGTGTAAGAACTGCTTTAGTCCTTGACTAAAAGTTGTACTTGTCACAGATGAGCGAGTACTTTTTTCAAGCCCTATGTATTATCTATTAAATCTATTAAGATGGAAAGTTTAAATGGGCATCCATTCAGGAAAATGGCCTATTAGAAATTCTGTTTTTCCCATTATGTCATTATCTGATTCTATAGCAGCAATAAGCAATGCATGCTCTAGTAAATTTCCTTTATTTAAGCGTGACCTATTGTAAGTTTTCTTCCAGCTGAGAGCCACCAGCTAAAATTCTTACGTTTCACAGTCATTCATAAAATCATTTCTAATAGTTGGCGAGAACTCTTTGGAGCCCTGTGTGTGTTTTTCTTTTCAGTAATAATTTTATCAATTGAAATATTATTATATACTAAAAGAATGCATGTTTCCTTTTAGTTATGAACAGGGCCCGGATTCTAATGACATATCATCTTTTTTTGATGCTGCATAGACATTGCCAACTTGTAGATAAATCCTAATCATGGCCTCTAGATTATAGAAATACATTTTTATTAGGTCATTTTTTGTCATTTTATGCAATTTTATATTTTTAGGGCATTTATTTCAATTTTAGGTCATTATTTTGTCATTTTCATGTCATTTGCTTCTTTACTTAGTCATTTTCATGTATATACATTGGGTGTATTAACTTTTTTCGTCACTAGCGGTGATGTCTTTGAAGTGTTGTTTGTTTAATACAAGAAGAAAAAAATTGGCGTTAAGTGTTGTCATGTCTCAGTCAGAAATGAGAATCAAAGAAACGCCAAAATTTTGTACTATATTACTATTGTTTTAGATTGACTTGACACCAGAATCTGCCACTTGCTTGGATTTACCCTCAATTAAACAATAATATAATCCAGCAGACCACAAAAGGAAATGCCGAATTTTGACTCGCCAGTGCCTCAGTGCCAGTATAAATTTATGTGAAAAAAGAGCAATCACAACATTACAGTTATTTACAGTTTTTACAATTATGTACAAACTAGTCTATAACTTTGTGTCTACAATAATAATTTTTTTATAAATAAAATATCAGTTTTTAGGTAATTTTTTTAAAATTATTAAGTCATTTTCTTTAAATTTTAGGGTCATTTTCAAACAATTTTAGGTCATCAGAATCCGGGCCCTGGTTATGAACAAACTTATTATTATTATTATTATTATTATTATTATTATTATTATTATTATTATTATTATTATTATTATTATTATTATTATTATTTTTTTTTTTTTTTTCTAGTAAAGTCATTTCACTATTTAAATATAAAAGCTTGTCAATTAAGGCTGTGTGTTACTGCAAATTATTATTAATTTATTTTAGGACATCCTGTTTATTGTTTTACTGTAGTTTGGTGGTTTTTATCCATACTTCTTTGAGTTCTTTTGCAGAAGTTTATAGCAAATTTAATTAAATAGTTTTAGTCATGCTATAAACTTGCTTCGAAATTAATTAATCTCATTACAGTATTACAATAGTAAAACAAAACCCTACAAATACTAGACACAATAAGAATTCCACAAGTGCTGAATAAGTGCTGTGCAATGATGTTTCACATCCTCAGAAGACAGTGACCACATTTTTAAAAGTAGGAAGATATATGTACACTTTAAATAATTATTTCTTGCTCTCGTTATTCTTAAACCATTTAAGCCTGTGCTCTCCTCTGAATCATTAAAAAATTGTGGCCCCTTCCAAATATTTTTTCAAATATGCAAATGAGGACTTTGTTTGGTAATATGTTTAGTTAACTTCATTTCTTTTTCAGTTTGAATTTTATGTTGAAGCTAGTAATTTTCTTACTCCATATAACAAATATAATACAATACCATAAAATAATAGTTTTTATTTTTTTATTTTATTATTAAATAACCTACAATAATAAGACATTCTGCTGAAACGAAATGATATTGAAAGATTTTAACCATGAACTTAATTTTTAGTAATAAAAATATTAAGCTTACATAATTAGACTTCGGGCCTGTTTTTGTTAAACCATGGTAAAAGGTAGAACTTTCTCCTCTATTTTATTTTGTTTATTTTCAAATAGTGAAAAGAATGTTAAAGTTTGTAAAAGTAAAGTAAAACGTTCTGTGTACAAGCCGTGGAAGCCCTAAGGGGTCCAGGAGGTTGAGTCTCCCAGATTTTAGATATTCGGCACATGTTAGAGGCTGAGTTGACTCCAGGGCAGTAATGCCACTAGAAGGATTAAAAAGAACTCCAAGGCACTACATCCCTGGGGGACTAGGCCTACCATCTGACCTCTGCGTTATCTACCATAGGCAGATGGCAGGATTAGAGGGTATATGTTCAGCATGCTGACACCCATGGCCATTATTGATGGTTTCCATGACCAGAGCTGCTACTTCTCGATCAAGGAGCTCCTCGCCTGAGTGCACCCCTTTCCAGAACTCCCTACTTCAGGAAAATCCAAGGAGGTACCAGGGTTTGAACCCTGGCTTGCGTATCTATAGCCAGTGACGCTGACCATGAGACCACAGGTGGTCACCAGAAGGATTAGGTCAATTGAAAAAGCCCAATGACTGCATTGGGGATCGAACCCACGACCTTGAGCCTCAACCACTGTGCCATGGTGTACCCCTATCAAAGTTTGTACTCAACAATAACTGTTTTTGTTTGATTATATTACTGGGAATTTATGTGGGCAGTTTTAATATTAAATTTTCCAATAAGCCTGCTGAATTTTATTTCGAAGAGCTTGGGATCCTGGTTCATAAGTTTGAAAAGCAGTGTACTCAGTGATAATTTATCACAGAATGCAATCAGTGATTGATTAAAGTGGAAACTGGGTTATGAAACATCTTCTTTTTACCTAAAGTTCTTCGTTTGAAAGCTTTGCCAACATAATCTGTACCCGCATTTATTCAAGAATATGTAATAATTTTGAGAGGTAAATATGTCCTGCTTGTAGTTATTTTCTTATCTCTATGGCTCAACCTGTTATCCATTGTTCTAACAAGCTGCAAAATGATAGTACCTATTTTCTCTCATTATTTGGGTTGTGTCATTGCTATGGATGAAACATAACCATACAGAGAATTGAGTATTGAGTATTGATTTATTTTAACCATTAAGTACAGTATGTACAGTAGCTTTTGTCAAAGTCAGTTAATGTACAATTCAATAATAAATGTGCAATAAATAATAAAAATAGTAAAATCAAGATTTAAAATTACATGAAGATTGTCATAAAACTAACAGCTTTGTTGTAAGGTCCCTGGTGATCCCTTAATATTCTCAGTGGATATGTTTCTGGGGTGCATCAGTCCCCTACCTAACACTTAAACCTAAGGACGACACACATGCCCAGTCCTGAACCCGGGAAAGGAATTTTTCACTACTTGTATTATGATATTTTGTTTCATTCAGAAACTGTCCTAACAGACTATAATACCGGTAGAGAAAGTTATCACAGCTGTTGACCACTCCTTTAGATCACTGTACAAGTACAGCCTAACTGGATAACAGTTGGCTTTTTTTGAAATAACCTATTTTAAATACAAGGTTCATCCAGGAAGTAAATTCTGGTTGCGTCCAGAGATTGCATGACTAGTCAGACGCACATTCGCATGCATAGCAGTAGAGAGGGGTTATGTGGGAATGCTGCAGTGTGATACCAGTAATTTTTGCACAGCGCTTGGAGAAATTGGTTGCACTGATGTTGTCTCCTCCCAATTTCCTGACAAGAGGCATGACCCCATACAGCTAACGCCACACAGAATCAGTTGCTTCAGTTTAGATGGGTAATCTTCGACCATCCACCATATAGCCCTGATCTTGCACCAAGTGACTTCCATCACTTCCATCTCATGAAGCGCTTTTTGAAGGGAAAACATTTCCACAACGACTCTGAGTTATAGATGGCAGTTAAGTTATTTCATGGCTCCAGGCGGCGGAGTCCTATGACATGGGCATACAATTGTTGTTACATTGCTACGATGAATGCCTCAATAACTGTGGTGACTATGTAGAGAAGTAGCCAGTGAATCTCCGTAAATATTGCAATAAATATTTCTTACTTATTTATGTTTTTGTTTTTTTTATCTGCGATCGGAACTTCTTTCTGGATGAACCTCATAGCATTCCTACTAAGTGTAATACATGCAAAAAAGGCTTACAGGAACATCAATATAAGCTTCATTTCCGAACCATTGTTGCCCTGGAAAAAACTTGCTTCAATGAAAATACTCATTATCAAATTTCAGACAGTACTGGTATCTAAAACTATAAAATTCAATAAGATGTACAGAGATAACTATAAGTGTATGTTGTAAAGGAAGATGAAAAAATGTATTGAGCTTATTCCTAGAATTTTATAAAACAGGACAATTGATGTTTTTTTAAATACCAACAGGATGTATAGTCACCCTAAAGCTAGGTAAAGTAGCTTACACATAGAATATAGACTTAAGATACGTAAGAACTAAATAAAGAAAATAATTTGGTCTATAGACATGAGAAATCCTCTTTTTCCAGCTTTCTTTCAACAGTCAATTATCTACAGTACTTCAACTTATTTTTCAATTAAAGTGACAGTATTCGCTTCATTTAATATGGGTCATAAGAATCATTTTGCAAAGGCAAGAGATCATCATAATATGCATTGTATTATGTCATGGAAGACTGCATCAATTTAATTCTTTCAACTTTTACTTCATCCATGCTCCAGATACTTGTGAGATATTTGACATCAGAAGATTGCCTATATATATAAAGCAGAACAGCTATGTCAAGTTTAGTCTGTCAGTGATATGTTATGAAAACGCATACGTGTGAACAGTGCAACTTCAGTATACAGGGAAGATGCCTTGGATTGTACCCATATTACTAACTATACATATTGCAATAATATCAGCTACAGAAGAAACATCAATGGAGGAATCTACCGGCAGCAGTTTACAGTCGTTTGCTTCTGGCTTGAAGGACATGGTTGCAAGGACATTTACAGTTTGTGGTTATGAACTATTTGGTATAAGCAAAAGCAACAATAATGGAGAGCAGAAATCACTTTGTTCATTTTTACTGGAGCCCATCTCAGCTGTTGGGAGAGGATACTACGGAGGAGGTGGTGGTTACAACTCATATGTATCAGGATTTGATCCACTGACCTTGCTCGCTGGACTAGCATTCTTGGCTTTCCTACTTCAAACACTTCATGCATTATTGTATCGACAGACTGCTAGCATACCTGCACTTGGTCTTGGCCGGAAAATGGCCGACACGTCTGACTTGGAACATATGGTAAGAAGAGCATTGGACAGATATGACATTATGAATTCTAACAACAGAATGCGGAGAGATCATACTAAATGGTCATTGTCTACACTACCAAGAATTATGAGA
The DNA here is from genome assembly GCA_964059195.1 of Ectobius pallidus. Lineage (NCBI taxonomy): Eukaryota > Metazoa > Arthropoda > Insecta > Blattodea > Ectobiidae > Ectobius > Ectobius pallidus. The sequence goes on from CAXKWD010000008.1 coordinate 89,538,082, forward strand.
TCTTTTTCATCTTCATCTACATCATAGTAGTATGTATTAAACAGTACTAGGATCGTGCCTGCAATGGAAGCAAAAATCAGTTATATCGGTTAATAAAATGAAGACATGAAGGAAATAAGGATTTAAGTGGCTTAATTGTGAAAATAGTGTATTTACCCTTAAAATGAATAAGAATCAAAGTTCTAACACTTCTATTACTGTTTTCTTAGTTTATAATTTTGTTGGAATGAATACGTTCAAAGTGTTTCAGCATGATACTTCGCTTTATATACCAGCTCATTTCTATGGATTATGACAGCTTAATAAATTTTTGGTATTCAGAACAGCCTACCAATGGAAAAACGAAGTGACATTTTGTGTTTTTTGCTTTAAGGTAATATCCCTTAAGAAGTGTTTCAAAAGTTGGAGTGTCACCTGCTAAGGAGATCTCAAGAAGAAGATTTCATTTTTTTGCAGAATCTTCCAATTGGCTTATATAAAAAAGTGAAATTCAGTTTTTAGTAAGTTAAGCACTATTTCAAGACTGAGGTCAGAACATTTGCACTTACAGAAAAGAGGGAACACATTTTGCGTTTATAACCCAATTTTTAGAAAAATTACTCTGAACTTTGGACTGTTTGTAGTGTTCTCGCAACTGATTTAAACCTGTGGTGAAATTTCAGTGTTTTTTGAAGAAAAGAATAAAAACACTATAAGCTACATTATATATTAGTATAGTATCTGTTATATATTTTAGGTTGCTTATACTGATACCGATACTCTGAATGGATGCAATTTTAATATGTTGTATTACAACAGATTGAGGTAGACTATAACATTCTTAATTGAAGTTCTGAGTTTAGAAAGTCTCACGCATTTCAGCAAAATATATATATATATATATTTACACGAGAATTACAATGAACACAAAAAGAAACTTATTTTTAACAGTTAAACTGTGCTTAGATCCTTATTTACTTTAACTCTTTTAATGCAATTTTGTATTGCTAATACGAGTAGAGTTCATAGACAGGTTATGTATTATTACAAATTGTATTTCTATTATATTGCTTTATGATATTATATTCTTATAACAAGACTGTATAACATATTAATAATTATTAATTATTGTGATATTAAAAACTATGATTAATTTGTAAGTATCGCATTGATTTTATTAGTCAATAAATAAGTATATTTTCAATAGTGATTGTATGATTTTTTATATAGGCCTAGCACTGCTTTTTGCCACAAATACTTTTATTAAGCTAGCTAGAATTCTCCTTTATCTTAGGAAAAAAAAGCTCAGATTCAGATTTTTTTGTTCAAAATAAATTTTAAGGAATTTGCAGTTTTTGTTAAAACATTTGAATGCATATGAAATTAAAAATTTCGATTCAGTTCAACAGATTATTTAATTTGGGTTGTAAGGACAGGTGGGCAGGTGTATGCTGCAGCAAAACACTTTAATTAATTTATCTGAACAAGTACAATACAGTCGAATGCATTGAATACTTCCAATATTTTGTGCAGTGGTTTATATTGATAAGGGAATACATAACCTGCTCCACTAGGCTCACTTGCTATCCTACTCCTATCCTTTTTTCATGTTGGAGGATATGCAGCAGAGGCTAAACCCTCCACTTAATTTTTGTCTTATTGCTCTCCCTCCTTCACTCCCAAAACAGACCCGTATTAATGATTGAGAGTCAAACTTTTGACATCAAACCAATACAAATCAGACTCGTTCAGGGGCTGATGTGGACATTCATTGTGAGACATGCCTTGTAGCCGCTCAAATGAAGTGACATTAGGACCATGATGTTCCCATACTCCACTTCACCGCTCACCTAGGCTCTATTTTAGTATATTATGTGTTAATTCACATGTATCAGGTAGTTATTTAGATTAAATACTGCATGATTTAAATGTTTTATTTCAATCAGTAACACAAAAACTTGATTTCATTTACTGGAGCATAATTTATTCGTGAATTACAATTAGAACTATTCAGCATAAAATATTTTCAATGTTGGATTTTTATAGTTCACATATCACAGCCACTGAGGATACAAAGTGATGGGTAACTGGTTTCTAAGATGCGAAAAGTTGCACACTTACTTGCCAAGAATTTTCAGAGACATGTTACTCAGTGCAAGTGTATAAAGCCACACTAGGGAAATGTGTTGGTGAAAAGGAGGTAGCAGCACTTCTCATCAATTGGCTCAGTCTCATTAAAAGATAAAAAAGAAAGTTTTGTACACCAAGAAAAACCATTAGATCAGGGGTTTTATTTTATTGTAAACTTAATAGAGATTTAAAAAAATAAAATAATGTTATTTGTTGATAAACTCATGCATACTAGTGCAGCAAAATTGAGTAAGGAAATATACACACTAACTTCACTTTTAGGTACATTTACCCAGAACATATGATTCAACAGGTATCCCCATCATTTTCAGTTGATGCTGTCTATTATTCTGATTATGAATCTGAATCAATTGATGATGGTAATGGGAATACCGATTAAAACATATGTTCTGGGTAAACATACCTAAGTCATGCTTAGTCCTGGCACAGATGTCAACACTTCACTGTACTATTCCTAGCAGGATTCATGCTAGGCCTACTTATTTACCATTATGTCAGTACAGCTTGTACATTCCCCTGCACATTAAAATGTGTTACTTATCATAATTTCCAGTGTAAGTAGTCCCAATTGAGTCAGTGCAAAGAAGTGCTATTTTACTGCTAAAATCTGGTGCTTGCCTTTAATTTCCATAATCAGAATACAGTGCCTGCTGTCGATCTTACCCATCTGAAAAAGTATTTATTTATGTCACCATTGTTCATATCAATCACCAGTTTGGATTCTATGAAGAACTCAGCCAGTGATTAATTCATTTTTGTGAACAACCTGCAGTGAACTGGGATGACTTAAAATTGGGACTCCAAAACCTGAATATATGATATGATGATATTACTATTACATAATTACAGTACAATTTGTTAGAAGTTCATAAAGAATTTCAAGATAGATATATGCTTATGCATTCATGTACCACAGATTGTTGTCTCTGTTGGACATTACATAATAATATTATAGGAGAAAAATTCCTCTGACACTGGGACTTGAACCCAGGACTGTGGAAGCCCGGTCACAAAATCACTAATTAGTGTGCCTCATAGTACGGTACTGCATATGACATAACTTGTCTGTCAGTGAGGTAGATCATTAAGAGCAGCCAGTCACAGGAGAGAGATTCTATTTGGCGCTTTGAATTTAATTCTGGCATAGCTCAGTTGGTAAGAGCATTGGCACAGATAGCCAAAGGTCCTGGGTTCAAGTCCCAGAATTTTTCTCATATAATATTATCGTAAAGAATTTATTCATTTTTCTTTCTTTCTCTTATTTCTTTTTTTTTTTTTTTTTTTTTTTTTCCTTCTTCAACTTCAGGTTTTATGTCTTGATTAGTGAAAGTAGCATCTGGAAAGTGAAACAAGTTAAAATACTTCAATAACAAAATCATGGTTCAATTATGAAAATTAAATGTGGCTGGGGAAAAAAAGAACAGTCCTGAGTTTTGTGTTCTTGTCAAAATTTAATCTTTTTCATTTGTTCTAGCATCCCTTGATCATTACATGTTTATTAATATGTTCAAACTCTTTTGTTCCAGGGTCTAACACATGCGAAAGCAAAAGAAAATCTAGAGCGAGATGGCCCCAATGCCCTCACACCACCTAGACAAACCCCTGAATGGGTCAAGTTTTGCAAAAACCTGTTCGGAGGTTTTGCCTTGCTACTATGGATTGGTGCAATCCTTTGTTTCGTTGCCTACTCCATCCAGGCTAGCACAGTTGAAGAACCAGCAGATGATAATGTAAGTATTGAAAATTATCTGTAATAACTGGCCTGTTTATCTGAAACTCAGAGGGGGGCAGGTTGTTGAAGAATTAAGTAATCAATTCCATTTTATCTTTGAAAATAAAAATAGGTTTTGAAATTTGTATTGTGTAGACAGTCAAGTTTTCCTTTTATAGTATGTACTGGATCCTTGTAAAGTAATTTTCGTGTAAAGTTCTGTTGTGTTCAAACAAAAGATCATTTTGTAAATTATTGTGAAACAAGTTTGGGGAGAATTATGTTGAAATTTCAGGATGGAATTTTGGTCCAAAGTTTCTCATTGGGTCTAGGAGTTAATTTAAGATAAAAATTTTAAGAGATGATATCGAGATGAGATACCCACTTGTCCTGGTAACCTATATTTTAAACAATTTTCCGTGTAAATATTGCTATCAATGCATTATGAAGTAAATCAAATTTTTTACTAAACCTTTTTTTACCTGTGGAGTTGACAATGGAGTACACCATTGAAGACAGCCAAAGGAGCAAGCAGGTTAATATAGTAAAACCCTGTTTAAAAGTTCCTCCTTTTATGAAATTCCTGTTTTTGAGGAATGAAATTTGAAGTCTGCATAATTAAGAATGATGTGTTTCATTTCCGGGTTGAAAGAACATCACTTTGAAGGGAAACTCAGTTTTAAGGAATAAATAATTTGGGAATATATAAATATTTACCTTAATAGTGAATTTCTGAACCTAAAGACAAGTCAAACTTCAAATAATTTGACAATGGAGAGGGAGTTGCTTGTTCTCGATATCTAAAAAATATTATTGATATCAGCATAGATTTTTGGTGTAATGGAATAATCAGTAATCTTTATCAACTGAACTTCTTTTGATTCTTAAATTTCCTTATGTCATTGTTTAATTTCCCTTTATGTTGAACCACACTTGTTACTAATATGTAATATGGTAAAGATACTATAAATTTCATGTATGTATGTATGCATATATCCTGACACTCTGCTGGGAGCACATGTCTCTGAGTGGAGGTTTCATTGCCTAGGACTAATTTAGTTATGCTTATTTTCCGAGAGAGGGCAGAAGGCCAGATGGTAAGCCCATTGCCTCAACAACTCTTGAGAGGAAACTAAGTTATTACTTAGATATGCAAGGGCCTAGGTATTTCCTCCAAATGTTCTATTTTAATCTTCGAGTTCTTTAATTTGCCGTAAATCTACAATGTGGGCCCCCAACTTAGGGTGGCGTGCACCATCCAGGAGTAAATCTTACTAAAGTAGTAAATTTAAGACGGAGACCTGGAGTATACAAGAACCAGTACATCTGTCTCACTCTTAAGTCATACTAATGTATGTGCTAGAGTGAGACAGACAAACCGGTTTTTGTTACGTAAGGTTCCCTTCCTAAATTTACTACTTTAGTGCTACTCTTTTAGTAACTTACTCTTTTAGTTGGTGTTGGAGAGCTCAATTGATAGTTACTTCTTTAGTTGTTACTAAAGTAGTAAGCGATTTTTACTAAAGAAGTAGTCGAATTCTGCGCAGAACAGAGCAGAAACGTTAGTGCAGCGCAGCAGAACACGTGCATTTCAATTGCCAGTATTATTCAAGTGCCAGATAATGAAAAGGAAAGGTTCGCTGAAACAATGAATATGAATTTGGGTTGTTCCAAATATTACTAATGACAATCTTCATGTTTTAAAATAGGTCTAATAGTAATGTTTTATTCATTACTAATTTTAATTCCTTCAATTGAGTATTTTCAGTTTAGTAGCCTACGTATGGGTACTGTGATTACAATTTTTGTGCAAACTATTTCTGTATTATAATGCAAACAGTTGGAATTTCCAGTTGATTTTCATAATTGATTCACTGTCAATATTATAATTATTTCTCTCATAATAATAATAATAAAGTTCTAAAATATATTAAAATATTTATACTTCCTAAAGTTACATATTCTTCCCCAAAAACGATAAATCAATTATGCTATAGTTGTTTATAATAAATCTCACTATAATGAATTATTAATACTTATTGACTGTTTAACAATATTAATAAGAAGTATTACACAAAATCATGAAAAAGGGGGGATAAAAAGGATAACAAAACTAATAAGGGGCATTATGTTTCTGTCCTTTTTCAAATGCACAGAACATTTACTTAAAAAATATTACCTTATAAAAATAATAATATTACAACTGAGAAATGTAATATTTAAACAAAAAATGGCGGTACAATATTTCGGAAGCTATATACTCCAATAATAATTATGTAGATGGTTGTGTGTTTAAAAATAATTTCAGTGACTACTTCTCTAGATCCTGTGCAGCTTCAACCTCCGGGCCCCTTCTTAAAATTTTCTTTCGGCACTCATGTTGGCATTTTTTTTCTATATAGTTTATAATACTTCTCACTTTCCTGTCCACAGGGTTAATTAAATAGTTAGCAGCATACTATAGACCTGCAGCATCTGTTATAGTTTATTCCCAAACATGAAAGTCTCGTCTCACTCCACCATTCGAGACTTGGGGGGTCTTTAAGGAATGGTTTTACGATGTGTCCCCTTCTCAATGTACGCTAATCCCAGAGTCAGTCAAATTTTCTTCCGATGTGGCCTGTTTGGACATTTGTACACCTGGGTTAGAAAAAAGGACATATTATTCATTAACACTGCGGGTGCAACTATTGAACTTTTAGCTCTTATAATTATTATTATAATCTGGCGTTCGCAATGTTGTGCTTTAAGTTAAGCTATAGAAGTGTAATGTAATAAAATTAATTTACAATAATTACATTAAATCGTTTAACAATGCGAATCACCTATTGTTCAGTAATTCTATGGTTAAGTAGCAGGGGGAAGTGTTTTCTGGGTAGCTCCAAGAACGGAGGCTTTCGTTTATTGGAATGTACTATACCTCGCCGATATCTGTATCCATGTAATTAGCTTGAAATGCATCGTCGTTTTCTGACCCAAAGTTAGGGAGAACTGCAACATCTAAAGGCCGATCCAGCTAGGAAGATATTTGAGAGCACATGCGCTCCTTGTACCGTGCAATGCAAACGTCCCTTCCACTCACTCTCCCCCTCACCTTTGGTGGACGTCATCCTAGTTGGACCGCTCTCCGCAATGATATTTCCACATTTGACTGGCTGAAATCACATGGATGTAGTGAGAATCTGACATCGTTTCTTCCAAACGCCAAAATTTCATGTAAGGATTTATGAGCTTAATTATTTACGTTATTAAATGCCCTACTAGGTATGGTTTGCTTAATATTTATTAAATCACCTGCCACAACTCTCATTTTTGGTATACAACCTTCTTCATCTCAATAACTTATCTTCAGTTTGAACTATGTAATCCATTTAATGTGATATGTAACTCATAACTCACGCAAATGCCACAGAACACACTTACTCCACAACTTACTCCACCCCCTGAGTAGGAGTAAATATTGGCCTTATTTACTCCACAACTTACTATGTTAGTAACGTACTCCGTGTTGGTGCTCTCCACCACTTGTGGAGTAAGTTCATTTACTCTGGGAGTAAATAAAATTTTTACTTCTTTAGTACAATCCTCTATGTTGAAAGCCGCCGAGTTTAGTTTACTCCTGGTTGGTGCACGCCGTCCTTACTAAAAGAGTACGGTTACTAAAAGAGTAGCTTACTAAAGTAGTTAGAACTAAAGAAGTAAGGCTTACTAAAAGAGTAAATGGCATGAGTTTGGTGCACGCCACCCTTAATGTCCCTGCCATAGGCTCCATGCCCAGAATTTTTACATCCTGAAAAATCCATTAATGTGGTCAGATCTGAACCCAAGACCTTCATATCTAGAGGCAGTCATGCTACCGCTACATCACTGTGGCCGATTGAAACATTGGTAGCCATTAGCCATGAACCACAAACCACTTGAAGTCACGAGACATGAACTCACTTGAGTCATAAGCCATGAATCACTAGTTCCTCTACGAGCTTCATGAAACCTGTAGGTCACACCAGGATGTGAATCCAGGTCCAATTGCACCGTAGGCTCAGATTCTAGCATTAAGCTGACCAGGGACCTGTAGATTACATACATTTATAAAATTAAGTGAATTTTTTGTTCATTTGAGACAAAACCCCCATTTGGAAAATTCAGTCTCCATGAGTTTTGTTACAAAGGGGTTTTACTGTACTGCAATTGAGAGTACTGACAACTTCCTTCAGCTCTGAAAGAGAACTGGTTTTGTTAAGTAGTGTATTTGTGTAAAATATAAACTTAATGTTTTCAGTTATATTGCCTAAAGGTGTGATAGTAAAGATGCACACAAATAGACTTTGTCATATAAAATAAAAGTTACCTTCGCCCTTCAATTTCGATTCATTAGTGTAGAAGACAAATGTGTCTTTAAAAAGTTGTTATTTGTCAATGACTGCTGTTATTAGAGACCTTGATTGTCAGTTACAAGTGAAGATAAATTAGAAATATAATTGAAAATGTGTGACACATTTCAAGTTAAATGAAGATTGATGACTTGACCTGTTCCTGAACTTCACATTATTTATGCTGCATAGAATGCAACTACAAACATGCAAGATTTGTAAAAACCTGACTGTGTAAATAAAATTTTCCTTGAGCTATTCCTCAATGACAGTTTCAGTTCTTCTATTTATTTCCAACTGCAATGTGATAATAGAGTACTGGTAATATCTTTTTTAAATATTACTTCATATAAGCTACCCACAGTTTCTATTTTTATCTATCTTCCTGTATATCCCCTCTTCCGGGGCATTAGGGCCTCCAAGTGGAGGTTGCTGCTACCAATTTTAATTTTGTTATGCTTTTTTTCTGAGAGAGGACAGAGGGACAGGTAGTAAGCCCATCACCTCACAGACCCCTCAGGAAACCAAGGTATTAGTTGGACATGAAATGATCGAAAAATATAGGTATTAAAAATACTTAGATCACCAACAGTAGGCCTATAATAAATTTATTCACTGTAGTAACCAGTAAACATTGCTGCAGTTCCTACTACATGTTGAAAATCCAAGTTCTAACAGTTGTGTAGTGAGCATTCACATTTTAGTATCAGAGCAGTCAATGAAAACATGCAATTACATGAAATTCTGAGGTTTAGTTATGACTCTAAATACTGAATGGTAAAATGTCAGGAGATTATTGAACAGATAAAAAAAAAAACACACACACAAAGAACTTCACAAAGGTAAGCTACCTTAGAAGATGTTTCAAGAGCTGATCTTGACCGCTGGATGCGTTGTAGTCCATCTGGCGATTGATAGATCTACTTCTGATGAAGCTTTTTTCTGCTGGATAAATACTATTATTCTTATGGCATTTTTACTGGTTTTATTAGCTCAAGTATTTTTTCTATCTCATTCCCTTCTTACCAGAAATGTGATGCTATTGCTGACTTTAACTTTTGATGGAATTTCATGTTTCTAAAAAGTTCTTTGATTCTTGTTTCTATGTTCCTTTTGTCTGTCCAAAGTAAATCTCTTCACAGTCCAACATAAGAACCTTCCTAAAAGCAGAATACAAAAACAGAGAAGCTCCCCCCCCCCCAAAAAAAAAAATATATGTCACGTATTTATTAAATAAACTGTAAGGAATGTGAAAAAGTTTACGTTGGACAGATGAAAGAAAAATTTTAAAGATTCAAAGAACATTTTAGAAGCATTACATTCCAACAAACAGATCAGTCAGCAATAGCAGCCCATTTTAGGGAGAAAGGCCATGAGATAAACAGGGAGTGAGGCTATGAAAATATTCATCCAAAAAAATAAATACGTAAATAAATAAATAAAAATAATAATAATGTTAGTGAATTTCAAAGTACCAGCAGAAGACAGTCTGATCAGAAGGTTTATCCATTCACCACCATAGGGACTACAAAGCATCCAGCAGTCGAGGTCTGATGAAGATGAAAGCAACAACTCTTGAAACTTGTTCTCTAAGTGGAGTTCACAGTGTTATCCCCAATATAATTTATCACTGAGATTAAAGATAATTATTCCTAGTTACTTTTACAATAGAAAATAACATTTTGTTTAACCCCTTAAGCTGAATTGTCACAAATATACTGGTCTTAAGTAAATATGTAGGGATTAAAGAATACCAGAATTTTCATTTAGTTTGTTATTCCTTAAATATAATATGTATGTAATAGCAGTCTCTAAACTGTTACAGTAACTTTCGATATCTCTCATTGGTAGGCTTTTCTTGAAATTATGTGACTTTCATGCCATAATTGGGAGTTTTGGTCAAATGGAACCCACAAACTAACTTCTGTTCCTATAGTATGCTAAGCTACAAGAATGTGTACATTATATGAGGAGTATCGTTGCAAACCGTATTATGTCCAAAAAACAAAATTTTATAGGAGAGCCAAAAAATAAATGACCCCTAAACTATGGGAGGTAGTTGTATAAAAAATTATTAAACTTGTCATTACATTCCCCAAATTGAATAGTATGACAAACAATTTTTTTTTTTTAATCCAAGCCTTTAGTTTCACCTCACGTGTATTGTATGTGCTATTTGCTACTTCACAACTTTATTTCTGGGGGAAAATGCACTTCAAGGTTTGTTCCGTTGTAGACTTTCAGTAGTTATGATGCACAGTAGTAATATTATGAATATTATGAAGATCAATTCGATTACTACTTCTTATCTTGTTATTCAGCACAGATCTTTTCTCAGAATTCAACTGCTTCTTTTTCCTGCGGGACTTTTCCTCCACAATTATGCTTTCATCCATAGTGAAGCACAACACAAATTAACAGACTCCTTCATACACTCAATACTGATCGAGTTTGACAGTTTAATCAGCATAATTCACTTTCCGGGTAACCATAGTGACAAAATAGCTGTGAATAGTTTGCAGCTATGAATGCAACAACATCCGCTTCTGGCATGTCATTTACACCAAGACGAAATATAATTTGATGCAGAACAGAGTTCACAGCATTAAAAGAGCATGCTCGAAACTATGCAAATTCATATTAAAGTTTATTTTGTCCAGAGGTGGACATAATACGGGTTGCAGTGATATTCTTCATACCTTAACTCACTGAGGTGCCTTCATTATATTCAGTTAATTAAAAGAGCAGCTGTAATGAAGTGTCAGAATACAAAGCACATTTTTAAAGCACATTCTAAACTTACAGCAGAACTCTGTTTAACCAAACTCCAACTATCCGGATTGCTTCGAGGCTATATTCAAGTGGTTTTTGTAGCAGCGAGCATTGTGAAACCCTCTTTTAGGGCTGATTATTTGCGAAAAAGCAAACTTTTAGCTGACAAAATCAACAGTTTGTCAGCAAAATAACTCACTCTGATCAGTATGTTTAAGATAATATGACACTTTCTGTAATTTTTCATGATTTATCCAATTAATTATCTGGACATTTGATTATCCGGATCGGGTCCAGTCCCAATTAATCTTGGATAACTGGATTTCTATGTACTTATTAAATATAAGTCTAGTCTCAGTGATTAAATGTACTGGTATTCTTGGTATTCTTAAACATAACCTAAACACCTTCCAAATTATAAATGCATGTAAATTCAGCAAATATGTTTACGCAGTTTTCTTTTTCTGTAGTACGTTTTATAAAATTAAAGACAGTTGTTGTAAGTAGCTGTATACGTTTCCACATAAAAAATTACTAACTAATATTTTATTTTATGTTATTTTGAATCGTAAACACTATATAACAGAACTCTCTTATTCTTTTACAGGTTGAGCCCATTATGGTAAAAAATAAAGTGTTAGCACAGGATATCACCAGATGTCACTGTCGTTCCTTTCCATTTTGTACAAATTAATAATTATCAATTTCCTTTATTTTAACCAGTACAAATACTCTTATTCGTACTACTAATATTATCATGTATTTATTAATCATTTACAGTATTCAATGTAACACAAATAACTATTTCGGCAATAAAAATTTCATCCGTAACGTAGATACCGGCAGTTATATGTCAGGCAAAGCACAATAATTAAGCCAACATAATATTTGTTCCGCTCAAAACATTATTTACGAATTTTGTTTCTCTACATTCATTCAAAGTCTGCAACTCCTTATGATAACAATGGATTTTTAAGTGTAATTTATTATTTGTCTTTTGTATTTTTATTGCCGAGCCTGAATTCCACTGCCGAAAAGTTTTTTGATTACTATTCTAATCACAAGTTAACTGAAATTATTTTCCTCGTAAAATTTACAGTACAAAATAACATAAAATGTTGTACAATGTTCATCCGTTACAAGAACTTACCAGGCTCACATGAATAACAAAACTCACTAGCGATTGTTTTGTTAATTTCATGCTTTCTTACATTGTAAATAACTATAAAATGCCTAGAAAACATTCATTACAATACCTATATACCTCTGTGTATCATTTATCTTAATAAGAATAGATACGTCTGCTAATCAATTTCAGCTTGTAGAAACACACTTCTCTGTAAAACTAATAACTTTTTATGTTTTGTTGCTCTTTCTTCCATCTCCATTTCACACGACTCTTCTAGTTGTTTTTGGGTGTAGTATTATCAGCTGTAGTGATCGTCACTGGCATCTTCTCATATTTTCAAGAAGCCAAGTCGTCAGCAATCATGGCATCCTTTAAAAACATGATTCCTCAGGTAAGGGGGTCACTGAACATTCTTCTTTGACACACAAGCACATCAGTGGGTTGTCTGGCTCTTCAAAATAGGTATTTCCAAGTCGCTGTTGTCTTTTCATTTGTTTAATGCTGTACATTTGTTTCATAGAATTCTACAACCTAGTCTTACTTTTATTCTTACAAGTTGCTTCATCTTTTGGAGTTTTCATCGTCGTGTGAATTGAATTGTTGTTGATAATTTTCTCCTCTTCCTAGATTCATTCTTTTAAATGAATGTATAGATGTATTATTTATTGTTTTGATTTGAATAGCCGTTTACATTTCTTCATATGAAAAATCCTACAGCTGTTCAGATAAATAAAAGAAACATATTTTTTTTCTTTTTATTAATAATACTATATTAGTCATGTTCAGTCTATGCTTCCCTTTTCACTTTTTTTTATCTAATCACTATGCATTACAAGTGTAAAGTTTATTCGGTATTTTAATAGTGTTCTTTAATTACACATCACATTTTTATGAAGGTTGTCCAATAAGTAAGTTTCCCTATCATAAAAATTATTCAACGTAATTTGTTTGTTGAAAAACTTTTATTTTTCTTATTACAACTCTTCTGCTTACTTTTCAACATAATCACCATTTTTTTTTGCAAACGTTTTTGGTAGTTTGACACCAGTTTTTCCAATCCACTGTTGTACCGTGACGTATCCTGTTGCGTCATACAACAGGAGGCCTTTGCGAGACAAAAGTCCAGGGCATTTTCTTTTGATAGCAGCTCAGAGATTCGTCAAGACACCACTGTATCTCTCTGCATTCATTGACAGACCCAGGAGGAGCTCAGGAGTTTCTAATGGGAAATTTTCTCACATCTTGCATACCATCATCCACCTTTGCTCCCAGTGATTTTCACATGTCCCCCTAACTCAAGATGTATCTTGGAAGTATGCACTTTCACACTGATGATGAAGTGAAATCAAAAATGAACAGTTGATTAAGCAAACAGGACATGGCATGGTACAAGAGTGGTTTGGAAAAACTAGTGTCACACTACCAAAAATGTGTCCAAAACGATGGTGATTATGTGGAGAAGTAAGCAGAACAGTAAATAATATATAAAATAAAGTATTTCAGCAAATGAATTTTGTATAATATTTTTCTGAATAGGGAAACTTATTTATTGGACAGCCCTCTTATTTTCCATTTTTTTGCATGTATAGTTTTTTATCGTTTTTTTTTTCTGTCTCTTTTTTTTCTTTCTTCCATCCCAACAGAAGCTATGCCAAAAATCGAATAACAATGTTCAAAATTTTTCTATACATAAAATCGTTGTTGTTTCATTGATACTTTAACGGATTACTAGAATATAAAAACAGTAGTAGCAGTAGCTAAAGTTTAGCCGGCACTTCATTGTGGTTTTTAGTGAAAGAAACAGTTAATATTGCATGGTAAAATTCCTGCACAACACTTTTGTATATATTTGCATGCAAGTTTTTTTTTGTACTGTTCTTTTAATTATTCCAAGTTAATTTAGCTAAAATATCTTTTGTTACACTATTTTCTTGAACGCAAACATAGTTCTCTCATGCTTAAAACATACAGACTTCTCAAACCATTCATTGGGATTCATCTTTTCATTAGATGTTTCAGTGTGACCTATATTATCGTTAGTCACATTGATCCTTCTGTTTGTAAATCAGCCCATTGAATGAATTTTGGTGAATACTTTTCAAAATATGGACTAGAGTTGCTGTTCTTAAAAGCCGAGGTTTGATCCTTGGTATTGCTCGGTTTGTTTAGGGAAGTCTAATGGAGGTGTTCTCAGTCATGGAAGTCAATATACCAACCACACTTAACCTAATCTTGACAATAGCAACGAAGCCAACAAACAGAACATATTCTTTTATAGGATGCCATGCTATGGACTATATTTATCTTTTCCTCAATAAGAGTTAACGTGGTACACATTCCTTACATTTTCTTCAGGATATGACACTTTTATCTCGTCGTGGAATCTATTCTCATGTTGGTTATTCCTTCAAAATAGATTTTGCTCTAAAAGCCTTGCAATTATGATACTGATGCTCTGATCATCTTCTCTAAAACATTGATTTTATTTATACTGGACAGTATGAGTTGAACTACTAGTATTAGTAGACTGAGCTATTAGTATACATTCCAGATAAATTGTTTAACAGTATTAACAGCGTGATTTCTCATTACTTTTATTGGGCCCTTTATTATTCCTTATAATCAGGTGTTGCTGTTTGGTTCCATAGTGATTTCTTCTAGACATATTTGCTGTGGGCATCTTTAGTTGCGTATACGTGATGTTTTCAAGATAATACCCATTTATTTAACAGCATACAACGTTTACACTCTTAACTAACCTTCACTGATTACAATCTAGTAAATTGAACCAGACTTAGGATATGACATCTACAGAAAATAATTCGTCTTGATTGGTAAAGTGAGAATACAGAATACCAGTACGCATCTTACTTACATACCATGATCAATACCCAAATTGAGCATTTATATCGTATTTTAAATATCAGAATGGAGCATAAGCAGATTTTCTCAGAGTTATTGCCCCTTTCACCTTCAGTTTTTCATTCCGTCTTGCTCTGTCATCATTTACTATAGCTGTTCACTCTTATCTTACTTCTGAATTGACAATCAAATATCTAAATCTTTATGGACACGGAATACTAGTACTCATGGTACCACAATCAATGCCCAGATTGAGCATTTATATAATATTTTCAGTTATCAGAATAGAGTAGAGGCAAATTTTCCCAGAATTATTGCCTCTTTCACCTTCAGTTTTTCATTCTGTCATGCTTTGTCGTCGTTTACTATTGCTTAACTTACTTCTGCATTGCTATTCAAAGACATAAATCATTAGTGGGTTAGAAATAAATAAAATAAATTTAATATCTTTGTATGTGTATACCCAGTTCAGTTTTTACATGCATTCTTATGTTTATAGATAATTAAAATAAACTGTTAGTATTAAATTATATTAGGAGCAGCATGTAGTTGTTAAATTTGTGTATGTGACATGTGTTGAATGTTTGTTGCTGAGCTGTGGCTGGGTGTTTCAGTTGTTCCTGGGTATTGTATTGGCTGCTGTGGTTATCGTCACTGGTATATTTTCCTATTACCAAGAGAGCAAGAGCTCAAAAATTATGGAATCTTTCAAAAACATGGTGCCTCAGGTAAGAAAACCAATTTTTTTATCTTTTAGTAAATGGCATTGTATATAGTGTACTTGTTATAAATGTTTGCAAAACTTAAAAGCACATGAAGTGGTTGTAATCAGCATGTTATCATCAGGAAATAATACAGTTATTTGTATGTTCTGTAATTTCATTTTTTTAAATCTGATTATGTAAGTTTCAAGGACGGTACGTCAAGTTGAATCTTATCACTGTTATTAATTGGTTTGACAAATTTTGTAATATACACTTGTAAAGCTACTACTTGTTATTCATATGTAGGGTTCGGATGTTTATGACCTAAAAAACTGGAAAATATGACCTTAAATATGCCCTTAAAAATGACTAAATATGACCCAAAAAATCGTAAATATGACCTAATAAAAGAAAGTATTTTCTAATAATAAATGTTCCACTTTTAAACGTTTAATGAAACTAAATTACTACATCGTATGAATGTAATCAGGATCGTGTTTTTAAGAATTTTACATATTATTCAAAATTTTGCTTGTAATGGACATCTAATTTTAAAGCATTTGCTACTGTGTGATTGCTTCACCACTTCAATATAATATTTTGTAGTCCATGCGTGTCCCTATAAAACATGAAAAATTGCATTAATTTAAAAATTAAATTACCTATTAATTGGGCATAAACATTAAATTAATGAAATAAATTTCAAAGTAGGTTATTACGTACCAGTTTTCAGTCTCCATTTTTGTCTGTATTACACTATACAACCACGTGCATTTTAAGATTATCGAATAGAAATCTTCTCCTGTTGTCACTTAATATCGTCTTAAACCGCGAGAAGCTCCTTTCGACGTTACAGGATGTCACAGGTGCATATTTGAAGAACGTCATTAAATCGTTTTGCAGCCGTCGCTTTAATTTCACACACTTTGCAATACAAAATTTTCCCGTCGGTGCAGAAGTGGTTTTCTCCAAACTCTTTAACAAAACTTTTTAGTTTTACACTTTCAGAACACTTATTAGTCGGCATTTTGATGTTTCCCGATACCACTGCAAGTGTGAATTGAAAATCTTTTTAAACTGTCTCTGTTGAAAGTTGTTAACAAGGAGGAAGGAGGTAAAATCCCGTGCATTGTACTCCAACTACCTGCACTTGTTATTGTCCCTTCACATTCCAGTTACAGTCAAACCAAAATATTATTAACTCTTTCTCGAAAATTTTTTTAACTCTACGATTTAGTGCCTACAGTATACTGTGCAATTGTGGTCTTTTACCGAATTTATTACTGAAATATGACGTTAAATTAAAAAATGACCGAAATATGACCAAAATTATAAAAATGTCCAAAATATGACCTGTGCAATTGTGCTCTTTTACCGAATTTATGACTTAAATATGACGTTAAATTAAAAAATGACCGAAATATGACCTAAACTATAAAAATGTCCAAAATATGACTTTATATGCAAAATAAAAACGGTCCAATTAGGATAACAAAAGTGCAATTCGTGTTTAATTTCAGTTTGCGGCAAGATTAGAGGTCAGGATAAAAATATGATATGTCTTGAACATCCGAACCCTATTCATATGCTTATGGAACAAGGCCACTTTATGAACTTATATGATAAATAACTATTTTGTCATGGAATCTTTCCCATATTGACTGAATTAACTACCTAAACCTGGCTTCTTAAGGCCTCCAAAATTTGTAGGTCAGATGTTTTCATCAGAAGGAAATTGTTTACATTAATTATTAAGAAATTTCTTCTTCTCTTCATGATGTGTTAATTTTTGCAAATATAGAGCTGCAGATTATGGTAAGCTGATAAATATATGATTACAAACAAACAATTCAATATGGTATGATAGCAAAATAAGTGAAATACAGTGCACAAAGTAATATTGTAGCACTCAAAGGAAACTACAAACCCCAGTAAATTTAATCTATTATATGAGTTGACTCTACACAGTTTGTTGCTTCTGTTACCATTTAAAGTGTGACATGTTTCAAGGATCTTCATCCCCATTTTCCAATGCATTTTCAACAAATGGATATTAAGATTCTTGAAATATGTCATACGAAAGTAATGGTAAGTGAAGCAACAAAGTGTGTTTAGTCAACTCATATAGATTATAGACTTAATATAGTGACTTCACTGGGTATGTTTCGTAATATCAAAAGCTAGAAACCTCAGTTTTATATTTTCAAGGGGTTTGATCTAAAATAATGTATAATTGAGAAAGTGTAAACTGAAAATTCTTTTATTGTGTATGAAATAGCTTTAAATATTCAAATATCAAATTATAACTTGCTACAATTCTGCTAAAAGTTGAATTGCTTAGCACAAGATGGAGAAAATTGTAATTTTAAAATGTTATTACAAAGCATTTGTTTAAAACTGGCTTATTGCCTTAAAGCCTACTTCAAAATACAATAAGTAACCTATATTTTGAATGCTCGTTACTTACTTTATTACTTATCTTATATACATTCGCGATTGTTAGTACTAAAAATTCATATATTTCAAATGTTATGTATTTCATCACTTCATGGATTATATCTTTGACTCTATGACACATTACCTACCTGTATATTTTGAGCTAACTTCATTGATTTCTTTGTGCAGTTTGCTACAGTGCTTCGAGAAGGAGACAAGTTGACACTGCGAGCTGAAGACATTGTACTGGGTGATGTAGTGGAAGTAAAGTTTGGTGACCGAATTCCAGCTGATATTCGTATCATTGAATCACGAGGTTTCAAGGTGGACAACTCTTCACTGACTGGAGAATCTGAACCACAGAGCCGAGGTGCTGATTTCACTCATGAGAATCCCTTGGAAACAAAGAATTTGGCTTTCTTCTCTACCAATGCTGTAGAAGGTTAGTATTCTTCCCTAGCTTGTTCTTGGATGCTGATACAATATTATGCAAGTCAACAAGATGAGGTTGTTCTAAACCAATTGCATTTGAATGAACTTACCCACTTACATGAATAACTAATCCAAAATATTCTTGGTTCATTCTGTAAAGTATCTCATGTTTTGTATTTGGTGAAGATTTATTAAAAATTATATTTTGAATTACTGCACATGTGACTTAAGGTTACCAGGTTTTTTCAATAAATCTAGGGACTTTTATGTTATGTAAGTAATTTTTGACAAGAATGGACAGTTTAAATGTACTTAACTTCCTACAATT
Source organism: Ectobius pallidus (assembly GCA_964059195.1). Taxonomy (NCBI): domain Eukaryota; kingdom Metazoa; phylum Arthropoda; class Insecta; order Blattodea; family Ectobiidae; genus Ectobius; species Ectobius pallidus. The sequence continues at coordinate 89,556,956 of CAXKWD010000008.1, forward strand.
TCTAGCAGTTTTTGTCTTTAATGTATATATATATTTTCATTTTAAATTAACACAAACATGTGACAGTATCTTCTAATTTCTCTTTGGATATTGACAGTTCGTTAATTACCTCAGATTATTTATTACTAATAAACACATTTTCGGTTTTTTGATGTTTTGCTGACTATCAATTTAATCAGCATTGAACTTTAGTTCATGTTTGCATAGTAAATACCAATATAATAAAAAGTAATTAAAGAGGTTATAAGACAAACGACCAGGACAGACATATAAGAAATTACATCTCATTACCTCTTTCTCAGGTGGAAAACAATAACATTTAAGAGCAAATACTTCTCCTCCAAACATAACAAAGTAATCATTAAGTTTCAAAATTATTTTCGAAGATTTAATGTTAAGGAAGATGTGTAAAATTGTAGATCCAGGGAGGTAAAGGTAAATCTGGGGATTGTCCCCGGGAAATGAAATTGTTGGGTGCCTTAAAGGTAACTTGCAATTTTTTTAAATCTAGTACTCCACAGAATGCCAGAAGACAAATACAGAAGGTAAATGTGAAATGCAAATTCTCTCACACATTTCCTAGGCATTTTATGTAATGGCAGTATCAAAGAAGGCAAAGTGCTATGAAATGTTATGCTTCACAGTTGTTAAAATCCTAGTTCCACTGTTCAGGCCTTTAGTGCTTTTCTTATGTCAAGAAGTTCTTCACAACTCTCATTTCTTCTACACTTGGACTGCTAATGGACGAATAAATGAACTGAACTGAAAAGGATAGCTTTATCATAAGCATTAACGGAAAGAAAGTTTGAGACATGATGTGAACTCAAGATGGACAGAGCCCCCCCCGGCTACAGGCTGGTTGTTAATGTTTGTTAATGCTATAATTTTCAATGTGGATGTGCCTTAAGTGTTTAGTTCTGATGTGTTAAAAATTAAGGATCTAGTTCTGATGTGTTAAAAACTGACATGTTGGACTTTATTTCAGGTACTGCTAAGGGTGTTGTAATCAGCTGTGGTGATCACACTGTCATGGGTCGTATTGCTGGTCTGGCATCTGGCTTGGACACTGGAGAAACCCCCATTGCTAAGGAAATTCACCATTTCATCCATCTGATCACCGGTGTCGCTGTTTTCCTTGGAGTCACATTCTTCTTTATTGCTTTCATCTTGGGTTACCATTGGTTGGATGCTGTCATTTTCTTGATTGGTAATGCAAAAAATAGCCAATTATTTATAAGAAATTAAGTGAAATTGCATGAAGCTAAGTAAAAATACAGAAAAGAATTTCCGTAATTTTACTTTTGTTGCGTAGTTTCTATAGATGCATTTTGCATACTTATATTAAATTTTTGGTATCTACTTTAGTGCAGTAAGTAACAATGAAATATCTAATGCCATAAAAACAGGCTTCCAAGGAGGAATTCTTCAATCCAAGGACCTTTTAATATCTGAAATCATTAACAATTAGATTGCCTTAGATGTTTGCATCTGAAACTCTCATTCAAGTGGTCATAGATTCATATCCCAGGATCTCATTCCTACGTAAATAGGATTTTTTCAAACGATTTTATTTGGTCATTAAATAAATGTTCAATTGGAACCTTCATTCCCTTCCCTTTCCTTTCTCATCTTTAATCCAGTCCCTTAATAAATGTCATTTTTCCATTTCCATAAACCACATGGTATTTGAGGAGTCTGAATGGAAAAAGCTGAGCCCTGCACCTTTCTAGTTCACTTCAATCTTGAGTCTTTAGCGAACCTATCCAGGACCTAATCCCTTAATCTCCCTTTTAAACATATAGGGGTTGTGGACAAATGGCATGTAATTCAGATATATAACAAACTCCTGATTATCTGTGAGCAGATTATCCAATTTGTGGATTTTCCATACTAGGTTCTTCCTTTTTAAAATGATTTATTGTATGATTTATAATTCAGTAAAAGGGGTGTAAAGTAGTTCGCCTCCTCGTGGTGCACCCTGGTTAATACCAAATGAACTACAACAAAAAGCTCATGATGACTGGTCCCAAAGGAAAACTATCCGGAGGTAAAATAGCCCCGCACTCGGATCTCCGGGCGGGAGCATCTTTGGGCGAAAATACAATCAAAATACTACAATGGAATGCAGGAGGTTTCACAAAAGCCAAGAAAGCAGAGACTTTGAAATTATTACATGAGAATAAAATTGATGTCCTCATAATACAGGAGTCTAATATATCCTTAGAAAATGAAAAATATTTTCACTTAAAAGATTACACTAACCATATACTACCTAAAGGTAGACAAATAGCAAGTGGTATTCTAACGGCAGTACATAAAAGCATTGCTCATAACTTCAAGGTAATCAAGTCAATGAATTCTAATGACAAATCAGAAATCATAAAACTAAATATATGGAAAAATAAACACCACTTATCAATATATGGCATATATAACGCTCCAAATAATATACCTGATATGCAGCTAGTTACAGTTGACCAGAAAACAATAATTGTTGGAGACTTCAATGCCCATTCTACAAAATGGGGATATTCAGACAACAACCAGACTGGCAGAACAATTACAGAGTTTCTTAACTCAAACAATTTAGAAATTCTCTACCATCCCAATGACATCCCAACATTCCTCCACTACAATGGAACATCAACAAACCCTGACCTTACAATGGTTTCCTCATCACTATTGGAAAAAGCACAAAGACAACTAATAGATGATCCAGGTTGTGGCCATCGACCAATAATCACAACAATAACACTACAGATATCCCCAAACCTACATCATAAGACAAAACAAAAACAAAAATTTTCCTGGAACTACAAAAAAGCTAATTGGAAAAACTATAGAAAGGAGTTAGAATGTTCAGTATCTAAAATGGATGTAAATAATTCTGATTCTATCGACAAAAGTCTGAAAAAGTTTGGCAACGTAATCTTATCAGCAGCTAAACAGAATATACCAAGAGGACGAATGCCCAAATACAAACCTTTCTGGACAAATCACCTCCAAAAACTGAAAGAAAAACGAGAAGCTGCAAGACTCAAAGCAGAAAGAACAAAAAATCCCACAGATGTACAAGCATGGAGAAAAATAAAAACTGAAATGACAAAAGAAATAAATTTATCAAAGAAACAAAGTTTTGAGAAGTTTCTAAAAAATATGGATTACAGAAAAGATAGTGGGAAAGTACATAAGTTCCTCAATTCAATCAACAACAAGAAACCAATAATTAAGAAAGAACCTATAATTTACCAGAATTACTTGCTAACAGAAGATAAAAAAATCGCAAATGCCTTAAACAAGATGTACACTTTTACACAACCAACCACAAAAAATAGAAAACAACAAGACAAGTCAATGAGAAATAGAATAAAACAACAATTTACATCCACCAAAACACATGAAGTTTTCCAAAAGGATTTTGGAATACAAGAACTAAAATCAGCTATCTCACAATTGAAACTACATAAAAGCCCTGGGCCTGACAAAATAACTGGAGAAATGATCATACACCTTGGACCAATAGCACTTGATAAGTTACTCCAACTAATCAACAAGACATGGAATACAACAGTCCCAACAATATGGAAGAAAGCTGATATTATTCCAGTATTAAAACCAGACAAACCATCAAACAGGCTGGAAAGCTACAGACCTATCTCGCTAACCTGCGTATTAGCAAAACTCATGGAAAGAATGATAGTTGCCCGCTTAAACTGGTACCTGGAAACGCAAAACCTACTTTCACAGGCACAGGCAGGCTTTAGAAAGCACCAATCAACTGTACAGCAGATTGCCTTTCTCAGCCAAGATATAAAAGACAGACTCAACAGGAAAGAATCTGTATTAGCAGTCTATGTTGACTTCAAAAGTGCATATGACTCACTACCTCGACTAAAACTTCTTAACAAAATTATTAACTTAGGAATAAATAGCAAGATGCTAAAATGGTTTTACAATTTTCTAAACCAGAGATTCTGCAGAACCATCTACAATGATAATAGCTCAAAAGTAAGACAAACCCACAAAGGACTACCACAAGGCTCTGTATCAAGCACTACTCTATTCAACATCATGGTAAATGACCTACCAGAAAAACTAAACAAGATAAAGAACATTAAATGCGCTATGTATGCAGATGACCTAATAATCTGGACTTCAACTAACAGCATAAAACAAGATACTCTCACTCAACAAATGACCAAGGCATTAGAGGAGTTATCAAACTGGTGCACAGAAAATGAAATGACTGTGAATTTAAGTAAAACAAAATACCAGATCTTCACCCTATGCCATTCAAAACCAAATATAAGCTTAACACTGAATGGTCAATACATAACTGAAACAGAAACTTACAAATACCTTGGAATAACACTTGACTCAAAATTGACATGGAAAGAACACATAAACAAAACAATAGATAAAGCCACGCACAAACTAACAACGTTAAAAAGACTCGCAGGTTGCAAGTGGGGATGCTCAACTAGTACATTAAACGCAACATATAGAAGCTACATTAAACCAATCCTCTTGTATGGAAGTGAAGTAACACTTACAGCAAACCAGAGAGATATGGGAAAACTTGAAACTTTCCAAAACCAAGCCCTTCGACTGATAACAGGAGGAGTAAAGTCAACACCTATCATGGCACTACAAATCTTCACAGACAACCTCCCACTCAAATATGAAATGGAGAAAAGAAACCTACTGCTGAAAGAAAAACTACACAGACTACCCCTAGACACCTATTGGAGAAATTACAGAAATGAAGAGAGGATACTGAAAACACAAATTGGATTCTTGCAGAAAGCAGACACCTTACACAGAAAATACAACCTCCCCAAAACAACAAAAATGGAACCTCTACCTCTACCAATTTACCCTATAAAACAGCCTGAGATCAACTGTAAAGAAAATCTTTTGGAAAATGTGATATCAAAACAAGCAATAGCTACAGAGACTCTTAAGATACTAGCCCTAGAAACCATTCACACTTGGTATCCTGAAGACCAATGGCTTCACATATATACGGACGGTTCACTTATCAGTAAAGAAGGGAAGGCAGGGGCAGGCATTTACAGTGAACTCTTTAGTTTCTACATCTCTCTGGGCAACCTAGCAACTCACTATGATGGGGAACTAGAATCGATTAATATCGCATTAAAACAACTCTTATATCGCATCAAATCTTTCTCCAAAGCAGTAATTCTGAGTGATTCCAAATCAGCACTTCAAGCTCTGTCATCACCTTACCCCTCTAGTAGCAGAATACGAGAAATACTCAGCTCTCTAAAAATATTACAAGGCCTCAAAAAAGATGTCTACTTCCAATGGATACCATCACACTGCGGCATAATGGGTAACGAAAAAGCAGATCTACTAGCGAAGAAAGGAACATGTATTACACAAAACTCTTCAGTAGAAGTCTCATATCACATGGCAAAAATACACATAAACTATAAAATAAACTTACAATGGAAACAAGAATGCAAGGAGAAAACAAAAAATAAACAATGGAAAACCCTGCTGGACAAGAAAAATTATATTCCAGATTACCCAAGAAACCATTCTGTCGCTTTATTTCGGATGACCACTGGACATGATTGTTTGGCAGCTCACCTACACAGAATAAATATATTTGAATCCCCAGCTTGCATACTTTGTAAAGATCCAGTATCCACAATGAACAGAGACCACCTGCTCCAATGTAAAGCCCTTACATCAACTAGTGAAGAACCTTCATCACAGCTAGTCAGAAGATACTGGGAAGCCAGAAGGAAAATGGAGATCCTCCAATTCCTAGAGCATTAGCAACCAACCAACCATAATTCAGTAAAATTGCAGAGCTTATACAAGAGTAAGGGCCTGTATTACCACCTGCCGACAAATCCTCCAGATACGTGACTTCCAGATAGCTTAACTGGAAGATGCCGTGTAATACCACCGCTGAACTGCTACCGGCAAGAACGCAGTAAAAATTTGTAAAATGGACCTTACCTCGCTGAGCAGAGAGGTGTGTTTGTTGTAATTCGGTAGGCATCCGCTAGGTGTGGCAGCTCGGATTTGTATTTCTACAATTGAATTACACAAGAACATATAGTTTTAAGTGCATTAATGGATTTGTGCAATTCTATTTCATTCATAAGTGAGCATAAAATGACATTTTTGTGTAAATTAAATCTTCCGGCATCAGTTCTAAAATTCAGATGGCCAAGGACGCTTCGTGGTGCTGCCATCTTGCTTCAACCAAGCTTTCCTAACTAGCAGTTGGAAATTTGTCAGCCACTCCATCCTCCTGCTAGCTTATCTGGAAGTTGTCTTGCCAGACAGATTTTGTCAGGAGATCACAATACGCAATTCTCAGCCAACTTCCAGATAGGTTTTCTATCTGGCAGATAAATATGATATCAGGTGTTCGTCGTACAAGCCCTAAATACAGTATTTGTAGTACATTGTTTGAAAATGATTACTTTTAAAACTAAATTTAAGTGGTATTTTAATATCAGAAGTCAGCACTCTTAAGGAGCCAAAGAGGTTAGCTGGTTGGCGTTATACTATCTGAGAGAAAAACACAATGAGCTCACCTGTAAATCCATAGGAATGCACCACAATGTTGGCTCTTCCTCCTGGCTTTTTTCCCTCTAAAAAGGGACCCTTAAAATTAGAGTGAGGCTTATTTGCAAGTATATACAGTATTTTTTCAAACATTCACAATTTAACTCTGAAAGTTTCTTTCTTGTAAAAGTTAATACAGGAAACATGAATTTGATATTTAGTAAGTTAAGCCAGCATTTGTCACCTATGTTTGATAGAGGGCAGATGATTTGAGAGAACACTTTCCTCTTGTAATATATTGAATTTGAAGGCTTTACAGAATGGTTGCAAGAGAAAAGAATAATAATCATTCCTTGTTTTAGATAAAATGTAACTAAATGTATTAAACCTTTTAATGTTGGAAAGTCTACAAAGTATTGATCCTTTTTTTCAGGTATCATTGTGGCCAATGTGCCTGAAGGTCTGCTGGCTACTGTGACTGTATGTCTAACTCTGACTGCCAAACGAATGGCCTCCAAGAACTGCCTGGTAAAGAACTTGGAAGCTGTAGAAACTCTGGGCTCCACCTCAACCATCTGCTCAGACAAGACTGGCACCTTGACTCAGAACCGAATGACTGTCGCCCACATGTGGTTTGACAACCAGATCATTGAGGCAGACACTACTGAAGATCAATCAGGCAAGTCTTGAATATTATCAAAATATTGTCCTTAGTAGTTGCCATTAGACCCAAAGCTCTCAAGTTCAGTTAAGGCTAGTTTACACGATGACGCTAGGTTTCGTATCTACTTTCATGAAAGTGAGTTCATGAAACTAATTACACCCATTTTCTTCAAAACTATTTCCAGGTATTCATCTTATTTCTGTACTTCAAGTTGCTGAAATCCCATATGCACATTTGAAACACGTACATTTTACAAAACGTGAACAAGCTAAATAAGTGTATAATCTCAAAATTACTATTATAGTTTCGTGAAAAGTTAGAATCAGCCAAAACTGTGCAGTATCGTAACTCATTGTCACCAGTACATCTAGCGCTTGTGCATTCAAGTAAAAAACAGTTGCAAAACTCAGTTATGAAACCTAATTTTGTCATGTAAACTAGCCTTTAATGCAAAAATCCCACTATCAAAGAGTCCTGCAAGTTCAACTTAATATGGATTGAGAGGGTGAGGAGTTACCAGAAATGGTGAATTTTACAGACTGATAGATGGGTTATTTTTAGCAATGGAAGTACTCGAATAAGAAAATCAGAATTATTTGATTCTTGAAAGTTCTCAATATTTCAAGTGTCACATAAAAAGTTCATTCAAATGATTTAATGCTATGAGATACGAGAAGTGGGCATGAGTCGTATCACCTTAGTTAACTTCGTGAGCGTGGTGTAAATTTTGCAGGCAAAAAAGGCATGAACACACAGCTCCCATGTGCTTAGGGCAGTTCAGTGTTGCTAGACTGCCAGTCTAACAACAAATCTCAGGGCAGACAAGACAATGTTCTTATTTTATGAATCTTTACTCTGTGAATGCTAATAGTACAATTGAGATTAACGCAATATCTGACGGCGCTGTGTGAAACTAACTCCTATTAGTTGGTGGTTCACTGTGTGGGCAATGACACAAGCCATGCCCATTGCAGGAACCAATAGCAGTAGATCTTGTAATTGTAATTGTAATTGTAATTTATTTTCCACCTTAAGTATTACAAGAATACATGGCTTCGTCACTCAGATCTTAACCTAAGCCTTAACCTAGATACAATAATTAGCAAAACATACATACAAAACATACATTATAATTTGCAAACAACCTTATTCTAGAATATGTACATTTATTAAATTAGCTACAGTGTATACTGTTAAAGTATTTTGTACGAGAAACAATTTGTGCGATTAATCCTTTACTTGTTCACCCGCATCAAGCGCCAACGCCACCTGTGGGTAGTTGTGTTAATCTCTGTTCTGTGTGTAGCCATGTTTGTGCAGTGTACCTTGTGCTAAATATATTCCTTTGTTCATCCGAATGTACGCGAGTTGTTCTTAGTTTATTCCTGCAATCCATTGAACATTTTCACATATACAGATCTACCAGTGTTTAAAATTATGGTAATATGATGAAGTTGCTGAGCTGAACATTCGAATAACCAGGAGTGCTGCAAAATCTGTCCCCCATCGTTCCATTGTTAGGCAGTAAGTGTCCGGTATTGTCCTGTATTGTATTTGACTGTAATTTCATTGTTTATCTCTAAATTGCAGGAGTTCAATATGACAGAACAAGCCCTGGATTCAAGGCTCTGGCTAGGATTGCCACTCTTTGCAACCGAGCAGAATTCAAACCTGGTCAAGATGGTGTTCCAATCTTGAAGAAGTGAGTATAAAGCCTACAATGAAATCACAAATGTTGAACTTATAAGAATTTATATGTTGCTCTTTATGTTACATACATGAAATTCCAATTAGCATCGCGATCGCTTTGGAAGGCAATGGATATCTCATGTTATTATAAACGCCAGAGAAGTTAATGATAAGGTGATGATAAGGTAATATTAAATATTTATTTAACGTGGAATATGCTTCTTATGAAAGATGGTTTACAGAAAATTCCGGGGAAGTTGCTTAGTTCGGGGTCCAGGCTACAACATTTCTATATGTAATCATAAGTAAAATCTCTTATGTAGGGTCGTTAAATCTGCCTGAAATGTAACGGAATTATAAGTCTGGACAAATGAATATAGAAACTATGGCCTCAGTAGGCTTATTCCATTCTTCATCTGTATAAATAAAAACGAATATATGTCTGTCTGTCAAATACATTTACACACATTTTTTTCATCCTGAGTTTAATCGATTTCAATTCTCATAATCTTCTGAGATTGCAGCAACGCTCGACGGGTAATCTATATAGATCTTCTATATAGCCTACATAAAAATGAATGTATGTGTGTCTGTCCTTTATGCATTACTATGCCATTCATCCGATCACCATAAGGTAATATTAAATATTTATTTAACGTGGAATATGCTTCTTATGAAAGATGGTTTACAGAAAATTTCGGGGAAGTTGCTTAGTTTGGGAAGTTGTTGAATACATTCCCGCAAAGGCATGCTACATTTTTAATTTTAGCTTTCGTTCACGAGTTATGAGTGAAAATTGGATTGAGACGTACATTTCTTGCGCTTTCGAAACATCAGTTTTCAGTTGTCAAATCAATTGCAGATGACTTTGCCTACTTTCGTCATACCTTGGAAATAAAAGCATCGCGATCGTTCGAATTTTGTAAGCCCACCATGGCCGAATCATTTGTTTATAATGTCAAGGCACGCAGACAGATGAAATTTTCACCCTAGACGGAAGAAGAATAGTGAATATAGCCCTAAATGGACAAACATTATGCAGGGTTTTTTTAGGCCAGGGAACTCGAATCTGAGGTTATTTTTCCCATGCTGCACTTTCTAATCGTGGAATTCACTTCAAAGCCGGATTTACAGTTGTTTCATTAATTAAGCCTATCAATCGTTTAATTTAGACCTATGAATGTTTCGTGTGCAAAGTGTTAGTAAATATAATAGTTTAATTATTTTGCTCTTAATTTATAATCTTCCTATTAATTATTGTGGGCGAAGCCGCGGGGATCTGCTATAAGCTATAATAAGCTGTAGCTTATCTAGCGTTTTCTGAGGAAATAGTTTGTGTGTGATAAGTCGTTCTTCCCCATTTCAAATTCTAAATACCTATATAAAGACCTTAAAGACCTCGAGTTTGAAAATCGAAAGTCCTTCATAAGTTATTTTCGCATTTACAAAATACAAAACCCGAGCGACGCCGGGCCTTTTAAGCTAGTTTCCAATAAATTTCAATTGTCTTAAAATGTACATACTGATACTTTTTTGTTTATTTACAGGGAAGTGAATGGTGATGCCTCAGAAGCTGCTTTGCTGAAGTGTATGGAACTTGCACTGGGTGACGTGCTGTCAATCAGGAAGCGCAACAAGAAGGTCTGTGAAATTCCATTCAACTCCACTAACAAGTATCAGGTGTCCATTCATGAAACAGAAGATGCCAACGATCCTCGACATATTATGGTGATGAAGGGTGCCCCTGAAAGGATTTTGGACAAGTGCTCAACCATCTTCATTGGTGGAAAGGAAAAGGTTCTGGATGAAGAGATGAAGGAAGCTTTCAACAATGCATACCTTGAGCTCGGTGGATTGGGAGAGCGTGTCCTGGGTAACTAATTCCTTTTCTATAGTATAATAGTTTATATAGCTGACAGATAAAACACTAGGGGCCAATTGTATAAACATCGCTGACTGGAGATCAATTATGATCTAAGTTGGATAAAATCCTTCATATTTTACATAAAGCATTCTATTCTATTTTTCATTTTATTCAATGAAATAGTGAAAAGGTTAAAAATTATTTCTTCAGCTGATATTCATTGACCTGTTTTAATGTAATTGTGCTTAGCATGTTAGGATGTTTTAAACACATATTTTATATTTATTAATAAATATTTTTAAAAATATAAATATGTTTAGCATATTAGGGATGATGTTTTAAACACATATTTTACATGAAGTTCGGTGACTGTCCCAGATTTTACCTATGAGTTCTGTCAACGTTTAGCACTTTATAAGAGACTTTTGCACTATGTAAACAATACCTTTTCCATGTCAATGTATCTGCAAGAAAATTGTTGTATTTTTAATTTTGTAGGATTCTGTGACTTCATGCTGCCATCTGACAAGTTCCCTCTTGGCTTCAAGTTTGACGGTGATGATCCCAACTTCCCACTCACTGGTTTTCGCTTTGTTGGTCTTATGTCTATGATTGATCCCCCTCGAGCTGCTGTACCAGATGCTGTAGCCAAGTGCCGATCTGCTGGTATCAAAGTCATTATGGTCACTGGTGATCATCCTATCACTGCCAAGGCTATTGCCAAATCTGTAGGAATTATCTCAGAAGGTAAGAATGATTTTATATGTACTTATATATTTAAGTACGTATTTTATTTATGTATTTATTTAATAATCTTCCTATTGCATTGGCAGGTTGCCATACATATGCATACATATGCATTTACATGTTTAAAAATTTGAGCATGGAGTTCAACGCCTTTTATTTCAAGCCAAACAAGCCCACATTGAAAATCTGTTGAGAATGTAGCACAATTGAAAAGTTCAGCATGTAATTTTTATCTATAATGTAAGAGGTTGTGCACTATCGCAATGGGCCATTGTGATGTAGGCCTAATATAAAATACTTTTAAGTATAGTAAGATGCAATACTACAAAATATTTCTAAGTAATCATAAATAGAAAATTTACAATAAATTAACTTTTGTCCTTGCAACATTAATTTGTGTTTGTAATTCTCAAGTTAAGCATTCAGTTTAATAACTATTGACCATTGTTTTTAGGTAACGAAACTGTTGAAGACATTGCACAGCGCCTGAATATTCCTGTTGCTGAAGTTAATCCTCGTGAAGCCAAGGCCGCTGTAGTCCATGGAACAGAACTTAGGGATTTGTCCTCAGATCAAATTGATGAAATCTTGAGGTTTGTAGTTTTCAGTTTATAAATAAAAATATGACTTGATTTTTTCACCTTTTATTTATATTATATTTAAGCTGTTTTGTAATCTATTGACATATTCCAAAGAATATTAAAAACATTATTAACGACTGTTACAATAATTATTTTTTAGTTAAAAATTTCTTTACATATTTGGGGTCACTGAGTCAGAATGTGATCTGAACCATTTATTTTGGTACAGGTACACTTAACATTTATTGTTCCTTCAAAATGATTATGATTCAAAATAATAATGTTAAAGTGTTAAAGAATACTAGATTTTAAAACCAAACAGCTAAATTTGAACTTGTAAACCTGAAGAGTACAAGCAATTTAATGGCAAGAAGATTGTTCTATATTTGGCAGTAAGGCATTAAGGGAAATACTTGTAAAATAACATTTTTATATAGACTATTCCATTCGTATGCCGCGTGTTTGATATTGACCAATAATGTTTAGCAATTCCTTGGATATAGACCAATCACGATCGTTTACCTTGTAAAATGCTTGCTATTAATATGAGGGTGGGATTTTACCTGATAAATTGGTCAGCTCATTACTGAACACGTAAGCATCAATGTGCCGTGATTAATATGTCATGCTACCATTAAGCAGCACGAACTTCTTTGGAAATAGAAATAATATAAATGTACATTGATTAAAAAAAAAATTATTTGGTGCAAGCCAGTTCGTGTGCTTTTATTCTGTTCTGCTGCTACCTTATCTGAATTAAGTTAACTATGTCTTATATGCACAATTGGTAGCACTGGTCACAACATGGTAACTCGAATCCATTCATGGATGGTTGATTCATAGTATGCTGTTATCTCACAGCTGTTAGTTTTGTTAAAGCACGAAAGTAATTATTATTTGTATAATCTGTTACATTTTAATTCATGGAATAGTCTTAATAAATCCAAATCAAGTTCACGAGTTTCATCAGATAAATTCGCTCCTGCTGCACAGTCACAAGTCTATCGATAAACTCGTAAACTCTCCTGGGATTACCTATGATAAATTCATGTAATGAGCCCTTTCTACCCTATGTAGAAATAATTATTGCATTTATTTTATATGTAGCTCCTTTTTTTTCTTCTTATTTTACCTGGTTCAAATGAAAGTCCTACAGATGGTGCCATCTCTAAATTTCTTAAAAAAAAAGAAAAAAAAGTGTAAATGCCTTTGTAAAAGCTAAACCAATAGAAATCAATGTACCTAGTGAGTATGAACATATAATGTGAATTTATAAACCGAAAGTAATAATGACTCGACTATGTTGTAGATACCACACAGAAATTGTGTTTGCCCGAACTTCACCACAGCAAAAGCTGATCATTGTGGAAGGTTGTCAGCGAATGGGTGCTATTGTAGCTGTGACAGGAGATGGTGTGAATGACTCCCCTGCCTTGAAGAAAGCTGACATTGGTAAGAATTTGTGGCAGGACTTTCTAATAGACCATACAAATATTGTTTGTTTGTAATATTGTAGGATTTAATTCCCATAAAGATTTTTTTATACTGTTCAGAAGAGAACAGAAATGTTAGAGGAAAACTGCAATAACCCGGAACTCTTGTTATAATTTTCATTTTACTTCAACTCTCTGGTCTTTCTTGTATTGTGATTATTGTAATATTTGCTTGGTGCTGAAGCTGTCTTCTCCCATTTAACACATGTATTTCCTAGAAAGGAGTGATGAAGGGAGATCATGAAATATTTGTACTATTTTAACTCTTATTTCTCTCACATGTTAGTACATTAATGAATCTATGTCCATATGTTAAGTTCATTATAGCAGAATTTTTACAGCAGGGATCAGCAACCCTTTAAGCAAGAAGGGATACTTTCTTAAAAGTGTTTTACTCTCAAGGCACCCAGCAAAACACCAATTTTAATCTTTCATGCATGTACTTATTTTTGACAAGTTGGGCAATTAATAAAATCAACAAAAGCCATAACATCGCTATCATTCTTCTGATTAAAATATTTGAGCCCCAAATTTTGTCCTGATTTTGAAAATTTTCACTTGGTGTAATGTAAATAGTTATAAAGATGGAAATCAGTTTAATCTTACTTTTAGGCCTAAATTCAGATGTTTCTTCATTGAGAAAAGATATTCGCATTAGGAGGGGAGTTTTAACACACACTTTCTCAATAGTGGATATTGGTAAGAGTTTTTATTTGCCAAATTCCAAAATGTATCCCCACTGCAATGCAATTTTAGAATGATGTAATTTTGTAAATCTGTTGTTTCCATTTCAAGATCCATACCTTCAGTTTGTCTTGAAATAAGAGTCATCCCACAAATATCAATAGTGGCAAAAGATATTATAATATTTAGGTACTTCACACAGAGATGTAATTATTATATTGTATAAGAATAATAATGAGATTTATTGTGACACACAAACTTCACTAAAATTGGCTCTAACCTGGATTGCAGTTTCAAAGGCTAACCCCATTCATCCTCAGCAAGACTCCATATCCTTCGAAACTGTAGTCCGGGTTAGTGTCAATTTTAGTGAAGTTTATGTGTCACAGTTCATCTCATTATTATTCTTACATAGTGGCAAAATAGTTAGACAAAATATCGTTAGACCTAATGGTTCCAAGAAGTCTTTGAAGCTTTCATTGAATTCTGTTTTACCATGTCTAGGGAACATTGTTACCAGTACTACAACAGATTTATGTTGAAAATTGTTCAACCATGTAGGACTCCATAGCAAAGTAGTTTAATGAAAAAAGATACAGTAGAAGCCAGAAATAGTGCGGTTCAAAATACCATGGATTCGGATGTAACGCAGGGGAAAGTATGTCCTCCAGCAAAAAAATACCGTAGTTTTGTAATAAATTGTTTATTTTGGAAGTTGATTTAAAACAGTACAAATTCTGCAAAGAGTGGTTCTGCAGTGCATTTTTTTACCTTTAGACCCACCCTAACCCGCTAGTTGACCGTCATCACTTCATTCCAAAGGATTTAGCAGAAGTAACAGGACATGGAATGAATAGTGTAGTTCTATAAGGATTTAAAGGATCTGTACCTGCCATAAATTCTTAAAACCTAGGAAAGTTGAAATATGATTTTAGTTTGAACCATGCATTTGGATTGTAAAGTCACGAGTTCGGAATACAAAATGTCGCAGAAGCAGAAAGCATATTCAGTAGGAGATAAACTGAAAATTATTGATCGTGTAAAAAATGGGGAAACTGGGACTCTGAATATTATACCTGAATGTTACAGTGTATGTTTTAGTAAACGTTGTACGTTACTCTTGGAAATTAGAAAAATTCTTGCTCCTCATCTGCAAAAGAAGAGCCGTAAATTGAGATCAGTTACAGGACTGGATTAAATAGCATAACTGGTGAGTAATTTTTAAAACTTCTTTATTTTATACTGCTGTATAACATTGTAATTTATTCGTGAACCAATGTTCCCCTCCGCAGGGTCGATTTTTGTCACTTCTTCGGTCACATTTCGATATACCGCAGTAAGGTTATAACGCAGGGGTGAAGCATGTCCCCCAACAACCATGTTATATCAGGCTTCTGCTGTACTCCACAACTATCCTGTTATTTAAAAATTATTATTATTTATTATTATTATTATTTATTTTTTTAAATAATAATATGAGGTGGATGCCTAGATTCTGTCCTGCAATTACCACATTGCCTATATTTCACCTATAGTAAATACCCATAATCAAGTGTTGTTAGTATGTATCTTAATTTTACCCCAAATTCTTTAATTGGAAATTGACAGTATGCATCATGAATGTTGAATTGCAGGTGTTGCTATGGGTATTGCTGGTTCTGATGTGTCCAAGCAAGCTGCCGACATGATCCTGTTGGATGACAATTTTGCATCTATTGTTACTGGTGTAGAAGAGGGTCGACTTATCTTTGACAACTTGAAGAAATCCATTGCTTACACTCTCACATCCAACATTCCTGAGATTTCACCTTTCTTGGCATTCATTCTCTGTGACATTCCACTGCCCCTGGGAACAGTCACTATTCTGTGCATTGACTTGGGAACTGACATGGTAAGTTTCAGTTTCTTTTACATTAGGAAGTATTCTCTTTCCCAGCATTTTACTAAACAAATCATAAGTTTACTACCAAGCCTTACTACATTTGAAATATTTAAGTATTAAAAATCACATCTGAAGACCTGATTATTTCATTCGTAAAGAAATGTTTGAAATGTAGGATCATTGAAATGTACAATAGTTTTTCAGAATTCAGAGTACTTGATTAACGGTTTTTGGTAGTAAATTAATGACAGAATGAAATCAAGTTCAAAATAGTTATATATTGCAGAGGAATGTTTATCATTTTTCATACTCTTCCTAAGAATTAAAAACAGAAAAAACTTTAGGTGTAACAGATAAGTTGTTCTTACCGTCCATGAATAATTAGATTAATCCAAAAGCTGAAAATTTTCAAAACATTTTAATCTTTAGATTTATAATATTAAGGATTTGTTTATTCAGTTACTGTTTCTTCAGATGGTATAGTTAAAATTACTATTATCTTTGGATCTCTTTTCTTATTTTGGTTATCAAGATAACTTTTGTAATAAATTTATCAAAATTTTATTTTAGATTTTCTCTTAAAATTCATATTGAACAAACGTTATAATTACAACTTTCTCATTGTAAATGAAAATGCTAATACGTATTTTATGGACTATAAGATGCATCTTTTTCTTTGATGTTATCTTAAAAATTCAACACATTTTTACAAAATTTTACATATTCTTACCTGCTTAAAGAAGACATTTTTTATGACAATATATTAACCTCATCCAATGTCAAACATTAAATGCCTTCCTGGATGCCTGTCTGCATATCATAAAAAATTTGTATCCCAGTTGTGACATTTATAATGACTGGATCGCCAAGTCACCATTCCATCTTTGTTAAGTTTGCCATGTTTTTCATGTAACTCCTAGTAACATATTATAGTGGGTTATGTACTCTATTGAAATATTTATTATTTTACTTGTATTCTACAGGCTTATATGAACAAACTAACATGATTTATGACGTTTACATATTATAAATAACATTACATCCTAAAATTAGACCATTTTGCGGTTTTATTTGTTTGAAATAAACTTTGGTGATTCACATTCTATAGTATTCCTGTTATTGAAACTGATTTTGTAAATTAAATATACCATAATATATTGTTTTTTCTGAAAAAATGCTTGAAAATTATGACACATCTTATGGTCCGATAAGTACAATAATAACATTTAAAATTAATTAAAGTAAATCAGCCAAATTCGTCACATAGTATTGAAAAATATAATCAGTTAATTTGAATGATATACCATATTTCAACTTCACTTCAACTTTTAGAAATGTACTCCTAATATCTATAGGATAATTCTCAACTTTGTTGTTAATTGTAAAGTACCAGTGTTAAATTACTTCTTTTCTAAATTTTGTTATCAATTCTTATGTGCAAGCCAGTTTCTTGATCATGCTTATTCATGTTATGAAGTTGATAAGAAAAACTTAGGTTAATGTTCTTTTTTGCACTCACGACTAATTCTTTACCTCCGTACTCAGGATGGTATTTCTGGGTATAAATTGTAGTGGGCAATGTTGTCTGCTATTGTAGCAGTATTATTAGACTACTGGTATTACTACATAGACAGTATTGTTACAAAATTCGAGATTTCAATGCAGTTATTGGCAATTCTACATGGGGCGATTTATAAGATTATTCTCTAACTAACATTTTACAAAATGATCTGTCAAACAAAATTAACAAAAAAGTTAGGAATTACTGAATTTAGATAACTAGAATTATGTTCTATTGTTATAGAAATAGATTTCTTCAATGGTCTAGTTCAATGAAGTGTCTAGAGTAGCTTAGTATTATAGCCTTAGAATTTGATGTTAAATGTTTTAGGAATGTACTTTAACTATACTTTCATTACAGGCTGGAGAATTGTTTAATTGGTTTTATTTTCAAAGCACCAAGGATGCGGGATTGTAACACATCAGATGAGATATTATATTACAAATCAGTTGTTTACCATTCCTAATCCCCTTGACTCTGTCACATTCATTAATCCTATCCCAAATATCCTCTGCTTTTTAATTTTTCAACTCTTTTAACTTCTTCAATTGAGCTTATTGTTTCAACTAAAACTCATTTCATTCTTGAGTGAAGTTACTTTTAAATTAACTCTTTACATCATAGTAATAGTAATTAATGAAAGTAATGATGTGTTCTAGATGTAGCAAGGGTGTTGTTTTAATAGTGAACATAGACGGTGCATGGTTGCGGTGTTCTAATGCATGAATGTCCATTGTCTAGTGTACTAAATGTGATTATTTTATGTAAATATTATTTTATAATTTCTTTCAGTACATATTAATTTTCAGGTTTGCATTATGTTTTTTTTACAGTTGCTTTTAATGTTGTCATTGTTACATCAACCTATATCTTAACTATATGCATAACTCACTATAGCTAAATTTAATCATTTCTAGAATTTGAGTCATAAAATAAACAATAAACAATGTAGGAGAAGTATGCAATTACTCAGTACGCCTACGCTGGTTAATAAAAAGAAAAGTTATTGAGCTGCAAAACAACATAAATAAAATGGTTGAGTGAAGAATTGTTCTGAAGCTTTAATGTAACAATAGTAATGTGGAGTTTACTGTAGGCCTACTGGAATACAAAAAGTGATAGGATCTATTAGTGGATAAACAGTACTGTCTGTAGAGAAGTGTTTACTGACCTAACTACATCTAACGCAGAATAGACATTTTCAAATTACTGTATTCTAAATTTTTCTGATTATACTGAATTCTTTATCCATTCTATAATGGACAGGCCTAATAAAGTAGACTGCTATAGAAAAGTGTAGTGCATATAGTTAAGGTACTTCAAAACATACATTTCCAATTTATCCAAATACCATAAGGAGGATATTAACATAACAGATATTTAAAAGGAAAATAAATCCATTAGAAAATATCCCCATTTTGCCTTATTCTCAAAATTGTATATTGTGATGGGTACATAAATTTACTTAACTAATGAGTAATGACCAATAAAATTAAGAAACTGTGCAACCTACTTACGGTGCATTAAGTAGCTGTTTGTTGAATTATACATAATTTAAGTAGACTGTTTTTCTTCAGTTAATAGCAGCAAGATATGTTTCTGCACATGATTAACAGCATGAATACAGATTTGAGTATCCATAATCCTAAAAAGTTAGTCATATAATCTACATTGTGTATTTTCTGCAGATAGTGGAATGATGATTACCATCTCATTGATTTTGAGGAGCTCTGCCTTTCTTCTGTTAGATGCAATATTTTATTTACTGCCATTCTCTGGTTCTTCAAGATTCGGTTATGACTCTTTTCAGATATCTTTTCAATTGCCCCATTGATGATGAATAGTTCCTGCTCTGTTTTCCATTGACCAGATTAATATTCCACTTTATCTTGTAATTTTGTATTTATTTCAGCATTATTTATATTTGCATTAACTATGTAGGCCATATTTCATATTAGGTTAGGGTATCAATTTATCCCGCTTTTCCTGGGACAATCCCTTTTTTGGCAAAATGTTCTGCTGTCCCAAAAGTCTTATTGGGGATACTTAAATGACCCACTCTTTTATTCCAATTGGCCAGTGTATTTCACGCTACATTAATGAAAGTTGCAATAGTGAAGGCCTTGCTCATTTCAAAACAGACTTCGTTGGGGTTTCATATGCTGACTTTTATGACAAAAATATCAGAAGAAAATTAATTTCTTCATTAAATACGTACAAGTTTAAAGTACAGTGACAATAGGTATCTACTTATGTGGAATAAAATATCTACATCGGTCTGCAGAAGAAATTTAAGAAGACATTTAAGTTATTTGGGAAAATTTGTGTACGCGAGACAAAGGTAAATTTTGAATAGTCACCAAATTGTGTGGATGGAATTTTTGTCCCCTTTTTTCCTCTTACGGACCCAGGTTTTTCCCAAAAAATTGTTAAATGACCCATTTTTATACAAACATTGTAAGCAACATGTGAATATAAGAAAATCAAATAAGCTATAATATGGTGTAAGCAACATGTGAATTTAAGAAAATTAGACATGCTAAAATATGGTATAAGCAGCAAAAAAAAAAATAAATAAAAAATGTGAATTGGTTATTATTTCCACTTACAGTGCCTAGACATTTTGTGAATTGTGCCAAACTTTTTCCAGAAATTAGTACATATAAAAAAATAAGAGCTTATTGTATTTGGATAAACCTCAGATATTATATAGCCTATTTCATTGAGGACATTTTGCTCCTTAAATTAAAATAAAACAAATATATTATACTGAAAATAGAGTATGTTTGGTTGATGTAACTTATTAATCGATGTGTGTGTCTTAATCTCTTTTTATAATCATCAGGTGCCTGCCATTTCCTTGGCCTATGAAGAGGCAGAATCAGATATAATGAAGCGAAGGCCCCGTAACCCTTTCTTAGATAAGTTGGTCAATGAAAGGTAACTGCATCCAATTCCCATATTCCATTCTGTAAAATCAAGTTTTCTGCAGAGTATTTTTATCATTGCTCCTGTTTTTATTCGCTGCCTCGTGTGTTTCTCTTTGCACATTCCACATTAAAAAAGATTTTTTTTTCAAAGAGTTTTTATATATTTGCAACCGCTGGATATTTTACAACTCAATTTACACGTACGGTACCAACAAAATTATAGGAAAGTATTAATGCTTTTTAAGTTATGGCATTCTTCATAATTTATTCTTGTTTCTGTAGATAGTTCCATGTAGCATGATTCTGAGTAAGTAGGTACATCATTTACTTTTCATTAAACCTAACGTAATTTTTCTTAATGATATCTTCAACTCATATGGTGTGGTAAGTTGATTTCTTGGTAAGTTTGTTTCATAAACATTATTTCTTTATTATTTTTTTTAATTTATTCACTTTTATTGTTCTCTTTTTTTATTGCAAATATAATGCAAATTTTTCTAGTCCTTTTTTTTGCACCTTAAATCCACATCCAAATCCCTTTTCACTTTGTGAATGTGTGATGGAATTTTTCTCAATTGCTTTGCATTTCAGCAGCCTTCCATTTGGAATCTTCATATTTATTGATTTGGAATTATGTTTTAGCATTCACCTTTACAGATGAACTTTCAATTTGCAGGATGTCCATAGAGTTCAGTTCTGTTTCCAAGAATTAATCCCATTTTTCTGCAAACACAGCATTAGTTTAATTTGCACTAATATTCCAGCTTTTTTTAAATTCCTCTGAAATGGTACAATTATTGACAAAACTTCCAAAGTAGCAGTATTTATATCTGTTAATTTACATCTTTATGTCATGGTTAAATAGAGAGAGAAAGTTTTTCTCTAAGATTATTAAAATAAATAAATAAAATGGCTTGTTAAATTTGCACAAAGATGGGAAAACCCTTTGCTAGCTTCGGTTAGTACATTATTTTACCATCCAGGTTGTGGTTTGAAATATTGGAGTAATAAAACTAATATCCCAACATGGATGGAAATATTGTGTATGAAGCCTGATTAACTATTCTGTAAAAATAACGATCCAAGTTTTTAAAAAGTAATTAAATTAAGAAAATTTATACAATAACACTGGTGAGGTATTTCAAATTCTGACAACAGCTCTATCTTAGATGAATGTCTTGCTTCTAGCCAGTTGAATGGATTCAGTAAATCCAACTTTAAGCTTCTACTAGCTTGAAGTTACTAAATCTATTAAGCTCTTTGGAAGCTTGAGAGATTTTCATCTATTATAAGTGTTAGGAAAATCTCAAGACTCTATAGACTAGTTTACATGATGATAGTAGGTTCCGTAACCACTTTTATGAACTAATTACACCCATTTCCTTCAAAACTATTTCCCATTCAACCACACGTTTCATCTCATTTCTGAAGTTGAAATCCCACGTACACGTTTGAAACACAGTTTCCTCACTTCCCCACTCATTTTATGAAATGCAAACAAGCTAAATATGCGTAAAATATCAAAATTACTATTATAGTTTCGTGAAAAGTTGGAATCAGCCAAAACTGCCTAGTGTCGTAGCTCATTGTCGCCAGTACATCTCGCGCTTTCGCTTTCAAGCAAAAAACAGTTGCGAAACTTAGTTATGAAACCTAATTTCGCCATGTAAACTAGCCTTATCTTATATTAGAAGCAGGCTTATACTGAAAAATCATTTTTATAATATATAATATAGTGTAGCATCTAAAAGCTCAACATTTTATTCTTAAAAATGTTAAACATACAAACACTATTATACTAATTTTGAAAATAAATTCTACAATTTTGCCATAATTTACCTTGCTTATTTGCAAAATATTTGTTTGAATAAATCTCAAATTGTCATAGTTCTTTATCTTGTGATGTAAATAATATTAATTAAGCTGTTGGGGTAACATTTTTGCATGAATCAAAATTTTGCTCAAATTGATTAAAAATAATAGTTACTGGAAGTTATTTGAAATTTCAATTTCCTGAATTCATCTTCAGATGTTACACTAGCCAGCTTCACTAGTTGCTATGCCAGAAGTGTGAAATTTAAATTGATCAGATGATTCAACTAACAAAAAAAATCTTAGATCAGATTTGCTGTTCTCACAAACAAAAGTTGAGTCATTTGGTGACATACATGTAATAAAAGAGTTTCATTTTACCTTGTGTTTACAGCATGTCTCTCTGTTTGTATGATCATTGGTCATGAACTTCAATTGCATACAAAAATGGAACTCTCCTGGCTATTTTTCACCTTACAATATTTTTTATTAATTTTTATTATTGTAGTGCTGTAGATGATTATTTTGCTTAGTTGTAGTACTAGCTTTAGCTGATTCTATTTTTATTCTCCTTTTGAACTTTTTTATATATGTTATAGACATGCACTTTTTAAAAGTTGATGCTTAGATTCATGTTGAATCATTACCCTTCTTTAGGTCCCTGCTATCTCTCTTGCATATGAACATGCTGAGTTGGATATTATGAAGATTCCACCGAGAAACCCTCAAACAGATAATTTACTGAATTACAGGTAGTTTCTGCTCGATTGGTATCGGAGATTGGCTCAAAGCTATGGACAATTAACTTTTATCTATGCAGCAGTATTAATGACAATAATTCTTTTATTAGAGCTCTCATATTATTTGTAATATCGTATGTATTAATGAAATATTGTTGCAATTGTTAGTGTATTTTAGGATGTTATTAGCTTAAGCAGTGTACTAATTAATGACTGATTAATAGAAAATTGCAATCCCACCTGCCACGGTAATCCACCTTGAAGTCTTTACATTCACATGGATATAGAATATAGACCTCACATAGAATATAGAATAGGCTTCCATTAGGGAATTAATATAGAGACCATTGAATGTAAAGAGTTTCAATTATGTTTCTGCCTTCCTTATATATTTGTTAGTGCCTGCACATTGCCGCCTTAAATGTTTATTATTTTGTACCCTGCAATTGTTGTGTCTTGCATATTTGTAGTTATTGCTACCCCAACCCTGAGTGTCTGTGTTTTTTGTGTTTTTAATTTATTTACTTTGGTTATTTCATCATGTTGCGCCATTTTGTTAGGTCCCCGCCATTTCCTTGGCCTATGAAGAAGCAGAGTCCGATATCATGAAGCGTCAGCCTCGAAATCCTTTCACAGATAAACTCGTAAACGAAAGGTAAATTACGACTTCCCTCTGATGATGTGTACTGGGTTCTCTTGATGGTGTCGGTGCCTCCTATCTCTATAATATTTCCACTTGGGAGGAAGAACGCTTGCATCATACCGTTTGATGCATGCGTTCATACCACCCACCCCTTTCAAACTTCTGTTTTCCTGCAAACATTTGTCGTTGATTTGCATTCCGTGTCTGTTCGTCATGTTGGCATGTTATGTCCAGGTAAGTAAGTAACACAATTGGATTATTTTCTTCTTTTTTTTTATATTACCTCCGTTTATGCTACCCGAACCACTTTTGGTTTGGTTTTTGTCAACACGGTTTTTGTCATTGCTTCCCCCTTTTCTCTATTGCTTTTCAGCATGTTTTAAACAAAAAACCATACACGTATGCCTTTTGTCCTGTTTTTATCTTGCACATATTCCACCCTTCACTCCAAGTTATCCTGAATTCTGCCTGCCAAGCAAAACTCTTCACTTCTACCTTTCTACTATTCTTATTCTGGAATCAGCCTGGTGCAGCTAAGATCTAGCTAAGAGAAAAAAAAAAATTAAGTTGGGAAGTGATCTCTGCATGTATTTGACTAACTTTCTACTGTATTACTACTCACTGCAACTCTATAGGTGCCTGCTATTTCTCTGGCTTACGAAGCTCCAGAGTCTGACATAATGAAACGCCAGCCTCGTGACCCATACAGGGATAATCTGGTGAATCGCAGGTGGGTGACTCGGTCTTGCATAGCTGTGTGTCATAGCTGGCCCACAACGGACTAGCCGAAACCTCAGTGTGCCTGCACGTCTTTGCACGGCCTTATATACCTGGACCATTTCCTTCTTTCAAGCTGTTCATAAAGGCCAGTTATTCATCACCAAATTGGGACTATAGTATTAATATTAATAAGATAATTTTAATTTAACTTTTGCCAAACTTATGCTTATTATTGTATTTATCTTGTGTTTAGCAAATTCATATACTTTGACTTGGGTAAAATCTGGCAGGTTTATTGTACTATAAATAGTACGTTATGCAACAAGCCTATAATGACATTTATTAAGATACAAGTATGTGTATGAAACAAGCAATGCGAGTTTCATAATTTTCATATGAGTATCTTAATGACCATTATGGGCAAATTGCATATAACTGTTTTTGTTTGACCATAATTAGTCTAAATGTTTTAAGTTTTGAGATTTTATATTCACTCAAACAAGCCATCATTGACCTTCATGTCAGCTGATTGTAGTAGTTCTTATCTTCTCCAACAGAGGCAGCACATAGTGCCAGTCAAATCGAAGCTTCCTTTTGCTCATTTTCTTGAAACAACAGAATTTTACAACATGAAATGGATTTATTTTAGTGTGATATTAAAATTAACATGAACAGAATTGATTTTATTTTAAGTACAGATTTTTTCCAGTTGCTTGTCTCAAAGTTTCGTGATCATTCCGTGTTCAGTAATAATCAATACCGCACCAATTTCGAAATAGAAAACAGTGTCAAAATGAGTAACATTATACACCATTACATCACACGTAATAAATTTATTATAATATGGTCGAACAAAATTTGTAATTATTGTTGATCATAGCTGACTGTTTCTATTGACTGATGAAAAACTGGCCTATATGTATGAATGTTCCTCATGTAAAACAAGCAGAAGTTACATGCAGAAAGACTCGCACGACAAGTCTATTGAAGCTGTGCACGACTCACAGTAAATTTACACTGTAGAAAGCTTTACTACTTATTAAATTCTCACTGTACTGGGGGTTGTTGCCATATTATATTGCATTGTTTATATATGTGAGTCTTCTTGCAGGTGTAAATGTATTGGGAGACTGGATTAGTGAGATATGCCAGTCCGTTGTCTTGATTGTAATTTGAGAAAAATTATTAACTTTATAAATGCTCTTCATATAAAGTTAATATATTTGTATATAACGTGTAAATAAGAAAAGTAAGGCATGTGCTGATCATAGCAAAATGTGAAAGTCCATAGTTAGTTCTGATGATATAACTGAGTTCGCTGTACTTTTAAATTAATTTTTTCATTTTGTTATTATTTCGCTGAATTGGAAGACTATACATCTTATATGTTATTTGTGTGAAAGTGATCGAAAGGATGGCAGAAGTTTTTATTTAATTTTAGTAAATTTTCATTTGTATCCTCACCACAATATCCAAATAAATCATACTAAAAATTGTTAGAAATGTGTAGATTTTAAAAAGAGTAATGCCATAAGTTCTAAAGACTATTTATGTAGTCAAAAAACTTCATCCAAATTCTTGTAAAACACAATCGTGTGTTGGCTAGCATTCTTGTTAAAATAATATTGTATCACACATGATGGTTTCAGATTATACTCTTTAGGGGTAAATTTTTATTGAGCAGCTATCAAAGCCTAGTTTTTAGCTGTTTTTTGGTTATTAAAAAATTTTCAGTTATATCTCACTAAAGAAATTGTCATTTTCTTCAGTTATATCTCACTACAGAAATTTTCATTTTCCTCTAAAGTGTACAATGTGAAATACAACTGAAAATTCATGAATAAATTTGTACCATCATAGTGTAAAGTAAAACCCTGATAATAAAATTAGCATCTAATGTAACTTATTCTCACTACATTGTAGATGTGTAAGGTCTATAGGGGTACTAAAACCCAGAAAAACTGAGTTTGATTCCCATAAAAGGTAAATCTCTTCAGTGAAATATAATTGAAAGTTTGGAAAACTATATTTTTCAGATGATTGTAGGGCACAAGACTCTTTTCAAGATCTAAAATTACTCTTGTAAAAACTACATTACTTATTTAACCCTTGCTGAGCAGAAAATGGTTATATTCATCAGTGGCCAACTGTCCACAATATTACGTTCATTCTAGTATAGAGCCATCTTCCACATCTGAAGTGAACTAAAACAAGCAGGCTTGTTCGTTTGTGACTTCTAGAGTCTTCTTGGTAAACTACATTGAGAAATAATTATGCTAATTATTGGGAATTAGACCTCAAGCTTCTCACGCCACAGATGTATCCATATTCTGCTCTCGCACTGGGTTAAATCCTTAATAAAGGATCGGTGTTGATTACTCATGATGGTTTCACAGGCTATAAGCCAAGTAAAAGGTTATACAGTGAAATCTCCGTACAACGATTACCGATATAACGATAATACTCTTTATAACGTTAAAATATTTTGGTCCCGGCATACTTTCCATTAAAATAATGTAAAATTCCCCTCGGTTTTACGATACTCTTAATAACGATAAACCTCCCCACTACGATTACATTTAGAATACCCGTAAATACATTTTCCTCGGTACAACGATAAAAATAGATCGTGAAAGTCCAAATCATGAACTCCCCCGCCTCGTTTTAAGGGTGGAATCGCCTTCCTTGACCTTGATCGTGCTTCACCCTCGCTCAAGTGCACAATGGAGTAAACCAGTTGCCTGGTCGCCAGTCAGTGCCTGCACTGCACGGCAAGTTTGTTTGGTGGTGTTCGCGTATTGTTGTGCTTCTCTGTCAGCATGGCTTCTCGCAAACAAATTAGTATGCAGCAGAAATTAGCTGTAATTAAAGACATTGACGCAGGCATGAAACAAACTGCAACATCGAAAAAGTACGGGCTTTCGGAATCTACGGTGTCGACTTTCTTAAAGAAAAGGAATGAGATCGAGGAAAAACTCAATTCAAATGCCGTGGATCCTACTAGAAAACGAAAGAAAACGGCAACATTTATTGACTTGGATGCTGCAACCTTGGAATGCTTCAATGAAAAAAGAACTTTAAACATTCCAATAAATGGACCGTTGATTTGTAGTCAAGCTAAGAAGTTTGCTACCATGCTTGGTGTGGAGGACTTCAAGGCTAGCAATGGGTGGCTTGTCCGCTTTAGAGACCGCCATGGCATAACTTTTAAGTTAATTCAATGGGAAGAGAAATCTGCACCAACAAATGACGCAAATCTCTGGTGCAGTAATGAAATGAAAAAAAATTACTGAGAAATATTTGCCAGAAGATATTTATAATGCTGACGAGACTGGGATGTTTTACCAGCTTCTTCCTGAAAAGACAATGTGTTTGCTCATAAGTTAATGTAGCAATTTAAGGGTGGGGTGAATACAGTACAGTATAGCAGTTCTTGTGTAAAAATTCTTTATTTCCTTAAATACTTAAAGCATTTCAATTATTGAAGTTGTTTCCTACATATACTACCAATATTTGAACATTTTTTGTAAATTCTCGATATAACAATATCTCTCTCTACAACAATATTTTTTTCTGGTCCCTGCGAAATCGTTGTATCGAGATTTCACTGTATTGCATCCAAGCTTTTGGTCGCTGACATCTCTGCGGCCTTCCTCAGGGAAATGAGTGTAGAATAAGGGAAGAGAGAGCATATATGTTTTTTAGTGAAAATGAAATTTTGTGATTGGAGGAGTGCTTTGACCCATATTATTAACCTTTATTTTTCACTCCTGATATGGACCGATTGCATCGTCAGTGTTTACAATCAACAAAATTCCTTCATTCTGATTGGCCGATACACTCCAATCCATTTCCTCCAATCACAAAATTTCATTTTCACTAAAAAACATATATAAGCTCTCTTTTTTTCCCTTATTCCACACTCATTTCCCTGAGGAAGGCCTCTGAGATGTCAGCGTCCGAATGCTTGGATGCAATAAATCCTATTACTTGGCTTATAGCCCGTGAAACCATCATTAAAAATAAAACTTGTCATTCAAACATGCTTTTGCCTTCCTTTCTAAAAGAGCTTATGATACAGACTATCTAAACTGGCACTAAAAGTAATCTAAGAATTTTTACTTCTGTGTCTGTTTGAGATGTCTGCATAATAGTGTAGTTCTGCAGCAATGTCTGGTATTTGCACTTCACACTCTCATATAGATGCTTACGTATACAATGATGTGTTTGTCCAAATTGTGTTGTGTCACACTTGGTGTTAGTGTGCAATTTGATTGGTGATCTGGATAAAGACATATCTCCCTAATTCAGAAATGTAATGTTGCGCCTATTGAAAATGGTGTATGTGGATGTGTGTTTGTTTTTTCTGTCTTTCATATGATTATGAATGTGACAAATTTTCAAATGTTTTAAGACACAAGCAAAGATAATCTTTTAATGTTGTGCAAATTGAGCCACTCACACAAGCATGCCATATGTGCCTCGAGTTGATAATGTGAGTATTAACATTTTAATGATGTACAATTGAAAATGCAGTGTCACTTCAGTTGAATTTAAATTTGTTGCAATATTAGGCTACAATAGATTTAACATCAATTTTGTTTCACACTATTTTCACGTTGGCTATTGAATGAGATTTTGTAAGACATTTCTAAATAGTGTATTCTTTGGTTCAGCATTTTAAATCTTATATTGAAAATGAATTTTAATCTCATACAACATTTTCTTACGTCTTTCACTGGAGATATTGCAATAGTGCAGCATCCTTGCGTAACACCTCCTGTGGTTTATTACTTCTGAATGTATTAAAGTATAAAGTTTTTAACTAAACATAATTATCGTAAGTAGAACTTACCCCAATTAGAACATATGTTTCGATAAGTTTCCCTTCCCCGTCATCATCAGCTGAGCTCTACTGACAAGTTTGCTTCTCTGTCCATCAGATATCATCCAGGTTGTAATTTGAAAATGAGGTCATTGTTCTTAGAAATGCCAAAATTTATAAGTGTATCTTTGATTTTTTTTTTTTTGATTGTATTCTTTTCCCGAACATTTAAATCATGTGGTTTCTGAACACATTTTTTCAGTAATTTTGCCTCACTGTTGATATCATGAACTGTAGACCAGAGATGATGAGCCCCTGCAGATTTTCTGTCTGTTGGTATTTAATATTTCTCATGTGTTCCTTGTACCTTCGATTTAAATTCCTTTTCGTTTTGCAAATGTATGCCTGAATTATTACTTGGTGGAGTTTTGTTTTTCATGCCTGATCTTGGGAGATTATATTGTACTTACTGATAGGAGCCAACATGATATCCAGTTCTTTGGATTTAAAAAAAATGTATGATGCATTAAAGAATTGAAAGTGAATTTCTTAAAAGTTAATTCATCTTTAGGATTGCTCAGAGTGGTATTTTCTTTGCGCTTTTGGTTTTCAGTGCTTGAGTACTTTAAAGCCTATTATGTAATACTGATACTTCACAATGTTTTCCCAATTTAATTAAAAAATATAATTTGCACTTAACATTTGTTTAGAAGGGCACCCCCTCCCCTAAAATGATACTAGGGAAAAGTATATTATATTTGCCTGATGTTAAGTATTACTTTTTCAGAAACAATTGAGTGTAAATTTACGGTAAAATAAATTTTTGTTCAGGTCAGACCCTCACGCCAATAATGACATTAATAACTAACTGACAATCATCAAGTGCCATTGTATTAACTGAATAAGATGGAAGTTATCAAAGGAACATGTTTTGTTATAGAATATGTTCAAGCAAGTATTTTATGAAGGAAGCATTTTTAAGATATTACTGAAGTTACACTGTATTTGTTATAAAATTGTTCAACAGGGGAAGAGCAAAAGCCAAGTAATCTCAGGATTCTCAATATTTAGGACATCCATAATCCTGTAGCATACCATATTTTATGAAATATGGGTAGCTCTAGAATGTGTGTTATATGCTTTATTTATTGCTAGGTAGACCATTTAAACCTAACTAACAAGTATATAGCTTGAAATTACAGTACCCGGTATTTTCAAAATTATAATTCTACCATCACATACTGTACAAAGTAATGGGCTTGTCTAAGTAGGCCTACCCTTATGTAGGTACCCCATACGAAACAGTGGCAGATCCAGGTGAGGGGCTGTAGGGGGAGCACCTCCCCCCCAATTGTTTCTTTTTTCACCGAGTTGACTTATTTAATCGTCGAAAGTAATTACCTAACAGAATAACATTCATATGTAATTAAATACAAAATAAAATGAAATAAAAAAAAAATCATTTATGTATCAATCAGTATTCGCCCTATTTCAACAAGATGATTGTAAAATGCAAATTTGTGTCAGATGCTTAGACTAGCTGTGGCAATCCACAAGACAGCAATTGAGTTCCTGATCTTGAATAAATTGTTATTATGATAAAAATTATTATTTGGTTTCTTGTGAACTATTTCACACCAGCACTTACTTTAATTTGGAGGTAAAAAGTTTGGTATTTGATTAATGATTTTAATTTTTATGTAGGCTAATATCTAAAACTGACAATTTCTCTACAGAACTAAAACGTGGGGCAAAAAAGAGAGTCTGCTGAGAAATTTAAAGGAATCACCTAGAGGAACTAAGAACTCTTAATTATATTAATGAACTTGATTTATTAAAAATTTCTGGAGGAGAAACCCAGACCCCCCTTGTTTTGTTTTAGATATTCCATACTTCCATGTCCTCAGTAATTGCAAACTTTTGTTTATGTCAGCCCCTCCATTAAAAAAGTCCTGGATCTGCCCCTGGATCCTGGTATGAAAAGACCTTAGTATTGATACTCCAAATTATTGTAGTACCATGTATTTACCGTTGGTTGTAGGTTGAACCATGTTTCCAAATAAAGTAATTTGTAGGAAGAATGTCATGAAGTAAGCCTATTCATAAGAAAAGTAGGTAGACTTTGCTATTATTTTTATAATATGAATAAGCCTCTTATGGACTGTTTCTGAAGAATGAGCTATGAATTCAATGACAGTGGACTCTGTAAATTTTTGGTTTCATAAATGCAGTGAGATTCCTGAAATCGGAGTTCTATACACTACTTCCCTTATTTTTATTACTATCCTGAACCCAGGTTTCGATGAGCCTCCTCATCATTTTCAACAGTTGAAACCAGGGTTCAGGTTAGTAATAAAAATAAGGGAAGTAGTGTATATAACTCATTTCACTATTATTGTTTCATAGTAAAAACTTCCCTGTATAAACTTTCTAAAAATTTCTGGATCTGTTGAACAGTTTCTTTTCATGGCTGTCAGTAGCTGAAATCAGTTTATTATTGTTTTCATCACTGCCTGCTAAAATCATATGATTTATTGTTCTCTTGCACATGACTAGACAATTTTGAATAGAAAATGCTAAAATATCACTGCAGGATAAACATTTGAAAACCACAATAATTTTTTAAACAACAAGTTTGATACTTTTCATGAAATGAGCCCAAGTTCTAAGAAGTCCTCTTCTGTTTACTGTACATAGTTTATCATACTAATTACTCTTCCATTTGAAGAACATTTTCTGCATATTCTAAATCATAGCTAGAGTTTCAGCATCGTACTCCAGAAATTCTACTTGCCAGTCCATTTCACATATGCAATACTTATAAATTGTTGGTTCCATATTTATATCACAGAGAAGAAACGGTTTACGGTGAGACTTACAAAGCCATTAGGTTGTTGAACGTCATGAAATCCAATTTTCAGAAAATACAGGTTCTATTGAAAACATATATATAATTTCAGAAACTTGCTGTTTGAGCTTATGTTTTTAAATATAAGTGCAGAACATCAACTTGAAAACAAGGAATAAGTAACCTGGAAAAAATGTTTCCTCTGATTAGACAAGCCTCATTGAATATATCTTGCCAACAATTAGATAAATAATTGTATAAATATTGTACAGATTATGTATTAAAATTTAAAACATTCAACTTCACATAATTATTATAAGTAAAAACTTACTAAATTAGAACATGTTTCGATGGTTTCCCCCATCATCATCAGATCAGCTGATCAGGTGAGATCAGATCAGCTGGTGATGATGGGAATTCCATCAAAATGTATATTCTAATTTGGTAAATTTTAACTTACAACAATCATATGAATTTGAATGTTTTAAAGTTTAATATAATATTGACACTTCAAAATGTTTTCCTGGATAATTTAATCAAATATTGTACAGAGTTATTGTATGGTACAAGAAACACCGTATCATACACAGTGGTATTATAAACATACAGCTATGGGTGTGAACTTAAGTAGATGGTGGTGATTTGATTGCCGTAGTGTACTAAATACTAATTTTTGAGTTTAATAACACTTTCTTTATTTTTATGCTGGATTACAATGTACTGGCTCTTTACTTTTCTCCTGTCTAATGTACTGAAGAAATTGGAATGTTAAATGGAATTGGAGAAATAATTCTAAAGCTATCTTTAAAAGTTAACAAACATCTATTGTGCTTGCTGAAATCATATTTACTAGAAAGAAGATTTTTAAAGTAATTTTTCATTAAGAATTTGTAAAGTAAGGCTTAAAACAAATAATGATATTTCAAATAATATTGTTCAAATAAACATTAATATATGAGCACCGAATCCAAAGATTGCTTATCACTGAGCACCAGTAGTTGAGTAAGTGTGTTTTCTTAATGTATGATCTTTTTCTTTGCCTAGACTTACTTTGTCTCTAATCACAGGCTCATCTCCATGGCCTATGGACAAATTGGCATGATTCAAGCTGCTGCAGGATTCTTCGTGTACTTTGTCATCATGGCAGAAAATGGTTTCCTACCTTTGTCACTCTTTGGCATCCGAAAAATGTGGGATTCAAAGGCTGTAAATGATCTGACAGACTCTTATGGCCAGGAATGGGTAAGTTTTTATTCATATTAATTAGGTAAAATATCATAATCATTCATGGAAAATTTATCATGAGTTGATGTTTGAACCTAGGAACGAACTTAAAATGTTTCTCATTGGTAGAGCTTAACATATTGAGCACAAGTTCAATGTCTGTGTCAAGACAAATTTAACATTTTAAGAAAGAAAATTATCCTCATCAGCAAAATAATACAAAAAATGGGTGCTAAGTTGTGAGAACATGTAACCCTCCAATAGATAGTTAAGAATAAATTTCTTTCTTTTAACTCTAATAATGTTTATAGATCTTGAGAGGTTTAAAGTATGATTGTATCAACTTGAGTAGGCCTAGTTCCTATGTTTTGTTCAAGTCACCTTAGGTAGAAGGTCATGGGTTCAGTCTATTGAATAGTTCTTCTTAATTGTAATAATGTTATGAAGTCTTAGTGATGTCTTTTGGGCATGACTGAGTAGTTTCTGTTTGCAGTTAAAAAATTAATACAGCCGCTGCACACTAAGCAGAAGTTCATGGGTTTGATTCTTAGCTCATGACCAGTTATTCTCTAAACACTGTTATTTAGTCTCATTAACAAGAAATGCTTTTAAATATTGTATAACACTAACTATATATAGTCAAGCTTGGTTAAATTCAAAATCATGAATAACTTGAATTTTTAACATGATCCCTTATCATATCTATAAAAATATTACTAATCCAAAATCGTGAAAAATTCATTTTTTTTTTTTCTGGTCCCTTCAGCTTCGAATTATCTGAGTTCGACCTTATTACCAACAGGCTGGTTGCAATTTGACTTGGGTATTTAGTGTCCTCGAGTTTTGAAAGGGGATGAACTCCAGTTTGGGCTCTTGTTCCTGCATTTGTTGTTTGTTTCTGAATAAAGTTTGCGTTTATCTGGCATGAGTGGTTACAATATTTATGTACAAAGATGTATTTACAATTTTTACATTATTTACAATTTGTTTGAGCTGCTCCTCAATGTCAACAGTTGCGCATCTACTACTAAAGTCATGCAAATTCCTAAGAACCTAATAATAAATTGGAATTGTACTTGAAGGCGTTTCAGGAATGTGAGTTGTACACGAAGATTTAAATGAGCCTTAATAGTTTCTGGATAGTTCAATGGTAGATTAATAATCTGTACATAAGCAAAATATCTTGGACTCGGTTCTCAATTCATGACAAATTTTCATCTGAAGATTATGATCTAATACTCATCGACCAGTTAATACTGAAATACCATATTCTATGGAAGAAAAATTTGTTTTAAATGGGTTTACTGGACCTTCTTGGCTTGTTGGACTAAACCCATTCTCATCCCAAATATTCCTCAGGTCTGTAGGTGTCTAGAGTAAGATTATCAGGGGTCCTTGTTTCCTTAGGACAGTCCGATTTATCTTCCTGTTTCCAAATAAAATTTACTCCTGGATTTTCCTTGGATTAACTTTAATGTCTCTGGATAACTATATATATATCTCCCTTAATCTTATATTTGAAAAAAAATCAAAACCCAATAACCATTCTATTATCTTTGGTTGAAGTGTGATTGCCTACATTATACCATAACAATGATTTTCTTCTCAATTAGTAGCGTGGATATTTGTCTGCCCTGTTTGTTTGTCTCTTTAATTGCTTTTTATTATTAGTATTGTACCACGCAAAAGTGATCTGAAGTGCAGTGTTGATTATTTTGTAGTCAGCAAAATTAATTAATTAATTTAAAAAAATATACATTTCTTGGTACATTTGTACCATGCAAATGTGATCTGACTAATTATTTTGTCGTCAACAAAATTATTAAAAAAAAAAAGTTTAATTCACTATTTCAATCTGTGGTTTTTAGCGAACAGTGATTTTCATTTGATATTCTAATATCTCAGAAAGAAACTGGAAGGTACTGTGATGTGTTTATGTTGATTTAAAATTTTTAAAATTATTCAGTTGTAGGCCTAATAATTAGTTTATTCTTATATTAAAAACATAAATTGCTACATGTTGTAGGAAATGAAATATAACTAAGCCATTCATTCTTGTCAAATAAATTACTTCCATAACATTTTCTAAGTGTCCCTGGATTTGTAGAAAAAAGTTGATAATCTTAGTCTGGATAAATTCCAGTACAGTATACGAAAATAATTGGAAATATTTATTTGAAGCTATGACGGTTCTGTGTTGCTCACTTACTTTTTAGCTTCTGAAAGGAAAATTTCAGTGGAATAGCTTGTTTTCATGAATGACTGTCATAACAAGAGGATATAATTCTTCATATTTTACATAAAACAGTACTCATACATTACATTGTATCAGTTCATATTTAATTAATTCTTCATGATTATAATTGTGTGTTCTTTTCAGACTTACCGTGACAGGAAGAAGCTTGAATACACATGCCACACAGCTTTCTTTGTGTCCATTGTGGTTGTACAGTGGGCTGATTTGATCATTTGTAAAACACGACGAAATTCCATTGTCCACCAAGGAATGAGGTATGTTCTTAAACCTGTGTATTGAGTTTTGTAAGCATAATTTCTATTTATACAGAAATGTATCACCTTGCAGTCAAGCTACAATTTTGATAAGAAATCTGATCAGTATTTCTTTCATAAAATACAAATTAGAAGGAAAAAAAAAAGCTATAGAATTAAAAGTGCATTAGACTATAAGTCCGAGTGTGGTTTTTCATATTTCTACATTCCGTTCTCTCTCATGTTATTATGACAAATCACGCTAATCAGTAATCATGCATGTCAGCACAACACACACACATACATTGTTACTATTAAAAGATCAGAATTATACGTTTCTGAAATTTGAGCGTTTTCAACTTGACAGTTTGTTTTTGAACATCTAAAGTCCATAGCTTAGATTGAAATTTGTGCTGGGAACCCCTGACTTCCACGTTGCTTGCTTTTGTACACACATTTCAAAGATCTATACTTACAGCCCCCAGAATCTCTTTTTCTCTTAAATACGTATATTCATATTCATATCTGACAAAATGTCTTCCAATTTTGCCTTCATGGATCAGATTACTAATTTTGGATATGTGAAAAATGTTAAGATAAAATATGAATAAAATTTTGGAGAACAATTTGTAATGGAAAACTGTTCTTGACTAATAAATATAGGTATATATATTACCAAAGACTGAATACTGTCACAGGGGCATATCCAAGATTTCTTTTCGGGAGGGGCTGTGATGAGCCTAACACTGTTATCACTTTGGCTCAGAAGTTCTTCTAAAAATGCCTGAAAAATGACCTTTAATATGACCTTTAATTTATGGAAATATGATGAAAATTTGAAAATATGAGTTAAGATTTCTGAATATAAATTTTAGAAAGGGAATATAC
This sequence comes from Ectobius pallidus, assembly GCA_964059195.1. Lineage (NCBI taxonomy): Eukaryota > Metazoa > Arthropoda > Insecta > Blattodea > Ectobiidae > Ectobius > Ectobius pallidus. Next base: position 89,593,793 of record CAXKWD010000008.1, read on the forward strand.
ACTAGTATATTAATTAACAATAATAAACAAAGGCCAAGATTTAAGTATTTTATGTTAGTACTTTTATTTTATTTTATTATGTTATATATTATTGTTATGAGTAATTAAAGTGGCCATATGTGCAACATATTAGCATTACTTAACATTTCGGGGGGGGGGGCTATAGCTCCCTCAGCCCCTTTCTAAATACGCCCCTGTACTGTCATGTCTATAGTGAACATTTAGCCCATCCAACTGATATACGTTTTTAATTATTTTTTCTTCTATTTTATTGATTTTACACTGAAAATTTACTGGCACATTTAAAATCCAATTTCAAGAACTATTTATCCAAATCATCATTAATATAGGCATACTGCTTAATTCTTATGTTACTCTCAGCCAAGATTTCTGAAGCAGATATTGAGAGAATTTTTTTTCCAGGAACTGGGCTCTGAACTTTGGTCTCATATTTGAAACTGCCCTGGCTGCTTTCTTGTCATACTGCCCTGGAATGGACAAAGGATTGAGGATGTACCCCCTGAAGTAAGTTAAAAATATAAAAAACTGAGCTTTAAATTCCTTCAGCTCATCCAGCCAAAAGGAATTGATGTGGCAGAAAATGTGTTGTTGATTTCCAGTGCATCTGCTTATGGTAACCAGGAATCTTTTAAGCCTTTATCCCACAGAGTGCATTTTTTTTTATAGTTCTCAATTTATTAATTGCTTAATTAATTAATATGTGTATACTACAGGGCATTAAAGTCATTACAATTTGGTGCTCGTAAATACATAATGAAACAAAATAGAGTAAAATTGTTCATTAAATCGACTTCATGCCTTCTTAGTGATCAATGAAAACCTGATTCTTGATCATTCATCAACAGAAGTTCTAGAAGTTTATGGCATGGTCAATAAAATCACTTAGTGGTAAGCATAAAAGTTAACAGAAGATTATATCCTTGAAATTGTCCACAATCTAAAGCCCAATAATAATAATAATAATAATAATAATAATAATAATAATTTTATTTCATCCAGTGCACAGTGGTCCAAAACGCGAATCTAGCGGGACAAAACTCATTTTGGTCATCCTTGTAAAATTATGCAACAGTAGTCTGATAATACTGAAAACATATCCCTTCATCAGGAATGAACCTTTAAATAAGGGTACTTTGATTTATGACAGCATGACACATCCCCAAAGTTGAATGAAGGTTTGCCGATTTTGCGTGAGGCATCAGACGGTTTATTTCTCAGTAAGGTTTGCTAATGGCTGGAAGCAAGTGTGAACTAGTGGAGGAATTTATTACTACTGGATAATTTAATCCAAGGTATGTGGAACTGTTTGGTGTAACAAGTATACATATATACATATTTGTATGTCCGTCATAATAGTTTGTATTCTTTAAAGATAAAAAAGTTAATTTATTTTTTTCCAAAAACTTTAAATTGACTTATAAAAAATATATATCTGAATAGCACCTTGAAAATTCACCAGATCATAGATAAATTCATGGGCTATAAGTTGCTTTGAACCGCAAAGTGCGCAAGTTGCGCCTTTTTCTGAAAAATCTATTTCTTTCCAAGAATCCAAGAAATAAAATTGCTTCTTGCAGAATATGTTTATTATTAAAATATGGGATTTCGATCAGTAGGCTGCACTGAATACAAAGAACCAGCAATAAATAATACCTAAAGGTTAATAAGATATTTATTTGAGTAATTTTAATTAAATAAAAGTATTCAATTAATTTTAACAAATTAAAAATATTCCAAAAAGTATGTAATTAGTTAATTTTCATAAAACTTATGAAAATATTCTACAGTCTTTTTAGATATACTTTATTTTTATATTTTAGGGAAAACAAGGGATCCAAAAAGTAGAATGTCACACACTAGAAGTAAATTACGGGTTATGACCCGCATGGAATTATTCAATTATTCAGGAAGAACAAATTCATTACGCAAGATTTGTGTAATTACGTGAAAGAAAATTTTGAATCGCGGGACTGCAATACTATTGCCTTAAATGAAATTTAAAAGTGCTATTATTGTTTAAATCTGGTTTCCGGAAACGCTGGAAACAATGTGATAGAAAGCATGATAGATTTGTGGTTAAATATACAAAATGGTTAAATTCTGAACTAATGTTCCCGGAAAGTGTTATGAAATTTCATTCACTGAATGTTTCATCTTCATCAAATGTTGCAAGACCGAGAAAATTATTGTCTGAAGGTAATGTTCTTAATCTACTGGTCATCACTTCAGATCCTTTGATATCAAATATACGCCCCTTGCCCCAGAAGAAGAAATACAGTCTACCCTTGGAAGTTCGACAGCTCTTAAAAGAACCATATCTAATCAAAAGCCACAGAAATGATGAACAGAAGAAAATTTCGTCACCTATAGAAGAAGTTCATGATGATGATGATGAAGAAGAAGAATAATATGAAGGTGGTGATGAAGGTTATGAAGAAAATGGCGAAAAAAAAGATGATGATGATGATGATTACGATTACGATTAAAATTTTGAAAACAGAACTGTAATCTTATAATATGGTATCATAACACATTGTATTCGTATGTATATATGTATGTAGGCCTATGTGTGTATGTGTGTTTTTATCTAAAGTAGATGATTTTTCCTTTACCATCGTTTTCTTCAAACGAATACATTAGCATTGTTCCCTAATCCGCAAACAGTTTCTTTGTGCTGTAACTGCAATAGTGCAAATGTTTGCTGGAACTGAGGAAGTAAAGATCCGTCTGCGTACAGCTAATTGAGTTTCTGTCCACTGATTGACATAATAAATTAGTATGTACAAATGTGGTACATTCTGTGTTCTGTGTATGTGTATATGTATATTCAAGATGCAAAAATTCAGTCCCGTTAGATTCGCCAGACGTACAAAATAAAGAAGAAAATGATGATAATGATGACTAGACTTTTGAGAAGAGAACTTAAACTGTATGAACATTATATTATGTACATATGTGCACGTTTACTTATGTATGTATGCTTGTACGTATGTGTGTCTCATGTATTTATATAGGCGTGTAAAGTGTGCGTGTATATAGCTATAAATGTATATTAATATATTTATACAGTAAATTTATATGTTTAAGTGTTTTTCTTTGCATTGTATGTGTATATTACATGTAAGGGCATAGTTTCAAAACATAATATAATTTTGTCCCGCTAGATTCGCGTTTTGGACCACTGTGCAGTGTATCAATTACATATTGATTTTGGACATGTCAACTTAAATCTAATTACAGACTATGATCATACCAGAATACAAGATTCATTAATTAACAGATGTCATAGAACTACTTACCCTAGGCCTATATCTAACTTACAGTTCATCTATCCTGTGAAGTGCTTTTTTACAGAAGCAGCTCTTTAATTTTAGTGTAATTTTTTCCCAGTGCTCTAATTCTAATTCTATTTCTTTATTCTCCATAAATATACAACAGTACATGTGGATTTGTCAGTATTATCTTACAAATAAAGTATATAATCAAGAATGTAGTATTCAGTTTCATAAAATATGTTAAAAATATCAGTCTATGTACATAAGAAAACCAATAGGTAACACATAGTGTTGACAATGACAATCTCTTATCCCTTTAAGAAGAATTCCATTTCTACGGCTAATATTTTTAAAAGAATATTTTCATGTTTAGAGGGAAGGTCTTTTGAATTAATATTGGTCTTAATAATGTAAACTTTTCAGATTATATTTTGCTTTTCCCATTGAAAACAGAATAACTCAACACCTTAGTAACTTACGGTGTGTAATTATGAAAACTGTGTGTTAATATTGTGCATTGTTTCTAAACGCAGTAATACTGGTACTGTATTTGTAAACTCTCTATATAACTATGTGAAATCGATATAATATTAATTTTTAATTCTCATTGCAGCTGTTTTGTGATGTCCCATAACATAAATACATTACTATAAACTACTAAAGAATAAAATCGAATCTAATCTTATTATTTTAGGGCAGCCTAAAGGACTGCCTGTGTAGGCTTATTGTTAGTTAGCATCACTGGCTATAGAACCGCAGGCCCAGGTTCATTTCCCAGTACCTCCTTGGATTTTTCTGAGGTAGGGAGCTGTGGGACGGGGTGCACTCAGCCTCGTGATTCAAACTGAGGAGCTACTTGATAGAAAAGTAGTGGCTCCGGTCACTGAAACCACCAGTCAGCAAGCTGACCACATGCCCCCCTTCCTGCCATCTGCCTATGGTAGATGGCACAGCGGTCAAGTGGTGTGCCTAGTCCCTTCAGGGATGTAGTGCCAACGAGTTCAGTTTTTTCATTTGTAAGGTACTGTGTGAAAAATGCCAAATAGGGAAAAAAATAAATTGGAGCACGAAGGCATTGGTAGCAGAATTTATTAAATCACAGCTGTACTGCCATAGCCACTGTAAGAGTTAACCAAGGAATTCAAGTTCCAGAAGCCTAGAATATTTCTTTTGAATCTGTCAAAGATGCAGAAATAGTAGTGATTTTAAGAATTGTTTCAAGTAAATGCAGAAGAGAAATTCTATATATATATAAAGGATTAGTTTAAAACAAAGAAATTCACATAATGTCAGCATCATAAACTCATAACAGTTATTGCCATTGCAGCTCCAACATTTAAAAGAAACAGAATTACATGAAATCCTTTTTTCTGCATTCGTAGAAAAAGAAATGTTTCTGAAATTTCTCTAGTTGCTTACTGCCTCTGAGAGAGATTTAGAGGTTTTAAGTACAGCAAACTCCCGATTATCTCTGGGCGGATTATCTGGTTTGCGGGTGATCTGTGCACGAAAATTTGAATTTCCCACACTTAATTTTGAACTTTTCACATGTCATTTCGAACTTCCTACAATTTATTTTGAATTTCCTGCACAGTATCACACTTGGAATTTACTGCACTTAATTTTGTCATATATGTAGACAAGGTGCAGGATATTCGAAATTAAGTGCACCAAATTGAAAATCTTGCACCCAGTTTATATTATCCATGTTTTTCCATTATTCATGCATATCCAATTAACATGGATAATCGTAAGTTTACTGTAAATTTATTATTTTTTCAGGTTTGTGTGGTGGCTGCCCGGTATCCCATTCATGATCTCGATCTTCATTTATGATGAGGTTCGTCGTTTCTACCTGCGTAGAAATCCTGGAGGTTGGCTCGAACAGGAGACATACTACTAAGCCAAGACAGGCAAAGCAAGCGTCCAAGTGGAAGATGGGTCCCCGAATACTAGTGATGTGTGTCATCTATTTCGAGTCATAGCAGCATTGTTCTAGGAACTCTTGAGGGAAATATCCAACCTGAACGCTTTGCTGGAGCCACGTTTTAGTAGGCAATTGTTAGGGACTACCACAGACGGTCCAACGAAAGGACATACAGTGGGACGAACAGATGCTGGGCATCCGTGTGCTTGGCATCTGGGAACAGGAGTCAAGAGTGTGCGTTGCATTGTGTTGGTGCACCGTAGGACCAGGTAGAAGTGCTAGTGCAACTCGATGCTGATGATTCGGCATTCTTGCTAGACTGTTTCATCATAAAGTATTTTATGAATAAGAGTAATTGGTTGTTATAACTGCAAGATGTATATGATTCTGCTGTTAAATCTACACTTTAAACTTGTTTTAGTTTGTTTAGATGAGGGTTCTAACACTGTTATGAGGCATCGAGGCCATGGGCATGCGACAGCAATGCAGACGAGGCTCTGGCCTTGCCGTCGGATCTGGTCTCGATGGCATCTCGTCTGCGTAGCAAGACCCCCAGCATCACGTCCTCCGATCGCCAGCGAGGGCGTTAGTTTAATACACCCGATGACATTTTGGAAACAAAAATTTGGGATGGTTACACAAATTGATGTTGAAAACAAAAAAATAAATAAAATAAAATAAAAATGAGCTATATAGATATATATTACTATGGAATATATAAATACACACACAAATGTTCATTTATTATAGAGATGTATGTTGGAAGTTTTAAAAACAAACTGTCACAAATGTAAGAATTGAGTGTACTGCATTGTACAAATTAAAAGCCTCATCATCCACCATTCAAGCTGGCAGTGTCCGTAAGTACTTAGTGCATGGGCCGGGGAATAGCCGCAGTCCAGCGAGGTCCCTTCCCTTCTCGTGCTGTTCTCACCTTGCTCAAGTTAGAGACGCTTTCATCCACGGCCCTTTCAAATCATTAGTCAAAGTGAGGTACCGTATATCGATCGGGCTGCGTGCTTCGGCCGGGTCTAGCTACGTGTGGGGACAACAGACCTTGGCTAACTTGGTAGTCTTTCATGACATTCCAGAACAGTTGCCTTAATGGAAGGTGTTTTCATCGATAGAACATGTACACCACATAACATTTCACTAACATCCTGTGTCAACTGTTGAGCTTTTATTCTCCGTTTTGTTTTACCTAGCTTGATGTGAATAAAAAAAAAATACGGCCCCATCTGTTGCATTTAAAAAGTTGTTGAAGATGGCATTATCTTGTTGAATGTGATTTCCCTCGCTGAAAAAAAAAAATGAACTGTACATTGCATAGTATTTTTTCTGCCTTTTTTTCTTCTTTATGACGTGCAAATTATTATTACATAGAAGCATATGAATTTTAGAATAGCAACCACCAATCAGTTGTAAGGATTGATCTGCAATATAAAAAACCCGTGCTTAAAAACTGGATATGTAGAAATTAGATGTGCATTAGGTTAGTGTAACCGTGTTGTTAAAAAAAGGTCATTACATGAATCTAACAGTTTGGTCTCTATGAGTGGAAGGGGGGGATGAGTTGGTCTGCGAGAGAGCAGGCAGAGGTGCCCGCTCGATGCAGGGTACTCGAACAAACAACTAAGCTTGGACTGGTGAACAGCTTTTTTCCCAGCTGAAGAAGAGTGGCTGGAAAGTTTGATTCTATCATTTTAATTATTATATTGTAAATATTTTAAATATTGAGAGCTCTGAACCACTAATATTTTTTTCATACTTCTTGTGTTCCAGTTAGAACTTTCCACCTTCTTCTTGTATTGGCTAGAGAACAAGCTGTGTAAACAAAGTGTCAAAAGTTTGGGTGTTAATAAAAATACATAAATAAACAGAAATCTTAAACACACACCAGTTGAATATATTCATTGTTTGACAGTAGTAACCAGATAATAAAACATTAAAATAACTCATTCTTAATAGATGAGCTTTTCCTTATTTCTACACCTTGATCCTTGAAGAGCTTGATTTCAATGTGGCAACTAGTGCGAGTTTTATATCACATGATTAATAAAATAGTAGACAATAAATTCATAACAGTTCAAATATATGAGAAGTTTAGTTTTGCGATGTTATGTGTTATTTTGGTGAATGTGCCAAAATGCACAATTTATCGTTACATGTTCTTTTTTCATCTTTAAAGTTAGAGTGGTTAAAGTGGGGTAGAAATAACTGTACTATTTAAATTATTTCGACATAATAAAGATGTGAAGAAAGCCTTTTGAAGATTTCAAGCATATGTGTAGAGTATTACTTATAGAACAGCTTCAAAAGTTGCATAAATTTGGTGCTGAAAAAAGAAAACATATAATATAAGGGGGATGATGATGTAGGGGTGGTGGGTTTTAGAAGTGTTCATTGCCATGTTCAGGTAGTTTACTTGCCTCGTAGGTCCATAAATTGGCTTGGTTTTAAAGACATGTCACATGTACATAATATCATAATATTAAAAACTTCAAAATGTATACATTTTTAATTTATTTATCCATGCTTACAATTTATGAAAGTAATTGCCTATTTTTCCTCCATATGGACCTATATAGGCAGCATAGGGTATTTTCGTATACTTAATCTTTATTAAATGTTGATTGTACAGAAACTGCTTTTGGCACTTCTAACAAAATTCCTTTATTTTAAGAAGTTGTACTTTGCCTTGTCTATCGGTCAGGGATCATATGTTGAACTGCCACAACAAAATTTTGTATACTCATTTATTGACATAAATATAAATATTATGTTCATTTTAAAATAATTTCAGTTTGCAGTCTGATTTTATGCTCAATTATTTTTTTTACAATAAACATATCTTCTGATCCAATTTTCTTGTTGAATTTTTCAAAGTATTTGTTTTTTGTAGAAGACAATAAATCCATTTCTTAGATGGATGTCAAAGTTGTTGTTGAATAAAATTAGAATGAAACTTAGAAAAAAATTAGACAAGTACACATCTTTCTCTTTTATACAGGTCTGCTGATGAAGTACAAAGAAGTCTTGAATGTGAAGATGATCATATGCAAAGAGAAGATACAAATGTAACTCCGGTGTAAGCATCTCTTTTATTCCTAGCAAGAATGAGTAAGGAAATATGCACACTAACTTCACTATCATGTATATTTATTCAGTACATATATATCCCCATCATCATCAGCTGATTCTGACTGGCCATTTGGTATTCTCTATCCCATTTAAGAACGATCCTGTTCAAAACAAAGAGGCGGCTGTCATAGCCCGCACGTGAGAATGCATGTGTCAACGTTTTTAATGTTAGTTTGTTTATTCTCAGTACAACTCACCCGCAGGGTCATCATGAACAATGAATCCTTTGTTTTGTTTGCTAATTGATATACTATAATGATGACGATGCCAGTGAGGGTTTGTTATTTCACGTGTAAATGTGGATATTATTGTTGCATGAACTTACAAACCCTCGTTAGCCACACCCTGGTAATGGCGCATGCTAATGACATTAACCAATCACGTTTTGTCACATGATGCGAATTTTCCACGAACTCTCTGTGAGTTCTCCTCCCCTTTGTTTTGATTAGGATCAAACTAGAATGGGATCAATTATAGTTGATGAATGAAGATGAAAGTTTCCTGGTTACCCACTGAGGTTTTAAACTTGAGCATTTTTTGGCACTTCTTTTGAATGAATAATCTCCCTGGCTATGAACTCTAATGATTTGTTTTAGTTTTTAGTATCCTTTGTTTTAACAATTCTATTTCATCTTCGATTTCATGGTCTTTTCCCAGAAATGGATTGCTAAAGCTGATTTTTCTCTTTGTTCGTAATATTTATAAAATATTCCTTTCTCCTTGTGATTAAATTCCTCTCAGTTTGACCTATCTAAACATCACAATCTTTCTAGCAGATTTTGTAAACTCCAGATTTATTATAATGAGGTTCCTTATCATTATGGTTGTTTTTATTAGATTTTTAACATTGAATTTTTTCTGAAGTCCCAGTTTGATGTTGAATTCATCAAAAATTTGTTGTTTGCCCATGGATGGTAGGTAGATATTTTTAAATTTGTTTTTTATTGTTTTTGTTTTGTTTTTGTAATGTACTTTAACCTTCATCTGCCTGCTACCAGATAATCAATCGGAATCAGATGATGATGATGATGATGATACCCAATGAAACATATGTTCTGGGTAAATATACCTGTGAAGTTAGTGTGTATATTTCCTTGCTACAGTTTTTAACACTTCACTGTGCTATTTCCCTAATTATATTAATATTGGTCTCTTGTGGTACTCTATAATTATAAGAAATTCACTTAAGTAGAACATGTTTCAAAGGATTCAGTGTTCTCATGAACTGGGATGTACTGACTATTAATGTATTTTTGTTAACTTTTGATCTTCATTTGCCTATAGATGTAGATCTTTAGGGTGTACAAAACCTGAAGATTCATAATGTCCTGACATCTTAATTCTCCTTGAAAACCTCAAAAACTATATTTCTAGACATGTATTATCCTAAATCGTAAATAGAGCTGAGTCAAAGTTGAAGCATGTTCGAAGTAGGTGAATAACATATAATAATACAGTGTGTTATAATCAGTGATGGGAAAAGCACAAAAAAAAGTAACTGGGCTAAGTTACAATTACCTGAGAGACATTGTACTTAATAATAATTACAAATTACTTTTTAAAAAGAAATCAATAACATTACAATTAAATACAAAATGTCATTACCTAAAAATTCCTTTTTGTTTGTTTGTTTTGGCCACAAGGCCAGAAACTATGGGGCCATTCAGTGGTAAAGCAGCTTGGGACGTTACCAAGTCTCTAGTTATTAAACGAACAAATAAAAAACACATCAATACAAATATTTCCAGACACATTGAGTCATTTTTTGTTAATATTACTTCTAACCTGGATATCCGTTGCAAAAACAGTAACAATGTCGATATATGAGTAGCAAGCGAGAATGATACTACTAACGATTACTAAAATGTAATGTTTACAATTTTATTGTCAGGAGTAAATTATGAGTAAAAATTACATTTTCAAAAAGAAACAATTACAAGGGAATGGGATCAAGAAAGGAATCAATACATGTAATCTGATTACCGTTACTCAATTATTTCCCACACTGATTATAATAATACTTGATTGGGTTGTAAGGAGTGTCATGTTTTGGTCAAACAAATCTTTCAATTGCTACCAACTCACAGACACTAGCAGGGAGTGAATGAAGAGCCATAGAGGGAATGGACTCATATTATAAAACATTGGTTGAGAAGACCTGCCAACCAATGTACATACAAGTCTATTCCATTTATGACTCACCACTCATTTCTTTGAGGTAACCAGTCAGTCCTTCTCATCAAAGATACAGTACCGGTACCTTATTGTATTCAGCTATGACTCACCAATCATTTTTTCTATGAGCCAACCAATCAACCCTTCTCAACCAACATACTCTGTATATCCTTTCCGTCTATGATTCATCAATAATTCTGCCGGTCCCTCTCAACCAACATACTTCGTATAATTTAGTATGGCTTCTCAGGTTATCAGCCATATCAGTATTATTAAATTCAAGTTTTCATCCATTATGGCATTTCACATTCCTCAGGAAAGCTGTAGTTAGATGATGGACTAAAGCTTGAATTTAATAATACTGACATGGCTGATAACCCAAGAAGCCATCCTAAATAATCAGCGCCTTGGAAGCTTTAAGTCTTATAATCCATATATGGACATCCATAGCCATTTTATACGGTATTGTGGGGCAAACATTTCTCTTTACAACAATTATTTATTCCTCAGAAAAGAGCTAAGCCAGGCAACTACTGAAAAGAAAACCAGGCAATGGCAAAAAAGAGCACGTATGGTAACCCTAGTGATATTACATGTTTTTATGAATTTAAATATTTTTAACATATTCCATAATTATTCACAACATATTTTTGTACATATTTTCCAACTGAAGCTTCATAAAAATCCTAGCTCTACTCATGAGTCATAATGTTTTAATATATTTTTTATGTTTTGGCCAAATTACTGTATCTGTCTATATATAAGCCTATGTCTTTACTGATTTCCATCAGATTCCAGGCACAGCAAATCATCTTCAATCATTGATATGAATAATTACAAATATTCATTTTTAATGGTCTTGGAGATAGCAAAAGACCATGGTACATTGAGAAATACTTCTGAGTAAGAGAAAAAGAAAGTAGAACACCAAGACTCATAGTGAAATTGTTTTAAAATAGTTTTCCTACATATTTCTCAGTTCACATGTTGCTTTATGAAAAACCGATGAAAGATTAGAGAATAAAAAAGAAACTGAACTAAAAATAAACTTAAAGTCATTTCTTGTTTTTAAAACATGTGTGATCTCTTATTTTTCAAAAGTTACCATAGTTACCATAGATTGGAATGAGAAAAGGAAATCCCCTATCAGTTTGGTTTTTGGGGCATTTCTGTGTGAGGTGTATGGAATGCACAATGTGTGTACTTGTGTTACATAAATACTTACTTACAGTAGTAAGTAAAGTGATCCCTATACAGGCCATGGAGGCCCAGAGGGTTCCAGGAGGTTGAGGCTCCCAGATTTTGGACATTCGGCACATGAAGGTGGTAAGGTTGTCAGCCTTATGCACCGGCTGCCTTTACCCCCAGGATTGCTCCTGGTACTCAGTTTTGTTAGAGGCTGAGTCGACCCCAGGGCCATAGTGCCACCAGAAGGATTAGGCCAATTGAAAAATCTCAACGACCTCATCGGGAATCGAACCCGCAACCTTCTGGTTTGTAGCGCAGCACCTCAACCACTACGCTACGGCATACCCCTACTTACAGTAGAGTCTCACTAATTTGAACCACGCTCCTCTGGAGATCCAGTTAATCCGGATGGATTTGTTATACTGATCAATCAATAAATTTTTAATTTTAATCATAAAGATGTTCACATCAGTTTGTAGGTGACGAACTTAGGTCTACACATACAATAGGCCAAAATATAGATTTTTCCCTAAAACCCATCTTACAGTACAGTACATGCATTTTAAGGCAAATTCTGTTTAATCCAGATTTTTAATGATCCAGACAGGGTCCGGTCCCACCTACTCTGTATTAGCGTAACTACTGTAAAAGTTAATGTAATTAAGTTATTCTATTTTTATTCATCCTTGTAACCTCCCCCCCCCCTTTCCATTGGGGGTATAGACCTTCAAGTGGAAGTTTCGCTACCTAGACAAATTTTGTTATGCTTATTTTCCGCAGAGGGACAGGTGATAAGCCCATTTGGTTTTGGTGTAAAAAGGGTGTTTTTAATGGTTTTTAGTGGGGCAGGAAGTGAATATTTATATGACTGGTCTATCTGACTTCTCTGGTATCTGCCCTGCCCTTCCAACCACTTTACTGTACTTTATTCTGAAAAATGTAAAAGATCCCGTTTAGCTGGTGAAACACACAGAGTAAACAATAGTAGATAAAATGAAAAATAAAATACATGCTTGCTTATATAATGTACCAGTACCGGTTGTTTTCAATTTCAAGGATGAATAACGTAGCTCATAACATAGGCGTAAGCATGGGGGGCAAGAGAGGGCAACTCCCCCCTCTGGAATGCCATATGGATTAATTTATTCTTTGGTTCTCTTGTCTGTCAACTTGCAGTTGTTGCATGGAGAATAAAAAATATAAATATTTTATAATGAGTAGCAAGTATTAATGCCAGTGTATTTATAATAATCCGTCACCAAGGCAGTGTCTCAAAAGAATGTAATCTGTTAATTTAAAAACTTTGCAGCCTCGGCAAATTCAGCTGGCATTTAAAACTATGAACCGGGAAACTGGGAATATTAATGTATTTAGCCTAATCATTTGAAATTGATGTCTGAAATTGATTTTCAGTCCATAATAAAATTCATATCACTTGAACGTGGATTAACTTCAATTAAGAATTAGCCCATAGTACACTTATTAATATTATTGTCTTAATACCACTAATTGTCCACGATAGTAAATTAATTTTTTTTATTATAGATTACTGTATAATTTAGCCTAATAAATGCTCTGCTACCATAACAACTGGGAAAGAAGAGCATCACTGATATTGATTTATTGCAACAATAATACTAATGTTATGTGTTGCAACATATCTCATCAATTTGACGATCTCTTCGATATTGTTAGCCCGCTCTGCTTGATTCATTTGTTTAAAACATTACGACACACATGAATTTGTTTACATAGGTGGACAGAAGAGGGATCATAAATGGAGGCCTAAATGGGAAAAAATTAAATGATTTAGACGAAACCCACTATGCGGTTTTTTTTTGGGGGGGGGGGGCTAGGGAACTCAAATCTGATGGTTTTACCCGGGCGGCGCACTTTAATAGTAAATTGCACCTCGAAGCAGGATTTTAGCTTTTTAATTGTTAGTCGTTTTGTTTATGTGTGATTTGTGTGTAAGGGTAAGTTCATGAATCTACGGTTTCGTTTCGTTTCGAATCTGTTTGCCCATATGGCAGCACAAGATTCGTTATAGTCGTTTTAATTATTTATTTACTATAACAATATAATTAAAAATAAAATGAGTTATTCTTGCAATACATTTATGTAAAAACGATGTCAGTGTTAATAAATATAATGTTCTAATTATTATTCCTTTAAATGTGTGATAACACATGTAGCAAATTAATTGATAAACGCGTGCGAAGCCGTAGCACCTGCTAGTATGATATACGTATAATTAAAATGACCGCCATTTTTCATTTCCATAGCGCTTTCAAAGATGGATGAAAAATAAATGTCACAAACATCCTACTCGTATCATTGTGAATCTTCCAGTCGTCAATTTTAGAAGATTTAACATAGGCAAAGTAGAGCTTTTCAAATTCAACTTATATTTTTCATTGCTATTTTCTTGTATCATGTTGTGTTTTTGTTCAGATTAATTTGTACGATCCCGGTGGGAGCAACAATTTTTCATTGTTTTCGTCTTGAACGCACTACGCAGGCGCACGCGTAGCTTGTGAGTGGCGAACTGCATAAGCGGTATTTTCATAAGATTAAGATCGTGTTTCGATACTCGTTCTTTGAAAAAGTGTAACATATTATACATATACGTCATTTCTATTAACATTTTATAATCTACAAGCGGACAAATTAGTTAAACTTATTGTTATTACCACACGAAAAGTGCAAAGGTAAAAAAATAACCGATAACCACGCTTTATAGGTTAATTTACAGCAATGCCATGCTGCAAGTCGGTAAGTACCGATATTAATAGGATCTAAGGGATATAATTAATTTACATTTTATGAGTGTTTCGTTATATTTTATTATTTTTATTAGGGAATCCTGTGGTAGTCTTTGAATATAATACTGTGCGCCTCACATTGCTGCATCCCACTACAGTCTAGAGATGAATATTTCTTATAACTTACTTTGTCCTTTGAGCAAAAGATAGATTTATGCTGCACTCCAGCCAAGCTCTGCCGTTTTGTTACGTTAGCAATGTTTATGTTAGTTTAGGAGCAATATACTGAAAAGCACGAGGTTTATTATGTCTCACATTGAATTTCTTCTGTGACAAAACCCTAAACCCCACCTTCCCAGGCGGGCCTCATTAGAGAGGAGCCTAGGATGCAGCATAAAACTATTTTTTCCCGTAAGCACAGGGGAGGGGGGAAAAACCAAATATAAGGTGCATCGTCGCATGAGACATATCCCGCCCTGATCCACCCTCAGTGAAGCACTTTCTTTTATACCACGATCTAGTGAATTCTTGTGGGGCACTCTCGAATTTTTAATATTTGGTACAAGGGGCACACTCACAGTTTTAATATTTAGTACAAGGCATTTTTAATATCTGGTATGGTCGGGAGTGTCAGCGACAATATACAAGTCTAGTTTGTCACCATGCTTCACTGAGAAACAAAATGTGAATATTGAGTGGGCGGAGCTTAAAGTGCACCTTGTATTTGTCTTTCGCCGGGGAGGGGAGCCGAAATAAGACGCAAGAAAATAGTAATTTTAATGATTGAGGGCAGTAGTGAATTTAATGATAGAGGTAGAGAACCAGAACACAAACTTGGGGGATGTGAAAGCAGTAAATAATTAAATATATTAAAATCATTCCTGTTTTGACTGGTGGTGCACTCTCACAATGGAAAACTGTAGTGGGATGCAGCAGTGTGAGAGACACAGTAGGCTTATTATATTCAAAGGCTACTGGCTACTGCATCCTGTTCTTATTATGTGTTGAAAAATGATTTGGCAGAAGATAGATATGTGCCACAAACTATGCTCTGCCCACTGTCCAGTCCGTTACCATGGCAACCTCGGCTCTCTTCCTACTCCATTTGAGGAGGTACGTTTCAAACCCTATTAAGTCCACCCACGGACAAAAATGAGTTTTATATGATTTTGTGTAGTTCCGACTTCCAAGTATGCTTTATCATCATGTGAAATCTATTTTAGTCGAACTTAATTAAATCCCCTTCAAAATAATGCATAAAACTCAGAGTTCTTACATCCCTTAGTTTACATTTAAACAGTTTTTCTTCTCTCCTGAAAAATTTACAAAAGAGGACTTAATACGGTTTGAAACGTACCTCCTCATTTGTTTTGCTGGCCATGTACCTAATATTTCTGAGAATGAATTTTTACAGATATTGTAAATAATGTATAACACTATCCACATAGTTAACCAAGTGAAGCAGAGGTGGCAGCAGCAGTGGAGCGCAAGCACATTTGTAGAATAATGTAGCATAAACTGAGTCAACAGAGACATCTAGCAGCAGTTATGAAATCAGTAGGACTCGATTTATATAATATGACCACTTGACAATGTTCTTTCTTCAATTATAATTTGTTTATTATTACACATAAAATCATCTCATTTGGGGCTATGATGAATATCAATGAAATGTATTCCTCATTTCATGTAGCCTATTAAAGCTCTCTAAACTTAAATAGATGAATTTTTGGGAAACGGAAGAATCTGCTACACCTAAGCTCCCCACTCCTACTCACTAACGGGACCCAACTGGGAGACATCTAGCAGTGACATTTGAACTTCTAGCAACACCATCTATTATGCAAAAGGCGAAATGGGTAATGTAAAAAATTAAATAATTTAATTTTCCTTCTCTTCCTTTTTCTCCTTTTTCCTCCCTTTATCTCACCTCTTGTACACTTTCCTACCTATTTAGGACCTATTCTTAGTCCGTACATTTTACGCATCGACTAGTATATGAACCCGGGACCATTAGCATCGTAGCTCACGTCCTTAACCACTATGCCGCTAGTGATTACTGAGCAGTGAAGTGAAGTTATTTAAGTTTAGAGAGCTTTAATACATGAGAAATAGCCGTTTTGGTGGAAGGGTCGTTTTTATAATTCTGAAATACCGGTATTATGTTGCCTCTGAAAAGAGTCATTTTAGTGCAAGGGTCGTTTTTCTTATTGGTACAATTAATAGTGCATAGTGCAGCACATTATGTGGCAACAGTGAGCTGCATTACCAGCATTGAGCAGCTTGCGAGGGGAAAGGCTGAAGGCTATGGGAAGGCAGGGGAAGCAAGCCGTTGCCATCACTTCACAGCTCAACGAACACTCTTGGCATCATGGTTAATGCTATTGGTTACCAAGCCAGAGATCTGAGTTTGAATCCCACTGAAGGCATAAAATAGTAGGTTAGGAATAGGTCCCCGATAGGTAAGTAGTTTGAAGAACAAGTGAGAGAGGGAGGAAAGTGAAGGAGAAAGGATTTCATTTTCCCCATTTTCAACTAGGTTAGGAATAGGTCCCCGATAGGTAAGTAGTTTGAAGAACAAGTGAGAGAGGGAGGAAAGTGAAGGAGAAAGGATTTCATTTTTCCCCATTTTCATCTATCTGATACCAGATGGTGCAGCTAGTAGTTCTACAAATGATCACTAGATGTTTCATGGTTGGAGAGAGTAACTCGTGGCACAAAACTAGGCTACTATTCCCCAAGGATTTTTATGAATTTTTACATGTGTAGCCTATCGGTACCGTAACTGATATTAAAATAAGAAATATGAGGAGTGAAAGTGGGAAGCTAGGTATACAACGCAAAAAGAAAGAAATGTTGGGTTCTTTCATACAAAAGGATGTCTCCATGGGGGTGGTATAACTGAAGGTAATAACCTCTGAACAGCCTTGCTCCGTTACACTTACCATATGCTGTATTGATTGTGAGAGGGTATAAAAATATTTTCAGTCTTTCAAGTAATTCCATTTAGAATCACATTAAAATTTTTTCCCTTAAATTTCCATGCTAAAATCAAGGTGCGCCTTATGGTCCTGATGGTTTACAAAATTTCTGATTAACTTGGAGTAGAGATGAAGCTGTCAAGATCTCTATTTTATTTCTTAAGCTCTGCATAGTGGTGTGTGGATTAAACTTAATCAAATGTTGAAAATTCACTCCCAGATATCATATTTTATAATTTCTGAGGAAGAAATGGTGTTAATTTCTCCTTAGTAAGTAGGTAAAATATCTGCCACAAGCTGCCCCATAACAATGTTAATACTTTCTAATTTTGTTGTTAATTTCTAGATCAGTTTTGTTAAATCCACGAACCGTTAGGGGTGGCCTGATATCAAGGAGTAAAATCTTGCTATATGGTGTCTTCAGATGGCTCTTGGAGTATATGGTCAGTAGCTAAATTGTATAGCACAGGCAAAAGGGGCGAATCCTGCATAACTCCTTTCTACAGTTCTATAGGTTGTGTTCTCGAATTATTGACTTCAATTAGTGTTTTATTTACTTCCTGCAGAGATATAATAAGATCTGACAATTTGGAAGAAATTGCACACTTGAGTGTATTCTTCAAGTGTGCATTGCCAGTATTGTCGAAAGCTTTGTGTATATTGAGAAATATCACTGTTATCCCTGGCTTTGCTTGGTAAAGACTGAAGTAATGATGTATTTAGTGGGTACCTGACGAATTTGTAAAACCTCTCTGATGTTCATGAAATGTTATGAATTCTCGTAATCTTCAATCAAGAGTTTGCTCAATGATTCTTCCAATTACTGAGTTTATGGTAAATGTTTTCCAGTTAGAAGGTTCCTTTTCATCTCCTGATTTGTAAATCAGAACAGTTTGTGCACTCTTAAGACATTGGGGAATGTATAATGTCATCAACATGCGAGTAGCAATTATTGATATAATATCAGCTGTGGCATCTTCTTTCACCACCCTCATCAGAAAGTGATCAGGTCTGGGTGAGATATCACCTGCAATTTTTCTGATCGCTAAACCAATTTCATGAAGGTAACATCATAGGTTTCATTTAATAGAAGTCTCTCTCTGCATCTGACAGAAAATTGGTATAGTCAGCCCTTATGCAGTTGTTATTTGTGGAACATTTATGTTTCTTCTGGTTGTCAGAAGGGAATTTGACACTGATGCCTTCTGTTGTTGAGTACAATGCAAAGCGCTTTTCTATGTTGATTGTAATAGTAGAATTGTATCAACTTATGTAAGTAGTTGGCTTGTTTTTTTTGCTCGATTCCTCTTCATGTGTATCCCAGGATTTGAGGACTATGTGTATGTTCTCTGATTGTTCAGATCCCTTTTCTGCTTTCTGAGCTCGTAAAATCGCCTGGCAATATGTTCGGGTCCGGGGAAAATGTCTATAGCTTGGCCCAGGTACACTGAAAAGTCATGAACTAGATTTTAAAAAGCACAGTTGTCGATCCTTTCTTCAAATTTCTTTTTCCATCCTAAAATATAGTGCTTAAATTTATCGAAGTTATGTTATGTGGTGAAGAACTGTTGTCTGTTTCTTCAGATGCTAGATAAGGGGAAGAATAGGTTTCATTATAAGACCTATTTTTTCTTTGACGATCAACAATAAGTTGTCTGTGTATTTCACGATGGGCTCTACTTAAATGTGTATTGCTGATCCCTCATTAAGTACAGAAAGATTTAACACTGTGCGGACACTGTATTTTGCCATAGACATTGTATAAACAAGTTTAATGCTTCCTCTTGATTCTGTCATTTTGAAATGAAAAGGCATTTTGTTACTAGGGGGATTATTTATTATAACTGTCATATAAATTGATTATAATATATTAAATATGTAGAAATGACAGATAATTAAATATAAATCATACATATACAAATATTAAGATAGTGTATTCTATGCTGATATCACTGTTTTGTAATCGTGAGTGCACTATACATCCGTTCCGTCTTCATTAACATATACCTTATGGATGAGCACTGCCAAGGCACAGACAAAATCAAAAGTTTATAGAGATGAATATGTCCCAACTCACCAAACTTAGGTGTTCATAGAAAGAAGTTCTTTATAAAGCAATTGGTATATGTATTGGTAATGTAGATAAGTTCATTTTTATAGCGAGAACAGCCTAACACCACTTTATATAAGAAGAGCATAAAAGTTGGAGCCAAATGAGATTCCACGGCTTTCTAACTGTGGTTATTATTAATATTATTATTATTCTTCCTTGTTGTTATCATCATTACCATATTGTTTATTGTTTTTATTGAGGACAGCTTATTAAAATAATTCCTGGACCGGTTTTAATCCTCACTTGGTGTTATCATATTATATAAGTGTCTCAAAATGGATAGTACTTACTCAATACGTTAAGCTATAGTACAAATGGCAAGAGTATCATTTATAAATATTTTTTCTCTTTATTACAGTGCCACCATAAAAAGAAGCCGAAACAAAATAAGGAGAAACTAGAAGATCTAAAGCATGAGTTGTTAACGGATGACCATAAGATTCCCTTGGAGGAATTATATGCACGTTACAAAACTAATCCAGAATCGGTAAGCATGAACGAAAGAGCAACGATGCATATGGGAAATGATATGCACTCACTCTATTTCTCATCTGAAATGACTTAAGGATTAAAACAGTGGTGGCTCGTGGCCGGAAAATTAGGTGAAGAGAAAAAAATGCCACACGCTTATGTTAATAATGGAATTCACCCAATAGCGGCTCGTGGCTCAAAACGAGGGTGTGCTGCAAATATCATTTCATACAGCAAACTTAAAATATGTTTAAAAATTATTAGTAGGCCTATCTAAACTGCTCGTCTCTTAATCGTTCTCTGGGAACTCTCACGCGATTATTTTTTTTGCTAATTCTCTCGTCTCGTCGAATGTTGTGAGAGTTGTGTGACGAGAGAAAATAGCACAAAAATAATAATAATAATAATAATAATAATAATAATAACAATAACAATAATAATAATAATAATGATAGTAATAATGATGATAATAATAATAGTAATAATAACAACAACAACAACAATAATAATAATTAGGGCACGGCAAATCGCGTGAGACTTCCTCGAAAATGGAATAAGAGGCGAGAAAATAGTATTTTTAATGATCGAGGTAGAGGAAGTCGCTTAGCGTTCCCAGTGCGACAGAATACTTAATCGGGGTTGTGGAATCCGGGTTTTTCTGAATTTAACACATTCGAATTTGGCGGCGTTAGACCGTCAGACGGTGGAATATCTAACGTGCCCCCCTCTTTCTCCGAGCTGACAGTGTGAGGTGCTGGCGCAGCGAAGAAAATGCCTGAACAAGGGGGACTGCTTCATGGGTAGTCTGTTCTCGTCACCTAGCAGACGTGGGATAAGCGAGAAAACTGCTGCTTGCCATCCTCATTTTTTATTTGAACAGACTACCCATGCAACGGAGGACGTGGTTTCCAGTTCACCTTCACATGGCCGACTTGAAGCACGCTGCCCTCTCAGGATTTCAGTGTCTCCTAGCTTTGCCAACAGGTGGTGGCGTGGCGGGCAATTCAAAAATACAGATACATTTATAGTAAAAACCAATTCGTGATATGGAAAATAAACTTTAAAAATACGTATTGTAAAGGGAAAATACTGGTGAAGAGTACTTCACCTACTTCCCCTGAATAGCCGCCACTGGATTAAAATGAAAGAACACTGAACTGAGCATAGGAAGTTAAATTGCTTTTCTCAGTTCTTAGTTATAATACCCATACCCAAGTAGCATGTTTGCACATGGCATGCTACAACGGATTTTAGCATATTAGCTTGTTTCTCCCCCTCCCCCAGTTCAAAATCATATCCTAATTACTTTTCAATAATTATTCTTGATTGGTATAGGCCTACACATTCATAACATCCAAGGAACGAAACCTATTGATTTAGGACCAAATTAATATCCTAATGATATCCAAATGCATTTCAGGAGTTTTTTAGAACCAGTGGACAAGCCGTTAATTCTTTATTTATTTATGTATTTATTATTCTTGATAAATCGTTTATTTTTGTTAATGCATCAGTGGATGATTAATTTGCCTTTTGGTGACTTTTTTCTTCTTTTTCATTTTTTTAATAATAATTTAAGTATTCACTTTTTTGAAGTTCTTATATCCTATAATATTTTACAGGGCCTTACTTCAAATCAGGCTAAGGAGTTCCTTGAACGAGATGGCCCAAATGTTCTCACACCACATAAACGAACTTCAGAATTTATTAGGTTTATGAAGACTATGTTTGGAGGATTTGCTATTTTATTGTGGATTGGTGCAATCCTGTGCTTTATTGCCTATGTTATTGAAACAAAAGCTAAACCTGAATACACTGATGATAATGTAAGTAGTATAATCCTTTCTATGTATGGTTTGAAAGTAATCACTGACAATAATGTAAGTAGGCTACATTAGAACCCCTATTGTCTGTTGCAATGAGGGGGATGGAGTGAATGTTTAAGAGAAAAATAATTTCTTATAGGCTATTACTCACAGCTTCATAACTTGAAGCTTCTCTCATGCTGGGACTACAGACATCGTAATGTTGCACATCAAACTATACAGTATTACACAAGTTATAACTAGAGACAGGCAAAATATATGGTATTTCATATTCTAAAAAAATGGATGCTAGATCTCTGGAAAGTAGAATATTTACGAATCTCAAAGTTTAGATGGCAATACACATAAGAAAAAAGTTCGTATTTCATAATATTTTGGTAAAATTTTCATATTTCGTGAAAATCTGCATATTACTTAATATTTTGTAAGATTTATAAATTTCTACCCCAGAAACACTCCTATTAGCAATATACAGGGTGTTTCAAAAATACTTTTACAAACTTCAGGCATGGGTTCCTTACACCAAAAGAAGGAAAAAGTTCATATGAACATATGTCTCATAATCCTTGTTTTCTTGTTAGGAACTGGTCTACATATTGGTACACTCATAACACGTCAACAAAAAAAACTCATAACGAATGTTTGAAATGTCCTCTTGCTTCTAGACATGCATGCACTTGCATGCAGGCCTGAGCCAAATATTTTTGCTACTCAAGAAAATTCAGATCATAATATAATATTGGAAATAATAGCTTTTTGGTTCATTCTAAACAAATTTTTACCAAAATTTATATGGCTTTGATGTTATTTTATATGACTGGTCCCTTTAGTTGAATTACTGTTGTCAAAATGTAAACTTCGTTTTTACTTCCATATATTTTCTTTAATTTCCAGTTTAATCTCTATATATTTCTGTATCCTCTCATTGATGACAGCTATGTTAATTTAAAATGCAATTTTTTTATCCAGAAAGAAGATGTCTGGTCTGTTGCAGTGTATGCTCTCATTAGTAGCTATTAAGTAGGTGTACATCAAACCTCCATATAATAAAGATTGATACAATCTTTTTCTATGAATCTGGCAAATTTCCTATCTTGATAATGTTGCATGTCAGACATTATAACGAATACGATATTTTTAAACACCCTTTTACAACAGTAAGTATTTTAAAGTGAAATTGTTATTTCAAACTCCGAGCTTAGTAGGTTATTAATTTAACATCTTGTTAAACATCTATTGTTATCTGTGGGATGCAAACCTGTCAGCCACCTGAAATAGAAAGAGAAATTTTTCAGTAGAAAATTAAGAACAACTAGCTGAACAGGGTATTTAACTTGCTTTACTGTGTTTGCAAAAACATAAGGGCATTTCACTTGCTAGTTCAACACATGATGAATGTGCAATATATATGATGCCAGGCAAATGGTTTCAGTTTTGACTAAGATATGTGGCAAGTCTATTCTGTCTCTTTCTTCATCTTTTTATTCCCCCTTTCCACCCTTTATGAGGCTAAACTTTCTTTAATTTATGATGGATAACGTTAGACAGCTAACCAGAAACCAGCTGACAGCATCTTTTTCAGCGTACAAGTGAAAAATAGCTATTGTGTCCACTTCAACAATTATCAATAAATCTCAAATCAAAATTAGCAGCAGAAAAAAGCAAAGAAATATTAATTATTTTTTACTAAGTAAGTACAATGCAGTACAGTTTACTTCAGTATTAATGTCTAGAGTGTTCTTCAATTATATAAATAGGCCTACTTTTTTTTTTTTTGTATGATGCCCCTCAGCATAACAATAACCCTTATATAACAATATGATTTTCTAGGGCTCACAAATATTGTTAGTTGGAGGTTTCACTGCAGACTTCGATGGAAGTAGTAACAATTGGATCAGATATTACATTCATGTGAGTGTGTTAAATATCTTGAAGTGAACTTTAACAACAAAATATTTTGATGAATGTTCAGTGTTAGCAAAATTAAGCAAAAATATTTCTAATCTCTATCCTCTCAAATTGTATCCTTCACAGTGTGCTATATTGAACAAAACTAAATCTAACTTTCTACAAGATTTGGATAAAATTATCCAAGGAGCTTGCAAAGAGCTCTTTGGTCTTCCCCTTGGCTGGCCTGATGGAATAGGCCTACTTTATGCAAAAAAATATATTACATATTGAACTCGCACCAATGAAAGCATCTAGGGAGGCTTATTAACACTAACATCTGCAATTTTCCTTTTCAATGAACTATTTTAATGTACTTTTTTTAAGCCTATCTGACAAATTCTCACCCTTTTGCTTTTTACTCACCCTTTCAGCTGTACCTGGGTGCTGTGCTAGTATTTGTGGTTATTGTCTCAGGATTATTTACCTACACCCAGGAAAGAAAGAGTTCAAAACTCATGGATTCATTCAAGAAGATGATGCCTCATGTGAGTAAGATTAGCTCTTGTTTGATGTTATTTAACTTATCCTTAACAACTTACCCTGCACCTAGATGAATAATATTAAAGATAGCCTACTGAATAGAGAGAACAGTATTCTTGAAAGCAAATACCTACTGATCAGAAAGATAAAAAAAAGATATTGTCACTTAATTGAATGTAATCCCATTTAGTAAATGTAATCACCAGGGCCCGGATTCTATTGACATGTCATCTTTTGATTGATGCTGCAAAGACATTGCCAACTTGTGGATAAATCCTAATCATGGCCTCTAGATTATAGAGATGCATTTTTATTAGGTAATTGTTTGTCATTTTATGCAATTTTAAATTTTTAGGGCATTTATTTCAATTTTAGGTCATTATTTTGTCATTTTCGTGTCATTTGATTCCTTATTAAGTCATTTTCATGTATTAACTTTTTTCGTCGCAAGCGGTGCTGTCTTTGAAGTGTTGTTTGTTTAATGCAAGAAGGAAAAATTCGGCGTTAAAGAGTTCATTTTGTATTATATTACTATTGTTATTATTGCATGGGTAAACTACTGTTTACCCTCAATAAGCAACAATATAATCCGGCAGACCACAAAAGAATGTGCCGAATTTTGACTCACCAGTGCCTCAGTGCCAGTATAAATTTCCGTGAGAAAAGAACATGCACAACATTACAGTTATTTAAGTTACAGTTTTTACAATTATGTACAAACTGGTCTATAAATTTGTGTGTACAATAATAATTTTTTATAAATAAAATATAAGTTTTTAAGTCATTTTTTATAATTAGTAAGTCATTTTCTTTAAAATTTAGGGTCACTTTATAGGTCATTTTTCAAACAATTTTAGGTCATCAGAATCTGGGCCCTGGTAATCACATAATCTCTCGAAGAAAGAAAAATACATGACATATAAAATTGTAATTTATATTGCATTTATATCTTTGTACAGTTTGCTACAGTGCTTCGAGATGGAGAAAAGTTTACAGTGCCAGCTGAAAATGTTGTGCTGGGAGATATAGTGGAGGTAAAGTCTGGTGATCAAATTCCAGCTGATATTCGAATAATTGAATCACAAAGTTTCAAGGTAGACAATTCTTCACTGACTGGAGAATCTGAACCGCAGAGCCGAAGTGCAGAATGCACTAATGAGAATCCCTTAGAAACAGAGAATTTGGCTTTCTTCTCTACCAATGCTGTAGAAGGTTAGTATTTTCCCATAGATTTTTCTTGGGTGCTGATACAAGATGATGTAAGACAATAAAATAAAGACTGTTCTCAACAAATCACCCTTGAATTAACCTTTTCACTGCTACTGATACAGATATGTATAGCCTATATATATGCTTGACTCCAAAAATTGTTTAAAAGCAGAGATTAAGATTAATAGCATAATGCTTTATGTAAAAAATTAGACTTTTATCTAACCATTAGGATTGTCATTTATAGAAAAAATCTACTGCATGGATTAACCATTGTATGGAAGTTTACACAGTGAAGCTGTATTATAATTTTATAATATTGAGTTGGGTTTAGCACTATACTTCACTTGTTTTATAAATACCTGAACTAGTTTCGAAGACCCTCGTCATTCATAGTCATCAGGTTCACACCAACTGCCGGCTGGGCGTTTTTGTTGCCCTCTGGTGGAAGTGTGTCACATTTGGCGATGAGATCCTCGTCCGATGGGATGTCAAAGTTCATAAGGTATCCTTTGTGTTTGTGGATGAATAAAACAAGTGAAGTATAATGCTAAACCCAACTCAATATTATAAAACTACTGCATGGAAATTTTTCCCATCGATTTGAAGCTTAGTACCCACTGATGATTTCAATTGATGAAAGCCTTATTACCAGTGTATAAATTAAGCTCTGAAAGAGTTAAGAGTGTAATGTGATATATATATGTGTGTGTGTATATATATATATATGTATTATATATTTGGATGTTTATGACCTAAAAAAGTGGAAGACATGACTGCAAATATGCCTTTAAAAATGACTAAATATGACCCAAAAACCCTAAATATGATCTATTAAAATAATGTATTTTCAAAAAATAAATGTTCCAATTTAAAACATTTAAGGACACTAAATTCTTACATCACATGAATTCACTCAGATAATAACATTTGAACAATTTTTGTGATTTACAGTTTTACTTGTAATGAACTTCTATTTTTAAAGAATTTGCTCCTATTTGCTAGCTCAAATAACATTTAAAAAGTCACTGAAGCCAGTTTAACCCCAAGGAGAAGACTTGGCCAACAGTATATTTTTTTAACATAATGGCTCCACATAACCACTGGTGCTGGTGTTTTGATATTGACTTTGTGTGCCTTGCAAATCTGGGAATTTAACTATTTAAAACTAATGTCCAAAACTGCATAAAAACAGTAGATCTCTCTTACCATCCTTCCTCCAACGACGAAACAGAGTTTGTATTAAAGTACACATGGGATCGTTTAATGGATTCATTTTTACAATATGGCTTATGATAAATTTATATTCCCAAACACACTTAAACTAAAAACAATTTAATAAAAACTGAAGCACACCTCAACTAATAAAGTGAAATCATTCTTAAATATATTGTAATAAACTATTACAACTGATAAATAAGCACCTGACACATAGCACGGCACATGACTGATAATATTGAGGGGAATGCATGTTCCCATGAATAGGCATCACAATAGCATTGCCGTGTTCAGAATATAAAACTTTCTCTCCATTTGCCTCCATAAAATTACTAGCAGGATTCTTAATTAAGTATCTGCAAAAAAGTAGTCAAAAGAAAGAGAAAGTGTGGAAATATAAAGCCTCCTCATCCTACTTAATAAAGAACAAAGTCTCTTATCCTTCTTAGTAAAGAACAAAATAGAATCAGAACTATATTTATTTTACTTTGTAGAAAGACTACAGAAGTTAGGAAAGAAATATCTTTTAGACAGTCAGGCCAGACAGAGAATTTGTCATAAATCTATTGGCTTAGCTTGGTAGGTATAAGCAGTAAGCAGACAAGGAGGACAAAGAATTATCTCATTCAAGTGTATTTATCAGTTGAGAGGGTGGAATGGCGGGGAGAATTTGAAGTTTGTTCTTCTGCTGTCGATTCGTGTTCTGTGATTGCCATCCTTGTGAATTTTGAGGAACCGTAAAACGCTGCCTTTACATCTTCTCTGGCATGAACTTTCAGACAGTATAATTGCTGAATGTCAGCTTATAAAAACATTTAAAAAATAATGATAATAACACTGATATAATAATTATACTGATCACAAAATAAAAATAAAATTTTAATCAAATAAGTTGCAAATGATAGGTGAATTTGTTCTTCATCATCTTCCCCTAAATATCCACTACTGACTGAAACTAGTATAGGTAAACTATACCAAAAGTGAAGATTATTGACAAATAAAGAAGGAAGTGATATAAACAGTAAACTATTGAATCATTATTAAAAATGGTCAACTTTTAGATCCACTTAGGCCTACTTAGTCGACCAGTAGCCGAGGATGGGGATGATGATTTTCCCCGAAACTAGACCATAAAAGTGAGACGTAATTAGAGTTATAAGTATTTATAAGTTGACCATTTTTAATATTTGTGAAGATTATTGTTAATTTCAGCTCCCTATAATTACTCTTACATAATCTCCAGTATTGTTTAATACTCTTAATACTATGAATACGCTTAATTGCTTAAGATGGTAGTTTCTTGTACGTGCTTTTGTTTTATAGTTGAACATATTTTCAGTCCATTATTTTTGTTGTTTCTAAGATATGTTGAGGTACGCAGTAGCGTAGTGGTTGAGGCGCAGCACTACAAACCGGAAGGTTGCGGGTTCGATTCTCGATGAGGTTGTTGAGATTTTTTAATTGGCCTAATCTTTCTGGTGGCACTATGGCCCTGGGGTCAACTCAGCCTCTAACGGAAATGAGTACCAGGAGCATTCCTGGGGTTAAAGGTGGCCGGTGCATAAGGCTGACCACCTTACCACCTTCATGTGCTGAATGTCCAAAATCTGGGAGCCTCAACCTCCTGGAACCCTCTGGGCCTCCATGGCCTGTATAGGGAACACTTTAACTTAAGATATGCTGATATTCCAATTTATATTAATGGATATGTAGAGTTAATATTTGTTTAGGTTTCAATTGTGATTGGGCTTTAAAAGGCTAGATCTGACATGTTGAATTTTATTTCAGGTACTGCTAAGGGTGTTGTAATCAGCTGTGGTGACCACACTGTCATGGGTCGTATTGCTGGTCTGACAACAAGCTTGGAGACTGGAAAAACCCCTATTGCTAGGGAAATTGAACATTTCATTCATATTATCAGCGGTGTTGCTGTTTTCATTGGAGTCATATTCTTCATTATTGCTTTCATCATGGGTTACCATTGGTTGGATGCTGTCATTTTCTTGATTGGTAATGCAACAGAATAACTGTTTATGTAAGAAATTTGAAGTTTTATGCACGGAAAGACTCTGAAATTAACATGAACGGAAATTGCATGAAGCTAACTAAAAGTAGGCTACACAAGGAATTTCTATAATTTAATTTTTGTTGAATAGGTCCTATGTGATACATATATATATATGATTTTTTTTTAATATCTACTTTTGTGCAATTTGTAACAAAACAACACATCTAATATGATGCCTCAAAAACAGGTTTCCTTGGAGGAATCCATATAGGCCTACTCTATAATATCTGAAATCATTGATGTCCATCAGGTAAATCGGCTCAGATGCATGCATCTGAAATTTTCTTTCAAGGGTCATAAGTTCTCTAGAATTAAACAAATGTTCAGTTGAAACCTTCATTCCTATGGTTATCCTATCTCAGCCTTAATAAACTTGTCATCTTTCCATCTCCATATACCACACCATGGTGTTGTGAGGGTTTGGATGGGAAAAAGGTGAGTTCTGCAACCTTTCAGATCCATCATTCTTGGGTCTTTAGTGAACTATCCAATCCCTAAAAAGAAATATAGCTTAATCTCCCTTTTGAACACATGGGGCTGTGAACGCTTTGCAGCTTTTGTTCAGGCAAGAGACTGCTAAGAAACGGAATTCAGTTGGCAACACTAGAGTATGATTATACTGTTCTGCTGCAATGATTTATGAAGATTAAATTACCTATTTCAAGAAGATGTCGAAAATGATTACTGTTTTCTAGGAGACACAAATTTACATGCTTTAATTTATTTTTGAAAACTTTAATTAAGTTTGCAATGTAATTACTTATTCCAATTTGTTTTACTCATTAGCAATAACAAACAGATGCACAGCATGAGTTAGCATGGCATGTAATTGCTGTATTAAAGTAATTTCAAATGCAGAATGATGCCAAGGATCTCTACAGGAATATTCTAGAAGGTGAAGAATCTAAACATGTTTAGATTTAAGAATCAAATGTTCACCATGTATGTGGTTTATATCCGACTTTTTCAGTATCATACATTATCCTGATTATGTGTTTAATATCTATTAATATCACAATGAATGATAATAGTCTGATGTAAAGGTGTCTTAAAATTATTATTAAGAATCTGATAGTAATAATTCCATAAAGTTTCTTACTCACTTAACTTAAAGATATTCATAAAATGCATCTAATTATTACGTTTATTATTCTAGAGTGCAACAGAACAACCTAATATCAATATGTGTTTAAAATGTTTTAAAAATAAAATTGAAGTAAGAAATAAATAAATGAACAAAAATGTAATCAGTTAACACGAGTAATCGGGAGTTTGCTCTATCTTGAATTTGAAGGCTACAGAATAGTTGCAAGAGAAAAGAATAACCATTCAGTGTACAGTAAAATACCAGTATACCAAACACCACCATAACAAAATTTTCAGTATTACAAAATTATGTATTGGCCCTTTATCTTTTCCCTATTTAATATGTGTTAAAGTGTTTCATTGTAACAAATTTAGAACTTTCAGTATAACAAAATGAAATTTTGCTTATTTTTTTTGGAGTATGCTGTGTAATATTGCCTCTGGGAGAGATGTTAAATGCTGAGTGTTGAATGCTGAATGGAAATAGCTTAAAGAAGAAATAATAATCGCTAACTGCTTTAGAAAAGCTGGAGTGAAGTGCTAGATGACAGAAAGAAAAGAGAACTGCAAAGTAAGATGAGCCTGCAAGGGTGAATCTTAATGACTATGTCAGTGTGGACTGTGATATGATAGTGTAACAAGAAATCACAGATGATGGAATTGTGGCAGACATTTTGAGTGATAGAAATCCATGTGATGATGAGGTTGAAGAGGAAGGTGTGCAACACAGTGATCAACAGAGTTTGACGCATGGCACATAGTCTTCAAGCTATCACAAAGCAGTATACCAGATTCCGTTTTAAATTCATGTGCAGTGGTTGGTGACTATTTTGAATTTTTCAAAAAATAAAATCCAGAACGTTGTACACCTGTCAAATTTCAGTATAACAAAATTTCACTATAACAAATTCATTTCACTATAACAAATTCATTTCTGAGGTCCCCTAAATTTCGTTATACTGGTATTTTACTGTATGTAGATAAGTTGTATTGGTAAATATTTTTGTATCGGACATTTTATGGTTGGGAAGTCTACAAAATGTGATCCATTTTTCAGGTATCATTGTGGCTAATGTGCCTGAAGGTCTGCTGGCTACTGTGACTGTATGTCTAACTCTGACTGCAAAACGAATGGCCTCCAAGAACTGCCTGGTAAAGAACTTGGATGCTGTGGAAACTCTGGGCTCCACCTCAGTCATCTGCTCAGATAAGACTGGCACGTTGACTCAGAACCGAATGACTGTCGCCCACATGTGGTTTGACGACAAGATCATTGAGGCAGACACTACTGAAGACCAATCAGGCAAGTCTTGAATATTATCAAAATATTGTCCTTAGTAATCTAGTGAGCTTGCCATTAGACCCAAAGCTCTCAATTCCTGCTAGTTCAACTTAATATGGATTAAAGGTATTATCAGCTTCCAAGATCTTACAGACTGAGAAATGGGTTATTCACAACTCATCATGGACCTATTGTCCTTTGGGGCTTGCGGAGAAGAATCTGCTGGAAGCAGATGAATTATAAGCTGATCTCTCTAAATATGACAGATTTATTGTCACATACATTTGCAATAGGTGAGCACAAGCTTGTAAACCGGTGACTCGTCAATAAGGGAGAACATAAACAAGTTAGAATTAGAAGAGAAGGAAGAAAAAGAATGATAATATAGCAAATTTTGTATTGTTGGTTTCAGAACATAAATTTGGGAGAGAATAATATAAGAAAGTAGTGTAAGAAATATCTAAAGGATGTTTTAAAAATAATGGAAGAAGATGGATTAGGGATATTTGGCAACAAGGAGAAATTAGTAGGCTGGGTTTTTGGAGGGAAATAAGTATAAGATTGGATGGTGGGGGGGGGGGGAGATTTCTTTGAGATTTACAAATAAGATTTCACTGAGCTTTAAATTATGATTTATGGAAGTGGAGATAGAATTTATTATTATTTAAATTCCTAAAAAAGTACACTGAAGTGTAAAGATAGTTACAAAAAAAGTGTTACCGCACTTTAAAGTACACTTGATACCAATAAGACTTGATATCTGTATAAAATGTACATTGTAGTTAGATTACTCATCTCTAAATTGCAGGAGTTCAATATGACAGAACAAGCCCTGGATTCAAGGCTCTGGCAAGGATTGCCACTCTTTGCAACCGAGCAGAATTCAAACCTGGTCAGAATGGTGTCCCAATCTTGAAGAGGTGAGTATAAAGCCTACAATGAAATCACAAATTTTTAAACCTATAGAATATCTGTGTTACATGCAAGTAGCTCCAATTAACATTTGTTTTAAATTATAACCAAAGCCATTTTGAACGGAGCTGAACAATAATAATGCAGCTTCTTGTGTTAAGAACCCAGAGTTAAATGTGAAATTCCCCTGGTAAGTGACACAAAACTGAAATTTTTCAGAAACTTTAGAGTATTTCCTGTGAAAATTTTGGAATTACAATTCAGGCTGTTAGAGAATCCTATTGTTAAGGAGTAACTGCTGGCAAAGCATGAATGCTCATCCAAAGTGACTGTTATTTCCACTCTAAATGATTACCATTACTTTGTGACTTGTGTTTACAGGGAAGTAAATGGTGATGCCTCAGAAGCTGCTTTACTGAAGTGTATGGAACTTGCACTGGGTGATGTGATGTCAATCAGAAAGCGCAACAAGAAGGTCTGTGAAATTCCATTCAACTCCACTAACAAGTATCAGGTATCCATTCATGAAACAGAAGATGACAACGATCCTCGACATGTTATGGTGATGAAGGGTGCCCCTGAAATGATTTTGGACATGTGTTCAACCATCTTCATTGATGGAAAGGAGATGGTTTTGGATGAGAAGATGAAAGAAGCTTTCAACAATGTATACCACGAGCTTGGTGGATTGGGAGAGCGAGTCCTGGGTAACTAGCTGTTCAGATATAGAAGTAGCAAAATTATTAAAAAGAAATAGTGAGTGGACTCCTCTATCTCTGTAACATTGTTAGCCCTTGACGAAGTGGATGTTAAAGAGGTGTTGTCCTGTAAACTTTCCTGTTTGTCCAGCAAGTAATGTTGGTGAGTAAACAGTACATGGTACTGTATATAGATAATATACCTAAGTACTAGATATTACATACAGCACATTCAATTAACCTTTCAGGCAGTTCAAATACTAGAATGCTAATACTGTATAATGAATACAAAAAGACATTTGTTTTGTTGTAAGATAAATAAAAACTCGTTCTGGTTTTAACCTGTCCCATATAGAGGAAGGCTAAAATTGATTAAATTCTACATCTGTTTGAACCAACAGTACGCATACTGTTTATAACAAGGTTTCCTTCCAGTTGTCTCTAATTTCATTTTTACATTTTCACAATCACAGAATGAACATGACTATTATGAGAAGAAACTGAGTTCAAAATACTGATGAAATAGATAAAAATTATAGTTCAAAACACAATACTAGTTTTTAACATCAGTACATAAAGCCACGTCGCACAGTGGTCCGGATCGGAAAAAAAGCGGACAAAAATCGATTTTCAACTTTAATTTAGAAACGCCAAACAACTGTCCAAGTATAGTATGATTATCAGTGTACATTAATTTCACTTTATGTTTCGAAATTGCTTCTTGGTTTCTCAGTTATAATACTGCAAAAGTGGCATAACTCTTAGTTCCTGAACCCCTCTCTTCTGTAAGTAAACTTTGCAATTTCTTTCTCACTTGAAAATGAAACTCAAGGTCTATAATATTATACCTGTAGATACTTTATAATGTGCTCTATCTAATAAAAGCATGATTGTCGAATTTAGATCATTTATAAGAACTATTACATTAATTTTAATAAAACCTAATTTTCTTCAAGAAAAAAAAGTTTTACTTGACTTTTAAAAAAATGTATACATATGTATCCTATGAAACTTACGCAAGTATTAAAATGAAGTCTTGACAATATTTCCTTAAAGGTTTCATCGCCAAATCCCACCAACTCCGTGAATGAGAAGATCGAGAATGTTAATATGTGCGCTCTGAGGATAAACAGTCGCGCGAGATAAAGGGGCTGTTGAAAGATTATATTACGCTAGGGAGGGATGTCCTGCAGCTAGAAAACCGAAATGACCATCAGTTCTGAGAAGTATTTGATTAGTTGTGGTTTTTTGTGTTGTGAATAGAGAAAAATGAGTTTCATTCTTAATCGTAGTGATCTTCATGAGAAGCTATGACGGAGTAGTCAGTGTTGTTTTGTTTCTGGTGTCTGATGTGTTCTTTTCTTCTGGCATCCAGAGAGCGTCCCGTTTGTCCTATGTATACTTTTCCACACATACATGGAAGACACTTCTTCTCTGAAGAAGGACACAATAGGATGTCCGAAACATTAGAAGACACTAAAAACACGATGCGGCCCAACCCGGATAGCCAGTCCAATCCGTTTATGTATAACACCGGCCGTGGAAGCCTGCGAACTAATATACTTTTCCATGTTGGTGAATCTACACAAAAATAAATCTTTTTTTAATTTTGTAGGATTCTGTGACTTCGTGCTACCATCTAACAAGTTCCCACTTGGCTTCAAGTTTGATGGTGATAATCCCAACTTCCCACTCACTGGTCTTCGCTTTGTTGGTCTCATTTCTATGATTGATCCCCCTCGAGCTGCTGTACCAGACGCTTTAGCCAAGTGCCGATCTGCTGGTATCAAGGTCATCATGATCACTGGTGACCATCCTATCACTGCCAAGGCTATTGCCAAGTCTGTAGGCATTATCTCGGAAGGTAAATAGAATTTTATTTTCCAGTGCTTATATACTTGAGGTAGATGTACTGTTTACCACTGATACCTTAATAAATCCATAAACATTTAGCATGCATGTAAACCTTTGTTATTGAGTGTTTCATTAAGACAATTTCTCATTATCATTGTCAACTTTAAAGTTTTGTCATATTTTCTTTTGTGTGACTTTGAGGTTTTCCTGGTGTTGAGATTATGTGATGGTTTCTTGGGCTTCCAGCAGGGTGAGGAGGAGAATTGATTCCGAGCTATCAGCAGCTTGCTCTACTGCCATCTTCTGGAAGAAGTGAGCTGGTCGCATACTGATCAGCTCACTTCTCCCAGAAGATGGCAGTGGAGGAAGCTGCCAATAACTTAGAATCAGTCTTCCTACTCATCCAATTGGAAGCTCGAGAAACCATCATACAATATTTTCTTTTGTTTGGCAATGTTTAAAAATTTGAGCAAAGATATCACAATAGTCCAATAGAATTCCTCTTGGATTTCAGGCAAAATTAGCCCTTAAGGCTGTTTTCACTAATGGGAAAAAAACCCATTCAGAATTTAGCATAATTGGCATTCTGTAGTAAGTTAAAGAAGTAATTTTTGCTGTTTTATGTTTCTGATATAACATAATAGTACAATATGTAATGATCCTATAGTGGCTGTACTGTGTACTCGTTTTGTATTTTTCATAAGAATATCTTATTTACCGTTATAGGCAAGTTGCATATGGCTGTTTTTATTCAACCATTATTAAATGTCTAAATTTTGAGCTTTTAGAATGCCTCTGTGATCAGCTGTTCGTAAGTTGTCGTCTTTTGCCATGCAGGTGACAGCATGCAGGGAATTCAGATCTTCTGTTGGCATTTTTACCTCAAAGCAATGCACATTCAAACACATGAAACAAACTCAATTTAGTATACTATTAAAATTAACACGAACAGAATTGATTTTATTGAAGTGAAACTTCTTTAGGCGCTCTAGGAGTTAATCAAGAGCTAACCCAAAATTGTGTTATGCTCTAGCATTACAAACAAAATCGTCATGAAAGTAGTGGGGGTAAGTAGCAGTGATAGAGTTGTTATCGAAAGAGTGGGGGAAAGGCATCAGGCATTGAGTGGGGGATTATTATTGCTTCGAGCTAGTGGCGTAGTGAGCCCTTCACCATTATAGATGGCCCTACTCATTGCATGTCACTAACCTTCTTGGAAACTTAACCAAAGCATCCCATTCATGTGACAGTTTGCTACGATCAGTGACAGTTTGGGCATTAGTTCATCACAACTTTGTTATTGTTTTATACGTATTCGATTTAAAATGCCGAAAAAGTTAATTTCTTATTTTATTTTTTATTCAGATGATTTCCTTCTTCCGTTCAATATAATTATATGTATTCCTCTACTTCACTCTAACGTTGCCAAAGAAGTTTCACTTCTGTCACGTGGCGTTCCATGCACTCGATTTTTTTATTTACAAGTTGTTTGTTGTACAATTTCAATTGCTGTTTTCAAGGCTTGAAGGTTGTTCTGCATACAATAATAATCTATACCTAGAGACTGTTTTTTGGTGGATCATGATAACATGATAATGATAATGATAACAAATTGGAGAGTTGAGTGTGTGTAGTAATGTTTTGTGCAGTGTCGTATGTGGTGATGGTGAAGGTGATACTCACTTTCAAACTAGTCAAATGAAACCAAGGAGATCATGAAATTAGTTATTAGAGGTTGTACACCACCTCATAATAGTCCTCTGGTTCAGATTAAAATTTGCAAACCTACTGGGAATCAAACCCTACTGACCAGACCAGAAGGCAGCTATGTTGTCGACCATGCCATGCAATGGACTCCTCATAAATAATATTTTTAGTAATTTTTTTTATCCTTGTAACATGCATTTCTCTTTCCTTGTAACTGTACGATATACTTAATTCACAACTTAACAATCGGGCAAGTATTATTATGGACTATTTTTTCTAGGTAACGAAACTGTTGAAGACATTGCACAGCGCCTGAATATTCCTGTTCCTGAAGTTAATCCTCGTGAAGCCAAGGCTGCTGTAGTCCTTGGAATACAACTTAAGGATATGTCTTCAGATGAAATTGATGACATTTTGAGGTTTGTAGTCCTCAGTAGGAGTATGGCATGTTTTATATTTTCTTGTTTACATTACAGTACCGGTATATTATGTAGTGGGTGCAGCTCAAACTATGTTAAAATTATTCCTATAAACAAATTGTAGCAGTTTCAGTTTAAGCATTCTACCATGTGTATGCAAGAAAGTGAGAAGGGTGAAAGGAATCATTGAGAAATGTTTTTTCAAACCTCAAAAATGCGAATTTTTAAAGAATTGAGTTAAACACACCTTTAAAATGTTTGACTGAAGAATAGAGTTGATCAGTTATAATTATATATTGTGCACTCATTTTAATACAAAAAAATTATAAATATATGATTAAATTTCTCTTGACAAGACAATTAATTTTACAATGACAATACTGTATACCCATATGTAAGAAAACAAAAGTATAAGTATAGATTAAGTTGTTGTAAGAGTGATTTATTAAATTGACACAATTAAATTCACTTGGAATGGGAAGACACATTGAAATGGAACAATATTAATACTTATCTTGCAGGACATTCACTACTTCATTACTTACTAGTAACTGGTTTTTAAGAGTACCTCCCTCTCATTGTCAGTTACGTCCAATTGCCGAACTTCTATCTTGTACCACCTGATGAAGCTGTTCCAACTAGGCCCAGCCAGAGTGTAGGCAATAGTTGCATTAACATTAATAAAGACTTCATTCACTATGTTGTAGAAACTACACAGAAATTGTGTTTGCCAGAACTTCACCACAACAGAAGCTGATCATTGTGGAAGGTTGTCAGCGACTGGGTCATATTGTAGCTGTGACAGGAGATGGTGTGAATGACTCTCCTGCCCTGAAGAGAGCTGACATTGGTAAGACTTTGTTTTTCTTTTGGGCATGACTTACAAATAGAAATACCAGTATACCCAGGTAATTGTATCTAATATTGTAGGGTCTGTAGTCTGTTTTTTCATCGCAAAAAGTAGATTTAAACAGAAACATGTAACTCAGTGGAAGTTATGTTTTCGTTCCTCTGCAGAAGTCTTAATTCCAAACCATAGTTCTCGCTGAATAATTTCATTACACACATTATTTGCACTGGATTTAGCATCAGTGAGTAACATGAATTGGTAAAAATTTTAGAAATACAGTAAGATCCTGCTCGTAAGGGTTAATCGTGAAAATGCAAGCAATTGTGCATGTTTTAAAATATGCAAATTCAGGAATAGAATCTCCAAATGTATACCAACACAGTTATTTCACATTCAGTCTTCTTGTATATATTACCTTTCAATTAATTATGTCTAATTTTCTGTATTGTTAATACGAAATAATTAACTTGGAGTCAAATGATTCATTGTGAATGCTTACATTAAATAGCATGAGTAAATATTTAAAAAAATGATGGAACATATACAGTGAAGCAACTATAATATAATAATTACAATTTGAGTTGAACTTAGACACTTATGCTTCACTTACCAACTTTTTGGTAGAACATGTTTCAAGGACCCTTGTCCCCATCCTCGGCTACGTGTCCAACGTGTCCTACTCCGAGGATGGGGACAAGGGTCCTTGAAACATGTTCTACCAAAAAGTTGGTAAGTGAAGCATAAGTGTCTAAGTTCAACTCAAATTGTAATTATTATAGCATGAGTAAGCTTAACAGTTTTCACATTTACATTGCAATTATTTAGTTTAACATTCTTTTTGTTGTGAAAGGGCAGAGTAGGACATAATTTCTTCTTCTCCCAGTTTTATCACATAGTATTAGTTTACAAAAATGAATTGTTAATTTAGAAGTGTCCTGAAACAAGGTGATGTTAAAAAGTTAAGTTTTGTTTGTATAAATAATTTTGTATCTAAAATTTATTAAAAGTAATTACTAAAAGTGAATGTATTAAAATAACTTCAAGCACAACATTTCGGCTCTGCCTTCGAGCCTTCATCAGGTGTACTCAAACCAGTAAGTTCACTCCTGGACGAGGTAGCATCCACATGTCTTATCGGCTTGTCACTATCAATAAAAAATATCGCACATCTTGCATGTTTATCCAATCACTAGGGATCCTGTATTCTATATTTTCCATTGAGGGAAATTTTAACTCGGTTTTACCTTTTTTCATCGTCTTCATCAAATTAAGCCACTCTTCACTCAAATCCCCTTCATATCTGTTCATGCTAGTTTCTTGATTACCAATTATATTCCATGCCTCGTATACCTTTCGCTTAAACTTATGGGGCTCTACTTTCACAATATTTACTTCCCAATATGATGTTTATTTTGAATCATATGTTGGCTCAATCCAGTCACTTAATGTTGTACTTAATGTCCTTTTCATGTTCATTTAGCCTAGTCTTAAAATTACTCCCCGTTTCCCCAATATACCTTTTCTCACAACCACTATATGATACAGAATATACACCTGGCATATCCATGATATCATTCCTTGTTTTTCCAATGCGTTTATGATGTGAAAATATTTCTTCTATAGTTTTGCTGGTCTTGTAAGCAGGTGTAACTCTGTATTTATGGAAGATCTTTGCAAACCTTTCACACACGCATAGATAATATAACAAACCGGTATATCTCACATCATTGTTCTTTTTACCCTCTTTCGTATCATGTATCTGTTCTCTTGTTGTTTTCCAAATCTTGTTGATCCTCTCCTAGCTTTGGACAGTCTTAATATTTCTTTCCTTTCAGATTCCAGGTCTTCTACGTTATTGCATAATTTAAAAGCCCTCTGTGCAAAATTTCTCCATACATTATTTTTAATCATATGATGATGGGTCGATCCATTATTTATGTATAGTCACCTTTATTCTGTTTTTTGAAAACACCTAACCTAATAACTGGATGTTGTAATACAATTTTAGGTCTAAATAATTTATCTGA
The DNA here is from genome assembly GCA_964059195.1 of Ectobius pallidus. Taxonomy (NCBI): domain Eukaryota; kingdom Metazoa; phylum Arthropoda; class Insecta; order Blattodea; family Ectobiidae; genus Ectobius; species Ectobius pallidus. The sequence continues at coordinate 89,633,436 of CAXKWD010000008.1, forward strand.
TTACTCACGGATTTCTCAATTGTAAATTTTACTCTGTCATTGTATCCATTGAATTCTTCTAGTAATTCATTCAATATATATTTTCTTGCAATCACCAAAATATCATCAACGTATATTATACAGCGTATAATACTATCTCATCCATACACTTAGGTACCGGTAAAATTTGCTTACATCTGCTACAAAACCGGATATAGGATTACCCATAGCTAACCCTTTTATTTGTCTATAATTTTTTCCATTAAACTTGAAGACATTGTGATCAGTGCAAACTCTATACTAACCTTACATATTCATTAGCCACTACACTGTCAATCCCTTGTTCAATAAGCCAACTCAAGAGATTATGTTAATATACTGGTTAATTATACAAAACTCCATTTTAAATTCGTGTGCAGTGGTTGGTGACTATTTTGACTTTTTCAAAAAATAAAGTCCACCTGTAAAATTTCAGTATAATAAAATTTCACAGTAACAAATTCATTTCTGAGGTCCCCTAAATTTTGTTGTACTGGTATTTTACTGTAGTCGCATTGATAATGAGCAATTTTCTACCTCTGATGAGCAATTTCAAGTCAACAGAAGTAGCTTTTTCCCCATATCTATCAAGTTGACTTGTTTCACTAGTCTAGAAATGAACTGCAAGGTGTAAATATTTGTTGATTCTTAAAATATTTATTTCTTAGAAGAGGGTTTCCTTAAAAGTGGGAATTAAATGCATTTTTCTCTTGGTAATTATATTCCTTAAAAACAGAAATTCCTTAAAGTGAGAACATTAAAACAGGATTTCTCTGTATTATTATATACTGATAGTTAAAGAATGTAACATAAATGTGTCATCACAGGGATTGCTATGGGTATTGCTGGTTCTGATGTGTCCAAGCAAGCTGCCGACATGATCCTGTTGGATGACAATTTTGCATCTATTGTTACCGGTGTAGAAGAGGGTCGGATAATTTTTGACAACTTGAAAAAGTCCATTGCTTACACTCTCACATCCAACATTCCTGAGGTTTCACCTTTCTTGGCATTCATTCTCCTTGGCATTCCACTGCCCCTGGGAACAGTCACTATTCTGTGCATTGACTTGGGAACTGACATGGTAAGTTTCAGTTTCTTCCACATTATGAAGTATTCTCTTTCCCTGCATTTGGCTAAACATATCATGAGTTTACTATGTTTGAAATATTTTATTAGTAAAAATCATGTCCAAAGTTCTGATTATTTCTTAAAAAACAAAAACATTATTTAAAAATTACAATTATTGAATTGTACAGTAACTATGCAGATTAAGTTTTACTTTAACAATTTTTGGTAGTAAATGCATGGAAAAATAAAAGCTTGGCATATTGAAAGAAAAATTGTAATGATTAAAAAGTAACAAACCCGGTAGGTAACACAGAAATTGTCATTACATCCTCTGAATTGGACTAATCCAAAAGCTGAAAACTTTTCTAAGCATATTTTTAATCTTTAGTTTTTAAACCAAAAACAGTTTATTCATTTACTATCATTCTTAAAATAGTATAGTTAAGATACAGGCCTACTATTATCTTTAGCTCTATTGTTTGTGTATGGACAATTTTTCCTATTTTCTTTTCAAAAAATTTTTATATTAATGATCATAATTTTTGTTATAAATTTTCTCTCCAAAAATTCATATGAAATAGACATCATAGTTACCGGTACATCTTTTTCATTGTAATTTCTAGTTGTAGTTTCTAGATACTTTTTTGTGGACTTTAAGATGAAATATTTTTAGAAATGACATGCAATGTTTAGGAGCTTCTTTATTCAGAACTGATATTGTTTTTGTGGACTATAAGATGAACTTTTTTTTAAACTTACATTTTTTTCTTAAAAATAAAATATATTTCTGATAAAAGACTTCTATTCTGATGGTGCTGAGTACAACAGACATAGTGATTGAGCCACTTAGATTTTTTAAGAGCTTGTTCCTTCAGTAGCAACAAACAAATTCTAATGTAATTTTTGTCCCAAATGAATACTTTTCTCAGAAAAAGATTTTTGTCCCAAACTTTTTAAATATTATCTGTGCTGCAGATAACTAATATTGGAAATAAAGGTGCATATACACCTGTGAGCTGAAAGGTTCGCGAACCACTCGTAAATCATTTGTTGAAATTATTTCCATAACATATCTCTAGCAATCTATTTCCAATGTGAATTGATAAATCCTTTGTGTAATGCCACTCCCTCAAACTTGTCATCCTGTGAGCTGGGAACAGAATTGCTGCTTCCAGTACAACACAAAAGAGTTGAGTTAGAAACGAAACCCTTAAAAACAAAATTTTGAATGACGTACAGTACTTGGAAATAAAGCCATAAAAATGAAAATGTGACAACATGAACCAAATCTTTGATCACAATAAACAGTATTTTTTCAATGTATCAGTTTTAATCCATATGGGACTTCATAAAAGTGATAACATTACTCGATTGATAACGTTTTCCATGATTACATTATGCAGCGTTCACTGTATTATGAAGATTCCATTGAGGAACCCTCTAAACCAGTGGTTCCCAAACTTTTCAGTTCGCGGACCCCTTGAAAAAAATTAAAATTTCGCGGACCCCCTCTGGGTTTTGAAATAAAAAAAACCTAAATTAATACTTTCATTCAAATGTATGAAATTCAATAGACAAAGTAACAATATCAATGGTAACAAACAGAGTTTACTCCTTAATGTGAAAAGTGAAGCTGCTTTTGAATAATTAGCTCTGGAATGTTAGGTTTAATGTCTGATAATTTCAATATTAAGTCACTTTCAACTTCAAGTACAACATAACCACTATTAAAGCCAAGAATGTTTTAGATTTTAACATTTTGGTTAACTTATAGAAGATATGTAATTTTCAAAAATTACAGGATATCCTATTTCTTCTTAAACAGCTGCGGACCCCCTGAAACACCATCGCGGACCCCACTTTGGGAACCACTGCTCTAAACAGATAATTTAATGAATTGCGGGTAGTCCCTGCTCAATTTGTCATGGAGATTGGCTCCAAGCTATGGACAATTAACTTCATCTATGCAGGATTATTGACGACAATAATTATTTTATTAGAGCTATCATTTTTGTACTATTATAATATGTATAAAGAATGAGACGTTGTAAATGTTAGTTACTTTAGGATGTTACTAGCTTACACAGTTTACTAAGTTATGGCTGATAATAATAGAACATTGCAATCCCACTTGCCATGGTAAGCCACCTGAAGTCTTTCCATTCACATGGATAAAGACTACAGACCTCAGGTAGAATAGAATTCCACTACGGAAATAATTATAGAGTCCATTGAATGTAAAGAGTTTCAATTATTTGATTAATTTAGTCAGGAAAACATAGTGAAGTGTCAGTATTATACATTAAACCTAAACTTCACATAATTACTGAAGTAAAAACTTATCAAATTAAAACATATGTTTAACCCTTTATCTGGCAGTGTTGCTCTCAGGCAACACCTATGAATACCTCCCTGAACCTGGCAAGCCTCTTTTGCATTCGGACCACAAAAACACTTCCTACTGCCATCTAAATGTTAGAATATGAACTGAATTGTTGGTAGATGTTACCTGGGATATTGTAGCTGTTGCCTGTAGGCACCATTGCCGAATAGGAGGTATAATTGCTGGGTTACAACCATTAGACTTGTGATATACCATGTTGCCTGAGAGCAACATTGCCTATCCAGTGGGCATAAATTTTCATTTCATCTGCCAGATAAAGGGTAGGCTTTTTTTTTTCTCCTTCATTATCAGTTGAGTAGATCTACTAGAGCCTTTGAAACATATGTATAATTTGGTAAGATTTTACGTACAATTATTACGTGAAGTTGAATTCTTTAAAGTTTATTGTATAAGTTTCAATTGTATTTCTGCCCTATTTATATATTTGATAGTGCCTGCACACTGCTGTTTTATATGTTTATTATTTTGTACTCTGCAATGTGATGTGTCTTTGATATTTGGATGTATTACCACTTCAACCCATGAATTTTTTTAATTCATTTACTTTGGTTATTTCATTATGTTGAACTGTTTTATTAGGTCCCTGCCATTTCCTTGGCCTATGAACAACCAGAGTCCGATATCATGAAACGTCGGCCTCGAAATCCATTCACAGATAGACTCGTAAACAAAAGGTAAATTATAACTTCCTTCTGATGATGTGTAGGCCTACTGGGTTCTCTTAATGGCGTCAGTGTCTCCTATTCCTAGAATATTTCCACTTTGGAGAAAGAACGCTTGCATCATACTGTTCAATACATGCGTTCATACCAACCACCCCTCTCAAACTTCTGCTTTCCTGCAAACATTTGTCATTCTGTGTCTGTGCACCATATTGGCATGTTATGTCCAGGTAAATAAGTAAGAAAATTGGATACTTCCTTTTATGCTACTCGAACCCCTCTTAGTTTTGATTTGTCAATACGGTTCTTCTCATAGCTTCTCTATTACTTTTCAGGATGTTTTAAACAAAAGCATTGAGGATGCAGCCATATGGTGTATGAAACATCTTGTGCAAGCTGCCTAAATCAAGTTATGATTTGTTTTTCATATTTTACAATAGAAAAGCAGAATTTTGACTTTGTTAATGTTTTAAATTAATATAGCTGTAATTTAACATACTTTTTTCTGTTAAATTTGTAGAGGCAAAATGTAAACTCACTTCTTCTGTGTTGTTATACACTCCTATTTAGTGAATATTTTAAAATTAATATAGCTATGATTTACATTCATCCCATGTTAAATGTGTACATCTAAAGCAAACCGCGACATAACAAATTTACAAACATCTGATTGCGTTGAAGTCAAGGCTCTCTCTATTAGTAAAAATACTGAGACTATGGTTTTTACAATCATCTCTTGATGCATCTCTGTTATTTCTAGCCTATTTCCGTTACATGTGGTTTTAGCAAGTGACCCCCCCCCCCCCATAAGACTGACTTTGAAGTCATTTACATGCCAAAATTACACATATATGTCCATGGATTTGAATATCTTGGCATGTGGTTTTAGTAGATCCACTTCAGTTGATAAACCATAATAAGTTAATCTTGCGGATAGTGACTTTACTCCCTTCTGTTTTGGTGTAGGCCTACTCAATGATACAAACTTTGATGATATTGGAAGGTAATTTTGACTTCAAAATTAACATTGATTGCTTTGATTTTTACTTACTAATATTATATTTACTCAAAAGAAAACTTCTGAATTTGATATTTCATTAAGAATTTGTGAAGTTGAGCAAATAATTAAGTGTATGTTAATGAAATGTCAAATACAGCTGTTGAACAGTATTGCTAAAGTGAACATTAATTCACATGTCTGGGGAAAATCAACTGAAAAATATTTAATTATATTTCAGAAACTAATACATTTCTTGTTTTGTAGTTTTTACATTCAGAAAGAGAAACTCAAAATTTTTTGTTTACTTTCTACACTCTCTCATTATGAGTGTTATTTGTGGTGCTGGCTACATCCAGACAAAACTCGGCCTCGTGATAGCATCTCTGGACTCACAAATGCTACTATAGCTTCAATGGTTTGTCATCATAAATCTGCACGAGTCTGCCACAGTTACACGATGATACACTTGATCCTTGTCAAATCCGTACCCTGCTAGGGCCATGTTGGGCGATCTTGGTGGCCATAGCATAGGTCAACCTCTGCCAATTTGGAGTTAGAAATCCTTTCATGAAGAGAGGTGAATATGATTTTGGAATAGTAAGAAGAGGATCTATCCTGTTGGAAATGATTTCTGGTGTAACTGCAGAAAGGAATACTGCTCCAGCATGTTCAGATAAGTGGCAGCATTAATTGTAGACTCACTGAAGAAAAAATTCCCAATAATGCTCATCTTCATTTCAACTTTGTAGGCACCTTTCTTGACGGAAGGTTTCATGATTCTGTATCAGCTGAAGCTGACCTACACTATGGCCACCAAGATGACCAGGCTAGACTTTTTTTTTGATAGGGATTTATCATGGATCGTTTCAGTCTTGGCAGATTTATGACTCTGAATCAGTGATATCATTTCTTAGTCAAGAGATAGTCTCACACATATGGCAGGAGGTTGAGTTTTATCTGGATATCATCCGTACCCCAAATGGGGCTCATATTGAGATTGAATAGACAGTAAACAAATTTTTTTTAGTTTCTCTTTCTGAATGTGAACGATAAAAGTATTAGTTTGTGAAATATAATCTTTTTTCACTAGGTTTTCCCACCACACATGTGTGCTTTGAATCCAAAAATTGTTTATTGCCACTCAGCACCTGTAATTGAGTAGTGTTTTCTTAATGTATGATTTTTTTCTCTGCCTAAACTTATGTTGTATCTAATCACAGGCTCATCTCCTTGGCCTATGGACAAATTGGCATGATTCAAGCTGCTGCAGGATTCTTTACATACTTTATTATCATGGCAGAACATGGTTTCCCACCTATGTCACTCTTTGGCATCAGAAAAAAGTGGGATTCGAACGCTGTTAATGATCTGCCAGACGCTTATGGTCAGGAATGGGTAAGTTGTTATTTAAATTAGTTGGGTAAATTATTGTCATCTTTAGGGAACTTTTTTCTCGACTTGATAATTTGAACCTACACATCGCCCAACTAAAGAATGAAGTAGATGTAAACGAGGTGAAATGTTTCATTCAGCCAACCACATGGAATTTAAAATGGAAAATACGTTCTAAATAGCCTGTAATTGAAATGTGTGTTGGTATCAGGTTAAAAGACATAAAAATATAATTATATAATAAAGTGAAGTAAATAAATGCATACATACATATTAAGATATAAATTGCATAATTATGCCTCAATTATAGAAGAGCAAAGCATACTCACATTAATAAGCTGTAATCACTTCCTATATGCAAAATTATCAATCTTTTTCCCTTTCCTTCCCTGATGGGATCTTTAACCCTGTATTCAATCTAGTAGCAAAGACTGCTTCTTTGATTTCATGGTATTGCCACTCCCTACTTCTAATGTTGTGTGACCCATGTTAATTCAAGTTTCATCTATAGAGTTTATTTTCCTTCCTTCTTGTCTAAATGATCTGTACGTAAGGAATGCCTATGCCACAAAATGATATCACCTTGGAGCTCTCTAGGATTGCTATCTCTTTCTATTAAATTAAAAAGCTATTTCAGTCTTTAGTTTATGGAGGATGGTGTATTTTAATGAGAAAAATCAGGGTCACTATTTACTGTTGATTTCTTTTTACAAATAGATGATGGTTTCTGACACACCAGTGAACTTTGATGTCAATTTCACAGATTGAAAGTTGAGTGAACGTTTCAGAAAATGTATTAATATTAGGCCTATAGTTTTTATCAGCTTTTAAGTTACTTACAACACGAAGTTATGAAGCATGTTCTGTTATGATTCTTCTTTTTGCTTAAAACAAGTCTTCCAATGTAAACTTATTCAGCCTTTATTATTTAATTTATATTCTCGGAGGAAAATGGCTAATTTGATAATCAAACATTATGACGTATAATTAATTGTTACACAATACAGTCACCGTGTAAAATTGTATACTGGATTAAGATCGTAATTGAATGCGTCATTGCAGAAATATACCTAAGTCATTTGAAGTAAAGCTTTGTGGAACTAAAAAAGACTGTCTAGCTCAGTAGCTTAGTTACCTTTCTGCAATGCAAGCTTTTTCATATAGGATTTGTCACACCTTACGATATCAATGACATAGGTACCTTTCTGTTCAGAATGTTTGTCTATACCGACAACGGCCAAATCTCAATTTTCCAAAATAAGTAACTTGGGTACCTTTCTGCAATAAAATGTTATAAGTTAGTATGAACAGTTTCTTACCATAGAATTAAAATACATTTTATATATTTAACTATTTTGGTGCTGCAGAGAATGCAACATGAAAAGGCGGAAGTTTGAAACATTCAAGATCAAACTTCAGCAAATGGAAATTAACAAAAGAAATCCTGTAATCACGTGGTTTTGTTTACATCTACTTCATTCTTTAGTTCGATGGTGTATAGAAATAGCTTCTATGTAATATTGAACACATTATTACATTTATTAGGCATAATAAATGTATTATATTATATTGTTTAATATATAATATGTTATAAATATTAATTATTAGGGCAAGGCATTTGATGATTTTGCATCTTTTTTATATGATGGTTAAAAGATAGCTCGAATATATATAAATGTGTATCATCAATTAATTGATCAAATAAGAGCTATTTGTTTTTGCATTTTTTTGCTTTATTTTGCATTTTTTCGTAATTTTCAATAGATAGGTCATTTTTTGGTAATTTTTAGGTCATTTTTGGCATTTTTATGACTTTTTTGGCATTTTTAGGACTTTTTCGGCATTTTAGGTCTTTTTCGGCATTTTTATAGTTTTTTAAATGAAGTCTTACATTACATTACATTTTTAGTTTTTTTATTTATTATTTTTTATTTTTAAAGCTTGTCTATTATAACTGTAAAAGCAAATAACATCCACAGGAAATAAAGCAGATTGCAGCGTTACTGGAAGGAATATGCATTTTGAACTCTTGTTACATTTCCAAGAAAATACAGTATAAGCAATACCTGCTTCTATTTTTAAGCATTTTGAATTAGTCTACATTTCCAAGAAAACAACGTTGTAAATACAAGTGGCTATTGACGAATGTGTCCTTCTTGCATTAAAGAAACATCACTTGGGACACAGCTCCGTTAGAGATAAGCGAGGCGACTATACCTGCTTTATTATTTTAAAGGAATGTGCATCATGAACTAATCCCAGCATCCTATTGTTATTCATTTTCAGGTAGGAGGACTTTCACTATGTCTTTCAGTTGTCTGTAAGAGTTGTATGAGATAGTTTGTTGACAGAAGAGTTCAGTAAAATGCCCAAAGTGAAAGAAAGTACGTTTGATAAATTAAAACGATTTGTTTTCGAGTACGGAGAAAATGTTTTTTCCACTGATGGAAAAATATTGTTCTGCAAATTATGTGATGTGAGGGTTTCTGTCGAAACATAAACATGGTCTGCAGCGACTTGAAGAGAAAAGAAACCGTGGCCTGCAACAGACACTTCTGGGGGAAAGTTGTTCAACATTTTCGCCGTTTTGCGAGAAACAGTGTACAGCATTTTTATGCGCCGATATGATGGGCATGCCAGTTCAGAAAAAAAAATTTAGTGAAGGGTATTCAAGTAGGCCTAATATTAATTTACTTACTTCTTTAGCAGCAAAATAAATGTGTTTTATATTATAAATTTATATATAACGAAATGTCATCCATTAAATTGGTCCTTAAAAGCAATTCATTACTTAAAAAAATAATTATAAGTAATAATAATAAAATTTATTGGTCATTTTTTTATTTTTTTCGGTCATTTTTTCACTATTTTTAGGTCATAAATGCATTTTTTATTTTGCATTTTTTATTTTGCATTTTTTCACTTTTTTAAGGTCATTAAATGCCTTGCCCTATTAATTATAATATTTAAATTAGCCTTGAGTTTAATATGGCATTTAATATCTACTTCTTATGGGCCTATTCATAATAAATCATTACATGGGATAAAAGATTTTGGAATATGGATTTGTGTCTTGAAATAAGACTTGATAATTGAAGGGCTCAGTAAAAAGATGGTGCAAGTGACATCAGCATAAAATTTTATTTGAAGTTATAAAATTTAAGTTAACTCTCACATGTGTGAATAGCTAAGGATAAAATTGGTTTTTATTTCTTAATTCAAGAATATTAAATTAAAAAAAAAAATAGAAACTGCCTTTTTCCTTTGGCTCTTTGCTTAACTGAGAATCCTTTTACTTTTACTTTTCTGCACTTCTCGCTAGTACCACTTTTTTTCTAAGCCATTCAATTATCTGTTTTAAAATTTCACCATTATGTCAGAAAGTGAATTTCAATTGTTGTATAACCTAAGGGGAATTTAAGTTTAAAGAAAAGATACCAACATGAGACAAGCTTTCCCTTGTCACTATGATATTAGCTATGACAATTAATTTCTCTTTACTTAAAGACATTGTCCTGTCTCCAATTTCAGTTGGAACACTAGGCACCCCTCAGCAATTCTCAAGGCAACATAAAGATTGTCAGAAACAGTGTCAGCAATACACATCCATACTTGCTGATGTTCAAAACATAAACAGTGCGTTTCTTTTTAAAGCGAAGCTAAAGTGCTTTACCATTGCTGCATCAAAACAGTTCTTTTTTACATTTTGCTGCAGCTTCGCTTTACCCCCACTCTACTACCCATGCAGTGAACTCAAATCTCGCTTTACGACTGCTGCAAGGTTTCACTGCATGAACTGTCATGGCAGCGTAGGTGTTCATCGAAAATTTCCTTGATGACTTTAACATCATTGTTCAAATTCCCAAGTACGAACGCCTTCTTCAGCACAGTTAGTACCATTTTATTTTACCTGTACATCATATTGTACAACAATTATTATCCCCACCCCCCTATAATTGTTATTTGTACGTGTCTTAAAGGGCTGTAAACATTGCCGGTTTCATCCAGCATGCTCTCAGCTGTTCATTTTTGTCTGCAGCGGTCGTAAAGCGATTGTGCATCACTCGTAAAGCGCTTTACAGGTTTGCTTTAAAAAGAAACGCACTGATAGCCCCACATTTCTTTTCTGCCCTTGGCAAGTACATTGCTGCCATACATTTCAGCAAAAATATTGCCTATCTAAATGCACCTTAATAGTGGATATATTTTATGTTCATTGGTTCTTCTCACTGCTTTTATTAACATTGGGAAAGTTATTGGTCAGAGTTCTCCTTTTTAGTACATAGCATGAATGCGAGGATCTTAAAAACTGAAGAAGAAAATATTGTTTTACATTCCCAACTCATGTTATTCTTCATAATGATAATTGTATGTTTTTTATTTTTTTTATTTCAGACTTACCATAGCAGGAAGAAGCTTGAACACACATGCCACACAGCTTTTTTTGTGACCATTGTGGTTGTACAGTGGACTGACTTGATCATTAGTAAAACACGAAGAAATTCCATTTTCCATCAAGGAATGAGGTATGTTCTCATACCTTAGAACTTAAACACCTGTATGTATTTTTTTAAGTATAATTCCTATTTTAAGCTGGAAGTTTTTAAACTAATAGTCATGCTACAACTCTGAGTGTTTTCTTATTTTTAAATGTAGCAAATAAGTTCAAACTGATGTTTCACCAGTTGACCAGCTTGTGATGAATGAACTTAGTGGCAATAAACTTACAATTACATTTACGTTTACATTTTTATGCTACTCTTTGCCAAAATTTCTGAAGCAGTTATTAAGAGACAATAATGTATTTTTCTTCCAGGAACTGGGTTCTCAACTTTGCTCTCGTATTTGAAACTGCTCTGGCTGCTTTCTTGTCATACTGCCCGGGAATGGACAAGGGATTGAGGATGTACCCCCTGAAGTAAGTTAAAAAATACTAAATTATAAATAAGTTCAAAATGCTTATTTTTAGTTTCTTCAGCTCCAGCATAAAAGGCATGGATGAGACAGAAAAAGTATTTTTAGTCTCTAATGCATGTGGTTATGGTGATAGAGCATTTATTGCCGAACTTTGTTTCAATTTACAATTTATTTGCAGTATGAAGTTTATTGTGTCAGGAAAATTGCATCTAAACACAAAAGTATAAAATTTAATAAAATTCTGAAACCCTGGAGAAATACATGAACATTAATATCAACTGACACCAGTACTGTCTCCAATAACAAGACTTAACTAGAATAAAACCACATCGTTGCTTGGAACTTGTCAATATTGCAGTTATTCAACAGTGCTAGTGCCATCTAGCTTGTATTGAACTAGCACATTATAATGGCTTGGTCAGTATGTTTGTTTCTTACTACTTTCAATACACAATTCGTTGTCCAATTTTGCTCATAATTGAAAAATCCTAAAAACCAAAATAAAAAGGGAGTATGGCATTGCTACAAAGAGGAACAATTTAACTATCATTATCAGTCCTTCTTCTTTTTCTGCTTTTAAGGCCTAATCATTCAGTCAATCATTTCTCGGTCCTCTTCCTTTTTTGATTTGCCCAGTAGTTTTTCATGCGTTCCGATCTTCTCTGTTGCTCCTCATCTGTAAATACCCTCTTTATTGTCTGGTCCCTGTCTATGGTGTGAACAGAAAGAGGCATGCGGCTACAATAATCATGGGGCAAGAGGTAAGATGCATGCGTGTGCTTGCAAAGTTGCATGCGCAGAGGCACTGGAGAGGCATGGCAACTAGGCGCAAGGCGCACAGGTGTAAACGCGGCTTAAATGGTCCTGTCAGCCAGGGTTCTGTTCCCAAGTTGATGGGTTTGATCTCTGCCTAGATCATGGACATTTGTGGTTATGTAAATGCAACAGACTTACAGACATGTAAATTAACTTCTGAATGGAAAATTTTCAGCCCTGCTAACAGTAACACCTAATGAAATGCTGCATTCTTATTATTAGGACTATCTAGTATAATATTTCAGTTGTGTTTCCGTGCACATCCAACACCACCTATTAACAATTGTGTATTCAATTGTGAAATTAATTGGAAGTGGCTTTGGTCGGTTCCTATCTTGATTAATTTTTAATGACTTGCAGAGATCGGATTCTTTTTACATATAGGTTGACAGAAGGGGAGAATGAATTCACGCCTAAATGGGAAAACATTATGAAATTATGATTTGGATGAAACTTACTATATTGGGGTTATTTCGGCTATGGAACTCAAATCTGAGGGGCACACTTCAATCATGAAATGCACCCCGAAGCCAGGTTATTAGGTTTTTAATTAATCATTTTAATTGTTTATGAATGATTTATATAAGGCTCATGAATCTGTGGTTCAATTTAATTGTTACATTTTGAATCTGTATGCCCATATGGCAGCACAAGATAAGTTTGATTCGTTTAATTATTTATATTTACTACATAAAACAATATAATTAATAATAAAATTATTTATTCAAGCAATTTATGTAAAAACGATATTAGGTTAATAAATATATTGTTTTAATTATTATTCTTTTAATTAAATGATTTAAATAAAACATCTAGCAGTTAAGTAAATAATTGTGGGCGAAGCCACAGGCACCTGCTAGTGTTCAATAATTCAAATATTAACTGACATTTTTCTGGAAATACATTATTGGCCTAATATTAAATTAGTATTCAACTAGAAATTTAAATTATGGATGACTTTTGTGCATCTTAAAAGAAACAGAGCATTTTTTATATTCAGCCAAGAAATTCAAGAGCTTAGGACTTCTCGGAGCAAAATGGGAGCCAAAAATACTGCATATTAATTCATGTAATGTTCTGAGGAAATGCTCTTAACATTTATGTACTGACAACCCTTGATTTAATAGGTGAAACCTCCAAGAGCCTAGAGTCTCTTCACATAACATCTAACGATAACATTCAACATAAATGTAGCAGACTACAAATGCAAGAAAATATGAACACGTTAAACAGAGAAATGTCAGCATAGTGTTCTTTACCTCATAAAGGCATTGGGGCAGATAAAAATTAGACTTCTGCTAAAAACTGGATAAGACATCACCATGGTCTTACCTGCATAGAACAGTGCAAAGCTATCGAAATGACTCTAATGTTTCTGCAATTTGAGCTACTCCAGGAAGATCCCAGGACAGAAACCTCTGCCGCAGATGCTGTAGAAGAGATATAAGCTGTTGGTCATGTCCTAGGATCATGCCCTTTGGAGGAACACCAGACATCATAAAATTAGAGTATTTGTTGGAGAATAACTTCATAAGAAGGGGATGGAAATTTTTGAGGAAGTGCATGGAATATCAACCAATGGCAGTGCACATGGAAAAGACATGATTGCATTTCAATCTAACAGCAAAAAAGTCTTCATAATCGATCCCACCATTAGTTTTGAACATCATACTGGCCAACCTGAAGAGGTTAATACAAAATACAATTGATATAGGTGTGAAATTACCATTCCATTTTACAAACAAAAATACCATCTATAAAAGTAATTGGTCTCATGATGGGTGCTCGAGGAACTGTGGCTTCATTTTTTATGAAATTTTGGAAAGAATTTGACCTCCCTAAATCAGCAATTGAACTGCTGGTAGTACAGTATATGGTTCAATAAACATTTGAGATCTCATTGTACAACTTGCAATAATTTATGCCTTGTAAAGAGTTATTTTTCAGTATTGTATTAAGATACCCTATATTGCCGAAGGCAATCTGTATGTTAACTTCTGTTTTTAAAAAATTATTATTTTGTTTACTTTGTCCACAATGGCAACCAGTCAATGCAGGAAGTTGGTATACATATTTGCATATATACATGTATAAATTGTTGGTTCTGGATTTCGATTTTTACATTATTGTAAAATTGATACTTTCTCGAAATTTGAAACATGAATGTAAAATTGGAATATTTTCGAAATCTGCAATGAACAAAATTTTTTACTGTCATATTCCTGTTCAGGAGGGTCAAGTTATATGGAAAACATGTATCTCATGTCCATTTAATTTTTTTTTGCCATATAATTTATATTTCTTATTTGGTTACTACTATTACACAGAAAATTGTTTTACACTAATGTAAAATGGAATTTTTTCGAAATCAGGAAGGAACAAAAAAATTGCATTGTCATATTCGTGTTCTGGAGGGTCGACTTACATGGAAAACATGTATCATAAAACCAAATTTTTACTGTCATCGTTTATGCGTTTTAATTAGTTATTACAATTATAATTACAATTATAATATTACAATTAGTTGGTAATTTATTCTCCTTTATGGCTCTTTGGGACCTACAATTGCAGAAACAAATAAAATAAAATAATCACAAAATTTAAGAAAACTATTATCCATATGTACATAAAAACCATAACCAACCGACATTTCTTGGCCAGTTTCAAAATCAGTGAAATCAAAATATCCAAAGTTGGTTATTAGTTTCTCTGCAACAAGATGTCTGTTCACACAGTGATCAATAAGAGATTTTAAATTAATGTATTAACTTTCAGGTATCATTGGTGGTTTCTTGGGTTCCCATTCATGATTATGATCTTCATTTATGATGAGGTTCGTCGTTTCATCTTGCGTAGAAAGCCTGGTGGTTGGGTTGAAAAGGAGACATACTACTAAGCCAAAATAAGTCAAAGCAAACATCCAAAAACAGATTTTTTTATTTTTTTTTATCTTGAGTCATAACAGCTTTATTCTAGGAACTCTTGAAGGCAATATACACTTTGCTGGTACCATGTTTTAGTAGGCAATTGTTATGGACTACCACAATGAAAGGACATACAGAGGGATGATAAATTTTCCCAGAACTATCATGCTGTAATTTAGATTACTCCGGTAATTGTACATATAGGTGCAGAGTGGACCTTTCCGAGAACTTATACCTTGTAATTGATTAAAGATTTTTTCCGAGTTTGTTTTCAACTTAAAAAAACACGTATAATTCTACTTAAGTACAGTTAATTCTTGAACTGTTTAGAAATTTAGAGCTGTTATAACCTGTTTAAATGGTTTTTACCATTAAATAACTATTCACTATAAAGTCAGAACTGTTTTACTGTAATCAATGCTTCACCTTTTGGTGACCCACATATTTTTATCCTGCATTCTCAGTGGTTATCTCGATAAGGTGAGATTGTCTAGTCAGGAATATCATTCATATTGTACTCATAGCAAACTGTAAATCATTCTTCTTCTGTTGTAATTGTTTAATTAAATAAAGAATTATTATTATAATGTACAGAGTACTTCATGTAGACTTAAGAATCAAATAATTACATATTATGAATACAATTAACTTTGCCCTGTATTCAATCAGAATACATATTGATAACACTAAATTTATATGAAACACTGTCATTTTTCCATTAGAATAATTATTACACCAAATAATTAAATTATCTACAATTGGAAGACTAGAAGAATTACCCACTTAAAAACTCTTACATTTAGTAAGTTTTGAGAAAATAGATATTCCTGTGAAATATAAACATCCTATTTTAAGATGAAAAAATTTCATTACCGGTATATGAAACGGATCATGTACAGACATTACAAGAATCTTTAACAACGGATCCATCTTTGAACCCTATTGAAGTTTGCTTTTTTATATGTATGAAGTCTTTATTTAGTTTAAAACTGTTACAATTATTATATTTTATCAGTGTGATCTGAGATCTGTTGACACTTTTGCACAATCTCATTTGTCTAATACATGTAATCTAGCAAGTTCAGCCACAGCATTAGCAATGTACACAAAGTTGAATAAATATAAAGACCTGGTGGATGAACACAACTTTACTGTATTCGCTGTGGAGATGATGGGACCATGGCGTACAGATGCGAAGATCCTGGTTTCAGAAATGGGAAGACATATGGAGCCCCAGACTGGAGGAGATTCACAGTCTACAGAATTCCTTCTGCAGAAGATCGGCCTTGCAATTCAAAGAGGAAATGCTGCTAGCATTTTGGGGATGTTTCTTCAAACACAGGCACTGGACAAGATTTTCTATACTTTTTAGAGAATCAAAATCGATAGAATGCCTGCTTCCACAGCAGGTTTCTGTGGAGTCTGCAATATTATTAATAATCTTTTCAATTTACTCATGTACTAACACTGCTGATTAAGTCAGTGTTTTAGATTATGACATAATGTAATGATTTTGCTATGTATCCACGTATCTTAATTCCGTAATTATACAGATGTAGTATGGACACATAAAGTCAGAATGAGATGTAGTATAGTTATCTTAAGATGGAAACCAAGAGATCTGTTTAGATATTGTAGGTCTTTCTACGCAGACGTTATGCTGCCCTAAATCCTCATCTCCTCCAAGTAATAATACCCTTTTTTGAAGAGTGACACTATGCAAACATCACATCATTCCAACACACACTTAAATTTCTATTCTCTGGCTATCCTAAATGATATCTGACAAGTATATCTGAACTGACTTAAAGAATTTTAGTATAAATGACTTAAAGAATGCCTAAAACATAGACCCGGGTGGGATTAAAACCACCTTTGGATAAAAACCATTGATAAAAACTACTCTAGGTGAAGTGAAAACTTTACTCTGCCTTGAATGGGATGAACACCATCCTATGCCTCGGATGGGCTGAATACAGTCCTAAGGATGTTCCATTCTTAAAAGCTAGCTCTGAGTGTGGGTGAAAACTGTCCTGAAAGATGCATAGATGGGCTGAAAACTGCTTAGGATGTCCCATTGTTAAAAGTTATCCCAGGTGGGTGTGAAACTACGGATGGAGGTGAAAGTCTTGCTAACTGCACATTCCAAAAATTCTGACACTTACCATATTATGTGAAATACGAAGCGAGAAAATAGGGATTTTATTTTCATCAAACCTTTGGGAAGGTGAAGGTGAATGTGAAGCAAGAAAATCACTCAGGGAAATTTATTTTCATCCAAATTTTAGGAAGGGTGAAGGACTTCTGTTGTCTCACTGACTGTGAACTACAATGGGAATGTGAAGCGAGAAAGTCGTTCAGGGAATTTTATTTTCACTTAATTTTGAGGAAAGGATGAAGATCTCCTATTGTCACAATTTGTTTTCATGTAGTAATTATGAGGGGTAAGTCACAGCTTCCCCTAAGCTATACACTGCCAGTAACTGCTACCAATCAATTTCTAGAGAACGTCTTGTTTGTGTAATTAAATTCTTTAAATCCATGCGTAAACTAAATTTCTACAAAACATTTCTTAAATGGATGCCTGCTATCTCATTGCTAAGTAGCTCCCTATAATAACACATTGTTTTCCTGGAAATAAACTACAATTACAGGACAATAATTATTGGCAAAAGGGAACTAGAGCAGCGGGCCAATCTCCAAACAGTTCTTATTTCCAGACCTTGTAACATTTTTGTAATTAGTGTTTAACCCTTTCAGACCTGAATTTGTATGTAAATAAATGTCTAGAATATTACAGGAAGAGAATTTCCATAAAAGCTGTTGTAATGAAACAGACATTTCTAAATTTGTGTTGTGCAAGCACATCACTGGGTGAACAATACAGGGCTTTCTGAATGAGGAAAACAAAAACTTCTCATAAACACCTCAAGAAAAGGATTTCCTGTAAATACAGACAATAACAACAGAGAAGCTATCTTTCACTTTGCAGATATGTATGAAAGAATATGAACACAACTTCAATAGAGTCTTTAGTGTGCAGATAGAAATGGCTGAGGGGGTTCATAAAGACTCTTGATACAATTTCTTTGTCAAGATCCAAAAGATGTAATATGTGTTCATGAAACCACAGAATATTGTTTTTGTTCTCAAGATCCAAGACCTCAATATTTACAATCTACAGTATACTTAGGGTGGCCATTTCTAAAATGTCATAAAGGAGGATACACATCTTCAGTAATCTAGCATAGTATAACTTCGGGCATGGACGGCTGGATAGCAGATATTACATGGTATAACCCTGACTAATTTTACTTAATAACTGCATTTATATAAAATAAATGATTTTACACTGCAAAAAGAGATTTTCATCTCTATTTATGAATGTACAATACAAATGGAGATTTAAACAACAATCAACAGTAAGGCCAACGCCACGTACTGCACCAAACAGATGATAGTACGCTATCATCGTATGGACAAGCGTGCAAACCTTAGGAATAGATTCCTTGGCAGGAACATAAAGGAAAATACAAATTTATTTAATACACTTTACTGATCCATCACAATCTCGAAAAGGGGGACAAATCAACGTCCGGCATAAAGCCTCGCCGGATGGAGGACTGCTTAGCCAAAAGCCTTACATTCCGGCCAAAAGCTGGACGTCTGGCCACCCTAAGTATACTACTCCTGGAGAAAATGGTCTCATAAATAACATGTTTACAATATGGAAATACAAATAAAGAGGAAGGAGAGAAAGTAGCTGTACTGGTATGTTTGTGTTCAAGTGGTACTTTGTATCACACCTTTTATAACTTACTTACTTATGCAATGGCAATAGACAATCCCTGCGCAAACTGAGGAACGTTATCTATTTTATGGAACCCAGAGGTTCATTCCCGTGCTTACATGAGCCTGCCATTCAACCCTATTCTGAGTTAACTCCAACCATCCCTCGTAAATCCTACTTCCCTTATATCTATCCAAATATTCTCCCCACCTACATTTAGGTCTTCCAAGTGGTCTCTTCCCTTTGGGTCTCCCAGTCAGTATTTTTGAGATAATATGTTTTTCCACCCCATGTCATCCTCCGTGTTTTTATTACCCTTACTGTATTCGGTGAAGAGTGCAGGTTAAGAACACCACCATTAAGCAGTTTTCTCCAGTCCCTGTTTTCATCTCTCTTAGGTCCGAATGTTTCTCTAAGCACCCTGCTTTCAAACACATTCAGATAATGTTCTTCCCGGAGAGTAAGGGACCATGTCTCACATCCATATAAAAAAATTAAAATAACTGGCAGGATAAATTTTTTATAAATTTTTATTTTTAAATTTCTGGAAAGAAGATGAGAAGAAAAAAGTTTCTGCATTGTATAAGAACAATCATTTCCTGATTTCAGTTGACACTTAACTTCTGCCTTAATATTATTTGTATCTGTAATTATTGCTCTCAGATATTTGAATTTCTCCACTTTTTCGAACACCTTTTATTAATTACCTATAAATGCATAAGGATAAAATTAGAATTTGGAAATGGATTCACACCAAAATTTTCATCTGGAATGGTTGGCAGTGGCTACTTATCCAAGGAGACTTGTTATTTGGTTGGAGCATTTTCAGTAGATCAGGTGAATGATTCTATTCTATTGCCACAAATATTAAAGCAAAATAACAGGATGTATGTGTTCAATGATCGAATGTGGATTGTGTTCATGTTTTTGTGAAAGTAGTGTTTTCAACAGATAAGGTAGAAAATACAGTTTTCCCATGCTGAAGCACATAGCAAAATGTTGCCCATTGCAATCTTTAAATTCCTTAATATCTGTTATCTATTTTAATTAGAATATCATTAAATCTAAAACATTAACCCTAGGTAATGTGTTAAGTCTGAATCCCTGACAAACTGAGGTCAATACATGGAAGAAGACGAAGACGACGGATCCCTGACAAAAGAGACAGTGGAAAAAGCAGTTTTGTCTGCTTATAATTACAAATCTCTATAAAATTGGGACAGTTTCGGAAAGAAACTTTGATAATGTACATTACTAAGCAAATCCCAGCATTAAAAAAAATAGTTTTATGTCTTCTAATTTTTATTAATATTACGGGATCCTTTCGGAGAAAATCGCAAAAGGTGTTTTTTTTCCTGCCCTAACTTCCCCTAAAATATCTTTATCAGAGTTATGCAAATCAGAAAGATCGCTTCGCTAGACGGGACGAAGATTACTGCGCAATAGTTAATGACCATTTAAATTTGAGTCCGTTTGAATTCCCCCCCACAATGAAAGTTGAAGATCTGCTTGTGCGGAATTGTGGGAATGTCAGGTCGCGTTTCAATTGGTTGAAATTTATGACATAAGTGGCAGCTTTCTGCTCACAGTAGTTGTGTTTGTTGTAATATTATTTTAATTAAAATGGCAAGAGTGCTGGTTGGTGTTAAGAGAGTAATTGATTATGCAGTTAAGGTAACTAAAATTTAAAGTATTGTAAATAGGATCGATTAATTGTATACATTACAGCGATATACTTAGTTAGAAAGTTGGAAAATAAAAGTGGGTTTCAAAGGTTAGGGTCCACATAAGAACAAGCATAGTCATTTTGTATCCCGTGTCGTATATTTTATTTAGTTAATAAACTGCTTGATCAAGCGTATACCCCATGTTAGGCATGATGAGTTCAAAAAAGTTTGCATAATAGCCTATGGAACTAACGAGGGAAAAGAGTTCATTTTTCATGCTTGGAAGATAACCCTAAACTTGAATGCCTTATAACTCTAGGTCCTAACTTAGGAGCCGACTTGGGGGGGGGGGCAATATTTTTTTCTGCTTTCCAATATTTAAAAGTAGGGGCCTCACCTCTCCCCCATTACGATATATAGAAGTACTGGGTATCTGGCGGTGAGCTGAAGGCTTAGCTAGCGTTCCCCCACTCCCTTACCATGCACTTGCATTTACTGTCTCTGCCTTTCCCCCAACATGCCACCAGCTCGGCCTTCCGCTCACCGCTAGACAGGGTGCCTCCTCCCAATATTTAGATGTAGCCTAAGGCTTTGCCATGTGTTCCTGCAAAAATTAAGGTAAACATCTTCAGATTTATTTATTTACTCAACTTCTTATCATATAAGACCTAGCCTATGTAAAACTATACTTTGGTCACAGACTTTCTGAGACAGTGAAATGGGTAGATACTGTCTGCTGTAGAACTGGTTCTGAAGTAAATTATTTCTATCTCACTCTAGAGTGTTACTCGTATCTATGTAAGAGTGAGACAGGGATACTTGTTTGCTTTAGAGTGTGTTCTAGAGCGGAAAACACCTACCAATTCCACTGTGTCAAAAGACTGTGACCAAAGTATACTAAAATTCGGGTCTTCTTTAACATTCTGCACAAAATTCAATGGATGCTGCAGCGCAGGTTATGCAGTCCGTAGATTGTTTCCCAAGACTGACTGGCTGGCTATGATCACTTGTCTTATTTTAGATTGCGTCATTCAATGCTGCCAGTAGCTTTACATGTGGGATGATGAAGTGCGAGGTTAGTGACATTTAGAATGAAGTTTGCAACATATTCTACATTTTTGGTCGCATAATCTAGGTTTGTGTCAGGTTAGGTTAGCTAAGGTTAGTTTAGTTTAGTGACAGAAAGCTCTAGCACAGCCATTTCATAATTAACTTACGGGTGGGACATTCAAGCAAATTATAAAAAATTGTTTTGTTTATTACATAGCCTGTCATAAATAATAAACTAGAATTGGTTCTTCACATTCTGTAAAACTTACAATGCCTTCTCCTCCACACTACATGCAAAGCATTATTTGAAATTTATTTTATATATTTTGAATTTGTTTTTCAAAATCTATTACGGGTGGGACATAATTTCGACACTGATTTTAATGATGCAAAACAAAAGTTCATTTGCTGTTCTGCTATTACTGTTAGGGTCTTAATGATGTTATTAATGAAGGTATGAGGGATTAAATAGAAATTTTTATGTTTCCAGGTTGTCAGAACATTTACTTAACTCATCAATAATAATTTAACAAAACTATCAGCATTACGGGTGGGACAAAAAGTCACTTGTTTGTTATTTCACATATTAATTAACCACACATTTTTTTAAGATAATCTTATACCAAATTGTACCTTAAGATGTATATTTTCTCAAATGAAAATGGACATAGCTGATTACTCTTGACTACTTGGTACGTATTAAAGAGTGTTAAAATCATGCTAAAAATGGCAAAAAAAATAAAAAGTAACTCAACACAAATAAATAAATTGACAGATTTTACACATGAAACCACTTCAGATACACCTAAGCCCTTAATATCCAGAGAATTTGAGGTTTTAAACTTATTTTTGACCACCCCATTACAATAATTTTATAACTTCTCTCTTTGAGGGAAAAATTCCCTTATTTTATGAAATGGCTGAGCAGCAGCATCAACTATTACCAACATTGTCACATTGCCTAAAACTGTTTCATGATGAGATCGATTCTGAGCACTGTCCCCCTGTCATGACCACCTGCTGTAACCAGTAAAAATTATTCCACTTTTAGGTTATGTAAGAGCTCACTTCATCACGATTTTTCTTTCATGTAGCAAATTTGAAGAACAAACTGAGTTTATATGAATTCTATAGGTGCTAAGGAACATTACAATCCTCAAATATGACCTTCTTATGTTTCTAAGGAAAGAAATTACAGAGTGCAGTGTTCGAAAGAATCCCCAAAAATTGATTTCTTATCCCCCTCCCCAATAATTTCTTTTCAAGTTGGCACCTCCGGGTCCTATTCAGTTAACAGATGAAGTAGAAATGTCATGTTCATTGCATAGGGCTATGGATGAATTGAAAGTAAAATTCAGTGGCGCCAATTTACATGGGCCTGTGGGGCTCAAGTCCTCCCTATAATTTGCTGTGTATCATTACCAAAACTATTTATTTCTATACCGGTAAGTTCATTAATTTTTTACAGCTTACTCTGTCAACGCAGTTTCCTAAGACTGCTGAAATATAGCTATTTTTACACTTTTAAAAAATACCTTTCTGGCACTTAATAAGTGTTTAAAGTAGATGTTCATAGATATGTCAATTGTAAGCCAGTCCAGTTCTGAAGTCTGTGATAACAATATGCACTGAATTGTTGACTTTTTTCTTAACTAAAAGGAATTTAAATACTGTAACTTAACTTATGTATTTTTTTAAATTACTAGATCAGAGTGAAGCCTGACAAGACAGGGGTAGTGACAGAAGGAGTGAAGCATTCCATGAATCCATTTGATGAGATTGCTGTTGAAGAGGCTGTAAGGCTGAAAGAGAAGAAAATTGCTCAGGAAGTAGTTGCTGTATCTTGTGGACCAGCACAGTCTCAGGTTTGATTAATACCTTACTTTAAAATTAAGGGTGAAATTTACACTGTTCATTTTATAGGATAGAGATTTTCTGAAATAACTTAAATTGTTGGCAGGGTTGGAATGTTTAAAACAAGTGTTTAAAGCATGTTTAAAACAAGTGCTTGTGTTTTTTTTTAAGTTTGTTTAAAACGTTTTAAACAATCTGTTTTAAACATGTTTTTTTAGCATATGTTTAAATCATTTTTTAATTGCGTGTTACATTTAATTATGAAGACATTTTACATTTTGTCAAGTCAGTGACACCCTGTTAGTGTTGTAAACAGGGGGAAGAAAAAAAAAAAAAAAGAAGAAAGAAAAAAAAAAAAAACGAGGGCCAGAATACCAGAGACTTTTCTCGTCATTTGGATTTGTGCATTCCAAAATCAGAAATAGGCTTGGGTCTGAGAAATCATCAAAACTGGTGTATTATTTTTTATTAATCATGAACTATTAAATCATAAACAAATACTTCTGGTACAAAATGTATTTTCAAATACTATTAAGTCTACGACTCGTAAATCTTGAACATCTTAGCACACGGTGTCATTGGCTTGATAAAATGTAAATTGTCTGCATAATTAAATTTAACACCCAATTAAAAAGTGTTATAAACATATGCTAAAAAATGTTTAAAACAAATTGTTTAAAATGTTTTAAACATTTCAACTGTGTATATACCGGTATATACCTAATATAATAGGCCCTATACATTAAAATGGATGTTTTAAACAAAATGAACAATTTAAACTTTTTAACAAACAACATTGTTGTAAACATAAAAAACATTTAAAAAAACATGTTTAAAACAACCAACATTGTTGTTCACATAAAAAACGTTTTAAACAAAAAAGAACGTTTTTTTTTTGTTCTTTTTAAAAAAACATGTATTTTTCCAACCCTGATTGTTGGTGACTGCTATATTGAATCACGTTAAATAACACCACCTAGCATCTACCAAAATTAAGTAAACATTAAAAATTAGATTACTTTATATTTCAACCGTAAGAATACTAATAAGACCAGGCTATTTCCTAATGCTTTTGGTAATTCGTTGTTGTCTAGTGTTTAAAATATTAATTTTACTGTATTCTATGTAGGCCTACAAGTTTTTCATCATCATCATTATTATTATTATTATTGTTGTTGTTATTATTATTATTATTATTATTATTATTATTATTATTATTATTATTATTATTATTATTATAATGGTTTTACCAAGGACATGTCCACAGCAACCAATATTATCACTTTTCTCAACGACATACTTAAAGAAAATTGCTCACAATCTCAATCAGATGCCATATTTTTTTACCTGAGCAGAGCATTTGATGTAGTAAATCACGATCTTCTTGTTAAAAAATTGAGTAATTTAGGTCTACATAACAAGTATGTCAATTGGTTTTCAAGTTATTTAAGAAACAGATCTGCTCGAGTCAGAATATCTAATTATTTTTCAGAGCCTTTTTACATACCAGATGGTGTACCCCAGGGGTCAGTGTTGGGTCGACCTTCTTGTTCTTAGTTTTTATTAACGACATATCTAATATGCTAACATGTAAGAAAATAGCATACGCAGACGACCTATGTATATGGAATAAAATATCTACGGCTTCGGACTGCAAATTACTGCAAAGGAATATCGATTACATACACCAGTGGTATAAATCAAATTTAATGATAATTAACACCAGTAAGACCCAGAGTATGATATTTAGTAGAAAAACTAACCAAATAATATACAATTATCGTCTTGGCCAAAACATAATAGCACGTTCAGAAAATATAAAATACCTTGGAGTTTATCTTGACTCAAAATTATATTTTCATGTCCATATTGACCATATTTTCACACAGGCTTTAAAAACTCTTGGATTAGTTCGTTTAATTTCTCAAAATTTAAAAAGCATAGAGTCATTACTTACTCTTTACAAATTTTTAATTCGCAGTGGCTTAGAATATTGTAGTGTTGCTTATAACAGCATTACAATATCTGACAGTAATAAGCTGGAACGAATACAAAGAAAATTTGTTTCCCTTATACGTAATAAGTTTAACAGAAATTTGGACTATGATGATATACTTAAGTTATTAAATTTGGAAACATTATATAATAGGCGTGTTTCTGCAGATGCTAATTTCATAGCTAAAGTCTTTCGTGGGGAAATACATTGCAAATCAATTTTAGATAGCATAGGGCTATCTGTACCCCTTACACGAGGAACAAGAAATCGTACAATTTTTGCGGTTCAACAACCGTATGCAATCCCTGTCAACAGAATGGCTATTGCTTGCAATGCCTTATTTAAAAATTCTGATATATTCCACAAGCAGTGATTATTATTATTATTTTTATTATTAATTGGTATTATTGTTATTATTATTACTATTATTATTATTATTATATTCACACAAGACTGACAAGGGTTCATAACACAGTCATATGTTGCTAATAAGAAATGGCAAAATCATATAATTACAAAATATGACCTGCTTTTCAAGTACAAACAAACTTTCTGTGTCTGCAATGAAATAACAACTCTTGAATGTGCTGACTATACAGTGTTCATGCCATTGACATAGCAGACTTATGCAAGCTAACCAGAAATGCTATGACCACACACTCAATTAGGTTAAAACTGCAGAATGACAGTCAGATCTTTAATTATGCATTAATATGTAATTCCGGTTGTATATCACTAATAATATCAGTATCATTATCATACACATAATCATAAGCAACAATTCATCAATTCATCAATTCATCAATTCATCATACATCATTAGAAGCCTACTGTCTAAAATTTGTAAAAATTGTTTGTAGCTTCTTTAAATAAATAATTGAATTGAATTATTTATATTAAAGATCAGAATATTCCGAATCCAAAAGAATAACATCCTCGAATTTTCTGAGGACCAGTAGTGTAATCTAATTCATTCATCCTCATGATTAAAACAGAGGAGCTACGGTACCTAAGATTAAAAGAAGTAATGGCCCCAGCCACCTACCAATAATGTTGAAAAACTGGATGAGTAAGACAGCAGTCATACAGAATCTCTGTCACACACAGGATTAAATTATGTAAATAAATATAAGTTAATAAAACTATTAAAGTAAACTGAAAAAAAAGCTATCTAGGCTCTCGACTATTATAGCGAAGGAGGGGGATAGTACCACAGATAAAGAAAAGCTGTGGTTAATCAGAAAACTGCAGTAAACCCTTTTCTAATTAAAACCAGGCCTACATACGCTAGGCTAGTATTGTCAAAAAAGTGGAGAACACACTTGAGTGTATAATCAGGGGCAAAAATCAGTAACTGAAAACGCAAAAGATCTTATTTACTCATACAAAGAGCACATCTCAATTTCCCCCATTCCAAATGAAACAGCTTAACCAGGCCTGGCAGCCAATATTGGCCTTTCTCATTCCGAAGTAAAGTATTGGCCATAAAAGGGCCGATTTCACATCTCATACTACCATTAAATTCAGTTTTTTCCCCCCTTTTTGACAAATCAGAGTTCTCTGTTCAATTGTTTCACTTTCTGATTTTCTTATTGGTCCCCATATCCACGTAGCATGTCCTGTCTCTCCCATATAACACCAATATTTCCCAATACCAGCTCACTTTTCCCAGAAGATGGCAGGGAAGGTAACTGCTGAAAGTTCGGAATCAATCCTCCTACTCACCAAGTTGAAAGCCCAAGAAGCCATAATAATAATATATAAACTGTTTCAACTCAGGATGATATAAAGTATTAATATCAATGAATTCGTTGAATTCTAAAATATCTTTTACTTATAGGAGACATTACGTACTGCCTTGGCAATGGGCGTGGATCGTGGAATTCATGTGGAAGTATCAGGCCCAGAGTATGAAACACTTCAGCCAATACATGTCTCAAAGATTTTAGCAAAATTGGCACAAGAAGAAAAAGCAGATCTTGTAATCGTTGGGAAGCAAGTGAGTACTGGTATGCATTTAAAAATGTCTTCATTGTCATTTAACGGTAATTCTTCATTGAAGGCAATGTTTTGTTCCTACAAAAATTAACAAACAAGTATAATCAAATGAGCCAGTTATTTGTAAACAACATATCTTTTATATCAGGAGTAGCCCATCTGCTAACAATATACAAGGTATCTCTTAACCCATCCAGTTACTGTTTATACCTGCTCCTTTGAAATGTTTGTCTGCATACTTTACCTGACCCTCACGACCATCCAGTTACTATTTATTTAAGAGATTTTGTGATCTTTGATGGAAGAAAATTGCTTTATTATTCATGGTTACATTTTGCAAGTCATTTCTTTCATTATTTTTATTTTAATAGGAGAATCTTATGATAAAGGCCTACATTATTAAATATACATGAAAAATAAATTTAGCATGAATTCATGGTTGATAAATATAACAATCTTGCATTATTTGCCAGGAAACTAAAAAGTAGCCCTTCAGAATTAATCCTCCTACTCACCTGGGTGGAAGCCCGAGAAACCATTACCATTACCAGTGCATTAAGACTTATTTTATATATATTATATAAAATAAGTCTTAAAGGAAGGGTAAACTAAAAAAAATACCATTTTTTTATTTTAATCTCATCACACAGAGCTGTGAATTATGAAACGAATGGTGATCTCGTGACCTGCAGGCGCCTAATATTACGCTTTGTACGGGTGAAGTAAAAATCTCCTGTGATGTCATGCGCGCCAACTCATTGATGGGATGACAGCTGCTGCTATGCTAGCGTGTGCTGTTTCTACATAGACCACAAAGTCTCCTTTGGTTTGTTGTTGATAGAGATGTCTGCAATGTTACCTGATAAGGACGAACCTCGGTATTCACAAATTAATATCACACGAAAAGAAAATGACAAGGAATTATTGAAAGAATTGCAAGGAAGAAAAGAAAATACGGAATGGTGTATGTGTGGACTGTGTATACAAATGAAAACAGACCACGAAAGTTTGTGTTGTTGGGACTGTGAAGGAATTTGTGAGCAGAAGGGGGGTGTAGATTGTATAACACAACATGCCTCATTCGATAGTGTTATTATAAATAGTGTTTATTATAATTAAGGTACACTAGTTGCCAATCGTTATCAGTTAATACTTAGAGCTAATACAGTTAAAAAAAACATTTCTCAAGATACGAACAGAGTCACTTTCAGATTCAGAATCATCTGTTGCGGTAGTAGAAATGTCTGAAATGCTAAAAGAGCTATGGTATCTAAATCACAATTTCTAGAAGAAACATTCAATGAATCTGTGCAAAAATTGGCATAAGTTTCATTTCCTAGTTCACACTGAACGCCTATGCTGTTAGAAACGGAATTTTCGTCATAGATACTAGATTCCACATTCATGATTTGTCCATTCCCGGATACTGATGGATTATTGTTCGAATCTTGCAACAACTCTCTCATTTCCTTCTTCCTCAAGTACGACGATTTTCTTTTCTTCATTGGTGGTGTTTCAGATTTCCCACGCAAAAGAAGTGATGGCATAGCACTATTTTTTTAAAATAGATTGCAAGTGTGTTATCACTCTTCGACGATGAGTTTGTACACCCCACAAGACAACAATAAACCATTGTTTGAACAGATACTCACTCAAAAACCTTAACAGTAGACAGAATGCTGTGAACTGTCTTTCACCGAGCGGGACTGAGTCAAGCATTCGTCAAGCATGACATCACACGCCCCTTGAGTTACAATAAACATATTCGTTTTGTGATTAAATGTGAAGGTGTAAAACATTTCTAACTGTGAATATCATTTCTTAAAAACATTTTCTTTCAATCCGTATGAAGAAAATGATACTGTATTTTTAGTTTACTTTTCCTTTAATGTTCAATTTTCTAATTTATGTTCCATCATTGCCATGTTTTGTTTTACCACCACAGCCAGCATAATAATTATTCATTACACAATATTGGGTTAACCAACATGAATATCTTGCAAGAATTCACATTGATGTGAATATGATACACAGATTTGCGTATTGACAGATGTGTACTCAATACTATCACTGTACTTAGATCATTTTCAATAAACCATGTAAACATGGTAATATATAATGTACTTCTATAACTACCCGACTGGAAACCCGAGAACAGTTTCTACAATAGATAATATTATTGATCAGCAGTGATCAGAATGTTTTTATGGTTTGTTCCATAAACACTCAGCAAGAGATGGAACCTAAAATGAAGAATACGTTATTATAGGCTACAGGGTGTTAATGAACAATACTGCAATAGAATGGAAAGGTGAAGTCAGAATGAAAAATTCAATGCCACAGCTCAGTTGGTTAGAGCATCGGCACGGAGAGCCGAAGATCCGGGTTCAAATCCTGGCTATGGCATTGAATTTTTCATTCTGACTTCACCTTTCCATCTTAGCCTACACACGGCCAGTGTGAAAGAATTATCATTCCACTGTGAAATACTGCAATATTTTACTTGTGTATAGAAGGGACATAGATAAGCAACTGTTATTAGGAGATCAATGCCCACAGACGTAAGATATGCATGCTACAGGACATTAAAGTCAATACAGTTTGGTGCTCAATACATTGAAGTGAAGTAGGATTAAAATTTGCATTAAATTGACTTCACGCCTTCTTAGTGATCGATAAAAACCTAATTCTTAATCATTCATCAATAGCTATGTCGTAATTTTAGAGTTTCATAATCTGTGAAATTTACAGACTAATCTCATGACTAGACGCCACTGCATTAGTTTCTTTTGTTCATAACTCTGTTAACAACGAAGTTCCGTTTGTGTTCTTTTCTTTATGTTAGAAGATATTGATCGTCATTTCATCACAGTTGATGCGACCATTACACCATGTCCACTTTTCCTTTGTTTTGCATCGTTTCAAAAGTTAGTAGTCAGTGGCAGGCATACCCTTCGGAGATTTTATTCTATAATAGGACAAATGGAATCCATAGAGCATAATAAATCTCCTAGTAAAAGTTGCTTGTCTTTGCCCTTTCTAACTTATATGCAGAGAAATGATAGCAGCGTTGTTCATTGACACCCCGTATACAACCCGATCTATAACTCGGGTGCAGTTCCAATGCAACTTTCGGCTGCACTGGGTATAGCTGAGCTTAATCCCCTAGCTCTTTGTTTTGAATTACTTTTTCAGTTTTTGACTAGCTAATCACCTATACTGTCTGGGGATTTCATCATGTATTCATGCAGACTTTACTAAGAAGTAAAATTGGAACAGTTATGTTATTTTAAAAATGTGTAAAATATATTTTATTTTGCAGGCAATTGATGATGATTCCAATCAGACTGCCCAAATGACTGCTGCTATTCTTGACTGGCCTCAAGGAACTTTTGCATCAAAGGTATAGATTGTTCCTTTTCTTTGTACCCAATTTATATTTAACTTTTTTGTCATTAAATATGATATTAAAATAATTTTCTTTTTTTTTTTCAGATAGAAAAGCAGAATGGAGAGCTTCAAGTCACAAGAGAAGTTGATGGTGGTTTAGAAACAATAAAAGTTAAATTGCCAGCTGTTGTTAGTGCAGACTTGCGACTCAATGAACCTAGATATGCCACCCTACCTAACATTATGGTAAGCATTTATAAATTTTGTAATGCATGAACAAATTCTTTTTGAGATACATTAGTTAATTATTTGGTTGGCATAGAATTTATCAATATACAGTAAGCATTGTGTGTTCACATCAAGGGTTCTGTTGTAATTATAATTTTAAATAGCAGAGTGAATAAAAACTATGCAGCGGTATCTTTCACTCATACTAAACAGATGATTAGGGGACTGTATTTTTGTTTACTTAATAGTGATAACATTAGTACATATGGTAATTCCTTGCCTACGTTAAGTGATTTATTTTTTCCATGTTTTCCTCTGTTTTTAATGTGTTACTGTGAGACCTTTTGATTCGTGTAAAATACAATTTTATAGCATAAGTTATTTTTCATTTCACTGCTCAGCTATCTCCAAAAATCTTTTTCGGGTATTAAAATAGATACTCTGATTATACATGGACGCACTTTCCATAATTGAATTTGACAAAAAAATAGGAAAATATCTTCATGAAATTCATGGTCTTTCCTGCAAGAAGATATTTCCTGCATAATATAAGTCAATGAAAGGTTCTCGTAAATGGTTTTGACTTACACTGATATTACATCAAATTTGTGGTCAATTGGTGTATCCACTGAAATTTTGGCTACAAAAAAAAATCTCGAGTGACTTCGATATATGTTTAACATATTGGCATATGTTGCAAATTAAATAACAGTAATGAGCTTTAAGTTTTAAGCAGAAACAAATAGTACAAGTCTTCAATCAAATCTTATGAGTGAGAGAATACAACTTGAAGATAAAAAATTTAAACCACACTCTATCTTAAATTTATTCACTTTTCTCTTATTCTCTTGAAAGTATGTAATACACAAAATATTTTAATAGTATGGGATGGTTAAAGAAATTTCAAGGTTATTTCATATTTTCAGAAAGCAAAAAAGAAGCCCATTAAGAAAGTAACCCCAAAGGACTTAGGTGTAGATACGGCTCCCAGGATTGAGGTTGTAAGTGTGGAGGATCCACCAACTCGACAGGCTGGTGCCATCCTAGCAGATGTTGATGAATTGGTCGTCAAACTGAAAGAAGGAGGCCATGTATAACGTATTACATAATGGAGGTATGTTTTATTTGAATTATATTATTCTGCTTTCATTTTCTACCTTTTATTAAGCTTACCACTTTGGTTATTATGAGTCTTAATTCATTGGTCTGTATATTGTCTTCCTTTCCCTATCTTTCTTCCTCCTGACCGCTCTAGACCCTGACTATTCAGAATTGTATTTATGCTGAGTGAAGTTCAAGGTTAACGTAACTATTCTCACTGAGCGAAACGTGACCAAGGCATAAACTTAAGTCACCCCCACACATTCAGGATATTGAGGGTTCAGATCCCACTCTCAGAAGCAAATGCCAGAATAAAATTGAGAGAAAATGGCCCAAATGTTCTGATGATATCAAGTGGCCTGTAAAATATTTTAAAAAGAAAGTAGAATATTCTTATCAGGTGCCTCTATTCCCATTTCACCAAACCATTTGGCTGATAACATCCAAACATTTAATGATTTTAATCAAGCATTAAAGGATAAAACTGCATATTTATTTACTTTATTTCTTCCTGTAACAACGACATGCTGCATAATGATAAAGAGTACCATGCATAAGATAAGAAAACAAACAAATATAAACTTACAACCAATGAATTAGAATATATATAAGAATTACACTTGCACAGTAAGTAACACAAGCATAAAAATTAAATGCTTGTTCTATGCATGGTTTTGAAGTATGGCCAAAGGACTTTTCAATGCTTCCAGAATGTTTTTAGGAAGACTAAACTTCTGGCAGGCACTGGCCAGTATATGAGGAATGGTTCCTTGGGCCCCTAAAATTAATCCCATCGCACTAATAATAATAAAAGATAAAAGCGCACAATGTGCATTTGTCTGTCTCCTAATCTTCTGCGCAGAAACTCGAAAGGGATGTTCCTCTGTTCCTGCAGAGCTTTGCGTGGTATCGGTCACATTTATCCCCACACCGTTCACAGACACAATCCTCCCCTGGGTTGTGGTACGCTTTGTTCCTGCATAGCTTGAAGTGAAAGCCGTGAGCCGCGAATCTCGTGATTGTGTGTTGTAGGGTGAAGTCTGCCTCCCTCCACTGATCCGTCATCAAAGCGTCTGTTGTGAAGAAGTCGGGCCAGATCTCTGATCCTTTCCTTGCCCGGTCTCTCAGAGCTTCTTCTACCGAGGATGTCCACAGGAGTAGATACCGGCAGCGTAAGTCGTTGATCAGAAAAGTTTCCTTGGCCATGGCATAGGTTATCCTTGATGGAGTGTACCGAGACAGACACAGTACTCTCTTCAAGTATCTTGCTTTGATTTTCTCTATTTCAAGCAGTTGTTTCTTTGTCAGCTTGTCCCAGATAAGCTCGAGACCGTATGTGGCAACAGGGAGGACTTTCACCTCGAACAGCTTTAGCGCAGTCTTAACTGACATTCTGTTGAGATGCCTGATGTCGCTGAAGCTCCTGATGGCTGCTTCCACTCTCTCCTTTACATGGATCCCAAATGCTGTGCCATTCGTTTGCAAGGTGACTCCCAGGTATCTAAAGGTGTTCGTAATTTCCAGCGCCTTCCCGTTGTAATTTATGGTGTCGTCCTTGCCCAGTCTTCCTCCTTTTCGGAACACCATCAGCTTGGTCTTGTCTGGGTTTATTTGCATCTCATTTCCGTCTGCCCATGAAGTCAACTTGTCCATGGCTTTTTGGAGCTCTGGCTGGTTACTTGTGGCTAAGACCATGTCGTCTGCATAAGCGTACAGAGCTACACTTGGGGCCACTTCGTGGATTGTCTCGACTATGTCCTGGGTTAGTACATTGAAGAGAGTCAGACTTAGGGGATCCCCTTGGAGTACTCCATTCAATTGGCTGATCCATCTAGATTTAGCCTTCCCATCGGAGACTTGTACGTAGTTTTCTGATAAGATGCTTGTGATGAGCCTAGTGATCCAACTGCGGCCTAACAATTTTTCTAGTTTTGCTAGGGTGGTCATTCTATTTGCTTTACAGCGGTTCGGTGGAAATGATAGTTACCTGGGCGCCACAGTATAATGCATATACTGAATATTTCTGATTTGTTGAACCCGCCTCCGGTCTGCCAGTCGATCGTTGAGCACTTCCCTCTAGCTTCAGGGTAGGAAGCGAAGAACACCTTAATATTATTGCTTGAATAATAATGCAGTTTCTTTGAACACTGAAGGAATATTCTGTTTATTCAAAACGTTGGAAATACAAGTCCAGTCATTGACAATAATTACAAAATTTGTTTGTGAATAATTAATATTGTTACAAGTTCTCGGTAGATCGTTACTAGTGATACAATTGCTGCCGTATATGATTTTGACTAATCGCGATTGAATGTAAGAATCCTTCTAAGTCGATTAATTCCACAGCGAAAATTTTATAAGTCCAATTAATTCTGTGGGCACGAAGCCACAAAGATAAGTAGAGTGATTGATGTAGGCACGCGGCCTCGACGTAGATTGCTGTTGACTGCTCTAGGCACGGGGCCTTGAAGTAGAGTTGAATATGACTGTTATAGGCGCGGGGCCTTGAAGTAGAGTGATTTTACAGCTCCCCGTTAGGCCTAAAGAAAACTCTCTTGAACAAACATTTTCCCCACTCCTTCTTAATTATTATTCGTGAATCCCGGCACGTGGTACTATAGACCAGTTCTTATTGGCAAATCTCCCGACCAATAATAATATGTTAGTTTCCCACGGAAATCAATTGGATTTTCCCTTATTCTCAAAACCCACAACTTAGCGTCTCGGATTTCTAAGAAGGTTCGGACAGCGTGTTGTATCAGTAGCAACATCAGAAGCAAGGCTTAAACACAATAGCCGACTTCTTAGAATTACTTAAGTGGATCAGTACCCTTTGTGATAAGATCTCGGGAGATTCCCGATACATTGTACCTGAGTACTGCATTGCCTTATCTCGCACCCGCTAGGTCTGCTAGGGAAATTCCCATCTTCTCCGTCTATTCACTGCAATCTCATTTTAATAGTTATTTAAACTGATGTTGTTAAACTCTTTACCTTTGCCTTCTTTCTAGTTAATAATATTTATAATGAATGTTCCGTCTTTTCACGGTCATTTTAAGACCAAACACGGGCTATGAGATTTTATGATTTTAGTTTGAATAAATTTGGGCAATTAATCTGTCATTTATTATACTTAATTTGGTTATCTTGTTTATTTCTTTTTACCGAAGTATCTGAACTGCAATATATGCCCCAGTCTATTAAGACAGGAATCATCATAGCCTATGATTGACTTACTGGCTGAATATACTGCATCTCTCCACAAAATATTATACCTTATTTTCCTCCAGTGTTGCAACTATCTTACACAAATACATAACTAATTTAATTCCTATCCTGACACGAGACTTCACCTTAAATCCTGTCCCACATGTACAAGTTTTCTGAACCTATCACATTCATGCATTCATACATCTTGCGGTTTCCTGTAGTGTTACGTTGCTTGTACGTATTACTTGGTTTATTGCACGACCAAGACATTACAACAAAATTTTACGTAAACACCATAAATTTACCGATATACCCTCGTGAGACCATGAAAATTAAGCTCAAGCAGTTCTCACTGAAATTTTATAAAATATATTGAATGCATAAAAAAAACAAAAACACTTTTTTTTTATATATTGAGACTTTGACAAGGTCGATCAAGCAGTTCTCACTACACCTACACTATATTATAAAGAAGGCATAAAAACACTTTTTCATGAGGCTATGACAAGGTCGATCAATCAGTTCTCACTACTATTACACTACGTTATAAAGAATGTATAAAAAACACTTTTTTTTATGACAAGGGTGCTCATTCAGCCCTCACCGCAATTTCAATACAATATATTGCAATGCAAAATACACACGCATATTTTACTCTCATTCATACCCATTCCTCTAATCCTAAACCTATGTGGAACTGATAACCTATCATGCCAGTAGCTATTTTACCGCGTAAAATATACATTACAGGTTATAGGCCTACATTATTCCAGCTCAGTACAATGCCTTTCGGTTATTCCTTGCTTTCCTCTAATTTGTTCATATTTACAATACATTGTCGATAAATGACGTCACACAAAATCACTGATCATCTGAATACATTTTACGGATTTATATCCTTTATTGGTTCTGCCCAAAAATTTTCTGCTTCTATGAATAATTTAAGATAACTAGAGTCAAAGGTTAAGCGTAGTTTTCCATGTGCTTTCACTACACCACAAATCGGATTTATTTGCTTACCGGCTTCTTCCATCATTGAAATTGGTACAGGCCTACTCTTATAGCGACGCTCAGGAATTTCTTGTTTTAATTTCAATTTGCGTTGGTAACCCCGAAATAGGCCTGGAGTTGAACTGAACACTGCTTTGTTCTTATAAAGCATGTTATATAAAGTCGACTTTTGACCATCTGATAGCACATCAATTTCTTCTACTTTCTCTCTGAGAATTAATTCGATATCAACATTTTCCTCTTCATTTCCTCCATTCTGACTAATGTTAGTAAAATTCGCGTGTACCGTTTCACATTCATTTTCATCTACACAATTATTAGAACCCTTAATGCACAAATGAACATATTCTTCGTCCTCTCCAACAATATCAGATTCCATTCCCTGTAACTCTGCGACACTTTCGTCACAATCAGCCTCATTATCACCTTCATATATAAATACGGCCGGTTTAATTCCCATAGGCCTATATTCGTCGATACTATTTCCCTCTTGTACTACAACTGATTCCACCACGAAAGGCTCGCGTAATAATACATCTTCATTTTGGCACTCCAACTCCTTAGTAATTATATTCTCATTAGATAAAAACGGTACACGTAACTTTTCTTTCTCATCTAATTCCATTTCTACCCAATTTTCTTCAAAATTTATTCTCATTAGTTGATCTGTCATAGAATCACAACCCAGAATTAATTTATGTGCTAAATGTTTTATTGTCAAAAAGTAGACTTCTAACTTCTTTCCCTCAATTTCCAACGGCAACATACACTGATGCTCAATTTTATGGGATTTGGCACCAATTGCAGTTTGTGCGTATAGGCCATGTACTTTCAATTCCTGAACGCGCACTCTTGCTGCTTTCAGCGTTTCATAGAATTTTTCGTTTATTAGAGAAAAAGTACAGCCAGTGTCCACCAACATATCGACTTCAAATTGGTCTATTTTTACCCTTATTAATGGCGGATATGTGGGTGTTATACCCTCTCTATTTGCACATCCTACTACGCACCCCTTCTCTCGTGTTTTATTTTCATTATCAGGTCTTTTTAATCCTTTTAATCCCTCGGTCTGTGTGACGTCATTTCGACCTCCAAATGCGTCTCCTAGTAGTTTAAAGGCCTGTCTTGCGCTACATGCCTTTCGTCATTTCTGTGACGAATGTCTCCCTGAATATCATTGTGGTTTCCCGTGCTATGCGCCTGATTCCTTTCACCTTCTATGTTAATGTCCCCCTGGTTTTCTGGAATTCGTTCTCCTACTTCGTTCTGCATCCTGCCATGAAATCGAACATTATTTACTTGTCTGTCTTGAGGCCTATTCTCTTGATTATTTCCCCTCCAGTTTTGGTTCCCATTATTTCTATATGAGTTATTATTAGGGGGTCCTCTGTTCGATTCCGCATTTCTGTTGGCATGTCCTTGGTTCCATCTGCCTCTGTCATTATTTGGACCTCCTCTCGTATCTTGATTCATTTGCATATTATCCGGTCCATTTTGTCTCCTATTATCGCTACGCTCTTCTCTGTTAGTTCCTACTTCGAAACTAGATAATAACTCCAAAGCCTTGCTATAAGTTTGGGGACATGATACTATAAGCAGGTTACATATTTCCGGCTGAAAATGTCTCGTCACAAGCTGAATGGCCTCGCGTTCTGGCATTCCGGGGTCTAGTAACTTGATTAGGCCTATAACTCTTAGGAAATGGTCCGATAGAGAGACGTTGCCCCTAGGTGAATATCTCCCATTATAGACCTCATTTCTAGCTAAAGCTCTCTTCGCCTCACCCCAATATCTTGCTAAGAATAACTGCTTAAAATCCTCATAGTTGCACTCCGGGTGTACTGTAAGTTCAAACCACTCTTTTGTTTTTCCTTTTAAGGCTCTACCGAGGATCAACATTTTGTACTGAGATGGAATAGACCGTAAAGTAAAATATTCTTCAACAGATTTCAAGAAGCTCTGAGGGCTCGTGTTGCTCTCATTGAAGCTGGGAAGTGATACCTCATTTCCTATTAAATTACATATATTAATCCTATTATCGCTAACTACCGGCACGCTGGTGGCTACCGTCTCGTGTACTGTATTACAGGACTCATTTGCAACACTAGGAGGCCTATATGTATTTCCTATTCCATTACATATACTCTCACTACAATTTACAGCATAGTTATTTGCTACAGGCCTACGATTTTCGACCTCTTTAGCTACCGTGCTTACTTCTTTAGAGATTTCCCCTATTTTCTCAGCTAATATATTTTCTAAATGCACTACCTTGTCATTTACTTCTGAGATTTTATCTCCTAACCCTACTTTTACTTTTCCCACCTGAGTCTCCATATTCTTTTTCAAGCTAGACTCCGATTTCTGTATTTCCTTCTCCAAAATTTTCCTTTCATTGAATAATTTTTCTTCATATTTCTTGCCCTGAATCTCTATTTTCCTATCTACCGATGCCATATTAGCCTCTAATTCAGACCTAATTTCCCCTTGACTTTCACTAATTTCTTGCCTCATTGCTTTTTCACTTTCTTTAAGCTCCCTACAGAGTTCTCCCCTGATTTCGTTGCATATGTTAGATTGGACCTCTTTTATATTATTAAGCTCCCTCTCAAGCCTATCTACATTCTGCCTATGTTCTTGGTCCGATTGGTCTATCCTATCTCCCAGTTTCTCTATCTTTTCCCCGGTATTTTTCTCTAGTTCCTTCATATTTTCCTTAGAGTTTTTCTCTAGTTCCTTAATACTTTCCCTAGTTTCATTACTTGACTTTTCTAGTCCTTTCATACTTTCATTAGTTGCATTACTTGATTTTTCTAGCCCTTTCATCATGGCTATCAAATATGCAATAGAATTCGGGTCTATAGTTTGATTCAATTCCCTAGGCCTATGTTCAGTTACACTATCATTCTCGGTCAGCTGAATATTTGTTGCAATATTTTCCTGCCTATTATCAACTCCCTGCTCCAAAACCCCGTCACCTGTCGCGACACTGTTCTCATTGTTAATCTCCATTCTACAATTATTTATTTCCTCACCAGTAAGCAAGTCGTGCCCCTCTCCACCTTCCATATTAATTTTATTCCTAGTAACTTTTCCGTTTCTAAGCCACATACATAAATTATAAGGGTACTGATACACTCTTACGATCTACCTTACCTTTGGTTAAGAAGTTCAACATATAATGCATAACATGTATAATTATACCCTTGCACAATAAATATTCGATATGCCTGAGTTCTTTTAATTTGAAAAAGATTTTATTTTACTTGAATTTATTCTTTAATTTACTTAGTGAGTTTCAGTTTAATTTTACTTTGATCTTAAATTGCAAACTTTTAAAAAAAATATTATTTGATGTCAGGCTTACTAATTTATTTAATTAATATTTACTGTTTCTTAAATTATTGATAATAAAATTGTTTACTTTACTGAAACTCTATGTATATTTAAGTTCTTATCTGTTGGTGATTTTTGATGTTTTCTGCGGCGGTCTCCGGAACTGATGTACCACGATCTTGAATTCCAGCGGTGCCTTTACGGGTGACGTTCTAGAAATTCTGCGGTGTCTTCCTTCCGTTTTGGGATGATTTTTGAAGTTGGTGATCCTTGATGTCCAGCTTCACTCGTGCCTCACGTTGGGAAATAGCCATGTACAGCGGTTCGGTGGAAATGATAGTTACCTGGGCGCCACAGTATAATGCATATACTGAATATTTCTGATTTGTTGAACCCGCCTCCGGTCTGCCAGTCGATCGTTGAGCACTTCCCTCTAGCTTCAGGGTAGGAAGCGAAGAACACCTTAATATTATTGCTTGAATAATAATGCAGTTTCTTTGAACACTGAAGGAATATTCTGTTTATTCAAAACGTTGGAAATACAAGTCCAGTCATTGACAATAATTACAAAATTTGTTTGTGAATAATTAATATTGTTACAAGTTCTCGGTAGATCGTTACTAGTGATACAATTGCTGCCGTATATGATTTTGACTAATCGCGATTGAATGTAAGAATCCTTCTAAGTCGATTAATTCCACAGCGAAAATTTTATAAGTCCAATTAATTCTGTGGGCACGAAGCCACAAAGATAAGTAGAGTGATTGATGTAGGCACGCGGCCTCGACGTAGATTGCTGTTGACTGCTCTAGGCACGGGGCCTTGAAGTAGAGTTGAATATGACTGTTATAGGCGCGGGGCCTTGAAGTAGAGTGATTTTACAGCTCCCCGTTAGGCCTAAAGAAAACTCTCTTGAACAAACATTTTCCCCACTCCTTCTTAATTATTATTCGTGAATCCCGGCACGTGGTACTATAGACCAGTTCTTATTGGCAAATCTCCCGACCAATAATAATATGTTAGTTTCCCACGGAAATCAATTGGATTTTCCCTTATTCTCAAAACCCACAACTTAGCGTCTCGGATTTCTAAGAAGGTTCGGACAGCGTGTTGTATCAGTAGCAACATCAGAAGCAAGGCTTAAACACAATAGCCGACTTCTTAGAATTACTTAAGTGGATCAGTACCCTTTGTGATAAGATCTCGGGAGATTCCCGATACATTGTACCTGAGTACTGCATTGCCTTATCTCGCACCCGCTAGGTCTGCTAGGGAAATTCCCATCTTCTCCGTCTATTCACTGCAATCTCATTTTAATAGTTATTTAAACTGATGTTGTTAAACTCTTTACCTTTGCCTTCTTTCTAGTTAATAATATTTATAATGAATGTTCCGTCTTTTCACGGTCATTTTAAGACCAAACACGGGCTATGAGATTTTATGATTTTAGTTTGAATAAATTTGGGCAATTAATCTGTCATTTATTATACTTAATTTGGTTATCTTGTTTATTTCTTTTTACCGAAGTATCTGAACTGCAATAGCTTTATCGAAGGCCTTGGAGTAATCGACAAATATCGCCAGCAGTTTCCCACGTGGCTTCTGTAGTTCAGAGTGTATGTTTCCGAGGAGGCCTTCTACCGCCATTAATGTGGATCGTGCCCTTCGGAACCCAAATAGCTCGTCTGGTAGCCTTTGCTCCAGGGTCCTAGAGATTCGTGTGTTTATAATCTTGGTCAGCATCTTGAAAACCACTGATTCTAGTGCTATTCCCCTGTATGTGTTCGGCGAGCTGGCACTTCCATGTCCCTTGTACAGGTATTTTATCGTGGATTTTCTCCAAGCTTCAGGTATCTCTCCTAGTTCGAGGCATTTGTTCATCAGAGCTTTCCATGTCGATCCTAGAGCCGGGAGCGTTGCTTTCAGGTGTTCTGCGAAGATATGGTCTGGTCCAGAGGCTTTCTTGTCTTTCATGGAGGCTATTGCGTTTCTTATTTCATCACTGGTGAATGGGGGGCTTGGTGTGTAGTCACTTTCTTGTGGTTGAGGCGGCCTCGTGTCCTTTTGGCAGATCGTGTTTACCAGTTGGTTTTCCCACACTGTTATCGGGATGTCTGCTGGGAATCTTGGTTGCCATGATGCGAACGCTCGGTTGGGATCTCTCTCTATCTCTCGAACTAGGTTGGTTGCTTCCATTTCGATAAGTTGGGCTCGTTTGTTTTTGATCAGGTCTTTGTATTTCCGCCTGCTCCTATGATAGGTTGCGAGTGTTGTCTCTGATGGCATTTGCCTCACTTCCCTTAGGTGCTGCAAGGTGGTCTGCCTCTGAAGATAGCATTCCCTATCGAACCATTTCTGTCCTTTCCTACTCTTTGGTGGGTTACTGGTTGCTTCCTTGATCATATCTACAAGGTTTTCTAGCACCTCTGCGAGGTGTCCTGTCTCTATGATGTCTTCGATGCGTTTTGCGCCCTCCTCCATGTTCCCTAGCACGTTGTTGTTTATTTTCCGTCCAATTTTGTCCTCCCTGTTGTTCTCTTCTATTGCCATTGGATGTATCATTACAGTTGTCCTGATAGGAATATGTTTCCTTATCACGGCTGCGTCTGTCTTCCATTGTTGTGTTTGACTAATTGTAGAGAATCCCCTGGTTAAGGTTAAGTCTATTGCGCTTGAGCCGTTATAGCAGATGTACGTTTTCAATTCTCTACTGTTCACTAATGTCAGACCTTCTTTGCCTAGGAATTCTAGCACTTGCTCTGCCTTTCGGTTTGGTTCGTCGACTCTACAGTTGAAATCCCCGGATAGTAGTATTCTTTCGCTCGGATGGATTCTATTGAGAGCTTGCGATAGCACATTGATTATTTCAATTGCACTACACTCCGGATTGAAGTACGCCACTACTATTACACAAAATTTACACTTTACTATGAGAATGTTCTCCTCTTTGAAAATAACCTCAAAGGGTGACATGTGCGGCTTGAGTAGGCATGCTACTCCTCCAACTGGCCTTCCTCTGATTTCTTTCTTTGCAAGTGAGTGAACGGTGTAGAATGTTGGTACTTCCACTTCTGTTTCTTTAGTTACGAAAGTTTCTGTTAGTGTACATATATCGGCCGTCTCAAGAGTTCTTTCATTTAGGTATTCTACTACTCCGGGGGTACGCCGTAGCGTAGTGGTTGAGGCGCTGCGCTACAAACCGGAAGGTCGCGGGTTCGATCCCCGATGAGGTCGTTGAGTTTTTCAATTGGCCTAATCCTTCTGGTGGCACTATGGCCCTGGGGTCGACTCAGCCTCTAACAGAAATGAGTACCAGGAGCAATCCTGGGGGTAAAGGCGGCCGGTGCGTAAGGCTGACAACCTTACCACCTTCATGTGCTGATGTCTAAAAATCTGGGAGCCTCAACCTCCTGGAACCCTCTGGGCCTCCATGGCCTGTAATAGGGAACACTTTACTTTTACTACTCCTCTTAGTCCTTCTACATTCCAGTTAATCACCTCCAAGCTTCCTCTCTTACATCCCGTTTCCCAGTTCGACTCCCCTGAACTCCCGCTGAAATGGCTGCCGAAAGGGTCTGACTAGGATTCCTTTAGCCCATGTTTCAGGTTCGTTCATCAGGTCCAGGCGTGCTATTGGTACTCCCACCTTGAAAGCTTTGTTGGTTCCGCGTGTGTTTAGTTCCTCACACTTGATTTCCTCGGTTATACCCTTTGCCGTAAGAAACTGGGTAATTTTCTCTGATGTGGTGCTTTGCGCTAGTCTTCCCACGTATAACCACGCTGTTCTCTCTCCTGCTTCTAGGCCTTGCTCACTTGATGTGTTTGTCCCTACTATCACATTTTTCTTCGTTCTTCTTTTGTACTCCACTACTTGGAACCCGTCATCTGCTTCCGACGAGGAATCGTCATGTGCTGCTTCATCTGATCCCGTCGTAGATTTTTCTGACCTATCTGGCGTATTCAGTTGTGCATGGTCCCTCGATGAGGTGTCCTCACGAGCCGGGCGCTCAGTATCATGCCTTGTATTTCTCCTACTAGGGTCAATCCACATGAAATCATCCAATGGGTGTTGCTGACATATTTTATTTTATTTTTAAGTATATATTTTCTGTTTCTATGTGTATCTGGGAGTACAAAACAATTTTTTTCACATTTTTATCACTAACGCTTCGGCAACTA
Source organism: Ectobius pallidus (assembly GCA_964059195.1). Taxonomy (NCBI): domain Eukaryota; kingdom Metazoa; phylum Arthropoda; class Insecta; order Blattodea; family Ectobiidae; genus Ectobius; species Ectobius pallidus. The sequence goes on from CAXKWD010000008.1 coordinate 89,677,450, forward strand.
GTGGCCATTTTGCTTAGAAGGATTTGGCATTTTTGGCATTTTCAAAGGTTAGCGGTAAGTTAAATAACTATTTTATTTATGAAGATATCAACTTGAAGTAAAAACCATCTTAATCTACAAGAGGCATTCTACAATTCATGTTATGACCAAAAATTTGTTAGGTCTTAAGGAAATAATCTAAAACTTTATTAGAAAATGCAGTTCCGATTAGAAAAAATTAACAACTTTATAAAACTTTTTTGCATAGAAGGGATGAAAACACATGTTTCATATTTCCCCCCCATAAAGATATAGTAGATCACTAGATGCTAGTAAAATTTGAGATCATTTATGTAAAGCATTTAGGTTTTATGAGTCTTCAAATATCGAGATTTTTGCAGAATTGTTGATTTTCAAATTAAAATATCTCAAATGGGACTGAACAGAAAAATCTGAAATTTTATCAAAATATTCTTCTAGTGCCTAGTAATCAACATATAAAATTTTATCACTGTGTTCTGACCAGAAGTATTTTATTTTTAATAAAGAAAATGCTAAAAAATAACACTGTCAAATGAGCGAATAACAGTGTTAAAATACAATAAAAATGTCAAAAATAATATAATTATTTGTTGTTTCTAGTAAAATTAAATATGTCATAAAACTAACATATTAAAGAATATTATAGGAGAAAAATTCCTCCGGCACTGGGACTTGAACCCAGGACCTTTGGCTATTCGCGCCAATGCTCTACCAACTGAGCTAAGCCGGACTGCATATGACAAGACTTGTCTGTCTGTGAGGTAGACCATTAGGGCAATCAGCCATAGGAGAGAGTTTCCATCTGGTGCTGGGAATTGAGCTCCAGCTTAGCTCAGTTGGTAGAGCATTGGCCAAACCATTGGCCATAGTCCTGGGTTCTAGTCCCAGTGCCGGAGGAATTTTTCTCCTATAATATTCTCATGTAATGTCCAACAGAGACAATAATCTGTGGTTCATGAATGCTTATATATCTTAACATATTAAATGTTCCATGGTAGTAGTCATAGTGATCATTACTCCGGCAGGAGGAGACCATATTGCCACATTTGCTGAGCAAGCCAGAATATGCTGACTTGAAAAAGGCAAGTCTCTACAGACTCCTCTGTAGCTCCTTTGTTCAGTAATCAGTAGCTGTGCTTGACTGAAAATATCGAAAAAGTTGCCCCTTCATTTAAAAAAACATCAATTTCACCAAACCATCAGTTCTGATCATAATGCAGGCAACAATGTTCTTTACTTCGAAAGGTCTTATTTCAAATTTGGGCAAAATGGAAATACTATGTTCACCATAAATATCACTTTTTGAGTGAATGTAACACCCTATGATGCTAGAAGCAGGGGCAGATCATTGAGACATTTTGGGGGGGGGGGGGGAACCAAAGTAGAGAGGGAAGTTTTTACTCATAAAAACTAATTAATTCCCAGTACACAATTGAAAACAAAATGTACATTTCAGCATTTTCTTACAAAGGTATTTCAAAATAATGAATGTCGTTGCTTTAATTTAAATATTTGGGTTATGTTCTAATAAATTTTGAATAATTTGTGCTTAATGTTACAAATTTTGGGGGAGGGGGAAATTTCCCCCATTCCCCCCCCCCCCCCCCCCTGTGGATCCGCCCCTGGCTAGAAGTTTGTTTCACAGCTGAGCCAAAGGTTTAAAAAATGCTTATACAAGTGTATAGGAAATACCTTTAATTTCTTCAGAACAAAATTTGGACACTTCTTCTGCTGAAGGTATCTGGTCCAAATGTGGTCTTTGCAAACTAGCCATTGAGACAGCCCTCTTTGTACCCCCTCCAATCCCATTGCAAGCATTCTTTCCATTAGAAGTGGCAAAAAAATGCTATTCAGCTTCAAAGTGATTGCAAATATTCAAAAAGTTATTTTTGTTTTTGTACTGGCTACCATCTCCATCGCTAAAATAAACAATTTTTTTAACTGAAGGGGTACTGGTAACTATTTTGATATCTTCAGTCAAGCACAGCTACTGATTACTGAACAAAGGAGCTACAGAGGAGTCTGTAGAGACTTGCCTTTTTCAAGTCAAATATTCTGGCTTCCTCAGCAAATGTGGCAATATGGTCTCCTTCTGCTGGAGTATTGATCACTATGACTACTACCATGGAACATTTAATATGTTAGTTTTATGGCATATTTAATTTTACTAGCAACAACAAATAACTATATTATTTTTGACAATTTTTATTGTATTTTAACACTGTTATTCGCTCATTTGACAGTGTTATTTTTTAGCATTTTCTTTATTAAAAATAAAATACTTCTGGTCAGAACACAGTGATGAAATTTTATATGTTGATTACTAGGCACTAGAAGAATATTTTGATAAAATTTCAGATTTTTCTGTTCAGTCCCATTTGAGATATTTTAATTTGAAAATCAACAATTCTGCAAAATCTCGATATTTGAAGACTCATAAAACCTAAAGGATTTACATAAATGATCTCAAATTTTACTAGCATCTAATGATCTACTATATCTTTGTGGGGGAAAAATATGAAACATGTGTTTTCATCCCTTCTATGCAAAAATGTTTTATAAAGTTGTTAATTTTTTCTAATCGGAACTGCTTTTTCTAATAGAGTTTTAGATTATTTCCTTAAGACCTAACAAATTTTTCGTCATAACATGAACTGCAGCCTGTTTATTGTAGATTAAGATGGTTTTTACTTCAAGTTGATATCTTCATAAATAAAATAGTTATTTAACTTACCGCTAACCTTTGAAAATGCAAAAAATGACAGATCCTTCTAAGCAAAATGGCCACTAGTTGCCGAAGCGTTAGTGATAAAAATGTGAAAAAAATTGTTTTGTACTCCCAGATACACATAGGAACAGAAAATATATACTTAGAAATAAAATAAAATAGGTCAGCAACAAATTATTTTATTATTGGATGATTTCATATGGATTGACCCACTAGCATTGTTCCTGATTACTGTTTCTCTCTTTTCGGATGGTTGGTTTGGTTTATAAACCTCCATTGCTTCGGCTACTTTTTCCTTGATTAGCTGTATAACGCTATTGGTAATGAAATTCATTATCATATCAATTTTATTGGCCATTTCTTTCATAGCCTCCTCCTTTTTGCAGTTCAGGACTGCCGGCTGCAGGAATTACACATCCATATCAGTTTACAATTTTCTCTCCTTAGGATTTCAAATTCTCCTTTTGTCATCCCACTACATTCTCGGTGAAACCATTCACTGCATGGGCCTTCGCATTGCACGGCGCAGTCATCGCCGAAGCGGCCGTCACATCCGGCACAGAGTGCACCGTCTTCCTCCCTTTCAGGCATTTTCCCTTGATTCAAATTCTCTTAGTGACGTCATACTCTTGGCGTAACCGTCCCGCGTCTTTCACTCGTAACGTAACCGTTTGCCGGCTGACTGTCCTTACGAGACACTTTATTATTTACTGAATACTCGCACTAATGTTTCCTCTAGTACTTTTTAACTTCGTCTTTCGATTTTTTCACCAAAACCCTCTTTCCGATACCTATTTCGCTTTAAATTTAAGCTTTTGTGCCACTATACTTTCGCACACCCGCACTATCAACCGGAACCGGATAGAAGTCAGGTTATAATAGAAGTCAGGTTATACCGCACTAATAGAAGTCAGGTTATACTTCTGTTATAAAAGTCTACAGTTGGTTGCATTTGAAGCTTCTCTAAGGTCAACGACTTGATACCAGTAATTGATTTAAAATATCGAGTAGTATGAGATGTTTTTGATTAATACTTGTGGTAGTATTTAAAATTATTTTAAATATGACTAGTATAAATTAGCACAAACTCTTTTAAAGGAAACCTAAACAAAAGGCAGAATATGTATAGAAGTTAACTGAACGTTATAAGTAATTTATTAAACAGTATTTTGAGTCAGCTTTTTTTGTTGTTTTTTGTTTTGTTTTGTTTTGCAGTGAAGTGGTACTATAAATAGTAATATAAGTAATTTAATATAAGTAATTTATTAAACAGTATTTTGAGTCAGCTTTTTTTGTTGTTTTTTGTTTTGTTTTGTTTTGCAGTGAAGTGGTACTATAAATAGAAAGATAGTGTAGAGCTGGTAAGCGAAGTTGAGTGTAAAATCTGACTGTATATTAAATTTATTTAAGTTTACCCCCTGAGCAAATGTTTATTATTATTACTATTAAGCCATTGAGTAAAGTAACAATAGGCTACGTCAATATTTAAAAAAAAACACAAATTACTTACAGCATATAGAAACACATACCTTACATACCAGACAAATCAATATTTAAAAACTCTTTAACTTCATACATATGATTATTGAGAAGCTGTGTTCTAAGTTTGTTCTTGAATACAATATTGGGCAAAGCTATAAGGTGTGGTGGCAAACAGTTATAAAGCTTACAGCCCATATACATAAAATTCTGAGCAGTCTTGTACAGTCTAACCGGAGGTATCTGTAGCAAATGAGCATTTCTGGTTCTATAAGCTGTTCACAACTGGCAATCAGGATTGAATTCTGATCATTCTGTTTGGGATTTGTTATGGATAGAGTGGAATTGGGTAGGTGTTCTGGGGTAATTTCGTGTCCCTTGCCATGTGTATGCCACTACCTGCTCCGTCATAAAAATGGCCAAAAGCTGCAATTCATATAATTTCACCTCAGTGGTTATTCTGCATTGAAGCATTTGAATTGCAGATCCACCTTCTTCCTTAAGCAATATGTATTTTTCAGAGTTAATTATTTTGTTTCCTAATTTTATATTGTCTATTTTGATCATCGGTATTCAGCTTTAATTGACTATTGAATTCCTTGTGCTCGCTGGAGAAACACATTTATTTTTTGTCATTTGCTTTGTATTTCCCTCGGCCCCCAGTGCTCTGGGGAGACGATTCCCTGCCTTGCACTTCAAGAGAATGTTTTCATTAGTGTAAGAGGAGGTGAGGTGACAACCAAACCTTCATGACATGTTTGCAGTCAACGAGTTATTTTGTACCAGTGTTTGCAAAGTAAAGCTGGTTTTTGTTAAATTTCTTCACTCATTCGATTGTGGTATGCTTGCTTTTGACAAGGTATCACGTGTAGGCACGGTTATAGTATACCGTATTTTATGAACTGTAATACACTCCAAACCATAAGACATACCTTGATTTTAGGATGGAAATTTAAGGAAAACAAAAATTTAATGTGATTGTAAACAAAACATTTTAAAGGGAATAATATACTTCATTGCATAAACAAATTATAACCTTGTACAATGGAATCAATGTAAATCACTTCTAACTTAAAACATGCATTGTACGAAAATCTCTTCTGTACAGGTGGCATCGCGTAAATTTTAACAACTGAACTGATTTCTCATGAAAGACTGAAAATACCTTTACATCCTCTGATCCTTAATTCAGCATACGGTTAGTGTAACAGGACAAGGCTGTTTAGAGGTTTTTGCCTTCATTTAAACCACCCTGCAGAGACAACTCCTTTCGTATAAAATAACTTAACATTACTTTCTTTTTGCATTGTATACCTGACTTCCAGCTACCCTTATTTTACGATTGTGACAAGTGCACTGATTTACAGTCTGTGCCATCTTGTTTATAATTAAGTTATAGTATTCTGGCAATATTTACCATAATTTTAATTTTTTAGTGTACTTCGGACCATTAGACGCACCCAACTTTCAAGGCTCTCTTTTCATAGTAAAAAAGGGCATCTTATGGTCCATAAAATACAGTAGTTCTGAATATAAGCACGTGGAGTTTTTATGATATGCATGTACAGTGTGTCCCACGCAAGAGTTGGCCAATGACGCGGGTTCCTGCGGCGCGGTGGGCACAGCTCCAACTCCCGAGCGATCGGGTGAAATATCTACGCTAATGAAGCCGCGATCGGTGTTATGATTCAGGTTCTCACATTTACAGTTAAAATTACAATGAAAATAAACACGTAACTCATCACAAGAGATGTTGGAAATGTTCTCCTCTCGCATCCACACAACACTGACACCATTTTAGGAAATTTTCTTTCACGCGCATAAGTTCAGCTTCCGAGACAGAGTTCATTTCTCTTGTGATAGGCCTATGTGATATTGTCTTTAAGTTCTTCTAACAGTATGTGAATATTATTTATGGAGAAACTTGAAAAATAAAGTGTATAGGTCAACTTCCCGTACATTACAAAGGAAACGGGTGAAATATCTACGCTAATAAAGCCCGCTGTTGGTGTAATGGTTCAGGTTCTCACAAAGAAAAACATATGTGATTTATTACATCATCTTGCAAGGACGCAAGACGTCGGTTTTTAGCAAAATTCCCAGGTGTACGTCCTCCAAGCAGAGAAGCCGTGCGAAAACATGTAAGCAAACTTCGGGAAACGGGTTCGATTCTCGATAGTAAACAAGGGACCAAGCGGCGCGTACTTACAGAACAGAAATTAGATCAAACCCACACACATTAGAAGAACTTAAACACAATATCAGAAGAGAAATTAATTCTATCTCGGAAGCTGAACTTATGCGCGTGAAAGAAAATTTCTTAAAAAGGTTCCAATGTTGTGTGGATGCAAGAGGAGGACATTTCCAACATCTCTTGTGATGAGGTACGTGTTTATTTTCATTGTAATTTTAACTGTAAATGTGAGAACCTGAATCATAACACCGATCGCGGCTTCATTAGCGTAGATATTTCACCCGATCGCTCGGGAGTTGGAGCTGTGCCCGCCGCGCCGCAGGAACCCGCGTCATTGGCCAACTCTTGCGTGGGACACACTGTATTTTGAGGTTCTATGTCATATGAGTGTGTGGTGTACTGCTCTTTATTTTATTAGCTGTTAGAAGTATTAACTATTATAAAGTCATGTGTATTCCTTAAAAATATTTAGTGAGCCACCTGTTCAATTACCTTGGAGCAGCACCTGTTGCACCTCCTTCCTTATACTGGCCTAGGTTGGCTATTACAAGTTTTTGGAATCGAGTCTCCTAATTTCAGATATGATTTCTCTAAGGTCCACACCATGACCTTACAGTATGCAGTTCCATGACTCACTGCAGTCACTCTTACCCTTCACTCTAAACACTGAGTTGCAAACAATCTGGATCCATTATTGAGTCTGCTAACACATTCAGTACCAGCATCTTAGTAGGGCACTAAAATGCCTGGGCCAGCCATTTTCATCTACTCCTACCCTTTGTACAATACTGATACTTTATAAAATTTAACATTGCTTCTAAACTAAAATAGCTAGAAAAATGAAATTCTGTACATCATACATTGAATATTTAGACCTGAGTTTACTGTGAATGTGTAAATAGGTATACAATAACTAGGGTGATGAATACGAGACGCTTTGTTTTGTACTTGTGGCCTATCACTTACAGAATTCAATACCAGTATTTCACTAACACATTGATTGCTGTCCGAATCCAATTCAGGAATAACTTTTTTAAGAAAGATTTTTTAGCCATGGTTCCGAACTTAACAGCACATGCACCAAAAGGAAGCCATGGTACTACAATGTATTATATGTCCATAATTGACATGCATGATATAAAATCATGGAATCAAACGCGTGAACATGAAGGAAAATGTTAAATCGACTTCCATCTAGGAGCAGTGAGTCTAACTAAGGCATAAGAATATTGGGCACTAAATATAAAAAAAGTTCTTTCACATGCAATCTTAAAAATCATTAGACGTTCACAGCCCGCAGTATGAGGAGAACCATAAATGTCTTATTATGTCTATGGTCCGGAATGTTTGAGGTTGACTGTAGTTATTGAGCTTTCCAAATGTCATAGGTTATTGGTTTATATTTATTAGTAATAACTTAAACAATAAAATATAAATAGTTGAGTCCAGATAATATTTTTTTAATATCTTACTGATAACCTAATTGAATAGCTCCTTCAAACATTATTGTAGTGGATATTCTTGTGGAAACTGGGACAAAAGAATGTTGTAGATTTCATCCTTCTTCACTGCCTGACAGGATGAAGGATGTTCCTCTAGTACCGACCATTAAACCCACAACTTCAACATTTTCAAACATTATTTATTCTTGTAATAATCAGTGGTTGGTTCGTATATCTTTCTTTTTTCATTATCAACTGCTTCGGGTTGATCTTCTTCGGTCTCAAAGCAGACTGTAGGGTCTATTATAAAGCCAGATGTTCAGTTTTGGTCCATTGCAATGATGTCTATTCTTTGTGTTCATCCATGGCAATGCAGTGAACCTCCTTGTAAATGTCGTACCATTTCACTCTCATTTTTTCATCAACCCACAGATGTAGATTGGGTAAATACACCTTTTGCGTGCCTGTTTTTCTTCTTTCATTTGGTGCACTAATTGTCTCCTAATATCCCTTTCTTCAACTGAAAGATCTTTATACACAAAAATGTACCAGTTACTTTTAATATATATATATTTTTTTTATCTTTGTGACACCTTATAGATAACCTATGATCTAGCAGATTTTCTGATTATCATTCTTCTGCTTTGCCTCGTTCTAACCCTAAAGGCTTCTATCACTTCTCATCCTTGCAATCCAGTCTCCATTTTATGCTCCAAAATTTATTTTCTCCAAACTTGTAAACACCAGGTTGAATGCCTGATTTCTATCCTCCAGCCTTTTGAAGATTTCTTCCCGGCTTTCTTGCACGTCCATTGGGCTGGGTTCCGTTTGATATTTCGTCACCAGAAGGAGCATGATTATGCTAACATTTACTAATATGTTAATTTAGTGCTTTTTTAAAACTTTTCCTTTATTTCTCCTCTTCCTTTTGGCCACAAAGGAACCCATTCTAACTACACTGTCGATTTACGTCCTTTGTCACTTTTCCGTACCAACTAATAGCACTTCCTACTCATGTATCCTTCCTATGTGAGCTGCTTAGTACCTACTCGATTACCTTTCATATAAAAATTAGGTTGGGTGTTTTAGTTTGTGAATAAACACTTGGGGACTTTTTTTTTTTCCAGGTTAATGGATTATGGGTACATCAGCCTTAGAAAAGGGATTCAGGTGTAATAAAACAGTAAGGAGATATGTACAGTGAAGAACATATAAATATACATCTAATTTTTATAACTTTTTCTTATACTAGTGAATGTGAACATTATCAATGCAGTAACTATAAAATGCAGAATCTGTCAGTATTCTGCATGTACATAAATCTGTTATATAATTAAGACAGTTTATATACATCTCTTGATATTGTTGCCTTATCTTTTTTCCCCATGGGTATGAGTAGCAAGAGTATAGTTGAGAATATATTGGATTTTAATTGATTTGAATATTTCTCTGCCTCCACTGGTGTTGAGGAAATAATAATTCTCTCAGTTAAGAATTACAGATAAACTTTGTAGCCCCATCTCTATTATGAAACCTATATTTAAAATATAACGAAAATAGCCTAATCATTTGACATTTTCACATTATTTTATTAATCAGATATCTTACCTCCACCAATATGGTAAAACTTCATTACTCTTTAGTTTGCAGATTTGTATTGGCAGTCATTGGAACTATTAGAATGTTTTTTAAGTCATTTATGAAACATAATTTCCTACGTTGTTCCTATAATTTGACATAAAACCTCATAGCTCCAGAAGTGAAGTTGGTAATATTAATCAGGAAGCCTGAAAATATATAAAATAGTAGCTAATATAATTATGAATATCTGTATTCTAAAAAATTCAAATGGACTATTTGAATTAAACTGGATGTAATAACATTAATTCCGATACATATTTTATCGTGATTAGTAAATCTAACACAGTTAAAGGAACTCATATTCGGACTTCAGTTTCGTTTTGTGTGGTGATGCTCATCTTATCTCAGTGGGTAGTGTATTAGGAAGTGTTTCGAATGAACACTGCTTTTACTGCTCATTAAAGTGAAAACAAAAAGGAAAATAATCCCTTGGTGTGCCAAATATTGTCTAAAATGGACCGTATTGAACTTAGCATTCAGCAGCAGTGTGAAAATGAACAAGTCCAACCATCTCATCAAAATGTAGTAGCATTCAGCTTGGTGAGTGAAGATGATAGTTTCTTTATTTGTGGTTTGAGTAGAGAAACTGATATGTAAATTCAAAACTATTCTGTAATTTGTACATTGACATTGTAAAACAGTGATGGATGTCCTTTAGAAATCACTCTAGGTGCAGCAGAAGAAGATATATTGGATACCTTAAGTAAGATGGTTCAATTAAAAAATGACAATAACAGGATACTTTAATTTCTTTAGCATTTCATTCTAATTGATCGTTCAGTAAGGTTGTCTGCTTAGCTATTCAAAGACGTTGTCTGCTTTTCTAGGCCAGTTGCTTCTCATATCATTCGTGCTATGGGAAGTAATTTGTTTCAATAAGTTCTGGTAGTGGAAATGTTCCATAGGGTCATGAGGTGAGATACCAAATGCAAAAGACTGCAGCATAAAACTGTTGCTAGCTGCAAAAGAGGACCTTCTAACCTATGGATTTGGTCCAGAAGTGCATCTTGGATCTTTTCCAGTCCATAGTCAGTTTCCTTCATGACATTTCAAACTATAAAATTATGCAATTCAAGAGCTCAGCTATATCATTTGTATAACTATGCTTATGGTATTACTAGTATTAGCCAAATACAGTGAACACTGCTTAATGGAATTGTGGATAACATTATCAATCGGGTAATGTTATCACTTTTATAAAGTCCTTTACGGATTAATACTCGTACATTGAAAAAATGCCGTTTATTATGATCAAAGAATCTGTTTATGTTATCACATTTTACTTTCTGCATATTTATTTCCAAGTACTGTACGTCATTTAAAATTTCGTTTTAAGGGTTTTGTTTCTAACTCAACAGTACTGTGTTGTACTGGAGGTAGCAATTCTGTTTCCAGCTCAAAGAATGACCAGTTCGAGGGGGTACATTATCTAACTTTCTCTTTTAAGCCAAAAAAAAATGTTTCACCCCACAGTTAAGCTGCAGCTTTTGATTTATGAAGATAAGTGTTGACGTGGAGTGACTTGAACAGACAGGCGCTAGATGTACGGTGTTCATCACAGATCAGTATAGCCTTCCAAAAATACTTGTAACTGAGAATGGAGTATTGGTTAAAGGACTTCTAAAGGAAAGTAAAAACAATTAAAAACTTTGTTACTGGTTGCAAAAATAGTTGCTTGCAGTCTATTACTGTATTAGCCTATTAGTGGTTCAATGATTCATAGTTACGTATTATTTTATGAATAAATATTTTTCATTGTTTTGTAGTGTATTATCATATATATGAATAAATAACCTTCATTTAATTCCTTCGGCTACTGTTATCAGTCGGTTAATATTATCAGTTTAGCTGCATCCCGAAGTGATCACAACAAACGGTGTGCAATGTAATAACAGATTGTTGATACTTGTAGGTGAATATTCATTTATAAGGAGAACAAAAATAATTAGCAGACATACCTAATAAAAAATATTTATTGCAGATAGCACATATACATATATATAGAATTTTATAAGCTTCCATGTTACAATATGCTAATAAAAGTTATTATAAACTTTACACAAATTACAAACACATAGAGTTTTAACACATTCTTACAATAAATAAGAGAACTTGTGTGTTTTTCAAAGTTGCTTCCAAACAAAATGTGTAGAATCTTTGGATTTTATAATCAGTCTCCATAAATAATATTGAGCAGTGAATACAGTATTGATGCAAACGGAGATCCTGCTTTTGAATGATTTACTTTATTAATGCGCCTTCTATAAACTAAAATGGCATGTTATTGCTTTTTTACATTAACAAAAGTATTAAATGATCTGTAATAAAGTTTTGTTTAGAGTAAATCTGACTATGTGACCAAGAGACAGAGGTCTCCCTGTCATTGAATAGCAGATCATGAAACCTATCCTTGATATGTTAAAAAACAAAACATCCGAATATATTTTCTAACTCTACATCCATATAATTGATGATGAACTCATAGCAAACTAGTTCTTAGCAATACAATCTTTACATTCAGTGGCGAAGCATGATAATAATATTTAGTATCAGAGTTCGTAAAAGGTTAGGTATCCCTATAATATAAAGCCACATGGCTGACTGACTCACTCACTGATATTAATGTTTGCCCACTTCCAGATGAGCTAGAAACTTGAAATTTGGTACACATATAGCTTTTAGGCTGTAAACCACTGGAAAATTTCAAAATGTTAATTTTTTTTAATTTTTAGCCTTAAAAACCCCAAAAAAAGGGCTTGGTTTCCATGGCAACGGTATTATCAAACCGTGTTCACATAGGGCTCTGAAAGTACCAAAAGGGTAATAGCCAATACAGCAGACTAAATACACGCACTCTAACTCCCATAGATCTTTAAAAAAACCTTTCCTGAGAACCTTAGTGGAGGTATGGGGGCTTGCCCCCAACGAGCGAAGCGAGTATTCAATATAAAATGATAATGCTCCGATTAATGATGCTGAAGCATCACACCAGCCATGAAGGCTTTCAGTATAGATGGCAGAGATATCGGCTTACCCTGCAGCTTATACAATTGCTGAGGGACATGCTTGCACAGTCCTACCATAGCTCCCAGCAGACCCTCATTCTTTTAGTTTCGCTAGGCTGAGGACTGACAAAGAGACTCCACCTCTGTTTATCACTGATCTAATTGAGGTTTGGTGAAATGAAAGCACACATATCACATTAAATATATGATTTAAAGCACCAATAGTGTATCTCTCCCCCAGATACACTATTGTCACTTGAAGTTTTATAGCGTGTGAAGTTATCATAATTATTACTACAGTAATAGCAACAATAAATTCTCCAACTGACTAACATATCCCTGTATACCACCCGGCGTTCTCCATATTGCAATAACATCCCAGGAGCGACTTAGAAACTCATAAGTACTTTAATGTCTGGGCTTTATAATAAACCACCAGTAGGTCATAGCGGCTATGGTATTGAATTTTTCAGTCTGATTCTACCTTGCCAGCTTAGCTTACACACAGCTGTGTGAAAAAGATTATAATTCTCCTGCTGCATGTATTATTTGCGTAGGTTTTCATTTTACACTGTAATATTGCAAATGAATAGGTCTAATAAAACAATTTTCATTTTATTATATTGAAATGAATATATGTAAATTAAAAATAATACGTGTAGGTAATTGATACCATTTTATGCACTATAAAGGCTTCAGATCAAAATAATGAATTATAAAACAATTATTAGCAATGGGATTTGATCCCAGGTCCTTAAATTGGTAGTTCTCTGCCATACCCATGAGCTACTGCAATAAGAGCAGCTATTCTAGAATGGAACAAAACCGACTTACACAATTTTGAATACTTAATTATCATTCAAGGTTCCACCTTAACCACAAAACAATAAAATAACAGAGATTGTAACCTGGATACACGGTATCTAAAAATTATTATATTCTTATAAGCTTTTACATATGAAGATACAAGTCAATAAATAAATACAAGATTAAAATAGCGACTGATGTCACAATAGTCTATATCAATTATTCTTAAAATTTTATCATATCATATAAATACACAAGTTAAAAGATACAAGATTAAAATAGCGATTGATGTCGCAGTAGTCAGTATAATTATTGCTAAATTCTAAAATGTCAGTTTTAAAAAATTTACAAATTGACCTTAAAAATTATAATATTTTATTGTACAATAATTATCTATTTTAGAGAATCTTATCGATCCTTCTATTATCAATGTTTATTAATAACAATGTTTATCTTATATACACCACTGTACACTTAATGATGATAATATATTGCCTTGTAACCCACTTTTTTTATTCAAATCGTCTGATATCATATATAGTACAGATATTATCTTATAATACCTTATTAAAAATACATCTGTAGGCAATAGCGTATTGTTTATGTGTTAGTTTGTAGCAATTTATGTTGAAATTTCTTTTTTGTTGTAGTTATCTTCTTACAAAATCATTTTAGAATCCGTGTAGATTAGAATAGCAAGCTAACTCTCATGTAGTGAAGACTTCGACGCACACAATTTTTAAGGACTGAAGATGGCATATTAAGCCGAAATGCGCATATCCGATTAACAGCTAGAGTACTAGATACACGGATTCTAAAATGATTTTGTAAGAAGATAACTACAACAAAAAAGAAATTTCAACATAAATTGCTACAAACTAACACATAAACAATACGCTATTGCCTACAGATGTATTTTTAATAAGGTATTATAAGATAATATCTGTACTATATATGATATCAGACGATTTGAATAAAAAAAGTGGGTTACAAGGCAATATATTATCATCATTAAGTGTACAGTGGTGTATATAAGATAAACATTGTTATTAATAAACATTGATAACAGAAGGATCGATAAGATTCTCTAAAATAGATAATTATTGTACAATAAAATATTATAATTTTTAAGGTCAATTTGTAAATTTTTTAAAACTGACATTTTAGAATTTAGCAATAATTATACTGACTACTGCAACATCAATCGCTATTTTAATCTTGTATCTTTTAACTTGTGTATTTATATGATATGATAAAATTTTAAGAATAATTGATATAGACTATTGTGACATCAGTCGCTATTTTAATCTTGTATTTATTTATTGACTTGTATCTTCATATGTAAAAGCTTATAAGAATATAATAATTTTTAGATACCGTGTATCCAGGTTACAATCTCTGTTATTTTATTGTTTTGTGGTTAAGGTGGAACCTTGAATGATAATTAAGCTAATATACCACAAACGGAAATGAAATTCATTAATCAACAATTTTGAATATTTTGGAAAGGGAGGATTATTGGCACTGTAAACCATATACGCGTATCACCTATTTTAATTTCACCAAAGCTCAAATAGATTGGTGATATACAACTCTTCTTGTGAGTTACATGCTAACTGATTTCAGCTTTGGCATTCGCTTAATATGACTGAATATCGTGAAGTTTGGTATTATTGTTATTAAAAGATTTCAAGTTTACCTCCATTTTATCAGAAGGTTTTCTCTCTCAGAGCCTTCCTGAGCTTATCCTTTCTTTCCTATCGCTTTGCCCCTGTTTACATTCACAAATAGTAACAGCATTTCGAACACAATAAGTTTAAAAGCAATACACATACAGTATTCATTTCTTAGTAGCTTTGAAAGTAAGCATATCATATAATTGATTTCTATTAAGGTGTCTAGTTTAGATGAAGCATTAATGTGGTTTCTGTTCAACAATACACATATTTGAACTTTATATGTATGAAAAATATTATATTTCAGCTTCTCAGTTTCAGTAAGTTATTTACTTTTCATACCCTGTAGACCAGACTTAGCCAACATGTCATTTAAAATAAACCCATCTACCACATCATCTTTCTCGGTTGATATATTCAAGAAGTCTTAACAAGGTTTTTGTGGACGGAAAAAACTCATCTAATGTTCATACCATACAAATATTCAGGTGGATTAACTAGAGTACAATTTTGAAAGTTTCACATTTTGTTGAGCAAGATGAAAACATTTATAGGGAAAAAAAGTATAAATTACAAGAATTATTAGAAGTATGGCTAACAGAATTGGCAGCTGATAGATTTTACCTGTCATTAAAGTTCTCTTAACCTGAAAGCAGTTAAAAAAGTATTATGTTAATATGATCATTTTGGAAAAAAAAATAGTTTTAAAAATTATATTCAGTCAACTTAAACATATGTTTTCAGTAATTTAAAAGGCTGAAAAAATTCGACCAAATTTCAGAGCAAAATATATTGCGTTAACTTTCTCATATATACCTGTTAAGATTTCTATTATTGAGGTTTCTAGGTTGACGGATTCACAGATTGTGGTTATTACTGTTAACATATTGTTCTACACTTACAAAAAAACATGAAAGTTTGTATTTTTGCATTTTTTGTTTGTTTTTAGTCTCTTTTTATAAAACAACTTAATCGATATGCTTATCAGTATTGAAAGTCAAATAAATACAGTGGAGTCCCGCTATTCTGAACTAATTTGGACCGAACACTGTTCGGTTTAGCGGGAATTCGGAATAGGCAGATTTCATGAATAATATCAACGTATTGAATTGTTAAGGTGTAACTGAACTCATATCACACACAGATGTGGCAAATGCTCTTGACCTCGCCTTACGCTATGTTGAACACCACGCTTCATCAACACCAAATGATGTTATGCTAATGCGGCGATGGCGAAACATTGCATCCTCAAGTCGTTCAGTGCTCTTCATCAGAAAAAAAAGTCACTGACTTTACTTCTTAAGTGTGTGCGGAATAGGTGGATTTTCGGAATAGTGAGACTCTACTGTATACTTGTAGAGATGTCCATGGAAATTGATTTTTACTAAAGCATAAATTAATTTAGCAGTAAACCCCCATTTCTACTGAATATATATAATAGTATCCTCCATGCACCTCAATATGTAGGTCAGTGAGGACGTGTTAACCAGTTAGTTTATCTACACTATAGGCAAGTGTTAATAGTCATGTAGTAAGGATTGTGAAAATATACAAAACAAAAGGCCTTAAAATCCCCTTGATATGTTTTTGCAGAAATATACAATATACCAGGTAATTCACAACCCAGGTCCAACTCTTTCCACCGGTTATGAATATAAATTGATTAAAACTGTTATTAAAACTTTAGTACAGTGGATAAAATTTTATCTAAAACTGTTATTAAAACTTTAGTACAGTGGATAAAATTTTATCCACTGTACTAAAGTTTTAATAACAGTTTTAATCAATTTATATTAATATACAATATATTGCGCATGAGCTGTAAGTCTATTTGGTTTTAATGTAAAATAATGCAGAAATTGTATCTTGTTATGCGAAATAACAATGATTAACCCAACCTTTGTACCAGAATTTAACTTTTTATTCACTGTAAACGAGCTTCACTTCTCATGCCTAATTAGGTTGGATTGTCCCTGTCACAACATAACATGATGTTGTAAGCCTTGTGGATGACACAAAATCAAAATCTTATCACTAAAGAAATAATTTGATACATATCTAGACCAAATACAATTTTGGTACATGTTAAAATAAATAAAATGATAAGTATTTTTTAGTACACGCTCTGCAGAGTGGCTGTATCTCGGACTGCGATCATGCCGGAAAGTAGCACTTTACCGTATTAGTGCGGTAAAGTAATTTTACCGGCCTAGTATGGTAAAGTTGCCATGGTAACCCCTTGTGGACGTAGTTTCAACTGTGGCTGCTAGATGTCTCTATAGCAGTGGTTCCCAAACTTTTCAGTCTGCGGACCCCTTGAAAAAAATTAAAATTTCGCGGACCCCCTCTGGGTTTTGAAGGGGAAAAAACTAAATACTTTAATTCAAATGTATTAAATTCAATAGACAAAATAACACTATCAATGGTAACAAACAGAGTTTACTCCTTAATGGGAACAGTGAAGCTGCTTTAGAAGATATGTAATTTGAGAAAATTATGGGATATCCTATTTCTTCTTAAACCGCCTGTGGAGCCCCTGAAACACCATCGCGGGACCCCACTTTGAAAATCACTGCTCTATGGTGTCTCCCAGTGTAAGTTCAATTTTACATGTTAAGGACTATATTATTCATTGTCTGTTAACAAGCATAGTAAACCTTGTTATTTAGAAATCTTGAATTTAAGAAGTAAATTCCATAATAATAACTTTTTGTGGTAAAATCCCATTGGCGGGGATCATTTTTTAGAACTGAGATTCTCTTCATAAAACACTTATATCACACGAATTTTTTTATAGATAGATGTGTGGAGAGGAGATGTTGTCTTGGCGAATGATTTGGTCCGACCCATCCACCCTAATTGATACACTTTCTTTTATATCACGATCTAGCGAAAACTCCCTTCTTCTCCACCATTTTTCTGTCCTCGTCCTCCTGATTGGACATTGGAGGTGTGACGTTATATCGCTAAACAAGATATGATTGTGGATAAACAGTGTGACAAACCTATAAAGGTACAAGCCAGTAGCTGCTCGTAAGAAATGGTGGTTGTGCTATTCAGGATATTGCTCCTTAACTAATATAAACGTTCCTAACCTAACAAAACATCAGAGGTATTCAGTACATAGGCGTACCGAGGGGGGGGTTTTGGGGGTTTGAACCCCCCCCCCCCCCCCCATTGATAAAAAAAAGAAAAATTGTATAATTTTTTAAAGTCTGCCGATAAATTACTTAATACAAGTATAAAGCGTGGGAAGCTTAAGACTCGTTATTTTGCGTCTTAATTTTTAAAATTTTCCGGAGGACCCCCAGAAGCTTAAAACTCGTTATTTTGCATCTTAATTTTTAAAATTTTCCGGGGAATAACCCCCGGAAGCTTAAAACTCGTTATTTTGCACCTTAATTTTTAAAATTTTCCGGGGGAGGACCCCGGAACCTTAAAATTCGTTATTTTGCATCTTAATTTTTAAAATTTTCCGGGGGAGGACCCCCGGGCCCCCCTCTTCCTGGGGGGTATTCCAGACCCCGCGGATGTATAACCCCCCCCCATATGGTCGGCCTGGTTACGCCTATGATTCAGTATGACGTAATTCGCCTTGAAATCGAACAATAAAGTTGTGAAAACTGACGTTACAACCGGCACACGCCTTATTTGTCGTCTGCTGTGACTTCGTCTGCTGCTACTATATAAAAGGACAGTTAGTAACCGTGCATAGCTCATAAACAAAAAACATCACACAGTCCGTGAAAATGTGAATATCGCACGAATTGGTCCCCGTCATTGGGATTATGCCCTTTTTGTATTTTTCATGACTAGGGGTAGATGCAAATGCACGAACTTTGCATCACGAAGCCATTGCTTAGTCCACTAGACCACCAGTGCCAGTTGAAGTAAGCGAGTTCAGATGAGCCTCTTATACGATTGCTTCCTTTAACAAGGCATAATAATGAGAATATTATAGGAGAAAAATTCCTCCGACACTGGGACTTGAACCCAGGACCTTTGGCTATTCGTGCCAATGCTCTACCAACTGAGCTAAGCTGGAGTTCAATTCACAGCGCCGGATGGAACCTCTCTCCTATGACTGATTGCCCATCCATCCGGCGCTGTGAATTGAACTCCGGCTTAGCTCAGTTGGTAGAGCATTGGCGCGAATAGCCAAAGGTCCTGGGTTCAAGTCCCAGTGTCGGAGGAATTTTTCTCCTATAATATTCTCATGTAATGTCCAACAGAGACAATAATCTGTGGTTCATGAAAGCTTATATATCTAAGGCATAATAAGTTTTGTTGCTTTCTTTGCACAGAATCATCAAAAATGACTAAAAAAACTGAGCTCATTAGTACTAAAATTGCAGAACTAAATAAAAAAAAAAATATTGTATGGACCACCCACGCAAAAACTTTAGCTGACTCATTCAGTATTTCAGCCTCGGCTGCAATACTAGATTCATCTGCTAAAGCCTTATTTTGCATACTTGATACAATAGCTATTTTAAATTTTTTTTTCAGAAATTTTTCCCCTTATGAAGACATTATTAAGAGCTAAGATAATGTGGTAGACAAGCACAATTAGACAACAGTGAGATAGATCTAGTTAAACATTTTAGATTAGGTTAAACATTTTACTATCACCCGAAAAAAGAATAACAATTAATTTAAAAGTAGGCAATTTTCAACCATAATATCTAATCTCAATCTCTTGGCACATAGATGTATCAACTTCTAAAAATTCACTATCATTGTTTAATTCACTATCAATTTTTTCTTGTTTATGAGACCAGGCAAAATTATTTGTTTTTCTTCTTTACATTACAATCAATACTGTTTATTCTTTCATTAAAGAGCATTACCGGTATAGTACCTTTATAAAAAAAATTGCATTTATTAAATTTGTCTTACATAAAATTCATAACAAAAGCAGATGCATGGCAGAATTCAATTTAAGGTTTTCAAAATTTAAGCACCTTGTTATAAAGTCATCATTTTTTCTAGTAGATGCAAAGTAATGAAAAAACATGGACAAATTGCAAAAGGACTTGGTAAATTGATACAAATAATTGCATAAAAAGCATGGACAGTACAATTATGTATTCTTACCTTAAGTGAAAGTAAAATATCTAAGGCATAGTTGGTAGTTACTGAAGGCTGTATTCATGAACAAGACTTTTGAAGGCAACTTACTAAAGTAGACTTTCTTAACAAAGTTTAACTTACAGAAAGTCCTATTCATTGACTAAGTTTTGAGACTTTACTATGATTTTGGTAAGTCGACATTTGACAGGACTGTTCTAATGTTGGCAGTCTGAACCACTACCCTATAAACTGATTAGTTTACAAACTACTGAAATATAGTATGCATTGCACAGAGCAATCATTGCAGTAATAATATCAAGCAAACAATATAACATCATTATGTAATTAACTAAGTTGTTGACTATTAAACACTTTTCCTAAGTGAAGCCTAAAGTGTTTAATAGTCAACAACTTAGTTAATTACATAATTTGTTGCTTCACTGTATTAAGTTCCATTATCTCTCTTCATCTCTCTTCATAAATATAACATCAGTTTGCACATTGCAAAAATTGTGTTCCTTTTGTGTAAAATAATTATTCTGATGATATTGAATGCAAAAATATGATATCAGTGACAGACGCCGGAAGACATTATGTAAAGATTTGGTGAAGACATATAAAAAGCAAGGTAGAAAACAAGATTATGGACAAAGCTTGTAGGAAAATGAAATACCACCTTGGAGGAAATTAGCAAGTCAGTTTGCAACACCAGTAGGAGGTGCATAATCTCACTTATGTTTCACACGAAGGAAGTGAGTCAGAAAGTAGTGAAAGACAAACCATTATTTTCTTCAGTTTCATCCTAGTTAATTTCATAACTATGTAATATGTTTTATGGAATTACCTATATTATTAATTACAAGGTATTAATAAATATGTGAACATGCCAAAATCAAAGTCGAAGTGTAAATTGTCAGTGACTTCGAAGTAAAGTCATGACTAAAGCATACTTTCACTGAACTCTTGACTGTGAATAAGAAAATAACGATTTTGTCCTTTGCAAAGCCAACTTTGGATTAAAGTCTTTTTCATGAATATGACCTCATTACAGTTCAGAAGCTTTGCTCTTTGAACAAACTGCATTAAAATTATTGTGCCTAATTTTGAAAGACTTTGGGCTTCTAAAGGAACTACAAAAAACCTATTACAAAATTATATTGATCCAGGTGTAATTCTTAAAAATACATATTGATATCATAGAGATTTTAATTGAGAGATTTTATCATAGAGGAGAGATTTTAACTAGTTCGGACAAAACACTGTATTGTAAATGTCAGTATTTTTACAGTTGTGGGAATTTATTATTTTACTCCTTTGGCACTTTTTATAACTTGGCTGTTGTATAAACAAGTGAAAAAGAGGGTGGGCGAGACATGAAACACCTGAAAACATGTAGGTCAAAAAACACATAAAACAAATAGAAATTACTGTATACTGTATGCATTGAACAACTTGGCAGTCAGTGTGCTATATTTCTCTAAAAGCCAAGAAATAAAATACACCAAAAAAATTTTAGTTCGTACGTTATTAATATCACCTACTTATAGTATAAGAAATGTGAACACAACATTCAGAATAAATATAAATCTTTTCTTAAAAAATCCTAATAAGTTATTATATGGCTTAGAATAAATATATTCATAAACATCAAAGCTACCACTCAGAGCAGTATATTTTTCATTTCACAAACATTTGGCAGATCAAGATGTTATCTGTTTAGACACAGCTAACTTAATTCTCCTAAAATAGTACATATTTCTCATAATATATATGCCATATACAAGTTATACAACATCGAGTACGTAAACTGAATTTTGTATTACAAATAAGTACATAAGATAAGTTAACAAAGTTAACACTAAAACATTTACGTAAAACATGCAGCTGATGAATGAAGCACACATGTTTTGTCTAGGCACACTATGCTCTTTATGCATAAGGCAAGGAAGGTTTAGTGTATTGTCTTGTAGAATATTAAATGAGATTTTTGGTGTTACTAGAATCCATTCTTGGTTTTGGTGCATATCCATCAAATTTCATTAATAACTGAATTCAGGATTATATGAATTCAAAACTGAAATAAGTTTTGAAAACATGAAAGAATGTAATTATATATGAATGCTCTTAATGCACATACTATGGTGTAGTTTTTGTGTAAATATAAAAATTTATAATCTTCCCAATTAAATGTACCTTTTATTTAATCCCCCTTACTATCTAGATATGTTATAATATAATGCTTTCATAAAATAAACAAGCCTACCTCAAATTAGGTCAATTCAAATCAATTTTATTTAACTACTTACCAATACCAGACCAGAGAACGTGAAATTCAAAAAATTGAAATGATTGAGGTGACAATTTAGGGGGGCTCTGAAATTATTTCTTGTCTAGGGTACCAAAATACCTGTTTTAAAATATTTGTAATTTTTATTATAAAGAGTTTAATGGTTTAAAGAAGGTGCAATAGAACCACATTAATATGCTTCTTTTCATTAACATTTGCATTATTAACTTAAAAATTGTGTCTTTTTGTACTTCTTACACGTCTTAACTTACTAACAAGGAACTCTTACTTCACATACATTATATCTCCCACTGTTCTAGTTTTCTCCTGATAAGCTTATAGAGTTTTATCTGACCATGCTGGGCTTCTAATATTCATAGGGCACTATAAGATGGCCTGTTGATTTGCACTGAGAACTTTAATTCTTAATTATGGTGGAACATACGATTAAAATAGCTGAATATGGAACATAATTTTAATCTTTGTAAAGTAGTTGAAATACAAAATTTAATTTAGAACACTCAATTGTATGTCACTCCTGTAATGAGTTCTGCTCCCCTGGACTGCATCATATTTAAAATTAAAATAAAAGAAATACCTCCTGCCGTCTAATGCTGTATTGCATTACAATTTGACAAGCTCTCATAATACCAGTAGGTGCTTTCTTATTGAAAATCTTAATTGATATTTATTTTATAAGGTCTTTTGAACATTAAAAATGCTGTCTTTTCTGGACAAGTAAGTTTTATTGCCTACATACTCTAATTCATGTAGATTTTTTAATAATTTTCTGTTATGAGAAAAATATAGAGAAGAGTAGTCTTCAAAACTCTGATAGGAAGTCCCTGTTTTGATTCATATAAATAAAATATCTTTGTATCATAATTGAAAAGTAAACCAAACCCAATCTCAGTCAATGCATATCATTGACTGCTGCAGCAACCACATATCTATCTTTCAACTTTGTTGGTAGACAGTAGGATTGTGGAGCATTCTGAAGTTGACTGCAGTTAATACTGGTTTTCTACGTATATCTAGGCTGTTACTTTTTTATTTGGGTAGCTCTTCACTCATGAGTGTGTCCCATTCCAGAACTCTTTACAGCTAGAAAGTCCGAGGAGCTATCAGAGATGAAATCCTGACCTACAGATCATGATCAGAAAAAATGATCACTGGTCAAATAAGTAAAGCTATAGTTAAACGACCCTGGATTGATGTGACCGTGGGTATTTAAATGGCTGCTCCCTTTCTAGAGAAACTGACTTTAAACTCCTTTACAAACAACCATTGAACTAACTAATTTTCAATTCCTATTTTTATAGCCACAGGTATAAGTAAAATCTTCACTTCCATGTTTCTTTAATTGTAATTTAATATCAAATAAAATAAAATCTTATAATATCTAATATACATTTGTTTACATAAAAACATCTGTACACACATACATCTGTTGAGGCTCGTAAAAAACACATCAACGAAATAAATTAAATGTGATGTATAAACAGTGCTTCAGTTGGGAAAAATATGTTGGATACTTATCTTAAATGTAGAAGCTTCTGTAAGGAACACTCCGGATTCATTACTTCTGACAAGACATAAGATAGTGCCATCTTTTTAAAAATTTGGAAACAGGTTTTATAGTTTTTTAAAAATCTGATGCCTTATGAAATTTTCTTTATGTAAAGTGAATGTGAAATATATGTCATCATCGATCTTCATGTCACGTTCCCACAAGACATCTAACATAAATATAAGGTTATGTTTTCAAATGAGTTTTCATTTTTCCACATGCACAAACATTTTTCTGAAAACTGTATTTTTGTACTCAGAGGAAAGCAAGTTATTTAATGCTGAAAACTAGACATTAAATTTAAAGATCAAATACAGCTATAGTACCGGTACCTATGTGAAGTATGTTACAGAAAGTAAAAGTGTATTTAACAGGATGCTGTTCCTCCATCTCTGCCAACTGAAGTACTGTTTATAAAATAATCTTATTATAACAAAGCACGAAATAAAAGTCTATACACAAAATATAATTGAACTACCAATGCTACAGTCATGTTATTGTAATACAATGAAAGTTATTTGTCCTAAGCATGTGTCCGATTATTTACTCAATAGATGTTTTATTTAAATAATTTATTTAATAGAAAAAATTCACAACATATTTATTAACACTTACATTTTTTTACATAAATTGCATGAATTACATAATTTTATTCTTAATTAAATTGGTTTACTGTAACAAATATAAATAATGAAACAAATAGAACGAATCTTGTGCTTCCGTATGGGCATAAAGATTAGAAATGGAACGATTAAAACATACCACATACTCATGCACTTTTCCCAAATCAAGCATAAACAATTAAAACAATTGATACCTAATTAAAAAACAAAAAATCCTAGTTTTGATGTACAATTCACGATTAAAGTGCGATCGATGTCCGGGGAAAAAAGGATTTCATATTAAGTTCCTTAGCCTAAAAAAAACCCACATAGTGTGTTTCATCTAAGTCATTCAATGGTCTTTTTTTCTCGGTTGCTATAGCAATTGATCTCAATTGAAGTCAGTTGACTTCTTGTAAAACTGTATTACAGTATGACAAGTAGCTCTGTTACAATTGTCACTCACAATTTCAATTAATTTAATCACTATAAGATCAGTATTTCTTTTATTACAGCTTCCTCCATTTAGGGGTTCTCTGAAGAGAAAGCATGACATCTCAAATAAATAATATATTATGTGAATAATAGAAGAAAATAATGAATAACAAGAATATACTCGTAAATAGCAAATTATTAAATCAATAATTGAGTACCGTAAAACGGGGTGAATAGGGTCAAACCTGCTGTGTTGAAGTTTGTTGTTATTTTAATTAACATAATGCAAAAAAGACAGTTGCGACTATTTGATGTTGGAAAGGTTGATTTTCACCCCATTTCCATCAGGCCTGCACACGGACAGTGTGAAAGATTTATCATTCCTCTATTTGATATTATTTACCAATGAATATAATAACATCTGAAATAAATTTCATGTTCACATGTTGGCAGTACTTCATGCTGCTATTTTGCAAACATTTGTTGAAAATCAAAGCTGCAAAACTTTCTTTAAGTGATATTTTTAAGAAAGATATCAAATTTGTTTTCTGATATATTTATTTTAGTTACGGTTTCATTCATTTCTGCTGAAAACATATTTATTTATTTCATTTTCCTGTAGTGAATACGACTGCAGTGAATTTAGGGTGAATGGGATAAGCTACAGGTGAATTAAAGTATCTGTTCAATAATAGCACGTTGCAGTCATTGTTTCATTTTTGTAATTAGTTTCTTCGTGTTTGTCAATTAATGCCATCATAGATGTTAATTTTATTAAAATAAAGCTAATTTAGCATTTAAAAAGTACCTTTTCACACCATAGTGCTTAGGAAGAGCATCAAACATGAAAAATAAATGAGTGAGTCCATTCACCCCACCCTTGGGATGAAAAGGATCAGACATAATTAAAGCATAAAACTTCCTTCTATTTCCAAATCAGAAGATATTGTCTTGTGATTCTAATCTGCAAATAAAGACTCATGTTTCAGTGCAAAGAGAATGAGAAAAGATTAAGTGGTTCCAAAATTACAATCTTTCAAAGTTCAAAACTGATCCTATGCACCCCGTTTTACAATATTAGTCGCAATAAAATAGACAAATTGACACAGATAGTTTTCTTGACCCAGGCAGTTGAACATGCTAGTATTCAAAATATTGATCCATATAATGTAACTATCATGTCCTATGCAAAAATAAATAACTGTGGCTTTGTTCTAAAAGGGCCAATGTCAATTTCTTGCAAAAATGAGATTTATGCATTATTGAGCTCGGCTAGTCTTTATCTTTCGTATACTAAAAGTGCCAATGTCTGTTGCTATTAATAGATGTAATACAGAAACCTTAGAGGCCAGTGTCAGAAGTTCTCAGCAAAAAATGTTACTTCTTTAAAGGCTTCAAAGTCAGTTATCTCAAAAGGAAGTTTTATGACATTGGCCCTTTTAGAACCAAGCCACAGTAATGTTTTAATATGGAGAGGTTGAAAAATATTCATGTATCGTGCACATAAACAAAAACATTAGAACAAGCAACGCAGACACAAACGACAGAACAGTGACATATATTCTGCAACGTCAGAACAATATCTTGTTACATAGATTTTTACAGTTTATTTTTAAGAAATATTTAGTTTATAATAGCAATATAGGATAAAAGAATTAAGTTATAAAGAGCATGACTGCACAACCAAAGGCATTCAAATTTCATCCCTTATATCAGCAATAATGGACAATTGTTTATTGCTAGAGGATTGGTTATTCTTAGATCTTCTTCTCACTCTAAAGCACCTTATTACAATTAAGTACATTAAATAGGAATAAAAATAGACTTCGCCTTTGTTGCTTATTCTTTTCACGCACTTTGTGCCAAGAACAATAAGAATAAATCTTTACACAAGATAAAATTGTTGCAATGTAAATACATGCTTATTTAAATGGCTTTAATATTAAAACAAACTGCTTTGTCATATTGAGCAAAATCATCTGGTGTAAATACATCTAGTTAGAAGCCCAGCTTAAAAGGAGAAAAAGTGCAAAAGTTTCACTAAGATTCTTTGGTATATAATACCTAGGGGATCTACTTTCTGGGAGAATTTTTGCCAGATTTCATAAATATATTTATAATAATTTCAGTATTTTTTCGCTGCCATATTTTTATTTAATTATTGAAGAAAGAAAGACTGGTTGAGGTCCCAAATATAGTGAAGTGTAAATAAGATTTCCCCTAACAAACTTCAACAAAATTAAGCTAAGAGTTATTCAAAAATTTAATAAGGTAAAAGTATTCTCGGAATCTATTTGTAAGGTTACTGAGTATGTTTTTAGAATAAGTTTGATAGTGACTGTAGTGATGATGTAGTTTAAGGTTAAGAATTGTTCACTTGAGTGGTTTAAATTGAAATTTAATTATTAAATGGAATATTTATAACTTTTACCTAAATATGGGTTCTCTTTTCTCGATAGTCTGCAGTACATGCCTGAGTGTCCCTTTTTTATTTTTAAAATATGGTCACCGTAAACTACATCTCATGTAAAGATTACAAGATGAAAAATGAGCTTAGAGGGATCATAGTGAGATGACTGAGTTTGCTGCCAAGATAGTATGTAATGGTGAATATACACTGATGTACAGTGGCGCCAACTTATATGGGCCCGTGGGACTCAAGCCCACCCAATAATTTGCCGTGTATTATCATAATTATTTTTATCTATTACTCAAATTTGTGTTTATTTGTTGAATCGCTGTAAAGCGAAAATCAGGATATTGTAGTCATATATAGTAAGATCGTTTCTTGTTCCAATTCACTCAAGATAATTTGAAATCTTTCCACAATTCATTACATTTTTACGTCTGTCAGTGGAGTTTTTACAGCCACCGCTGTTCTGAAGACTGTATACATAAGGAGAGAAAAGCTAGATTTATAATTTAGACGATGCTTGTGAGGAAGAAATCACAAGAAGGCCATTAATGAACAAAGCAAAAAATTGTGATGTAAGACAAAAGTGTGGACATTGGTAACTGGTTAAAAAGAAAGAGTGGATGGAACATGCAGAAAGAATGAATTAAAAAGGTCAACGAAGGACAATAAACCACAAAAATATAGTGTGATTGGGGAGAATAGCCTCCTGGTCTGAGGAAAGACGAAGATAGTTTACTCCAGTCAGGAGAAACACATTTGGAATCACGCCATGCTACATAATTATTTTATTTTTGAAGGTACAGTACCTAAAACAAACAAAAATTATAATAACTTATATAACATTATTAACTTTAAAGGATTTCCGTTAACTAGGCTACACAATTCTTTTTCTGGCGGTTGATTTACGTTGTTATTCATTATTAAAAAGAAAGACAGTGTTTCTTACCCAATTCTATGTTTATCTGAATTATAATGTAAGTCCATTTCATTAATCAAATAAGGGGCGGGAGTATGAAAATTTGAAAATCTTTGAGCCCACCCAATGTTTTTCAAAAGTTGGCGCCACTGCTGATGTAGGACATACAATATAAGGTAGAGGTATAAAGAAAGAAGGTGAAGTTCCAGAAGACTTAAATAACAAAATGTTTAATACTTTTTTTAATTAATCAGTGCTCACATTTAGGAGATCATAGGTTCGAATCCCAGGGCAGCCAATCTGATTGTGGATTTTTTGGGGGTTTCACCACTCAAAAGGCAAATGTTTCAATTGGAATTTACTTAACATCTACCCTGAATATTCCCTGTCTGTTGTCTGATTGAGGCCTTGCACTGTGCTGAGTTCTCAACAGAGAGTCCCTCCATGTCCTGTCTCAATATTTATGTTATCCATAGATTTGTTTCCTTCCCTAAAGCCCATTGGACTGTAAGAACAATTAAAGAGGAGACAAAATAAACATTTTTACTTCTGCCCATATCATAGGTACTATAGGCAGAGTAAGTATTGTGTTCGACCCCGACATTCAACATTGAGTTTTTAACATAAATACATGTTTTGAGGTCTTCTGAACCCAAATTTTCAGAAACATTGTGTCTGTGAACAGCCTACCTCCAGAATGAAAAATCTTATGAAAAGAAAATCTTCTGGGGATAAGACATGAAGATTGGCGATGGCTTTCTCTTACTTATAACGGCCCTAATAATTTTGTTTAAATTTTATACGTGAGGTGCTTATACAAAGAAAACATTTTTTTTTTTTTAAATTCTTTGAATGGTAGTTACAAGCCACCACTCTTTGTAGAAACTTATGCTTGCCTAGTGAACAATAAAGCTTTGCATCAGGTTCGAACAACTGAATATGCGTTCCTTGCAACACAGCCTCTTATTTTATATAGAATGAGAAGTGAGAAAGGTGTATTGCCCATGCTTAGGGTAAAGAAAGTTATGTGAGCACATACACCAGATATTATTTGGGTTCTGTATCCTTCGGGGATGTGATGTGATATGGTAACAACTTTCTTTTTATTTTTACAGTCAATATATATAGCTCTTAAGCTGAGAGGGCAGAGGAAATTATGCGTTCCACACCAGATTTTTTTTTTAAATTATAAAGGGGTGAAGATGCAGTTAACAAAATCCAAATGTAAGAAAAAAAACTTTTTATTTAATGCAAATATGCCTATAAAAAAATCTACAGAATATTTATCCACAACATAATTATAAGACATTATGTATGTAACATCTATGTAACTGAGGCTTTATATTGTTTTTTTTTTTTTCTTTCTTTTTTTTTTATCCGTCACAAAATAGTGGTACTTCTTTAACTCAAAATGCAGCCTGTCAAGTTTTTTCATAATTTAACTGTTCCCAGTTTTAACAATTTCCCAATTGCATCCCTTGAGATGCAAAGCATTTTGGATATAGTTTTCCCCCTCTCTAAATATGGTTGCCATTTATCAGAAATGAATCTGAAATCTATCCCTAAAACTCTTTCAAGAAAGCTTTACTTACCCTATAACATAACAAGTATTGTAGAACTTTAAATTCTTTGACATGTTAAGTTGTATTTCATGTTAACAATCATTAATGACTACGGAAATGATATGCCGACCATCCAGTCTTTAACAGCACAGATAATATATATATATTTTTAATTTTTTTAACTTAAATAATTTTTATTTTAGAAGCTTCAATACTGCAGTTAACTCAGTTAACTCTACTCATTAAGTTTAAATAAATTAAATTAGTATTTCACATAAATAAATATTGCTTGTTTTTTTTAAATATCAAAGCCATTTAAATGATTACACGGATGAGATGGAGGGTCATAGCAAAGGCAATGCAAAGCAGCTTTGAAGCAAGGTGGACCACTATGTACACTTACTTACTTATGCTGCACTATGTTAGAAGCACTTTCCAGTCAAAGCGCATATTGTTAGAATGTGTGACTGGAGGAAATGGGAGATCTTTCAATTCCCATTTGTTGTCCCCTACATCTTGAACACATGCCATACTGCAATAGGGGATTTTCTGGATTAGACGAGTCATTTCTTGACTGGTACGAGGTGCTCCACCACAGAGCTGCCGTGAGCAGACATCCAACGTTGCAGCATGACCCACTAGTAAAATATTTCCTCCTGAAAAACACAATGTACATGTCATTCTAAATTTATCCATTTGTAACTGATTTAAATTTGTTTTTTTGGAAATGAGCTATCATTATTAAAACCCAAACCAATGATGCCAAGACATGGACGAAAGAATATGCTCTAAACTTCACTGAAAAAAGCATGCTACAATTAAAATTTCAATCAACACATTTCAGACATTGATATTACCTACAATAACAACATACAGAGTGCTTCAAAAAATGTATACACACTTTGAACTGTCATAGAAAATTTATTTCCCGTTCTACAAGGTTAAATTTCAGAGAGAATTTAATGCTATTATTTCTTCATCAGGTGATAGCAGAATAGTTTCAACAATTGTCCAACAATCATGCCAATAATCATCCAACAAAGAAAAGTACCTAATAATGCTTGCTGATTCCATATTTCCTGCCATTTGTGCATTATAGGGTTTTATTACCAACAAGATGGTGCCCCGCCGCACTATCATAGGGACGTACGAGCATACCTGGATCAAAATTTGTCAAGGCAGTGGATAGGATGCAGGGGCCCAATCGAGTTTCCTGCATGCTCTCCAGACCTTATGGCGCTGGATTTCTTCTAGCCTGTTAATTGATTTTTATAAAAAGGAAAGTTTTTTTTTCTTTCTTTTTTGAGTACCAATGGGACAGCGGGTTCACACCTACAAAACGTTATGTTCTGTCACCTTAAAAGTGAGAGTATTATCTGTTCCATTCCAGTAACTTACATGTTTGATATTTCACTCAATTTATTAAACTCACAATCAAATCTATAGTTAATCTGAACTCATTACCTATTTCAGCTGTACTCTTGATAACACTTTGTGATAGATAAAAGCTGCGCATGTAGAACTGTTCTGTACTTTCTCTTCTGTCATGCAGTTCTTCTGTTCTAACAAAGGGCTTGTAATCAGGTTTAATATTAAAACCAGCAGCTTGCAATTCTTCTAATGTCAGCCAGTCAGGTAAAGAATCTGGATACCAAGCCAGCCATTCAAATAAACCTGGTTCTATTGAAATAGGTTGGTCTTCTACTTGGCCTAAACCTGGAAAAAATAAGTAAATAACAATGTTGATTATGATAATACAATGGTAGGTTTTTCATGCTTATTCTTCAACTAGCTGAAAAGGCCCGGCGTCGCCCGGGCTTTGTATTTTGTAATTTGAAATTAACTTATGGAGGACTTTCGATGTTGAAACTCTAGGTCCTGATATAATAATGTATGTAGAATTTGAAATGAGGAAGAACAATATATGGCACTCAGACTATTCCCTCAGAAAACGCTAGATATAGCTTTTTATGGTTCATAGAGGATGTCGAATGCTGCATTCCGTTGCTTCTACTCATCATGCCTGGGAGGGGTTGAAATAAGAAGAAACATAAATTACGTAAGATTGTATTGACTTGACGGAAAATTTTATTTCTCATTCTCATGTTAAACCGTTTCGGGCCTGAAATAAAATAGAAATACAGTATCACTTTCATACTTTCCTCCCCTAAAACCCGGGACATAATATACTGCGAGTATAGGACTCAAAATGTTCCATCCCATGCTTAGGGCCTATGATAAATCTCAACTAATACAAAGCCTACAGCTATGGATAACTGACTATTTACCGACTTATGATTTAGCATACTCACACACTTAAGTTGTTCCTGCAATACGACCTCTTATTCTACATCAAAATGTGAAGTGAGAAAATATTTCTTATGTCGAGGGTAGAGAAAGTTATGTGACTGCATCACACTGTGCTTTATTTTCGTGTAATTCATTTTTCAGTAATTATTTTCGCCAATATATTACATGGAATCATAATTCGTTAAAGTCCAGCATTAGGCTATATAGTTGCCAAGGCCCTATGTAATCACAGTAAACAATTCACTGTTGTCATGTAAACTGAACAGCATTTCATTGTTTTCAGTATAATATTCTCAGAAATTATATAATTTTCAAGGGAAGGAGTATTTTGTTTGAATTTTAATGTTGACCGCTATACTTCCCGGGCTTAACTGGGTATGTGTGCAAAATTCCGTGTAAATTGGTAAAGAAATGTAGATTTGTATAAGGAACAAACATACATACCCACAAACACACATTCGACTTTATATATTAGATGCAAATGGTCACTATATGAGCATTTTGCTCACATCCTTACTCATGTTTTAATCGATTAACCCATCAAGCTGAACATTATTTTCCTAGTCTTTCCTGCTGCAGTTTATCATACCAATATTTAAATTCCTCTTGTAATTATTCACATGGGTGTACCTAAGATTTCCAGTCCTTTTATCCTCCATGGTTTTTATGTTTCTGGTATTTTTCTGTAACCTGGCCTTAAAAATTAAGTGTTCCTCATTTTCTGACATAATTTATGACGGCAAGTGTTTCTGCTTTCTTTCTAAAGTCTTCCCTCTCGTGAACCTGTTCCTCTGTTCCATGTTTTGCTGAATCCTGCATTAATATATCAATTACTTCTCAGCTGATATGGTCTTTAAAGGTCTAATTATTTCAACAGTATCTTCCCCTACTAGCCTTGAGTATTGTTTGTCATCATCCCCTTAGGTTTGAAGGAAATGAGCAAAGCTAAGCTTACAAACAAAGTATTAGATGCTAGCAAAGACAGAGGTAACCTATTTTACAGTTCTCATATAATGATAGCTTTCCTTATTTGTTTTTGTTTATCTACATCCCTAAATAAAACAAACAGTGAATGGCAATAAAGTTCTCTTTGGTATGGTGTAAGTGCCTTGCGCATATTTGGCACTGCATAGGTGCGCCCCACAAACTTTTCTATGAGATTGTACTAATACTGACATAACATTGAACATTTAACATGCAAACGATCAATTATATGAGGTGGATAAAATTAACTCATTATTGAAACTTATTTTATTTTGATTATTTTATAGCGTTTCTTCAATATTATCGCCTTCCCATCATTATTTATTATGAGGTTATTTTCTGTTTAGTAAATGAATGGAATTTTATCCAAACAAATAAAACAGAGTTGATCTTGTAACAGCCAGTGGGTATTGCATGTTCCAGAACTTTCGGTACTCTCTCCGACAATTCTATAACTACTGGTACTCACAGTACTTAACTAAAGCCCTGTTTGTAATATTTAAGACCCTACCATAAAAAACATAATATCAGTTAAAGACAAATACATTGCTAAACATATAACTAGTCTAAATAATATGGCATAATAGTTTAAAAATACAGAGAGAAGCAAGCTAACTATGGTGTGATCAAAATGCTCGTCCACGACATTTTACCTAGCCACTTCTCACAGGTTAATACAAACCTTTTAACACCCCTGTGCAAGTCTGAATACAACGTAGTGAAGGTGAGCAGAAAGTGTGGTGTATCGTGATGCCAGCCTCCTTCATGGCCTCTCCTGTTAGGGTTGCCTGCAGCACTCCCACATTTGTCAGAGGACAGTCCTTGAAAAAACCTTGAGGTCCACTCTTTCTGGCCGGTACAGTCTTTGGCATATTCAAATCTTTTCTCATATATTTTCCTAAAAAATATAGATCATGAACAATATTACATTTCTTGGAGTGTGAAATGCTGGACAATTTAATATTGTTCCCTGAAGGCAGCATATTAAAAACTTAATAAACAATTCAAATATGTAAAGCAAAAAATAAAATGTCAATTTATGGCACAGAATTTTGAACATTAAATGAAAAAAATGAAAAAAAAAAAAGTTTATACAATGGATGGGTACTGGAGAAGATTTTAATAATTTATTAAGAGCGATCATGTTCAATGCAAGAAAGAACAGTGTACAGATATACAGGTGGTAAAAGATCAAAAGGATACGGAAATAAACTTCATGTGCTTCAACAATGGAGTCAAAGAATCTTAAAAAAAATATATCCCTTGAAGTATAAAGGAGGAGGAGGTTCTAGATAGAGAAAAGACTTCCAAAATACTTTAATACTTTTCATATATTTTTATTTATAATAATAACTAGTGGATTATGAACTAAATCTATGTAAATTCAATACCTCGGTTATTGCATGCAAAACAGCAGGTCAAAACCCTCATGTTCACAATTTTTGTTTTTTTTTTTCACTTTAATATATTTTCATAATAAAAGGGTCTGTGTATTATAAACAAATTTTTAGGTCCTTAGAAATAATATTTTTGATGATATGGGGTTCGAAGTATTTGCTTATTTGCATTAACCTTTTTTTGTATTTATTTTTTCCTGACTTAACCATGGTTCAAATTACGTTTTTGAAAATATGAAAGTTAAGAAAAAATACTATTTTTTAATTCTTCCCTGCATGACTGATCTCCCCTCCCTGCATGACTGTGACGTGTGCAGCTGGCCTATGCTGATCCCATGAGAAGGTGGTGCGACGCAACTCCTGATATGCAATTTTGAACCTTAAGCGCAAAACTCAGTTGAATAACTTGTGTAGGTTTTTCAAGACTCCGTCATGAAATTTAAGTGATCGTTTAAGCAAGTGTTTATCTCGTGCTAAACAAAGTATTGTAGATAAAGAAAGGTCAGTTTTCCCAGTGTAAATATTTATTTAATCACTGTCAGTTTTCAAAGTTATTCTAGACAAATATCCTTAAAAAATCATTTTAGTTTTAAAATATGCCAAACTTTTTTCAGAATGATATACTTATTATTTTATTGCCATAAAGTGTGTCCTTTTCAGAATACTTTAAATTAGTACATCTTAACAACCCTAACATTTCGTCCATCACTACAGCTAAACCACCAATCATATTACTTTCATACATGACCATCTCACTTTCCACAACCTAAAAATTCACATACTATAGAGAGATTTTACAATGTGCCAAGAATGCTCCTATAGCACATCACAAAAATAATGTCTCTGTACGATGTGCAAGAAATCTGAGACCCCACAGTCGTAACCCTTTAAATTTTGTGTGGAATGACGTACCTATTTTTGCTCAAATTCTTGTTATTATTAACATCACTGTCATTCTCATTATCATCATTATCTTTATTATTATTATTATTATTATTATTATTATTATTATTATTATTATTATTATTATTATTATTATTATTATTATTATTATTATTATTGTCATTATTATTATTATTTATTTATTTATTTATTTATCTTTTTTTCAACCTAGGCGTTTTAGTGGTTTTTATATCTTAAGGACATCTTAACAATTGATGTTTAGACTTTTTGTTGGGTAATTTGACCTGCTACATGCTATGAATACTAACAGTCAGCCTTTAATAATACAGGTACTATCTCAAAAGCATACAGAAATAGCTAATTATTTTCTTGATCAAGCCATTGCTTCTTCATCAATTAGCTCCTCAGTTGCTCTCATGAGGCTGAGTGTACACCTTCCTCAGAAAAATCCAAGGAAGCACTCGGGATCAAACCCAGGCCTCTAGGTCCAAAGTCAACAACTTGAACCACAAGACCAAAGAAATGGTAATAAACACCAGTGGTTAAGAGTTTCACAATCCTTGTAGATTGCTCTTGAACCTATAATTCATATATATATATATATATATATATATATATATATATATATGTATGTATATATATAGGCCTATATATATATATATTTTTTTTTTTTTAGGTAGATTTCGAAGAAAAATCTACCTATTGCAATGGATACCATGTCATGATTTTCGAAAAATTCTTTCATATCTTTACGTTTCATGCTCCCCTAAGTACGAAACCACCGCCCGTTCAAAAAATTTTTTTGTGATATATATATATTTATATCTTTACACGATAGCGGCCGTAATTTTGAAGATATTTGAACCAAATTTTAATATGTTATTTCTAGGCCCAATAGTTCGGACAAGTTCGTTAATGAGCAAAATTGGCCCAAGGGGGTGGTCGGGGGAGGGGGTTGAAATTTTTAAAAATGTATATCTCGGCCCCTATGAAGTACAGAGGGAAACTTTGTTTGAATAAATTAGAGTACTCCCTATGGAGTTCACAGTGACACCAACGATTCGGGGGTTCGAGTGAGGGTGGGGGTGGGGGATGAAAATTCGAAACTTTTGAAACCACGTCTTGTGGGGTATCGTTGAAAAGCTCTTGATGAGTACTCTACAAATCAATAACTAGTTTCTTGTTAGCTCTCATATGACGCGAGATTTTAATGTTTGAAAATAATAACACTTAAAAGAATTATTATAATATCATAATTTTGTCTTGTTTAGCGGCTTTGCTAATTTTATTCATTGCTGATCTTGCGCACGGCCTCCCAGAATATTATATCCTATTCTTGTTGTCAAAACAAATGATTGTAGGCTCTTCCTCTTAACCGAATTCAGTTCTTATTACTGCGGGTTTGCCATGCCAAGGCTAAAAAATCCCTTTAGGCAGGCCTACAGGCGGAGGTAGATTTCGAAGTGCTTTTGGTTTAATTTATTGTCGCTGCATAGCACTCTTCTTCTTTAGCCTTGGCATGGTAAACCTACAGTAATAAGAACTGAATTCGGTAAAGAGGAAGAGCCTACAATCATTTGTTTTGACAACAAGAATAGGATATAATATTCTGGGAGGCCGTGCGCAAGATCAGCAATGAATAAAATTAGCAAAGCCGCTAAACAAGACAAAATTATGATATTATAATAATTCTTTTAAGTGTTATTATTTTCAAACATTAAAATCTCGCGTCATATGAGAGCTATCAAGAAACTATTTATTGATTTGTAGAGTACTCATCAAGAGCTTTTCAACGATACCCCACAAGACGTGGTTTCAAAAGTTTCGAATTTTCATCCCCCACCCCCACCTCCACCCCCACCCTCACTCGAACCCCCGAATCGTTGGTGTCACTGTGAACTCCATAGGGAGTACTCTAATTTATTCAAACAAAGTTTCCCTCTATACTTCATAGGGGCCGAGATATAAAGTTTTCAAAATTTCAACCCCCTCCCCCGACCACCCCCTTGGGCCAATTTTGCCCATTAACGAACTTGTCCGTACTATTGGGCCTAGAAATAACATAATAAAATTTGGTTCAAATATCTTCAAAATTACGGCCGCTATCGTGTAAAGATATATATATATATATATATATATATATATATATATATATATATATATATATATAATATATATATATATAAATATCACAAAATTTTTTTTTGAACGGGCGGTGGTTTCGTACTTAGGGGAGCATGAAACGTAAAGATATGAAAGAATTTTTCGAAAATCATAAAGTGGTATCCATTGCAATAGGTAGATTTTTCTTCGAAAATCTACCTAAAAAGAAGAGTGCTGCGCAGCGATAATAAATTAAACCAAAAGCACTTTGAAATCTACCTCAGCCTGTAGGCCTGCCTAAAGGGATTTTTTAAATAAAGAAATATTTCTGGGCAAATCTTCGAAGGTATGTTAGAGAAGAGTAAACAACTACAGTAGTTGTGACTGAAACAGGAATTGGGGGGAAAAATCTGAGAAAAGATGATTGGAAAGATTGGTATTTCCAAAAATAAGGAAGTAATAAATGGCATAAGCTGTAAACATTGCTTGTGAATTTTTTTAAGTGTTACCTGTTTCATCAAAACAATATGGTATCCATGTTCCAAAAGTAAAGTCCACTCTTTCTCCATGCCTGATTATGTAAATATGTCGTGGCCCAGGAATGGGTTCTAGAATTATAGTTTTGTCAACAAGAGGTTTAACCTGAAAGTACAGATACATTTTTATAACATTGCCAAGTCTGTATCGAGCAGAAATTAAAAAATACATCTTTTACATTTTTTTCCTGCAAACTCATAATTTTTAATCAAGTTATTAAGGGTATTAATGTTATTCAACACTCACTTTTTTATTACATAACATCAGAATTTGCCAATGATCCTCAGCCTTATGATATGACTATTTATCTCATGAATCAGGAACCAATCCAGTATAAGAATATGTGGAATTTCAACCAAACAGACATGTCTATTTTCATACTCTTTATCATTTTATTCACTTTCATCTTATCGTGCCTATGTGCACTTGTCTTTTTATGTAAATTCATAACATCTGAACAATGCAACATCTTCATAGCTTGGTACCCATGAAGTACGGATTGCCCTACTGACATTTCTTAAGAAAAATTGAAAATCCTGGAGAAATTAGTATAGCCAACATGATATAAAATGGAGTGTTAATAAGAAGCAAAGTGAAACCTTCACCAAAGCGAAGTGAAATGTAACAAACCCAGTTAGAGCACAAATGAAAGTTCTTAGTTAACCTCCCAGTGCAGTTTGCCGTACAAAAACACCAAGGGTTTCTTCCTCCAAGCGAGGTATTTAAAGCAACAGTTCCTGCAGTAGTCTTAATATCATTCTCTGCATTCACATTAAAATTTCTCTGAGACACATTTTGTTGTTTATTTCCAGTTTCCTGTTTACCTTGTGTTCAAGAACCTCTGTACTGTACACAAAAAATTTCACCAATGCTTTACTCTTTTTAAGGAATAATTGAATCATAATAGACTGCAATAACCTATGTTACGTCATGTAATACCTTCTTTCTTGCTTGCCATAAATTTACTTCAGATGGCTTTGATTTTTTCATTTGTCTTTATAGGCTTACAGTTCAATCAATTCAATGTATGTCTTGGCAATTGCTATTTTAATCT
Organism: Ectobius pallidus; assembly: GCA_964059195.1. Classification (NCBI taxonomy): domain Eukaryota; kingdom Metazoa; phylum Arthropoda; class Insecta; order Blattodea; family Ectobiidae; genus Ectobius; species Ectobius pallidus. Next base: position 89,716,592 of record CAXKWD010000008.1, read on the forward strand.
CAACTCCAAAATGATTTATTTATTTTTTAAATAACTACTAATTTATCAATTCTGTTTTTATTTTATTTATTATTATATTTGGCATAGTGCGTTTTAATGTATTGATTAATTAATCTCATTTTTAAGTCAAGTTATTATCATTGGGTTAGCGATTTTTTATTGTTTTCAACCTTCAGTTGTCATTATTCACTTCAACTTCCTTCTTTAAAAAATGGACAACGATTTGAATGTTCCATTCTCTTTCTCAAGGGCAATGTGCTCTATTCAACAAATCATTTAGCACGTCATACAATGCTAAATTTCGGGTGAAAGGCCTTTTATCTTCATTTTGTGTTGGATTAAGAAATCCAATTATCTTGCATCGTTCAACATAATTTCAACATCACAAGGATTCATCTAGACGTCGCTAAAAGTGCTTCGTTTTATCTCTGGACATTGTACCATCAAAAGGAGATATCAATCATTTAAATTCTGTGAGTAATATAATTGACATACCAAAGGTACGTTTTTCCAAGGACTACGATTAGTCTTTTAATTCGGTGAGATTTAATAGTCATAAAGAGATTTTATGCAACTACGAATTGTTAAATAAATACAGACATTTATGCTTGGAAATAAAGTGTTGATAGCTTATTTATACAATCTTGCTTTTGAACTAGTGCTCTGAATAGTTTTAAAATTCAGCATTCAATACAATCTTCTAGCTTCGAAATAACAATTTCTACAAGCTATATTTATCACGTCAACAAATGGTCCTCCGAATAATACAGTCTACCAGTGCATCTATATGTGTACATGGATACAACTAAAACTTCAGAATTCAAGAATTGCATCTATTCCAGACCATCAAGTTTATGTTAATCGAGCAACGTCATCGCCCACGTGTGCATAATTCTTGTATGTTAATTTACCCATTTGAAGATTGGAAATGCAACCCAATTCTTCTCCTCAATTTTTCTCTCCCCCGCATGTTATCGCCAGGAATCGAACCCACAAACAGTTTTCAGTACGGTCCACTACCAGAGGAAGGGTCGCCTGGCGGTAACAACCTACATCACAATGTCATTCTAAAGCGTCGAACTGTAGACTACTAATCTCAGAAAAAATCTTCTCGTGCTAAGAAAAACATGTTCATATCACACGTTAAAAAATTTGTGGGGTGCCCGTATGCAAAGCCAACTATGCCCAAGGCTCTCATGTCACAGCCAAGAGAACTTTATTGCCGTTCATTGTGTTTGTTTTATGTAGGGATGTGGCTAAACATAACAAATAAGGAACGCTATCATCACGTGAGAACTGTAAATTACCTCCACCTTCGCTAGCATCTAATACTTTGTTTATAAGCTGAGCAGTTTTCACAGTTCTTAACAGGCAATTCTTTTAAACATAAAGGGATGATGACAAACAATACTCTAGGTTGGTAGGGGAAGATACTGTTGAAATGTTTTGAACTCTAAAGACCACATCAGCTGAGAATTGGTTAATAAAAGAACCATGATATAGATAATAAAATTACCAATAGGAATTAAACAAAATTAACTGTTTCTCTTAGTCAACAGTCTAGCCCCACACGCTTTTGCACTAGATCACTGTTTTATGTCACACCATTTGGTGGGAAAATCACTCTACATGGTGCACGGTGCAGTCAGTGCTAGCCAGGTTAGCAGATTAAATTAAATAAAATGACTAGCCCAGATATACTTATAATGGTACTACCATGAACAAAATGATAAAAATTTACAAATCTTAAGAATGACATGTTAGAATTGATCTAATAGGAAGATTTTAATTTTATGGAAAGGAAGTTGTTATAAATTCTGCACCCAGTTGCTATGCTGCAAAATTATGTATCCCGATTTCACTAAGAATTTATCAGTATACTCCACTGTTTATATAACTTCTTTTTATTGTGTTTTTCCTTCTGCATTGTTACCATGATGTCACCAAATTTCAGCTCCCTGGGTTTGCTGAATTAAAGATGGGTAAACTCCATCTCTCTCTTTTATCCCCTCATCATAGTGTATCATATTGTAACTGACAGTGCCTGTACATCAAATAACGTAGGGAGGGTTGCTGCAGGAATTCATAAACTTATCACAAAGGTAAAGTGTAAGGTATTGAAAAGAAATATAGTATGACAGGTGTTCAGAAATAATTACCTCCAGCAGTGCTGAGGTTTATTCCTTCTATTAGTACCTGATAATGTTAAAAGTTATTAGATTCATTTATAGTGTATTTTTAATTTGTTAATTTAAAAAAATTAATTTTGAAAGTTTTCAAAATATAACTGCTTAAATACAATAACATTTTTACATCCAACTTCTGTATTTCTGCCATTTCTATTCCAATATGATGTACGTTTTACACTGAATATTTCACTTTTTTCATAAAAAGAAGCATCTCCTAAATAATGTACTATTACTATGTAAATTCATGTTTCCAGTAATTTTGCACTTTTAGTGATCAACTTTTATTCACCATTGGATTTGCAAAAATCACAGTTTCGTTAAACTTACATCTAAATAACAAAATCTTGTAGGTAATAATAACAAAAGTAATCTTTCAATTAACACATAAACTAAAAACTCTGTGGCGCTACATCCCTGGAGGTACTGGGCCTACCACCCGACCGCTGCATCATCTACCACAGGCAGATGGCAGGATTGGGGGCATGTAGTCAGCATGCCGACACCCACGGCCATTAATGGTGGTTTTCATGACCGGAGCCGCTACTTCTCTATCAAGTAGTTCCTCAATTTGAATCACAAGGCTGAGTGCACCCCTGCCAGACCTCCCTACCTCAGAAAAGTCCGAGATGGTACCGGGGATCAAACCCAGGCCGACGGATCTGTAGTCAGTAACGCTAACCACAAGACCACGTCGGCGGTCTAATTAACACATAAATAAGAACAATTTCAGTCATATTACGACAGTTCTCAAAATGTATAATAACAAAATACATAAAGAAACAATGAAAAGTTACAAGTGTCTTACAGATAGTACATTGAATAAGAGATGTTTAAAAATTGAAGTTATATACATCTAAGTGAACTTGCAAATTCTGCTTTATGTTTTACTAAGTTTACTGAGTTATTGGGTTTGGCACTTAAAAAATAAAGGTACTGTACACAATTATATTTACAATGTTTTATCTGTTTGCTACATAAATAGCAGTTGAACAGATTCCAGATTTACTCATATGCTCATGGTCTCACCTCTGTCATTGTGGTTGGTGGTTGTTTTTCCTCACTTGAGTCACTAGCAGCATCGGACACTTTATTACTACTTGGCAACTCTCCCATATTTTCTTCTTGATCTTGTTGACTCAGTGATAATTGTCTTGGCAAAGAATTGACACCATCACCTGCTTCCAAGTCTTCCTTGTTGTCCATTTTACCTAACGGAACCGTCCTGCAATGAAACTGTGCATGTTCAAACAGTACAATCTTGTCACATTTTACACATCATGAAAATGTGTCCAAGATAATAATGAAACATTACTGATATTATTTTTGAAAACATTTCTATTAAATACAGAGTGTTTCAAAAAAGTGTATACACACTTTGAACTGTCATGGAAAATTTAATTCCTATTCTACAAGGTTAAATTTTTGGGAGAAAGTAATGTTATATTTCTTCAACAGGTGTCAGCAGAATTGTTTCAACAACCGTCCAACAATCGTGCCAATAATCATCCTACAATAAAAACTACCTAACAATGCTTGCTGATTCCATATTCCCTGCTATTCGTGCATTATACGGTTTTATCACCAACAAGGTGGCGTCCCGCCGCCCTATCATAGGTACGTACGAACATACCTGGATCAAAATTTGCCAAGGCAGTGGTTAGGACAGAGAGGGCAAATCGAGTTTCCTGCACGCTCTCCAGACCTTACGCCACTGGATTTCTTCTTATGGGGCACAGTAAAAGATGAGGTGTACAAATGTAAACCACGTAACCTAGACACACTTTGGAATGAGATTCAAGCGGTGTGCACAGAAATCTCATTGAACACTTTTGTATGATGTACGGAATCAGTGGTGACTCATACTCAGAAATGTATTGATGCTGAAGTCCACCATTTTGAACATTGAACATTTGATCATTAATTCATTTTCATCAGAAAGTACATAGGTTGGTTTTTTAGTTTTGGCACCATAGTTATAACTGGATTAATAACCCAAAATAGATGGTTCCAAGTTTCATAGGCCCTCGATGTAGTCCCCACCGTTGCGTACAACGTGTTGCCAGCGATGCGAAAGTCGTTGGATCCCGTTGGCACTGCCCAATCTATTGATGGTGCGAAGATAGCGCTCTGCAGCCTGCTTAACGTCTTCAATGGTACGGAAGTGCTCCCCGCGCATTGCCATCTTCATCTTCATCTTCGGGATGAGATCCACAGTCGCAGGGATTGAAACAAACAGTTCGACCAACCCCCACCAATGTGAAGGTAATGTTGATTCTTGCCTATGATTGGGATGGTGTGATTATTCACCATACCGTTCCCCGAGGGCAAACCGTTAATGCGGCGTACTATTGTTCGCTTCTGCAAGACCATCTCCGAGGAGCTCTGAGAAGGAAACGGCGCCACCACATGGTTACACCGCCCATCGTTCTGCATGACAATGCTAGGGCACACACAGCAGGCATTGTGTCGGCATTGTTGGATCGCTGGGGCTGGGAGGTCCTCTATCACCCCCCCCCCCTATTCTCCCGACATCAGTCCCTGCGACTATGATCTCATCCCGAAGATGAAGATGAAGATGGCAATGCGCGGGGAGCAGATGGCAATGCGCGGGGAGCACTTCCGTACCATTGAAGACGTTAAGCAGGCTGCAGAGCGCTCTCTTCGCACCGTCAATAGATTAGGCAGTGCCAACGGGATCCAACGACTTCCGCATCGCTGGCAACACGTTGTACGCAACGGTGGGGACTACATCGAGGGGCTATGAAACTTGGAACCATCTATTTTGAGTTATTAATCCAGTTATTACTATGGTGCCAAAACTAAAAAACCAACCCATGTAATTTATTTTTCAAATTGGACTTTCCATTTCCAGAAACTTAACCTTGTAGAACGGAAAATAGATTTTCTATGCACTTCAAAGTGTGTAGCCTATACATTTTTTTGAAGCACTCTGTTATATAATTTGTAACATTAGAAAAAAATAGGCTGACTATATTATCTTGAGTCGAAAACAGGACAATGGGGTGGTAAAACGGGGCAACGGAAAAATGGATATAACAATGTTGGCATACCACTTTTGTTCCATCACTATATTGCCTGTCCACTGTATTAAGTTTGAATTCTTTCTGGAGATCATCATTAAAAGTATATGCTTAAGGCTCTAAACTTAAAAAATGTGAAATTCAAACCATTGATATCAACAACAAAATCACCAGTTTGTAGGCCTATTCACACTTAAACTTTTCAAAAATAAATAACAGGGGTGGCCAACTGCTTTACCTACGAGGGCCAATATACGATGTGTGTTGACGTCACAAGCTGCACAAATTTTTAATGCAGTAAAATAATTATTATAAATTAAAATAACTATTTATTGAAATACAGTACACATTAACGAAAGCACTTTTTTGATGTAGTAAAATTATTGTTTTTTAAATTCAGAACATATTAATGAGAGCACTTTTTTTGATATAGTAAAATTATTGTTTGTTATAATGCGGTATACATTAGTGAGAGCACTGTAAACATTCGTGGCAAGTAACAAGTTCACCAAACTTAATCTCCACACATGTTGTTGATGATTTTAACAAATTCTGCAGATGGACATCGGTAAGTCTGTTTCTTTGTGAAGATTAAATTGCCTTCGTAATGGAAAATGTGAATTCACACAAGTAGGCTACGTGCTTCCAAGTATGGAAGCAATTCTTCTGCTAAACATGCTCAGTTCAGGATATTTTTCACGTGGTAGTTCAGTTCAAGTCCTTTTGCATAAATGGGATGATGTGTGTAAGGTAGTTTAGATTTTATATTTAACTGAAATCCATTGCCCAAATAATGTTGTTTGGAATGTAGAAGCATCATAATATCTATACCATATTAAATAAAACTCAATATTTTTAATGTTATTAATTGACTTTGATGCGGGCTGCACAGAATGAGGTAGGGGATTGCTTGAGGCCTGTGGGCCGTCAGTTTGTCATCCGTGTTATCGAAAAAATTGGTTATAAGCACTGTCTTCTTGTTCACAATGAAAATGCAACATGCATTTTTTTTATTTTCTCTGAATAAATTGCTGTAGATATAGATAATAATTAGTATCGGATAATGCAACTCTGTGGTTATTAAATTAACTGGTAATCATGAAATTGATATACGATTATAGGTTACAAATAATAAATTACACTTGACCAATATTAAAATAATAATAATAAGTTTTTTAATTAAAAAGGGTACAAAATTGGCATTTTCATTAAAACAATGGGATGGCAAAAACATAAGAAAATAACGGTACTGTCCCGTTCAAAATGTATGGTCAGCCTAATCAAAAAATTTAGTTGAAGACAAATTACCTGTGAAGGGTCCAAGCATCAGATTCAGCTGTTCGCTCTGTATAATTCACTGGTAGATAACCACTGCATCCTGTAACCATTAAGTTAATAATTATTACTTTTATGAATTCTCAAACAAATAACAAATTTATGTTTTAATTCATGAATGCAAATTCAAAAAAGTAAATAGAATGCTGTAAGAAGTGGAGAAAAAGATAACTATAGACGACACTTCGTTAATTTTACATACCGGTATCCTATGAAAGATACTCCCAAAAAATGGCCAGATCCCAGTCCTCCATTAAACTGAACAAGCTTTCTTCTGATGTCACCATATCAGTCTGGTCAGTTTTGAAAGTAGACCTTCACATATAAAATATAATATGCTATTCATTTTAATTGTATATTTAATATTCCAGTGCATAAGGCTGACAACCTTATCACCTTTATGTGCTGAATAACTAAAAATCTGGGACCCTCAACTTCAACATGATGGGCATGGTACACTCCGATACTTAGCTGATGATTTGTGACTAATGTCTTTAGTCTGTATCGTTCAGGTACTTAGTTGGACACTTTCCAGGTTAAACCATAAAACAGATTTGACATTAATGCTAAAAGATTCAAAGTGTTTGGCTTTGTTTGGTCATATAATTTTCCCCCTTCCTTTTTTTTTACTTTCTTCGCCCTTTTAAACTAGACACAGGCAGGAAAATTAAACTATTTTAATTTGAATAAAACAGAAGTGACACCAGATTGCTTGATATCTTTACTAGCATGGGACCAATTTTTCTATTTTATGGCCTCATTATTGGTTTTCCTTCAACCTCAGTCAGTTTCTGGTCTTCTGATTGGCATTTCCATCAACACCTTTCACCAATCAGAACTTCTTTGCTCCATGTTTTTCTCTCTTTTTATTATAATTAGCTTTTCCCTACCTCAAACTTGACTCCTTGAAAATGAAACTAGGCAATCAAACTCCAAAACATCAAAAATTAATAATTTTTCTATCTAACCAAAAGATCAAAAGATCATACATTTCTCTGTTGTGGCATCTTAGCTGGATGGATTATGTGGCTGACTTTGCGCAATATCACAGAATTCTGCTGATACTAACAGTTTTAAAATTTTTAGACAGAGGCATCATAAAACTGTCTTTTGGAATTTAGCTGTATGGCATAAAAAATACCATAATTGTATATCTTCCTTACCTGTTAACCAAGATGTCCCTTCCACCCAGCCATCTGGAGAAGAACTAAGAGCTTCACTGCTTATGCATATATAGTCACCAATCCTCAGCTCTAGCTCATCTGACTCCCTTGGCACATGTGAATATAAAACTTTATGTACCTGAAGGCAAATAATAGTTGAAATTTTAATAGAGACGCAGAGATAAAACATTATATTAGTGGCTTTAATGGTTCATGCTCACTTTTAAAGCACAACTGACATGTACTTATACGAAACACTAAAACTAATCAAAACAAAAGAACCAAAATCTTAAAGAATACAGTTATCCCTAATTACTGGACTAGATTAGCAAATAATTTGGTAATAAGCAGACACCATCTATGAGGGTCTAGAAAGTAAAGAACTAAATAATACAAAAGATATAAACACAAAACTTTATTTACAAAGATACAGTACCTTACTCTATTTCTCAAAGTAATCACCATTGCTGTCAAAGCATTTATTGTAACATAGAACGAGTTTTTCAATGCCAATGTTATACTCTTCTACCGCCAAAGACCTGAGCCTGGAGTTTCTGCCAAGAAGACAAGGAATAAATGCAAGAGGCCTATTGTGCAATTCTTCAATGACTATGAGGCACTATCCAAAACAAGAAATGTAAAAAGTTGTCTGAAAAGGTTCATGATATGCTCGGCCTCATTCGGCTGCTCAAACACAGTCACAACTTCAATGTTTTAAGTGGAAAATCTTTGGACATCCTCCTTACAGCCCTGACTTGGCACCCAGTGATTTTCACTTGTTTCCAAAACTAAAAGACTTTTTGGGTGGAAAAGAGTTCCCAACCGATAAAGACAAAGCAGCAGTGACATCCTGGCTGAGGTCTTTGGTGGTAGAAAAGTATAACATCGGCACTGAAAAACTGGTACCACGTTACAATAAATGCCTTGACAGCAATGCCGATTATATTGAGAAATAGGGTAAGGTAGGCTACTGTATCTTTGTAAATAAAGCTTTGCATTGATATCTTTCATTATTATTTAGTTATGCCAAATCGTTCTTTACTTTCTGGATGGCTCTCATATATGTAGGAGCAGTGAGCCCCATAGAATTGGGCATTAACCCTTTATTTGGCAAGACTCAATTTCTCACACATTATAAAACCTGTGCCGGACTATAAAGAAAACAGTTAGTCAATGATTAGCTCCGTAGTTTATTTCTTGTACCTTCTTCTGTAAATTTTAAACGAAATTTAAATTTTACCTTTAATTTCTTTTTAAGTCTTTAATACAAATCTAAGGCAAATGACCGTACCCTGTAGGATTTATCATTTTAAGGATTAAAATACAGAACGAACTATCTTAGGAGATAAAGAATATGGGAGAAAAGAAACTCAGTAAAACTATTTGCCATGCATTAACGATCCACGCACACCACTACTCCCTGAGTTAATTTGAAGAAAATAAATTCGCACTGCAGCTAGATGTAGATGTATTTCATATAGTAATTATAAGTTGTATTTTATATTAAAATATGTTGAAATTAGCAAAGTTATACCCTCTACAAAGTATTATCTTATATAACTTAAATGTTAAAATACCTTACATTATATTATCATATATTATAGTCAGTAAGTGCAAGTGCAAGAGTTTCAAAGGGATGAGGATGGCATAGCCTATGTCAAAATGCATCTCCAAAAATAGATAGGCCTACCAAAGAAGAGGGATCATCACTTTCTTTTAATCTACAATAATCTTTTATTGTATTTTTGTGTTTCTTTTATGCCATAACTTATTTTAGTTTTATTGTATTGACTTGTGTATTTTATGTGCACAATTTTTAATTACTGTTTATTTAACCTGGTGCAAGTTAAGACCATAAGGTCTTTTCTTCCACTTCACCAGTATAATAATGTAATATAACATGTTATGTAAGGTATTTTAACATTTTATTTACATAAGATAATACTTTGTAGCGGTTATAAGGTTGCTAATTTGAACACATTTTAATATATTACCCTCTACGGAAAAGAAGTTCATTAATGATTGTGTTTTACATTTGTAAGTTTCACACTGTTATAATAAGCTTATACTCCCGATTGATGTGTAATGTAATAAATAACCTAAATGTGACATTGTTCACTAGGATCTGTACTATATAGAATCTCGATGAACAAATACATTATCTATCTATAAGAGTATCACAGACGGTTTAGAACATTTTGAAACAATCAAAGGATCCACACGAATAATCAAAATATATTGTTCAGTTTTCTAGGACTACTTTCCTTGCACGATTGATCACATTTTACTTCAAATAAAAATAATACATTTTTCCCACAAAGAGAAATTGTCTTAACAAATAAACATAAAACTTGAAAAAAATTGTTCTTAACCCTTCTAAAACAAAACACTAGGTTCTGAACAACTATTAAATACTGTAGAGGAAACTTTTTCTCCATGAGAATCAACTCTGATTTTCAGCTTAGTATGTTAAGATCGAGATCACTTGACTATCCCAGAACTGCCCAATTATATTCAAAATATTCCTCTAGATCCCTGGCAATCTTGCTATAGATTAACGTTTACCCTCAAAAACAGCACACAAAGCTGAAAACCCAGATTCAATTCTTGCCCAGCGTAAAGGTTTTCTCTACAGTATTTCACACAAATCTATTCAGTGAGATATGACTCAAAATTTTTCAGTAATCCCTGCAACTATTTTTATGTTGTTAAAAAGTTGAGAAAAGCAGCTTTAGAAATTCCTGTACAGAAAGAGGTGTTTACATTGACTGGCTAAGATTAAAATCTCTAAATATCATTCTGACTTATAAATTTTTCTAATGGAAAAATTTTAATTAAATAATTAAATTATAAGTAATTTAAGAATTTTCAGTCTTATACCCTCAATATGGAATAGTAAGATGCCGTCTACCACATCCTTGGTAGACGGCATCTTACTATTCCATATTGAGGGTATAAGACTGAAAATTCTTAAATTACTTATATATTTCCCTCATAGAAAAATCCAAAATGAAATTTATCAATAATATAATTAAATTGTTTTTAATTTTCTATACATTTTGGAATAACATTAAAATTCACCTGATTCATAAGCAATAACTACTTGATTTGTTTGTTTCAGTGAAATTAAGTACTCACCTGCTTAGAAGTGACTCTAGTATCCCTGGAGTATAATCGCAGCTCCCAGGAGGCTGGTGCAGATGGGTCCAACTCTTCCACTAGTCCTTTGAGAACTGAGAACTGTGCTGTCGCAAATTGGTATGCTAATGTCAGATGTAGAGACTTCACATGCGGCTCTAGAGTTATAGCTACAAGGTAGTAAATAAACCATTCAGTCCAGCAATCCAAGTTCAAATATATCTGCAATTGGCAAATAAAGTCACTCTAATCTTGTTAGATTACATTAGTCATGTAGATCAGAACCAGACCAGGCCAAGATATATAGCAGGTACACAGAAGCTTTGGTAAAATTTATTTATCAAACTTAAACTAAAAATTTAACAAAATATCAAGAGCAACTCCATTCTCACTTACATAAAGTTCCTTATGGGAAAAAAGTTGCAATTTATTTCAAAAAGGAGTTTTAGCTTTTGAATGAAGACATTTAATTTACAGCAACCAGTCATCTAGTTTTAATGGGATTGTCCTTTTTTTTAGACTGTGTCTGTTTTTGTTTCATTAAAAATTAAAGGGAAACACATTGTCTGGTTTTCTCAATAAATGATTAGAGGGAAATAAGTCAGAAATTAATAGAAGGCAAGATTTGCTAACATAATTAAAGCATTCTCAATCTTGTAAGTTATCTGTGAAAGCTGAAAAAAAAGATTCTATATGAAACAAATAATTGTTATTTCAAGAACTTGTAAAAAAATTTACACAAGAACATTCTACCATTCTCAGCTTTGGACTAGGAAACATCATGCTTAAAAATGCAATGTAATAAATACCTAATTTGAAATAAAATGATTATCGCCTTCTTCCTGGCATAGTATGTGAAACATCAAATAATAATATGCATTATATACACAAAAAGTACTATTTTTTTAGAAATAGAATGTATGTGCAGTTGTTATAACAACAGATCATCACAAGCATAAGATCTATTTTCAGTGTGAAGTCCGCTAACACATATTAATACAGGTTATTAAATTCCAGTATCTTGTGATGGTAATAGCAGCATTGTTTAACGGCAAATAAAAACCCTTCAAGTACCGTTGTCTGCTTTCTTCCCAAAAACGTAGGTACATCCAATCCACAAGCCAGAAAATAGTATGTCAGACCTTCTGTTATTGCTAATACTTATTTTATCTTATCTCTTGACTATCACACCGAAAACACTTAATCTTATCAAACATGCTGAGTTAACTAACATGTTCAAACAATTAATTAATGGGCCAAAATTGTGGTAATAATTCTTAAAACAGTTTAAATTAATACATCGTACCTACATAGTTATTTCTTATAAAATCTGGAAAACGCTATAACCAAGAAAACAGATACACTTAGGATTGAAAAAAAAAATAGATATATATACACACACACACACACACCTTGACTGATCTTAGCAGTGTAGGTTGTAATAGAACAGCAAAACTTCTAATGCTTCAATCCCAAAAGAACCCTTTTCTCATATAGTTTCACAAAATTTTCAGCACTGTTTACTAACAAGTACTTTCTGAATGATTCTGACTTGACAAATACCATTACAGAAGTGACAGGGAAAGATTTATCCTTTTACAGTTGAATTGGCCTGGGTGGCGCAGTCAGTATCACGCAGGCTTTCTGGGCCTTGGGTTGCGGGTTTGATCTCAGTCCAGGTTGATGGCATTTATGAGTGTATAAATGTGACAGGCCCATGCCTTTGGGTGGTTCTTGGATAGTTTAAAGGGACTGAATCACAAATTTGATGCCACTTTAAGAAGAACATTTGTTTTATTTATTTAATCTATATAAATGGAGCAAGTCATTCTTTATCAGATTCTCTACCAATATAGAAAAAAATCAGTTTCCTAAACACACAGTTTTCTTCCCTGGGAATATTATGATATTGTCACCGAAGTTGTACTGTATTAGATGTTTTGTTGTTTACAGGCTGGAAGTAATATAACTGTGCAGAATTTTGTAGCTTGTCCCTTGGCAGGAACAAACAAAAACTTCAAATACCGTGTTTCTCCCAAGTGAGTATTTTTCTCAATTTTTTTTTTTTTTTTTTTTTTTTTTCAAATTGTGCTTTACTTAATAAGTATTATCCATACTGCTCTAGTTTTTCCCCTCTCCATGTGGAGAGAAAAGAATAAGGAATAAATTTTCCCTGCACAAAATATAGCAACTAGGGGACTATGTTTGGGCTTGTTTTCATTTGTGCTTTGTCAGAAACATTACTGCCGGTATCTACGTTATGGAGGCACCGAGTAATGTGGCACTTCTTGGGCGCTAAAGTTGTCAATGCTAATACCATCTTCAGAGGCTGAGTAATAAGCAGCAAATGCATTTTCAAAAATTTAGCTTTCTGCCATTGCTGATGTGCAATCTACATTTCAAATCAAACAAAGATAGCACTTAAAAAAAATCTTCTAACCTTGCATTCCGCATGAGAAACAGTGAGATCAGGGCCCTATTTCATAAAACTCTACAGACATTACAAATACGACAAGTATGTCAAGTCTGATGAATTTGCCAAGATGTCGTCACATTGGTATATTTCACAAATATTACAAGTTCTTACATTACAGACACACATTACTATTGGAACGCCCGAAGGAGAATGGAGGAAATCCAAGTTCCTGAGCATTAGTAAACAACAACAACATTACAGACAAAATAATGTAAATTGATAGACTAAGAAGAACACTTCTTCATAAATGCGACAATGTTATGTCAAACCTAAAGTTTACTTTATTACACTGCAGATGGTTCTCATATATGCATGTGATAATCTCAACACTGAATGAGAGACATAAGCAATAGAATATTACTACCAAAAATAACTGAATAGACATTGCACATTCTAGATACCTATGTGACAAATTCAACAGAACGTCGAGTAATTTTTGTAAGATCATTGCCAATATCACTACCGATACTACTAGTGTTCATTATCAGCAAGAAAGTTTAGGTTACAGAGGCCTAATTTTCATAAAAACAATTTGCCAAGTTATATACACATCTACATAACATACTCACTAGGCCTATAATTACATATTATCACTTCTATAATGACAATTCTAAATTTTTTTTATAAATTTGTAAATATGTCAACAAAAAAGTTTTATAAACATCCTAAAATTTGAGAGATTTGTCAGGTTTTTACCTGTCAATTCCAAAGTTTTGTGAGACAACAATTTGTAAAATTGTCACACAAATCTACAAAATTGCCATTACTTTTTTAAAATTGTCAGCATTTATGAAATACCCAGTTGTCAAAATATAAACCTGTAAGACGATTTTCTATCACCTGTAAAATTGTACCTTTTATGAAATAGGGCCCAGATTGCACATAAAGGGAAAATCAAGGTGTGCACTACTGGTACAGCTAGTAGTCATCACAGACATGACAAATGCCTTCTATGCTAAGTACTGGAAGTGAAGAATGCTTAGTTATCAGTGGTTCAATGCGATACCGATACTACATACATTATTTAATTATCATGAATTATTTAAAGTTACTTTTAGATGGTTTGGATTGTAAATATGTTAAAAATATATTAACCCTTCACAATTTAAGTGATAAATTATTTCATTAATAAAGAAAGAATTAAATACATTTCTGGAGGTAAAGGGCACTTTTTTTAATACACAAAAATTATGATAAATTACACATTTATTACATGTTTAATTCTCTTTTCCAGGGCGCAAAGCACTACCTCCTATCCAAGATAATAAGCACATTAGCCAGTAAGAAAGAGCACTATGTGCAATTGTGGTACTGAGGTTAAGGGTACAAAGTTAATTATTTCCAAAACAAGTAACAAAATTCCAAACTTGAGATCTGGATATCAAAAAAGCATAAAATGTTATGTTATTTTGTAAAATGTAGATTTTTATTTTAAAAATCAAGTGAAAGAAACTACAAAAAATGTTCTTTTAACTCTCCTACACATTCACGACATGGTGCCCTTTACCTCCAGTGTACAGCATTATCTTAAAACAAAACTTAACTTTTCCTTTTGCTCAATCAAGATACAGGAGAAACATACCGGTACTCCTATGCTTGAAACACCTTCATACATAGGCTACTGCAGGCTACATCTTGGTATTAAAATGTAACACCAATATGCATGTTCTTTTTATAAAATTACAACATAGAAAGCTGCACACAAAATAAGCAATCCAAAAATATTACGGTAAGGCAATAATCTTTATTCATGCTGCAAAAATTACACACAGTACAAATGATCAATCTCTTACATTTGAATCCACGGGGTATGTATCTATCTGTAGCTGTCGTACACCATGGGAAACATGCTGATAGAGCATCAAGATGCTCATAATTATCGTTAATTACTGTAAAGAAATAATGCCATATATATTTCTATACTCTGAATGAATGAATGAATACAGAAGTGGAAGATCTGCTCCACATTGTAAAATTTCTTGGCTCTGTGGCCATACCTCTGTATTTCTTTAGAGGACTTGTATTTAACTCTTGTAGATTTTTGCATGCTTTCATTAATAAGAGAAAACAACAATTACTGTGCAGAGTTCCATTCCAGATGAAAAGCAGTTATTCAATTGGTCCCAGCTGCTTCCCCCAGCGATATAGTCACTATATCTAATGGTATTATGCAGTGGCGTATCCTGAAAATTTTGGAAAGGCATGCAACATGAAATATAAATATAAAATATATATATATATATATATATATATATATATATATAATATCACTGTTGTATGTAACATCTGTCATAGTTTCGTTCTTTACTTCTTGAAATAGGCACAAGAGAAAGTTGAATTTGAAATTTCTTTAACATCATTAGAAATCCACGTGCTTTATTTATGGCGAATTTATCCCATTCGTCTTGATGTTCCAAAATATGGCCATGAAGCTCTTCAAGTTCGGTTCTATGATATGAACTTTCTGTACTAAGCGACTTGAGAAACTCCATCGTGTTGGTGCAATTTTGGAAATCTCTTCTTTACTATTCTGTCTTAATAGGTTCGTTCTTTTCGAGGAATGTCCAAAAAAATGTTACAAAACCAGTAAGGTTAGCAAAAACCACCGTACAAGATTTTATACACGACACTGCCTATGATAACAACAGATTCAGTTTGTGGGCGTAACAATGTACAGATATGGCCTGAGGAATTACTTCCCTCACCTTTGCCTGTACTCCATTTAAATGTCCCGCCATGATGGCTGCTCCATCATAGGTCTGAGCTACCACTTTTCCTTTGCAATCAAACTGTGTAAGTTGCTCTATTGCAAGTTTAGCAAGGGAGTCAGCTGATCTATCGGCACTAACGTCGCTAAATCCTACAAATCTTTCATGATTTGTCCCTTATAAACATATCTAAATATAGTTGACAGCTGTGAACAGTTGATGTCGGAAGTTTCATCTAGGAAAATAGCAACAAATGTTGCTGCTTTAATCTGACTTTTTATCTCTGTTAAGGTAACACCACGAGCGCTCTGTATTAAATCATTTTGTAACAGAGGAGATAATCCAGTAAATTCAGTGGCAGTAGTCAAGTGTGCTTGCAGTTTGTCATCGAACTCCGCCAACAAATGAATTAACTCTACATAATTCCCTCGATTGTTGGAATCGGAACTTTCATTATGCCCTCGAAATGTGAATTCTTGTTGCCCTAAAAAGCATGTGGCTGCTGTCAGTTTCTTTAAAACTTTTCGGTTCTGTTTCAGAGTTTTATTGTGTTTTAGAAAACACTTGCCCGGGTTTGTTCATTTAAGAGTAAATCAATCCTGCTTTTGTCATTCATATAATGTCAAATCAGTTCATAGTTTGTCAATAGTTGCTAAATTACTTCCAGACGTTTTAATGTTTAATATGTTGTTCTTCTTACTAAATTTGAAGTTTCATATACGTTTTTCTTCATACTTCACTTCTTGTAGCACTTGTTCAATATAAATGTATTAATTGTGGTCGCTGGTGACCCTGGCAGTTAAAAAGCGACTTTAAATATATGAATTTTTAAAAAATCCTGCTTTTACCAAACAATCCGAAGGATATCCATGCATGGATGTGAGACTCTGATTTTCGTGGCTTGGAATTGTAGTGTGCAAATTGTTAAGATCCTAATAACTCCGATCCTTACTGATACAAGGAGATTTATCCTTCCCGAGCAACAAACACAGCCAGCAGAACAGTTTACACAAAGTTACAGAGCCGTATAACCAAACTACCTTTGTATAAAATTCCGAGTTATAGGTACGCACGAAGTTCTTCACGTTGTTCTCCATAAGTTTTTCAAATCGGGAGTAGGTCTCCTATTCTTAACTAACTCTTAACTTATCACTGGATGAACGTGTGTGAAAAGGTTTATTAAATACACTTAATATAATATCACTTTCAGAATCACCCTTGTTTTGAATATTCAGCGGCAAAATTCACTGAAGTACATTCAACAAAGTATCTTCTCACCTTAGATGCACCGACTGGTATTGCATGCAAAGTGCCTGTATTTCACGGATCAGAGTTATGACGTCATGGTAGCAGACTAGTGGTGAGAATACCTCAGCACCTCGCCTAGGCATTTAGGAGAACTAATAAGCCATCACGCACAATCTTGCGCAGAAACACGCGCGCCGTCGCCATCTGTTATTCGGCCTAGAAAACACTTCTTTGGAACAGAATTATTAATGGTTTTCATGTGTTATTGTTGATTCCTCTGCCATTTAAATGGTGCTATTTTTATATTATCGATGACAGTTAGTAATTTCTTTATTCTACAACGCATGCAGTGCATTCATTGCATTCATGGAGAATACGCCACTGGTATTATGATAGGCCTAGTATGTAATAATCCAATACAAGCATAGGCTAATAAATGAACTGGTGTTATTTTTAAAGTTCCCAAGGAAAAAAATATCCAATACAAAAACCTTAGCCATTTGCTTTAATGGTATTTGGGTTTAGGTTGGGTAGAGCTCACCACCATGGATGAGTGTGTAACATGCGTGCCTTCCTCTTTGGTGGCACGGGTTTGATTCCCACCAGGTTAGGGATTTTTCACTAGTGGAAATTAATCTAGCCATGTCTCCCAGATGTCCCAAGTGAAGAAACGGGACTACATTTCTGCCACGCCAGGGGAGAAAAACACCAGGATAGCATGACATTGATTTAAAAAAATATAGTAATTTTTTCTCTTCAGTCCTCTTTTAGACAGATGAAAATTACTGTCTAATCAATGAAGACTGTGAAGGCAATTTATTATTGTACTCAAGACACACTTTATTTATTTCAGTGTCTTTAATCCATAAGTAAGTCTTAAAAATTGAATGAATAAACAACAAGGAAAGAAGTCTTAAAGATAATAGTATTTTATGGAATACCATGTGCATGAAACATCCATATTGGTCCCAAATTTCCACTGAGTCAAATCCAATAAAAATATGTGTTTAAAAATATTACAAGTCAGTGGATAAAAGTTAAAATTACCACACAATGTTTCTACTCTCCCCTGGAGTCTTCCTCAGGTGACTTCTCACACAGTACTGATCATGAAGAAGATTGAGTTTCATCACGGTAACCATCGATAAAAACACTGTTTCTCAAATATCTTTCTTTCCAGTTCTTTGGAATGTCAAACATTCCCTCCTCTATGCATTCCGCTGGCGGCCGGGGAATTTTTAACACTGGAACTTCCCTTTTCAGTCTTCTCATTACATCCAGCCATTAGTCCTCTATATCACCATCATACCTATTTAAACACACCCCCTGGTTGCCGATTATGGACCATGCCTCATATACCTTTCTTTTTATGTAATCATCCTCAATTCTTACAATGTTAACTTCACCAATGCCATGCTTGTTTTCCGTCATATGCTGACTGAGTCCAGTAGAGCATTTCCCACTATTTACATCCCTTTCATGCTCGCGTATTCTGGTTTCCCCGACATATACTCCCTCACAATCACTACATTTTATTGAGTATACTCCAGGAAAATTCATTTTGTCCTTGTTCGTACCAAGATGTTTATACTGGGAAAATATTTTTTCAATTGTCTTTTCCGTTTTATATGCTGGTACTATGCCGTATTTCCGGAAAACTTTCCCTATGCGTTCTTCATGATCAGTACTGTGTGAGAAGTCACCTGAGGAAGACTCCAGGGGAGAGTTGAAACGTTGTGTGGTAATTTTAACTTTTATCCACTGACTTGTAATATTTTTAAACACATCTTTTTATTGTACCATATGCATGATTTATTAAAAAATATGAGTAAGAATTAGTGGTGTGTCTTAATTGTCTATTATAATCTAAACAATTTTCTGGAAAACAAATTCTTTGGTAGTGAACCAGAAGTGTTATGACATAATACAATGGGACTCAAACCCATGATCTTCGGCTTTCCAAGCTGATGCTCTCCCAGATCAGCTAGTTCAAGTCTGATTCACAGCCCCATATGTAATCTCTCTGCTGTGAATGATTACCCTTATTGGTCGACCTCACTGAAAGAGATTTACCGTGAGGCACACTAATTTAGTGATTTTGTGGAAATTGCTTTCACAAAAGAGTTGTCTAATTGACTTAAGCTGAATGATTTCCCATTCCTACCCTTTCTTTAGAAGGTGATCTAGAACTACAGTGAGTCTCAGTCAGATTGGATCCGCCGCGCATTGGGTTCCCCCCAGATGACGCGCCTATCCCCGGTATGCGGCAAAGGAACTGCCCAGCAGTTGACTGACTTGTCCGTGCGTGACAATGAAAATAAATGAAATAAGTTTGAAAATAACGAAAATAGGCAACTACCTTATTACAGGAGATGCTGGAAGTGTCCTCCTCCTACATCCACACATTTTTGGCATCGTGATAGGAAATTCCGATTAATACGCATTAATTGTTCTTCCGTTATTGAGTTTATCTCTATCCTAATGTTTTCTTTTAGTTGTGACAAACTACAGAATAACACTTTCACGTCTGTACAACACGAGAACAATGCAGGAATTGTTGACTTATCTGCGGGGACACAGCTGGCCGCGACGCGGGAAGTGTTGAGTCATCACAAGAGAAGCACGGCGCGCAGCAAGCGGGTGCAATATGTCTGAGACTCACTGTAGTTATCATGAATGGAAATATACTTGCACTTGGAAAATGAAACAAATGATAGAAAATGAATCACACATGCATAAAGATACATGCTAACTCACTTGCATTTGACACTTCTTTCACATATTGCATAGCAATTCTTTTAAGAATATCTGCATGTTCTTCAGCAACAAAGAAGCCCATGAAATTCTGAGAAATGTAGGTTTCTAATCTTAGTCCATCAGTGAGGTTCACTCTTTGCAATTCTACAACGTGTTTCAATGTTCTTGCCAGTTGTAGGGAACATTCATCCGGTGCCTGCAAATAAGTTGTACAGTCAAGTCAATATAAAGTAAAAAGGGTAGTACAGGAGGACAAATGACAGTCAAATACCTACCTTACTTATGACGAGCATGGGCACAAAGGCCCAAAAAAAAAAAAAAATGCAGTAAGAAAGGTGAAAAAGAGAATATAAATTTATTAGTAGAACCGTAGATGAATGTTGAGAATTATACAAATTTCTCATAGAAATAAGATCTTTATTCAACTTCATAAAAAGTATTTACATCGGGGTCTAGGTCTAGCTGCGTGAAGTAGTAGGATATTCTATTCTCCACGGAAAGATAATTCTGTTACACTTTACATGATAAACCTACATAGGCCTACTTACTTTAATTGGAATGCATGCGTGTTATTTTTTTAGGCTGCTAGCTTTATTCACAAAACAGAATAACTTTCACATTGCCTCTTACTGGTACCAGTATGAGTTTGTCTAACTTGATACCATATTTTAAAAATGTGGCAAGGTGAAAGATCCTTTTCATTATCCCACTTGCTTCAGTGGCTGACTATACGGTACATGATCGTAATAGTACCAGATGAAATTTTCTTTTAATCAGTCTAACGACAGTAAGACTACAATGACTGTATCTTCTGACAATCTAGAAATTAATGTTCTCGTAGGTACCAGTAGGCGTACTTATGGAGTCCTACTGTAAACAAACAACAAAAAAGGTGTAATCCTACCTTGAAGAATGAAACTAAAGTAATGTGAGGCATGAAGTTATGTGCACCATTCCAGCCAGATAACGCTAATGATTTCTCCCAAAATGCCTGCAGTTGTTCTAAAAATGGACCTGTAGGACAGGCATAAAGGATGTATTCTCGTGGACAGTTATCATCCAGTGTTGGATCATTTACATGAGCTAACAGCCAGTCAGATGCAAGCTGAACGCCCCTGTTTCCTGTTGCTGCTAAAGCCTTCTCTCTGAAAATAAATTAATTTAATAACATTGCATTAACCTCTTTACCTGTATCTGTCAGAGTAGGCCTAATGCAAACTGAACTATGACAGGTGTCATATCAGTACTAGATCTTGAATTTTTTTATAAAACAAAGAAAAATTAAATGCATTCAATCATAGAATCATAGATGAGTAATGATATGGGCCAAGAAAGGTCATAAATGTATAATGAAACAAACATAATACATAAATCGTAGGGTTATGGGATGTTTGAATGTATGTTAAGGTTAGGGTTAATTATGACATAGCAATAAGAATGGTGCGTTATGCCATAAAAAAAGGCACAGCTTACGCTCTATGTTTAGGAAATCCCATCTGCAACAATATTTGCAACGGGGATAAATGCTGTTTTGATATTTTTGTTGGTGTGGGATTCTTCCTAGGTGGAAGAGTCGCCATGATAGTACATGTAGACTAACGAAGTCAAAAATGAAACTTTGAGTTAAGTTTTTTGACTTAATTTGAAAATTGTATTGCATCTGGTAAATTGAAACCATAAAATTTAATTTTAAAGTTTTTCGCATTTCCATGTAATAATTTACTGTAATAAAAACTTAATGTTATGCTGATTTGAACGGCAAAGTATGCACGTGGTATGCATTTGTGCTCCCGATACCCAGTTCGGTCGGTATGGCGGGCGTGTTGTTTGAAGATATTTTTAATGTTAAAGACATCGATCCAGAAGGAAAGAAATTCGACAGAGGTGAGTAGCAATTGTAAAGCCTTTTTGGCATTCCAGCTAATTTGGTTGACATAGATTAATGAATATCATTTGCTGTTTTAAATGTTCTGTCAGTTTGACATTTAATAACCTCTATGAGTCCACGTGGTTCCCGTAAGATTCTCATGTAAATTTGTTAGAATTTATTTATAGTTTCACATTGCTATTTGTAGAAAAAATTGTTTGCCCGTTTCTAATGCAATTTAATTCATTCCAGTAATTACGTGGCATATTATAGCATAAGCGTATTCCGAAAAGAAAATTTAAAATACCAGTACTCGGGGGTGCCCCCCCCCTAACTTCATGACTCACCCCCCAAACTTCATTGCTAACCCCCCCAACCTGATTGACTATCGACAAGGGCGCCCATATGATATTTTCTAGGGGGGGGGCAATTTTTTTAATTAATTTATTTTTTGTCGCTTTAACTCCTTGGGCCACTTTGTAACATTATATTAATGATATAATAAGTGCAACAATGACGTAGCCAGAAAATAATTGCGGGGAGGGTCGAAAGTGCCGGGGGTTTGGAATACCCCCAAAAAAGGGGGTCGGGGGTCCATCCCCAGAAAATTTTTAAATATTGAACTAATGAAAATAACATTTTACGCTATTTTAGCACAGAAAAACTAGTTAGAAAATTTGTTTACCATGCTCTAAGACATGCCAATGTAAATAAGAAATCATTACCTAAGTGGGGGGGGTCCACCCCCGGAAAATTTTTAAATATTGAACTAATGAAAATCACATTTTACACTATTTTAGCACTCAAAAACTAGTTAGGAAATTTGTTTACCATACTCTAAGACATGTCAATGTAAACAAGAAAATGTTCCTAAGTCAGGTGTCCACCCCCGAACCAATTTGAAAATCACATTTTACGCTATTTTAGCACTGAAAAACTAGTTAGCAAATTTGTTTACTATAGGCTACTCTAAGACATGGCAACTTAAACAAGAAATTGTTACCTAAGTTATAATACTTATTAATATTAATAAGAAAAGTTAAATAACACATGGAACAGTGGACATAATAGGCCTACTCATTATGTTATGAAAAGAAAATAACTGCTATATCATATTTGACACACCAACAAATCTTTTTTAATGATATAAGTATTTTTTTTTAATACAAATATAGAATTTTAGGCTTTGACTTTTGGGGATCCAAACCCCCTGGACTCCCCTTTCCTAATCCACTGTGGATTCTGCTTTGAAGTCGTCGATTTGGTAAAACTTCTGCAAACTTTTTATGTCTCAACTGACTTTTCAAATAATTGTCTTAAAAGAAAAACACCTGACTATAATAATTATTAATATACATTTTTTTCCTTGTGGCCCCCCGCCTCCGGGTATGGGCGCCCATGGCTGTCTAAATTCTTCATCTTTATCTTGAAGATTCTCTTGGGATTTACATCAATTTACAGTTTCCATTTATCTTCACCGCTGCTTTTACTTTCAGTAATCTTGTATTTTATATCTAAATTATGTTTCAGTTTATACGGATGTTTCTTTCTGCAGTGATCTTCCTATTTGTCATGCCTAATAATGGCATTGCACAATAATTCTAAACACTTATATTTAAATTGCTGTTGTTTTTTCGGCATTTTCGAGATGGACTGAAACCAGTAGCCATAACCTCAAGTTTCAAATTAAGAATGCAGCATTGGTTATAGACAGATTTTTCCACACCTTCCCTCCCGTTCTTATAAGGTGGCACGTGCTTTTGAGTGCAGTAAAATCACTTCCGAGAATAATATTATTCTTGCAGGCGGCATTGTACAAAGACTATTAATAACCCAGTAAGAACTAATAGTCCAGTAATTCTACCAGCAATGGTTCAGTTCGCAGTCGCCACTATCGGCACAGAGTGACGATTTCGTTGGCACGGCAGTTGTTTACAAGCAAATGCGTTTCGCTAATTTATTGACTATTCACGTCTAAAGAATTAGAAGAGACCTTTTGAAGTTATAAAACTTGACCGTTTTTATTTTTAACAAATAAAACGCTAATTTTGCAAAATTTTCACCCCCCCCCCCCCAGGAAATTCATAAAACAATAATATTTCCCCCCCCCCCCGTGGTCATTCCTGCAGTACTTTTACTATTAAAAACGTGAATGATTTACATAGACCAGTTAATTAATCAAAACTCTTCCAGAAGGGCACTTATTACTCTACAATACAGAAATAGGCATTGCTGGATTAACCCTATAAGCAAAGTAAGCACGTGCTTGGGGCATCAAGGGGAAGGGGGCACTACAGAAATTTTTCGTAAAACTTGACATCAGCGACCATTAGACAGTGACTGCTGCAATAGGTTTTGTAAAAATTTACAATTATGTCAGTCTCTAACATATTCATCACCTTCGTTCAAAAACATTTTGTTTGTACTGTACAGTGCTTTATCCAAGAGCCAATTAGTCAACCATTTCTTGAACTCATTTACTGGAAGATTAAGTATGTCTGTAGGTACCCAATTTAGTATTTTTTTCACCAAGACCTATGAGTATATAAGAATTCTTACATTTTTATAATCTGAAAGGACATCTATCAATTTTATCTGCTCCTTTGGTTTGATATTGGTGTACATCACTGCGCTTCTTGAAGATTGTTATATTTTCTCTACACCACACTGCTACTCTTAAAATGTAGAGACTCGGCACTGTCAATATTCTACCCTGTATGAAGTACCTTTTGCAACTTTCTCTAGGACCAAGACTATAAAGATTCCTTATTGCTCTCTTTTGCTTAATAAACACTTCCTTAGTAGAGGATGCATGTCCCCAGATTCTTATGCCATAAATAAGGTGACAATGAATGAAAAAACAAAAAGAAATACGCTAGACGTAAACAGTTTATTATTAACACTTTGCTTGAGTCTACTCAGGAGATAGATAACTCTAGACAACTTGATACATAATTTTTGAGTGTGCGCTTTCCAGTCCAGTTTTGTGTCCAGGATGTAAATACCTAAAAGTTTAACATTTTCATTCTCATTAATACCATTGTCTCTAATAAGACCAAAATTATAATGAATTGTCTTATTGTTATTAAGTTTAAGACCGTTGGTGACAAACCACTTTTGAGCCATATCAAACATAGTTTTGGCCTGATTGTCAACAACATCATAGGAAACTGCACTCATCAATAGAGTTGTATCATCGGCGTAAATTATACTTTTGCCTGATATATTGCGAGGCAAATCATTGATTACTACCAGGAAGAGAAGAGGCCCTATAACGGAACCTTGAGGAACTCCAATTCCGCATTTTACACAGCTTGAAGGTTTGTTGTTGACACATACTAGCTGACTCCTTTGATCAAGGTAGGACTTAATGAGTTTACAAGCTCGTTTACTAATACCATAATATAACAACTTGGAAATCACTATCTCATGAGGAACAGTGTCATAGGCTTTAGATAAGTCACACAGCGTAGCTCTAACAAGATTTATTTTTCAAAAGCATCTAGAATAAACGAATACATTTCATCCACTGCATCTATGGTAGATTTGCCATCTCTATATGCAAACTGCGCTACATCAAGCAGGTTATGCATTTCAAAATAGTTCATGAGTTGCTTGACCATAATGGTCTCTAAGATTTTAAATAAGACCGGAACAACAAATATAGATCTGAAGTTAGCTGGATCATTTGGATCACCTCTTTTAAAAATAGGAGTCACTTTTGATATCTTTAAAGCCTTTTACTTTTGGATATTTTAAGTTTCTGAAGAATTTCTAGGATTGTTTTTTCTTCTACAGGAGACCAATCAAACTGCAGTTCATGTGTACTGTCACCAAGAAGTGCTTTAGCTTCATCGCAGTCGGCAGGAACACTCAGTCTTATGGATTCAACTGAATCAATAAAATAACGATTAAGAGCATCAGGATTAATCTTACAGACGTTTTTCTGTGCAGATTTTCCACTTTCGTGCTGAATCACTGTCCAAGCAGCTTTACAATTGTTTCTTGAATTACCAGTAGGCCTACATATGAATTGTTCAAAGGGTGTACGCTTTGTAAGGTCTAACTGTTTCCTTTAATTCTTCTTAAATACATTATAACTTAGTTATTTTTGTCCACTTCTTGTTTTGTGATTTTATATATATCCCAGTAGGTAATCATCAATAGTCTTAGTTTCTCCAAATCACTATTAAACCAATTCAGAAGTCTTTTACGAGGTTTGTTTCTAAATGCACATACTGAAAAACAATCTTTGAATAATGTTGCTAAAGTATATTGTGATAAAAGTGCCGTAAGTGGTGCATATGGATTGAGGAAAGAGTTTGAAAAAACAAGGTGCTTACGCCGAATTTTTTCAATTTCCGAGATCCGTTATGCACTTACGGCACGAGTATTGCATGCTATTTTTTGCACAATGATTATTTATATCAATTTAATTATATTAATTGAGATATTAGCTGAAAATATTATGTTTATACACTATTGAAGATGGATGTTATATTTCAGAAAGTGATTTGCATATGTAGGTTGTTATGGGGACCGAATATTTGTCCTGTTAAAGTCGCCACAAACTGGGGGGGCCTTGGTTCCGGTCTTCCATAAAGACTTGTATTATGATGATTTTACTTACGGCACTTGTGCTTTTTGTAATTTTTATCGCACGGAGATTTCTTTTGTTTTCATAGCAACCAGATTGCATGCGGGAATGTCAAGTTACGATCCATGGCAACAATATTCGTAAGTACCACTAATTAGTTACGTCGTGCAAAAATGTATTAAAGAAGTTAGAAAATTTTTCTTCAGCATCACCTTTTAGCTCCCAATTTTAACTTGCTAAGTAGCTCCTAAATTGAATTAGGTGCTGTGTCGTTATAGGCCTAATAAAGCTGATAGCAGTTTCCGAGAATAACTGCTGATTGACTTTTTTATCAATTGATAATTCAAACACTACTGCTGCATGATCTAATAAGCCGGGGTCAAAGACTGTCACATGGTATCTACCATGTATCATGTCTTATACACTTGCGCCTTGTCTTATACACTTCCGTAACTATATTGTCCAAGCATGCTTGGTTACGATTAGGCTATACTATACAGTAGTCTATAATATTAAGAATTAATTTACAATAATAGTGATATTACAAAAGTATTTAATTAAACTGTACTGTGAGTTAAATTCTCAGTGTAAGGTTAATCCAAATTCAGGTGATAAATTATGAGGCAGGTATCAATAGACATATTTTATTATTGGGTCATTCTCCATAAAGGGCAGATTTCAATGTTAGAATTTTTTAAAAAATCATCTTTTATTTTGGACCACGTATTTTTTATGTAATATTTCATTCTGCAGGGTACTATTGAGATACTAGTCCTACTTACTGAGTGGTATTTTGCATTAAATTAACAAGGTTAGAAAATGGTGCATTCACGGAGGTGAGAAAATAGTAAGGTAGTGGAAGTTCTGTGAGAATTAGATTAAATTTACTGCATTAAATGTTAACATGAAAAATAACAATATTTATTAGCATATAAATGGATTAATTCACAACTTTGTACTTATTTTTATCTATGTTATAATAGATTATCAAATCAAAACTTTAAATCAAAACATGATATATTGTCATAAACTATTAAGTTATACCAGTAAGTTATCTTCTTTAAACAAAAATAATAAATGCAGACAGTCAAATATGTCATCAATTACAACCTTAATTACATCTCCATGGATAGGACTCAAGAGTAACAGTAACGGAGGTGAGATTTTTCTCTATTTTGTTAAACAGCTTGAGAATATTTGAGGTTAGAAAATTTCAGTTTAGAGTGTAACTCTGCATTCCATATTATTATAATTTATAGCAAAAGTAAATATAAAAACTTTTTTTTAAATTTCTAAGTGCAAGTTTACATGAAAAGATATCATTAACCTCTGCAACCTAAGAAAAAATAAATAACATAACATAACATAATGCTTACAAAATACAATACATAACAGTATAATAAAATATTAGAGATGTTATACAGTCGACATTTTCCTTCTTGCTTCCCAATACCGGTCCCATTCTGTTGTGCTTGAAAGGGCAGGGCAACGTTGTAGGTGGCTTCTGTCCATGGTCTCTTGTAGATTACATAACATGCAGTTGGGGTAGTTTTGGATTCCAATGCGATGTAGGTGCTTCCCCAAACAGTCATGTTGGACACTTAGCCGGAAGATGGCAACTGCTTTGTTTCTTGGCCAGTCAGGAACTTGAGCAATTTCCTTTTTCCAGTTTTTGTCACTTATTTTTTGTTCAATGTCCTTTTTGTGTATGTCCTTGTTTATTTTCTTTATGTATAGTTTGATAGAGTAGTATGAAGTTTCTTGTAGGTGGGTTTGCATTATTTTTGTTCCCTTCATTTCCCGCAATCTGACAGTGCCCTGGTATCCACTGTAGGACTATTTCCTTGTTGCTGTTTTCCTGTCGTTTATGGATTAAGGCTTGGCATTCTTCTACTGCTGATGAGATAAGTTTGTCTGTAGAGCTCACTGATTATATTGCTGCCTTCGAGTCGATAAAAATGACAGCCTTTTCTACTTTGTCTTTTTGAATGCATAATTGTTGGAGGGCAATACGAATTCCTTCTATTTCACCATCGTAGGCAGTAGAATGCTGTCCCAGAGGTTTGTAGAATGAGAATAGATAGCTGTGGATACCTTCTCCTGCGTGTGGATAGCCTTCTGTTTGGGAGCCATCTGTGAATATATGTTTCCATTTGTGGGGGGGGGGGGGTATCGAGTGTTCATCATTTCTAATGCTAGAGTCTTTAAAGTTTCTGGTTACATATATTTTTTTGTTATGGTTTGTAGAAGGTCGAGTTGGGATTTGACCTGTGTGGTTTCAGTGGGATTTCGTGGATATTTCAGCAATTGTGGTTTGCTATTGAGCTGCAGTGTTGCTTTGATTTCTTGTGTTCTTTGGATGAATCCTTGTTGTGTTATTAGCTGTCTACTGTGGTTAAAGTAGTTGTTCCATTATTGATCGCCTGGAATTCTTATTAACTTTTCGTGCAGTGTTAGTGCCTTTCTAGGTATTGCTTTAATTCCTGTGACATAGAGCATTGCGTTAACGGGTGAATATAAAAACATACAACTTCATCGTTGGGTGCAGGTTTCGGAGGTGAGAAAGTCCACTTACCAACTCTGCATTTAGCCCTTTCACATCAACAAAACAACACAGAAAAGCACACTGACAGCTTGGCTTTATATAAATGATAAGAAAACCGCCCAAAGTTACAGTCCAAAGAACCCAGAAAGACTACAGTACCATCTCTGTGGGAATAATTGAACTTTTATATTTTTTCACGGAGGTGAGGTCTCACTTGGAGACAGGCATGTTTAGTACAAAAAATTGTCTTTACAAAATGATATAAGCTTATTTGCTTGTCCAGTTATTAATGACTCATTTTTTTAGCTGTTTGTTCTTGTTATAACACTGATGTAGATGTAGATGTAGATATCTCGTTCTGTAAAATGGAATGCAAATTAAAGTCTGTTCAATTATGGGGACACGATACGGAAGTGAGATCTCACATACTGTGCTCTAAAATGCAGAAAATTGTAAGTTAACTTTTATTTAAAAAGTGAACTATGGGATCAAATAGACCTTATTTCAATCTAATTTATCATAGTAATTCATAATCCATAAATACCTGTTTATTTTACGCCAGAAAATGAAATGCGACATGAATCTGCCGTTTTCTGGAGAATGGCCCTACAGTGAACTCTTGATAAACCGGACTAAAGTGGGCGGGGGTCTGTCCAAGTTATGAAATGTCCGGCTTATGGCTAGAGTAAATTAGGAAATGGTATTTAAGTGGGCTAATGAAATTTCATGTTTAAGTTGCTATAACAATACGTATCAGGCAGAACATAATATTTTACAACTGGAACAAAAAAGAATAACACTTCACTTCTATACTGAAATTTCTAGTCAGATCCTGAAATACACACTGTTAAATTATTAGTAGGCCTACAATGTTATGATTGATGTGGCACTGTGAGCATATTTTTCTGAGAAGATTTAGGCCGAAATAAACTGTAAATGTTCTTCTGTGTACACATTGTTTCTGTTGCTTTTGAATAATTCCTTCTCTTGCAATTCTGAAGTGGCCTTAGATTGGCTGTAGATCTGGGTCTGGATCCCAAGAATCTGTCTGAGTTATCCAAAGTGAATTCTGAAGTGGCCGTAGAATGGCTGTAGATCTGGGTCTGGATCCCAAGAATCTGTCAGAGTTATCCGAAGTCCGGCATACTGAGGTCCGAATTATCGATAGTTCACTGTATTATTAATTTAAAATCAGTTTCAAATAACTGAATACATGAATATTCACAGTTTCTCATCCCTAGTTCTGAACGCCAGCTGAATTCGACAAGGCTACAAAGTTTTTAAATTACTGGTAGCAGATTATGTTCTTCTGAGCAACAGCGTTCGTGAAAGGTGCAGTTATAACTGTAGCCTATATTTGCAAACCTCGGTATAAAATATTTATATTTTTTATTCTCCTTGCAACAACTGCAGGTTGACAGAGACAAGAGTAGGCCTGCCAAAAATTAATGAGGCCATAAGGCATTCCAGAGGGGAGCATCTCCCCCCCCCTCCCCATGCCAATGCCCATGAGCACCTCCCTTACAAGGTACTTCATTGGATTTAAGTTGCACCACATTTGTTACTATTTTACATCAACTGTTAGTTCTTTCTGTTTCCATTTGGTAACCTTGTCATCTGAAACCTAAGGACTTTAGGCAGGAGAACTCACCAAACAATTCAAAATAATTTATTTGAGATTCAGTGAAGTCTAGTTTGAAAGCTGTAAAGTAAAGAAGGCCTTGGGGATGGTTTCCATGATTATGCACTATGTTTATTCAGAGTTCAAAATCAGCAATTTTTAGCTTCTTGTGTTCTTTATTAACCATAGACACCATATAGTAATTTCGTTTTTGTGGAAGGTGTCCAAAACATTGGGAAAGTAAGAATGAAGATGTCACTTTTATAACCTCTGAACAGTAAATTGCTGTTGGAAGGCAATAATTATGACTTTGGCAGTGAGTTGCACAGGGGGCACATAATCAGAAACAAGGCTGGGATTGTAAACTTGATGGCGATCAACACTAATATGACTGTTCTTAACCTCTTAACCTCTTAACCTAACTGCCACCAAACTAGCTCTGCATCTTACTAACACTAATATCACTAATCCTAATCTAACTGCCACTTACCTAGAATCATAAGTTGGTACGTTGTACAGGGGCAAAAGTGTGCAGAGTGCGTAATGGAAACTACATCCAAGATCTTTCCAAGGCCTTACTGATTGTGGCGATACTGGCTTGTGTCTGCATGCATTTAATGATAAAGCCATTGTAACATCAAGTTTCTCTCGTGCTGTCAGTCTCTATCTCCACCTCCAGCTCTGAAGTATCTCTGATGTCAATGTTTGCCAACTTGTCTAATAAGGTTGTAAGATGAAATTAATTCTATAAAATGGGTCAGTACAGGATGGATGGATGGATGATTGAAATACTCTTCTTGTCTTTTTTATTTTATTTTTTTATTTATTTATTATTATTTATTTTCTTGCACTGCAAGTGGGTCAACAACCCGGTGGCAGTGGTGCAATAAATATCAACCATACATATATACAAAAATGACACGCACATTAAATATCACATTAAATACATATAACATGAGAATGTTATAGGAGAAAAATTCCTCCGACACTGGGACTCGAACCCAGGACCTTTGGCTATTCGCGCCAATGCTCTACCAACTGAGCTAAGCCGGAGTTCAATTCACAGCGCCGTAAGGAACCTCTCTCCTATGACTGATTGCCCTAATGGTCCACCTCACAGACAGACAAGTTATGTCATATGCAGTACTGTGAGGCACACTAATTAGTGATTTTTGTGACCGGGCTCCCACTGTTATTGTACAGTTGACATTCAAGATAGATATATAAGCTTTCATGAACCACAGATTATTGTCTCTGTTGGACACTACATGAGAATGTTATAGGTGCTGTGAATTGAAATCCGGCTTAGCTCAGTTGGTAGAGCATTGGCACAAATACCCAAAGGTCCTGGGTTCGAGTCCCAGTGTCGGAGGAATTTTTCTCCTATAACATTCTCATGTAGTGTCCAACAGAGACAATAATCTGTGGTTCATGAAAGCTTATATATCTAAATACATATAAGTTACATTACACATTAAATAAATACCAGCCATACATATATATACAAAAATGACACACTACACATACACTTACACATTAAATATCGCAACAGCTATCCACATACCTGATAATTAAAAAAATATATATATATTTCCATTTAAAACTATAACATATAAAAATTGCATACTGAGAATATTATAGAAAAAAAAATTATACATTATCATATACCCTATTTTTCCAAGAGAGGCTCACAAATTCTTAAAACATACAAACTGTCAGTACGCTATTCAATGCCACGTTCCAGTTTCTCTAGTTTATTGTTATTGTTACTTATTTATTTATTTATTTATTTATTTATACTTGCAAAGTTATGGCCATAAGGCCTTATCTTCCACTTCACCAGTAAAACTACATAGGCCTATATTCAGTTATTCCACGGAAAGTGAGCCTAAAGTGTCCAAACCGTAACAACCTTATAACATTAATTTAAAATAGCCTATATGTCATCACTGAAAAATTATGAAATTAATTTTCAGTACTAGACTACTGAAGAACTAATTCTCAACTTTAATTTCATAATATTTCAGTGATGACATATATTTAAAATTAATATTAAAAGGTTGTTACGGTCTGTACACTTCAGGCTCACTTTCCGTGGAATGGCTGTATTACAAATAACACAAAATTTGATAAAATTCTAGAAATGTAAAACTAAACTTGATACAGACAATGAAAGTTACGATGATTTAATTACAAATTTTATAAACTAAAATAAAATTAAAATTGGCTGGCATCCGTCTGCCTAGAAAATCCTCAGTGGATCACCAGGGATCGCATGCAATCTGATGGACCTACCTACTTTGTCCTTAAAATTTTCATTTCACAGGTGTTCCCCTTTTTGTTTAGTTCTTTCGGTATCCACTCTTGTTTCTGTTGCATATAAGAGTTATTATTTTATGAAATCCTTATTTCACTTTTGACTGTTAGGTATTTGTTATGACACAAAGTGACATCTTTCATGCATCCTAAAATCTGTGCTGCTTTGTTTGCTAGAATCTTTATTTCTTGGTAACTCTAAACTTTAAAAAATCTCCATGATGCTACATCCCTTTGAGGAACAAGGCCTGCCATGGGACCGCAGCATCATCTGTCATAGGCAGAGGTCAGGATTGGGAGCATGCTGACTCCCAAGGCCTTTATTGATGGCTTTCAGAACCGGAGTCACTACTTCTTTATCAAGTATCTCCGCAGTATGTGTCACTAGGCTATGTGCACTCCTTTCCAGACCTACTATCTACCTCAGAAAAACCAAAGCTGGTACCAGGGATTGAACCCAGATTTGCAGGATCTGTAGTTAGCAATGCTAACCACTAGACTATGCAGGCAGTCATTTCTTGGTAAAGCAACATACAAACTGAGGAATGTAAATGTCTACTTTTCCTCTCCTTTGCTAGTACTGTCCACAAATCATTTGTTGATAAAAAATTATAGCCAATATGGCTGAGAACTCTCCTTCAGACACAATAGAAATGTATTTATGTAGGCCTATATGGTTATTTAACTAAAGCTTGAAAAATGAGGAAAATTACCATCCGGCATGAGTAGCCTACATAATCTGGATAGAGGATAATTAGCTAAAAAATTCTGGACTCTACATCCTAATGTCAAATATATTGCCCCCCTCTCTGTGGAAAAGAATAGATCGTGTTAACATGTATATACAGCGGCATACCAACAATTATTGGGGCCTGGGGCATTAATGAATAAGGGGACCTACCAAATATTCACATTTTATACCATTTATACCATTCACACACTCTACACAAATATACGATAGTAGGTTATTTTGCACATTCATTATATTCTGTGGACACTGAAATGACACTGACACTTAATAATGGATTACTTTTTTCATTTGAAATTCACATAGGCATCTTTACATTTTACCATAAGTTTGCTAGAATACCATACCATTACTGACTTGTGACTGGAGAAAATTCATGTTAGTATGCAATTCCTTCAACCATAGTATTGAAAAGGTATTTCTTCTATATAGTTGTGATTTCAAAATATTATTTTATGTACAAAACAAAGAAACTGCTAGCAACAAAGATAATTTTGTTATTACCAGTACATCATCAAAATTGACCCTTTTACAACAGATTTCTCAATTGGTATTAGTGCTAAGCTTGACAAACGAGATTGCCCTCTCTTCTCTTTCTTGTCGAGCTTATACAATATTATTCCATTGAGCCCACAGTGCTTCCTTCCTATATGGTTGTTTTTAACCTTTTTTTACTTCCTCTGCCCATACCATAGGTAGAGGAATTATTGTTTTCGACCCCCAATTCGAAGTTGAGTTTTAACATAAATACACGTTTGGATGTACTCTGAATCCAAAAATACTATTTTCAGAAACGATTGTCTGTGAACTGCCTCTCTCCATAGCAGAAAATTGTATGAAAACAACATTTTGTATTTCAGTTAGGTACCTTCTGAAGATGTGACACATAGATTGGGAACAACACTCTCTTATTTTTAAGGGGACTTGAAATGGAGAAATTTTTGTTTTTTGCAATTTTCTCAAAAATGGCTCTAACAATTTTTAAAAAAATCTGCACATGGGTAGCTTATATTAAGAGCTGGAACTATTATGAAACATTTTTTTGAGAAAGATTTTCTGTATTGTAGTTATAAGCCACCCACTCTGAATTCGCACTCTTTGTAACGGAAAATCATTCCAAAACAAAATGTTATATTTGGGTTAGGTATGTTCTGGGGATGTGACACGAAGATTGGGGAAGACTTTCTCTTATTTTTAAGGGGACTCGACATTAAGAAAATTTCGTTTGTTGCTATTTTCTCGAAAACTGCTCATATGATTTTGTTTAAATTTTACACATGGGATGCTTATATTAAGAACTAAAAGTTCTATTTGAAACATTTTTTCGAAAAAAATTCTCTAAAGGGTAGTTGTAAGCCACCCCTCTGAATACGTTTTCTCTGCAATATGGCCTCTTGTTCTGTATCAGAATGTAAAGTGAGAAAAATGGATTGTCCATACTTAAAGTAAAGAAAGTTATGAGAGTGCATTAATCAGATTTTGTTTAGGTTATGTATCCTTTGGGGATGCAATGTGATGTGGTAACAACATTCTCTTCATTTTTACAACCAATTTACATGATGGGAATGTCATACACAATAATTATATTAAATACAAAGACGCTAACTTTTATTTGGGCAGAGGAAGTTATGTGAATTTCACATCAAATTTTTTTTATTTAATTCACTCTTTAACAAATGTACAATGTTGTTTAATAGACAACTATTTATTCACTCAAACCAAGACTGGTCTGGTAAATATAATTATATAAAATTTGGGAGACTATGTTCAAAGCGGGGCCTGAGGAAGACTTGCCCCTTCCACCTTCCTTGGTACGTCAGTGCATATATACCTTGTAAGTTATTTGATACTGGGCACATTAATTTGAGTTGATAGAGAATGACCTTCAGGATGTTATGTAGGCACTGACAGTTAGTATTTGTTGTGATGGC
Organism: Ectobius pallidus; assembly: GCA_964059195.1. Lineage (NCBI taxonomy): Eukaryota > Metazoa > Arthropoda > Insecta > Blattodea > Ectobiidae > Ectobius > Ectobius pallidus. Next base: position 89,752,272 of record CAXKWD010000008.1, read on the forward strand.
CTGCAGCATGATTCATATCAGTTTGAGAAGCATTCATCCACCCGTTGTTTTTATGTTTCAACTCAACATTGTGGAAAACAGTTGGGGCACCAACATGGGAGGAAAGAAAAATAACCGGAGAAAATTAAGTGTTTCTAATGACAGTCACACAACACAAAGGTATTCTATTATGATTTTGATGATGATGAGTGTTCTGCCCAAAGGCAGGTGAAGACCTGAAAAGAAGACATGGGATGATGACCATGACTTGTCCAAGAAGGCTCTTCCAGGTAAGGGTGATACCATGGAGATTTGTCATTGCCTCTTGTGGGTTGGGGATGAAGGGACAATACGACACCCAGTCTAGAACCCAGGAAGGAAATTTTCCCTTCTGAAAAATTCCTGACCCAGCCAGGAATTGAACCCGGGCCGCCAGGATGGAAGGCATCCAACTCCCCAATGGGAATGACTCTAATTTAAAGAAATTCTTTCAATTTTATAATGATTTGAACTTTTGCAACTCTTAGTTAACTGCCAAAATAAAATAAAATAAGATAAAATAAAATAAAATATGAACTATATGTAGTAGGCCTACAGTACTGCTTGTTGTATTTCTTCTATCTATAAATTCATCATAAGCATAATCTACACCCAACATATGTAGGGTTATACTTAGAACAGCAATATGTAGAATTAAGTATGCAGTAGTGTTTAAGTGTTGTAGGAATTTGTTGAATGCAATAATGTCTCCAGTCTTTTCATAGCGGAAAAAGATATTTTGGTGAATGCTGCAGAAACAGGCATTGACTTGTAAATTTGACGTATCAATTTAAAGAATTCCGTACAATTTCAAATGATCACGATTGTAAGTCCATTGAAACAACGGGAGATCATGTTATATATATGTTAGCAATAGTCTCATTTTCATTTTGCACGAATTAACAAGAAACACGCATTTTAGTAATAATAATTAATAATTACAATAAAACATGACAGATTATTGGGTAGGCTTGAGCCCCAGAGGTCCATATAAGTTGGCGTCACTGCCTGTATTACCGGAAGAATCATGATGATTAGGCAGCAGGTCATAAAAGGAGGATCATTCCAATGTGTGCAGCACAGGTTTCTTAAAACTAGAAACCTGAAAATGTTGGAATAGTATGAAAATAGGCTAATACACCTAACTGGTCATAAAAAAAGGGACAGAGTATACTACAGTAGATAATTCTGGTGTGAGAACGATATTCATTGAATTGATTGAGCAGAATGCAAGACTCATTTCTACAACTAAAACCAGGGATTTTTATGAAAAAGTGACCAATATTCAGTATGATGCTGGTAAACTAATATAACTGTTCCTAACCTAACCTGTCACTGGCACTGCGTCTCTGACTGGAATGTAGCTTCCACTACTTACCTTACTGCAGCAGCTTTGGTTCCCTTCCACAACTTTAACAAAACTTTGTTATACTGTACTAAGAAGTCTGATGCCTTTGTTTTTAATATTTTTCTAAGGTAACTCTACTACTAACACTGATTTTATTCATCATTCTGTATTTATCACTGTATTATCCCTTAATTATAAAATAACACACTGGCATTTCATTTATAATCCATAGACTACTCTGCCATTTGCTAAGTTTTTTATAATTTTTTTAAATCTTGTTTATTCAGCTTTATTTATAGGCTACTCCTTTGAGCATTAAGGCCATATTAGGAGTTCAGGTTCTGATTGTATACCAGTAGGCCATGGAACTATTGACGCTCAAGTTTTTTTTGTAAATTTCAACTGATATTAATTTCAATGTATATGATACAGGGTGAAATAGCGAGGATGATCTAAATATCCAATTTGGCATTTGCCTTTACAACTGGGGGGGAAAAAAAAAATGTCATATTGGCTGGCAATGGGATTTGAACCTGGGACCTCCCGAATGTGAATCCAAGACTTTATCATCTTCCAGCTTGTGAACACTATCCAGACTATGGTATGAAGTTAAGAGGTATATCCAACTCTCTACTGATGCGATGGTGACTGCGTTCAATTGCTTCCTTGCTTGCTTGCAATCTTCCTTGATGTGGATAGTCTGCCAGTGCATTCGTTGATGTAGGTACTTCCTGTATGCTTGGATTTATTCAACAGTATCCAAATATTCACCCTTGTTGGACCTGGTTTTTGTAATTGAGTTAAAGCTACTCTGACTTCCTCATAACTCATTTCCCTTAATCAAGCACGAACAATGACTACTCTTTCCTCAGCACTGAATGTGTTGACATCGTGTAAGTAAAATTTAGACATTTCAATTCTTATTATTTTAGTAAAATGGATTGGGACTTTATAAACACTCTGTATAATTTTGATAGCCCTCTCTAGCGCTATGAGGAGTTACATAATGAAGCATGGTATAATAATATGTAATCGTAGGCTTCTGTGGTCGTAATATTGGCAGACATCTTAAATCTGATGTGTTCAGATACCTGGAAAAAAGTTTTAATGAAATGTGGTTGACCCACAGTAGGGTCCAATATGCACCCCTATTTGGAATGCCCTTTTAAATTACTCAGTACCTTATTGAAATGTTAGATTCATGTACTAAGAGCAATGAACCCCTAGTTCAAGTTTGTTTTTAGTTACACACTGCCTTATTGGGAAGTTAGGTCTATGTAACAAGAGTAATGAACTATTTTCAGTACGTTTTAATTAGTGGTTTACTTTCAGCCTTACAGAAAGGTTAAGTCCATGTACTTAAGACTTAAGAATAGTATTCTGTATGCACTTTTTAGATAATGACCCCCTGGACGGTTGATGCAATACCATATGTATGAATTTCACTAGACCTGGTCTGCTTTCTCCAGTCGATCTGTATTCCTTATTACATAAGTAAATGCCTTGTTTCTGTATAGAAATTTAATACTATTTCTATTATGAACATTTTTTCTGTTAGGATTACCATTCTTTCCAGTTGTTGATCTACTGTATGTTCCATACAAACATAATAACTTATATCTCGACTTCAGTATGAGTAGTATCTTGTTTTGCTGGCAGGAGGCAACTTATCTGCTGCACTACAGTAGGTCCTACTCAAAATACTAGTCAGAGCAATTCTTTTTTGTCTACTCGTGACTCGGTATGGCACGATGGCTAGTTGGGAGAGAAGTCTACAATTCCACTCTACATGAATTTCAGCAGTTGTTCATATGCATTAAGAGACTATTTACAAAGATATTTATGATCACCAACTACTGTATTGTTCTGCAATATCTTTGTATCTCTGTCAACAATATTTACATATTATGGTACAGACACCCAGTGTTTCTTTTGAAAGCTCCTGGGCAACCCTCTTTTGTAATAATAATGCACTACTATTACAAAGTTCAAAATTGTGAATGTGACCCGATCAGTCATAAATTCAGCTCTGACACATTAACATTCAGAGTTTGATCAGCTTCCTGCTATTTCAGACTGGACTCTAGGAAAAGAAAATTGTGTGGATCTGTTTCATTGGGAAAGAAATTTTATGATGGTAAGTTCTATAGAGTAATGGTCATGCCAATTTTACTGTATGGATCGGAAACATGGACTTGAACTACAGAGCAGAAAAAGAGAATAAACACAGCTGAGATGAAACTTTTATGACCCGTTGCAAGATACAGTTTGTTAGACCATAGTCGTAATGTGGAAATCAGAGAGGAGCTAATTAGCCTAGAAATAATAGAAAAATATATACAAGGTTGGCATGAACATGTGCTAAGAATGGAGTCAACCCATTTACCGTACCTCAGATGTTATAGGCCTATAACTATAAACTACAAGGAAGACAAAGTGTTGGCCAACGAAGAAGACACTGTTGTGATTAGTTCAATTGACATTATGTAGAAATGGAACCGTATTGTTATTGACTAGCAGGTGCCCGCGGCTTCGTCCACGATAATTAATTGAAAAATTAAAAATTAAGAGTATAATGATTATTAAAGCATTATATTTATTAACACTTGCACGTGAATCATTCATAAACTAAACGATTAATAATTAATGAAACAGCTAAAATTCCAGCTTTAGAGTACATTCCTTGATTAGAAAGTGCCGCTTGGGAAAATGATCTCAAATTCGATTATGCAGTTCCAAAGCTAACTGTGAACACATAATACGTATTGTTTCTGAACTGTTTGTTGACAGATGAATATGATGTGAATTTTATTTGATAAATTCAGTGTAATTTTCAGAAATTATATAATTTTTCAAGGGAAGTTGTGGTTTGTTTGGATTTTTATTTCCGCGATACTTCCATGGTTAAACTTTCAATAGCCTATATTATAGCTTTGCCCACCATTATTAATTGACTCCAGGATTTTTTAGAAATTTACACTGGCAGTTTATTAAAAATGTCTGTGGTTCAGAGCTATGAAATTTGTAAGTAAAAATAAAATTAGAATATTTGTTCATTGTGTTCATTTCACTTAGGCCTTATATAATAAAGAAACGGTTTTCCTAATTTTGTACTCTTCGTGAAAGTTTAGACTGGGAGAGACGAACATCGCCGAGTATACCCTATGTCTCAAGAAGTGAGCGATTGAGTGAGCACGCTATTTAGGGCCGTTGAATTGTATAAGAGTAGTCCGTCGCCGTGGGTGAGTCGGTAGAGCGCCTGCCTTCCACTCCGGCGGCCCGGGTTCGATTGCCGGCCGGGTCGGGGATTTTTCAGTAGTGAAAAATCCCTTTCCCGGGTTCAGGACTGGGTGTTTGTCAGTAGGTTAAGTCTTAGGTTAAGATAATGCACATAGTGCGCGATTCCTTAATTATTAATTGTATAAGAGTAGATGATGATGAAGGTAGGATTACCATACATGCTATTTTTCCTGGAAATGTCCTCTTTTAGCATTAAAGAAAAGCATCCAGATTGATTTTTTTTAAAATTAGGAAATGTTCTCTTTTCTTTAATTAATGCAATATTGATTTCTCTGAGCGGTTATTTTGAACTCAAGTCCATGTTAATGTAATAGAATAATCACATCCATAACCATTACCTCACTATTCTGCAAGATCTTTTTTTCACATCTGAATCACACATAACATTTCTATGTTCTGAAGTATACCTATGTTGTGGCATTATAGCAATATAAAAAACTTAAAACAGGTCTTGTAATACTGCGTTTTACGAATTGTAACGTTTGCAAACCACAGCCGGCTCTCACAATGCGACTTGACCCCATTAAACTGAAGATCAGATTACCGCTTATCGGCACACGCTCCAGCGGCACATTGCAAAAATGTCTCAGTACATACTTAGGTATTGTGATGAAGTTAGGATATTTAATTAATTAGAAACCATTCATAGAAGGATGTTTATCATTTAGACAATTATCCCCCTACATAGTAGTGTTTGGATAATAGACTCAAAATCTGATGAATAATTTCAAGTATTCATGGCTTCGCTCCATATTACCGTGCCCAGTATGCATTGGAGGGGAGTGTGGTTCTCCCTTCAAGATTCCTTGCTCAGATTTCCACAGGTTTCTGGCCTTTCAACCTACCTACATCTTTAATCATTTTTAGGTATATTTCGAAGAAAAATCTACCTATTGCAAACGATACCATGTCATGACCTTCGAAAAATTCTTTCATATCTTCACGTTTCATACCTCCCTAAGAACGAAACTACCGCCAAAATGTTTTTTTATATAACTTATATATTAAAAAACATTTTGAACATATACCCTTATATATTTACACGCTAGCGGCCGTAATTTTGAAGATAATTGATCGCAATTTTGTTATATTATTAGTAGGCCCAATAGTTCGGATAAGTTCGTTAAAGAGCAAAATTGGCCCAAGGGGGGGTCGGGGGTTCAAATTTTGAAAAGTTTATATCTCGGCCCCTATGAAGTATAGAGGGGAAACTTTGTTTGAATAAATTAGAGTACTCCCTATGGAGTTTACAGTGACACCAACGTTTCGGGGGTTTTGGGGGTACAAGTGAGGGTAGGGGGATTGAAATTCGAAAATTTTGAAACCACGTCTTGTTGGATATCATTGAAAAGCTCTTGATGAGTACTCTACAAATCAATAACTAGTTTCTCGATAGCTCACATATAAGGCGATATTTGAATGTTTGAAAAACAATAACACTTAAAAACACACCTCAAATTCGAAGTTCAGTTTTTGACCAAAATAAACGTTTTGAGATCCCCTGATTCCAAAAATATTATCTTGATAAACATGTCTGTCTGTGTCTATGTGTCTGTGAACAGCCGACCTCCAGAACGGAAAATGGTATAATAATAAAATTTTGTGTTTGGGTTAGGTACCTTTTGAGGATGTCACACGAAGATTCGTGATGACTTTCTCTTATTTTAAGAGGACTTTACATTAAGAAAATTTCGTTTTCGCAATTTTCTCGAAAACGGCTCTAATGATATCTATTTTATATATTTTTCCGAGAAGATCTAGAGCGGGGAAGCTCGTTTTCCCTAAGTTCACTTTTTTATAAATAAAAGATACATTTCCTCAGCTTCTACTTAACCTACAAACTTGAGATTTTCAGTATTTGTTTATTCAGATGTCTTATATACACTCAAAAAAAAGAGAAACTTTTTTGAATTGGTTAATTTATGAAATGTTTACAGGTCATATGGTAAAATTATAAGTAAATAAGTATATTTATGAAAAAATCCTTTCTCCAGTGCTGGCACAGGTTAAGTATTGTTCGTGCCATTTTAAGAAGACCTCGTCCCAAACCATCGTCTATCTACAAAAGCATATAATAGCATTGTTCCCTAATCTGAAAATCTGCACCGACACCGACAAAGTACAGGTGCTCTTGTAATCTCGTGGGTTTCCCCAGTGTTGCCGCTGCCATTCTCCCCTGCCCAAGTGAATAAACATGGCAACATTGTACTGGACTGCAGACAAGTAAGAGTACGCCTAATTACCTTTCTATTCACTGATTGACAGGTCGAAGAAGATTAGGATGGCAGCAGGTAGAGGCATTCTTGGAAAAAAGTGTTTAGGAGGTGGCGCCCACAATATCTAGAAACCGAAAAATTTCAAGTAGGCCTACCTAGCTTTAGTAGTTTTTGAGAAAAGATACATTGTATTTAACGTTGTATAGATAGGCTACTTCGTTTTTCCTGTTAATATGAAATTTTTACTATGTGATAATTATAGCACCCGAAGTCTATTAACTCCTTTACTGCTACTGACATATAAATTCGCAGGGTGGCGCAGGGAAACGGGAAATTTTGAAAGTTATGTTATCAACACTGTAGTGCCGGCAGGTTTCCGGAACCAATGCATAATTGTTGTGAACGAGTTGCCATTTAGTAATCATGAAACATTATAATTGTAAATAATGACAGTTCAATATAATACGATGAAGAAGGTGACATTCCATGGCCTGCGAGATCATCAGATCTTAGTGTTTGTGACTTCTTCCTGTGGGGACATCTCAAAAGTAAAGTGTACCACTCACGTCCTGCAACTATCCATGAACTGAAACGTTGAAGACGCAACCACTGCCATTCCCAGAGACATGCTAGAGAGAGTTTCCGTAACAGGTTATTACAATGTGAACTCGAAAATGGAGCAAATCTTTCCGATGCCATCTTTAAGAAGTAAAGTGACAGTATGTGACAGTTTGTAATAAAAACATAAATGGCATACTGTAAACATGTGCTTTCGTCAATACAAATAATTTTGCCTGTGTTTAATTGTGCAAATTACGTTACTTCATAATTTCCCGTTTCCCTGCGCCACCCTGTATAAAACAAAGATATAAGATTAGCAGTTATAGACTCATGTAAAATGTGAGGAAATTTATTCTCGTGTGGGAGGAAGGTGGTTCACAGACATTTTCCTCATCCATCTCGAACCCAGAGCCCATTGATGGTTTTTACTGGCTGACTGCTTATGTTAATATAAAAATTAAGTTCTGAAAGTTTTTTAGAGTCTAAGTCAGGCTTGGCAAGCAATGCACTGAGAGTGCGAAGTTCTCTACCCCTACACTCGCCCCATTCCATTCCTTCCACCTGAGAGGTAGGCAGACTCGTGACGCATGCCTCAGTGGCGGTACCTCAGATATTGGAGGAGATATCTTTTAAGTAATGAAATGAATATTTCTTGAACTGCTGAAGAGTTGGCAAGGAAGGCACAAAGAGATGTAATGGATACCATGAGGAAAGACGCAATGGCAACGTTGAAGCACAGTTCTAATACTCTAGCCAAGCCTTCAGCTCAGAGAAGCAGGACTATACAATTAACATTATTTACTAACTAGTTCTACTTATTTTCCTTATGTTACTAGTGGCATTTAAGTGGTTTCTACACCGTAATTCTCAAAATAAACGTCACAATTTAGCTGAATAGTGTAGTGAAATTATTTAAACGTGCATTATTACATATTGGCGTATTCTTAATGGCACTGTGTTAATTTAGACAGTTGGCATCTTTTTAGTCTCTTTGCAGATATTATATTTTTAATATCCGACTGCAAACTCGATGAACTTAAACATAGAACACATCGTAGATATTCATAAGAAATGTGACTGCCCAGCAAGCTCTTGTTCAAGGTCAATAGGCTGAAAAGTTGTTCAAATTGATAAGTAGTACCAAACATGGCCAGTAATTTACTTGCAAAAAGGCGCAGCTTGGGAAATGTTTTCGGCAGTGAAGTGTATAAATCCAAACCAAGTTTTCCTGAACTGCGCAATGGTGTGCTGCTTTGAAGGTTAATTGATTCCAATTGCAGTTCGTCATGGCCCACCAAAGGATCATAATGTAAATGGATTTTCGAAAAGCCTGCAGTCATTGTCGAACGCTTGCACGACTACAAATTTATCTGAGAAAGCTCCTGATAACTCCTGTAAAAGTGCCACATATTATTCTTTCATATCAAGCAATTCATATTTCATAGCCGATTTTAAGGATGGGAAATTGTGCAATTTATTCTCTTCTATTTGGCTCTGCCACATATTTAATTTCTGATTGATTGCTTTCACACAGTCTGTTAAAACTTAAATGTACAATCTCGCTGTGTTTAACTTCATTTACGTGAACCGTTAAATCGCTTAATGAACGCTAAATCACAAACAAAAATATAATCTTTAAGTTCTGGAACTGCAATCCCTTTGGTTTCTAGGAAAGTCCTATGTATTTCCGTAGATCATTCTTTGCAACATTTTGCCTCTGGTTAGCCATCTTACCTGGCAGAAATATGGCAAATCCAAGTATTCGGAGTCTGAGAGTATCAGAATTTCCTGAAATTGTCTATGCCGCAGAGCATGCGCTCTGATTAGATCCACAATCTTAACACAAATATTCATTACGTTATTCAAAGTAGCTGATTTTGCACACAGTGCTTCCCTGTGAATACTATAATGCAGTGAATGGCTACAAAGCTATTAGAGGGAAATCCATTTTTACAAAGGAATTTTCGCAGTCTCACTCTTAGACCCATTTCTGTTCCCACCATTGCTGGGAGCCCCATCTATAGCTACGCAAACCAACTAGTCCCATTCAAGCTTAAACTTTCACGCTATCATCACTGCCTCAAAAAATCTTCACCGCGTGCGTGATCTTTCATTGAATAAATTTCCAGCAGTTCCTCGATCACAGCTAATTCTTTAACACAGCAAGTTGAGCAGTATCTTTATTTTCAGTAGTTTTGTCCATGGCACCGGTCATGGAAACCACCATTAACGGCCGTGAGAATCGGCATGCTGACCACATGCCCCCAATCCTGCCATCTGCCTATAGGTATATGACGCAGCGGTCGGGTGGTAGGCCTTGTCCCTTCGAGGATGTCGCGCCACGGAGTTTTAGTTTTTTTTTTTTTTTTGTCCATGGCAAGGGAAAATGAGCAATGTATATCAACCGTTTCTCCAAACTTTTGCCCAGATCAACAATTCTGTTGGTAATAGAACCTCGCCTTAGGTTCCAACATGAGCCGAATTGAAATGCCTCCTGATGGTAAAGCTTGTAATGTAGTCAATAATAGTAGGACATATCAAACCCTGTGCTTTATCATCTTCAAGAAAAGAAAGAAAGAAAAAAAACTTGTTCTCCCAGTCCCGATTAAATACTCTTCGTTCATTCATGTTGCACACAAGCCAGCACTGAACAGGATTACTGCCACGCGACTAGTCACTGAGTCAACCGGTTTAGTTGTCATTACCTCGCTGCTGAAATAGAGTAGTGGGGATGAGAGGGAGGGTAACTTCGCGCCTTCAGTGCCTTCGTTCCCGACCCTGGTCTAAATTAAGCACCAGAATTGTGAACAAAAGACACGCTGAGTAGAATAAACTTTAATTGTCAATTCACTCGCGCCTGAGAACCTCATCTAGGCTACACGCAGTACACGTGTGTCGGAGAAGTTGTCGGGAAATGGCGATCCAGGCGCTATCGTTAAGAAATTTTCCTTCGTAGCTAAATTTTAGGTAGATTTCGAAGAAAAATCTACCTATTGCAATCGATACCATGTCATGACTTTCGAAAAATTATTTCATATCTTTACGTTTCATGCCTCCCTAAATACGAAACCGCCACCCGTTAATTTTTTTTATTTTTATATTTATATATATACCCTAGCGGTCGTAATTTTGAAGATATTTGAACCATATTTTATTATGTTATTTCTAGGCCCAATAGATCGGACAAGTTCATTAATGAGCAAAATTGGTCCAAGGGGAGGGTCGGGGGAGGGGTTTGAAATTTAGAAAAATTTATATATCGGTCCCTATGAAGTTTAGAGGGGAACTTTGTTTGAATAAATTAGAGTACTCCCTATGGAATTCACAGTGACACCAACGATTCGGGGGTTTGGGGGTACGAGTGTGGGTGGTTGGTGGGGGATGGAAATTCGAAATTTTTGAAACCACGTCTTATGGGGTATCGTTGAATAGCTCTTGATGAGTACTCTACAAATTAATTACTGGTTTCTCGATAATTCTCATATAAGGCGAGATTTAGCTCTTCGAACTCTACCTCAGCCTGTAGGCCTGCCTAAGGGGAATTTTTAGAATTTGGAACAATTGTTTGGTTCGACCATACTTACTTACTTACTTACTTAGGCCTACTCATTGACAATAGACAATTCCTGAGCAAGCCAAAGGAATATTATCCACTTATGGAATCCGGAGGTTCATTACCGCGCTTACCTGACCCCGCCATTCAACCTTATTCTTTGCCAACTCCGTCCGACCATCCCTCGTAAATCCTACTTCTTTTAAATCTATCCTATTATTGTCCTCCCACCTACATCTAGGTCTTCCAAGTGGTCTCTTCCATTTGGCCCCCAGTCTATTTTTTTAAATATGTCTTTCCTCCCCGATGCGCGCAACATGTCCAGCCCATTTCATCCGCCGTGATTTAATTACCCTTACTACATCCGGTGAGGAGTTCAGGTTATGAAGCTCGTCGTTATGCACTTTTCTCCAGTCCCCATTTTCGTCTCTCTTAGGCCGAAATATTTTCCTAAACGCCCTGTTTTCGAACTCTCTCAGATTATGTTCTTCCCGAAGAATAAGAGACCAGGTCTTTCATCCATATAATACAACCGGCATGGTAATTGTCTTCATAGGCGTAACCAGGCCAACCATATGGGGGGGTTATAACATCCGGGGGATCCTCCCCCGGAAAATTTTAAAAATTAAAATGCTCGATAGCGAGTTTTAAGCTTCCCACGCTTTATACTCGTATTAAGTAATTTATAAGCAGACTTAAAAAAGCTGTACAATTTTCCTTTTTTTTAATCAATGGGGGGGGGGTTTCAAACCCCCAAACCCCCCCCCCCCATCGTTACGCCTCTGATTGTCTTATACACTTTTATTTTTAGATTTCTGGAGAGAAGACGAGAAGATAGCGTTTCTGAACTGTATAAGAACAAGCATTTCCTGATTTGAGTCTACACTTGACTTCTGCCTTAATATTATTTGTATCTGTAATTATTTGTAATTTGAATTTCTCCAATCGTTCGAACGATTTGGCTATTCTAATATTTTGTAGCGCATTATTTTGACCATACCATAATACGCTTATTACATGTGACGTAAGGTATAATAATGATATCCATTATAATACAGATTTTCATTATAACACACGTGTGGTATCAATTATTATGGAACTCGGCAATATCTTGAAAACCCTTGAGAGCAGAAAATGAAGCTTGTATAATAAACAACCTATGTTAAAAATATAATAAATTTTTTTCGCGTTAATGTTAATGTTATACTAAATTGAGTTTATTTCGCGTATTTCTAATGTGGGTTGTTTGACGTCAAACCTCGAGAGAAGCTCCGCGGCCTGCAGGCCTTGAAGCCTGCCATCTATCGGAAAAGAGACCTATTAGGCCTAACAGCTGTTGTCCGAGAGTTGTTTGTTTAATCAATTAAGAGGTATTCTAAAAGCCCAAAACTTAAACATTTTAAAAAAATTAATTAAATTTAATATATAATATAATACAACCCCAAAGAGCAAAGCTCATGCGAGGGGTGACATACATAAACTGGTTCAAAGGAAACAATTATAATACATACTACAATTATCTTAAGGTTATAACAAATTCACTAGTGACAAACATACCAGAAAAAACTTGAAATATACTAATCAATTTTGAAATAAGTTATATGAAAACATACCCGTCTTAATAAATACCCTTCTAGGCTCGTTGAATAATGTACTATTACAGTAAAGTTTCCAAATAATTATAAAAATTTGCCGATATTAGAAATATATATATATATTTATTTATTTAATTATTTAGGGTATAGGCCTGAATGACTCGTGTTTGTGATAGTTTATATCTACTCGTAGATTATTCTATCATGTGTTCATTACATTGAAAGCAATGTTATATGACAGTGGACGCTAGAGGCAACTGCAGTCAGCGTGGAATTATTGATAGGAAAATCCTCAGAGGCAAGGATTGTAAATGGGAAGAGATGTATGGAATAAGGGAGCATCCTGGGTTCATTACTAATTTATTTTGTGACAGTAGGGAAAAGCAGAAACATGTTTTCAAGTATTCATCAGACTGAGAATGGACGTTGCATTCCCAAGAGTTTGGATCCTAGCACTGCTTTTTAAGAAGGCTCTTGAGCCCGTCTGGTGAAGATGAGTTCAAATTTCCTGACCTTATTGTGAAATGAGAGATATAGCTAAAACGCAACAAGTAAAAAACCTGATGTGAACACATAACTTCCTCTGCCTACCTGTAAATAAAAGTTTTGCCTCTTAGTAGAACATACAGTATTATGTTTGACATTCTCTTCATATAAATTGATTGTAAAATTGAAGAGAATGTCGATAACACATCGCATCCCCGAAGGATATACAAGATTTTTTTAGGGAAAAAAGTTTCAAATAAAAGTTTTAGATCTCGGTATAAGTGTTAGGATGTAGCGGTAGAAACTCTTCTCCTTTCGGATAGTTTGTCTCTACTTTTACATACCAATCTGTGAGAACTTCCATAGTCTACTTAGCTTTTTCTAGATGTTGTAGTCCAGATGAGATAACAAGCTCTTGAAGATGTAGATTAGTTGACTCACACATGTTAAGTACGTGGGTTTATTTCTTTGGAAATAACTAAAAGACGTAGGCTACAGATGTAGAGAAGACTTTTATTCGAAAATGTCTCTAAAGTTGGTGAGATTTTTTGTTACTCAAGAACTCCATTTTTTCACGAGATGTGTATTAGCTATCACCCTCTTGAAAGGCTCTTCAGCAACTTGACGGTGCAAAATTAAATTCTACGACTCACATATGCCATGGTAGCTCAGTGGTAAGAGCAGCGGCACGGAAAGCCGAAGATCCTGGTTCAAATCCCGGCTATGGCATTGAATTTTTCAGTCTGACTTCTCCTTTCCATCTTAGCCTACACACGGCCAGTGTGAAATAATTATCATTAATTTGAGGCGCCAGATTACTCGAAATGTTGACCTATCTGTTCTGTAGCTGTTCAAGTAGCTAACTTTACCATCCTAGGAATTGAAGAAAGCCGGTATTGCTTACTCGGCATTATTAGTTGTAAATACGAGCTGGAAATGAATGTGTAGCCTAAGCGACTAATTTTTGTTAATTGTCGAAAAGTTCGAACAGTTTTTGTACGGTATCATTTTTTGATTTCGCTTGTGTTACTGGTATATAGGCCTATATATACACACAAACACACTCCATAACCCGTGGTTTGACTCAGTTTTTGTTTAACTGAAAGTTGTCAATGTTTCTTTCTACAGGGTGTTCGGAAATTCATATTACAAACTTCTAGGGCTAGTAGAGGGGACTTAGTAGACAATATTTCGAATAGGAACCCATGTCCACAGCCATTGCAATGTGACGTATTTGCCGATGTTGTTTTGCAACCGGATAGGCAGTACATGACGTCAGAGGATCACCTGATGGCGCGTGACGTTTACCCTGCTGTAGTATCATGCATGAATCTCCATTCACGTGCCTGTGGGTCGTTGATCAACATGGTTGAGTACACGTTTGGAGAATACACGGACATGATTTTGGTGTATGGCGAAGCGGAAGGGAATGTATCAAGAGCGGTATCCACAAGGCACGAGTCCATCGCATATCCTTTTTGCCAGAATTGTACGACGGCTCCGAGAACATTGTAATGGACATGGGTTCCTATTCGAAATATTGTCTACCAAGTCCCCTCTACTAACCCCAGAAATTTGTAATATGAATTTCCGAACACTCTGTATATACAGAACTTAGTTTTATTGATGCACTAAATGAAGAGGTTTCGTGGAATACGTTGGGACATGACAAAAGTGTACAATACTGAGAATCCAATGTCAATCTGTAAGTAAGCGAAGTGGAGTTCCGTAGTTCGTCCTAAGCTTTCCTAGAGTAGCAATTTTGCGACACAATTTATTACTGTTGAGAAGAATTTCCACGAATAGTTCATGAATGAGTTGTAGGAATCTGCTTTCCGAGAACTTCTAAGCTCGGGTTTTTAATAGAGATGAAAACATTTCGTTATTATTTTTTAAAAGAATACCTACCTACCTACACAGTGAGTGAAAAAATTATTCATACGTAGACTCTTTCTTAAAGGATTAGAAAACTAATTATCATCATCATTACTTACCTTAATTAACTGCATAACTTATCGGCTATTTCACATGTTTAGAATTTTAATCATTTATATGGGTCATTCTTCAAATACGAAAAAATTTGGAGTGTCTAAAATCCATAAGTTTTTAGTTTGTTTTTAAAATCTCAAAAAAATTACTATAATACTTCAGGGGTTACTTAATTATAATAAAACACCAGCAGAGCTTAAATGTTTATATTTTTATTTACTTTTATTAATTTTTTTAAAGCCATGTGAATGACATCTGTGTGCATGTGGATGGCCGAAGGAGAAATTCATTTAATCGGTTTTAAGATTTTAAGTGCAGGTCACAGACACCACAAACACAACAGTACCCTACATTTATCGCCTACATGACTTGAGAGTCATCCACACATGTGGATATGAGGCATGTGGATAACAAAAAAATCCCTTTAGGCAAGCCTACAGGCTGAGGTAGATTTCGAAGTGCTTTTGGTTTAATTTATTGTCGCTGTGCAGCACTCTTCTTCTTTAGCCTTGGCATGACAAACCAGCAATAATAACTGCAAAAAAGAGGTAAGAACACTTTTTCAAACATTCAAATTTCGCCTTATATGAGAGCTATCGAGAAACTAGTTATCGATTTGTAGAGTACTCATCAAGAGCCTTTCAGTGATACTCCCCAAGACGTGGTTTAAAAAATTTCGAATTTCCATCCCCCACCCCCACTCGTACCCCCAAATCCCCCGAATCGTTGGTGTCACTGTGAACTCCATAGGGAATACTCTAATTTATTCAAACAAAGTTTCCCTCTATACTTCATAGGGGCCGAGATATAAAGTTTTCAAAATTTCAAGCCCCTCTCCCGACCCCCCAAGGCCTTGGGCCAATTTTGCTCATTAACGAACTTGTCCGAACTATTGGGCCTAGAAATAACATAATAAAATTTTGTTCGAATATCTTCAAAATTACGGCCACTAGCGTGTAAAGATATATAGGCTATATACACACATCATCACAGTTTTTTTGGGTGTTTTTTTTTAATGGGCGGTGGTTTCGTACTTATGGAAACATGAAATGTAAAGATATGAAAGAATTTTTCGAAAATCATGACATGGTATCGATTGCAATAGGTAGATTTTTCGTCGAAATCTACCTAAAAAGCAGTTTTAGTGGTCTCAGCAAGCCATTCCTAAACCTCTGTATGCTCAACTTCAGTCAGGTACTTTGAATTGGAAGGTTTATCATAGTGCATAATCAAAATTAATTAATATTAACTTTCTGCCTACTTTCTAGAAGTCCTGTTAATGATGGGGATTAAAAACGCTTTCCTTGAAAATGATGCTAAGTCCTTTGTTAATCCCAAACTGTTTGTAAGCAAGCAAAATTCAACCTTACAATTCAACCACAAGCTGCCCTGTTGGTTTTCTAACACTGTTGCCAGTTATACAAATTTCTCATTCCTGCATAAAAAATTCCATTCTTTTCAGCCATGTGGATGACCCAAAACCCTTGGGACATACTTTATGTTCATTAGATGGGGTGAAAATTTTATTTTTTAGTGGTTAATATTCTTCACACATAGCCTACATACTGATTGTCAGGAAAAAAGTTGAAAAGGAAATAACATTTTGTTTTGTGGATAAATGCATTAGAATAGGCCTATACAAAACCAGGGTATGGGACAGGGCATGTGGATGACATTTAATTGAATTAAATCTAGTTTTGGAATATCAGAATTTAAAGTTAGTGACATTTCATAGTGATAGTTGTGGTATGGAAGTAGTGGAAAAAAACTTTTATTTCATTTTATTTTTTAAAGTTGAATTTGAAGGGAAATATCACTCCGGAAAACAAATTTTCCCGTATTTGAAGAATCGCCCATATGTGTGAATCCGTTTCTATTGTTCTTATTCAGTATAAATTATTATGATATTGGGTGACACAGCGGCGATGAGTTAATGAAAGTAAGCAAGTCCTACGTTTGCATTTGCGAATGAAGAAAGTATGAAAAATGCAAGTCAAATTGGTCAACTGAGAGGTTTGATGTTTGAACCCAGACTTTTTATCTCTACCACTTAGTTCGGACTGGTTTTCGTGTGTGCACTATGACACAAGAATACTGCATTTTACAACGACAGTTCCACTCATACGCGGCGTGTTTGAAAGTGACCAATAACGTTTAGCTATGCTTCGGAAATAGACCAATCACGGCCGTTTATCTTACAATATCCTTGTAGGAATCGCGAGGATGTCATTTTATCGGGTAAAACGTCTGCACGTTACTGGACACGTAAGCATCAGTGTGCGGTGATTAATACGTAAGCAGCATGGAAACAGATTATTTCATACAAGTTAACCTGTTTGGAAATTGAAATAATGGAAATGTACATTGATTATAAACACAATTTCGATTCAATGCAGGCCAGTTGGTGTATTTTTATTCTGTTCTGCTGTTAGCTTACCTGAATGAAGTTAACTATGTCTTATATGCACCATTGGTAGCACTGGTCACAACATGGTAACTCGAATCGATTCATGAATGGTTGATTCATAGTATGTCGTGATCTCGCAGGTTTTAGTTTTGTTTTTATACAATAATGCACGAACGTGGTTGTTATTTGTACATTTTTATTCATGGAATAAAAAAAGGTAAAGTGATCCCTATATAGGCCATGGAGGCCCAGAGGGTTCCAGGAGGTTGAGGCTCCAAGATTTTGGACATTCGGCACGTGAAGGTGGTAAGGTTGTCACCCTTACGCACCGGCCGTCTTTACCCCCAGGATTGCTCCTGGTACTCATTTCTGTTAGAGGCTGAGTCCACCCCAGGGCCATAGTGAGTCTTTATAAATCCAGCACGAGTTGACGAGTTTCATCAGATAAATAGGCTCCTGCTGCGCAGTCGCGAATCTATCGATAAACTCGTAAACTCTCGTGGGATTACCTATGATAAATTAACTGAAGTTTGCTTGTCACTTTGGAAAAAAAATAGGATGTATCAGTCTTATTTTAATTAAGGCGTGTACTGATATTGTACATTGAAGTTATACATATTTCGTTTCTATCTCGATAGCTATTAACGAAAATGTTCATTTTATTTTTGTCTACAACTTTAATGTGAAAGCTTTTTTTAAGTAGCCTATCTTCCACTGTCATGGAGATAGCTTAGAAAAATCGAAAATGGACATTGGACACGAGTAAACTACCCTCTATGTAATTTTTGCAGAAACATCAATGTAGCCATTTTACAAATCACGAATATGTTTCGGAGTATATTTTTCATTAAAATCGTTGGAGTCATTGTTTTTAAACAAAGTTGTGAAAACAAAAAAAGGTGCATGAAAAGATCCAATGAACTATGAACCGGCTAGCTATGTCGGCACGCGTTGCCGCCTCCGGCTTTCATAGAGTGGTGCTGATGAAAACCATATAACCATTTCGTTAACTATGTAGGCTTTACTTACCAACGTTATGAAAGCAGGTGCAGAAATTGGCCACCGTCGTTGTTCTTTAATTTTTGGCACCTCTTGAAGAAACCATCCATCGCTCGCCGTAGTTCACGTTGCGAAATGTTGGCAATTTCTTGGCGGATATTTTTTTTTAATTCTTCCAGTGCGTTTGCCATGCGGGTTTATGTTTTAATTTACCTCATAGATAGAAGTCGCAGGGGTTAGGTCGGGAGACCGAGGGGCCACAAATCTCTGCTAATAATTCTGTCCTCCTCAAACACACTTTCAATTATTGTTCTCAACGATATATTTATTGGCTTTATTGGCTGTGTCAAAGTCTTGTTGGAAAAGGGCAAAGGCACGCGACCTGTCGTTTAGTTACCTTAAAAACGGGCGCAAAATTGTATTCACAGCGTCATAAAAATGGGGCCCTATAACATGTACTAAAAAATACAATGAACCCTTTATCAGCCACGGATGCCCTCAGATAGATAATCTTACAAGCAGATAGGCGTCATTCCAAAATTACTTTTGTAGGTTTCTGGCATGGTGAAACATGTTTTCTCGGTGCCATCTCGGTTTCGTGTTTTCCCCCCCCCCCTTTCTTTCTTTTTCTTACACGGTCACAATACTTACTTCATTTGCGAGGAATTAAAATTGGAGAGCATGATTACATAAAATGAATAATACCTTAACAAAATCCGAACTCATTCCAGTTCTTGAGAATTCATCTCAACGAGATGATATCAGACTGATAACTAGACCTGGGATTTTAAGGCAAATGCCTATTTTATTCCTTATGAAATAGCTTGAACATTACTAAATATGTTGACATTTCATGATAAATCACTTATATTTATAGATTTTTCTAGTGCCCTAAAATGCCTATTTGGACCTTTGGAGCCTATTTTTACTATTTTAGTGCCTCAAATGCCTATTTTGTTCATTTAAAATAAAATTCAACTTCTGTAACTTTACAATCATTTAATGGATATCCATGAATGAAGAGCAGAACAGCAGAGAGTGGGTTTTTCACGGAAACTTTATTTTCCCAAACAATTGACGCCAAAGGAATGCTGACGGGGGAGTATTCGCTCAAAACAACAAGTAGCAGGTATATATAGTAAGAAGGGACATACTGTGTCAGTTTTTTATATAATTCAAAATGTTTTTGATAAATTTATTTTTAATTCTGTCTTAATTTTGCAATTATTTATGTTAAGAATAGGTATACCATGTTTTTTTACAGTGAAATAAGGTCACGTTTAGTTGATGAGCATATTGTTGTGTTTTTAAGTGTATTTTTTATTAACACATTTTTAAAGCATATTTTAAGTGCCTATTTTCTCTCGTAAAACCCTATTTACTCGTTTTAAAAGCCAATTTTAGGTGCCTAAAACTAATTTTTTAGAGCCTAAAATCCCAGGTCTACTGATAACACTATCCATGAAAACAATAGACGGTGCATTCTGTATTATATTAATTTCCTGAACCATAGAAAACATTGCTGTACAAAACGGAACTCTCTCCTCCATTTATAATAGTCTTTATTTTATATGCCTTGGTAACCATTTCAGATTATCTCACCGAAAACAACTTTTTCTTTCAGTTCTTTGTAGTGAAATGTTTTTTATTCTTTTATTGACATGAACAGTAGAAAATAAAAGTTCAACAATAAAAGGGTGGTTCTGGAAGGGTGGGGGTTGTTAATATGGTATATAGATAACTTGGAAATTAATCGAAGCAAGCGGTTTGGTGATGTAATTAGCCGAATGATGGCGTAAGCTCCGCCCGCAGAATCCGCCCCCAGTGAAAGGGGTGTGTTAAGTGGGCGTGCGTTCCAAGGGGCGATCGATAAGCAGCTGAAACCAAGTCGTAGTATAGCGGTCAAGGTCATCCCCCCTTTCTAGCAGGCTACCCCTCGCACCTTCCATAATGAACGATATTGTATCTTAATAGAAAAGGTCAAAGTTCAGATTTTATAAACAAGTATTTTTTTAATAATGCGGTATAGCCATTATGAATGGCGTTAAACCCATCTAGAAATGAAATGAGCTTTTTTTCCATGACTTGCTATTTAAAAATAGTCTCAAATGTCAATACTAGTGAATTGCAGAATTTTTCATGTTAAGACCAGCTCTTTTCGTAGAACTACTGCTAACACTGTTATATACTCCCCTTAGACCTATAAAAAAGTTAGTTGTAAGCAGACTGATCCTAACTTCCTCAGTTCCAAGAAATATTTGCCCTGTTTCAGCTACAGTACAAAAAAGCTTATCGTCGTGTGGACTCGACACAAGTGTAGAATGACTTCTAGCTGTATACTGATTAGTATTGTCCACAGTAAATATTTCAATCTAAGGTAGAAACGATACATTTATCTCACCATTTTGAATAATATAACGGAGAAGAAATTGGGAACATTTAGCACAGTGGTTCCCAACCTTTTTCAGCTGGCGACGCATCTTTCCTTATCGGAATACCTCCACTGTCCATCGGTCCATGGTGAAGTAAAAAACCTTATTTGTATCGTATCCCTTCCTTATGTAGCCTATATATAATTTACCATCAAATATTGAAAATATATTTATAAGCTTATAAATGCTTTTTTGAAGGTACAGATTGATTATTGATAAACAATTTATGTTCTGATTTGAAAATGGTTGACAAAATATAAGCACTTTGTAGCAAAACAGTTATTTATTTAACAATAGATATATGTTTGCAATGTATAGCCTACAACAAATGGTTTCATACTCACTAACAAGTGTTCCTAGGTGAAGATAAAAACTACCATTACAAAAGCACACATACCATTTTAATTTTTCAGGTAAAATTGCTGTTTTTAAGTAAGAATACTACATTAATGATATGTTTGGGACTGTTTCGATTGAACTAACACGTCAATGTCAGGATTGAATGAAGATGTTTTTAATCTTAACCCACTTTCAACATTGAGTTGATCTCTGTATTTGTTTTTTAGTAAAACCAAAGTTGAAAAAGTACGTTCACATAAATACGTAGTAGTTTCTGATAGTTTTAGGATCGAGTCGGGACCCACCTGTAACCCTTCCGCGCGACCCACCGGTTGGGAACCGGTGCTTTAGCACTTGACTTGAGTTTCGGTCAAGTGCTCTAGTGGTAGCTATGTAAGCGAATCAATTTTAAGAGTAAACCAGTTACGTTTAAATCTTATCTGTTACCGGTACTCGGATTCAACTTGTTAAGAAATGGAACCATGATTAGCCTACATACTGGATATTTGAAAAGCCTAATTGGTCCACGGCTAAGGTTCTCAGCTGTCGTATTCTGTGAGTGTTGCGTTTGAGTGTAATACTTATTCCAGCGTCAGTATACCTAGTTCTGTTATTCCTCCAGTGCAGAAAAAATATAAACTACCTTATTATCTTCGGTATAATTTTACTGAAATAAAATATATTGCTACGATGAAGACTTTTTGGATGTGACTATGATAGCTATCACGGAAAACTCACAAGCGAAAAAATGTGGAGAATATAGAACCACAAGTCTAATATCAAACCACATCAAAGGTAGTAGCAAGAATACTAAACATTATGACTGGAGCAGGAGATGGGAGAGACGCTAGGAGATAAGTCATTTTGGCTTCAGAAATGGAAATGCCACCAGAGATGCTAGAGGAATTATGAGAATCTTCTCCGAAAGAGTATTGAACGTCAGTGAATAGCTTCGCACATGCTTCATCGACTGGCAAAAGGCGTTCGATAGTCAACTGGGAAAAGTTAATGGGAATCCTGAAACATATCGGAGCCAATTGAAGAGGCACAAGACTAAATCAAAAATTTGCTTTTGGGACTGGAAGATAAGAGAAAACGGAGCAGAGACGAAAAGCACAATATTATAGGAAAAGGAGAAAAACTGGTGGTTGTTTGTTGCCCACACTATTTAATATATAGGAATGAATGAAGCTTTAGAAGAAATAGATATTTGAGAGTAGGAGGTAGCATCATCAATAATGTAAAACTTGCAGATGATGTAATACTTAGGCCAAAAAGAAAAGGCAAAGGATGTTGAACCGACGGGAAGAAGATACGCAATGGAGGTAAAAGCGGGAAATCAAGAGTGATGAAATTTCGAAAAACGAAGAAATGTTGAGGATTGAGAAAATGCATGTCAGTTTATTTATTTAGGGCGCTTGACTACAATACATTCCCACTGCACGAAATAAATTAGGGAAAGGATAACACTGGCCAAGACTGCTTTCAACTGTTGATCGGAAAATTAGATTTTCAGCTAAGGAGGAAGATACATGTAGGGGGTAGTTTAGTACCCTTGAAAAACAGCTCAAAGTAGGGCTTTTATGCGACTTTCAATAGTGTATCATGTGGTTATAGTTAAATCAACATTCATATGAAAATTTACAGTACACAATTGTGAACAAAAGATGCAATGATGTAGAGCAGTGGTTCCCAAACTTATCAGTCCGCGGACCCCTTGAAAAAAAGTAAAATTTCACGGACCCCCTCTGGGTTTTGAAAAAAAAGCTAAATAATTACTTTGATTCAAATGTATTAAATTCAATAAACAAAATAACAATATCAATGGTAACAAAGAGAGTTTACTCCTTAATCTGAACAGTAAAGCTGTTTTATAAGATATGTAATTTGAGAAAATTACGAGATATCCTATTTCTTCTTAAACCGCCTGCGGACCCCCTTTGAGAATCACTGATGTAGAGAGACAAATATTAGCACAGGGCGTAGATTTAGAACAAAAGAAATTATTATTTGTATTTTATTTTATTTACTGTATTTTATATAGACATGAAAACCAGATGGGTTAAAGAGAATTGTTGAAAAAGGCATTTGCCCCTTCTTTAATCTGAGGGAGGGTGCCAAACATATTTTAATCGAATGCAATAGGACCAGTAAGTTCAGAAAACAGTTGCTTGAATCTTATTTTAGTAATACTAATGAAGATATTGCTTATATAAAAATAATTAATACACATAATGCTGAATTCCTCAGACAAATAGGAAAATACCTTTTCAGAAACAAAGAATATGGGAGGGGCCCGTCAAAAATGCCTGAACGTGGTCACTTGCTAGTAGTTATTACTGAGATTTTGTTCTGTTTTATTCCGTTTGGAGTGTGTGCTGTTTCTTTGTTTGTTTTATGCTTGGTTTTGTTTTTGTTTGAGACTTAGAAACATCCCTGTAAATAGCCTATGCTACATCAGCCTATGCCTACGAGTACCAATACATGTAAATTTATGTTTGACAATAAATTTATTATTGTTATTATTATTATTATTATTATTATTATTATTATTATTATTATTATTATTATTATTAAGTATGGAGGATAAAAGAAAATAATGATTTTAAATTCACTGTAGCTCGTACGAATTTTTTAAAACTCTTTGTTGAAATTATTTACCCCTTTTCGGGTCCCTATGTATTATTATTATTATTATTATTATTATTATTATTATTATTGTTAAGTATGAAGGATAGAAGAAAATAATGATTTTAAACTCACTGTAGCTCGTACGAATTTTTAAAAACTCTTTGTTGAAATTATTTATCCCTTTTCGGGTCCCTACAATTAAGTCAATAAATTTATCTAAATCACAAAATCTACTTTCAGATATGTTAACGTTACAAGGAAGATCTGTAACGATCAAGTGGGCCTATGCAGTTATATACGGGTTTCCACTCTCTTGTGCAGTTAATAAAAATTCACACATGGAGTTTTATTTCAATGACGGGGATGTAGGAAATGCGGCTTTAGAATCGTTGGCAGCATTACATGATGACAGAAAATCAATTGGCACCAGCTGTGTTATAAATGAAGAGAACAGTACCTAGAGGTAGGGTCGGCATGAAAAGCTCATCTCTGATTCCCCTTTACCGGTTGTTAATCCATTATCAATGTCTTACATTAGACCTAATATATAGCCTACTCTATATCTGTAGCTATAATGGGCATTATAGGCTATCACAAATACGGAAGTTTATAGGAGAGGAAAAAAAAGATGTCTTTTTTGTTTACTTGAACTTTTTAAAAATAAATGCTTTGTAAAAACTATTTTACATAATACAAACATTTATCACGTATTTAATATCAAGCTTGCGTTTTTATTTGTTTTGGAAATACAGTGAAAGCGACTTAATATGCGGATAATGTTATCAGTCGGGTAATGCTATCACTTTTATAAAGTCCCGTAAGAATTAATACTGATTCATTGAAAAAATGCTGTTTATTGTGATCAATGATTCGGTTTATGCTATCACATTTTTCTTTTTCTTGCTTTATTTCCAAGTACTGTACCTCATTCAACATTTGGTTTTTGAGGGTTTCGTTTCTAATTCAACTGTATTGTATTGTACTGGAGGTAGCAATTCTGTTTCCAGCTCACATGATGACTAGTTCGGATGGTGGCATTACATAAATTTATCTTTTAAGCAATAAAACATGTTTCACCCCACAGTTAAGCTGCAGATTTTGATTTATGAAGATAACACCGTTGACATGCAGTGGTGGCTAGTGTAAAATGAAAAGACTTGTACAAAGAGGCGTTAGGTGTTTTGCTACGCGGTGTTCACCACAGATCAGTATAGACTTCCAAAAACAATCGTAACTGAGTATGGAGTATTTGGTTAATGGAAAATTACTGGTTGAAAAATATAGTTGCAGTCTAGGCCTATTGTTGTATTAGTTTATGAGTGGTCCAATGATTCACAGTTACGTATTATTTTATGAACAAATATATTTCATAATGTTTTGTAGTGTATTATCTTATATATGAATAAATTACCTTCATTTAATTCCTTCGGCTACTGTTATTAATCGGTTAATATTATCAGATTAGTTGCATCCTGAAGTGATCACAGTAATCGGCTTGCACTGTAATATACCGTACTTTAATACTCTTTGCCGTAATACCTCGGTGGCACCCAAGGTTGCGGGTTTGATCCCGGTCCAGGTCGATGGCATTTGTATGTGCATAAATGTGACAGGTCCATCTTAGTAGATTTACTGGCATGTGAAAGAACTCCTGAAAAATATAACAAACCAACTAAGGAAATAAGAAGGTCATAAACTTATTACTAAAGGTATTATTTGGCAATTTACTATCCTTAATATAGGCCTTTAATATTGTCTGTGCAAAACAAATTTTTTGTTTTATTGTACAGGTAGGGGAAAAAAAGCGGACCGACTAAAATATCTAAGTTGCCGATATGAGCCACTGCGCATGCCTAGCGGCATTTACAAGATAGCAGGGAATGTATTGAAATTTGTTCTAGTGTCGATAAATTGCTTGAATAGAGAAATAATTTCACGTAATTTGCATTGCTTGTGAAAACAATTATTTCCGTTACATCTCTTACATTTATTTACGTTTCACAAGGCTCTGAAATCAGCTACAACAGTCGGTCCGCTTTTTTTCCTACCTGTACAAATTCACCTATTAGGCCTATACAATCTGATACAAACCTTCTTTAAACCATTTAAAGTATTTTCATTATAGGTATTTTTATAAGCAATGGAACAGTTTAATGGCTTCTTGGTTTCTCATGTTATGTTCAATAGAAACAATGAACACACAGTCTATCTACTTCATAAGTAGGCTTATTGTCGCAACTAAAAACCCATCATCCAAAAATTGTGAAAGTTTCTCACAGATTTACTAGTAAAGAATAAATAAATTTCGTTTACATCTGAAGAACTCGTTAATATGCCGTAGAAGTCATAACATCCGAGAAAGTATTTGCAACATGTTTTTCACCTTACATGTGTTTTGGTTGATTGAATATTATTAAAATGGAAGTGAAATGCTCATTATACAAACCTGACGCTGATAGGTTGCTAACCTATACCCTTTTAATCTTCCAAAAGAAATTCGTTGATATACAATGTCGTAGAAGGCATCTGGAATAACAGAGAGAAGTATAGGGACATTTGTATAAAAAATTAGAGTAAAATAGCGCGTGTATTTGCCATCAGGTGTAAGGAATTAGCAAAGTTACGTAGCGGGTAGCAGATGGTCAAGATATAATTCTTCTTCTTTACTGAGATTGCAGTAGCTATGCAGGCTTTCTGCCAAGTAATCATAGAATGGAATTCAGCCAGTCAAAAAGATACACTGCAGCAGTGGATACATTAATTTAACCTAGTGCAGCATACATCTGTCTATCTAATGTTTTACTTGTAGACTATGCTAAAAGCAAACTTCGAGTTACCCACGTTATGTCACAGTTTCATGCGAATGTTCTAAAGTAAACGTTAATAGCCTGTATAAAATCCTAGCTCCAGCAAAAAAAAAAAAAATCGCATACAAAAGGTGACATGATACATACGCATCTCACTCAAAGATATGTCCATGCACAACAGTACATAGCAGAACTATATTAGGCCTAACATTTCGTTCAGATGAAAATTTCGTGGAGTTGGTAAGGCACTAGCTTTATGTTGCAATGTTCCACTTCGGTCCGAAACGATGACATTTATGTATAGGCCTAAGTAAATTAAACAGACCCATGCCTGTAGATTTAGAGGCATATAAAAGAACTTGTGCGGATCAAAATTCCGGCATACCGGAGACGGTTTGAAGCGTAAATAATAGTACTCAACCATTATTAAATGTCCATGACAAACAAATCGTTAAATGGATATAACGTACTTTGAAACTATAATATTATTTTTAATCACTATAATATATTTATTTTTTATCACCTCTCAAAAAAAAAAAGAAACGAAGGGAATAGGCCTATGAACAGAATTTGAAGGGTTTTGGATCTAAAGTTCGAGTGTGATTTTATTAATTACTAATAAAGAACTTAGGCCTATAATTTTTTGACAATTTCATAGCGATTTTTTTTAACCCATGGCTTACCAAGATTAGGTGTGGTATATTCTATACCAATTCTGTGAAATGTATAATTTTATTAATAATTGCCGAAAATGTAAGAAAGGGATTTTATGGTTAAGCTATGACAATTACGACCATTTTGCTGCGCAAATTAGATTAAGTAGTGAAATATTTTGTCGTGGGAAAAGAAGTCGGAACACAATAAATCAGTGCTCATACAAGTAAGCCTAAAGATTTCCCAACATACGACAACCCCATCATTTTAACCCTCCAGTAAGTTGACCAATGTAGCCTATAGCCTATGGGAAAATACGACTGAATAACCCTGACGGTGTAGTACGTCCGAAGTCAGCTTAAATATCGAGAATAGGTGCTCGACAGGATTGCTCCCACTAACCCTGCAATTGGTACATAACCTTCTGAATTCTTATTCACGAGACAAACTAGTCATCCGATTGAGAAAATCTGAATCCTGACAAAAATTAAATCAATTTACTTCCTTGTACTGCTATAGTTTACAATAAGGAACTAGTTGACTCGGTAGGCTCGAAAATGGACCCTCGTGTAACAGCAGATGGAAAACAGATGGGCGGATATGTGATGCGCCACAGATTGTGCATGTGTCAAAACATTTAACTTTTTATCTGATTTCGCAATTCATGTTAATTATTGTTCTGAATTATTTTCTGTAGGCCTAAGCCTTATCTTGGGGGATACGCCGTGGCGAAGTGGTTGAGGCACTCGCTACAAACATGAAGGTCGCGGGTTCAATTCTCGATGAGGTCGGTGGGATTTTTCCATTGGCCTAATCATTCTGGGGTCCTATGGCCCTGGGGTCGACTCAGCCTCTAACAGAAATGAGTACCAGGACTATTTCTGGGGGTCAAAAGCGGCCGGTGCGTATGTCTGACCTTATCACCTTCCTGTGCCGATGTCTCAATCTGGGAGCTTCAACCTAGGGATCACCTTTACCTAGAAGCCTTATCTTTAATATGAGGCTTTTAGAAGTCTTCCTCATTATGATTAGTTAGGCCAGGGCGCGAAATTTTCGATGTCCACATCGCTATTTGCGATCAGAATCCTGAAGCGTGCGAGAAAGATTCGATTTTGAAAAACAGCTGTCTTATTTACTTTATTTTTTATATTAATTTCCGCATACAAATTCAAAAATAGTAGCAGATGTAGCCACAAGCAGTCACTTCTGATCTGAACAAGGTTACTGAATTTACTGAAAAGAGTTCAAAAATATCAGGAAGTTATGGATATAATTTTAATTTTGGTTAGTTTGGTTCTCTGTGTTATCTGTGTTTTATCTGAGCTTGTTGCTCTAGCTCCTATAGTAACAAACAGTTCCTGTGTTTTACTGTTGCTTGTTACAACCGTTAAAGCTTACATTTAGTTGAAATACTTTCAAAATATTTAGTTTGTTTTAACAATCTTTTACAAATTAGTTGGTGCCATGCAAAAACTACAAACTAGCAATTAGTATTTTTAAATGGGGTAGTTCAGTGAGTACTTTTTTTTAGCTTAGGCCTATTTAATTAACCTAATTTTGAATTTTTAAAGCTATATACGCTGTAATATCTTTATGTAAAGTGCAAATAATTACAAAAGACTAATGTTATATCATAATGATGTAACAATAATAGCGACTAAAATTATTGGTTTGGCTAATGCTTTCAGACTCGAATTTCCTTGCCCTGAGTTAGGCCATTTTCTCTGTAGCTTATTAGCCAGATTAATACAAACTTATGCAAAGAATAACGGTAAATCTACGGCCGGGGTTTAAACCCAGGTTACGGTTGTCAGAATCAAGTTTCTCTAATTTATCTGAGTCAGGGATCGAAACCAATGCCATTTGCACGAACCACAGCTATGGTAGGTTTAAAATCTCGTCTGTAGATATTCAAGATGGATATACTCGATCAGCTAGAAGCTAATCAGAAGTGAATTGATCTTCGGATCTGAGTGTTAAAATGTTGAGACAGAAATAAGCCATTGCAAGATTACAGTGACGATCAGTTCAGAAGGTTTCGTCTTTCAAAAGTTTCGACGCAAGAGTTAGCAAGAAATCATAACTTATAATCTGATGCTATAGATGTTGGGGTAATATAATTCGATTATGTTTAATATATTTACACATTTCTTATTTCGACGTGAATAATTTTCTTGAACAACATTTTAGGTAGCCTATATGCAGGGACGGACTGGGATAAAAATTCGGACCGGGAGTTGTATTAAAAAATCGGCCCACAACAATAGATGATATTGGCGATAATAACGTTAATAATTAGGGCCCGGGAGTTTACGAAAACCCATATTTTTAATAACGCACTTAGTACATAAAAGTGTTCCCTATACAGACCATGGAGGCCTTAAGGGTTCCAGGAGTATGAGGCTCCCAGATTTTAGACAATCTGCACGTGAACGTGGTAAGGTCATCAGCCTTACGCACCGGCCGCCTTTATCCCCAGAATTGCTCCTGGTACTAATTTATGTTAGAGGCTGAGTCGACTCCAGGGCCATAGTGCCACCAGAAGGATTAGGTCAATTAAAAAATCTCAACGACCTCATCGGGAATCGAATCCGTGACCTTGCGTACACCATGACGTAATACATACTAGTGTTCAAATGTGTACAAGACATGAAAGAGATAATAGGGTAATTCCGGGAGAGACGGCCACGCGGGGGAGACGACCAACCGCTCTGATTTCAAGGCCGATAAACATATTTGAACGTAACTTGGTAGGCGGCAAGCTTTTGGCACTAAGAGTCGATTGTAGAACACCTGCGCTGTTTATATTTAGAAATCCGCGATTGATTTAACGTTATTGTTTTCTAACTGGCCATTTATTTTGTGTATGTTGAATGAAATTAGCAGAAGTCCGACATTATTACTAACAGTTAAACGATACTTACTGTGTGAGGTGAGCGAACCTTATATATTTCACTTGTAGCCTATTACGTGTTCTGCTCTAAACTTTCCATTTTTAACTACTGACTATGGTCATCTCACCTTTACAAATAGGAGAGATGACCCACTTTTTCCGGGAGAGTTGGCCAACAACTTAAGAGCCATATTTTCAAGATCTTCTGATTTTTTATAACAGAAAATGTAAAAATTTTCACTTAAGACTAATTTCCATCGATTCTCAATTACTTATTTATTTTTATTGCTAGGGAAATGACATAAACGAACATATTAATACGTATACCTTAATGAAATAATTTTGAAAATCCAATCCAGGAAGATGTATATAAATAGAGACGACTTTGACTGTGTGCCCTTAATTAATTAAATTCTTGAATTCATTTTCAAAATTATTTATTTATTTAAAAGCGGTCGTGGAAGTCGGCATGCCGACCAGGTGCTCTCGATCCTGTCATCAACTAACGAAGTCGAAAGATGGAGATAAATGTTGTAGAGGTTAGATGGTATGCCCTTCTCCTCCATCGGATGTAATAGCATGCAGTAGAGTTTAGTTATCTTTTCAGAAATGTATCAGAACTGTTCAGTTACTCAGAATTGATTCTGTTTTCCAAAATATGTTTATTTTTACGTTGTAATAACTTATTTTAGCACTTAGGTTTATTTTGTTTGTATATATTTATAGAAGTACAGCTACCTAGTCTTTCTACTTTGTTACCTGTACTTTCTATCTTCGAAAATGGTGTGGCCGACTATGGCAATCTCCCCCTGACACCTCGGGTGAGATGGCCAATGTACCGTTTTTTAAAATTTTGGGATTTCTCACCCTAATTTACTTTTTTCCTCCATAAAACATGTTATGAAAATGTGACATCCAGGGATCTGACTGGACATTTTGCATACGAATTATCTTGAAAATCCTTCAAGTTATTGAGCATTTAAAAAAGCGTGGCCATCTCACCCGGATTTACCCTAGATATTTGTTGATTTCATTTGGCATATTGTTGCAAATTTTTAATAATTTGCGATAACGCATCATATTTGCTTGATATTATAATATTTGTGCATATTTTATTAATTTGTCACATTTTTAACTGCATATTTCTGACATTTTGTCTGTAATCTCTGTTAATTCGAACGTTTGCACCATATATATTAAGTGAATATTTTGATACCCTACTCTTCAGTAATTGACTTGATTGTACTGTATTATATTCATTAGTTTTCAATTTACTAAAATTTGGTGCATTGACTTTGTTTTTTTAGAACGTTTTGTAATATAATTTATACAACTCCTAGTATTCTTTGTCTATATAATGTAACTCAGCTTAAAAAGAGAACGTCAAGTATTAAATTATTAAATATTGCATATTTGCATGCATTCTTTGTTTTTTGATAGAGCATTTACTTCGGATCTTAATAATTATGATAATAATAAAGTAATAAAATAATAACTTACTACTGTCCATGCAACATACACAATGCATGTCTAGTCTTACTTGGTAGGCTAAAAGAGACTATTCAAAACGTACCGAAGAATGCGATGTGAACGGAACGAATGTTTTATACCCAGCCCATCCTAGGCGGTATCTTTTTTTTATACCGCAAGAAAGCGCCATTTCAGGAGACAATATCTAAATCTTGCGAGTTGGACACTTTTTTTCTTATAACAGATACCAAATCAGTTACCATTAAAACATTCAGTTCTAGCAGAAATAGTCAGTCATATTCATTCAATTTCTTCAATAAACCAGAAGAAACTATGGAAGTTTGAGCTTACTAGTTTATCTGTAGGTAAAATCGAATCATTTGAATGGCAGTAATAACGCTTTCCCCACACCATACTGACACTTTCAGCATTAACTATAAATTATATTTAGCAAAACAACATTAGCTTTTATAGTTATATTTTTCTTTTAATGGCACAGGTATTTTAAGTATGCTTATATTAGTTGATACTTTGAAATGATTTTTGCATATTTTAACACTTTTCTTGCTTATAAAGCCAATATCTGATGATGAAGTTGAAAGGGAAGTCTGTCAACTCAATTAATATGCCTCCCTTTCTGAAGCGAGGAACTGTTGAAAGTTAGTTAATCCCTCAGTGATCTACATCTTCTCTTCTACTTCAATCAAATTCATAATGAATTAATAAAATACCCATGATCCTTATAAGAGAAGTGAAATGATAGTAATTCTATTCTAGAAACAGAAAGGACAGGCGATGTTCCGATGTTATAGTGATCATACGAACTTCGACGTAATAATAAAACTGATATACTCTTCAGTTATTGCAAATTTATGTTTCTCTCTCTCTCTCTCTCTCTCTCTCTCTCTCTCTCTCTCTCTCTCTCTCTCTCTCTCTCTGTAGGGGAAGGTCAAATCTATGTAAATCTATTTGGATAGGACATGAATGCACGCCTGGTGTGAGATCAGCAGGACGCAGGACCTCTCTGTAAAAAGTCACACACATGCATAGAGAAGCAATGATATCGTTCTACTTGGTATGATTACTGAATAAAGCAAGTAGAGAACAACCCAAAACAGATTGTAGAAACCAGTTACATCCTCTGTCTGATCAACTTTTTGATGTTTTAGCAGTATGACGGTATTTTTAATTTTTTCCCTGGTGGCCGGTCGGATACATCAACAGATAGAATGTAAGCCTGTCACCAGCCTACTTTTCATTGGTCTGTAAAATATTTTTCTTCCTGTCGGGAGATGTGTACTGTCTGACTGTAAGCTGAAGGCCGAGCTGGTGGCATAGAGGGGGAAAGACATAGACAGTAAATGCAAGCGCATGGTAAGGTAGTGGGGGAACGCTAGCTCGGCCTTCAGCTCGCAGCCAGACAGTAGCTTGGAGTATGCCTATACACAGCTTATTTACGACAGAATTTTAGTCAGTAGGCCTGCCGAAACTGCTAGCTTGATGGTCAGCATTAATTTCTTCAAAGAGTTAATTAAACTATACGAATCCTCAAATTCATTAATTTTTATCTAAAGACTCGCCGTAAACTGCCCCTTGTCAAGGAAAAGAAATGAGAACATTGTATGTTAAATATGTGGGATATATTTTCGGTGAGATTTCATAAAATTAAAAGGGTGACATCGTGCCTTTGCTCTTTGGTGGGCAGAAATATGAACAATACTACTTGGAAATCTGGACGAAAAGGACAAAGAGGCTGTCAAAATACAGCAGAGAAGACTCCAGAAAATCTCGCTTCCCACTATCAGAGCATCACACATTTAACAGTCAGAACTTAGTAGACTTCACCTAATCCCTCAACACAGATCAACCCTACAGTCGTTATCCTTCACATTCACCACCTCTCGACAGTGGAATGGCCTTCCACACATCAGAGCCTGTAGGACTATAATTATTTCAAATATTTCTCCCTTTCTTTCTTTACCTTAGTTTACCTCTCCCTTTTAGAGACATTCGTTAAAATCTAAGTCCTTAAAATGCTTAGCTTTATTTTTTATTTTAATTTATAACAGTCGTAGATTTAATTATCTTTACATGCGTGTAAAATAACTTCATTATTCCAAAAGATTCCCCACATAACTTTAAATGTCTGCTATACTTTATTTCTTTAATGTAAATTTTATTTTTGTTTTTCATTACATTGCAAGAAGACATAGATTTTAATTCTCACTAAGTTGTTTATTTCTGTAGATAAGTAATCGCTCCTATATCTTAACACTAATTTTCTAAGTTCACTTAATGTGTAATCTATTATTTTGTAATATATATTTCTTTTTTTATCTTGGTTGAGTGGAAGATAAGAACTTAAGACCTAAACTCTGCCATTATTATTATTATTATTATTATTATTATTATTATTATTATTATTATTATTTTTGTTATTATTATTATTAATCTCTCTTTGCACATTTTGTGCGCGTTTCTACTTTATTATTAATAAAATTAATGCTACTATAATTTCGAAATTTTTTGTTTGTTTATTAACCTAATCTTGGATGACTTTAATCAATATGCACAATATGGTAGATTTTCGTTAAGCGGTTTAAACACGATGGCGTTTTGAATAATTGGCAATTTCGGGGAAAAGAGGAGCATTGCTCACTACGTTCGTTCGCTTCAATTACCACTGTTGAAATATTCAAGAAGTGAGAGAATACTTGAATTCCGCATCAAGTCACAGACGCAGAGTATAAAGTATGTGATTTCGATTTTTACCAAGATACTGTTTCAACATATGAAAGTGAAATTTAAAGGTATTAAGCATAAATAGTTTTTCCTAGGAAAGACTGGTACGACTAGCTTGGAAAAGCGAGGACCATTATATTCCGTTTAAGAATGTTACCGCTTAAAACACACATTCGTAAGGTGAATATAGGTAGGCTACGATATGGATCACGCTTAGGATTAACCTATTTTTCCACAAGGATGGTGGAATGGATTTTATCAATGCTGTAAAAGGGATGTGGGGTACGCCGTAGCGTAGTGGTTGTAGGCGCTGCGCTACAAACCGGAAGGTCGCGGGTTCAATCCCCGATGAGGTCGTTGGAGTTTATCAACTGGCCTAATCCTTTTGGTGGCACTATGGCCCTGTGGTCGACTCAGCCTCTAACAGAAATGAGTACCAGGAGCAATCCTGGGGGTAGGCCTAAAGACGGCCGGTGCGTAAGGCTGACAACCTTACCACTTTCATGTTCCGAATGTCTAACATCTGGGAGCCTCAACCTCCTGGGACCCTCTGGGCCTCCATGGTCTGTGTAGGGCAGGGGAAGACAGAAGGTTGCTCTGTGACGTCACTGCTTTCTGCTCTCACTGCTCGCGTTGTACCTCTGCGAGGAGTATGTGAAATGTAGGCATCAGTGAACAGGGGGGAAGAGAGGGGTATTAGTATTGCGGGCAGGGGGAATTTAGGGGGTTAGAACTTACGTAATACGTGTTTCCGAGTTAATGAAACATCAATCGATTTTCTTGATAGTTTATCGTTTAATTACAGCACAGTAGTTTAACATATTATAAATGATTCTATTTTTCTATTCTGTGAGAACAATTGCCTTTCCACAAAATCTATGTTCTTTGACAAAAATAGACAATACTATCATTTGAATTAACATAATTCACTACTATAAAAATAATTAAAAAAATGAACTGAATTAATTACCATACAAGCTCGTCTGCACCTTAGATGATACAAGATTACAGTAACAATTTTCTGACTTTCCTGTCTCTTTTTTCTTTAACAAGTTTATCAATGTTGGGACGTAATGTTTGAGCAATATTTAATCGAAGACTACATTTAGGTTGTGATTTGACAATGTACTTCTTGATTTGAGCTTTGCACATTTCATTAGTGAAAAAAATTGTTCGGCCACATATGTCGATCCAAAATTACATAATATTCGTGCGGCAAGTTTCGGGAATCTGGTTTCAGAGAAATTTCTGTAAAAGTTACCCAAGACCACTTTACGTTCGTATTTGTCCTTTAACAGATCGTCGCATTGTAAGTTTAGCAGTTCCAACTGATACGGGCAAGGAACGTCTTTGACA
Source organism: Ectobius pallidus (assembly GCA_964059195.1). NCBI lineage: Eukaryota > Metazoa > Arthropoda > Insecta > Blattodea > Ectobiidae > Ectobius > Ectobius pallidus. The sequence continues at coordinate 89,788,068 of CAXKWD010000008.1, forward strand.
TTAACTAAATATGGGGTAGCAAAAAGTTTAAATATTGGAGAAAGGTTTTCCACATCCTGAAACCTCGATTCGAACTGAAGAAGAATGTTTTGCAGAACTAACACATGTTCTGCAGAGAGAACACTATCAGGATCGCATCTTGCATTAACTTTGAAAAATGCTCCGTATTTCCAACCAGAAGTTGTTCTACCCACAGAGCTAAAGTGAATAGGTCCTCTAGTACCTAAATCTAGCGTACTCTAAACACCCCTACTACCGTGCGCTCTTGCTGACGTCACACACATGGGATCCGCATGCTCTTGCTCCACAAACGTCATCACAAGACGTAGTTGACTTCCCCTGGTGTAGGGAATACTTTACTTTACTGTACAAGGGATGTGTGCTGTAGCGTTGTCATGTTAATATACGATCAGTTAGGGCTTTCGTTGAAGCTCTAACCTTCATTTTCTGTTGGAAAAGAAGTACGTAGCTGACTGGAGCTAGGCCTAAGTTTATAATAGTGAAATTATTTAAGGATTCGTTGTAGCTTCCACACAGTATAGTATAACAGTAGCGAAGCTCTAATGAAAGGAAAATGCGTCCTTTTGACAGATCGTGCGACACTAGCACCCCAAGCGGCCAGCAGGATGCAACTAGCAAACAGCCATTTCCAGCATTGGAAAGATACGAATATATGGCTGTATTTCTTCTTATTTTTAAAATTACTAGAACGAGATTATTACCGGAAAGGCATACTGGTGAACTCACCAAATCATAGACTTTATGGTAATATAAAGAAGTTGTAGTTTCAAGATCGATGACATTGTATATCTTATAAAGTATCAGACCTGTTTCCGTCCACCATATAAGCTACATCCGTACGAAAAATCTTCAAGAATTTAATTGAACTACTACTAACATATACTGCACTTACACTGAAAATTCTGACAAATAAGAAAACTTAATAATTTCAATAAGCATGTAGTAGTACTAGTTCAGAAATTAGGGGGGAAAGTAAAGTTCTATAGGCATATAGCCCGATATGGTCAGTATCAGATGCAATAGCAAAACACTTTTGTCTTTTTCTTCATTTTGTTAAACACGATAAATTATTAAAAAGTAAAGGATTAAACACGTTATCTTTATTCTCGACAGTTTAATTTTGTTAAATTCAATTATATAGGCCTAACATAACCTCGTGTTAAAACATTTTCAAAATTAGTAGGGTCAGGTGGGGTATTTGTAAATAGGCCTATATATTTAGAAACCTTTGCTTCGTTAGGATTTTCATTTATGATATAGCCTATTACATATAAAAATAATTAATTGTATATAGCATTTACAAGCCATTTTCTGCTCCTAAAATTAAAAGAAATAGGAGTAAATACACTAGTATGGATGCAAGCATGATAATCACAAATTTTCAATTTAATTTCACAAATAACTGTTTTTGCTTACCTCTCAGGATCTTTAGGGAACCTGAAGAAAGATAAATCGGGAGAATTCCTTTGGCTGTTGGTACAATTTATAGCACCACTAGCATTTCCATAAAATATTGTTGACATTTTTCATAAGCAACAATGTAACATATTGTGTGGCTTCTTGCTCATCGCTACGAGCGCTGCAGTCGCGCCGGTTGAAAAAAACTGCATGGAGCTTCGCTACTGTTATACTATACTGTGGCTTCCATATATATTAGTATAATTCTTGTTTTACATATAATATATGATAGCTGTATTTAGAAGAATTTGGTGAAAAAGACTTCCTTTTTTAACAGTCTTATGGTATTTCATGGTCCCCAATTGCAGCGACTACTAAAGTACTTAATATGGATCAGTGAATGTGTACGTTATGGATACGAGTATAGTCAGTTTTTCTTATTATGTATTATTATTGTGCAGTTAATAATGCATTTATAGTTTCATATGTCTTCATAATTTGCTTTATTTTTTATTTTCTGATGCTAAAGGATTTCAATGTACTCATGTAAATCCACACTTCGATGAACTTGTACCAGACATGCAATTATCACTAGGCTAAATGATGAAATCGCATGCTTCAGCATCTCTCGCTAATACAACTCAACTACCAGGCAATATTCATGTAAGATGTAAATAAATGTTGCCCTGTTTTCAGAAGTTTAACACCCACCAAAACAAGTGTCAGATTGATAATATTATAGGGGAAAAATTCCTCTGACATGTAGTGTCCAACGAAGACAATAATCTGTGGATCATGAATGCATATGCATAGGCTATATCTGTCTTGAAATGTCAGATTCTCAAATAACATTTCAGCAGCTAATTCTTCATCTCAGTGGACACTGAGCGAAAATGACAGAAGTCTATCCGCTTTACCTCCTCCAAAATACTGAAGACTCTCGTGCCAGATGTCTTATTCAAATAACCATCAACTACCATCAAATTCCAAGCAGAGGAATAACAGACTGTCAAGGAATTATCCTCAAAGCATGTTTTGCCTGCATTCTATAGTATTCGTAAGATAAATATAGAATTATTTATAATAAAGTATGGGTTTGATCTTTAATTTAAACTTCCAATGCTACTTTTTGCTTAATCCAGAAACAGTGGGCATTAACACTTATTTTCATTAGTTTTGTGTTTACGAAAAGAAAGTCTCCTGTGGTACTGATCATACTACTTCCAAACTGATCAACGGGTTAAACAGTTCTCTGGTGAGAAATTGGATGGGTGACCCCTACCTGTGACAATTATTCATCTTAAGTGAAGCATATGGGAAGACCACTGTGGTACGGATTCCATGTTAGGCTGTAGGTCCTGCTGGTATATCAGCTTCAGTAACTGTCAGCCTACAACAGTGGGATCTTTTCTGTCCTCCAGGGACGACGATAATTCGTGAAACGGTTCATAGTCCTTCCGTTTTATTCTCTCATTTCAATCTCGGTCCAATCATTTTTGTTAAAAGGCATTAACACAAGTAAATTTCTGAAATTCAAAATTGGTTGAAACGTTTGGATTATGCGACAACTTGAGTTTCACTTTCTTTGATTTGGTGTGTACTTTATCATAGACAAAATAAACGTCACTTACATGTGGCGAAATAAACTAGCCCTGGGCCTATAATTGAGGGGGTAAATTATTTTTTTCTGTCATGCATAATATATCTATTTTTTAAGAACACACAAATTATGTACGCTGTATTGGGGTTAGATGGAACTAAGAAAAAAAAATATTTTAGTGGATATGGGATATTGCATAGAATTAGCCCCAAACTGTTGTTGTAGCCTAAATTAACTGTAGCCTAAATGCGTGTGTTTGTATTAGGTTAATTTCAGCAGGCAGTGGCGAAGGGAAGGGGGGTCCAGGGGGTCCGGACTCTCCCCGAAAATTACTTAACCGAACTAGTACGGTAAAGTGCTACTTTTCGGCGTGTTAGCAGTTCGAGAAACAGCCACTTTGCGGAGCATGTACTAAAAATGTGATTTTCATTAGTTCAGTAATTAAAAAAATTCCGGGGGTGAGTCCCCGCACCCCCTTTCTAGGGGGTACTCCATACCTCCAAACCCCCCTGCACTTTCAACCCTCCGCGAAATTATTTTCTGGCGACGTCACTGTCAGCAGGTACTTTTAAATTTGAGCTAAATCGTACAATCCTAAAATTACGTAATATTTTATGAAGAGCAAATTGAGCTGTTTATTTCGCAATTACATCTTCCAGATTCCGGACATTAGTGTGTTATTTTACTTTTATATAATGAGCTATTTATATATTCCTTTACTATAGCAAGAACTATTATATTTGCTTCACTGTAGTTGCATTGAATGATATTTCCTGTAAGAATGATTTGTGAATAAGACATTAGTGTAATGTGGTAGAGAAGTCATATGTTTCGGACAAAGATTTCTCCGATTCTACAGCACATTCATTATTCGCAGTAGAGTTGTTCCCCCACTCCTTTACACAGCGATTTCTTTGTATACGGGAAGAGGTGTAACTTCCTGCGTCTCTATTTTGGAAACAATTAGTTGACCTTGTTACGGTGACTCATGTTGATTAATTGTTCTGCGTAGAAATGTATTTCTGTACTTCTAATCATGAGTTCTGTACTGTGGGGAGTCTGTTGTACTTTATTATTATTATTATTATTATTATTATTATTATTATTTTATATTTTAAACGTAGAATGAGATGCTTTGCTTTGCCTATGTTATATAATAATATTTCGATAGGGTCATATAACCAACTATTGCCAAATTTTCGTTTCTAAATAGAGGGATTGAAGGATGGAATGACTTACTTGCAAAAACCTTCAGAATATTTTCTGCTAACTTTTTTCTTTTTATTATTATTATTATTTTGAGTAAGGTGTATGTTAAATTCTGATGTGAGTAGATTAGATGTGGAGGTATAGATTGTCTGGATATAGGCCTATGTATATGAATATATCGTTCCAGCAAGGGTAGGTCCATTATTTAACTGTTAATGCATAACACATGCGCAGTACAACAAATCCTCAAAGAGTAATTTGAAGTTTATTTACTGGAACAAAACTCATGTCTATAAAAAATGCTACTTAACACTGCTACCTGATTGCTAGCCTATTTGAAGTGAAGCCTAAGCAATAATTTGAAGTTTGTTTACCGGAACAAACCTTATGTTTGTAAAATGGTACGTACTTAACACTGCCATCAGGTTACTAGCCCTCTTGAGGTGTAGTAGTTTAGCCTAACAATTAAAAATTAAAGACAGCAAAACTCTGGGAGCCTCAACCTCCTGGAACCCTCTGGGCCAGTGGCGGACGCAGAGGGGGGGATTGGGGGGATAGATTCCCCCCCCCCGAAATTTGAAAAAAGGCTATATATGCACTCTAAGTGGCCCGTTTTATAAACTAATTATTAATTATTTTTTTAGTATTCCTTCTGTACCTATTCAAATCCCCCCCCCCGAAAAAATTCTGCGTCCGCCACTGCTCTGGGCCTCCATGGCCTGTAGTAGGGAACACTTTCTTTACTTTATTTTACTTTAAAATACTGAATATTAAATGTGGAAAGAGACATAATATGTTTGGCGTTCACAGAAGCCCAATTCAATCCTGAAATAAGATTTAACAGGATTACATGATCTTGGTGCAAGATCGTTTCGATCATCATGACCAGACAATGCTCGTCTCTCTTTATTTTATTTGGTTTTATTTATTTTACTGTCGAGGATATTGTGCTAGGGGGCCACAAATCAGTAACTATTTTATTTGTCGGTGAATGCATGATAATATAAAGACTGGTGGATTCAAAGATTCAGATGATTTACGTGAAGAAATAAATCTGTTAAGAAGCAAATAATGCAACTTCAATCTTGCTATCCAAAAAGGAGATTCTATATACGACGAAGAGTAAGTGACCCTTAGTTTACACAAATTTCGACTTACTTTTGAGACAGTAAATCGCTTCTTCCCTCCAAATTGGTTTTTTATTTCAATTATTTTCATTATCCTACTGAGCTGTATATTTCTTTTAAAATTATAATTTCCACCAATGCTCAGCATTTAAATCAGTAGAAACCTAACCTACTTTAAAAACATAACTTACTATAGTCAACGTATATAAGTAGCATAAGCTATTAGTCTAGAAATATAAAACATATGTAAAAACAATAAATTAGTCATAACTCATAAGTATTGCTAAGAATTCTTGAATCTGTTAAAAATGTGTTTAAAGTTCAAAAAATAAAAGTCTTATACTAAAATGCAGATGTTGTCTTCTTCCCTTCTTTATAGCTTTACAGTCATTGTCAAAATACAATTTCATTTCGCTGAATCAAAATTAAGACGACCAAGGGGCAATTACATGGTCAAAACTATGGTTTGAAATTGTACAACAATTTTATTTCTGAGCTCCCTGAATATGTAAATTACACTCTTAAACATTTTAAAAGGAAAATAAAACAAATGATTATATAATATTAATAGCACAACTTTAATTTCGTTTTGTCTTTCAATATTTCAACCCAATCTATTTTATTTATTGTTGTAAATTCTCTATAAACCACTGGTTAATGCTGCAAAATTATTTTTGTATACATTGTACTCGTACATTTATAATTTTTCGTTTGTAGTATACTGTGCATTGATATATAATTAGATTTATATTAATCTACTATACCCCCTAAACACGAGCTTTGCTCATATAATGGCATGTTTGGTTTTATTTGTTTTTACTTGTACTAAATGTGTAATAATAATAATAATAATAATAATAATAATAATAATAATAATAATAATAATAATAATAATAATAATGCGAAGTAAGTAAAAAAAACTGACCTGATTTGTTATTAGTGCCAATAGCAACCATTTACATTCTAGTGTAACATAAATGTGAGCAATTTCGTCATCATCCATTATAACAAATGAAATGTGTGATTGTGTAATAAGCAATCCTCTCTTGTGGTTTTGCATTTATTGGTTTGGCGGTCTTGTTAATCAGAATACGTGGAAATGATAGGAATCGTGTTCTGTGAATAGCATAGCGCACAGAGTAGATTCGCAGAAAAGCTTCGGATAAAAATGTGTTAAGCTGGACCATGCAATTAGTAGTTCAGTGAAGTGGGGTTGCCATGACAACACGTGGGAGTGGAGTTCGCGGAAACACAGGTGTAAACTACTATCCAATTTATCTGGCTAATTAAATTTTAATTGTTCACCCGTCATCTTTAGGTTCTCAGGTTATTTTTACCTTAGCATAACATTATCACCCCATATGTTTCTCATAATTAGGGTTCGGATGTTTATAACCTAAAAAAGTGAAAAATATGACTGCAATTATGACCTTAAATTGACTAAATATGACCTAAAATCCTAAATATGACCTCATAAAAGAATTATTTTCTAAAAATAAATGTTCCAATTTAAAACATTTATTGATACTAAATTATCCTAAATATGACCTCATAAAAGAATGTATTTTCTAAAAATAAATGTTACAATTTAAAACTTTTAATGATACTGAATTATCCTAAATAGGCCTATGACCTCATAAAAGAATGTATTTTCTAAAAATAAATGTTCCAATTTAAAACTTTTAATGATACTGAATTATCCTAAATATGACCTCATAAAAGAATGTTTTTTCTAAAAATAAATGTTCCAATTTAAAACGTTTAATGATACTGAATTATCCTTAATATGACCTCATAAAAGAATTATTTTCTAAAAATAAATGTTCCAATTTATAACGTTTAATGATACTGAATTTTCCTAAATATGACCTCATGAAAGAATGTATTTTCTAAAAATACGAATGTATTTTCTAAAAATAAATGTTCCAATTTAAAACGTTTAATGATACTGAATTATTACATCAAATTATTTCAATCAGATAATCACTTTTAACAATTTTACAGGCGATTTACAGTTTTACTTGTAAAGAATTTCTAATCTGTTAATGTTTCAGATATCACTGCAAACGTGAACTGAAAATATTTTTAGAATATATCTATTGGAAGTTGTTAACAACAAAGAGGAAGAGATAATTTGTGCTATTACTTGTTATTGTCCCTTCAAATTTTAGTTATAGTAAAACCAAAATATTCATTACTCTTTTTCGGAAAAAAATTAAGTCGACAATTTAGTGCACTTAGGCCTACTGCATAATTGTGCTCTTTTACCGAATTTTTAACTGAAATATGACGTTAAATTACAAATATGATTGAAACATGACCAAGACCAAGAAAATGACCAAAATATGACTTTATATGCACAATAAAAACGGTCCGATTAGGATAACAAATGTGCAATTCGTGTGTAATTTGTGTTTGTGGCGAGAATGGAGGTCAGGATAAAAATATATGTCATAAACATCCGAACCCTACTCATAATCAAACATTTTGATTTTCTGCATTAATTTATAGTTAGTTATTCAGTACTGTAGCTTATTAGGTTCCCCAGTCAATAGGTCTTGAGGGAAAAAAAAAATTGTTGGGTCTACTGACAAACGGTCTGACGCCAAATGTCTACAGAAATAATATCTAATAGTACTCTACGGCTAAACAAAACAATGCACATTACCAGATGTTCGGGTAAATAATGTTTATTGCTTTTGAATTTATAAACAACAATGTCTATGGACTCGCATTTGGGAGGTCTCGGGTTCAAATCCCCAGTCGGATTAGAAATTAGAACCCGCACTTCGCGAATGCTCTTCACTAATCTAAGTCCTTAATAATACCACCTCGGCCATTTCACCCAGTGAACTAAGTTATATTTAATTCCTATGGCTGGCTCTGTGGTCTACTCTTTAGCTTTGCTGACTACGAAACTGGAGGTCTGAGATTGATACCGTAGGCCTACCTGTTCGGATTTTTTAGCCTTGTGACAGTTGATAGCTACGCTAATGAAATCAGTAGAAAAAGAAAAATATTAACTCCTGGGGCATTAATTGGACATGACTTTTCAAGAATTTTTTATAGCAAAAATCGTGAAAAGAAGAACTGAAGAACGTCTCAGGTAAAGATTCTGGAAAGGGAGAAATACATAATAATCATAACCAGGGCCCGGATTCTAATGACATGTCACCTTTTTACTGATAGTGCATAGACATTGCCAACTTGTAGATAAATCCTATTCATGGCCTCCAGATTATAGAAATACATTTTTAAAAGTGTTGTCATGTCTCAGTCGGAAATGAGAATCAAAGAAACGCCAAAATTTTGTATTATATTACATTTGTTATTAGGTTGACTTGGCCATTGCTTGGATTTGAAAGTTCAAACTACTGTTTACCCTCAATAAACAATAATATAATCCGGAAGACCGCAAAAGGAAATGCTATGCTGAAGTTGGACTTGCCAGTGCCTCAGTGCCAGTATTAATTTCCGTGAGAAAGAAACATTCACACCATTACAGTTATTTACAGTTATGTAAATATTAGTCTAAAACTTTGTGTGTACAATAATAATTTTTTTCAGAAATAAAATATCACTTTTAGGTCATTTTTTATAGGCTAATTATTAAGTAATTTTCTTTAAAATTTAGGGTAATTTTATGGTCATTTTTCAAACAATTTTAGGTCATCAGAATCCTGGCCCTGATCATAACTATTAGAGATGAAAACTAAAGCAGCTGACCAGCATTAATGGAGGCAGCAATAAAGCTTAGATTTGACTGAAACTATAATAACTAATAAGGTATAGAAACTACTAAATGACATTGTTTTAGACTTTTACTAGAAATAGTTATTTATTAATTTAATGTTAAAAGAGTTATTGTTTTCCGAGTAGGGACGTTTGTGAAATGAGCCCTAAAGGACGAGTGTAGCAAATCTCACGAGCAAAATAAAATAATTTTACTTTGTATATCGTACACCATTTCTAGACAGCCGTTAACGTTTTTGAAATAAGAAATGTTAGATTTATTCTAACAAATTACTTTAGCCATATTGAAACCTCGAGGTCCCTTTCCGTCTACGGGTTCATATACACATAACTTGCTCATAGAATGGTTATCAATTTTTTTTTGCACGTCTACCAATTTAAGAAATGGAGTCAGCGCTTGTCAACCATCAAGTATGGAACTTTTTGCGACCAACATGAGAAGTTTAAAATTAAAAAGGCGTAATGAATTTTAACATTTTTCAATTGTTATTATACTGTCTATTTAATAATCATAAGTTATGCAAATATTCTTAATTAAAAGAGTTTTTCCCATGTAATTGAAACTAAACCACATTTTTTAGCACCAGTGCGAAAATGTGCTATTTTTCTTCGTGTGTCTTGTTAAAGGTTCTATTTTAATACAAGCTGTCTAAAAAAAAAATGAATTGAATTTCGCGACAATATTAACAATTTCACAAGTCGTTGAACCATCACACACAACTATAATTTAATTTTATTATTCGTCTTACGCCATTACTATAAAATATGGTAGTATAAGGTTCATGTCATTATTGGAGCAAAGTATAAGTTTTTTGTACTCAGAGTCTACAGCCTTACAGAGTGAAACTCAGTCTGCTAGTTGTGGATACAGTAATTTGAACTACTCATGTTTCGAGAAAAAAGAAGTAACGTCGCACGGGAAACTAAATATCCGCTCTTCGTTTATTGGCAGCGGGGATACATGGTATCTTTATTTCCTGGAAGAGTATTAAACCAGATTCGGTTGGCCGATTCTTGTTTCTACATTCCATTACTTGGTTGCCATGGAGGTGACCGTTGTATTTATCGATTGCAGTACTATACTCGATTTTGCAGTCTATTTTTATCTCTAGGTAGTACAATAATTAGCTTGCTTTTTTTCTATTAGTGTAGTTCTTCTTCTTTCTATATTCCCTAAATACAACACTTCCATTGGTGTTCATAGAGAGTGGAAGCACTAAAATTGGGGTGAATGATAAAATAAATGCCTCGATAAGTAATAAAAGTTAAGGAAATAAACAAAAGAAGAGGGAATATAGGTTGTCTGTTTATTATTCCATACTACCGAATAATTTTTTGAATCGCTATGTTTTTAGTAACAACATTGACGATCAATTGAGTCAGACTATTTTATGTGCAAGGGGTTGTTGATTTACATTGAAGTAAAACCGTTGATCCCGTCATCTAGACTTATAGTACGTTAGAGTACGCCATATTCTCAAAGAAGGTCTTTGGACAAAATATCAGTTGTTTCACGCCTACATCATCATACCTTCCTTCCTGAAACTTCTGTATACGATGAGCGGATCCCTCTTCTTTAAAGGCCCTCTTTCTGGCTACAACGATACCTTCAGAGACTGGAAGAAGTGAAATGTGTTAGCCGCCTGATCACATGCACATCTATACTAACTAATAAATGTCTAGTGGTTTTGTGAGTCTGTCTTACATTTTCACGGATAAACTGTTAGAGCAGAAATTCGAAAGTTTGATCGTTTCAAGATCGTGGTCGTTTTAATGGCTTGTGTGGTAACAATCTGATTACGTTCCTTGCGCATATTCTATTTTATTAAGACCAAATCGTTGAACACGGTTGCCACTTTCAGTATTTAAAATTAAATTTTGTACAGAAAGCATCTCTTAGTGTATTCGATAAGCCTATAACTTAACGGTTTTCGGAAGAAGGCCATTTAATGCCTACCGATGAAAAATAGGATTATGCTTTTACCGACATTTCTTTATTTTTCATCAAGTAAAACAAATTGCCGAGGAGAAAGAATAGTAATTTTTCCTCATAGTCTGCAAAAGCCAGAGTAATATCACCTGTGCCAAAAAAGAATGTGTCTGCCTGGGTGGCGCAGTTAGTATCGCGCTGGCTTTCTGTGCCCAAGGTTGCGGGTTCGATCCCGGCCCAGGTCGATGGCATTTATGTGTGCATAAATGTGACAGGCTAATGTCAGTAGATTTACTAGCATGTAGAACAACTCCTGCGGGACAAAATTCCGGCACACCGGCGACGGTCACAGGTTTAAGTTTCAGTACATCCCCGAGGTTAAATAACCATATACCAATCAACCAAAAAAATGTGGGATCAAACCCTGCTACAGAGATTAGAATGAGATGCTGCAAGACATAGTGCCGGCGATCTAGCGAGATATCGGGAGAACGATAGGAACTTTTTTTTTCAGATAAGTATAGGCCTACCTCTCAGCGTTATTTTAAACTCCGGAAGAATGCCATGCGCTTTGAGACACCAAGTACGATCATTTTCTCGTGGTGTTTCTTGAGCAACGCTAAAAACCATGCAAAATACTATAACTTACTACTTTACCTTACGAAGGACAGGTAATGTTCGCATTCATAAAATCTTAACCGAGTAAATAGGCGTTGGACTTCTTCATGCTACTAAGTGTTTTTCTTTATTCTTTTTGGGGAGAATTAAACATCGTAATAACTTAAAGAGTAATCTTACTATTAACGCCAGTTAATGGAGCGAATACTATTATTGAACGTTAGCCACGTGCTTGCTAGAAATTGTTCCGTGGCTTATTTTATGATGCTACTGCATTTTAACGATCAATTTTACAGTCGCTGTTCGGGTATTTTATGTCGTTATGCTTCATACAGCTGCTATAGCAGAACTTTAACTAGTAATTGTATGCACAGACTTCTCACAAGAATTTACATTAGAACTAGTCAAGCACCATAAACTTATAGAGCTATAGTTCAGATATTGTACTGTATGGGTATGTAAAGTGGTCTATAAATTACTCTTCATCCTGTAATAATGACCTTCACTTTATGTGTGTAAAATCTCAACTCCCATTTTCAGAGGAATCCTCCTTATTTTGTTAATGTGGAATTTCTGTACGTCTCAATAATCTGAGAGCAGGGCAGACGAATTTTGAAGCTGTCACATGTGCATGATGGCTTGTGAAGTCTGTGTGATCGAACTAAAGCCTGGCCGTTCTAAGAAGGAAACCTGAAGTAAACAAAAAGCAGTACATCTGTCTCCCTCTAGCACATTACTTGTATGACGTAAGAGTGAGACAGACATACTGGTTTTTTGTTTACTTCGGGTTTCCTTCTTAGCTCGTCTCGGATATAGACGAAAGAGGTAAGGGCATTTATGCTGATCGGATGAATCACGAATGCCAAATTGGCAATAAATGGCTAGTAGAAGAGCGGAGAAAAAGGCGGCGATAGACTGGGTTCATTGTATTTGCGCCTCCTTACGGGTTTCGTATAGGCCTAAGTTATATAGCATTATTACATCGTTAATTGCAATAAGTAACACTGCGTTTCATTGCCAAGGAATTGAAAATAGTTAAGTGAAGTGACATAACTTAGAAGAAGCAATACCTTAGTCATGGATCTGGTAGTAAAAAAAATGAAGCAGATGCAGCTGAAAGTAGCGTATGAACTGGAATTTTGAAGCCCAAGCACTGTCATGTTATTAAATCAGAATACAAAAACGAAGAGAACGGTTTCATTTATTCATGCATACCTGCTGTTTCTGTGTAAAAAGAGATGAAACCTTTTGTAAGTTGTGACAAGCCCACATGAAAGTCTTTAAACCCGCGAAATTGGTAGGCCTACTAAGCAGTAAAAAGTAAATAAATAAATAAATAAATAAGCTTCACAAAAAATAAGGAATTCTGCTCTTCTGGCAGTGTTAATAAATAATAATAGACCTACTCCTTACCCCAGTAATAATACAGTGCCATCAATAAGTCGCTCTATAACTCTTGTACCTAGGCGAGAAACCGCTAAGAAACGGAATTCAGTTGGCATCACTCGCATATGGTTATAATGTTATAATTTGAGTTCTTTTCTGGGTGCTCTATGTGCAAATCAGAAATAATAATGTAGGAGAAAGTGATGGAGGATAAGATCTGTGTCAGTAGACTTTAATGTAAAATGAAAGTCTGAAAAAATCACGAATTTCTCAAAATCGTCTGACTGGAATAGAGCTCTGACCTTCCTGAAAGATAAACAACGTTCCCCAGCCGCATTACCTCATTTTGGCACAAGGTTAAAATTGGTTGTCAGTGTATTCTAAGGTTCTAAATTTGCTAATAGTCTAGGCTAATTCCTTCTGGCAGTTAATATGGATAAATTAAAATTCCGATAAAACACAAATTATTTTTAACGCTACTTTTCACCTAAGCTATTTTTGAAGTGGAACTTCTTTAGGCGCGCTAGGAGCAAATCGAGAGCTAACCCAAAGTTGCGTTACGAACAAAATCGTCACGAAAGTAGTGGGGCTGTGACGGACTGCACAGAAAACAATCAATTCAATGATTAGGCTTATCCAAAATTTAAAAAATCCAAAATTTAAAAATAAAAATAAATACGGCGTGGGGGAAAGGTATCAGGCACTGAGTCCCCCACTCAATGCCTGATACCTTTCCCCTGCTTCGAGCTAGTGGCGTGGTGAGCCCTTCACCATTATAAAAAATCCAAAATATAAAAAATAAAAAATTTAAAAATAAAAAAAAATAAAAATCCAACTTAATAAATAAAAAATGCAAAATAAAAAATGCAAAATAAAAAAAAACTAAAAATCCGAAATTAAAAATCGAAAATCCAAATTTAAAAAATCCAAAAAAAAAATTCAAAGATCAAAAATTTAAAATCCAAAATTAAAAAATCCCAAAATCCAAAATTTAAAAAATTTAAAAAATTAAAATAAAATCAAAAGTTTAAAACATTTAAAAAAAATAAAAAACAAAAATATAACATTTTAAAACTCTAAAATCTAACATTAAAAAATTAAAAACATTAATTAAAAAATCCAAAAAATAAAAAATTCAAATATCCAAAATTTAAAAAATCCAAAGATCAATATTAAAAAGTTTAAAGATCCGAAATTTAAAAAATCTAAAATTCAAAAAGTCAAAAACCCAAAATTAGAATTATCCAACAATCCAAAAATAAAAAATCCAATAATCCAAAATTGAAAAAATCGAAAAATCCATAATCCAATATTGAAAAAATCGAATAATTAAAAAATCCAAGTTTCACATCTGTCGTGTGGCGTTCCACGCGCACCCTATTTTTTAACAGCAGCATTGTTCACGTATCCCGTCATTATCCACATTTGCCGTTACACGGATTAGTTAACATGGACCTTCTCGAACCTTCACCACAGACACATTTGCACTGCTCTGGCCGGAGATTCGAATCGTGCTCTTTTCATCTTTATCTAATAGGCATGTATGAAGTGAAGCTTAGTGCTCAAATCCGTCAGATCCAAATAGACCCCAACGCTACGTGAAGTTCTGGGCTTAAATAGGTTAAACTCGCTGGTTAGGACTCATACTATTTTATTTTCATGTCGTATAGATACGATGTGCGTTTTTGGGTCGTCCTGTGTTGTTTCATACCTGGAGGCGGTAATTGTGTGCTAAAAACTAAATGGAGACGTTTTATTCTTATGTGTGTCATAGAATACAAGGTTACTTTTGTTTACACTACTCCCTCCTGTGCGAGCTCCGGTTCTCATGGTCAACACAGTGGACAAGGGAACTTCCTCATTATTGGCCCTGGAAATTAGATAGCGTCAAGTTACCAAGACAACTTATTATTAAGGATGGGTCGATACCAGATTTTCTCGATACCGATACATGATTTTTCCTCGATCTTCGATACTCGATACTTCGATACTGGATACCGTCAACATTTCCAGTTTCAATAAATAGGTGCATTAAAAATTAAAATTTGAGAGAACTGTGTAATACCAACTAAATTAATTAAGTGTGCATATTTAATGAGAAAAATTTAGTATCATCAGTAGCCTATAATTATTTTTAAACTCTACATTAAAACTAAAATTAGGTTTTGAAACAGTCCACTTACAAGTTTTTCTTCAGAAATTACAATGGGGTTTGGACGGTCAGCTTGCTTGTTGGTTGTTATTGAAACGTTTGACAGGAAACGAAACAATTAAGAATCTCTTCTGTTTGGATTTTAAAAGTAGGAAAGTCTTTATTTATGACTAGACAAAAGTCACAGAGTGGTTTTCTCCATTTCAAGAAGAAATAGAAGTATTTACTAAATTTAGTAGACTACCAAAAGCAGAAAGCGATACCGCATTTCCTTAAATTGCAGAGTTACCAAAGTATCGAAAAAGTACCGAGCGAGTTTTCTGAAGTACCGCTCGATGCCGATACCAAGTATCGAGGTATCGAAAGTATCGAGGACCCATCCCTACTTATTATCATCGATCTTTCAGTTGTCCCTTTGGGCTTTCTACTGTCAAGGTATCTGTAACATTTTTCGTTGTTATTGCTGTACAGAGAAGGAGAAAAGTAATTCCAAAAACTTCAAAATAGCCCCAAGAGGGGGTGCTTGCCTAAAATGACAAGTTTTCGGTACAGACAACGCAACGGATATTCAGAAAACCACGCCATTGTCTATACTTTCATTTTAAGCTACAGGCCTAATTCATCTATCCAATCTCCAAAAACCAGCGAGATAAACAGTGTAGGGATGGAGTGGCAGTTTAATATAATATAGGCCTACTGAATGGAAGTGAAGTAATCTGCAGATTTTTACTGTGACTTTTTCGAGTAGAGTAGGCTACAAAAAAATCTTAATACTAAATATATTTCGACCAAACATTTAGATTGCTCATTTCCAAAAACTATCGCGTAGCAGAGCTTAATTTTGTTGTTGTAGAGCAATATAACGAACAGAACAAATTAATTCTTTAGGGGTTTTCAATAACTTTAATTTATTGTTTTCCAGTAAATAGAGAAAGTTATTATAAACAGTTATAATTCATACCGAAAAGGAGCAAGATGGGTCAACTCCTGTCACTTGTTCTTCACTTCCTTGAATCATGCATTACACTCAATCATTCATCATAATGAGTAACATTTTTTAACTATTGCATATTATTGCGGATCAAGAATAATTTTAAGGTACTGAATTATTTTTAGTAATTAGCTTTCTGTCAGATCCGAAATTCATATTTAGACCGGCTGGAAGAGCCGGCTTGATTTCTTCTGGTTACATGAAGGCATTCGTAGTGTTAAAAGACTCCTATTTGCCCTGAAGTATGCTGGATATCCAATCAACGTCCAACAAAAGAGATTTGAACTTCTTGTAATTCACCTTGATTTTATAGATGTAACTTCCAACCCTCATAGTAAGTCTGCGAAGTCACTTCGTATACACCAAATTAACTTATGTCTGACCGTGAGTACTACATACCACAAGGTTCCCCGGTGATACAGTCATTATTGAAGATTGTCAGATGTAATCCACTCCTTTCATCATCTGTCCGAATTCTCCTCCCAAGGTCTGCTCCTTGCCCTCGCTTTTCCGCGAATCCAGTCTAGCTCGTACGGAGGATCGTGTATTAAAATCAAATTTCGTGTTATCATTTCCATTATGTCCTTCAAGACTCCATCTTCTTTGTGTAGCAGAATAATTAATAAGCTTAGAGCTGAGATGGTGTTATGAAGTTCAAACTTCAAACAGCAACATGATTCAAAACTGAGCGTTTTCATTAACTTAAGACCAAAATGCTTGTTGCAGCAAGATTCAGTAGGCCTACATGTAACTCAAAGATTGGTTCCTAGTCTCAATCAAGCCTTACGTACAACTAATTTGCATAGGGTACTATGTAGTTAGATGGAGTACGCCGTAGTGTATTGGTTGAGGCGCTGCGCTACAAACCGGAAGGTCGCGGGTTCGATCCCCGATGAGGTCGTTGGAGTATTTCAATTGGCCTAATCCTTCTGGTGGCACTATGGTCCTGGGGTCGACTCAGCCTCCAACAGAAATGAGTACCAGGAGCAATCCTGGGGGTAAAGGCGGCCGGTGCGTAAGGCTGGGAACCTTACCACCTTCACGTGCCGAATGTCTAAAATCTGGGAGTCTCTGAGCCTCCATGGCCTGTATAGGGACATTTTACTTTTTACTATGTAGTTAGATGCAGTTAATCTGCTAGAAGACGATAATATTCCATTTGCACTAAAGATGTCTTATGATAGGTTGCTTAAATGATGCAATAGTGTTATGATATCCGTGTGTACTGAAAGTGAATTTCCCAAATATCCAAGAGCTTAATGACATTATAAATATTTACGTAAGTTACGTTATTGTTATATGTATATATTTTAATTTTCATTTATTTATTTAACCTGGCCATGAGGGCTTCACTACCACTCAGCCAGGGCGAAAACATGAAATTACATAATAAAAAAAAATTAATGGAGTATAAGAAATGATATACACGAATACAAGAAACGTACACAAAGACAAAAAATTCAAACATAAGATACTTTAATAATATATAATACAAATGACTAAAATGAAGAAATGAGAAAAAGATTAAAGTCTAAACAAATACATACTTAGTTATTACTAGACCTGGGATTTTAGGGCAAATGCCTATTTTGTTCCTTAAGAAAAAACATGAAAATTTTTAAATATGTCGACGTTTCATGATAATTCACTTACATTTATAGAGTTTTATAGTGCCCTAAAATGCCTATTTGGTCCTTTAGAGCCTATTTCACTGTTTTAGTGCCTAAAAATGCCTATTTTGTACATTTAAAATAAAATTCTACTTCTGTAATTTTTTACAAACATATAATGGATATCCCTGAATGAAGAGCAGAACGGCTAAACAGCAGGGGGTGGGTTTTTCACACAAACTTGATTTTCCCAGACAACTTTCACCAAAGATATGCTGACTGACGGGGGAAGGGGGAGGATTAGCTCAAAAGAACAAGTAGCAGGTAGTATGACAGGACACACTGTGTCAATTCGCCAGTGAAAGAACAAGTGAAGTGTTTAAGTTCGTTCGTGATATCATTGGATTTTGATATCATTATTTTAACAGAGTCCTGGTTGAATCATGACACAAGATACGAATTACCTGGATATAAAAAAACTACAAAAATTAATAAATATAGTAAATGCGATGGCTTAGTTGTTTATGTCAAAAATTATTTAAATGTGACAGTAGAAGAAAAAATGGTCATCGACGAATGCAATTCAATTCATCTCAAAATTAATTATGAAAATAATCTACTTACGTTAACAGCAATTTACAGATCTCCAAATTGTTGCAAAAATACCTTTCTCGATAGCCTAGAACAATTCTTACGCAATATTACAGAATGTAAGAAACATGTCATTGTTGGAGACATTAATTTACAGATTCTAGAAGAAAATATCGACTTGTTTGGAAGTAGGTATACAAATATTTTACATGAATATGGTTTCGAAAAGTATTTAAATTCCATTACTAGACCTGCATCTAATTCTTGTCTAGATCACATATTTTACAAAGATGAATGTAATGGTAGTTTTCAACCCGGAATTTATAAAAGCTCAATTACTGATCATTATGCAATTTTCGCCTTGTTCAAAATTAATTATTCACCTACCGGCATAAATGTAAGTTCTTCCAAACAAAATTGTGAATCTGATATATATACGCAAAAGCATGTAAATTATAACAAATTAATCTATGAATTAGAAAAAGAAACATGGGTAAATGTATTGGACTGTAATATTGCTAACAATAGTTTTCGAATATTCCATGATTTGCTGCAAAATTATCTAAACAAATGCTTATATACTGACAATAAAAAAGTTCCTTGCAAACTAAAGAAAATCAAGCCATGGATCACGAGTGACGAGAGGAATAATTTTGTCTATTCGGACAAGGGACAATTTGGCAAATAAAGTTAGGAGAAACCCTACAAACGAAAATCTAATATTATACTACAAGAGATACATAAATATATTAACAAAAGCTATACGAGCCATGAAAGTTATTTATTACAAAAATAAATTTGAAATACATAAAAATAACGCTAGAAAATTCTGGTCCACTGTCAATGAAGCTACTGATACTAATTCAAATAAAAAAATTCCAATTTTAGAAATCATAAATGAAAAAGGACAAAAAATTAAGCAGAGTGACCAAATTGCAAATGAATTTAACTCCTTTTTTTCGAAAATAGGAAAAAGAATCACTTCAAATATTAAGTTAGCACCAAACAGTATCCCTGAATATAAAAAATGTATACCACAACCTGCTCAGCTTTCGTCAATGTTTCTTCTCCCTGTAACCCAAGATGAAATCAATAAAATGATAATCTCACTAAAAAATAACGTTGCCCCTGGTACGGACGGAATAACAAACAACACCTTGAAAACAATTTCTAAATACATATCGAAGCCCCTCGAACATATTTTTAATCTTTGCTTATCACAAGGCACTGACAAAATAAACTTTGTTGTTCTTAATTAACTTTAGAGTAGGCCTAATAGTGGCTTAAATGAAATAGTTCAAAATTACAAATTTTATTGAATATCTAGTGAAATTGAACTGAAAAATGTAGGTAAAGTTTCCTATGCCCCTCTAACGTCTGTGAGTGTGGAGTGCTCTTTTTCTGCCTTCAAAATGATTTTAACAGACAAAAGACAAAGCCTGACTGTGGAAAATTTAGAGAAGATCATCTTTATGTACTGCAAAGCAAATTACGAATGAAAGTGAATGTTCTTCGCAAATACTTCGTTAGGGGATGCCTACAGTGCTGTAATTATGTTCAGTGATTTTAGTATTAAGGTTTTAGTTTACTATTGATGATTTTTCATATAATCAATAACTGTTTTTAATAAATTCCTTTTTAATTCTGTCTTAATTTTGCCGTTATTTCTGTTAAGAATAGGTATATCACATTTCTAACAGTAAAAAAAGATCACGTTACAGTTTAAGTGTATATTGTGATATTTTGAAGTCTATTTTCTTTCTATTTACACATTTTAAAGCATATTTTGAGTGCCTATTTTCTCTTATAAAAGCCTATTTTGAGTGCCTATTTTCTCTTTTAAAAGCCTATTTTCCTTTTTTTAAAGCCTATTTTAAGCACCTAAAACTAATTTTTTTAGAGCCTAAAATCCCAGGTCTAGTTATTACAGATAATGCAATTTTTCAAAGAAATATTAAGCAACAAGAGGGCGGATGGAATCAGCTGTGAGATTTTTATAAGTTAAGTATGGTATATTTTATGCACAACATCTTTAAGAAAATAAATAATAGACTATGTAAATCACGGAAGCAAAAAAGGAGTGGATTACATCTGATAATCTTCAACGTGATTGTATCACTGGGGAACCTTGTGGTACGTTTCATTCACGGTCAGACATAATTAATTTATGCATAGCTAGGGATCCTTTTTTGCAGTGAATAAAGAATGTTAAATTTCGGTACAAAAGTTGGGTTAAATTCGATGTTATTTCGCATAAAAGCATCCAATTTAGGTGTTATTTTGTATTAAAACCAAATTTTTTACGTCTCATATGGCGCAAAATATTGCACTTTTCTGCAAAAAACTAATTATATTTTATTTTAATTGTTTTATTTTGTAGATCTTAACTATTCTTACCAGTTGACTATTAGGCCTATCAACTGTAGGTAAACTGGTGTAACACAGCCTCCTTGAACTACTTAAATTGAGGGTTAAATGAGGATATAAATTACTGGGCACCAAAATGCAGCAATTTTTGTGTTCAAATTAAAAAAAAAAAATAGAATAAATTAGCTTTCCTAAATTTACATGAACATCTCTGTTTATCGAATTGTTTTCATTGAAAAATAAGTAGTTAATTACACAGTCACATCTGCAAATTCAACATTTGCTTGATTTATTGAATATTTACTTCATTAATTTTCACTTATTGTAATTATCTATGCGACTTTCAATAAATATATCATTTTATGTCCTCTTAAAAATATCTTTCTAAAACTCTAAGATTACCATTGAAAATTAGAATTTCGTTAAAAAATTTGTACTACAAATAAAAATTTATTTCGTCAAAATACACAAATTTGGATTTTTTCGCGAATCTAGAACGACCACATTTTAGCCTAAAGGCGTTTGAAAAAATCAACATCAATGGTAATAACCACAATTCGAGAATCCATCACTCCCGAGAACCAGGCATTTCTATTGATAACCTGTTTTATAGTGCCGTAAAGGTTTTAGATAGTTTTAGTGTAGTGATTAAGTTTAGATTCCTCATGTCCATTTTGTCTTTACAAGTTAGGTGTTGCAATAGAATTTATAAAACATGTGACAGTGATGAAAACGCGTTGCTGAACTTTGAACCCAACATAATACATCAAGCCCAAAGCTAAATTCATCACTTCATTTTCCATTAACGACCCATAGTTCGGTTTTAGGATTCAACGATATTTTCGAGCTGCACACGTTAAATAGAATAGCACGTCGTAATTATTTTCTTTCGTAAGTTATACCCAGTGTCGGTATTTTTGTCAATTTTTTTGGTCTTTCAACTGTAACTGGATTCTTGAATTTCTATGAAATGTTGAAAGCAAGATCTAGAAGTAGATCTGGATTTATCTCCTGAAGATGTTGCAAGGTTTAGAATGGCCTCTATTACTTCTTGTGATGTTCAGCGGAGTTTTAGTGTGTACAAAGCAATTTTGAACACAGACGCAGTTTCAGTTTTGAGATTTTAACACACTGCTTTGCAAATAGGCAAATCTCATTAAAAGATTAAGACGTGCCACCCCCAAATTGTGATAACAGCAAAACAAATCACAATTATATTTTTTTGTGACTTCCCTTTTATTTTTGTTCTTTTAATTCAGCGTGTCACTACCTTCTTGAATGAGTTTATACTCCTACTAGCATGTGCCCGCGGCTTCGCCCGCGATAATTATTTCAAAAATTAAAAATTAAAAGCATAATATAGTTAGTTAAATCATTATATTTATTAACACCTAATTCGCGTGGACTACATACCACGATTAGATAGCATCGTCTGGTAAAAGCGTCCTCAGATTCGAGTTTCTTGGCCCAGAAAACCTCTGTCTAGTGAGATTCGTCCAAATAAAACAACGTTTGACCATATTTAGGGTTTACAACATTCAAGCGATCGCGAAAGTTTTATTTTCAAGATATGACACAAATAGCCAAAGCCAACTGTAATTCATTTGACATTGAAATGTATAACTGAAAACTTATGTTTTGAAAACGCAAAAAATGCACGTTTTTTACCCGTTTTTCACTCATAACTCACGAACTAAAACTAAAATCAAAATTCCGGCTTCGAGGTGCATTTTCCGACCCTTCAGCCCACCTATGTTTAAAATTTCAGATCTCTGCGTTCAGTAGATTTCGCTGGACATCGAGGACAATTCCTTTTATTAATATAGATAATATGAATTATAATGATACCTTCTCTAATTTGTCAAACATCCATTTCATGTAATCCAAGCCCACCTGATACCATTGGTAACAATACGTTCTGAGAATTTGTTTTGATAAATCTGTGCAAAAAGGGGTTAAGTATTTTCAAACACATTTAATTTATATCATTATTATTATTATATTATATTATTTATAAATCATTATATTTATTAACACCTAAATCACGTGGACTACATACCACAATTAGATAGCGTCGCCTGGTAAAAGCTACCTCAGATTCGAGGTCCTTGGCCCAGAAAACCCCTGTATAATGAGTTTCGTCCAAATCGAACAACGTTTGACCATATTTAGGCCTATATTGATTATCCCACTTATAATAATAATAATAATAATAATAATAATAATAATCCTCTTCGGGATTAGGTTGAAAATTTCATATGTATGCGTGCCTTGACATTAAAAACAAATGAATCGACCAGCGTGAGCTACAACATTCGAGCGATCGCGAAAGTTTCATTTCCAAGGTTTGACAAAAATAGCCAAAGCCAGCTATAATTGATTTGACATTGAAATATATTACGCTTCGAAAACCCAAAAAATGCACGTTTTCTGCCCGTTTTTCACTCATTTTTGGCATTTAGAATCAGAATTTTTCAAAATCCTTTCTTAGTGAGCATCTACATTAGGAAACGAAGGTACTATCAAAATTCCAAGTCTCTACCTGTTATAGTTTATGCTGTACGTTGATTCCTGTCATTCAGTCAGTCATTCATTCAGTCAGTCAGGACAAAGCCTTTTATATATATAGAGATTAGCTACGAGGCCATATCAGAAGTTCGGGATGAGTGTCTATACAGTAGGGTAGGCCGTGGAACTATTGATTGTCAATTATTTGTATTAATGGCGTATTTTATGGATTAAATTTCAACTGACATTAATTTAAATGGATAAATTACAGGATGAAATGGTGAGATGATTCATGATATGTAAATATCCAATAAAATTAGGTCCTTTTATGACTGGGGAAACACCCAGGTCAAATTGGCCGATCTGGGACCTCCCGAATGCAAGTCGAAGACGTTTCCTTAAATTTTTTTTTCGGCATGTATTCTGTTCTTTTCTGTGATCTTCATGATTAAGCAATAAATCTTTAACTGTACTCCCTTTATACCCATGCAAGTTTGATAAATATACATGTGTTCTTTATGTCATTTTTCACCATATTTCACTCCACATTTAGATAATATTTAGCCCACATTTTATGCATTCTTATCACATAGGACCTATAAATCCTAGCCCTGATGATGAGGAATAGTGTAGGTCTATACCAGGGGTGGATCCATAACTTATTGAAGGGAGGATCCGACATTAACGGAAGTTTGCAATAATGGGGGGTGTATTGGAATTTGGAATATCCTTTTAAAATGGGGGGTCTGGGGTCATCCCCCGAAAACAAGTGCAAAATGATCAGGATTTTAAGGTTCTCTGTGTGATCCCTCCAAATTTCTCAGCAGACTGAAACTCTTTTTACCCAGAGTTTTAGTTCTGTTGAGAAATTTGTCGGTTTTACATATTACATATAAAATAATTAATCAGATAACTTATATAACTTTTTACCTTTAACTTTAGGTAAGTGCTGGTCTGAAATGGTTCTCAAGATATCAATTAATAATTTATAATAATAATAATAATAATAATAATAATAATAATAATAATAAAAGATAAGGAAATCTAACAATTGCTGCCTTGTGGGTTGTAACGGCTAGTCTATGCATTTGACACAAGGCGTCTAGTGTATAAATACTATATAACTGGTATTTTGCAAACCATTAACGGCCATGGCTGTCGGCATGCTGACTACATGCCCCCCAATCCTGCCGTCTGCCTATGGTAGATGACGCAGTGGTCGGGTGGTAGGCCTTGTCCCTTCTGGGATGTTCGCCCCATGGAGTTAGTTTTAGTTAGGTTGAAATAGGCCTACAGCAAGTTCATGAATGCTTTTATTTTATTTTATTTTATTTTTGCATCTAATAAAATTTGGATGTTATTTGTTCAGGTAATTATTTTTTTTTACGAATAAAAACACGTCAAATTAACGAAAAAGAAAAACCGGTGGGGAGGACCCTCACAATCTTGTATAAAAGACGGTAGATTGAGTGTGAGATCTAAAGCACTTGTGAAGTATTATGTACGAACAATGTATAGCCGAGTGCACTGCAACTAGTTATTTATGGACTACAAGCCCCGACACTGTTTGTGGGCGGAACTATAACCGGACTGCAAGATAAATTACGTCCTGTAATAATGCCTGCATCAATCCTTTATCTGCTGCCTTGCGAAAAAGTAATTTTTGCGATTGCCACTACTATTCTCCCAAGCCTTACAAGCACATCATAGCGTTTGCGATTAATCATCTTCTTCTTGTTTTTGTTTTATTCGTTTTTTATATTTCCATCCTGTTTTCAACATGTTCTAGCATTCTGCACTGATCTTCACGCTTTTTCATTATTTTAATCTGAGAGAAATATTCTATTCTGAAACTTTTTATAAGACCGGCTACCCCAGTTGTTGATTATATTATAATATTTATAAAACATTTACATTTATTTGAATAGTGCATCTTCTGTTGAAACTCTTGAAACACCGCGAATTTCAGTGCAAATTTGTCATTTAGTACTGCTAGATATAACGTAATCATAATTATATAGGCCTAAGCCTATTACGTTATTCCATGATAAAGTTACTGGTTACATAGGCGTACAGCCTAGGCTACAAACTGGAAAAAAAACTTCTACTGAAATAACCGACAGGAACCCAAGAGCCATCGCTGTCTACAGAACATTCATATGACAGAAAATGGTGCTATAATTTTGTTTTACCATAGCTTTGTTTAGTTAATCTGTACATCAGTGGTAAAAATTTAATAAGGAAGACATGTTTGCCTTTTATATTGAGAAGTATCGTCCATATTCCATGGAGATGACTATGCTAAAGGAATATCTGGATTCCAAGTGAGATGGGGATGGACTGACGGTGTTGTCTTGCTTTGGAAATATGATCATGTGACTGTAGAGGGATCAGAAATACCAGCTGTTTGGCTTGTAGTATGTGCTTCATCTCCCGAAATGGATGAATCTGTACCTAGAATCACGTCCAATTATTCATCTAGGTACTCGGAATCTGATGGGCTAAAGAAGGGTGTTGGCTGAGAGTACTACAATAGATCATTAATGAACTTCATTGCCTTAAAGGGTTCATATTAATATTGTTTTCAAATACAGTACAACCTTATACCCTCCTACATAAAGTCTCTTAGTTCATAAAATTTACAGAAAATTTATTAAGCTTACATTATATTTTACGTAGATTTCGTATAGTAAAAACATTATGTAATAATATGCAATGTCAAGAACTTAAAAACTAAAATTAGCTTATACTTCAGTTAGGCCTATATAAAATAAGCTTACTACTATAATAGCTATTTATGTATCAAATAAGCAAAGTAACGCTTTAGCGGACGAATCTAGTATAGCGGCCGAGGCGTAAGCCGAGGCCGAAATACTGGATGAGTCCGATAAAGTTTTTGAGTACGTGGTGCATACAATATTTTTTTTAGTAAAAGGTCTCTAAATTATATTAAATGAAACAAAAATACCGTGTAATTAATTATAATGAAAGGTAGTCAGCCATTTGTTAAAGTCATATTTTTACAGCCACCTGAATCGCAGAACAACAATGAACCCTACGAACCAATACGAAATGCGGTATAGATGCATTATGTATGGGTTGCTTTTTGTAAACAATAACGCATACGAACTAGTATTTATGAAAAGCTTGTGAAAATATGAGTGATAATCCCAAGGAAATTTCATTCCGAGTCAGAAACATTGAATTGGAGCTACTGCCAACAACTTCACGGCAGCAGTAGACTACGAGGAGGAATATATAACTGCATTTAAATGCTGGTGCATCCATGGTAAACAATGTTTCTCTCGTGAACCAAGATGTGAAAAGTTGTTGGTTTATATTTGTTGTTATATGATGAATTAGGCTACCGCTTTTGCGAAAAGCCCGTGAAAAGTTTCTGATTATCATAAAGAAACATGTGTCATAAAAATAATGTAAATTTGTTGTTTAATGACCAAATATATGCTTAAATCTATGTTAAAGTTGGTATGACTGGTCAATGTCATCTGGATTTTGTTTATAGATTGCCATGACGACTTTAGCGTACTAGGCCGATAAAACTGCATTTTGAATGCAGTTTTATACAATTCTAACGGCCTAGGTTGCTAAAATACAATTTTTCGACGTGTTACCAGTCCGACAAGCAGCTGTTTTAGAGAGCGTATAATAAATAAGTATAAAAGTCGTTTTTGCACCTGATAGTATTGACTGCAGGTTATGAATTTCGGCATACGTTATGCCATCATCAGCCCTTTAATGCAGTGGATATAGTTTCACTTTGCACATTGCTGAGTTTTAAGTTCTTTACATTGTGTTTTTGCTACTATGTGCGAGACCCTTAATATAATAATAAATTATATGTAAATTTTATTAATTAAAACAGTTTTTATACGAGGGTATAAGGTTGTATGTGAAAATAATAATACTGCAATAGATATTTACTTGGCTTCACGCGAAAGTTATACTGTTCTGTAAAAGAGAAATGATTCCATGCGAGACAGAATTTCGGAACGAATAGCTGTTGGTAGAGGCAATTTCGTAGTAGGCGACTACCTACAATACAATACAATTTCATCCTACGTCGAATTTCCTTATTTGGATTTAATTATATAATATGTGTCAAAATGGAAGTGGACTTACACATAACGCATAAACTCACTTCACTCCCACCATTCAACATACGTTTTGTGTGCCAACCGTTGAGCAAACAGTTGGCGAGCGGAGAATTATAGAGGGTACCGATTGAGTGAATTGCGAAATTCTAAAAGAGAGAATAGAAAACACAAATCTACTTTATTTCATAGTATGTCATATTTCCTTCGTACTATTAAGAAGAAAATAATATATTGGATTTATATAATTAAAACACAACAGTCTACGGTTTTATTTTCAGAAGACAGTAAACAAGTGAAATTATTTCACAAAATAATAGTTATTTTTAGCTATTAAAAGCATATTTTTTGTTTACCACTCTGTCATAGAAAAGGACAAATAGTAGACCTACTGATTTCATTTTTTCTCTTGTGTTCCAGGTGAGTGTTCTAGAATCTAATATCGGACTGGGATTCAACTAGTTGTTATCCTTAATAAGGTAATAGAGTATTCCTATTTTTATTTTGGTTCAGCTTTGTTTAAAACTTGTCATTAATTGTTGTCCTTATCTGAGAATGAGAGAGGAGAGAACTACTGTGGAAGTAGTATAATTATGCAGATTCAAGGATCAGCAGAAGACATTAAAATAAATATAAACGCTATATTGTATATTGTGATTACGTTTGGTTAATGAGATAATTAGATTGAAAATTTCTTTAAAAAGCAACAGCTCATTGCCTGATAGCTATTGCGGCTGACAAGTGACTTCTCTCAGGCGTATAAAAACATACATTATACAGTATGAAGATACGCTCGTTTCGGCATTGCTTTATGTCGCGTATTATATGGTCTGGGTAATAATCCTTATACGGTACTTAATTTGCGTGAAAACTGCCAGATTAATTGAAAACCCGCAAAGGGGAATCTATCACCGATTATTTTTTCTGCTGATGTGAAAAACGAATAGAAGAGTAGGGATAATTCTCATTGAGTAACCATAGTTATAAAGTTTGAGATTTTCTTTAAATAGAAAAGTTCTCATTTGGGACAAATACGTTATTGGAACTTTTACTCAGAAGAAACAGTAGAATAGTCTTGCCTGATGAATAATAAAGCTTTGCACCAGGTTCAAACAACTGAATATACGCTCTTTGCAATATGACCTCATTCTTTTTCAGAATGTGAAATGAGAAAGGCCTATTGCCCGCGCTTAGGGTACAGAAAGTTACGTGAGTGCATTAATCAGATTTTATGTGGGTTCTTATTTGGGTTCGGGGATGCGCAGGGCCGCCACATCTCGGGGTCGGGCCCAGGACCATGTAGGCTACTGGTCGCGGGCCCCTCACCGAACGCCGGCCATCCTCATCTTCTTCCCTACTCCGTGGAGCTTCCTTCTCGTTTCTCGTGTAACAGAACATTTTATAAAACTTTTCCAGTTTTCCATAAAATTATATCACATCACCGGAATCCAGCGGGCCCCTTTGAGGCCCGGGCCCGGGTCCCTTGGGTCCAGCAGCACCCCCCATGTGGCGGCCCTGGGGATGCGATACGATGTGTTCATTTTTAAGCCAATTTGCATGAAGAGAATGTTATATGTAATATATAATAACTTTTATTTGGGCAGAGAAAGTTATATGAGTTTCACATCAGACTTCTTTTTGTTTGTTTCTAGAGGAGGAATAAGCTGTTAAAATCCGCACAATTATATTACTTCCACTCTGTGTATTATCTTAATGCGTTTTGTTGTTTCTTATCTTGATTCAACTTTTTTGTGTCATTAAAACAGTGGAGAAATGATAGCTTAACCAACATGTGTGTGAAGCGAAAATATTAAAGCTTAAAGTTTTTTTTTTTTTTTATGTTTTCTTCATTTTCGAAACAGAGTACTTTCAAGTCCGTATATTTTCATCAATATAATTCAAGTCATATTAAGCCTACCGTACGATTACTAGACTATAAACTCTACATTCCAAATTGATTAAAATTCATCAGCATCATCCGGAAGTCTACAAGACCAGTATTGCGCATATGTCCACAATACTATGTAAAGTAATCTACTGTAATTATTTGATAAGACATTATTATGGGCGAACGTCTATCCCAGCAGACGTGGAAGGTCTACAATAAAGTTTTTCTATCTTACCCTGCTTAGATAGATGTTCATAGCTTGGACGAGTTAATTACTGAAATATTGTAATTTGAAGGGGTGTGGTTTCATTCATACGCCAGTCTTCACAGGAGTCACATCGCACCGATTAAGATATAATACTGGCGGGAGGAGGACGGTTCGAATCTCTGAATTCAATTTTTGATAAACTTCATTTTGAAGCTTTGAGTATAATGTCAACTAGTATAAAGTATCAATTCAATTCATTACAAGCTTTTCCGCCTATATACCAGTATTATCATTACCACATTAACGAACTTAAGTCCGAGTTTGCAAGATTTGGGATGTATATATTATCAATTTTTATTATAGCTTTTTGTACATTGTTTACATTGAGTTTTTCTGTTTCTTTTCTATACCTGTAATTTATTTTTAACAATTTTGCTCAAAATGTTTGTCACACCTTTATTACATAATATTGAAGCTGAAAGACGATGAATTTAATAAAATAATAATATAATGTTTTGTATCTAACTTATTATATCACTTATGCACTCAAATATGTAGCTTAAAATTCTTACTCTTATTCAGTTAGATTCAAAGTTACAAATATATCTAGTATAAAATTGCTTATATACATTGATAAAAGTATATTATGTCTTTCTAAAGTTCTTGTCTTACAAAGAGTCGTTAAATATTCAATTTAAAATTCATTTAATTTTAAAACGATTTTAAATTTATAAACGGTATTAAGTTAGGTTACAAGTTTCAATTCTCTCCAGTATATTCGTGCCTATATACATTGGTACAAATATATTAAGCCAGTCTAATAGCTCTTGTCTTACAACTTCCAACTGGAATTCAACTTCCAACTCTTGACGGCCTTCCCCTCACACACGTTTCACCAATAACAGGAAGGGAAAAATTACTGTATTTTTATCTGGGAGCGTTACTTAACTTTGAAACTGTTTTTATCATGTCACCTACAATATCGATGTGGGGCATGTGAGAAGAAAATAGCTCAGTTTAGATTTTATCGCTGTGGTGCATTAGAGATTTTGTAAAGTAACGTATCGGAATATTCCGCAAATGGTGATTTTCTTGAATATTACAAACGGTGATGAATATCTTTATATAATATATTCTATCCTCTCTTTTTCTGTCTCTCTATTCTTCCAGGCTCTCGTTTCTTTTTCCCTTTTTATTTTCTATCCCATTTTTCTTTCATTGCCTCTGTTTCTGTATCTTTCTCTTCCCATCTCTCTCTTCCTATCTCCCTTTCTGTATCTTCCTCACTTTCTATTTCCTTTTCTTTCTCTGAACCTATCTCCCCCTCATCTAAAAGCATTTAAATTACAATAGGTTACAGGTTTCATAGGTCACTTCCTCTGGGGATATCGAGTCCGACTTGAAATTGCAGAATATAGAGTCGTGGACTCAAATTCCATTCGGGCCGAATTATCTAATTCATTTAATTGCGGAGGCCTTTCTCTTAGCAGGCTTAACCACTGAGACAAATCTTGAACAATTTCTTTGACGCTGGAACCTTGGACTCATCAGCCGTCATTTCGTCGCTATCATTCTCTCGGAAGGCAATGGCCACTGCGAAGTAGGCTATTTCTCCTAGTGGAAGTAAGTAAAAAGTAAAGTGTTTATAGATATATATATATATATTTATAGACCGTGGATGCCATAAGGGTTTCAGGAGAATGAGGCTTCCGTATTTTTTTTTTAGACATTCGGAACCTGAACGTTTTAAGATTGTCAGCCTTGCACACCGGCCGAATTTACCCCCCAGGATTACTCCTGGCACCCGTTTCTATTTGCGGCTGAATCTACCCCAGGGCCGTAGTGCCACCAGAAGAATTACGCCAATTGTAGAATCCCAGCGACCTCTTCGGGATCGAACCCGCCACCCTCCTCTTCGTAGCCGTCACGATATAGAATGTATAAATTGCTGTATCATTAGTAGGGCAAGGCATTTGATGATTCTGCATCTTTTTTATATGAAAGTTAAAAGATAGCTGGAATATAAACTTATATAAATGTGTATCACGAAATAATTGATTAAATAAGAGCAATTTGTTTTTGCATTTTTTGCTTTATTTTGGATTTTTCGTCATTTTCAAGAGATAGGTCATTTTTCGGAAATTTTTAGGTCTTTTCTGCATTTTTAGGTCATTTTCGGCGATTTTAGGTCTCTTTCGGCATTTTAGACCATGTTTCAGTGGAGGTAGAGAGGAGCTTTTCCATGTACAAATCGATACTTTCAGACAACAGACAATTGTTTCTATTTGAGAATCTTCGCCAAGTGTTCACAGTTCATTTTAATTCAGGTTTATTGCAAACATCACCGCAGTTTGTCTTGTAGCAATAAAGAATATGACTTTCTTTCTTTTTAAATTGCATATATTTGCTAGGGGCAATTTGATGGGCATGCCGGTTCAGTAAGATTTTTTTTTTTCGCTAAGGGTGTCAAAGTAGTATAGATTTACTTACTTTTTTAGCAATGAAATAAGGGTGTTGCATGTAAATTCATAATATATAACGCACTGTCATTCGTTAAATTGCTTTTAGCTATTCATTACTTAAAAAAAATGAAATATAAGTAATACCAGTAGTGGAAAATTTACTGGCCATTTTTTTAAATTTTGTGTCATTTTTTCACTATTTTTGGGTCATAAATGCATTTTTTACTTTGCGTTTTTTTTTCACTATTTTATGGTCATTAAATGCCTTGCCCTAATCATTAGATTAAAAGGATTACTTATTCTGATGTCATATAATTGATTCTTCTACTAATAGGCCTAGTGAGGAAATGTAGGTATTGAAAATAAAAATTTATAGTAGAGCTACATGTGATTTAACAGCAGTAACGGGAAAAAGAACTGTATGAGTAATATGGCATCCCACGGGCCTCATCCAAGCGCTGCCTCACTTTGTCGCCCCGTGACGTGTACTGCTGACTCATGAGAAAACCGTCCAATTTTTAGGTCACAGTCTTGGGTGTGCTTTATGACGTCAGGAAACTTTTTCACTTTTTATGTTTAAAATATGACAGTTAAAGAGCCTCGTTTTGTGAGTATACAGCAAAGGAAGCAAACTGCTAGAAGTAATTTAATGTGACACTTGAAATTTAATAATTCTTCCTAAAATAGGTCTCTGGTTCTGTTACTTCACTATATTTTTATTACAGATTTTAAGAAATTTCACTTTTGTCGTGTGACGGTGTTGGCTAACCGGACCCGTAGAAGATCGAGAATACCTTATTATGCTTTAGTTGATTAACAGATTATTGAAATTATTACAGTAACTGGAACCTGCAGCTTAGTGCAGAATTCGGCGGGCCTCCTCTTTTTTCACCTTTAGGTATGAAAATTTTATTTTTAGGCATTAGGACTCTCAATTTCTTTTATACATACTATACAGCTGTATATTAAGACATTTCACACACAAAAAAAATTATAATTATTTGTAATTTGCTTATAAAAATTGTTTTCTTGAAAATTTTGACTGTAAACTTGCAACATAATTACTTCAAAACTATGAAAAGTACTAGCTTGTACTTTTTCAAAAATATATTTAAATGCAAAGAGATAATGATTCGAGCTAATTCCTTTACATAACTTAGGAGTATCAATGAACAATTTATTGATACTCCTAACTCACAAAATTAATTTTAAGGGGCATAGGCCTAAATAATCAAGCACGTTATTATACATAGAAGCATGCTTTATTGAAAGAAGAGAATTAATTAACATTAACGTAGGAATCGTTATTCCCCAGTCGGTTTCGTCCGTAAGTTCAGCCTCAGGATTAAGGCTCTCCAGTAACGTCACAATAAGTTTGATTTGGTCTTTAATAAACTTCGTGGCGCCACAACCCTGAAGGGACAAGGCCTACCACCCGACCGCTGCGTCATGTACCATAGGCAGATGGCAGGATTGGGCGGCATGTGGTGAGCATGCCGACACCCACGGCCGTTAATGGTGGTTTTCATGACCGCATCCGCCTATAAATTAGCTCCTCAATTTGAATCACGAGGCTGAGTGCACCCCATTCCAGACCTCCCTACCTCAGAAAATTCCGAGGAGGTACCGAGGAGGTACCGAGGATCGAACCTGGGCCGACGGATTTGTAGTCAGCGACGCTAACCACAAAACCACGCCGGCGGTCTTTATTTTTAATGGTGACTGATTTTTGAAGTGTACTCACTCCTCTACAGAAGATTTTTTCTAAATAAAAGCACAATTGATTTGAGCCAATACTTTTCTGCAAGGTGCTTCATTGTTATCAGTTATTCTTAGCCATTGATGATGCCAAGCACACAACTACATTAAGGGACTTACGGAAGGCGTGCCATTTTATATTTGTAATTCAGGTGACCTCACCTGTCGACTGCTGCAAGGAAACCTTTGACCTCTAAGCCCTGATCAATATCACTTCCATCTGTGAACATATGCGCATTGTTATCCCTCGCTTGCATTATTTAATGTGTTGCTTTATTCTTTCCCCAGCTCTGTCAAAATAGTATTAAAATCCTGTGTAATCTTGTTATTGATCTAAGTCGATTCATGCGAACTGTTGCAATTGGCTGCGGCAGTACTCATCATAGGTGCCGACGTAGGGGTGCTTTTCAATTTGAGCATACTCAGTATATAAGGTTGTTAATAATGCAGTGTTTTTTATTAAACGGACTATGAACAGAGTGTTTATGTGTAGGCTATCAGTTAGTAATGTCGTTTGCTGTAATGAAGGAGGACTTTCAACAACATAATTATATTAAACTTCAATGTGATATTCCCTTTTTGAGAGATTACCCCCAATAAATTTTACTAGTCAGCGCCTGCGGTACTAATCACTATATTGTAGTCACTACACTCACCACTCTCACTACACTCACTGCTCACTACACTCATTACACTCACTCATTCACACATTGACATTAATGTTTACCCGCTTCCAGGTGAGCTGCCAACTTGAAATACTTGTAGCTGTTAGCTGACGAGAGAATTTTTAAAAGTTGAAAATTAAAATGTTTTATCCCCCGAAAAACATTAAAAACGGCAGACGCAACGGCAGTCTGAGCATACTTTTTTTTTTTTTTTTTTTTTTTAAGGTTTATGGTAGTTAGCCTAAACGTAAGTCGTATAAAAAACCCGGAGCAATCCCGGAGAGTTTTACAATTTTGGTGGTCCCATGACTTTTTGTCGTATCCTATCTTCATCGGTTATGCCTTAGATAGAGTTAGTTTTTTATTCTAATAAATTTGTTCCTTTTTCCACAAATGTAATTTTTCATACCTACAGGACGCTAAAATCATAAAATTTGGCAGGAATAGTGCCATAAGCGTGCCAATTTGGTGATTCTAGGCCTATATGCTTTACAAGTAGACTACCGAAAAACTGACTGGATAGCCGTAACGTCATTCATGTCTAAGACACACTATCACTCGCACATTAATGATTTCACTTCCTTATGGGCTAGAAACTTGACATTTATCAAAATGTAGCCTGTAATCAATGGGAAAATTCCAAAAAGTTCAAATCTATAATTCCCTCCCCCACAAAAAGCTTAAAAACGCTTCACTGACGTTAATCATTTCCCTCTTCCAGATGAGCTAGAAACTTAAAATTTGACGAACTTGTAGCTTTTTGCCTCGTAAAAATGTTTAAAAAAGCTCAAATGTTTAATTTTTTACCCATATAAAACTTTGAAACGTTTTCCCTCACTCACTGACATTTACCCGTTTTCAGATTAGCTAGAATCTTGAAGAACTTGTAGCTTTTAGCCTTTAACCGACGGGAAAGTAAAATAAAAAAATTATGTAGTTTTTTATAAACTTATAAGACACCTAGTATTTTTAAATTAGAAGGCAAAGCATATTGGCACATCCAAGTGTCATCAATGTTCCAAAATTGGCGTTTCTAATTGCCATATAAATATGGAAAAAGTGATTGGATAGGCGTAGTGTCATTCACAGCCACGTCGTTCTAAATCACTCACTGCAATTCATGTTTACCCGCTTCTATATGAACTGGAAACTCGAAATTAGCAGACTGATAGCTTGCAGCCTGTAGTTAACGGGAAAATTCGAAATAGTTCGAATTTAAAATTTTAACCCACGAAAAATTCAAAACGCAACTTTAAAGTTGGCGCAGATTTTCTTTTGGAAGTTTGCTGTGGCCAAACGGTAAGTTATATCAAAAACCGGATTGCACCAGCAGTACCATATGTTGGGAGATCTAAAAGTTCGGTCCTATAACACAGACCAACAAGAAATAACTTTTTGTTTGGTGTCTGAGATGTTTTACCGGATTTTGGCTATACTTAGTGTGCTTATTCCAAATATTTAAACAGTTATTCTCTACCAGCTCTAGTTTTACATAGAT
The DNA here is from genome assembly GCA_964059195.1 of Ectobius pallidus. NCBI lineage: Eukaryota > Metazoa > Arthropoda > Insecta > Blattodea > Ectobiidae > Ectobius > Ectobius pallidus. The sequence goes on from CAXKWD010000008.1 coordinate 89,823,920, forward strand.
TTTATTCCTGAACTCTTAGTCTAGCGAAACAAAATCTTACTTGATAATATAGCTAGTGAAGGTTCTTGACCATACTTTGGACACGTAGGCCCTCAAATTGACAGCGCATAAGTCATAATTACCGTACAATATGTGACAATATCAATTTTTTGAAAGACCCCGTGTTATATTGTTATTGTAATGTTAATATAATGTTAGTGTGTTGCTTTCTTCTTCACACGATTTAAAAGCTAAAAATAGGCACTGTTTTTTATTGACTCGTATAGGCCTATCAAACGTAAAATGGAATAATATGCATAGCGGTAATATCTCAGAAACTAAAGCTGTTAGGGCAAAACTAATGGTACATTTGGCATCAGCGACCAAAATATACCCAAGAATAAGTATAAATTCTAAGGCACCAAAATGGCTGTTGGTCTGTGTAATTTTTGTCATAGGCTATCTCTGTCGGTTACATCTGAAGTAGAGCAACTTTTTTATTTTAGGTACATTCTGAACATTTTCCAAACATTACGTAATTTTGACACACTTATAGGACAGGTAGAATATTAAAATTTGGCAGCATATTAACACATCCACCTGCCATAAGCGTGCCAAGTTTTATGACTATTTACCCAATAAGTGTGGAAAGCTAAAAGTGTGTGAAGACTAGATAGTCATTCACACCTGTAGTAGTCTAATAGACCGCCGGCGTGGTCTTGTGGTTAGCGTCGCTGACTACATATCCGTCGGCCCCGGGTTCGATTCCCGGTATCTCGTCGGATTTTTCTGAGATAGGGAGGTCTGGTAGGGGTGTACTCAGTCTCGTGATTCAAATTGAGGAGCTACTTGATAGAGAAGTAGCCATTTGCCTATGGTAGATGACGCAGCGGTCGGGTGGTAGGCCTTGTCCATTCAGGGATGTAGTGCCACGGAGTAGCAGTCTAATACACGGACTGTTTATTTCCGTGTATGGTCAGTTCGTCAAAGAATCTTTTCCTCAGACCTCGGGGGTTTAGGGGGAGGGCTCACAACGGACGAAGCGAGTAGATTATAAAGTTCAATGTCGTATGTACAGTTAGTATGATCGGTTGTATTGTATCCATTAAATACATAATACAATACGCACTGAATTGGTATTGATCGTCCTGTGCGTGACTCGCACTGGAAAATAAAGGTAATAAAATCTTAATTAGGTATCGTATTGCAGCTGACGGTAACAGGATAACAGCCATTACGATGGCATTGACAAATGTCAACACACTCACCAAATTGAAGTTGTGGGTGAATGCTCGTGTAATTTTCAATTGTTGTAAAGTAACCTTCATGTCATTATCCTGCGGTGTGTCGTAATATTGGAAGTAATTAAAAATGCTGCCCGCATACTTCAGTCCCAGGCAAGGGGACGTGGCTGGCTTGTCAACTTGAGGGCTTATTTACTTTCCAGAATCACTTACCCCAGGAGTTGTTTCTACCTTACTGTAGCTTCGCTTGTGTACATTAAATTAAAGTTAAATTAATACAGAAAAACTTCAAGCCTGTAAGTAAATAAGGTTCTGCGAAGTATAGATTAGCAGGAAACATAAACACTTCATCAGACATCAGACATCAGACATGGCATTCTGAACTATATTGTGCGAGCGATCTTTTAATTACGCGACGGTCTATTCAGTTAATAAAAGCTGTAATAATAAAAGTAATTCAATACCTTAAATTATTCTTTCTTTACCGTAGTTTCACCTCTCCCTTTTAGGATTTAAGCGACCCAAGCCGCCCGGGCCTTACAGGGCCACGACCTGTCGGGAGAGGGATTATCTTTGAATCACATACACACTTTTTTGACCAGACAAGGACATGGAGAGCCTCCCCGGATGAATGATCAGCCCAATGCCGGGCCCAACTCCGAGACAACACGAACACATAGGACGAGGCACACCATTCACACACACACTCCGAACAAGGCGGCTAGGATGGGATGAAGATGACAATGACGGCCAGATGATATCTGGGGACCACAAGGACCTAAGTTACCCGACATTTGCCTCACAGGTGAGGAAATACCCCAGAAAAAACCCCACCTAGGTAACTTGTCCCGACCAGGAATCGAACCCGGGCCCGCTGCGTGAGAGGAGCGAACGCTTTCCCTGAGCCACAGCGGTGAACTTAAATTATTCTTGATTCTAAATAATATGCAACAAAGTAATAAACTGTTTCTTTCTTTCTTTGTCTTAGTTTTACCTCTCCCTTTTAAGATTTAAGCTACCCAAGCCGCCCGGGCCTTACAGGGCCGCGACCGGGAGAGGATTGTCTTTGGATCACATACATACTTTTTTGACCAGACAAGGACATGGAGGGCCTCCCCGGATGAGTGATCAGCCCAAAGCCGGGGCCAACTCCGAGACAACACGAACACATAGGACGAGGCACACCATTCACACACACACACACACACTCCGAACAAGGCGGCTAGGATGGGATGAAGATGACAATGACGGCCAGATGATATCTGGGGACCACAAGGACCTAAGTTACCCGACATTTGCCTCACAGGTGAGGAAATACCCCAGAAAAAACCCCACCTAGGTAACTTGTCCGGACCAGGCTTCGTACCCCGGCCCGCTGCATGAGAGGAGCGAACGCTTTCCCTGAGCCACACCGGTGGACATAAACTGTTTCAAGATTGGTTTAAAATGTTTACTCATTAAGATGAATGATTGAGTGTAACACATGATTGAACCTCCGCCGGAAGGAAGTGAAGAACAAATGACAGGCTTCGACCCATCTCGCTTCATTATGTTATTTCATATTGTGAATCAAGAATAATTTTATGTTATTGACTTATTTTTCTTCATTCGTTTTTTGTCAGATTCAAAATTCATTTCAGACCGGTTGATAGAGCCAGCTCAATTTCTTCTGGTTACTGTGAAGGCATTCGTAGTGATAGAAGGCTCCTATTTGTTCGGAAGTATGCTGGATATCCAATCAACATGCAACAAAACCGATTTGAACTTCCTGTAATTCACATTGATTTTATAGATGTGTTGCCACTACTAAGGTAGATACAAACAATAATAGTAACAATAATAATAATAATAGTAATAATAATAATAATAATAATAATAATAATAATATTCAGATACAAATAATATTAAAGTAGAATGCTGTGCAGTTCAAAAACTCTTATCTTCTCATTTTCTGTCCGGAAATCTAAAAACAAAAATGTATCCTGCCGGTTGTATTACATGGATGTGAGACATCTTCGGGAAGAACATAATCTGAGTGTGTTCGAAAAAAGGGTACTTAGGAAAATGTTTGGGCCTAAGACAGATGAAAATGGGGACTGGAGAAAAATTGCATAACGACGAGCTTCATAACCTGTAATCGTCATCGGATATAGTAAGGATGATTAAATCACGGAGGATAGACATATCTAAAAAATATTGATTGGGAGACCCGAAGAGAAAAGACCACCTGGAAGGCCTAGAATTAGGTGGGAGGACAATGTTAGGATAGATTTAAGGGAAGTAGGATTTGCGAGAGATGGTTGGATGGAGTTAGCACAGAATAGGGTTAAATGCCGGGTTCAGGTAAGCGCGGCAGTGAATCTTCGGATTCCATAAAATAGGTAATATTCCTTTAGCTTGCTTAGGAATTATCTATTGCCATTGAGTAAATAAGTTTTCACTATTAAGCTTCCAACCCTCGTAGCTTCACATTTTCATTCAAGTACATTTTAAGTTTTAAAGGTTTTAATTAACAATACCGCCATTTGTTATAAATTTTATTCATTTTAAATTGATGTAATATAGTCCCATCCTTAACCTGGAATGGAGTAGGATAGAGTCTTCCTTTGTGTAATCTGTAATTAACTGTAATTGACCTCAGGCATTCTCTGGTACTGTATGAACATGAGTATTAGCAGATATATCACATTACTACAATACAACATCGTATTTCGTTCAACTACCAACCAAATTACACACAGAAACATAACTCTGTAATGCTTTTAACATATAGGCCTAATGGGACTTATAGAATTAAAAAATCATTTCTGCTTTTCATTCTATGCTCTACACCATATCATCTTTCTCGTGACCTACCAACTTAGAAATTTCATCAACAAAATTGTCTGAATCTGTAAATATTTACTTTATTAATTTTTCACAAATGACTATTCTTTGTACTTAATTCTGTCAACAGAATTTGTATTTTGAATGCCTTATTAGAATATCGACGGGTTTTTACGCCAATATCGACACATCAAGTCGAAATAGTTATGGAATATGGAACTAACAGAAAATCTGTGAATTGTTAGTTAGTGTCAATTGTGGATACTCTGGGGTCATACTCTGACGTTAAAAAATAGATTGTGTGAAATTCTGACATTTACTACCATCTATGGAAGAATGCCCTAACTGTTTTGTTTTACTTTATTTGCCAGTTATTTAAATTCAGACTTAATTTTATCAGATTTTTAAAATGTCAGTTGGTTCAATATTATATAGGCCTAACTATGTTAATGAATTTTATTTTGGACCAATGAGGAAAGAATATAGTAATAATATACTTTAGAAACTACCTTATACTCTCATTAATTTGTAAAATGAAACTTGAAGAATTCGTGCGTAACATAATTGTAGATGTAATAGTTAACTTAAATAAATTTTCCTATAATTGTTGTAACCAACAATAGTCCTCAAAATATTAGGAATTCCTAATATTTCAAGAAATATTGTTTGTTACAACAATTATAAGAAAATTTAAGTTAACTATTAGGCTAGATCTACATAGACTCACAAATTCTTCAATTTTTTCTTTCTTTCTTTCTTTCTTTCTTTCTTTCTTTCTTTCTCGTAGTTTTACCTCTCCCTTTTTTCTTCAAGTTTTATTTTACAAATTAATGAGGGTAAAAGGTTTTTTCAAAAGTATATTATTACTCTATTACATAAATGTGTCCAATTACAACTCCGATATCAAATCTCGGTGGATTCATGTGGAATTTGTGGTGGACAAAATGCGATCGGAGAGATTTTTTCAGGGTGCTCCTGTTCCCCTGCCATATGTTATTCCACCATTACCTCAATCAACATAATATGACCATTTGGTTGCAATAACGGAATTATTATTATTACAACTCCGATTCTGCGTATTTAATGCTTCATTCTTGGACAAAAGAGGTATTAGAGATGGTATGATATAAAGAGTGGTAGTTTGAGAAACGGGTAGTTAAAGAACTATACATTTGTCAATATAACGTTTTCTAATGTATGTATGCTTGCTTAACATGCATAACTGATGCACCAGGATCGTGGTATTTAAATGGCTTCTTCGGGGAGTTATAAAACTAGTAAAATAGCGGCAATTTTATCTGCATTTATCTTAAGCATGTAGCTACTGCAATGAGAGAGACGCTTGCTCGTGCTTGTGTTATCCAATCCAAGCAAAGTGAAGCGCAGAGACCCATTAAATGGAAAATTGACGCGCCACAAGCAAAGCGATGGTGATAGTGATGTAAGTCGCCGCATTATAACACTGCAGAGACTGTTCACAGAAGTGGAAACCTCTGATTCGCCAGGGAATTCTGCTCTTGTTTCTCTCTCAGGCTGCAACCGCGAGCTTACGAAGGGTTGATAAGTGATACTCTGTAAATTATAAATATGGGTTAAAAGGAATTTAATTCGTTTTCCAATTCAATTTCGATATACCGTATTTACTCGAATATAACGCGCACCTTTTTTGTCATTTTTAGCTTTCAAAACTGAGATGCGCGTTAAATTCGAGTACAAATCAGTTTCGTAGGTTGGCAGTACCAGTAACTTTTATCTGCGTAACAATGCATTGCTGTAATTCTCGACTTCATTAATTTTATCGTTGGCCTATTGCATTACATAGAGCGTATAAAAATACTAGTTATAGTAGTCACGAAATGGAGGGCAGTGAATAATGTGTCAGTGAATATACTTGTAGGCCTAAAACTGACAGTTAAATTTAATGGTAATTTCAAATGTTTACGTGGTGGTTCGTTATTTCCTTAATACTATGACAAAATTCCAAATAAGATACCTATCCTACCATTGACGCGTATTACATTCGCCAACAAACTTTTTTTTTATGATTTCAAGTTTCAAAATCGGGGTGGGCATTAAATTCGAGGGCGCATTATATTAGAGTAAATACGGTATATGGAAAATCTGATCTTCCAGATATTACGGCCTTACACTAAAACATGTAGTTTTTAATGGAACACAGTATGTTGTTTGTTACTGGAATGAATTGTTATCCGTCCTTCGTAAAACATATATTTTGCACGGCTCGGACTACTTGAAAGTGTTGAGATTTTTTGCCATCGTAGACTCTTTTATAAAATTCCGGGGCAATATGTTTGCGCCAGTTTCCTGAGGAGATAGCATTTTTTTCCGGTACAATGCATTTGCGCCAAACGTATAAATATTATATTGCGACACAAGGGCGGAAAGGCACGTTTACGGGTCGAGGAAACAGATTGAAAACCCGAGGCGCAGCCGAGGTTTTTAGTTTTTGAGACCCGTAAATGCCTTTACGGTCCGTGTGTTGCATGCTATTTTTTGCACGACTGTTACTTATATCAATTTAATTATATTAATTGTGATATTACCTGAAAATATTATGTAAATACATTCTTGAAAATGTATGTTTATTTCAGAAAGTGATTCGCATGTGTTTGTTGTTATGGGAACCGAATATTTGTCCATAAAGGCTTGTATTATGAAGTGTATCGTAATGAATTATGACGTGGCGGTTGGACCGTAAGTAATTTAACCTCATCGCAACGCCCTTAGCAACACGATTGTGTGGGAATGTCAACTTACGATCCATGTAAACAACTTTCGTAAGTAACACTTACTAGCTAAGGAGTGCAAAAATGTATGTTTCAGTTTAGATTTGCAGTGATCTAGTTAGAGCATAATATTCCATCCACTTTCTATCCAGACTGCGTATTGGCATACTAATTACACAAATTATGTGTATTAATATGGTATGGTTAAAAATTATGCCCTTGATAAAAAAAGGGTGCGTGGAACGCCACTCGACAGAAGTGAAACTTCTTTGGCAACGTTGAGAGGGAAATAGATGAATACATAGGCTTGCCAGATTTTTGAAATGTTCAACCGGGACACCGGAATGCCCCCCCAGCTTCGCGGTTATTCAGGGGTACACACCCTTGGCGGGTTTTTAGAGTGTTTAGAGGGTAGTTTATTCTCAATGCTATGAAGAAATGGTTACTGATTAGGAACCTAAACCAGGGGTAATAATAAATGACATAAGCATATAAATTTAAACATTTTGTTTCTAACATGTTAATATTTAAAAATTACTTAAGTAAGAAGAAACACTTTGAATGAGGAATAAAAATCTGAACAATATTTACATGTACTTTTCACTGGCTAGGATTTTTTTTTAGGAAGTCCTTTTGTTTTTAATCTTGTTGTAAAAATCTTCACAAGCTAATCCAATATTAATTTTACATGTCATGAAGCCTTTAACCGTAGATTCCTTCATCAAACCCCTATCATCAGTCCATGCGTTATTCATCAAAGAAAATACTCTCTCAACTGGTGCTGATATCCCAGGTAAGTAGAAGGCATACTCAACAATCTTGATCGGATTGGGGGCTGCTATGTGATTCTCCTTGAAGTGACCAGCCTGAGCCATTTTTACCGGGACGTGGAGTAAACCGGCCGGGACACCGGGATTTTGTCTGAAAACCGGGACGTCTGGAAAGCCTATGAATACATATAATTATATCGGACGGAAGAAGGAAATCATCTGAACAAAATAAGAAATTCATTTTTTCGGCATTTTAAGTCAAATACGTATAACACAATAACACAGTTGTGATGAGCTAATGCCCAAACTGTCGTGATCTTAGCCACTGTGTTTGTTTACATGACCGGGACGCTTTGGTTAAGTTTCCGAGAACCTTAGTGACGTGTAAACGATGCTCACGCAACGAGTAGAGCCATCTATAATGGTGAAGGGCTCACCATGCCACTAGCTCGAAGCAGTAATAGCCCCCCACTCAATGCCTGATACCTTTCCCCGCGCGCTCCCGTGGCCCCACTCTTTCGAAAACAACTCTATGCTTGCTACTTACCCCCACTACTTTCGTGACGATTTTGTTCGTAACGCTAGAACGTAACGCAACTTTGGGTTAGCTCTCGATTTACTCCTAGCTCGCCTAAAGAAGTTTCACTTCAAAAATTAGTCGTGAAACTTATCAATAAAACGTTTAATTCGTCATTATTGAAACCTTAGGTGTATTTGAGTTTATTTAGATATTTTTACAAAGGCTACTCTATTCGTGATAGCTGGCCGGATTTGCACTTTAGAATTAGAACTTCCATTCTCTGAACCTTGTTTTGTATTAACCTTCTCTTCAAGTATATTGAGCCTACTGGCGGTAATAGTACCAACTTAACTTCCCTTTCTCAAACTTCCAATGGATTGTGAATAGGAAACAATGTTGCGCTCTCACATTGTAGCGCAAAAGCATTTCAAACTGGCGCGATTGCATTACGCCAATAAAATTCACCCTTCACCAATTCACTGCTCATCACATCATCGTCTTCTATATCCACCGAATTTACCAGTCTAAACTTCATATCACAGTTAAGTGTAACAAATTATACTCCCTGTACTCGGCCAAGGGGGTATGGCTTACAGCTGAGGAACCCTGGATTAAATAGGGTCAAATAAAAAAAAAACGGGTGTGTGGAACACCAAGCGACAGAAGTAAAACTTGGATTTTTTCAATTTTTTATTATTGGATTTTTTCAATTTTTTATTATTGGATTTTTTCAATTTTGGATTGTTGAACTTCTAATTTTGGATCTTTAAATTTTTTAATTTTGGAATTTTGGATTTTTAAATTTTTTCAATTTTGGATCTTTGATTTTTTATTTTTGAGATTTTTTAATTTTGGATTTTCGGTTTTTTAATTTTGAATTTTTAGATTTTTTAAATTTAGTAGTTTTTATTTTTTTTAATTTTTGGACGTTTAATTTTGGATTTTTGTGCTTTTTTAATGTTGGATTTTTGGACTTTTTTAATTTTGAATTTTTGGACTTTTTTAATTTTGAATTTTTGGACTTTTGGAATTTGTAATTTTTTAAATTTTTGACTACGCCTTAAGCCAAATCATTCAGTTGATTGTTTTCTGTGCAGTCCGTCACAGCCCCACTACTTTCGTGACGCAACTTTGGGTTAGCTCTCGATTTACTCCTAGCGCGCCTAAAGAAGTTTCACTTCAAAAAGTTCTCACTTTATCAGTGCTACCAACGCGGAAACTACAAATTGAAATGTAGTAGTCGGAATTAACAGTTCTTTGTCCCTCGATTATCAGGAGCTACCTTTATTAAAGATTATTGTATCCACTGATGGGTCCACAGTTAAGTGAGTTGATGTGAGTCGAACGTCAGAAAAGAACAACTGACTTTCTGTTCCCAAGATCGTGGTTTGATCTCGGCAACTGGTCGATGGTATTTATGTTTGCATTTTAAAAAAATACAACACAATCGGTGACGGTTGCAGGCCTAAGTAGCTGAACGCAACCATCGTTAAACAACTGTAACAAACGAACTTATCGTAGTTGAGAAATTGGGAGATTTTTTGATGTCTGATAATGTTAATGTATTGATATTTTATTGAAGTTCATGGCTTATCACTAGGGCCCGGATTGGAAGGTTTTAACCTATTTATCCCTCAGCTTCCTAATTAGAAAATTTTAACGTATTTTTCCGTTTCATGCTCCTTGCTTCCGAATGTATGAATCTTATAGAACCTGAAAAGGGCTGAGTTGGACTGAAAGGCCTTAAAGGGGCTAAAGAGGACTTTTGCTGAAAAACTAGGGTCTAAAGAGGACTTTTGCTGAAAAACCAGGGGCTAAAGAGGGCTTTTACAGGAAAACACGATTTTTAAATAGATTTTCCAATTAATACAAAGGAAAATAAATATGTGAATTAGTGCATTTTAAGAAAAGACATAATAAACATAATTTTATACTACGCATTGAAAATAACAATATATATTTTGTCGCTTGGATTTGTAACCCGAAAATGTGCCGCTCGCCGTCGCAGGAAATGAAACTTGAGCCGTCTGCAATACTTTGAAATTTGCAACTAACAATTTGCCGACCAACGACAAAGAAGTATATAAAAGGAACAAATTCAGTCTACTTATTTTTGTAGATAGGAAGTGAATTGAGTGGTGTATTGAATAATTGTATCATTAAAGGGCAAATATCTCAATTGTGTATGCTTTTTTTCGAGTGCCGATATAAGGAATAGTTACTAGTTTATTTTGTATAAAAAAATTAGAATAACTGTCAAAATTAGAACACAATTCTAGGTGTTAATAATAGTGTTCATTATTATGTTTTATTAAGACGGCTAAAACAGTTTGTTTAAAAAGCCTAAGAAGGGCTATTTTACGAAAATAGAAAGCTAAAATACCTTTTAAAAAAATCTAAAAATCCGGGCCCTACTTAACACCTATCAACTTTCCACGTGCTACCTATGGTACTCTTGCCATAGTTTGAAAACTCCTCGTCTACGCTCTAACATGGTGTAAAACCCTTAAAATATTTCACATAGTCTTTGGTAGTAAGTCACGATATCATGTTATTTTAAATCACTATCGTGATAAAAAAAAACTGAGAAAGTTTGTCTTTTTTTTTACAGCTAACCTGTTATCTGCAATGCAAATCGCTGCACTTTGAATTTCAGAGTGATGTATCAAGTAATGATCACTGTCGCTAAGTGTAATGTCTTTTGCAATTCATAGTAGAAACTTCTTGTTAACTGAATGATTTCTCTCACCTTTGATACTCTTTGTCGGAGAATCTTCCTGCCTTTCATTACGATTTCTTTGTTTCTCTTTATGTCCGTCCGACATTCAGTAAAATATTTTCATAGTTGAGGAAGATAATACGGAGGCCTAATTTAATTCCAAGTGAATCACTGGAATTTAATTAAGAAGATTGTGATACAATGGCTATTATTAAAGGGTAATTCTTTGACATATTTATCACAGAATCATCTATCAGAAACAACACCACGAGTTTATAAGCTGAGAATTTACTGCTATTTTTTTCTAGTAGTTATAATGTGAAATGTGACGATTGTGGTGATGATTATTATTTACAATATGTCATTTTTAGTACAATGTTTTGCTTAAATTAAAAAGTACTAGATAGATTTTTCATTTCTTATTCCGCTATAACCTTTCTGTTAGGTATCTTATTAAAAAGAAAAGGTTTACTGGAATTTTTAAAACATAATTCTGTGAATTCGCTTTGTAAAAACTTAATTTAGTAAAATTTACTTTAAAATACCGCGTCCTCAACTTATGTTCTCCAGTATACCTCTGATTTGTTTTGTTTTGGTAGGTAATTTGTTTGCATGTTAGGTAGGGTTCGCAGAAAGAGTACCTATTGCAGTCGTTACCATCGTATATTTGCACCAGAATTTCGTAGACCCTAAAACCCTCGTCAGTTCAAAAGTTTATGTATATACCTCCAGAGATTAATACCAAAATTTTGTTTTGTTTCAAAGGTTTTTTGACAATATAGACCATTAGCTCAAGGGTTGGAAAAATAGGCGTTGCATAACTAACTCTCTTGGAGACACAGGATCAGATCCTTTCAAAATTTCTGTAAAACTTCTAAATATTATCTAAAACTTAGGTCTAAATCAATTTTTGATACGACCAGCCTGTACTACAAGGGGTGGCAAAATGAGGTCACAGAAAAAAAAAGTAATTACTCCCTATCGGGCTTGTTCAACTTTGTTGTAAATTTTCTAAATGTTACCAAAACTTTTGTCTAAATCTTCTTTTATAAGTGCAATCCTTAGCACAAGGGGAAAACAGTTTTTGGGAGTAAATGGCTATGTTTCGCTAAAATAGACTCCCCCTTCCTTCTGTTATGAAATCCAAATGCCGACCCGAAAGGATTTTTTTGTTATTTCCGAAGCAATCTGTTCAATGTTATTATGCTATTAAGATACTTGAAAGAACCGTAGATAATATGTTTTGTAGGCCTACGTACCATTAATCATATCGATAAACAATACAAAACCAACGCTTTAATAGTAGGCGTATGTTTGTTTGCCGTAAACACTGTACATTCGATACGAATAGGGTCGGAGTGCGTTTACCCTTTTAGCATCTAAATAACATATTTCATTAAAGAGAAAGTTAATTAGATAAACGAGGCAATAAATAAAACCTTGATGGTGTACGTGAATAATTACAATTCTATTATGGCACTGAAATAATAGAAGATATGGCACGATGTCTTAGCAAATGCCAATTGAGTTATATAAGAATGTTGAAATCTCCTATTATTATTAAAAACAAGGGTCGTTAGATCTCGCGAATTCTTGAGTATTACGCGTTTGCAAATAAGTATGACGCAAACGCCAATTGCACTGTTTACTTTGCGAAGTGCAAATCGTGTAAATTTCAAACGTCTTACGAGTAAATGCTGAACCTGTTTAGTCTCCATAAGACAATAACAGTGATTATTCCATTTGTCTACACTTCCTTTTCTAACACACCTTACATCTCCGTTCGAAGGGCTATTGTACAAGGGCATTTATAGGAGAGACTCTGCTTTGGATCAACAATTAATATAGATAGTTCATGGAGAGATAATAATAATAATAATAATAATAATAATAATAATAATAAATTTGTTTCCTAAACATAACACATATTATGTAATAGAACTCGTCAGTATATAAAAGTATGAAACATGATTCAATGAGGATTAATTTAAATATCTTCTCGTTGAGCTTCTACAAATTCTTGAATTTAATAAAAAGAATTCAACAATAACCACTTATGAAGTCTAGTTTTAAAAATCCTTAAGGGAAGACAAGTCAAGACCATTGGCAGCAGATTGTATAATCTTAGTCCCTCAATTTTATAAGATTTTGAGGTTATATGGAGTCGATGATATGGTATGTCAATTTTTTTTCCATGGCGTGTTTGGTATTTATGTACACTATTTCTGATAGGAAAATTTACTTAATTTTTCTTTATGAAGACCAGTTCATCATAAATATACAAATTTATGGTGAGACAGCAATTTGGTACAGGGTCTCCCTTGAAGACAACATAAACAAGTATAGATACAACAAGATAACCAAATATCCGGTTAATTGGTAATCATGAGAAATGGTCATTTCTTAAAAAAATAACTATATTTTATAGTAATATACTTACACAAAGTGTCACATCTTTAACATATGGGTCAGAGTTAGTTGTTTTACTGAAGAACTGTCGATTTTGTCGACTAAAAGTTTGGTTTTTCGCAAATAACCGAGCCTGAAAAAGGGTTATCAGTGTTCACTGCTCCAGAAACCACTTGAATACGGTCTGAAAGCGATCCGAATAGTTGGAGTTCGGATAATTGGAATTCTACTGTAGTTTGTTGTTATGCTTATGTCAGTTAACTGTGTACGGTACTTATGCCTCTAACCCTGTCAGGTGTATCAGCCAGAATTCTGTCCCGCACTGTCTGCCAATCTTCGCACTAACTGTCCCTTTCTTTCGCTGTCCAAGAATTCTTTAACTGGTTAACTGGGTAAAGTAGCACCTTCTCTCACTTTGTGAAGTTTTGGATGGAAGAGCTTAGCATGTAGAATAGGCTATAATGGAATTAACATATCATTTTTTCCTAAAAATGAACATACCTCCTTCTTCCCCTGTACTCTTCTGCTGTCCTACAGCACTGAAAGAATCCATAGGGATTTTAAGACACCGTTTATACCGAAGTACCTATTAATGAATCATTTATATCATTACCTAATTTTGAAGTTAACAGGAGATTCGGCAGATGATGCAAACAGAAGATGGGATTCACCTGGGCTGTGCAGATTGACTTTCATTCCATATATTAGAGAATACATAGTTGAAATTACCATTTGAAATTATAATTGTGTCATCCGTTTTATTATTGTTGTATTCTTTATCCTTGTGGTCTCACCTCAAATTTGAGGCAGAATAAATGAGTAAGATAACACCAGTCTCAATGGAAAATATATTTTCTAGTATAGTGCGTTTCCATCCATTTCCTGTCCATGTTATCATGGTGGAAAGTCGGACTTTCCGCAGTCATTACCACTATTTACCATACAGGCGCATCATTATATCGAACACAAGATCAATGTCCAGGTACTAAGCACCATGCGATTCATCTCATCTCGACTACAGCTCTTTTTCTAACTTTTCCTCGATTATTTTAAAATACCCTTCCCACATAGGTATCGCAATAGGCTGTATTATTTACTATTCTCGTACATGCGAAATTATTTCTCATGAAACTACTTTAATTTCGTTAAATATCTTATAATATTGCCGTTAAGTGTTAAAGAAGTGTCTGCATATATTTGTCTTTGTTTCGGCACTTACTAGTGTTTTATCTCAGATTAAACAGCAAGTAATTAGGTATATAAGGAATTATATCATAACATTTTAAATTGCATTTAACGTTTTTTGAATGTACGTATTTAAAAGAAAAAGTATACCTACATCTACATTTTGTAGTTCACCGATAGGCCTACATAAAAGTAAAGTGATCCCTATACAGGCCGTGGAGGCCCAAAGGGTTCCAGGAGGTTGAGGCTCTCAGATTTTAGACATTCGGTACGTGAAGGTGATAAGGTTGTCAGCCTTTACCCCCAGGATTGCTGCTGGTACTCATTTCACAATAAATGTCCAAGATACGTAACCTCTTTGTAATATTAACCTTTTGAGGATATATAAGTTACACCCCTGCCTGTTACATCACATAGGCTTACTCTGGCAACACAGCTCCGACCTTCACCGTGAAACTCACTAATAATGATGATTGGCTAGTTGCCCAGTATGCGACAATCCAGAGTTATCTAACATTTTATTCACTACACATTCATCACTAATATCATCCTAAGTTATCAAAATCATTGTTTGAATACAATTGAAAGGGTCGGGAAAGATATTGCTAACCCTATTTTTGTAAAAGTTGAGATAGTTTCAGATTTGAACAAACTTTAAAAATGTAATATCTAAAATGAGGTTTGTGTGGGTTAGTAGTATCTTCCTCCGAACCCTTCAGTAGTGGCGCAGTCTGTGAGTTTTGCTTTCTATCAATTGTTTGAAATCAAAACAATTGATAACATGAAACGAATTCGCTTAACCGTTTTAATTTAGGTAGGTTCTATTTGCGAATTAATAAATAATGCTCTAGGTACAACTTTAAAAAGTTTTCAGCAACATTATATCAATCTTAGGAAATAAGTCTGAAATTAGAAGCAATGATCTAGAACTTCTTAAAATGTTACTAGCTAGGCTTTTCTAACTACAGAAATTACGCTCAAAATAAGAAGTTTACTTGACCGAAAAGTGGCTTAGATCTTGTGACAAAAATACATTTGAAACAATCAGTAATTACTTTAATTTACCTTTTAAAGGAATGAATAACATAACATAGGCCTATTTAACCGAAAGGAGTTAAGGCCGGCCTTCTGTATCACTCACTCGGGGGAATGCATGAAATAACAAGAAGTAAACAACTTAATTATAATACAAAATACAACTGGCCTAAAATACAAAAGAAAAAGAAAAATGAATGATAGCCTACATGAAATTAAAATAAATTATTACAATGTCTGCAATAAGTGTCAAAATGTTCTAAAATATTTACTTATAATGTCACTCTTAACATTCTAAGTGTTCTTATATAGAATATAGCTTACCAACTTGATTGACTTGCGCTTGAACTGTGATATCGTTTGGCATCACCTGAGACAGCTAGGCAATGAGTTCCAGAAGCGAATAGCTGTTGCTGTAAAGGAATACGAATAGTGTGAAATTCTGTTCAGAGGCATGAATAGTAAGGGATCAAGCTTAGAGTTCGTGTCCAAGTAATGGTAGGATGATAGGTAATGAATACGACTAGAAATATAGCTAGGTGCTGAGGTATACAGGATTCTATAGAGCAGAATGATTCAGTGGAAATAATTATATTCGTTCGCGCAGGCATACTACTGAAGTGACTGTAGTATAGGGTTACCAACTATCCTGGGAAATCCCATAGGCCTATTTTCACTTAATTTTTACGAAAATCTCGGGTCCTGTATTTTTTATTATATACCCCGTATTTTCAGAGTTCTTGCTATTCATTCCTTTAAATTTGTTATGGTGTAATATTTTCTTAATGGTCTCATATGACATATGATTGGTAATTGTAATTGGTTGGATGCTGTTTGTGAATAAATGGAATGACACACGAATAAGAGTGGTTTACATCTGATAAAAAAAAAACAGAGCTTCGGGTTACTGTAAATTTTTATTATGGTTGCAAAGAATTTTTCACTTCTGTAAAAACTGACAAGGGTATATAGAAAGAGGCACAATTTGCTGTCAAATTCCAGCAAGCCAGCAAGAATTTAAAAGATACAGTTTGTAAATCACTGTAATCTCAAGTGTTAAACCTCTGTCCTGATGTGTTTTATTTATTTATTTATTTATTATTCGTATAGGCCACTAATGGACCACGGGAAGCGTCTAGCCTACTTGATGTGAAATATCCTCAGGCGCCACATTTCTTTCATCTTATTGTGCGCGTTTTCTTTTCTCCAGACCAGTTGCTATAGTCTTCAATACCTTGACCTTTCGGCTCACGTTTATATATATATATTTTTAAATATTTTTATATTGGCAAGAATGTTTATGTTGATGTAGTGTGATTTATAATTTTTTAGTAGAGAATAATAATACACACTTTTGGCAGTTTTCCCTTTTTTTCACTTCTGTTATACACTATTATCCCTTATTTCCACTTTCAAGAGCTGGCGGATGATCGTAATAATGTATGACGCGAGAATAACTAGATTATAAACATGCAAACTGTGGCATTATGAGAGAGTTTGAGCGCATAGTGAGACTATAGAGTGTAAAATTAGGGCGGTGAAATATTGGTTACAACTTATGCTGGGGGATCAGTCTCTAATTAGAGCAATATGTTATCAAGAACAGCTAAGAATAGGAGGAAATACGTGGGCTTCCAAATTAAGAAAGGGATTAGAAACAATTGGGATGGGATACGTTTGGATGGATGGGCAGGGAAATAGGAGAAGTGTGTGGAGGAAGGTTAAGAACCGTTTGAAGGATATTGATAGACAACAGACAAATGCGCGATGTCAGACTATGGTTTCACTTGAATTACAATCGCGGTTAAAATTGGAGTGGGGGAAGGAGCAATACATAGGAAAAGGATCTAAAGTCAGTAAACTGGGGCTCGCTTGGATTAGACTCGGTGCTTGGAGAATGATTAAGATCACAGATGAAAATGGAATGAGAGGTTGTCCATTATGTAAGGGGAAAGAATCATGGTTTCATATTTTGGCGAATTGTGAAGGTTTGGAAAATTGGAGGGAAAAATATTTACCATTATCTTTTATGGAATCAAATAGGGAGCAACGAAAATGTTTGGAGTTACTGACGGGAAAAAAAAACGTTGAGGAAGACATTGGGAAGTTTTCAATGAAGGCGAGACAGATCAGGTTTGAAAAAGCGACAAATTGGAGAGTGTGATTTAGATTGTTTGTGTTATTTTGCATTTATATTATTTGTTCTTTTTTGTGTGTGTGTTTTTGCGTACCGGTAAGCATGTACGGTCCATGCGGACTCATGCGATTGTTTGCATTGGAATTTGTAAAAAGTTAATTACTATAATAAACACTTACATCACATTACATTACATTACATTATAAACATTCGTAAATTCTTATAAAGTATTATTGTTTATGCCTATATCTTCGTTCATTTTCTTTCATGGTTTGCAAGCGTGTTAGGCACGGACTTTCTGTTGTGAAGTTCGTGAGTTCGAACCCGGCCCAAATACATTGCATTTATGTGTGCACGGTTGTGGTAGTCCCTGATTGTAGATTTACTACCAAGTAAAGAAATCCGGCGTATCGGTGACCGTTAAGGATATGCTAAGTAGCATTGCTCAACCGTCGTTAAACAACTATAACAAACCGATTTATGTTACCGTGAAACGTCCATTGACCGTCTGTGTGGTTTCGTGGTTAGCATCGCTGGCTACGAATTCGGAGGCCCGGTTTCGATCCTTGGTACCTCCTCGGATGTTTCTGAGTTGGGGAGGTCTGGAACAGGATGCATTCAGCCTCGTGAGGAGCTACTTGATAAAGAAGTTGCGGCCGTAGGAGTCGGCATGCTGACCACATGCCCCCAATCCTGTCATGTGCCTATGGTAGATGATGCAGCGGTCGGATGAAGGCTAATGCCCGAGTGCACCATTCTCCGGTTTTCTCAGCCGTTTCGTTACCGCGGTAAACGTAATACCGGGGTATTCTCAAAATCTCTGTGCACCATTGCTAAAATATCGCGGTTTGCTAATGCTTGGAAATATCGCGGTTACTCTGCTATGAATTTCTCCCATGGAGAAATTTTGTGTTGGTTTGTGTTAGTTTCTTCCATGGCCGCTAGGTTCGCTCTCTCTCTGCACGTCTGCCAGTCACGGTGGCTCTGGCAGGCTATTGGGGTCCCGAATTCAATGTATTTGTTCCCTTATTATTCAATAAAAAGATGTTTATAAGGATAAAAGGGAATATTATATTGCGTATATATGTCGTCTGAATTCATACTTTGCATACAAGCACCATAGATACCGTACCAATCGTGAAATGACTCTATTTCGCCTACTGGTTTGGTTGAGGTGAGAAAGGGTAATTTCAATCGATGTTACAGCACAGTATTTGCAAAGATCGTTCATTCCTCAAATAGACCCCACATGACTGTACATTTCAATCAAATAACATTGATGTTTTAAAGAATAATTATCTCACCTGTGATATCTAAGGCAAAGCAACACCATGAAATCTCTTTTCTGAGTTCGACATAGCCTCACTTTTATTCCCGTTCGACCAGTGGAAATTTTAGGTGCAAAATCATCTACATAGCCATGAAAGGGCTGTTATAATTATGTTCGTGTGTGTGTGCAAGTATGATAAATTGATTACATGCACGATATATACCGGTACATAGGCTATATCGTGATGCATGTAGCCATTCATTGCAAAGTTGGCCTAGGCCCACAGGTTTTCCATTTTTCATTTATTTCTCGCTTTATTGTTCAGTAATAAATGTTCATAAGGATAAAATGGATTATTATATTGTCTATATATGTCGTCTGAATTGAAAGTTTGAATTCAAACACCATAAATACTGTACTAATCGTACTAATCGTGGTTACGCCCACTAGCCTACTCGATGGACCTGGTTTAGTTGAGGTAAGAAAGGAAGTTAATTTCAATCGATGTTACAGCACAGTATTTGCAAAGATATGCACCATCGTTCATTCTTCAAATAGATCCCACCTGTCTCTCATTATTCTTTATATTCAATTAGCTTTTGGCCTAGATATCATAAATATGATACATTACGCTGATCTCCATCTTGGAAAGAAAACAGCGGTTTTCTCACTTTACAGCTCCTTCACGGCCGGTTTGCATCTTACCGCGGTAAAAGTCGAAACCGAGCACGATGCAACGAAAATGGACTTTACCAGGGTAAGCTAAGCAACTTTACCGCGGTATTCTGAATACCGAGATTGGTGCACTCGGCCATTAGTCCCTTACGAGATGTAGTGCCATGGAGTTTAGAATTAGAAATGTTCACAACTTGCATTCTCGTGTCGAGAAAAACTGCGTCATCTTCAAACAGGGACGATAAATTATAGCTGTGCTGGTAGTCTAGTCGCATGGCTGCAGGGGATTGTTGGAGTTCTGTAAAATCCAATCACTGGATTACATTAGCGTTAACTACTAGGCCTAAGTACAAATAACGTTACGTTTAATTGTAGGTTAAATAGTTATAATCTTTGTACAGTTTCATATCTTTTAGCAGGACATCTGTATTCGACGGTAAATTTTGTTGTTTTTCTGAGTAAATTACAGGAAATCTGATTGTCAGATATAAGAGTTTTGCCATGGGAACAAAAGTATCGTTTCTTGCATTATTTCCGTGTAACTTATGTAAAATTTAGTATATAGGCCTAGTTTAAGTTAGTCCTCACAGAATAAGACAGACTATTTGGCATTTTGAAATCTGTTTTTCCACCATGAATTCCTGTAAGGTATCTACGACCAAAATATGTAGAACATTGTGCCTAAAAATTATATTTCTAATAATAGGATTCTGGTGCAGTATTGTTATTAATGGGCTGTAATAACAAATATTTAACTTTATCATAAAAGAATTTGGTAATAATAATAATAATAATAATAATAATAATAATAATAATTGTTATTATTATTATTATTATTTTATTCTGCCTTTTGAGTTAACACAGACAATTGGTAATGTCATAAAAATAGTAGGCTTATACGTTAAACGTTAAAAAAAAACAGATCCCATAATTTATTTTCCGTGAACTCCTGAAGTGAATAAACCAATCTGATACAACATTTGTTAAACAGAATTACAGGAACAATTTTTGCACTAGATGGCAACTTATTAAACAATAGTTTAAGTTATATACTCCGTGCCAGTGTAATGTATTTTAGTGTTCGATAGTTTTGGCAACAGCAGGTTACTGAACATTATTTTTCATTCACTGCAGGCTACTGAGTTTTATTAGATTGAAGAATGAAATAAATAAAATCACTGACATTAAAATGCTTTTCAGCTGGATCTACAACCGTTATTCAAAACCTAAACCATCAACGACGGGCAGATTCAGCTATTCATTTAGGCCTTTAAAAACCTTTCACCGTCGTTATTTATTTATTTATTCATTTTTGTAAGTTATTAACGTTTGGAGAAGGCTCTACAGAGGAAATGTATTCGGGCCTAATCACATTGTTTGTGCATTTCCAGTACTAAGGGTAAAGAATTTGCAATCCGGTATTCAATTACAGTAGCCTATATGAGTGAAGGAATAACCGAAAATCCCATTCATTTGCCGGGATTTCACGACCTCTCGATTAAAAGTAGGTGACATCAGGATAAAGCCCGAAGTGAATGAAATTTTGCTTATATTATGCAATATTATTGCAGCTACTGGTTTAACCAAGACACTTTTATATAGACAATTATAATTCGTATACACCAAAATCATTAATATGTCCGGATTTCAATATAAACATACAAACCAGTAAATCATGCAAATCTCTCATAGCTTATACTATGTTTTCATTTGAAGCGTTTAGTTTTATAAGGGTCTAAGTTCCAAAATCATGATTGTGTAGAAAACAAGACTTAGACCCACAGTAAGACGTGCCGGAGATAGACCCAGTGCTATATCTTGGAATTTATTGCCACTAACGTGGCTTCCCTGGACCTTGGACCCTCCTGAAATGCATTGGTCTGAGTACATTCATCCATATAAAATTATCAGCTGGAAAATCATGATTTTTGCACTTAGACCCTTGTAAAACTATTTTTTTTCACATGGATGATATCTCTGTGGGGAATACATATTTCTTATATAAATAGACCAAAAAGTACTAAAACCATAATTTTAGTTAGATGGATCCTGGAACTAAACAAATGAAAAGAAAGATGGAAAGAAAGAAAAACCAAAGGCACTTTAAGGCGTAAAAAAAGAAACTGATTCAAACGGGAAAGTTAAGAATAACTCATGCAATAACTCATGTGGACTCATGCAAACATTTCAATAATAGAAGGTGTTCACTAGAGCTGTCATGATAATAAGAGTTCCTTCAGTGATTTATTTTGGAATAAGAATGGTTGAAAAACAGCAAGAAGTACTTCAGCTTCGTGAACAGTTCATAGACAGTTTTCATACTTACAAAGCCGAATTTGCAGTAGGCCTATTTGAAGGATCGCTGAATTATGTATGATAAGTGATTATTCTTATTGGATTAGAAGATGGAGCAGTTATCCTGGTCAGATAATAAATTCATGTTATATTATAGACGTAAAAACTACAATTTAACATGTTGTTGCCCAACATTTTGGAATTGAGCCGAACATGTTGTACTGCCTGTTCATTTAGACGTGAACACTTGCATGCGCCGCAGACATAGGGCGGGACGGAAGGGGAGTGTGTTGCTACTATGGATTACGTGAGACTGATACCACTGCGCATTGTGTTTACAGTGTTCACGTCTAAATGCACAGGCAATACCTGACGCATCCTGTTACTTCCCACAAGTACAGTAAAAGTAAAGTAAAGTGTTCCCTATACAGACCACGGTGGCCCAGAGGGTTCCAGGATGTTGAGGTTCCAAGATTTTAGACATTCGGCACGTGAAGGTGGTAATGTTGTCAGCCTTACGCATCGACCGCCTTTACCCCCAGGATTGCTCCTGGTACTCATTTCTGTTAGAGGCTGAGTCGACCCCATGGCCATAGTGCCACCAGATGGATTAGGCTAATTGAAAAACTCAAACGACCTCATCGGGGATCGAACCCACGACCTTCCGGTTTGTAGCGCAGCGCCTCAACCACTAGGCTACGGTGTACCCCTTTTCTCAAGTAGAGTACAGGTTCTAATTATCTACAAGAAGTTACCTAAGGATCTAATTTAAAAACTTAAAGGCACGGCATTAAAACCAAATTAAAGCAATGCCTTTATAAGCAAGAGTTTGTACAGGTATGGGGGGAAAAAAGCGGACCTACTCTTGTACCTGATTTCAGAGCCTTGTGATACGTAAATAAATGGAAGAGATGTAACAAAAACGTTTGTTTTCACAAGTAATGCAAATTACGTGAAATTATTTCTCAATTCAAGCAATGTTCATTTCAATACATTCCCTGCTATGCTGTGAATGCCGCTAGGCATGCGCAGTGGCTCATATAGGCAACTTAGATATTTTAGTCGGTCCGCTTTTTTTCCCCCTACCTGTACAATTATTTAAATGAGCTCAAAGATTTAGAGTCGTGCATTTTTTCATTGTATATTGCATGTAGGCCTAACTACATTTATTCATTTCACAAACTTGTAAATAATTTATATTAACTAGGCCTAATAAATTTTTAAAAAGGTAGACCTAGGTTTATCCGGTTTTCTAGCACATCTGTGGGACAATTTAACATCTGTGGGACAATATCCGGGCACACTGGCGACCGTTACAGGCCGATTAATCGGCTCGATTAATGGATTAAACATTTAATCGTCGCTCAATTACATTTTCCGATTAATCGGTTTAGTCGAATTCTGAAAAACGTTTTTCGAGAAATGGGTCAAATGACCCAACTCCTTTCTCTCGCTTCTCCGGCCTCCGCTTCTCTGGCACATCTTGTGCCATTCAACCTATTGTGTCCCAACAATTCCCGCTATTCAGAAACCTGAAGGGTAGTTTAGTCAACAAACTCGTGTGTCTCAAGTCTTGACTGAAAAAGTAACCGGAAATGTAAGTTTTGTATATATTTTTTCACTAGTTAACTAATAATGGTATTCATTAATTCAAGATTTCTTCTGATTATCTGTAGTGTAGTAGTTATTAAACGTGTAAAACAATATTAAATATATACTTTGGTTTCGTTTAAAATACCGACCTGTTTGTCGATTAATCGATTAAAGTCAAGCGTTAACTCAATTAGAAATTTTAATCGATTTTCAGCCCTACTAAGTAATAGTACATAATCGTTGAAAATACGTTAAAAATCAAAGAGATGGACAAACTAATTTATATAAAATAACGTGAGTGATAATATTTCGAGTTGTTAGCACAGAGTAATCTGCAAAGGGAGTATTCCTGCAGCTCTAATCTGCGCAGTGCTGCAGTGTACACGAGCTTGTGGCAAATATTTGGATAAGAACTCTTCGCCTACGTCCTGCACGTGCTACAATTTGCGTGGAAGTTATCGGAGTGTCATGCAGTACATGTAATTTGTATTATAATGCATTATGTTATCTAAGTTACTTCATTCAACATTTGTGTAGCACGAGAACTCAAAGCGTATTAAAACCGTCATCATATCTCCAATGTTTTCCTTTGTAAAGAAGACTCGACAATTTGTTCTATGTAATATTAATAATTTAATTACTAGACCTAGGATTTTAGGCTCTAAAAATTAGTTTTAGGCACCTAAAACAAGTAAATAGGCTTTTAAAAGAGAAAATAGGCACTTAAAATAAGGTTTAAAAATATGTCAATAGACAGAAAATAGACTTAGAAATTCTGCAATATGTTCTTAAACTGTAACATGATCATTTTTACTGTAAAAAAAACGTGGTATACCTATTCTCAACAGAAATAATTGCAAAATTAAGACAGTATTCAAAATACATTTATCAAAAACAGTTTTGGATTATATGAAAAATTGACTTACTACATATACGTACTTGTTGTTTTGAGCGAATCCTCCCCCGTCAGTCAGCATTCCTTTGGGGACAATTGTTTGGGAAAATCAAGTTTCTGTTTTAAAAAAACCCACCCTCTGCTGTTCTGCTCTTCATTCAGGGATGTCTATTAAATAAATTAAATGTTACAGAAGTTGGATTTTATTTTAAATGTACAAAATAGGCATTTTAGGCAATAAAATTGTAAAAATAGGCTCCACAGGTCCAAATAGGCATTTTAGAGCACTATAAAGCTCTATAAATATAAGTGATATTTCATGAAATGTCAACATATTTAAAAAAATTATGTTATTTCATAAGGAACAAAATAGGCATTTGCCTTAAAATCCCAGGTCTAGTAATTACTAACGTTCCCGCAACTGTTTCTTGACTTTTTTGCTTGTTTAGAAAACAAGTGAAATGATTCTGCCCGCATTCAGTGAAAAATAATCAAGTACACCTCACTTGCAACATTAGGAAGTGTGAGAGCAATTTCTCTCCTTAATTTTACTGTAATCAGTAGTCTCCTGATTGTAAGTGTAATCTTGCTTAATAACTTATTGTTAAAAATTTAATACATTTCCATTGTTTTAAGGACTGGCACAACAGATTATTCACTTCATATATTTTTATTTTTATTTTTTTACCTCATTTTGAATATACAGAGTGTTAATGAATAACACCAAATTATTTTACCTGTGTATAGAGGGGACAAAGAGAAGCAACTTTTATTAGGAGTTTTTGCTCCATGACATAAAATGTGTGTGCTACAGGGCATTAAAGTCATTACAATTTGGTGCTCATAAGTCAATAATTAAGCAAAATAGGGTTAAAATAACCATTAAATTGACTTAATGCTTTCTTAGTGATCGATAAAAACCTGAGTCTTAATCATTCATCAAAAGCTAGATCATAATTTATAATTTTCATAATCTTAAAAATGTATAGACTAATTACATGACTGGCCGCCACTGAATTAGTTTTTTCTGAATTCATGACTCCAGTGTTAACAACGACGTTCCTTCCCCCCCCCCCCCAAATGTTAGAAGAAAGTGGCGGCCATGCCCTGGGATATTTTATGCTGTAACAGGAAAAATTGAATCCATAGAGCAAAAATCTTCTAATAAAAGTTGCTTGTCTATGTCCTTTCTATACACAGGTAAAATATTTCGGTGTTTATTCGTTAACACCCTGTATAAATAATATACAACAGCTGTATTTTCGATGTGCCCAGTTTCGAATAAGTATTAATTACATAACAATAGAAGGAAGAATATTTGAGGAAAACAGAATCTTCTGTCCTCTTCTTCAGTGAAATTATAAACCTGATAATATTCTATGTGGTAAGTTATGTGATACTACACCGCTCTGTAGTTCACGTTTAACAGGATACACATTTTTGAAATAGCAGAATAATAATAAATGTCATCGAGCTTTCAAAACTGTCGATAAAGCAGTCGACTCAGTGTCTGCCAAATAATTATCTTTCTGCTTCCCTTCATTTTTGATGTACTCTCTGAACTGGAATGTTTATAACTCTGTAATATTTCATATTCATATTTTTCATTTGTAATGGTTAATTTTTTTCTCCTGCTCTTTTTCAGTCACTTAGATATTTCACCCGAACTTGAACTAGAAAAATAAAGTGTTAGAAGAACGTAAAGACAATATCACAAGAGAAATGAACTCTATCTCGGAAGCTATACTTATGCGCGTGAAAGAAAATTTGCTAAAAAAGGTGCTAGTGTTGTGTGAATGCAAAAGACGAGGACATTTCCAACATATCTTGTGATGAGGTACATGGTTATTTTCATTGTAATTTTAACTGTAATTGTGAGAACCTGAACCATTACACCGTTAGCGGCTTTATTTGCATAGATATTTCACCCGACCGCTCGGGAGTTAGATCTGTGGCCGTCCCGACGCAGAAACCCGCGTGATTGGCCAACTCATATGTGAAACACACTGTATTATGGGCCATGAATAAATTTGTGAACATTAATAATTTGGAATATTGTCTATTCATATTTTTAAATGGAAAATTTTGTTCATTGTGAGAACCATGCGTGGTATATTAAAGTATGGTTTCGTTGCTGGACACAAGGCAAGATAGTTGTTCTACTTTCACGTAAAAACAATAAAAAGAGAGAAAGTCCGCATGCTTTTTCTCATCTTGCACTACTTTTCTGCTGCAGATGCATCCTCCGCCGCCGTGTCTCTCATGCTGTAAAATTACATCTGCAGCGAGCGGACAAAAAATCAATTTAACAGCAGATAGAGAAAACAATTTCATGAGGAAGAACTCAGCGGCCTTGGGCTAGTTTGTTGACGCCAATTTACCTGCAAAACTGCGGGCTCTTATGACTTGCGAAAACACTGACACGTAATAAAGAGTAAAACCTAAGTCTACACTTGTGCGACTCTCGTATGTATGTCATTATTTTCTGTAATATTCAACTTTAAAATTGATCTTATTCTTAACAATGCAATTCGAATGTAATAATCTTGGAACCCTACGAACGCAAACGCTTATAACTTAATTAGCTTCGCTTTCTTAATACAGGATAGAATTAGTATACATGTGCAAATTTTGACAATTTACGACTCGTATTTCTCGGTAAATACAATAAATTCCAGTATTATATTTCTCCCAAGTGAGTGCTTCACCCAACAACTAATGTCCATATCCTACATTTCTATTTTTACTTCCTACCATAGGTAGGCTACTATACGTAGAGAAAGTATTGTTATCGACCCCAAATTCGAGGTTTTTGACATAAATACACATTTTGAGGTCCCCTGAATCAAAAAATACTGTTTTCAGAAACATATCTGTGTGTCTGTGAATACACTAGCTCCAGAACGAAAAATCGAATGAATACAAAATGTTGTATTTGGGTTAGGTATCTTCTGAGAATGTGACGCGAAGATTGGCGATGACTTATTCTTATTTTAAAGGGGACTTTGCGTTAAGGGGGGGACATACAGCTTTCGATGAAATTCATTGGTGAGAAATTTGTGAATTTACACCGTGTCCGGGAAAGACCTGACGAAAAATAAATAATTATATATCAGAAACTATTACAGTTACTACCTCAGTATTTTCACAGTTAGAAAGACAAACTCAAAAAGTTTTGTTTTGTAGCATCCCGCAATGCGCATGAGTATGCACATTGTTGTTGCACGAGGAGAAACGAGAAAAAGCTTGTTCTGCGCAGCGTGTGTAGTCAGTCTTATTTTGAGAACTGGGAATGCAAGTTGTGCGTAGGCTACAACGTCGTTTCCAAACAGACAAAGGCCGAAATCCTCCCGCCCGAAACAGCATCCTTCATTGGCACAAGCAAATTTCTGAAGATAGGTAATGTTGAGTCACAGCAGGGAAAAGCAAAGAAATCGCGCATAAACGACAATGACATTGAAAGGGTACGGGCTGCTTTTGTAAGAAGCCCGAGGAAATCCATTCGTGAGGCGGCAAGGCAACTGCAAATGCCAAAATCCACAGTCCATGGGAGAGAAGGACCTACACCATGGCCACCAAGGTCACCTGACATGACCCCACTGGATTTCTTTCTCTGGGGTTTTGTGAAAGACAAAGTGTAACGCACGCCTGTGACCATGCAGATTTGCATGCCCGAATCTACGATGCAATAGCACTAGTCACACCGAAGATGCTTTCCCGTGTGTGGCACGAAATTGAGTATCGGGCCACAAATGGTGCTCACATAGAGGCTTATTAAAACTTATCGTGTTTCTCTTTGTAACCGTGAAAACATCACGTCAATAAATGCAATAGTTTCATATATATA
This sequence comes from Ectobius pallidus, assembly GCA_964059195.1. Lineage (NCBI taxonomy): Eukaryota > Metazoa > Arthropoda > Insecta > Blattodea > Ectobiidae > Ectobius > Ectobius pallidus. The sequence goes on from CAXKWD010000008.1 coordinate 89,852,066, forward strand.
TAATTATTTCTTTTTCGTCAGGTCTTTCCCGGACACCCTGTATTTTTTCTCAGCAATGAATTGCGCTACAGTCTTGCAATCTGACATAATTTACTCTTTATTGACTATTTCTACAATTGCATACTATTTTCTAAATTAATAAAACTGTTACAGTTACGGGTAATTATCGTTTCAAAATGGCTGCCACGTTTCATGCACTGAAGAGCCGTTTCCCTGATAACTTTCACAAATATAGATATTTCTGAGTGATTATTTTTATGTGTGTTTGTTAACATCATGTGAACAATATAATCTAGGATCTTTGAAATATATTTAGTATAAGTATTTTTTTAAATATATAATTTAACGAAAAAGAAAATTTAATAAAAGGATTTAAAAATACTTATACTGAAGATATTTCAAAGATCCTAGATTATGTTGTTCACATGATATTAACAAACACACAGAAAAATAATCACTCAGAAATAGCTACATTTGTGGAAGTTAATAGGGAAACGGCTGTTCAGTCCATGAAAAGTGGCAGCCATTTTGAAACGATAATTACCCGTAACTGTAACACTTTGATTAATTTGGAAAATAGTATGCAATTGTAGAAATAGTCAATAAAGAGTATGTCAGATTGCAAGACTGTAGAGAAATTCATTGCTGATGAAAAAAATAATGAAATTCACATATTTCTCTCCAGTAAATTTCATTGAAAGCTGTATGTTATGTCCCCCTGAAGAAAAATTCGTTTTCGCAATTTTGTTTAAATTTTGTGCGTGGGGTGCTTAAATTAAGAGCTAAAACCTTAAGAGCTTAAACCTTTAATTAAAACATTTTTCGAAAAAATCTCTGAAGGGTAGTTATAAGCCACCCACTCACTAGACACTCAGTCTCACCTGTTGAACAATAAAGCTTCGCACTAGGTTCAAACAACTGAATACATGCTCTTTGCAATATGACTTCTTATTCTTTATCAGAATATGAAGTGATAAAGATGTATTAGCCATGTTTAGAGTAAAGAAAGTTACGTGAGTGCATTAATCAGATTTTATTAGGATTATGCATCCTTCGGAGATGCGATACGATGTAGTAACGGCATTATCTTCATCTTTACAATAACTTTACATGATGAGAATGTAATACATAATTTATTATATAAAGGTAAGTCAATAAGTATCCGCACTTTTTGTTTAATATTTTTATCTCTACTTGTTTATCTCTACTTGTGGAATGTTTGACCGTTATGACTCTACTAAGTGTTGCGCTGTTACACATTAAACATGGCTGCACCGCTCAGCGTTTGCACTAAGAACAACAGCGTGTAGAGATTTACTTTAGTCTGAAGATGTATCAGGAGTCGAAATCCATCGAAGACTTTCCGCACAATATGGGGGCAATGTTTTTCCACGGCGAAGCGTCTATGAATGGATTGAAAAGTTCAAAAAATGGTCGGACAAGTTTGAAGGACGAGGAAAGAACAGGACGCCCATCCACATCCACTAGTGACGCCAACATTGAGCAAGTGGGTAGCCTATCATGATTCAGACAAACCGAAGAGTGACTGTCGATGAATTGGCAAACCAAATGCAAATTAGCCATGGTTCTGCATATGACATTATTCATAGGCTTGGGTTTCATAAAGTCTGTGCAAGGTGGGTCCCAAAACAGCAACAATATGGCGTGTTCACAAATGGACATTCAGTGTAATCGTTTTTACACATTTCTAGTTCTCAATGAAACTTGGATGAGTTAAAACAAACACTAGGCTAGAAGGAATAGAAATACACAGTAATAGGCTACGCTATCCTCTTTTCAGAGAAAGAAATAAAAGAAGAAAAAAAGGTATCGTATTTCATATCAGCACTGTTGGAAACCCCTGGTGAAGTCCCTTGTGATCGTAAGGCTTCCGAGAAATAAAAGGCATATTTTAGCCATTGGAAACAATCAGATTGACGTGGCATGCGCAGATACTGGAAATCAATAAAATCGATCCCCGACTAGGTCACGGCCATCACTTTTACTGTCGCTGAAGCTGAACAGTCTAAAAAGCAATACCATACATTAAACGCTCAAGACGCATCACTGGTTCGGAATGCGTCGGCTTTTCTACCCCGATAAATTCCACACACTGACATGTCGGTAAGTCAACCTAACACGTATTGACTGAGTAATGTTCCTCTTTAGTTTAAGTTGAAAATTTCACTTCATCAAAGCCAATGGCAATATATTTGATAGTACATATCAGCGGTCCACCTCTTTGGCACAGGGAATGCGTTCGCTCCTCTCACGCAGCGGGCCGAGGTTCAAATCCTGGTCGGGACAGTTTCCTTAGGTGGGGATTTATCCGGGATTTTTCCTCACCTATTAGTCAAATGTCCCTGTATACACATTAAATTTGACTTCGTTTTATGTACATAATATATGTATGTAGGCCTAGTTGAAAATTCCGTTATTTTCCTTTTTTCCATGTAATCCGAGTTTTTTTGTAATCCGAGGTACCATCAGCCCCAATTAACTCGGATTATCGCGACTCTACTGTAGATTTTATATTTCTTATCTACGTGCATCAACATTAAATGTAAATTACAAAATAATTAACAAGTGTGACCTAAAAATATGCTTTAACTTAAAAACTTCTATTAAATTCAAATGGTATGACAGCAAAACAAGGATTTTTCTTTAGCCATTAGTGTATAATTATTTTTATTTTATTCAGATTAACTGTTGCCTATAGCCTATGCTTTGTTTGGCACCTTATTGAACAAATGCATTGCAGCACCATTGAAGGTGGATAAAGTATTCATTCAATCTTTTGCTTTCAGGTTGTAGATGATGTTTTATTATGTGTCTTACATTTTAATAACATTGATATATTACAACCTGCAATAGTATAGATCACATCTAGTCTGCTTTTCAACTTGACTTTAACCAATTATTAAGTGCCAGTATGGTACTTTATGAGATTGTGTGGGGGACGAAAAAATGTATGTCCGTCTGTCTGTCCGTCCGTCCGTGCGTCTGTACGCACCATAACTCATATACGCTTTTTCAGATTTTCATTAAACTTGGAAAACACATTTATAACGTCCATAGGAAGAACCCTATTGATATTGAACCAAAACTGTTCACCGGTACCTGAGTAATGCCCAATTTAGTGCCTATTTTAATAGATTATATTAGAAAGACGCCATAGCTCAAATACGCTGTATCGGATTTCCATGAGATTTGTTTTCGCATTTATGACGCCCATGAAAAGTACCCTATTGAATTTGATCCTAATCTGTTGCCCGGTACCGGAGTAAAACCCAATTTAGTGTCTATTTTAAAGGCGCAATAACTCAAATACGCTTTATCGGATTTTTATGAAACTTCGTATACGCATTTATAATGTCCAAGGGAAGACGTCTATTGATATTCGACCAAATCGGTTGGCCAGTACCGGAATAATGCCCAATTTAGTGCCTTTTATGTTAATATATAAGAAGTCGCGATAACTCAAATATGCTTTATTGGATTTGCCTGAAACTTTGTATACCCATTTATAATGTACATGGGAAGACGTCTACTGATATTGGACCAAATCGGTAGACCGGTACCGGAGTAAAACCCAATTTAGTATCTATTTTAAAGACGCGGTAACTGAAATACGTTTTACAGGATTTTTATGAAACTTGGTATACACATTTATAATGTCCATGGGAAGACGTCTATTGATACTGAATAAAATCTGTTGACCTGTTTCTGAGTAAAGCTCAATTTAGTGCATATTCTATGGTAATATACGTATTCGAAAGAATTTTTTTAAAAAATGCAAATCAGTTGTCTTGACAGCATAGCCTATTGTTTTACTGTGATCTTATAAGGCTTTGGAAATTAAAATACAGTTAGGTATGACAAAAAACACTATTCTTTTACATGCACTTATACAACTAGACCGTTAAACTGACACGGGTGGCCGAGATGGTAACGTCTTGGCCTCACATTCTGGAGTCCAATGGTTCAAATCCCGAAACCGGCCAATTTGACTTTTTTTTTGTATTCTTATGTGAGTGTCTAGATATCACAAATCTGTACAGTTCAGCTGATGCTGGAAGATTTTAATCTGATTTTTAAAAAAACTAGACGTTTGTTCTTCCTTAAGCCCTGCTTAATGATTAAATCCGGAGCTTAACTTGGAAATCAATTTAAAAAAATCATATTCTGCATATCATAATTGCAGTCATAACTGATTAAACAAAAACATACTGGCACTTTGTTACATCAGTTTACCTGATTTTATTGTATATGGACTTAATACCAGTTGTGTACATAATTGTAGGTAATTTTATATTTTTAGAACAATATAGGGCCACACTACATTAATTTTATAGAATCTGACAAACTTTTATTACAGTGTGATGTGTTTTTTAATTAATTTTTCATGTTTTAGAATAATTATATGTAACTTTTCACATATTGTTAAATTGAATAACGAAACATTATAAGATATTAATAAACTTAGTATATTAATAATGTAATTAATGTGTACACATGTTTTTGTAATTTACTGTTTTCTCAACAATTCCGATAATAAATACCACTCAATATATTAATTGTAAATTCTTCGACGTGCCTTATTTGGAATTGTAATTATAAACGTTTAGTGGTGATTAGGCGGAAAACATTTTACAGTTTTTCACATTATTCTAGGATTATAAGTACTGTAGATGATGTTTTATTCTGGGATTATAACTGTTCATACCCGTATAACAGATTGAAAAACAAACAAACAAACAAACAAACAAACCACACAAGCATCATCTAAATTCTAAATCTAATTTTCTGCGCTATCCCTATGTAAATTTAGAACAGAAATGCGATTAAGTTTTTTTTTTATCTCTGAACGCAAAAATCTCTTTAGGCTTTTGAAAGTGTAAAAATTTAATGAATTGAAGAAAGATTTCAAAAGATCCTGAGTGAACTGGAACAATAGGAGGCCATACTAATGTGTGCACAATAGCCTGATTTTCGCTTTACACGATTCTACAAGAAACAAATAATTATGATAATTATGCAAAGCAAAGAAAATTGTTCCCGTTACAGATCATGGAGGCCCAGAGTGTTCCAGGAGCTTGAGGCTCCCAGATTTTTTAGATATTCGGAAAGTGAAGGTGGTAAGGCTCCTGGTACTCATTTCTGTTGGAGCCTGAGTCGACCCCAGGGCCATAGTGCCACCAGAAGGATTAGGCCAATTGAAATACTCAAACGACCTCATCGAGATCGAACCCGCGACCTTCCGGTTTGTAGCGCAGCGCCTCAACCGTTACGTTATGGTGTACCCCCAAGATAGTTATAACTTATATCACTGCAAATTATTGAGTGAAACGCATTGGTCTCCTCTTGTCAACAGCCTCCTGCGTTACACTCTCCGTGTACTGTTCGGGCACGGAGGTATGATGGGTGGCCAACTTACAGGCGTGAATTTCAACGTTTTGTGTTGAAGTAATTTATCTTAAAATTCTTCAGATATTGCGATAGGATTACACCTCTTGGTTTATTATACCTCTGACTGTTGTGAGCATCTATTTCTTACTTAGTTTGTCAAAATTGTTAGTACGAACATGTTTCGTCAAATAAATTTCCCTATAAAACTGCAATAATGAAAATTATTTGGTAAGTTTCAATCCAAGACCCCTCCTCTAAAACTTCATTACCTTTGAAGCTTATTTATTCAAAGCTTGCCTTTTCTATATTACGAATTTAAAATATAACATTATGAGTTTCTTTTTTATTTTAAAATAATAATAATAATAATAATAATAATAATAATAATAATAATAATAATAATAATAATAATAATAATAATAAGAGCAGAATAGTCACAGTTTTCTGCTCTATATGGCAGAATTGATCATGGTGAAGATTAGGTTCCTTTTCGTACGGATGCTCATATATTGTCTCATCTTTTTGAAACCAATGAGCAAAAGCAGTAATGTGCGAATATTCATATATTCGTCTTTGAGGAACTTCCTCAGTGAATAGGCTTATATAAAAAAAAGTGTCTTAATTGTTTTACAGCTTATGAAATTGTGCTTAACCTATATGAACGGAACTTATGTTTGTAATAAGTTTATATTTTGTCAAGAGCATGGAAATTAGTCTTCTTTTTGCTAAACTTTAATGTAACTAAATAGATCCGCTAGAAGATATTAATAGTAATTCACTGTGGTGAATTCCCTCTTATAAATTCCCTATTTTAAATTCGTTGAGCCATGTTTTAAATGAAAATTTTGGAAATTTTTGTACGAAAACTACCTTTAATATATTATTTATAGCAACAAAATTCTAGGGGTAGCAATAAGAGTCCAGCAAAGTTCATAAACCAAATTGTGATGGGATCAAGAATTTAATTAATACATAAGATGGGTCTCTAGAGGTCGTTTAATCATGTAAATCTCGTTACTTACAAATTGAATACAAACTATTATTTTGTAGAACCATTTTTAAATCAATATTTAGTCTGTAAATTAAAAAAATACAAATACAAAAATACTTATTGTCCTTAAGCAGTTACAATTTGCAATCGACAACGTCAAAAGATTAAAAGAAGATAGTGTTAAAACCTTATATAGGCCTATTGTAGAGAAATATATTCACTTAGCTCATAAAAAGGGTTTTGAACACGCCAGTTGTGTAGTCTTTTTTTTAATAGTTCAAATGATAGATGTTTACTGTCTTCTCTTAAATTATTATACAATTTCGTACTTATTATGGCGTAGCTGCTATGGCTATTTGTTAACCTATTATATGGGATATTCAGCGTATTGCGATTTCTAGTGTTATGGTCTTGGATATGAGATCTATATACAGAAAGACCAGTAATAGAGTTATTATGGACATAGGATAAACACAAATCTATGTATATAGGTTAACCACTGTCAGTATACCACTACTTACAAACAATGGTTTACATAAAATTAAAATTATATTAATTTTATTGAACATGCTCTACTATATAAAAGACTTCATACTGATTTTTATAATGGTTTACATATTTTCCTTAGGCATCGCTTTCTTTTAAGGAAAATTTACTACTCCATATTACTCACCACCCCATGTTATGCACACTTAGGCTATAGAACTAGAAATACCCATTTGCTACACATAGGCCTACCTCATGTTAAACTGCACAAGACTGCTCAGAATTTTATGTAAGCTGTAAGCTTTATACGTATTTGCCACCACACCTTATAGCTTTGTCCAATATTGTATTCAAGAACAAACTCAGAACACGGCTTCTCAATAATCCTATGTATGAAGTTAAAGAGTTTTTAAATGTTGATTTGTCTGGTATGTAAGTTATGTGTTTTATATACTGTATGTAATTTGTGTTTTTTTAATATATTGACATAGCCTATTGTTACTTAATGACTTAATAATAATAATAATAATAATAATAATAATAATAATAATTAAGAATTATCCATTGCCGTGGCTCAGGGGGTGCGTTCAATCCTCTTACGCAGCGGGCCCGGGTTCGATTCCTGGTCGGGACAAGTTACCTAGGTGAGGTTTTTTTTCCGGGGTTTTCCCTCACCTGTGAGACAAATGTCAGGTAACTTTAGGCCCTTGTGGTCCCCGGATATCATCTGGCCGTTATTATCATCTCCATCCCCATCCTCGCATTGTTCTGAGTGTGTGTTTGTGAATGGTGTGTATCGTCCTATGTGTTCGTGTTGTCTCGGAGGTGGCCCCGGCATTGGGCTGATCACTCAACCGGGGAGGCCCTCCATGTCCTTGTCTGGTCAAAAAAGTATGCATGTGATCCAAAGATAATCCCTCTCCCGATTAGTCGCGGCCCTTTAAGGCCCGGGCGGCTTGGGTCGCTTAAATCCTAAAAGGGAGAGGTAAAACTAAGATAAAGAAAGAAAGAAAGAATCAAATTTTAACGGTTAACTGCAGAATCAATTTATTCGTTTCAGATTCATGTTTATGTTGTTACAGGCTACATATGTTTCATACGTTGGATAGTAACGCTGAATTAAAAAAGGTTCCCCACATTAGGATATTTTCCTGTAAATTGTATTAATATTACGGGACGAAGTTTCTATTGGGCATTAGGCCTACGTTATGCTTCTTAAGATTATATAGGCCTAAATTTGAAGATTTTACGAATGTAACTTTGGTCCAATCTCTGTGTTCAATGATCTGTAAGTTTGGAATTATTGCTGATGCTTAAATTGACCATTTAAAACAGATATTATTGTAATACTGATTGGTATTTACCCGTGAGAATAGCATATCCTTTATATGTTGGAAATTCGGGAAAATTGGTGCAGTGTGTGTTCTCATTTATTTTCTTCTGTTAGTGCCCTTATTTTTCTATCTACATCGCTGCTGCTTCTGCGGTAAAGTCGTGACGTCATGCCTTGCAACAAGACCCCTGCAGGAGCCCCTCTCTCCCTCATGTATTCCTCCTTCTTCCCTTCCCAGCACCTCACTTAAAAAAAAGAAGGAAAAAAGAAATCTACAGCATTTTGTCATATCTTGGTCCTGCCCCACTGTCATCGTCCGCGGCGAAGGTCGCTGTTCAAGTCTCCCCCCTCCTAGCAAACGAAAATGCCCACCCGCACCCCTCTTCAGCACAACATTGTTGCTATTATGCAACTTAGTTTCTGGTTGGTGGATTCGTGATCCGTAGATTTAGTTGGCTCTTGGCGAAGTGCCAACTGTAGTTTGACTCCATGTTGAAACAGATTTGGCTAGGAGGGGAGTGGAAGGGGAGTGGTTACAGGTTTCGCGATAATTTCGCACAGTACCTTTCGCGGTGGATCTTCCTCTTATGGTAACACCACTGAGTGGCCTAGGGAATCACCCTGTCATCTGACATTCTCGAGTGAGGTTTCTATGTTTGGCAACGCCTGAACCATAATGAAAGGGTTAAGGTCGATGTTCAACAACAGGTAGGTCCATGGTCCCTTCTCAGATTACGCAATTTTTTTGTGGGTGAGTTTTTAACCAACTTTTAACTACCTGTTCGTGTGCAGGAAACACGTGGTCTAGCTTCTTATAGGTCATGCACTCCGGATCGTTTTAAACACTGTAATTTTCTTTAGAAGTAATAATATAGTATTGGTTCTTTTACCTTCTTAGGTGATTTATTAGATATAGGCTGACTTCCTGAAGGAAATAATAAAGCATGCTTAAGTTTTAATTTTTTATGTTTAACGTTTTAAACTTTATTTTAGCGATAATAAAATATTTATTTTTCTTTGGCGTTAAACATTTAGCACACAGTATTTCGATACAGCAATAAATTTGAGATCAATGCCTGTACCGCGTATTAATTTTAACATTTTCTCTGATTCTGAAATATAAATGCGTCGTCTCAAAAATTGCTTAAAATCAGAGGTATAAGATTAGTAGAATAATGCTTAATTTTAAAATGCGAGGATTTGTATTTTCTTTTATAATTCCCATTCATAGAAACCAGCTATTTCACTGAAATTTTCCCCATCAATTTCAAACTTAGAGCTTCCTGATAATGTCACTTGACGATTGTCTTATCAGTGTATAAATTCTGCTGTGAAAAGGTTAAGTTAACCGTTAAACAATCCAGTGACAGTATTTGCGGAGTTTTAAAGTTGTACAATTCGGAAATGTTATTAAGTGCCAGTATGGTACTTTATGAGATTGTGTGGGGGACGGAAAAATGTCTGTCCGTGCGTCTGTACGCACCATAACTCAAGTACGCTTTTTTGGATTTTCATGAAACTTGGTATAAACATTCATAATGTCGATGGGAAGAACTCTATTGTTATTGAACCAAATCGGTTCACCGGTACCGAAGTAATGCCCAGTAGTGCCTATTTTAATAGTATTATATTAGAAAGGCACCATAACTGAAATACGCTGTATCGGATTTCCATGAAACTTCGTATACGCATTTATGACGTCCAAGAGAAGTATCCTATTGAATTTGAACCTAATCTGTTGACCGGTACCGGAGTAAATCCCAATTTAGTGTCTATTTTAAAGACGCGGTAACTCAAACATGCTTTACCGGATTTCCATGAAAATTGGTGTACACATTTATAATGTCCATGGGAACATGTCTATTGATATTGGATAAAATCGGTTGAACGGTTTCGGAGTAATTCCCAATTTAGTGCCTATTTTATGTAAATATACATATTCGAAAGAATTTATGAAAGTCAAATCAGTTATCATGACAACATAGTCAATTGTTTTACTGTGATCTTATAAGGATTTGGAGATTAAAATGCAGTTGGCTATGACAAATAACATTGTTGCTTTACATACGCTTATCCAACTAGACTGTTAATCTGACCCTGGTGGACAAGATGTTAACGTCTTGGACTCACATTCTGCAGTTCAATGGTTCAAATCCCGAGCCGACAAATTTGACTTTTTTATTTTTTTATTTTTATGTGAGTGTGCGATTGTCAAGATATCACAAATCTGTACAGTACAGCTGATGCTGGACGATTTTAATCTGATTTATAAAAAAAAAAATAGTCCTTTGTTCTTCCGTAAGCCCTGCTTAATGAATAAATCTGAAGCTTAACTTGGAAATCAATTAAAAAAATACATATTGTGCATATCATAATTGCAATGATAACTGATTAAACAAAAACATACTGGCACTTTGTTACATCAGTTTACCTGATTTTATTAATATCTCCATAGTTAACTGTATCCGCTTAAATGTTGAAATATTCCTGCATGAAAACTGTTACGAATATTTTATCACACTTTTATTCACGGTATCAAATGGAATGTTTGTACAAAATTTCAGGTCTCCAAGTTTTAATTATTGGAAATAGGAGTTTTAATCCATATCCCCTCAATAATAGTTACATTTTCTAAGTTCATACATTTCGCTTTATTAGATTTAAACATTGCTTTTAGCTTTCAGTTTTTTTTTTTTTTTTTTTTTTTTAATTCCCTGAATTACAGCATATTACCTGAATGTAAGATTTTCTTTGTAAGTCTATTTGATGGTATGATTTTTCAGTTTATAGATTTTGCTTGTTAGCTTTAATGGCATTATAGAACCAAAAAGTTTGATAGATTTGAACCTATTTTTCACTCCCACCAATCTGTGTTAATATTTTGTAGGACTAATTATCATTATTTTGACTTTTAGATATAATATTCAACTGGTGACTGTAATCTTAATTACGATCGGTAATTCACATTCGATATGGCGTTTCAAATGTACTGTTGCACATTTCTGGTACCCATTTGGTATTGTGCCACACTTAAAATGTTTTTAAATAAATCCTATTTTTTAAACTGTTACGGTAAGAATATGATATACATTTATTTCAGTGTCTAAATGAGGGAATTTTTTGTTTAATATTTTAATTTTTGCTGAAGTTTTTAATTTTAGGACCTCAATTTTTTTAATTTAAAATATCAATAGCATACATGTCACAAGAAAAATTGCTGAACGCATTGTTCATCTGTGTGAAATAAAAACGCCCGAAAAAATTGCATTAGTTTATTTCAAGTATTTTAGAAGTTACCATGAAACTGAATTTTAAAAAAAATATATATTTACTGGTTGTTAACAAGAATTAAAATGCCAACAAAAAGCTCTCAAATTAAACTTTTAAAAAATTAGAGACAATGGTTTTACAGAAATTAAGTGGAAATAACTTAGTTTTTTTACCATTAATGGCGTGTGTCCCATCGTAGGTTAATCTTAAATGAGATGAACTACATAAGCCAGCCATTGTGCTTCCGTGACCTACAGTCCACAAAATCGATACCAGCTGAGCTCATGCTATTAATTCTTAACAGTCGGCAAGCAATAACGTAGGCCTGCTGCTGTTTTTCACTGCATTAATGGATGGCCGATGTGTTGAGAGTGGTTTTCTATCTAATAATTATCTTAAAAACATGAAATTTTGCACATTTAATTAAAATGTAAATAAAAATGAAAGTTTAAAATTTCAATTTTTTTCGAAATATTAGTTAACGCTAATCTAATTTATTTTTTAAACAAAATTGAAATAGCCTAAATCTCCTCCAATGGATGTTAAAATATGAATCTGAATTTTTTGTGTGAGATTCTTTGATGCTTGCTTTACAAATTTATAGATGGATTTTGTGACACATTTTGTTTTAAAAGTATAAATGTTGTGTTTTTTAGCCTTATACCACCAGTAATTAAATCAGCAATGAAGCGAAGAAATACATATAAGTGTAGATTACCTACAAGATATTGTGAAATATAAAATGTATTAAACAATAGACCTGTTTTATTAATTGGCAGTACCAAAGAAACATATTGCTAAACGCGGGTTTAAAAAGTCATATCGATCTTCATTATAAAGAGGATTTACTGTATTTTGATAAATCGGGGATTGAACGTATAGAACCGTTCAGTTTTCTGAATTGAGGTTATTTCTTTTTATAAGAGCTATAAGTTAGGCCTACTCATTCAAGCTCTTGACTTTTTATAAAGGCTTGTCGTCCAGCACTGAAGACTTCAAAGCAGTAACTTTTACATTAGTGTTTGGACTGAACTAAGGCAGATAGTTAATATGAATAACCTATATAAACTATTCAGTATGACCATGTTTGAAATTATATTATACAAGTGTGTAGCACAAGCAATAGGCTAATTAGAGCCCCCCAAGCATTGTTTTGCTGTGGTGTGCTCATTAACTGCAGTAATTACCGTCTCTTTATCGTGCGTTTTATGTGGTAAGGCATATAATTAGTTCATTCTTTACATCCTAAGTAGAATCCCGGCTCCAAAATAAGTGCCAACACATCCATATAATGATATAAATAGCTACATGCCACGTCTTGTTTAACGAAGCAGGTGGTTCCGTAGGTGTTTGATCCACAACATAATTGCTACTGTGGGATAAAGTTGTATAATTTGTAATAGTGAATTGTCATGACCATTCTCTGCAGCCCAATAAACCTACCTTGCATAAGAGTAGGCCTATGGGAGTGATTTTGGCCCACATCTGGAATCGACTTGTAGATAGAACTGTCTCCAAGTAGGGGTAGAGCTACCTCCACCTCCAAGATTCATGAACCTTTCTTTCTTTCTTTATCGTAGTTTTACCTCTCCCTTTTAGGATTTAAGCGACCCAAGCCGCCCGGGCCTTACAGGGCCGCGACCTGTCGGGAGAGGGATTATCCTTGGATCACATACATACTTTTTTGACCACACAAAGACATGGAGAGTCTCCCCGGATGAGGGATCACCCCAATGCCGGGGCCACCTCCAAGACAACACGAACACATAGGTCGAGACACACCACACACACACACAAACACACTCCAAACAAGGCGAGGATGGGATGAAGATGTAATGACGGCCAGATGATATCTGGGGACCACAAAGGCCTAAAGTTACCTGACATTTGTCTCACAGGTGAGGAAAACCCCAGAAAAATCCCACCTTGGTAACTTGTCCCGACCAGGAATCGAACCCGGGCCCGCTGCGTGAGAGGAGCGAACGTCCCTGCGCCACAGTGGTGGACGATTCATAAACCTCCTTGACGAAATTAATTTGTCATGCTCTTTAAGCTGGTTTTGCTGGAGGGAGTGATTGAATATAGGCCTACTCAACTCAAAAAGTCATATTTACATTTTTGTTAGAAATGTGATAATAGAATCATATAGATCCTTTACTTTTATAGTAGATCCTGTAGATCCTATACTTGCATTTTTTTAATCTTTGCATAATATGACAAATTCATATCAATATCCAAATCCCGTTTCAGGAACTACCAGAAATATAGTATCCAATTATGGTAACTACCAGAAACATCTGCTAAAATGCATACACTTTACACATCAGGACAGTTTTACCTTAAAGTACCTAGTTACTTTTCTTTCAAGGGGAGCATATAAAGTCATATTTTGGTCTTTTTTGTGGTCTTGGTCATGTTTTGGCCATATTTGTAATTTAACGTTATATTTCAGTTATAATTTCGGTAAAAGAGCACAATAATACAATATATGAACTACGTGGTCGAGTTAAATTTGAAATTCATTTAATTAATTTAATGTTTATGCCAAATGAATAGTAACTTGAATTTTAAAATTAATGCAATTATTCATATTTTATAGGGACCCACAAGGTATAGAAAATATTACGAATATTTGGAGCTGATGATGCAAGCAAACAGGAGAAAATTCTTTAAAAGTAGAACTTAATTACAAGTAAAACTGTAAATCACCAAAATTGTTAAAAAGTGATTATTTGATAGAATTCAAGAATTGTAAGACTTTAGTGTTTTTAAAACGTTTTAAATTGGAAAATTTATTTCTTGAAAATACGTTACAATTATTAGGTCATGTTTAGGATTTTTGGGTCATATTTAGTCATTTTAAGGGCATATTTGCAGTCATATTTCCCTCTTTTTTTAGGTCATAAACATCCGAATCCTAGTTATAATAAACGAAAATGTATTAATATAATGTAAGTTAGTAATATTGTTTTTCAAGGTACTGCCTTTACTCGAAATCAGGGACCCCATTATTTTCAGTTTATTTTATAAAACAAGATTATATTTCTATTGTTAAAAGTTTCAATGTTTTTAAGTAATCAAGATATCCTTATATCCTCGCTAACTTATACCCTGGAATTTTATGATGCAGTTTGTGGTCAGGCAGAATTCCGTTTTTACAAAAAGTGGGCTTACATTGTAGTCATTACCACAGACACCAAGATGCGCCGTGGTCAACCCGAGCTATCTCCGACAAGGTGCGCCGCCAATTCAAGCTCGACTACATAAAGCTTGAGACGGTGTAAAATGTACTAACGTTTCATAATTGTCTAAGAAGACATAATTTATTTTTCTACTTTACAACACTTAGAATTGACTACGAAATTAGGTAGGAATGGTTAAAATGGTTAAGTCCTTTAACTGCTGCTTTTTGGTTTTGATTCTGATTCTGTTTTCGTAAGATTTAATTTAAAAGGTTCTTGTTATTTTGTCTTTAGCGTACAAATATTTCAAAATATAAATTGGCTGGTAAACTTATTTGTCACAGACTTTTGACTGATTCATCTTACCTGTATTTGCTGACCACTGATCGATTTTTTACAGATGTTATGATAGCCAATAGGGTATCAACTAATTTCTTATTATATTCAATATTTTAGTAAAAAACCAATTTTCATAGTCGATGGCGAAAGGATTGATATCTATATTAATAAAAGGAAGTGTCTGTCCTCCGTCTGTCTGTCTTCCGTCTGTCCGCGATGCCCAGCGAAATCTACTCAACGCAGAGATCTGAAATTTTATACATAGGCGGACTAAAGGGTCGGAATGTGCACCTCGAAGCCGGAATTTTAATTTTCGCTTTAGTTCGTGAGTTATGAGTGAAAAACGGGCAGAAAACGTGTATTTATTCCGTTTTCGAAGCATGAGTTTTCAGTAATACAAATCAATTACACTAGGCTTTGGCTATTTTTGTCAAACCTTCGACATAAAAGCATCGCGATCTCTTGAATGTTGTAGCTCACGCTGGTCGATTCATTTGTTTTTAATGTCAAGGCACGCAAACATAATGTGAAATTTTCAACCTACACCGAAGAGGATTAATATTATTATTATTATAGGGATAATCAATATTAGCCTAAATATGGTCAAACGTTGTTCGATTTGGACGAAACTCACTATACAGGGGTTTTCCGGGCCTAGGAACTCGAATCTGAAGTCGCTTTTACCAGGTGACGCTATCTAATCGTGATATGTAGTCCACATGATTTAGGTGTTAATATAATGATTAACTATTATGCTCTTAATTTTTAATTTTTGAAATAATTATCGCGGGCGAAGCCGCGGTGCTCATGCTATCTTAAAATAATAAAAGAACGTGTTTGTCTGTCTGTCTGTCCACGATGCCCAGCGAAATCTACAGAACGCAGAGATCTGAAATTTTAAACATAGATGGACTGAAAGGTGGGCGAATGCGCATCGAAGCCGGATTTTTAATTTTAGCTTTCGTTCGCGAGTTGTGAGTGAAAAACTGGCAGAAAACGTGATTTTAGCGCTGTCGAAGCATCAGATTTCAGTAATACATTTCAATGTCAAATCAATTGCAGTTGGCTTTGACTATTTTTGTCATACTGTGGTAATAAAAGCATCGCGATCGCTAGAATGTTGTAAGCCCACGCTGGTCGATTCATTTGTTTAGAATGTCAAGGCCCGTAGACATATGAAATTTTCAACCTACACGGAAGAGGGGTAATCAACATAGACCTAAATATGGTTAAACATCGTTCGATTTGGACGAAACTCACTATACAGGGATTTTCTGGGCCAAGGAACTCGAATCTGAGATCGCTTTTACCAGGCGACGCTATCTAATCGTGACATGTAGTCCACGTGATTTAGGTGTTAATAAATATAATGATTTAACTATTATGCTCTTAATTTTTAATTCTTGAAATAATTATCGCGGGCGATCGCTTGATTTTGTAAGTCCATCCTGGACGATTCATTTATTTAGAAAATCAAGGCCCGAAGACATGAAATTTTCAACCTACACGGAAGAGGGATAATCAATATAGGCCTAAATATGGTCAAACATTGTTCGATTTGGACGAAACTGACTGTACAGGGGTATTCTGGGCCAAGGAACTCGTATCTGAGGTCGCTTTTACCAGGGGACGCTACCTAATCGTGGAATG
This sequence comes from Ectobius pallidus, assembly GCA_964059195.1. NCBI lineage: Eukaryota > Metazoa > Arthropoda > Insecta > Blattodea > Ectobiidae > Ectobius > Ectobius pallidus. The sequence goes on from CAXKWD010000008.1 coordinate 89,868,726, forward strand.
CACTCCACGTGATTTAGGTGTTAACAATTATAATGATTTAACTATGCTCTTAATTTTTAGTTTTTAATTTTTGAAATAATTATCGCGGGGGAAGCCGCGGGCACATGCGGGCCCATGCTGTTTGTCTGTCTGTCCACGATGCCCATCGAAATCTACTGAACGCAGAGATCTGAAATTTTAAAGATAGATGGACTGAAAGGTGGGCGAATGCACCTCGAAGCCGAATTTTTAATTTTAGCTTTCGTTCGCGAGTTATGAGTGAAAAACTGGCAGAAAACGTGATTCGCGCTGTCGAAGCTTCAGATTTCAGTAATACATTTCAATGTCAAATCAATTGCAGTTGTCTTTGGCTATTTTTGTCATACCGTGGAAATAAAAGCATCGCGATCGCTTGAATGTTGTAAGCCCACGCTGGTCGATTCATTTGTTTAGAATGTTAAGGCCCGTAGACATATTAAATTTTCAACCAACACGGAAGAGGGATAATCAATATAGGCCTAAATACTGTATGGTGAAACATTGTTTGATTTGAACGAAACTATACCAGGGTTTTCTGGGCCAAGCAACTCGAATCTGAGGTCGCTTTTATCAGGCGACGCTATCTAATCGTGGTATGTAGTCCACGTGATTTAGGTGTTAATAATTATAATGATTAAACTATTATGCTCTTAATTTTTAATTTTTGAAATAATTATCGCGGGCGAAGCCGCGGGCACATGCTAGTATTATAATATAACGATTATCCCATCGTAGGCTATCTTGCTTAGAGTGACAAATATCGATGTGTTTTATTCATTTAATTCTGTGAGTATTAGCCAAATAATCGCAATAAATGTAATTCGAGGTCCGATTTCTCTTGAGATAAATTCCAGACCTCTCGATTACATTACCTTCTTGAAGAGTATTCTTTTTCGGGAAAGAATACGCAATTCTTAAGATGACAGATTAGCCTATATTACTTCCTAAACTCCATTTTCGACAGTTTTACCTACTTAGAATTCAGTAACTTATGCTTTTCTTATGTGGCTGTGTAGAGTCAGTTTCGTCTTTTAAATCTCACAGGACTAGCCTATTTTAAAGCACTTTCGGTGCAACGTACGTTCTGTGCAGTTTTTTTTATAATCCAAATATTTTGAAAACGAGCAGCAATCCTAAGAGCAAAATAAAAATTTCATTTTACCATGTGTATCATACACTATTTTTTTAAACAGTCCTTAAAATTTGAGAAATAATAATAATTGTTAGATTTATTGTATTGATTTACGCACATTGGAGCCAGAAATATTGGAGCGCACCGTTAGCTGTTTCTGATTTTCTGGTATAGGGCTGCCAACTTAAGAATAACGCTTTTCACCCACCAAGTAAAAACATTTTTACATTCACCATGAGAAATTTCACATTTGAAAAGGCGTAGTCTATTTTTAAAATTGAAATTTTTATCAAACTGAGCCTATTAATTAATTATATGCAACTATTTTTAATTACTAGACTATTTTCCTTGTGAAGCAAGCAAAGTTAATTACCCTGGAGTGTTATAATTGTACACCATTCAAGCATAATTTTATCCTATTATTTAATATATTCTTATTCTACCGTTAAAAGTGCTTCTTTTACCTTTGACTTTCTTAACAAAACATTCATATCCTACTAGTAGTTATAATATCCTAATATATTCCAAACGACGTCTATCAATGGGATAGAAAAATATTAAGAAGTCGTATCTCTGACTACTGGCTAACTCAGAGGGCTTTCTAGGCCTATAATGTTAACGAATTTCTAAATGTACAGGTAGATATACAGATCTAATTTTAACACTAGGACAATGTCAATAACATTTCTTTTTTGCTCGATGACATGCTAATTTATTATTTATTATTATTATTATTATTATTATTATGTTTATGAAAGCTAATCTACTGTATAGCACACTAAAAACGAGCAGTAAGTCGTTCATGCTGATAATTACTGATATTTGATTCTGCCTCAATTCATAGCCATTACGTGGACGATGTTTTCGCAACCATCATAGGTCATTGACGACGAATACGTTTGGCCTTGGCTTGAGAGATAGGAGAGAACAATACAACCTGCAATCACGTTCACAACGAGTGTCACTGACTATTCTCAGTGAGGAGCTACATGAATTATGTGCTGGAATACATCAAGTCTTGAACCATATAAATCCAAACCTTCACTACAATTTCTGTGTTGATACTTTCCGGTTGATTAGCAATCTGCCATTTCCCTATCTGTAGGGACCATATTGATTGGTATGAGGGAAGTTATATAAAACAGCTTTCGTTAGCTATATTTAAAAAGAAATATAACCTTCTGGACGAGTTTTATTTTTCTGGAAAAAAATACGCAATGCTTAAGATGACAGATTAGCCTATATTAATTCCTGAAATTCATTTTCTAAAGTTTTACTTAGAATATAGTGTGTACAGGTAGGGAAGAAAAGCGGACCGACTAAAATATCTAAGTTGCCGATATGAACCACTGCGCATGCCTAGCGGCATTCTCAGGATAGCAGGGAATGTACTGCAATTTGTTCTACAGCCGACAAATTGCTTGAATTGACAAATAATTTCACGTAATGTGCATTGCTTGTGAAAACAAACGTTTCCATTACATCTCTTACATTTATTTACGTAGGCCTATCACAAGGCTCTGAAATCAACTACAGCAGTCGGTCCGCTTTTTCTCCCCTACCTGGTACATGCGTAAAATACCACTACTAAGCAAACTGAATCCATGAAATATCGCAAAATTTATTCGATTGTGCGAAATATCTCAATAAGCGCGAAATATCTCAATAAGCGCGAAATACGCACATCCCAAATTTAAATTTAGAAATGCGCACAAAAATTTGATTCAGTCACGTATTAGTTTGTTTTAGTGTGATTTTTCATTTCTTATTGCGTGCTATCTTTTCTTCTATTTCTATGAATGCCGAGAAGTTATCAATACATGTGATCGAGTACTGCATACATCAGGATCTATTCAGAGATCACAGTACACTCCTCTTCTGCTATCCCTACCGAGTTTAGGATGCTTATGGATGTATTATTAAGCATAGGCGTAACCAGGCCGACCATATGGGGGGGGGTTATAACATCTGCGGGGTATGGGGGGTATGAAATACCCTCCAGGGAGAGGGGGGTCCGGAGGTCCTCCCCCGGAAAATTTTAAAAATCAAGATGCAAAATAACGAGTTTTAAGCTTCCGGGGGTCCTCCCCCGGAAATTTTTAAAAATTAAGACGCAAAATAACGAGTTTTAAGCTTCCCACGCTTTGTACTCATATTAAGTAACTTATAAGCAGACTTAAAAAATTGTACAATTTTCCTTTTTTTAATCAATGGGGGGGGGGGGGGTTCAAACCCCCAAACCCCCCCCCCCCTCGGTACGCCTATGTTATTAAGTGCGGCAAAGACTCGACAGAATTCGTATTTTATTCACAGTTTTTAGCATTTCTGTTCGCAAATGGTTGTCTAAAGTTGTTTAATTGTAATTTTGATTACGGAATATTTTTCATTAAGTTATATTGGTAGGGCCTACCTAAATCATACCAAAAATTAAACTTAACGACGATTCATACGAGAGCAGAAGAATAAAGAAATGAGGAATTTTATGTACTAGACAGTCCAAAGGAAAATGTTTTATTTCACGAAATACCCACCGAAATAGAAGGAAGTTATCGCCGAAATCAGCCATTTTATTTTGCCAAAAATACGGTTCCTACCTATCTGTCATATTTTGATCGATTTCACTCTCAGTATTTTTCTGTCTGCGAATTTGGTATGGGCCATACACATTCAAGGAAGGCTCACTTCTTGTCCCTTATAAATACTTTATTAAATTATTCCCCATTTGTAAAATTTATTTTTAATGTCAACAGTCTTACTAATAATCCAGTTGTAACATTTATACCAGGAATATACACAGCTGAGGAAAGAAAGTGTACTAATAATCGTTGCATAAGGCTGAATGTGTGCAACCTTTACACAGCCTGGCCCCCTTGTTTAAACTTGATGTAAATAATCAAGATGGCCGATATGCGTAACAGCCGGTCGCTTCGTAGATGTCTGAGATTGAATTTTGAGGTTATGCATCCATTCTTAAGGTAACTTGTTATGAAACATTCTGGGCTACTTTAGCGGAATTATAAACATTGCTCCTTGTTTGCGGGACATATTTCCATACTTGTACCCATGATTACAGCTTTCTGAAAACAATATAATGAAATACTGAAACTACAATTAGTCTGCAGACGATCCATCGTTGTTTGCCCGCTACACCGATAGATGGCGTTCAGCAGTCCCTTCATAGCCTGAGGCTAGTAACGTCATGAAAAGCGTGACGTATTTGATGACGTTGGACTTACATACCTGGTGTAAACTCGGCAGTTACACACCTATTATTAGTAATGCGGCTTATGCAGAACTTGCACGGTGAACAACCAAACAACCGTTCAACGCAGGTATAAGCAGCTTTTATTAGTAAGGCTTAAGAGGATGTTAGGTTACATTCCGGGCGAATCTTCTCATCCTGCGTTTTGAGAAGTTTTTCAGTACTGGCGTTTTACAGGCTAGATGTGCACGCCGCTTATTGTGATCATTTCGGGACACAGCTAATCTATAGGCCTAATATTAACCTATTATAACAGTAGCCGAAGGAATTAAATGATGGTTATTTATTCATAACAAGATAATGCACTACAAAACAGAATTTAAAATATTTATTCATAAAATAATACGTAACTGTGAATCATTGAACCACTCATAGGCTAATACATTAATATACTATAAGCAACTATTTTTTCGACCAGTAACAAAGTTTTTAATTTCTTTTACTTTCCTTTAGGAGTCCATTAACCAGTACTCCATACTCAGTTACGAGCCTTTTGGAAGTCTATACTGATATGTGGCAAAACATCTAACGCCTGTTTGTTCAAGTCTTTTCATTTTACACTAGCCATCACTGCTTGTCAACACTGTTAGCTTCATAAATAAGAAAACTGCACCTAACTGTGGGGTGAAAAATATTGTATTGCTTAAAAGAGAAAGATAGGTAATACCACCCCCTCGAACTGGTCATCCTGTGAGCTGGGAACAGAATTGTTACCTCCAGGACAACACCTTACAGTTGAATTAGAAGAAACGAAACCCTTAAAAACAGAATTTCGAATGACGTACAGTACCGGTACTTGAAAATAAAGCCGCAAGAAAGGAAAATATAACATAAACCGAATCTTTGATCACAAAAAACAGCTTTTTTGTAATGTTTAAGTATTAATCCGCACGGGACTTAATAAAATGATAACATTACCCGACTGATAACATTATCCGCGATTACATTAAGCGGCGTTCACTGTAGTTGCATTTATCACATTGTTTCAAAAGTCCTAAGACAAATAGGTCTTATATTGCGTAGACCTATACAACTTTCTGGCAGATATACACATACGAACTTATGGCAGTAATGTGACGATATGTTTTTAGGCAGCTGAAGAATGACGGGATATATGTGGGTGTAACCAGTCTATTGAACATATTTTATTTTTGACTGTCTTTATGCGAAGGTTGTGTATGTGTGCAATCTTAAGAGTCTTAGGAACAAGCATACTACGCCCAAAACTGCTACAGAAGTTTTACCTTATTCACCTTATTCATTCTAAACTGTATTTTACTACTAGTAGTAGTTCTGAGAGCTACTGCGTCCAGAAAATCCAAGATTTGCTCTTCGTGTTGAAACGAATTCAAATAACAAAAATCCTTATGCACACTTCGTTTTTAATATATTAATCCTGTAGCCGTGATCGCGAGGAAAATCTGCTTAAATATGCGCACATGCAGTCGACAACTATAAAATATAAGTAATACTTTTTGTTTAAATGTGCAGATCATTATTCTTGTGTTACAGACATAACTCATAAAACACATCCATTTAACTTAAATTTTCCTCAGAGATTTTAAAAATTATATCTGCTGTCACAGTGACTCCTCTGCAAAACAAAGTTTATGATTTCAAGGGATATTCATGCCAAATTGTAAGAAAATGAAATAATAACTTATAACGCAGAAATATACAAACAGACAAAATGCGTTATGCATGTCCTGGCTTCGCTCAATCAATTCTTACTATGTTACATAAGAAGAACTGATACACAGTTGTTCAGTAAAGGGGTACATACAGCTTTCGATGAAATTCATTGGTGAGAAATATGTGAATTTCATTTGTTTTTTCACAGCAATGAATTGCTTTACAGCACTGTGTTTACAGTCATGCAATCTGACATATTGACCATTACTACAATTGCATACTATTTTCAAAATTAATCAAACTGTTACAGTTACGGGTAGTTATCGTTTCAAAATGTCTGCCACGTTTCATGCACTGAACAGCCGTTTCCCTGATAACTTCCACAAATTTAGATATTTCTGGGTGATTATTTTTCTGTGCGTTTGTTAATATCACGTGAACAACATAATCTAGGATCTTTGAAATATCTTCCGTATAAGTATTTTTTAAAATATATATAAGATAAAGAAAAAGAAAATTTAAAAAAAAATACTTATAGGCCCTACTGAAGATATTTCAAAGATCCTAAATTATGTGTTTCACACGATATTAACAAACATACAGAAAAATAATCACTCAGAAATGTCTATATTTGTGGAAGTTATCAGGAAAACGGCTGTTCAGTGTATGAAACGTGGCAGCCATTTTGAAACGATAATTACCCGTAACTGTAACAGTTTGATTAATTTTTAAAATAGTATGCAAATGTAGAAATAGTCAATAAAGAGTATGTCAGATTGCAAGACTGTAGAGCAATTCATTGCTGAGAAAAAAAAAAAATGAAATTCACATATTTCTCACCAATGAATTTCTTCGAAAGCTGTATGTCCCCCTAAAATTACCATTGTAAATAGATTAAAATGTACAGTATTATGTGTAATGTAAAATCTTGGTTGTTTAATGAGGAGTTGGTGAAGTTTTAACTGTATGTTTAATAATCCTTGATTTTTACTTCCTCTGCCCGTACCATAGGTACTATAGGTAGAGGAAGTATTGTTTTCGACCCTAAAATTCGAAGTTGAGTTTTTAGCATACATACACGTTTCAAGGCCCCCTGAATCCAAAAATACTATTTTTGGAAACATGTCTGTGTGTGTGTCTGTGTGTGTGTCTGTCCGTGTGTCTGTCTGTGTGGAAGTTTGTGAACAGGCTACCTCCGAAACGGAGAATCGTATGAAAACAAAATTTCGTATTTGGGTCAGGTACCTTCTGAAGATGTGATTCGAAGATTGGCGACAAATTTCCCTTATTTTTAAGGGGACTTTACATGAAGAAATTTTCGTTTTTCGCGATTTTCTCGAAAACGGCTCTAACGATTTTCTTTAAATTTTGCGCATGGATTGCTTGTACCAAGAGCTAAAACTTTTATTTGAAACATTTTTTCGAACAAATTCTCTGAAGGGTAGTTATAAGCTACCCACTGTGAATACGTGCTTTTTGCAATACGGCTTCTTGTAAATCGTACGAAAACAAAATTTTGTATTTTGGTTAGGTACCTTCTGAGGCTGTGAAGATTGACTACAACCTTTTCTTATATTTATGGGGACTTTACATGAAGAATATTTTGTTGTTTGCTATTTTCTCATAAACGGCTCTAAAAATTTCCTTTAAATTTTGTACGTGGATTGCTTATACCATTTCAAAAACATTCTCTGAAGGGTGGTTGTAACCTACCAACTTGCCTGGTGAACAACTCAGTACGCGGATATTTAAGGCATTTTATTCTATATAAGCACGTTAAGAGAGAAAAATGTACTGGTGGCCCTGCTTACAGTAAAGAAATGTCTGAGGGGAATATTCGATAAATTTCGGAAATTATTCTTAACAGCAGAAAGTTCAATAAACGTTTGCAGTCACTTGTTTTTTTTTTTCCCATAGCCTGCGTTTTTAGTCGCAACATTCAAAGAAGGGGCTATAAGATATTTATAGCATAATTAGCGTAAATGCTGCAAACTTTTATTTGGGCAGAGGAAGTTATGTGACTTTCACATCAGATTTTTTAATTTCTAATCGGCCTACTTGTCAGAAGGACTGGAACTAAAAAAATCTGTTAACTCCGTAGGGTTGTGATACTTGCTGAAGGTTAATGCTGTTAAAATCATTTGGTGTATTTACTCTGTGTTTCCAAGTAAAACACTGGACATGGGTACAAATTTGGTTACATTAGAATTTGTAATTCTCACAGAAGCATTAATTTAAGAGGAATAGCTGTGTATGTTGCGATAATTTCTTGCCCTCTAGTATTGTTTAGATTAATAAACTCAGGAAATTTATTTTATTTTATTTTATGGAAAGAAAGCTGTATCTTTTAGTGCACCATATATCACCTTTGTTACATGATAATGAAATTTTACTGTGCTGTTCATCAAAGGCGCTATTTTAAATTTAAATGTTGTTGTTAAATGGGTGCAAGAGGTTTTAGACAAACAAATGTAAATTTTATCATTGGCGATGACGTGTGTTCTCTGATAGTGTTTTGTTGTTGTGGGACTCCTGTGGAGAGAAAACAGAGTGCTTGCAAATTTTAGCGGTCAAACCAAACATTACTTTACTTGTAAAATGGTTATCACACATCTGTACGTGGAATGTTTTTAATTTTCTAGGGTTCAAGTATTTCACTGAGCCTGAAATTCGAGTATCGTAGAATTAGCATGTTTTGATGTCCCCGTGAACTGAATTTCCAGGTCTGCTTTAACTTATTTTACGAGGGCATATTTTATGGGCCTAGGCCTACATAGTACAATATATGAATACCACTCTTTTTCGAATTCAGATTTGTTCAAGAAAATATAGTAATCTACATTAAAGCCTACTATATATTTTTTTTTTTGAGAGAGAGAGACCAATTACTTTTTATTGTTTTAATAGGTTACAATCGCATTTTTATGTCCCCTGTGACCAGTTCTAAAATGTCGAAAATAAACTTCTTAGTCCATCTAGACTTCTGTGTGCCCCTACCGCTTGCTTTATGGGGTCAATTGAGGGTAATAATAGTTATTTATTGTTTGATGTGGGCTTTCCTTTTTAATTTAATGAAATATAGGCCTATTCCTAATAATTTTCGAGTTACGACAAGAAAAAACACGAATGTTTGGAATCAATTGGAACTTTAAATTTACCCTTTGTCAACTTTTCTTCAGTTAATTTTGTCGCTTATATCCCGAAACTTATTTTTAACTTTTTAATAACTTACTCTGTTTTTGGGTATATTACTTTGCAGTTGTCATAGAAGAACAAATATGACTACTGTGATTCGTATTTTTTCATTCGTGTTTTATTTTATTAGAGAAATTACAAATTGGAAAATTTAAAGTTTTTGACCCCCCCCCCCCCCACAAAATTGGAAAATTCTTTTTATCGCATGTGAAGGATAGTAGTAATTTTTGTTAAAACGATTGTTATGAGTAAAATAAAGAAAGAGATTGTGTGAATTATGAACAAACGAAATTTTTTAAGCAGTTGTCTTCCGAGCTATTAAGGCCGTGGGTTGTGGTTTTCATAACCTAACGTTTCGCACGCTTCTATGGCGGGCATCTTCAGAAGCTGCTGGAGCGAATGTCAGGTTAAGGAAACCATGGCCACGGCCATGAAAGCTCCGTATTTCAATAAAAAGGATTTTCTCTGCATAGGATTGCACCCGCCATTACTGGAGTGGCCTACGTGGATACCTGTAATGATAAAAGTAGGTTATATTTAAAATTCATATTACCAATGCAGGTGTATTGTGTCTTTTAGCGCTAAAAGCTTAGTTGGAATAAATAAATTAAATTTATTTCTGCCAACATTTGATATGCCTATCGACTATTATTCAAAGAAATATTAACAAACTAGCTTAAAAGGCCCGGCGTCGCTCGGGTTTTGTATTTTGTAAATTCGAAAATAACTTATGAAGGACTTCCGATTTTCAAACTCTAGGTCTATATATATATATATATACATACGCGCATCGCGATGCTTTTATTTCCAAGGTATGACAAAAGTAGACAAAGTCACCTCCAATGTAGGCTATTGCTGAAAACTGACGCTTCGAAAGTGCAAAAAAATGCACGTTTTCTTCTTTCCGTTTTCACTCATAACTCGCGAACGAAAGCTAAAATTAAAAATGTACTATGCCAGAAACCTTCGCGGGAGTGTACTCAACAACTTCCCAAAGTTTCATGGCGATCGGATGAATGGTGTAGTAATGCATAAAGGACAGACAGACATACATTCGTATATATATATATATATATATGTGTGTGTGTGTGTGTGTGTGTGTGTGTGTGTGTAGAAGATAGCCTATATATAGAAGAAATATATGTAGCCTATATAGAAGATGTATAGGTATATAGAAGATATATGTATATATCGAAAGAAAAAATGCTACAATGGCGCAAGTCACATTGACTTCTGAGAGGTTCAAATCTTCGCCACCTCCAAATCCGGGCGTACACTCGTTTGACAACAATATTTTGAACCATACTGTATGTGATAAGAAGTTATTGTGTCATCATTCATCTGTGGAATCTGAATCGTGTAGTGTACTACCGTGGTCTACATCAAATCTACATTCATGATATTCAGTGAACTTCGTGTTTATGTAAGTTATGGGTTGTCGAAGTAAAATGCAAGGCAAAACCATCATGAATATATTCTGTCGTATTGTAACTGTATAAAATGAGACATGTGTTCAGCGTATCCTCGGTCGTAACGGTATCTATCTCCTTCAATTGATGTATTTTGGAAGTGAAATTTCTTTTGCCGCGGTAGGAGTAAATCGAGAGCTTGTGTGACGGAACGGACTGCACTGAAAACAATCAACTCAATGATTAGGCTTATCCAAAAATTGAAAATTAAAAAATCGAAAATATAAAAATTCAAAATTAAAAAATCCAAAAAATAAAAAATTCAAAGATCCAAAATTATAAAAGAACTAAAATTCCAAAATTAAAAAATTCAAAGATCCAAAAATAAAAGGTCCAAAAATCCAAAATTTAAAAATAAAAAATCCAAAATTAAAAAATCCAAATATTAAAAATTTTCAAAATCAAAAAATTTTAAATTCAAAAATCCAAAATTTAAAAAAATTAAAAATTAAAAGATCCAAATCGAAAATTTAAAAATAAAAATCCAAAGATAAAAAATAGAAAATAAAAATATAAAAAATCAAAGGTATAAAATTTAAAAAAATCTAAAATTAAACATCCAAAATTCCAAAAATAACAATTTAAAAGTTCAAAAATTGAAAAATCCAAAATCGAAAAGTAAAAAAAGTCCAAAAACCCAATATTAAAAAGTTCAACAATCCAAAATTGAAAAATCCAATAATCCAAAATTGAAAAAATCCAAAATTTAAAACAAGTTTTACTTCTGTCCCGTGGCGTTTCACGCACACTTTTTTTTTGTTGCTAACCTTGTCGGTCATTGTTCTTTATTCTATGGTCAATATTTAAACATCTTTTCTCTTCCTTGCATTATGGTGCTGTCGCTTTGTCAACATGTACTGTACTGAATAGATCTAGTTTTTAGCAAAACTCCTTGTAAATATTTAAGTATTATACGAGGGGTAAGGCGTAAGTCTTGACAGCTATTTTTTCTTTTGAAATTATGGGACCATTTTAAAATTTTGAAACATACAAATTAAAGGGCAGGGAAATTTTTCTTCTTCTTTACTTTGCATACAATTTTGACCATGATGTTACAATTTAAAGTACATTCTGTATTTACTATGCATTTTCTTGGCAATGTTGAAGTTTCTGAGAAGAATAGTGTAGTCCTTAGCAAAAGAGCAAATCTCATTGTATGTCAAGGCACTAAGTGTAACTTCATGTAATATCAAATGAAGGTAAAAGAATGACACAATTGAATTTTGTCTACATTTATTATAATTAGCTTCATTCATTCATGTGTGAAAAATTATATTAACATTATTAATCAACTTAAAATGGGAACCATTTAAATGGAATGAAATTGACATTCTCTGTTACTGCCAAGAAATCTAGCACAGCCCATATTTCTGAAAGGAGGCTAGTTTAATAAATACAGAAAAGGAACTGTAATATTTCCTTTCATGCTTAAAGGTGAATAAAGATCTATTTCGAAATTGCTATTAGCCTAATGTTCTTGTTGGCTTTGAAGAGACTAACAAACTTCCATTAAGTACAGAATAAAGAACTGTCATGCTTAACCTTTTTACTTCGACTGACGCATAAATGATTCATCACCTAAAAGATTGTATAAAAACAGAGATGTGAGATTAATAGAGTATTGCTTTATACAAAATGAAGAGGAATGTTATACACGTGTTACGATGGCTATTTATGGAGATCAGTTATTCTGCTGAAATTTTCCTCATACATTTCAAGCGTAGAGCCCACTGTTGATTTCGCTTGATAATTATAATTAGACTAGCTTAAAAGACCCGGCGTCGCCCGGGTTTTGTATTTTGTAATTGGAAATTAACTTATGAAGGATTTTCAATTTTAAATTCTAGGTCCTTATATAGGCATTTATAATTTGAAATAGGAAGAACGACTTATTACACTCAAACTATTCCCTCATAAAACGCTTGATATAGTTTTTTATGGCTCATAGAGGATCTAGAATTTTGCATCCCATCGCTTGTACAGTGCACAGCAAGCCTGGTAGAGGTTTAAATAAGAAGAAACAGAAATTCCTGTAACATAAAATTGTAATATCGAGGCGGGAAATTTCCCACTCTTATGTTACCATAAAGCCGTTTTGGGGATGAAATTAAACAGAAAGCATTATCACTTTCATACTTTTCTCTCCAAAAACCTGCGATATAATATAATAATATACACATTACCATACCTCGTTTTGTTTTCTCTATGTCCAGGGTAGAGAAACTTATGTGATTCCATTATTTTAGTGGATTTCATTCTGTAATATTTATTTATAACATGAATTATTTTGATAACTTCTCTTATTTGTGAAAAGTGCATTTCATTTGTTTTTTCCAAGCCCATCTGATACCATTTGGCAACAATATATTCTGTGATTTGGAATTGATAATTCTATGTAAAAAGGGATTAAGTATTTTCAAAAACATTTAATTTTTGGCATTTAGAATCAGAATTTTTCAAAATCCTTTCTTAGTGAGCACCTACATTATGAAACGAAGGTACTGTCAAAATTCCAAGTCTCTACCTGTTATAGTTTAGGCTGTACGTTGATTCCTGTCATTCAGTCAGTCAGTCAGTCAGTCAGTCAGTCAGTCATTCATTCAGTCAGTCAGGACAAAGCCTTTTATATATATAGAGATTAGAATTAGCTCGTTTCATCCCTAAAGGGCAAGGGCCTCTTGACTGACAAGATAATTATTTCTTATACCTAAATAAATATTCAGCTCTGAAATTATTAAAGGTAAATTTAAGATGGTTTTTCCATACTTCCTGTTTCTTTCGAAGTTGTCGTAAATGTTCTTGTTGGCTGTGAAAAGACTTGAACCTCAGGCGTTCTGTTGTTCTACAGAAATGTAAAGTTATTGACAGTTGTTTTATTCTCAGAGATTGTGAATTAATTTAAAATCTTTGTAATTTTTTGGTGGATTTTTAGAGAATTTAAGAACTTGTTGTTCAGCAGATGAAATCGTTGCATAGGAAACGGAAATAAACCACAAAGAATAAGAATATTGCTGTTTTTCATTCGTTAGCCATTCTATAGTTTATTATTTTCTTGTTACTTTCTCGCATATAGGCCTACGTAGTATAGAGAAAGTATTGTGATCGTGACAAAAAATCGAAATCGAGATAACACCGGGAAAACATGTTTCACGATGCCTAGAAACCGAAAAAAGTGTTTTTGGAATGACTTCTGTCCGTCTGTCCATCTGCCTGTGGACAAGCACAGCGGGTAAACGGTTCACTGCATTTACTTCATTTTTTGAATTAAGGACTTTTTCGAGATTTTGTCGAACCGCCCAGATTTTGATATTTATCACTGAAATTTTAAGGGGACTTTCATGAAAACTTTTTTTTTTAATTTTGATTTTTGAAAAATTGGCTCTAACGATTTTAATAAAAAATAAAAAATGGAAACTCTTATCTATGACTAATAAAATGACTACATCCATATTTCTGCAGAAATGACTTAGGGGTACTTGACTCGTATCCACTTTAAATTTTTCTAGATTATCTCCATTACAGTAGGCGATACATGAAAAACTACTGCAGTAAAGTTGTAACTGTAGGGAGATTTTGCAATGTCAAGTTTGAACCACGAAACATAGGCGATAATCAAGCGCGTATTTAGATATTAGTTTCTGAAGGGGGGGGGTGGTTAAACTCATTGACCATAAATTACTGACATCTTCCATTCCTGAATTAGGCCTACACAAATCATTGATTTCTATTCAACTAATGTTTCAAAATCAAATTGACCATAATTTACTGACATCTTTTCTTCCTGAGTAACACAAAACATTTTTTCTAACACTTTATAAATCTCACATTTGGGGTTGGGGAGTTCGGACCCCCAGGACCCGCCCTTAAATATGTACTTCGCGATAATAGTGGAATTTCGCAAGTGTTTAATTTTTTTAAAATATTAGCCAACATCCACCTTAGGAAATCGTGATAGTCTTTAAGCAAAACATTTCACCAGAACCAGATTCGAACTTTCAATAATTCAGCTTCCAGCTTCGTATGTCCATAATAACGGTCAGAGCCTATAGCCTATATGCAGTAGCTGATGGTAACAATATGGCAGGCAAAACAAAGCTATTTGTAATGTTCAGATTGAGTCTAAAAAGGGAAATCATTAAATATTAACATGCATCCTACGTTTTTGTTTGTTTGTTTGTTTGTTTGTTTGGAGGGGGGTGATGGACATGAGAGCAGCGCAGATGCAAACACAATTGAGGGTGAGAGTACGTAGTTTTCTCATATGATGCAATAAGCAAGCTCCGTATACTTTCCCTCTCACTCTATCTCATGTTCCTGAATAACTCCTTTCCTCCCACGGGGTGAACGGAGAGGGAGATTCCAGTATTGATTGTACCAACTCCTCACCGATGCAACATTCTGCGCAATTTGAGTTTACGTAATAATACATGTACCTTTATGTATTAATAAAAATTACAGTAAATTGTATATATATTCTAACCTGACGCTGAATTTTACAACTAGCATTGAATGCAATTCTATTATAGAAGATTATTCTGCAGTATTTTGTGTATATGTTTTATAATATGACGTGTCTTCTATAATATCTTGATTTTAACTAATTGCATATATGTGAATGTACTCTCATCAGTTCTAAGGCAAGTTATATAATATGAAAATTCCAACTTTATGATCAAAGGGACGAACTTACAAACTCAATAATTGTATATTACTATTACATATATTCTCAGTTTTTATGCTTGTATATAGAGTGTCTTTTAGAATTTGATTTTGTATTCCAGATTGTTATCACACAGAACATAATTTTACTATAATACTTAAAAATATCGTATGCAGGTATTACATAACGTTTGTTCAAACTCAAGAATTGTACTGACTAAGTCAAAATATTTCTCAGTTCTTTTATGACAGTATATAGTGTTTTATCTAGTATATGACTAAATATTATTCAACTTGATATTATACAGAGCATCATTAATTGCAATATTACATAATTATCCTGCTCAGGTATCACAATTATATAATACTAAATACATAAAAATAATAATAATATTGATATATTGATCCTTTTCAACATCTATCCAATTAGTGCATAAGGTGGAAAAAATAACTTTATATAAGAATACATGTACCTTTGTTATCTTAATAGTAATATGTATGTTCAAACTATAGTTATATAATGGCTGATTGCAGGAAATTACTGCTGGTATATGTATTCTCATTTTTCCTGGTAGCGTTGAATTATTGCTGGTGAGTAAATTTGGCAACAGGATGGAAACATAAAATTTTGAATTGTGAAAAATTCTGACGCGAAAATGGATTTCATTTTTGTAATCAATGTGAAATTGTGATTCAGAAACGCTCATTTATTTCAAAACAACAAAAGCCATGCAGAACGGTGTTATCAACGTCGGAAAAGCCTCAAGCATTGAAAAAATCACTTAAAATTTCTAAATATGTATTTAAGAGAGGGAATATATTTTAGTATGATAATAAATAATAATAAGCAAAGGACAAGATGTATGTATGTATGTATGTATGTTATATTACTACTTTTATTATATTTATGTTTACTGTATTTATTAATGAATGCTGTGCTGTTTTGTCTAACGATCAATATGCATTTAACTGTCTGGAGGTAAGGAATTCTGATATCGGCATGTCAGTATTGTTGGAGAAGCTCATTCTGAAGACAAAATAGGGAAAAATGCAACGAAAGAATGAAAATCTCCTAAAAATGACCAGTAGAGAATAAAATGCCGAAAATGCATATATATATATATATATATATATATATATATATATATATATGTGTGTGTGTGTGTGTATCAAAATACATATAAATGTAAATAAAAGTAGGCTATTTTTGTTCGTTTTGAGATGAGACGAATTATTTCATCAACTTCCAAGTCTTATTTATGTTCAACGTGACTTAAAGGTGTTATGTTCCCGAAAACATTTCGTCATCTTTTTTAATTGATGTCAGTCATGTGGCTGATTTTAGGGACTGTTTATGTGGTATTTCCCGCAAGAAAAACGCAGAAGCGTACAGTACACACACCCAAAGAATAATTTATCTTCTCTGCAGTTAATTGTCTGTGCCATTAGGGGAAGAGAGAGTGGTATCGGACAGCGGCTGCTATCGGACAACTGCTGGCAGGTATTTGCAAGATCAGTTTTGTGATTGGCAGCAGTGGCTAAATGTTTGAAAAGTCGAGAACAGTGTTGTTTGTGAGTGGTAGTGTTTTTTGTTATTTTATGTGTATATCGGCTGCACGAAGATAACTTCACAAAGAAGTAACAAGAAGGGTCAGTTGTGTTACATACTAAGATCACTAACAGAATCACTGTACTTCAGGCTATAAGCTGTGGTTTTAGAATTTAATTCTGTTCGAATGTTCTTCGTTCAGATTTGTTTTTTCTGAGGAGCTTCAATCGGGTAGTATCGGACATGAAACTAGCGGGTGGTATCGGACAAAATATGGTGTATATAAGACGAAACTGTGAAGAAGACAATGTGATGCTAGCCGTAAATAATGACAGGGACAAGAAAATTACTATCCGAGAGCTTTTATCTTATCTGATTATTTACTTTTCTTCAGAGTAGTATTTGCAAAGGCTGAGCACATGAAAAAATGTACAAATCTGGAGAGAAAAGCTTTATTTCAGAAGTGTGACATTTGCGTAAAAAAGTGAGACAGCAAGACTTTGTACTTTTAACATGGAGATAAGTTTTTTGTTGTTGAAAAGAGTATCTCTCCGATACCACCCTCAATTTTTCAAATGTTAAAAAATGTGACCATTTTTTTTAGTTTTCTTATGATGATTACATTTTGTAGTTTGAGTTAAATTTATTCAAATATACATTTTGGCATTAGATAAAGATATTTATGAAGTAGGCCGCATATTTTTTAGTTAAAAAAATGTTTCGTCATAAAGACCTAAGGTGTCCGATACAACCCGACCCTCCCCTATTTGTCGCAGCTCTAGTTTACATTGCCGAGAGAAATTACGCTTACAGTAAAATATCCAAAGTTTTAAAAAAGAAAATTTTCATGATAAGTATTAAAATCATCAAATTGAAAAAGGGCTATATGGATTCAGGTAAAGCTAACGGTTTAGAAAATGTTCAAACTAAATTCCGAATGTATGCCTGTTATCCGGTTCGTAAAATAACTAACTTATTGAAAGGGTTTGCTTGAAATGTTGTTAA
Source organism: Ectobius pallidus (assembly GCA_964059195.1). Classification (NCBI taxonomy): domain Eukaryota; kingdom Metazoa; phylum Arthropoda; class Insecta; order Blattodea; family Ectobiidae; genus Ectobius; species Ectobius pallidus. The sequence goes on from CAXKWD010000008.1 coordinate 89,886,647, forward strand.
AAAATTTAATTATATAACGAAGCTAATTACATCCTATGACCGCATTATTAAGCATCCGGTTCTTCTATAAAATATTAATCCCATTCATTATTTGTAAGACTGCTTGGAAGTGATGTTTCATAACTTAGCATTATTTTTTACTTCCATTGAGACACTCACACTTAAGTTGCTACAAGAGTAGGTAGAATGTTTTATATTGCAGCTGAGGTTGTTTATTCAAGTAGCTTCTCATGTACTGCGAATTTACACTCTACACGCGTACTTACGCGAGTGCAATCATTGTAATGCTTCTTATTGCTCTCTCGTACATGAGAACAATAAGGAAAATGTCTCTTTATAACCAAGCCTGCCGAGGTGACTGCTCGTTCAAATGCCATTAACTCTTTTATACCAAAAGCAATTGTATACAGTTGTTCAGTGGATTCCAGCTTTATAAAAATTATCACACTAGGGAAGACAGGACTTTTATTTTTAATGAAATATATAGATCCTGTGGATTTAAACAGGTTTAGATATCTCATGCTTTTATAGTAGTTCTATAAAGACGAATATCAAAATAAAAAATCTGATGTGAAAGTAACATAACTTCCTCTGCCCAAATAAATGTTTGCCTCTTAGTATAATATATTATGTATGGCATTATCTTAATGTAAATTGGGTATAAAAATGTAGAGAATGTTGTTAGCACATCGTATCGCATCCCTGAAGGATACTTAACCAAATAAAATATTAATAAATCACTCTCGTAACTTTCTTTACTCTAAGCATGGCCAATACATCTTTCTCACTTCACATTCTGATACAGAATAAGAGGCCGTATTGCAAAGAGCGCGTATTCAGTTGCTTCAACTTAATGCAAACCTTTATTGTTCACTACGCAAGAAAGACCGAGTTTCTTCAAACAGTGGGCAGCATAAAACTACCATTCATAGAATTTTTTTCGAGAAAATGTTTCAAATAAAAGTTTTAGCTCTTAGTATAAGCACCCCACGCACAAAATAAAAAAAATCGTGTGAGCCGTTATCGAGAAAATAGTGAAAAAGCAACATTTTCTTCGTGCAGAGTCTCCAAGTAAGAGGAAGTCGCCATTCTTCGTGTCGCGCTTCCAGATAGTACCTTCACATCCGAGAGACCTTTGAAGCATATTCCACAATTTCTTATGTTGTTTTGAAATAAGTTATGTGTAGAACTAATTGGGACAGCATTTTTAAATCTATTCTCTTGCAAGAAACAAGACTAATTTCGGTTCAAATCATTGTTTGCTTTGATCAGAACAGTTTGAACACAAGGACACGCTGTAACGCTTCCATGTAGTCAAGACGTTTAAGTTACTTAGAGTACGTTTAGGCTATTATTTAAGTGTAGGTTTGCAAATTACTGGATTAACAGCTCGCTGAGAAATGCAGCCAAACAGCTTTTGTGAATGTTTTACACGTGTAACTTGGCTCGGATAATGTGCATTCAGATAGAGATAAACAACATGTTCTCGCAAATAAAAACTCACTCGATAATGTTACAGTGTAAGAGTATAAGATACAACATCTTATATGCTATCTTACGTGGGGTCTTTTTAACAGGTTCCAGAGGAATTGTTAACGTAATTAGGACATGACAGATACTGTAACATGCACTTTTGCACTTTATATAGGCCGGACAATTACTTGAAGAATTTTAACATATGTTAAATTTAATTTCATAAACAGCAGATATTAAAAAAATAGAAAATCTGTATTGGATTATAAGTTTGTAATAATATTAATGCTGGAAATCGATATGCATATAGTTTTTCAAGTGCAATATTGATTTACAAGGACTTTGGACAATTATTTTATGACAGAAGCTTTTTTTATTAATAATAATAAGTTGATTCTTCTTCTTATCTCAAGGCCTAGGCCTGTTTATTTCGCCACGTTTAGTGACGACCTAGACCGCCGGCGTGGTCTTGTGGTTAGCGTCTCTGACTACAGATCCGCCCGGGTTCGATCCCCGGTACCTCCTCGGGATTTTTCTGAGTTAGGGAGGTCTGGTAGGGGTGCACTCAGCCTCGTGATTCCAAATTGAGGAGCTACTTGATAGAGAAGTAGCGGCTCCGGTCAAGAAAACCACCATTAACGGCCGTGGGTGTCGGCATGCTGACCACATGCCCCCCAATCCTGCCATCTGCCTACGGGAGATGACGCAGCGGTCGGGTGGTAGGCCAAGTCCCTCCAGGGATGTAGCGCCACGGAGTTTAGTTTTAGTTAGTTAGGGAGGTCTAGTAGGGGTGCACTCAGCCTCATGTTTCAAATTGAGGAGCTACTTGATAGAGAAGTAACGGCTCCGATCATGAAAACCACCATTAACGGCCTTGGGTGTCGGCATGCTGACCAAATGCTCCCTAATCATGCGTCGGGTGGTGGATGTAGCGCCACGGAGTTTTAGTGACGGTCTATGGGGCATGTCACGAATGGTCGTATGGGTGGTGGCTAGCCTGACCCCTAGGGGATGAGAAAATCCCAACTACTGAAGCTCTTATTATTACAGTAGCCGGGACCTACATCGTAACTTGGTCTGCGAATAGTGGTCCTCCAGTATGATTCATATGCTTAAGAATTATTAGTCCTATTGCTCTTTCCAATCATAAAAACTATCTTCATACAAAATTTCAGCCCTATTAGTCGAATAGGTTTTGCAGGCTCACTAGATCTTCATTAATGAGCATTCTTTTTTATTGATGACGAGCACATAAAGAAATTCGCAGCATAGAAGTAGAATTTTTGAGCATTCAGTAATTCATCCAGTTCTGCTTTGGTTTGAAATTAAAAATACCGAGTTCATAATGTGCTTTCAAGTGAAGTTAATTTCAAAGTGTGAAAAATATTAACTAGGCATTTCACCTCTAAGTGAATATTAAAGCGATATCATTAGTTACAAACTTACCGGTACGTCAGAATATGCAGATACTTTGGAAAATATTGATTATTAAAAAAGATTCTCTTTCATCTTTAAATATAACGGACTGCCACTATAGCAAAGCATAATACAGTATATACAATAAAGATTTAAATTAACAACATACTTGTAGATTCAATATAGGATATTAATAACAACGAAAAATGAGGAAAGAGGTAATTAAATGAAATAAGGGAAAAATATTATAACAACATAAATATCACAGGAATGGACATAAGAAGTTGTCAGAGCCGGGATGAGTATAGATAGGCTAGTTCTGTTATGTATAGTGTTCTTTATTCATTATTTTGAATTCTATCCGTAAAAATAAATGCAACCTTTCCCTAGTTAAACATTTATTAGTACTTTACCTATTATATCGTGCATATGTTATAGTTCCTAGCGATGCATATTGGTAAGTATAGTTTCTTGAAAAATACTAGGCCCTATGCACATGTAGGAGCAGATGTAAGCATGTAAGATGGTCAGCTGTTAGGACATCGGAAGAGTCTATTACTGAAAAGGGGATGTGGTAGGTGAACATTAAGATTTAACTGATGTCAACTTAGGAGTACCTCAAGGTTCAGTCTTGGGTCCTTTGTTGTTTATATTATGATCAATGATTTACTAAGTTCTGTAGTTAATTCTTAGCATAGCGTTGCATTATCAACCAGAGTATTATTGAGAGATTACTGTCTTCTGTTCTTGTTTAATTTATTCAACCATTCATAAAATCTGGGGCCCTGGAAAGCTCTGTTATCTTGTGGAACAGGCTATAAACGATTCATAAAAGTTAACTTTATCGTTCAACTCATATTACATTTTGCAATAAAAATTTCCCTGGTTATATTTAACTTCTCCCTTGCGTTAAAACTCCAAGGCAAGTATGATACGACATAATGTCATAACCTTATAACGTTTTAAGGGTAGAAATGGTCAGCACATTTAGTGACAGTCCTTGATCCCATCTGTTTATTTGAAATTCGGCCTGACTTTTACTGTCGTAATAGCTATTTTATGATCGTCCTCGAAAGTAACGATGCCAGATTTACAGTTCCACATCTAACACCGGAACAGTTGTGTTACCAAATGCAACTGTTCGGACGAAAGGGCAAGAACGAGATACCACCGGATTGTACTAACACTTGCCTTGTTAATATACATTTAGTTTACATTAATAAATTTCATACCGATAGTGGGAGTATCAGTGTAATATAAAAAATTTAAATCACTATCTTACAAGGAATAAGTAGCTGAAAACGAGAGCATATAGGACAATGAGATTGATTTAGTATTGATTTATTACTTAATGTCTGAATTCAACAAATATTATCATAAGATAATGTATAAAGATGGCACAATATAGCTTGAAAATATGTTATTGGTACCTTCTCCCATAAACCATTTATTTAAACCAATGGGTATTATTAAATCATACATTAACTGCAACGTCAAAAATAATTATATAAAATACATTTAAAAGGTTAAAAATGCAGAACTGTTGCAATAAGAAGTACATCATTCTAAAAACTACGTACAAAAAATAAGCGAGTTTTGTTTGCTTTTTAATAGCACCAGTCAATTATTTATAAAAGCTATCCTCAAATATAATAGGAGTTATTTATACATGTATGATGTCACATAAAAGGTTTTATTTTTCATAAAAATTAATCCTTTACTATAACATGTTGCTAAACACAGTTACCATATTATCATCTGCCCTGTTTCTTGTGTTCTCGTTTTCAATTACGTACAAGACCGCCGCTGAATGTAATCTCTGGGAACACACTGATGATGACATCCTTGAATGCCGAAATGCATTTTTGAATCTCTGAAGAATGAGTAATATACATAATTGAAAACGAGGACACAAGGAACAGGACAGATGATAATATGGTAACTGTGTTTAGCAACATGTTATAGTGAAGACCACTTAATTATTATGAAAACAACTTTTATGTGACATCATAAATGTATAAATAACTCCTGTCATATTTGAGGACAGCTTTTATGATTAATTGAATGGTGCTATTAATAAGCAAAAAATACTCGCTTATTTTTTGTACGTAGTTTTAGATTGATGTAGCCTACTTCTTATTGCGACAGTTCTGCACCTTTTAACCTTTTAAATGTATTTTATATACTTATTTTTGACGTTGCAGTTAATGTATGATTTAATAACTCCCATTTAGTTTAAATAAATGGTTTAGGGGAGAAGGTACCAATAACATATTTTCAAGCTCTATTGTTCCATCTTTATACATGATCTCACGATAATATTTGTTGAATTCAGACATTAAGTAATAAATCAATACTAAATAAATCTCATTGCCCTATATTCTCTCGTTTTCAGCCAGTTTTCAGCTTGTGCATTGTTTGGTAGTGGTCTTTGAGGCGGTTTTAATTTCTTATATCACACTTACATCTGTTTGCAGGAGTCTCTAATAAGCCTTATTGAAATTAACATAACATAATACAAGAGAATTTCATGTAATTTTACAATAACAAAATCGGGGGAACACCACCCACACCCCCGTTTAGTCCCACCTGAATCAAAATCCAGGCTACGTTTCTGATTGAAAACGATTTTCTTTGAATGGATATTATCGTTGTTCTTAGTGCTTGTCTTATCAGGTTGTCACAACACTACAAAATAAAACGGACATTGCATTATTTCATCCTACGAGTAAGGAAGAAGAAGAAGAATAATGGAAGCTTTTATTGAAAAACACCTGTTCAAGGCCCTTTTACACAAATATCGATGCAAGGGCACATAGTTCATTTAAAAAAAATTAATTCATATCGATTTCTAGGTATTTTCTGTCCTCGAATATTTAGAAGTATTGACCTGCTCCCAATATTTACAACCTTCATGCTGTTGATGACTTCTTATGCATGAACGAACATAAGAAGAACAAGGCAAACTTCTTCAGATTTATTTATTTATTTATTTATTATTTATATATTTCTTTGTTGTAGGCCTATGTCTAACGGCTTAGAATCCTATATTACAATTCTTACCCCCCCCCCCAAGAATAGTTTCAACTTGTCTATGAAAATGACCATATTTGTCCAATGCCCTACTGCGTATGACAAAATTTATATTTTCGTAAAACGGGTTGAGCAGAAAAAATTCAAGAATTCCTGATACGGTAGACTATAAAAGGAAGTATGACATAATTTCACAAGTTTCCTCAGAATGTATAATATTAAAACTCCATCCAGATAGATTTCCGCAAGCCTGCTTGATACCGTAGTCAAAATATTTTGTCTCGGATCTATCCAGTTTTGTTGAATTATTTCTATATTCCTTACGAGATCTTCACTTAGGTTTCCAGAACGTAAACAACCTTTCCCCATCTTCACCACATTATATTTTCTTTAATTCATGCTTTCTGCAACTTTATTATGTTCTATATAATAAAGGAATTGCGTTTACTTCTTATCTGTTTTTTCCTTTTTTCTTCCATTTCAAGAGAATCCTCTTAAGTGCTCTCTAGAGTAGAAAGCGTTCGTTTGAAGCGTGCACATGTTGTAAAGGAACCTCCTCTTGCCAGAAGTGACATGTGACACACCAACATTAGAGGAAATTAAATTTCAAACCACCTTCGCATCGTCATTTTCTATAAGAGCTATAGGGACGCTATATCACACATGGCTTCATGATAACTATGTGCTCCTCTAGGAAATTAAAAGCACTGTCCATCCTAAGGTTCAAGTAAAAGAAATTCAGTTGATTCACCAACTCGAATGGAGTAGTCTTAGGGTTCTAATGTACTAGTGAAAATATTATCTGATTACCCATGCCAGTGTTCTAAAGTGGAAATTCTAACCAAATTTAGTTTGAAATTTTCCCGACATTTTTTTACCTTTCCCAGAGGCGTATAATTCGTAACACACAAACACACACACACACATATATATATATATATATATATATATAATTTATTTTGTTACACTGCAAGTTGGCCAGCAACACGGTGGCAGTGTTGCAAATAAATACCACTTCGATGTACATAAAGTGAGTTCCACGCAAGAGTTGACCAATCATGCGAGTTTCTGCGATGCGGCGGCCACAGCTCTAACTCCCGAGCGATCGGGTGAAATATCTACGCAAATAAAGCCGCTAACGATGTAACAATTCAAGTTCTCACGCTTACAGTTCGAATTACAATGAAAATAACCACGTGCCTCATCACAAGAGATGTTCGAAATGTCCTCCTCTTGCATCCACACAACACTGGCATCTTTCCAGGAAATTTTCTTTCACGCTCATAAGTTCAGCTTCCGAGATAGAGTTCATTTCTCTTGTGAAACTATTTTTAAGTTTTTTCTAAATGTATGTGACTATTATTTATGTGGAAGCTTGAAATATAAAGTGTATAGGTCAATTTCCCATACATTAGAAGAACTTAATGCCAATGTTGTGTGGATGCAAGAGGAGGACATTTCCAACATCTCTTGTATGAGGTACGTGGTAATTTTCATTTTAATTCCAACTGAGAACCTGAACCGTTAATGGCGTAGATATTTCACCGGATCCCTCGGGAGTTAGAGCAGGGGCCGCCCCGACGCAGAAATCTGCATGATTGGCCAACTTTTCGTGGAACTCACTATACATTACACACATTAAATAACACAACAAACCATTTACTCACCAATAACCCGTATAACACTGTATATGTTTCATGCGACTCTTAGCATAACAGCTCTTTAATTCCTTATAGCATGTGGAAGAAAATACTGTGAACTTTTAAATAAATGCATGTATTTCATCTTTAATCTTTTCACTCCTCTTTACTTTTATATGCGTTATCTCAAAAACTGCATAACAGCAGAGATATAACCTTTAAAGATTAATACTTTACATCAAAATGAGAAGATATTTATCCACGTATGAATATTGTCTTTTGCAGAAATCAGCTGTTTTACTGAAATGTTCCTCATTGGCATCGAACTTAGAGCCCCCTGATGATTTCACTCGATGGAAGCTTATAGTGACCTAGAACTCACTCAGTCAATAGAAGGTCGCTAATAACTGATTACCCTGAATACTATATTTTGCATTTATCTACTACTGTACATAAAGGCCTGTGCTGTCTAGTATTATGTGGTATTATACTCTTTCATTGTTTACATTACACAATTATACAAGACACTTTGTATACACAATAGTTCTGTATATACGTGGAAGTACACCGTACAGTTAGCTAATATGTTTGTAATTACGATCTTTTGGGGTATGCTAATTCTAAATCAATACAGTAGTTTAGTACAGTGGTTCCCAAACTATGGGTCGCAATTTCGGTGGGTCACGAAAAAGGCGGGAGAAATTAAACTTGTTTTCAATATAAGGCATTTGACCACAAAAAAACTATTGAAAGGCATATGAAAAAACATATGCTGTATTTTATATAGCCTATATTGGTTATCGTTATGTAGTAGTGGGTCGCGAAAAAAATTTCTAGGTGAAAGTGCGTCCCAGGAGAAAAAAGTTTGGGAACCGCTGGTTTAGTACATAGTCAATTAATTCTAATTCTAAAGTTATACAGCCTAATTTATAACTAACTGATTTTGGCCTTTCTTGATACACGCATAAATCTGCTATTTTTATGTAACAGGAATTCTAACTTAAATATTCTAAATATCTCCGACTTCGAAATTGGCAATTGTGTCGTAAAGTTGTAACAGCATATTCGATTCGATTGGGAAACATCGATCTAAATGAATCTTAACTTATGATTAGAGTGGTTAACGACTTTTCATGCCTTGACTGCTCAGAAAATCAGTACAATAGAGTCCCGTTATTCCGAACTAATTGAGACCGAACACCGTTCGGTTTAGCGGGAATTCGGAATAGGCGGATTTTCGGAATAGTGGGATTCTACTGTAGATATTTAGCGGTCGATTAGAGCGTTTGTCGATATTAATGTGTTTTTATCCTATTTTCTCCACTTCCAAAATCGTTGCATATGATCGTCATGCGAATGAAAGCGCGCTCCAACAAGGTAATTTTCAAATTACCAAGTTAATAGTAAGTGTCGACTTCAACATTAACAAATATTTAATAAATTAAGTAACATAATAATCACTTAAATGACATAAATAATATCAGTACAAATTGAACAACATTCAAGAATGTTTTGCACGACGTAACTAATTAGTGGTAGTACTTACGAATATTGTTGCCGTGGATCGTAACTTGACATTCCCCCACGCAATCTGGTTGCTATGAAAACAAAAGAAATTTCCGTGCGGTAAAAATTACAAAAAGCACAAGTGCTGTAAGTAAAACCATCATAATACAAGCCTTTATGGAAGACCGGAACCAAGGCCCCCCAGTTTGTGGCGACTTTAACAGGACAAATATTCGGTCCCCATAACAACCAACATATGCGAATCAGTTTCTGAAATATAACATCCATCTTCAATAGTGTATAATAGTATATTGCGATACAAGTGCCGTAAAGCACGTTTACGGGTCGAGGGCGCCTCGGGTTTTTAAGTTTTCGAGACCCGTAAATGCCTTTACGGCCCGTGTGTTGCATGCTATTTTTTGCACGATGATTATTTATATCAATTTAATTATATTAATTGTGATATTACCTGAAAATATTATCTATATACAGTCTTGAAGAATGGTGCTTATTTCAGAAAGGGATTCGCATTTGTTATTGTTTATGGCAACCGAATATTTGTCCTGGGGGCCGTATCCATAAAGGCTTGTATTATGAAGTGTATCGTAATGAATTATGACGTGGCGCTTGGACCGTAAGTAATTTAACCTCATCGCAACGCCCTTAGCAACACGATTGTGTGGGAATGTCAACTTATGATCCATGTAAACAACTTTCGTAAGTAACACTTACTAGCTAAGGAGTGCAAAAACATAATATTTTCAGCTAATATCTCTTTTAATATAAATAAATTTATATAAATAATCATCGTGCAAAAAATAGCATGCAATACTCGTGCCGTAACGGATCTCGGAAATTGAAAAAAACTCTTTCCTCGATCCGTATGCACCGCTTACGGCACTTGTATCGCAATATACTATATTTTACATGTCTCTATGCCCCACAGAAGAAAAAAAATATTACTGAAAGAGAAAATAATAAACTTTTCTAAGACCTTCACCGGGCAAAAGGAAATCATGTTATTCTAACGAAGCTAGTGTAAGATAACACAACCGATTTTTATTGGCAAAGGTAGTGTGTCACGATGTTGTAGGCTAAGTTCGCTGACTCCTGGTGTTTGCGCAATTGTATTTGGAGTACAAATTACAAGAGCAACAGCTTTCAAACGTCGAGTGAGTAATCAGGCAGAGTTTGGCTGAGCATACAAAATACTCTGGCAGGTGCCTAATTTAAGCGCATGCGTCACTGACCTCTCAGCGAGGGAGGCGTAATTATGACACCAGATTGAAAACAAAGGCCTACGTACAACTGCCGGATGTTTCCCCGCTTTAGAATAGGAAATTATAAAGTAAAATACATCTTCTCGGAAATGTTTGAAAACCATAGCTTATCTTGATCAATAAGATTATATTAATATTGAACTTTACGTTCGAACAAGTGGGGAAATTCAAATATCTGGGAACAATAATTACAGATACAAATAGGCTGAAGTTAAGTGTCGACTAAAATCAGGAAATGCTTGTTTTTATGGAATTCAGATTTTTTTTCTTCTCGTCTTCTGTCCAGAAATCTAAAACTAAATTTATAAGACACCTATATTCTGCCGGGACAGTTATATCCTGCAGGGACATAGCCAGGGAGGGGGCCAGAGGAGCCCGGATTCTCCCGAAATAAAAAAATTAATAAATAAGATAAAACTTAACATATACAAATTGAATACGGTAAATATTTAAGTTTTAAAATAGGATAAAGTTGAAAAATTGTATAGTGCATAGAACAACCAACAACATTGTTAATATAAGCCCATTACCGAATTATTTTTAAAATAATTATGTTTATTTTGCCAAATCAAATTGTCGTTTTAATTATATATACTTAGCATAAAACATTTTTAAAATCATTTTATAAAAGACTATTTTAGGTTTGTAAATATTTTGAAAGGGTTAAACACTCTTTCACTTTACTTAAGCCAAATGTATAATAATGCATAATTGTGTACCCCTTTTAACTAAATTAAAATGAACTTCGCATTTAGTATTCTTAAATACAGGGTATTATTACCCTTATTGCATTTTATACTAGGCTACAGTACTTATTAACAGTTGTAAAATTAAGCATTCAAATTTTATAGCAATGCCGTTTATTAAAATGTTATTTTTTGGAACAGTAAAGAGTGTGGTATGTGTTTAAAAATGGATTTATAAAGACGTTAAAATGAAATTTGAATGCTTAATTTTACAACAACAACAAAAACTCGGGAATACCCCCCAGACCCTCAGTGGGCCCAAACCAAAATCCTGGCTACGTCCCTGGCCGGTTGCTTTACATGGATGTCCCTTACTCCTCGGCAAGAACCTAATCTTAGTGTGTTCGAAAACGCAAGGAAAAAACATTTGTATTTAAGAGGGTTGAAAATGAGACTGCAGAAAACTGCCTACTGAAGAACTTCATGACCTGTACACATTATCGAATATATAGAGTAATGGAATCACGGAGGATGGGGAGGAATACTTTCCATCATTGGGAGAGGAAATATAGGCTATATCTCAAAAATATTGAATGGGAGAACCGAAAGGAAAAAAGCACTTGGAAGACCTAGACGTAGATGAGAGGTCTATTGTTATAGTCCATTTACTCTTTGCATACCCAGGCGCTTCCTTTTATTAGGAGGAAAAGTTTTCCGACAGCTCAATCCATGCTCTTTATTTTTACCGCACTAATCAGCTAGTTACCTCAGTCATACAAATTCTAAGAATGTCTTGTGACGGCTGTGACAGCCTTGTAACAACCCCTCAGTTCCCTCGCTTTAACCAATTCGCACGTGTTATTGTTTACTGTAAGTAGACCTTGCAACCCCGCGTTTCACTCCACGCTGAGTAGACGGGTAACTATCACAAAACATTCTTAGATTTTGATTGACAGGTGAAGTGACATTAAAAGCGTGGGTTGAGCTGGCGACGACTTTCTCCTCCTAACGAAATATGCCGCCTGGGTATGCAATGAATAGGCCTGACTGTATAATGCATTATGTATAATAAATAGACATCGGATTTATATAGAAATGCATATTCCACCTGCTGTAACAGATGATATGGAGAGGAGACTTTAAGTACCTTTTACCATCACTTGTTACTGTTTATATACAGATATATAAGCTTTCATGAACCACAGATTATTGTCTCTGTTGGACAGTACATGAGAATATTATAGGAGAAAAATTCCTCCGACACTGGGACTTGAACCCAGGACCTTTGGCTATTCGCGCCAATGCTCTACCAACTGAGCTAAGCCGGAGTTCAATTCACAGCGCCGGATGGAACCTCTCTCCTATGACTAATTGCCCTAATGGTCCACCTCACAGACAGACAAGTTATGTCATATGCAGTACTGTGAGGCACACTAATTAGTGATTTTTGTGACCGGGCTCCCACTGTTATTGTACAGTTGACATTCAAGATAGATATATAAGCTTTCATGAACCACAGATTATTGTCTCTGTTGGACAGTACATGAGAATATTATAGGAGAAAAATTCCTCCGACTTAGCTCAGTTGGTAGAGCATTGGCGCGAATAGCCATAGGTCCTGGGCTCAAGTCCCAGTGTCGGAGGAATTTTTCTCCTATAATATTCTCATGTATTGTCCAACAGAGACAATAATCTGTGGTTCATGAAAGCTTATATATCTATCTTGAATGTCAACTGTACAATAACAGTGGGAGCCCGGTCACAAAAATCACTAATTAGTGTGCCTCACAGTACTGCATATGACATAACTTGTCTGTCTGTGAGGTGGACCATTAGGGCAATTAGTCATAGGAGAGAGGTTCCATCCGGCGCTGTGAATTGAACTCCGGCTTAGCTCAGTTGGTAGAGCATTGGAGCGAATAGCCAAAGGTCCTGGGTTCAAGTCCCAGTGTCGGAGGAATTTTTCTCCTATAATATTCTCATGTTTATATACAGTTTTTAGTGCTTATAACAGCATATTTTTAGGCGATGTTGCATATTTTGCAATTTTAGTATGCACCATGCATATATCAAACTATTTTAAGGATAGGAACGATATTTTTAAATATTAACAATTTTTATAGAGTCGTGAAATATTTGTGCAGTCTGCTTACTACCCAGAAACCCATAATGAGCTTTTAGCGAGAGGCTTGTAATCCACACTGGTGACATCACCTGGGAATCACAACTCTCCAAGTTGAAGTTACTGTTGTGCAATGCAATTACTGAAATTCAAAATACCATATATGGGGTGTAGTTGATGAAACTACAGACGCTTGTGACCGCCATATCGCAAATTTTCTCGTTGGCAAACTAAGTGAAGAAGAGCCGGGAACGCCTTATTTGATCGCTTGTAGGGTCTTAGAAAAAACTAATCACTCCACGGTAGTACGCTTTGTGAATGACGCTCTAAGAATATTGTGGCCAGAAGAGGGCAACGACGACAATTTTTGTGTCCTCCTTCCAGATTCTGCATCCTATATGTTGAGTGCTGGTTCGGCTCTAAAAACATTTTATCCCCATTTAATAATGCTACTTGCATTGTACATGGACTTCATAGAGTAGCAGAAACAGTACGGGAACAATTTTCTGAAGTGAACACTTTGATTTCAAGTACTAAGAAGGTATTTCTGAAAGCTTCCGTGCGAGTAAATGCTTACAGAGAATCACTTCCGGAACGACCTTTACAACCAGAACCAATTATTTCGCGTTGGGGCACATGGATAAATGCTGCTCTATTTTATTCAGATAATTTTAGTGCTCTTAAAGAATTGTTTGCGGCCTGGATCCAAATGATACCACTTCAATTCAGCGTTCACAAGAAGTATTCAAAAGTGAAACTTTACATAGGGATTTAAATGTAATCGAAGCTCGTTTCAAAAAGTTACCTGAAGCAATTCAGACATTAGAAAAGTGTGGGTTGCCCCTTAATGATGCCCTATTAAAATCCTTGAAAAAGTGAAAGATGAGCTTAGTTGTGCGCCTGTAAATTATGCGGAAAAACTGTGTGAAAATCTGTGCAGTGTTCTAATATACAAAGAAATCCTGGATTTAACATCATATGCTCTGTGAGGAAATTTCACCAGAACTTGTAAGTTCTTACAAATACTGCCCTACGACATCTGTGGACGTTGAGAGATCGTTCTCAGCATACAATCTCATACTAACCAACAGAGACATATATTTACTCCGGAACACTTAGAGAAGATGATGATAATCTACTGCAAATCCAATTACAGTCAGCAGGAGGACGTATACAGTGAGTCCCACGCAAGAGTTGGCCAATGACGCGGGCTTCTGCGACGCGGCTGGCACAGCTCCAACTCCCGAGCGATCGGGTGAAATATCTACGTAAATAATGCCGCGGTCGTTGTAATGATTCAGATTCTCACATTTACAGTTAAAATTTCAATGAAAATAACCACGTACCTCATCAGAAGAGATGTTGGAAATGTTCTCCTCTTGCATCTACACAATACTGGCACCTTTTTAGGAAATTTTCTTTCACGCGCATAAGTTCAGCTTCCGAGATAGAGTTACTTTCTCTTGTAATAGGCCTATGTGATATTTTCTTTAAGTTCTTCTAACAGTATGTAAATATTATTTATGGGGAAACTTGAAAAATAAAGTGTATAGATCAGTTTCCCATACATAAGAAGAACTTAAAGACAGTATCACAGGAGGAATTAACTATGTCGGAAGCTGAACTTACGCGTGTGAAAGAAAATTCTCTTAAAAGGTAACAATGTTGTGCGTATTCAAGAGGAGAACATTTCTAACACCTCTTGTGATGAGGTACATGGTTATTTTCATTGCAATTTTAACTGTAAATGTGAGAATCTGAATCATTACAACGACCGCGGCATTATTAGCGTAGATATTTCACCCGATCGCTCGGGAGTTGGAGCTGTGCCAGCCGCGACGCAGAAACCCGCGTCATTGGCCAACTCTTGCTTGGGACTCACTGTAGTTGGACACGCTGAATGTGATTAGATTGCATTTTAACTGCATGTTTTCGAGATTTTGGTGCATATTTTACATATTTTAGCAGCATAAATGCATGCATATTTTAACAGTTTTTAGTTCATATAATTCCGATGTCTAATAATAAATGAGCCCTGAAACTCTGTCCTCTAATTCTCTCTCTCTCTCTCTCTCTCTCTCTCTCTCTCTCTCTCTCTCTCTCTCTCTCTCTCTCTCTCTCTCTGAATATCAGTGTAGACCAGGGGTTCCCAACCAAGGGGCGCGCCCCCCTGCGGGGGCGTGAGGCTCTTCTTAGGGGGGGTGTGCAACAATTTGAAATTCATATTTTGATTTAGTGTTGTTGCCTTGTCGGTCGTCAACAATTTTAATCGGTTAACTTTAACCAAACAAATACACAGACACATACCGTAATTAACAAGAATAACAGAACAGTGTGCATTTACATTTTATAATCTTATAAAGTGTATCTATATTTTCCCTGTCATATTAAATAGTCATATCTTGTCCTCAACACGTTTATAATAATTTGGAAATCCAAATACAAGATACGAGTAATCTGCCTTGTGCTCTGTCAAACATAAAACCTAATATCTCAGAGCTGGTGAAAGCAAAGCAGTGCCAATCATCTCACTAATATTCAGTTTTTAATTGTACATTGGACATTTGTGTTTCTACATTTAACTTTTTTTATGAACTGTACTGAGACGACTCAAATAAAATTCACAATAATAGACGTGCATTTTCGTGTTTTAAATGTGACAGCAAAAACATCACAGGATATAAAAAGTACAAAAGTACTGACAATCACGTTTTTAAGCCTTCTTCTCCCCATCACTATCAAAGGGGATTGAGGATTTCATGATATCCGAAGGGGGCGTCAGCTGAAAAAGGCTGGGAACCACTGGTGTATATCTTGCATAAGTAGATGTAATTGCAACTGAAATATTTATTTCCAGAAAGAAGCTAGAAACCACTCGTGTTGCGACCATTTACTTGTCTGGTGTCGCAGTGCATCTTGTTTGTGTTCCGGCACGCGACTTCGCGAAAGTTAATGCAACATCTGGCGTCAAATTGACCGCTTGCAAGTAAATACTATCTTTCTTCCCTCTTGTGTGAGCGCCCAGTTCCGATGTTATCTGCGTTTAATGTTGATGACCTATTACGTGAAATAGCTATTGCCGGCTGTTCTTCCGCTGCCGAAACATTTATATAGTTCAGTAGGGGAAGAACATCATTTGCAATTCAAAGGAAGCATCTTGGCCTTGTTTGAGAACTTTAAGGTTCCTACGTACAAAACACTTTTTTTCACTAAATAAAAGCCCTACGAATGGAGCCCGGATTTTTAAGCAAAATAGGCCTGTATTCTCAGAATCCTAAACAAAAGCAGACATATTTCGTAAGATAATCCTTGACATGCAATATTTTAACTTTATTTTTTATTCTATATCCCATTTAAGAACGATCCTGTTCAAAACAAAGAGGCGTGGCTGTCATAGTCCGCACGTGAGAACGCATGACATCACCGTGTTAGTGATAGTTTGTTTATTCTCAGTACAACTCACCCGCAGGGTCGTCGTGAACAATGAATCCTTTGTTTTGTTTGCTACTTGATGATATACTATAATGATGACGATGTCAGTGAGAGTTTGTTATTTCAAGTGTAAATGTTGATATTATTGTTGCATGAACTTACGAACACTACTTCTGTACCAGCAAGCCACTCCCTGGTAATGGCGCATGCTAATGACTTTAAGCAATCACGTTTTGTCACATGATGCAAATTTTCCGCGAACTCTCTGTGAGTTCTCCTCCCCTTTGTTTTGAATAGGATCAAACTAGAGTGGGACAAATTATAGTGGTTATTATGAGAGAAACGATTTTGCTTGCTTATGTTCTGATTTTCGATTAAAATCGTATATTTTACTCAAAACTGCCACAAAGTACTTATTTTACTACTAGACTCATTATTACCGGTTGCCTTTCTTTTGTCGGCTAGTAGAATTACTGAAAACCCCGGGTTATAAAACTCTGATTTTTAAAATGCTTTCCGGTGAAAAAGCAATGAAGAGGAATTCATCGAAGAAGTTCTGTATTGATTTTCAATTGCGTCTGTGACGTCCTGCTACTTTAAAAGAGCATTTTCACTTTACAAATCATTTTTACTGACAGACATAAGAGCTTCACATGAGAAAATCTGCGGATGACCTTGCTTATATACTGGAAATACTTTGAATTAGATAAGATTTCTACGAAATTAATAATTTATTTGATTTTCGTGCAATTGTTTTACTTATTTTGGTAATTATTTCTTACGTTTTTCATAGTTGTTTGCTTCTTATTTTACTGTTTTATTTTGCTTATGGAACCGGACTTTACTATTGAGTTTTGTAGATTGTAATCCTAATTTCAAATTAACAGGTTTTTAAACCTTTTATAAATTATCAAATTTTGGTACTAATTGTTTATAACAATTTAATATTTATGCTATTTACAGTGAGTTATTCTATATGGTCGAGCTCCCAAATTTTAAAACGAAATTGTATGAACCTTTTAGGCTATGTAAAGCAGTCTGCAGTTGACAGAAGTGTCTCGCCTTTTGGATTTCTTAGTTTCATTTGGGGGTCCCCGTATAAGGTTTTGCTTATTTTAGAGTATTTAGGACACTGGACTTGTCTGTCAGTGCGGTAGAACATTAAGGGCAATCATTCGTAGGAGAGAGGTTCCATCTGGCACTGTGAAGTGAACTCCGGCTTAGCCCAGTTGGTAGAGCATTGGTACGGATAGTCAAATCCCTGGGTCAGAGGAATTTGTCTCCTATAATATTATCATGTAATGTCCAACAAAGAAAATAATCTGCATATAATGCATATATATATCCATCTTGAATGGTACTGTACAATAACAGTGGAAGCCCGGTCACAAAAATCACTAATTAGTGTGCCTCACTGTACTGCAACGACATAACTTTTCTGTCAGTGAGGTAGACCATTAAGGGCAATCAGTCATAGGAGAGAGGTTCCATCTGGCGCTGTGAAGTGGTAGCCCAGTTGGTAGAATAGTGGCACGGATAGCCAAAGGTCCTGGGTTCAAATCCCAGTGTCAGAGGAATTTTTCTCCTGTAATATTCTCATAGGCTATATTTTGATAAAATAAAATGTATCTTTTCTTAACTTCAATCCTTCATCTTCCTTTTCGGTGGGTATTTCGTGAAATAAAAATGATTTATGTACAAATTTGATAAATAAAGTTGAAATTAGGCCTACTTTTAAACAACTTCAGGCAGCCATTTGCAAACAGAAGTTCTAACAACTGTGGATATAGGCTAATACACGATCTGCCAAGTCTTTGCCGTTTTTCATCATAGATTCATAGGCATCCCAAACTTGGCACAAATATAGCAGAAAAGGAGTGTATTGTCGTTGCTGTAATCGAGAACTTCTCGGCAGCCATAGAAAAAGTAGAAAAGGTAAGAAGCTCGAAGAAATGAAGGAAAAAATCACTCTAAAACATAATACAACGATTCTGAAGAAAATCTTTGTGCACATTTCTCAATTTACGTACGGGAAGTGCGTATTTAACGCTTATTTAGACATTTCGCACAGTAGAAAAAATTTTGCGATATTTCGTGGGTTCAGTTTGCTTAATAACGATATTTTAAGCATTTACAAAGCTAAATTTAGCTAAGAAAAGCTGTTTTGTAAAATTTCGCACTTATCGCTATTACCAAAAATTCCCTTTAGGCAGGCCTACAGGCTGAGGTAGATTTCAAAGTGCTAAATCTCGAGCTATGAGAGCTATCGAAAAACCAGTTATTGATTTGTAGAGTACTATCAAGAGCTTTTCAACGATACCCCGTAAGACGTGGTTTCAAAAATTTCGAATTTCCATTCCCCCCACCAACCACCCCCACTCGTACCCCCAAAACCCCCGAATCGTTGGTGTCACTGTGAACTCCATAGGGAGTACTCTAATTTATTAAAACAAAGTTTCCCTCTATACATCATAGGGGCCGAGATATAATTTTTTCAAAATTTCAACCCCCTCCCCCGACCCTCCCCTTGGGTCAATATTGCTCATTAACGAACTTGTCCGAACTATTGGGCCTAGAAATAACATAGTACAATTTGGTTTAATATCTTCAAAATTATATATACAAAGATATATATAAATATAACATTTTTTTTAACGGGCGGTGGATTCGTAATTAGGGAGGCATGAAACGTAAAGATATGAAAGAATTTTTCGAAAGTCATGGCATGGTATCGATTGCAATAGGTAGATTTTAAAAAAATGCTGTCTCTACCTATAACCCATTGCATTTTGTTACATGCCTTTATTGAACAGTCTGCAGGAATGAGATATGAAAGCTGGATGCACCGAAGGAGTGAACAATCTGCGAGCCGAAATGATTGAAAGCGTCTGAATGTTACAAACGTGACTTGATGCCCTTAGCAACTGCATGAAGCGTCTGACCTTCGTTTTAACAAAGCCCCCAGTGTGATCAAGGAGAGTAATTAAATTTGCAATAGTTAGCAGGATCGGTTCCAACATTTGATTTCCTTTGCGTTCCTCAAAATTTAATGATGACGGTAATGGACAATGGGAAGCAAGGTTTCATACTTCTTAATTGACTGGGGTGAGTCCACGCACAACACGCTCAAAGCAATAAAGTGATTTGTGCTTGAGGGTGGGTTAGCTTCTTGTTATTTTCATTTCCTGACACTTCTCCTGCCCTCGCAAATTGTCTTCTTTTCTTTGTTGCGTCATTAACGATTCCTGAAAGAAGATATATTCTTAAAACTCCAATTAAACCAAAATATAATTATCTTTAAATGAAGGAAGGAATAAATCACCGGAATATTCTTCATTCTCTTTCAGAATGAAAGAATCTAAGCAAAGAATAATTCTTTTTGTACGAACATATTATAATAACCAGGGCCCGGAATCTGATGACCTAAATTTGTTTGAAAAATTACCCTAAATTTTAAAGAAAATGACTTAATAATTATAAAAAATTACCTAAAAACTGATATTTTATTTATAAAAAATTATCATTGTACACACAAAGTTATAAACTACTTTGTACATAATCGTAAAAACTGTAAATAACTGTATTGTTGTGAATGTTCTTTTCCACGGAAATTCATACTGGCACTGAACCACTGACGAGTCAAAATTCGGCATTTCCTTTTGTGGTCTGCCGGATTATATTGTTGTTTATTGAGGGTAAACAGTAGTTTGCACTCTCAAATCCAAGCAGGTGGCAGACTCTGGTGTCAAGTCAATCTAATAGAATAGTAATATAATACAAAATTTTGGCGTTTCTTTGATTCTCATTTCCGACTGAGACATGACAACACTTTAACACCGAATGTTTCCTTCTTGCATTAAACAAACAACACTTCAAAGACAGCACCGCCAGCGACGAAAAAAGTTAATACACTAGGTGTAAATACATGAAAATGACTAAATAAGGAAGCAAATGACACGAAAATGTCAAAATAATTACCTAAAATTGACAAAAATGCCCTAAAAACATAAAATTGCATAGAATGACAAAAATGACCTGATAAAAATTTATTTCTATAATCTAGAGGCCATGATTAGGATTTATCTAAAAGTTGGCAATGTCTATGCAGCATCAATAAAAAGATGACATGTCATTAGAATCCGGGCCCTGATAATAACCCATGCTTATTACATGTGACTTGAAGGACTCATCATGACAGCCATACAGGTGTGGAATCGATTATTATCGATGACGGAACGATCTTGAAACCTTCAAAACAGCAAATGAAATTTTCTAATATCAACCTGTATTTAAAATAAAATAGGTTCTATTCGTATTAATTTTAATATTAAATTATATTGAGTTCATTTCGTGCGTTTTTAATGTGTGTTGTTTGACTTGAAAGTGTCAAGAGAGCCCTGCGGCCTGCATACCTTGTAGCCGATCATGTATCGGAAAATGCGAGAATTACTAAGAGAGTTGTCTGCTTCATCAATTACGAGATATTCTAAAAACCCAAAACTTAAACATTTAGCCTAATTATGGTCGAAGAAAAAAGTCGTATGCAACTTGCCTATAGTGGTAAATAAGACTCTTGTATGAAAATTTGTACTCATTTTGCTTGTTTCATAAGAACATACTCGTGTCTTAATAAATGGCATTGTAGATTCATTCATACAGTAGAACTCCGATTACTTGGATTAATTTGGATTGGACCCGATCCGGATAGTCAAATATCCGGATAATTGGATAAATCAGGAAAAAGGTCCATTAAAAAAAATACAATTTACAGTACTGTACTTAGGCTATATAAAGTGTTCTGAAAAATTTACGATTTTTTCGGCTAAAAGTTTTGCTTTTTTCGCAAATAATCTGCCCTGAAAGAGGGTTTCCCAACTTTCGCTGCTGCAAAAACCACTTGAATACGGTCTCAAAGCGATCCGGATAGTTGGAATGCGGGTTATTGGAGTCCTACTATATTTTATTTTCGAGTCCTTTCCGCGAAGCCTGGTACTCAGTTATTCCAGCATCCCACATAGCACCGTTTTTCTGAAAACTGTGCCAGTTCTTTACCTGCATTTTACATCACCTTTACCGTGGGTTCTAGTTTTATGGCTGGGAGATGCAACTGCAGGCTACAAGCTCTTCCACATAAATAATTCACTGGTCGACAATGAATTTTCGCCATTGGAACTACATGTGCAGTACGGTAGAGATTGATGTGCTAATTTGAAATCTGTTTTCACTCTTTTCCTAACACAAATAGTTTTCTATTTAGCCTACTCGTTATCTATTTATTATCCGCTCTGTTTTGGGTGATATCCTCAAACGGTCATTCTAAATAAGACTGAATCGTCACGCCCTCTTGTAATCGCTAATCAATAATTGCTTACCCTTACCATCACCTTAGCAGAGGCTTTTATATCTACTGATTGAAGCATGCAAAAAGAGATATCTTTGACAAAAAATCAATAAATGACATAAAAATTACAAATATCTTGTTTTGCATATCCCTCGCTTGTAGTATGCGTCGCAGCATAATAACTGAGTTCGCAGAGAACTTTCGTCAACCTTAGCATTGCGTCTTCCTAGCCAGATGACGCCATGTTCCTGGAATATTCTGGTGTTGAGAAGCTCTGGATGCCTGTTGAATAGAGGTGGGAGAGGCCAGGTAAAATAAGCGGTGCTTGGCACGCCGGGAAGATGAGGAGGCAGAAGGAGCCTCTCAGATAGCCTATAAGGTATTTTACTCTTTAGTTTATTATATAAAAAAGTATTAATTAAATGTTTCTTTATGCAAAGGGTTTAAACACATTTATTCTCAATTCTACCCTTTCGTCATTCTAAATATAGGCCTATTATTTCGCTTCTTCCATTTACTTTGATTTGCATGAAAATTTGCACAAATACAAATCATACACTATTACACAAGATAGTGCATGGAATATTGTTGGATGCTATGTCGCGATGACTGAATAAAAGCATAAAAGACGATCATCTGCTAAGTACTTCTAGCCTCCAGTTCTGTTCACAAATATATTTCATTTTTCAATTATCATTATTATGTAATAGGCTATATATTGTGTCATAATTATTAATATGAATAATTATTAATATGAATAATTCGTCTTTCTTTGTTAAATAAATGTATTGTTGCATTCATCTAACTTAAATTTAAATGTATTTACATAAAATTAACGTATTAAGTGTAATTACTTTAAGGGAATGTGATGAGTGATGCCAATCAATCAACTGAAAACGTTTACCAGGTTCTGTAAAATTACTTGATCAATCAAGACCTGATTAAAGCAAAAGTAGGGTAAGCCTGTTTTAAGATTTACTTAATGTTTTTTAAGGCTTATCTATAGGTTCAAAATGAAATTTAAAGGGAAAGTACGTTAGATATGTTTCTTAGACCTCCTTAGATCATGCTGTTGACTTTTCCTGCAGTCAATGGAATTTACACAGAACCACATGAAGTTTAAGACTTTAAGGCATTTCGGAGCTATTTGACAACTGAAAGAGGAGTTATTTGAATAATTTATATATATATATACATAATTTGCACATCTCTCGCATCTAGTATGCGTTGTAGTGTCCCGACTATACAATTCGCAGAGTACTTTTCCAACCTTATCATTGCGTCTTCCATCCCAGATGACGCCTGAAACTTACGACTAGAAAACCCGCATAGCATATTTGTGAGGGTAAAGCAATAGGTAAAATCGTTCATGGGATGGGGAATCGAGAACGCCTGCAACTTACAACTAGAAAACCCGCATAGCATTTTTGTAACTGCAGAGCAGTAGGTGAAGTCGTGCATGGAATGGAGAAGAACGCCTGCAATTTACTTCATTGTAAATTTATTTCTATCAAGTTAATGTATTATGTGTAATTTTAAATCTATACGAGGTATGAAAAAAACGAAAGGTATATCCATAATGTAATGAAAAGTCGGCCTAGAAAAGTTTATTTTTATCGCCGGCCATTAAAATTAGTTTTATTTTGTAGACCAGTGTGACAAATATAATAAGTTTCTGAGTGCTTCGTTAATATTCTCCGGCCCAATGACAAAACTGTAGGCGAGGGCTTACTAAAATATTATTACTTTTATTACTTATTATATAAATTTGGGTTCTCCGGACGATTTGGTAACCACTTTGTAAAATATAGTATAGTATATCCACCCTCACATATTGCGTTCTTCATAGGCTTAAAATGCCAAAATATGGTCAGTTTATTTTGAAAGACTCGTGCTAAAATTAATATTTAGTGCATATTTGAATGCTTATTTTTTTCGGGATTTTCAGTGCATTTTTGCCTATTTTGGAAATTTTTAGTGCTTGACATCTGGTTTCTGCTTATCACAAAGGAACCTAGCGATAAACCGAATTGATCGATGCAATTCCCGAATTTAAGACTGTATGAATAATATTCGTTAAATCTCTACTCCACGTCGCATGATATACTTTCTATCCTATTCACTTTAATCCTATTTGAATATGAATTACAGACTGAATGGAACTGATTAACATGATTTTTTCCTTTACATTCATTTTGTCTCTTATTATTGGTGCATTGAAGCAGCTGATATTTTGCAGAATCTCACTTTATCGAATAACTTTTTTTTTTATCATTGCTAATGAAGTAGTTTGAAGAGAGACTGTTGAAAAGAGAAATGATTGAGAGAAGAGTTTTCACTTTCCGCCTCGGAGCTGCAGCAAGATGCATGCAGTGCTCTATTTATATTCCAAGCCTATCCTCAAGATCAAGGCCAAGGTGAATCTAATTCCTTCTAGTTAGCCAGAGAGCCAGTTTATAGCCGCGCTCTCTTCCTAGCTGCAACACTGTAACAGCAAAGGGCATTATATATTCAAATCTAATTCCGTTTAAATAAATACAATTGAACACAATTTGACAAACTTGCAACAATTGCAGATACAGTGTGTTCGAAAAATGATTTCACTGCTCAGCTCTCAAATAAAATTTCGAGTCATCTTCTGGTGGCACATTCTGACCCTGAGGTCTACTCAACCTATAAATAAACGAATACCAGTGCTAGTTTTATGTTAATAAAATGAAGTCAAATACTTGCAAGTAATATAATGTAACTAATGATGATTATAATAATAATAATTTATTTACCTGGCAGAGCTAAAGCCATAATATGGCATTTTCTTCCACACAACCAGAATAATGGTAGAATACATCACTGGTAAAGATGCCATAATTTCTAGAATATGCCAACCGAAATACAGTAATAATTGTAATAATAATAATAATAATAATAATAATAATAATAATAATAATAATAATAATAATAATACAATAAGAGCTTATACAAATGGACAAACCTGCGTCCTTACTCTTAAATTATTAAAAATATTAAAAATACATGGTAAAAACAAAGGTAAAAAATATCTCAATTTTATGTATTTAATGTATTTGTATATTATTATAGAGTGATCACTGAAGCATAATAATAAATATCTTATTAAAAACAATACAAACAGACGAGTGTAGAAAAAAAAATGATTTTTTTTATGACTCACTTGATGACATTCGAACAATATTTCTGTATTGCAAAATTTTGTTTTTTTATATATCTTTAATGGCTGTGAAAGTTTCATAATGTGCCGTACCGTATTTGTTCCGGTTATATTTTCTTGTCATACATCCCTGTGTTATTATTATTTATTAATTATTATTGAATTTCCAAATGTACTGAATCCTATTTTGACAAATGGCATATTAGGATTATAGATTAAACTTATTAACAGAATATTCAATGCACTACATAATACATATTACAATTTTGCAAATACACTATTAATGAAAGTTGAATATCTTTATAATTCTGCTTATTTAAGAAGAGACGATAGATTGGTGTAGTAAAATCGAAATTAAAAATATAGGCCTATATTATATAATATTAACTGATTGATAAGTTCCATGCATAAATAAGGGACAGTGAAATAAGAGATGCCTAACAGACTGGCTTTCCTCTTTACATTTACAATTTGCAGAGATGGAAATTTTTAACCTATGTAAGTATTCACCAAATTTCCCACGCCCTGTTAAGAATCGAATCATAATATAGTTTGGAATAAAAAATGTACAAGCTATTCTATCTTTCACTCGTGGGAAAAATAACTCTTTTGTTGTGCTACCGTTACTGCTTTCTTACCAAATTCGATCCCATTGACTATGCGTATGTTCTCTTATCGTTTTTTAATGAATAATAGGGGGCATCCATGTGTTAACTTTCCTTGTAATGTAACATTCACGTCATGAGCATTACATTACAACTAAATCCTTCAAGTCTGATGCTGCTTGATACACTTGATACAAAGCTCAGATCTTGGAACGTGTACACTCTTGAGCAATTTTTTATCGCCCAGTCTATAATCGGCTTATGAGGAGTCATCACTCTGAATTTATGATTTTACTTGTCTGTCAAAATGCGAATTGAGCTCAGAAATTCACAAACAAATGCCACTTGCCCCAAATTAAAATGTGATCACTACACTTGTTGGGGTACGCCGTGGCGTAGTGGTTGAGGCACTACGCTACAAACCGGAAGGTCACGGGTTTGATTTACGATGAGGTCGGTAGGATTTTTCCATTGGCCTAATCCTTCTGGTGACACTATGGCCCTGGGGTTGACTCAGCCTCTAATAGAAATGAGTACCAGGAGTATTCCTGGGGTAAAAAGCGGCCGGTGCGTATGACTGACAACCTTACCTCCTTCCTGTACCGATGTCTCAATCTGGGAGCCTCAACCTACGTGACCCTACGGGCCTCCAGGGCCCATACAGGGATCACTTTACCTTTTTTTACGACACATGTTAACGTGCTTGGCGATAATTAATTTTATTTCAGTTATTGATTATAGACTATAGTAGGCTACTCACATTGCAGCCTTCGTTCATTGCTGGGAACAACGCAAAGACCTATTTATACTGTCAAAACTCTTAAAACGTTCATAATAAAATAATTGAATTAGTTTTTAAAGGAGAATTTAATTTATTTTATTTTAAGGATTGTAAGCGTAGAACTACAGAGTTTCTTTTGGTCATACAGTCCTCTCACACATACATAGAAAATTTCAAATAATATGACAATAGTTTTAAAATAATATGGTTAGTAGAAATATTGGAAATAAAATATAAACCTGAATCCAGTATCATGAAGTAGTAGTCATATTGAGTTTGTATGATAAGAGTAGAGTAGAACGTAGTCTACATTTGTAGAAGATTCATTAGCGGTTACGAGGGATTTACTAAGAGTAAGAGAATAACTTTGATAATGATACAAATGGAGTTTATTGTATAAGTTAATGGAGAGGCTGTGTAATTAAAGGTTTTATTAATTTAAATGGCATGGTGTCTAGGAATTTCGAGTGTGCTTGAGGTTATTGGAACGATTATGTATTTTTTGAATGAAAGATTTCAGCAGTTAAACTGAACTTTTACATCTGCTAATTTTAAAAGTTACTGGTGCAAATAGTGAAATGGCAAGGATCTTCCGTTCTTTTAATTTTAACCACTTCAGTTGTAGGTAATGATATTACTAGGGCTCGGACTTTTAGGTGCGTATAAAAACGAAAATATTTATTTTTTATGTGTTTAAAAAGTAAAAAATATGTTAAAAAATATGAAAATATATTAATTAACTTAATTAACCAATATTTACAGGAGTAACCCTACTCATCTAGTCATTCTAGTCAGCAAGTGTAGAACTGTTGCAGTGAACGACAAAAGTAGATCTTAAGTTGTGCATCTTAAAGCAGTGACGATTTTCACGGAACAGAGACTTGTATCTTGAAAATGTACGTTCAACATCTTGCATATTTGTAACACTGACACTCAGATGTTCCATCTGCTCCAAGTTCTTTACACTGTTACCCATTAAAATATCTGAAATCTTGCGCAACACTTGTAACTTTTCATTCTTATTTAGGCATGACAGAAATTTTTCTTTAATTTTGTTTACTTTTGAACCACTGATTTTGTTAAGTTTTTTTCAATGTGTTTGATTTCTTTTATTGATTCTGTCAACAATTGTTTTGTTGTTTCCAACTTAGTAATGCAGTGTGAGAGTAAACAGAAATTTGCACTAATGAAGGCCAAATCAGTCCTGATTTATTCTCTGACTCAACATATCAACGCAACACCTTGAAAATATGATGCAATTTTACAAAAACTGTCAAAATATTCATTTCTAAACATGATATGTGGTAAAATATTACAAAAACTGTCAAAATATTCATTTCTAAACATGAAATGTGATAAAATATGTAAAAATAATTAAGTTACCAAAAATATTTATTCAAATAAGAAATATCGAAAATATTTTTTTTTATGTGATATGCAACTCAGTATTTTGAATCCAAAGGTCCCAACCAGAACTTTGACAAAGTCCAGAAATCATAAGTAATAGCAAAAAAAATATGTATTTACCTAAAAGTCCTAGCCCTAGATATTACCTTTTTCGAGCGTTACATACGAAACGAATTGCAACATTTTGTACATGTTGATTTTTTGTAACTTATTTATTATAAATACAACCGATGCATAGTCAAGAATGGGAGATATTAAGAGAGAGACAAACAGATAGATAGAGAGAGAGAGAGAGAGAAAGAGAGAGAGAGAGAATGAATTCACTTTTAAAGGAGAGAGAAAATTCATTTTTAAAGGGGGAAAGAGAGGCTATAGCCTATGTACAATTGATGCGTGGTCAAGAACTGGAAGAGACAGAGAGAGAGAGAGAGAGGGGGGGGGGCAGGCTGTAGCCTACTCAGCCTAGGCGTTAATCCGGATCTGAATAGAACAATCGGAAAGGCTGTAGAATTCTGAGTTACATAATCTACATTTGGTTATTTGGGTGAAGGATGAAACTGGGTTAAGAATGTAAACTTCGAGATGTCAACTAGTGTAGGAGTTGATCACATGATATCATGTGACACATAACGCATCTCTTTTATCTCCCTGGAACTTCGCCAGAGAAACGTTAAACATAAAACTATTTCAAAACATACTGAACCTATCCCAAAAGCACTATCCCACTGCGTTAATAGGGTGGATGAGTTCCCAAGGATAGAACCGCTTCACTTTCCGGTACCATTTAATCATCTTGTTCGATGAAGAAGTGTTCGTATTATGATGATCATCCATGGAAATCAGCTATTCCAAGGATTTTTTTTAAACTTATAACTCACGAGTGATTACACTTGATGAATTAAAATAATATATCATTGTCATACTGTACCAACAACAACGACGAAAATGAAGAAATATAGTTTGATTCACTACATTAAAAAATATAGGCCTATAAAATCTGTTATATTTCTCACAAAAAATTGTATACCATGTGAGAGAGATTTATAATCGCCGATTCATTTATGTCTATTTTTATTTATAGAGTCAAGAGTCTTTCTTGGGTTGGAAACCAACTTACAGTAACCTAGCCTATATGGGAAAGCCAATTAGCCATCAGCCCATCAGTTGGTACTAGCTGCAAAACATGAGAGCTCTACATGTTGCAGCTTGCAGCTAATTATACAGTAACTAATAATAATAATAATAATAATAATAATAATAATAATAACAATAATAACAATAATAATAATAATAATAATAATAATAATGCAATATTATATTACTCCCTATTTTCGGATTGTAGGCCTACTGCTTGTCGCTTATACAACTCGATGTGGAATAGCCTATCATCTGCTCTCAACATAATTTCATATCGTAGACACACTGTACGTGGTTAGGCCCTAACCGTTAGGGTATAACTTGACGTTATAATATGAGTAATACTTAAGTTAGTTAGTTAGTTAGTTTATTTTCTTACACAGTACAGTGTTTTACATTAACCTACACTTATAAGTTTACATATACTTATAAACTACATTTCTTAAAGCTTAACACACACATTCACAAATTAATAATTTACATAAAAATATTCAATACATGTACAATATTTAAACATGCTACATTTTACTACATTATACATTTTAATATTATTTATAGCTCTATTTTTACAGTATATGGAAGATGAATTATACAAATTGAAGGATAAATTTAAGAATATAGTATATACACACTTATAAAGAATAGAGATCACTTATATTATAAAAACAGTTTGATAAAAGGAAGGATTTGAGCATTTTCTTAAATGAACTGAAATCAACTACACTGGTAGTATTTTATTACTTTACTAGCGATACTGGCTGGTAGTAGGAATATTTTCTTTATTTTAAACGCATGAAGTGGTTAATGCAGCATATTCTCGTTTTATGCCATAAACCGCGACTGAGTTAATGAAACATACATAATATTCAGTAATTTTACAAAAGTGCCCAAGACATTTAATTAGCCGCTGTTTAACTTGCTTTCCCAATGATGTTCGAAATCGTAATTCCCTTCTTGATGTGACTCAGCGCAGACACAGATTCTGAACGCCCGTGGAAGGAAATATAATATTTTTATAACATGGTATGTTCTGAATAAAGAGTTTGTGCACCCTGCCGCAATAACATGAAAGAGCAGAATCTGGAGTCACGAGCAGTCACCACCACTAAAACGGAACCGTTGTCCGGCCTCAGATAAGATCGACACGCTAGATTCGCGAAATGTTTGCATGCTGTTTAATATTCACGTTACATTGCGGACAACACAAGTATCTGCATCATAACCTTTTAATGTGTGCTGGGCATTACCTTTCATGATAACTTGGGTCACATTTAGTAAGTTCCTACTTTAATAGCATTTTAAAAATTAACTTTTTCTTATGACATGTTTATAGGTATAACAGATGGCAAACTGCACTTAGTTTAATATAATGGTTTAAGAAGTTCTGCCTGACTGCTCTAGTACAAACAAATGCCTGGAGTAAATCTGGATGTTGAAACGAATAAAACATTTTAGATAGATATCCTAACAGAATTTTTAGTCGTTTGATTATAATTGTACATTGGCAAAGGATTTTATTTTACAAAAGTGCTCACTTATTACCAGGGCCCGGATTCTGTTGACCTAAAATTGTTTGAAAAATGACATAAAATGACCCTAAATTTTAAAGGAAATTACTTAATAATTGTAAAAAATTGCCTAAAAACTTATATTTTATTTATAAAAAAGTATTATTGTACACACAAAGTTATAGACTAGTTTGTACATAATTGTAAAAACTGTAAATAGCTACAATGTTGTGAATATTCTTTTCTCACGGAATTTTATACTGGCACTGAGGCACTGGTGAGTCTTAATTCGGCACATCCTTTTGTGGTCTGCCTGATTATATTGTTGTTTACTCGTATTAAGGGTAAACAGTAGTTTGCACTCTCAAATCCAAGCAGGTGGCAGACTCTGGTGCCAAGTCAATCTAATAACAATAGTAATATAATACAACATTTTGGCATTTCTTTGATTCTCATTTCCGACTGAGACATGACAACACTTTAACGCCGAATTTTTCCTTCTTGCATTAAACAAACAATACTTCAAAGACAGCACCGCTAGTGACGAAAAAAGTTAATACACTCAATGTAAATACATGAAAATGACTAAATAAGGAAGTAAATGACACAAAAATGACAAAATAATGACCTAAAATTGACATAAATTCCCAAAAACATAAAATTGCATAAAATGACCAAAATTACCTAATAAAAATGTATTTCTATAATCTAGACGCCATGATTAGGATTTATCTACATGTTGGCAATGTCTATGCAGCATCAATAAAAAGATGACATGTCATTAGAATCGGGGCCCTGCTTATTACAATAGCAGATGTCATAAGTTTTTAATTACATGAATAAATTATGTAAATAGGGTAAAAGAGCATTCAAATTAATCTCAATAAAAAAACATTTTCCTTCAGAAATTGCTTATACAAGTAGGCCTATTAAGCTAGTTGGTGTTCAGTATACATATTTAATGTAACAGTAATTTAAAGCGGATAAGAATATTGTGCAAATATTTTAACGTCCTAATTTTATAGAATGTTTTAATGTATGCATACACGTTGGAAATGCTGATTTTGGTTTACATTTTATTTTACAATTTTTAGCTTATTAAGTGGGCAATGATGTGAACCAACACTTATTCAAATTCACTGAAATTTTAAAAATCTGTAGCACTTATCATTCAAATTCAATAGTAAAAATATATTTTTTCAATTTAAAAATTATTCTTTATTAATTTCTTACTGAACAACAAATGGAGGTTCACATCATCCTGTAAGTTCAGAGGAACAATTCTGTGCAAGAAACTTGAAGATAGAGGCCTATCACCATTTTTGTAGGAGCTGCAGTGTTAAAAAAAAGTGTTTAAATTTCAAAAACCAAAATTTTGGGGCCCCCATAAATGTTTTTGATTTGTTTGTGTTGTACATCCACCTTCTCAAAGCAAACAATTATCTGTACAAAATTTCCATAAAATTGGACCATAAATGTGGAATGTGATTTTCAACGTGTATGAATACTTCAAATGGTTAAACGAGCCTATGAAATGCTATTAAGTGCAAAGGCCGCACACAGGGTAGTTTGTTTGTCAAATATAACCATGAAATATAGGCTACCCTTGATAATGCAAATCCTCATTCTGTTGGAACACAGTTTAGGTTTAAATACCTGCATGTAATATTGTTGTTGAATCCATGAACAATCAGTTCTGAGATGACTCTAAACAAACACACTTCTGGGGTGGGGGAGGAATTGAAAATTCGTTTATGTCTAATCGATATCTGGGGATTCATCTAGAAATTTGAAGTCCCATCAATTACAATATCACAGCGAAGAGTTTTTGGCATCATTCCAGAACAAAATGCATTTGTAATTAAGGTTTAAGTACGCTGAGATGTTCATCTCTTGTTAAGGTCCATAAATTTGTTTTCGTTTTACATTCGACATTGTGACGCCCATATTTCTTATATGGTTCATGTTTTCTGCTTTCTTCCTTCATCATCATGCATTTGGTGTTTATTGAGCATTTGATTACAACGGTGTAAACAGAATGGAAATAAGGTAGACGGAATTGAACAGCTAATTTCTCGGACTAAACACAACACAAAAGATTTTAGGTCAACTAAATGCCTAAGCACTTGTTAAAAAATTAACAATCTAAAACATAATACAACACTGTAAAGTTTTAATTGAAAAAAAGTGTGCGAGGAACGCCACGCGACAGAAGTGAAACTTGTTTTTATTTTTTTATTTTTTTTCAATTTTGGATTATTGGATTTTTCTATTTTGGATTGTTGAACTTTTTAATATTGGGTTTTTGGACTTTTTTAATTTTTAATTTTGGATTTTTTAAATTTTTGATCTTTTAATTTTTTTTTTTAAATTTTGGATAAGCGTAATCATTGAGTTGGTTGTTTTCTGTGCAGTCCATTCCGTCACAACCCCAATAATTTCGTGACGATTTTGAGCGTAACAATTTCGTAACGATTTTGTCCGTAACGCAAGCTTTGGTTAGCTCTCGATTTACTCCTACCGCGGCTAAAGAAGTTTCACTTCAAAAATTACTCAATTAACGAGACTTGTTGTGATAAGTTTTAAACATTCCCGTCCAACCATTTAATTGTGTATAAATATTTTTTTCAAATTAATATTATGAAATCAGTAGATTTAGGAAGACATCTAACATTTTATTATAGTTAAAATTGTCCCTTTAAAAAATTATTAAAAATTATGTATGGACATTGAGTGGAACAATGAAAAATATTGGCCAAAACAAACAGGCCTATTTTACTTCAAGTTTTATTGTAGAAGCCCAGAACGGATTTCAATACGGTTTTTATCGTGGAAAAAAAAGAACGTTGGTCTGGGCATAAAAAAAATTCTCAAAATTATCTCCGGAGCAGGGAATTCCCCTTTACTGATATTGCTGATTCCTTTTTTTTTTTTTAACGTGTCTTGTCTGTTATTCGTAGGCCTATGTGACTGGAAGTGATTGCCATTTTCGTGGGCTAAAATTATTGTGCACATTGAACACTTGAAATCGATTCAGACATGTATAAGCAAAACTTAATGCTGTCTCTGAAACCCAGAGGTCGATCTAAATGCTTCATCCAGATAAAGGGTGCGAACCAACTAAAATGTATCTTTTTGACTAAGAGTGTTTCCAACAAAGAGTGGGATTTATGACTATTTCACTTACATGCTTTCTTATAACGTGTAAGATTTTGTTAGAAATCAGCCTCAGATCGGCCCCGGAAAGGTGGGACTCATCAAAGTAACCCGGGAAAATATTTTATATGTTCTCGCATGATCTCCTATTATTTCGTAACACATTTTTGTATGAAGGCAATGTTTAACGGATATAAATTATACCATTCAAGCCTGTCTCTAACGTTAGCCAACATTTACTATTTGATATTTCTCTCAGACTGCCTTGAGTGATGCAATTAAAGTTTTATTATAGCTTTCAGTTCGAAAAAGGTTATTTACCTTCTCTTAAAACCAAAACAATTTAGGGTATTTTAGACTGCAAAGTATAATTCAAACATTTGGTTTTAAATGGAAGTGTTAAATGAACTTCACATATTTTACTTCAAGCAGTGTAAAAGGGTATATTTCCTCAAATTAATTAGGTAAATAGCAAAGGAAATGGTTTGTAAGATTTGAGGCTTTCCTGGCGAATCTTATGTAGAAAATCTTCTCGGTTTTGCAGCCAGGTGAGAAGTTTGTAGTGGTCCAACGTTTCCGAGGCTGACGCTGCCTCCATCCTCAGGGAATCTGAAGTGTCGAGTTTTAACATGTAAGGGATATATATACCAACCCGTGTTGGGCGGAGTCGACCAATCACTGAACCAATGAAGGTTTCAGTGTCAACCAGGCCTGGAACAAATGCATTCAGGACCTGAAAGGTAAAAGAAACATTTTGGCCCGGAAAAGGACCGAAAACAGAACAGCTGCTCCCTGATTGG
This sequence comes from Ectobius pallidus, assembly GCA_964059195.1. Taxonomy (NCBI): domain Eukaryota; kingdom Metazoa; phylum Arthropoda; class Insecta; order Blattodea; family Ectobiidae; genus Ectobius; species Ectobius pallidus. The sequence continues at coordinate 89,921,157 of CAXKWD010000008.1, forward strand.
TCGACTCCGCCCAACACGGATTGGTATATATATCCCTTACATGTTAAAACTCGACACTTCAGATTCCCTGAGGATGGAGGCAGCGTCAGCCTCGGAAACGTTGGACCACTACAAACTTCTCACCTGGCTGCAAACCCGAGAAGATTTTCTACAAAGGAAATAGTTATTTATGATCCAGGTGTTAAAAACGATTTTTTATGCGAGTAGATTAAGTTTGCGATATAAACCCATAAGGACGGGTGTAGCAATCCTACGAGCAAAATAAAATCATTTTACCACTTGTATCATATTATACTATTTTTGGACAGTCCTTAAAATTTGTGAAATGATCATAATTGTTACATTTATTGTAATGAAGTAACGCACCTAGTAGCCAGCCATATTTGAGTGCACAGACGAAGGTTACTGATTTTCTGGTACAGGCTGGCACCTTAAGGACCTTTTCACCCACCAAGTATGATGATTTTTGTAATCACCGTGAGAAGTTTCACATTTAAAATGGCATAGTGAATTTTGAAATTTTCAATTTTTGTCAGTCTATTTAATAATCATATGCAAATATTTTTAGTTAAAATAGTGTTTTCCATGAGAAGCAATCAAAGTTGGCTACCCTGGAGTGTTATAATTTTATACCACTCAGTGGCATAATTTTCTCATTTCAATCAATATCATCTACCGTTAAAAGTGCGTCTTTTACCTTCGACTGTCTAAAAAAGTTAAAACCTAATAATCCGAGCCCTATTTATTATGCACGTTAAGGGAATAGACTGATGAAAAATAGGGATAAAATGATAAAATTTAAATTATTGTATTCCTGAATAACAAATTCATTATTTTAGTGATTTTTTTTTTGTCTAAAACAGTAAGTTTCTCAACGTTCTCTAGTACACGAGTAATCCATCTCAAGTTCTCCGGTACGCGAATCAGATTCGAGATAAATACGTCTTTCTGAATCATGAATTTTGAAAGACTGAGTAAGAGTGATATGATTACCAGATTGTAGCTTGAAGGTTAGTGGATTGGTCGAATCTTCATGAATCCGAATTTGATTAAGCCACGTTGATTCAGATTAACTTAGTCTGAAATGGATCTAGATGTAATATCCAAGAATCAGGTTGTCTTCCCTCAGTTCTGTAATAAACGAATCAGATTTGAGGGAAAAAAATTCCTGCTGAATCATGAATTTTGAAAGATTGAACTGGGTCAGCTACCACATTGCAACTTAAAAGTGAGTGGACTGGGCGAATCTTGAAGCATCCGATTCGATTCAAGTCAAATTGATTCAGATTCACTTAATATGAAATGGTTCTAGATGCAATATTCATGAACCAGACTTCTATGGACAGTGATTCATTTTGATTCGGCTGGTTTGTATATAAATGACAACACGAATCCTTGTCATTCATCCCAGTGGAATAACCAAATACGATCCATTTTGGGTTTAAGCGGCACTAAGGTAGTTAGGTACTTACATAATACGAGTCATTAAAAGTTAAATGGTAGCTTAATATGAATCCCATAGAACTGAAATCGGCTCTGTTAGTAGAAGCTGTATACGTATCGAAGATAACCTTAATCGTGCCTTAGTTCATAATAGTAGACTATATAATAAAATTTGTTAACGATTATACTTGTGTTCCCTAGACCGTGACCTTAAATTGCTTGTTGTTATCTTAGGTATTTATCTCAGGGATTTGTTATTGATGTGTGCATGCGAGAAGTGTTCGTGCCGGCACGCATGCATTACTTTCACTAATCCATCTTGTGCCATGCTTCAAACAGTCAGATCCTTGTGATTCCCCTTCCCACATTGGATGCGAAGGTCAATTTTCTGCAAACACATTATGTAAGTGTCAACGCTCCGGTGACATACCCACTTCTCTTCTTCAGGTATTAATCCATGCACTCTATTTTGTGATGGGCAATATGGGCTCTTTTTATTGAAAAATTTCCCGGCTCGATGGAGGTCCGATGGTGTGTGAAACGTGACATATACTGGATAGTGTTTCTTCGCGTGCTCTTCTAGTATGTTATAGCTAGAGTGATCACAGCAGTGATGATAATGATATTAATAATAATAATTTTATTTATTTATTTAGAGTTTACAATTTTAACAACACATTTCTGTGCTTAAAGTTTTATTTCTTTCCTCCATTTATCTCTTCAATCAGGGCCGGCTACATCTAAATATATATAAGAGGCTTTGTCCTGACTGACTGACTTAATGACAGAGAATCAATGGAGAGCCTAAACTATAATAGGTAGGGACCTGCAATTTTTGACAGTACTTTCGTTTAGTAATGTAAGTGCTCCCTAAGAAAGGATTTTGCAAAATTTTGATTTTAAATGCCAAAAATTAAATGTTTTTGAGAATACTTAATCCCTTTTTACACAGAATTATCAAATCCAAAACACAGTTCACATGACAACATATTGGTCTAGGATGAGTTTGGAAATAAATAAAATGACAGTTTGACAAATGAGAGAAGCTGTCAATGTAATTAATGTTATAAATAAATATTAAAGAATGAAATCCACGAAAATAATGCATTCACATATTTTCTCTACCCTGGACATAGAGAAAACAATACGAGTTATGGTATATATACCTGTATATTAGCAGGTTTTTGGAGAGAAGTATGAAAGTGATATTGCATTTCTGTTTAATTTCATCCCCAAAACGGTTTTATGGTAACATGAGAGTGAGTAATGAAATATTCCGCAAAGACAATACAATTTTATGTTACCAGAATTTCTGTTTCTTCTTATTTGAACCCCTTTCAGGCTTGCTGTGTAGGCTACAAGCGATGGGATGCAAAATTCTACATCCTCTATGAGCCAAAAAAAAAGCTATAACAAGCATTTTCTGAAGGAATAGTTGGAGTGTGATAAGTCGTTCTTCCTATTTCAAATTCTAAATACCTATATCTGGTATATCTGTATCTGGTACCCTATGATCCCCAGGTGGGGCGAAGGGGCCTCCAAGTGGAGGTTTCATTACCTATACTAATTTTGATATGCTTATTTTCCGAGAGAGGGTTTAGGGACAGGTGGTAAGCCCATCGCCTCGTAACCCCCCTCTGGAAACTAAGTATTTCTTGGACGTGAAAGGGCCGAGAAATTTTGTCCAGAGGCTCTAATTTAGGCTTGGAGTTCTTTTACGTGCCGTAAATCTACGACACGGGACCCCCAGCTTAAAGTCCCTCCCGGAGGACTCCGTGCCCAGGACTTTTACGTCCTGAAAAATCCATCGACCGCGGCCGGGTTTGATCCCGCGCCCTGCGGATCCAGAGGCGGGCACGCTACCTCTAGACCACCGCGGCCGACAAATACCTATATAATGACCTATAATTAAAAAATCGGAAGTCCTTCATAAGATAATTTCCAATTACAAAATTAAAAACCCGGGCGACGCTGGGCCTTTTAAGCTAGTTAGGCTATATGCGAGAAAGTAAAAGTAATCTGGCCTGAGAATGGCCCCCCACAGTGAAAACACTTAATCATTATTCTCGTATTGCGTTTAGGAATAGTCTATATCAGTTCTAATATGTATGCTACTTTGGGGAATTCCGTTAGCGAATTTTAGAGTATTATGTTCTGCAAATAATTTCTCAGTTTACACATTGAAAAAGGCAACAAATTTTAAAACGTAGTATAATAAACGTCGCAATATAATGTACAATAATATATGAATAGTTCAAGAATTAACTATGTAGTTAACACAAAATTGCAATGAGTAAGAAAACTTTAATTACAGTGGTGATAGCTAGTTCAAATGTAGATTGTAATCAGGGCCCCACATGAGGGGGCTGCCGGACCCAAGGGATCTGGGCCCGGTGGGTGCCCGGCTCGGTCCCGGTGATGTGTTATAATTTTATGGAAAACTGGAAGAGTTTGATAAAAATGTTCTGTTACACAAATAACGAGAAGGAAACTCCACGGAGACGGGAAGAGATAACTGAATAAGGACGGTCGGCGAGTCCTGTACATGTTCTGTCCTGGCAAGGCTTGTAAACTACAGAGGTAGCGTATTCCGGCGAGTTTATAGGACAGGGGGTTGCGGCGAGCAGGCGAGTGTGTGACGTCACCAGATTCCAAATCTCGCAATTCCCAGTTTTTACTCGGTCTAGAAAATCTTACACCGCGTGATTAAACTCGCAACCTTTAATTAACCCTTCGTCGGATTCCTGTGAAATTTATACAGAAATAATATACACACGTCAGCCCTACTGATGGTTAAAACAGAGCCTTAAAAAAGCGGACACAAATGTTTTTATTTCATTTTATAAACATTACCCGTTACACAAAATTCATGGAGGGTGAAGCAAATTTCACTATGCGACAATTTTTTGTATTTTTGTGTCCCGAAAAAACTTCAAGCGAGAAAGTTTTAGTGAAATAATTGAATTTTAATACAAATGAAGTTCCAGCCCCATATCTCGAATGGTTTACGAGTAATTGAGTGGTAATTATACCGGGCGCATCAGCTCTCTGAATGATTTGGCGCTTCGAGCAGGACACTAGAGAGAATGGTGCTGCTGACAAGGCTTTTGTACCTACTGATCTCGGTCGCTTGACCGTAGTCTTTTAGGATAGAGATTACCAATTCATATTGTTTTTAATAGTACAATTAGAAAGTGCTTTAGAATAACCGAACCATTATGCCGGGCGAGAGATGTGCTGTGGCAGTGTGTAACAGTAATTTCTCAGATTGCAAGAAGCTTGACTGTAACATTTAGTTCCACGTCTTTTCAAAAATCAAAGATGTTCGCAAGCAATGGATTGTTGCTTGCCGAAGAAATGATTCTTGGAATCCTGATACAAGTAGAGTTTGTTCCTTGCACTTCACGGAGCAGGATTAGGGTCTACGAAAGGGATTTCAAAGCTGAACTGCTGAATTTACCAAGGGAATAAAACTAAGAGAAAAAGGTAAATAATATATTATACTATTCTTATTAGTATTATTATTGTAATTGTTATTAATCACATTTACATGGGCTTTTAGGACTACAGAACTTTGTTTGGCTTTATATGCGCAGCTATGTCGGGATGACTAAATAAAAAGATACCTCCGAAGAATATCATTATTGAACATTAATTCTTTAATTGCACTGGAAAGCGTATTTTTATTGAGGAATGGAAATTAGTCTGCAGCAAGGCAATATTTGGCGTTTCTTCAGAACGAAATTATTGAAGATTAATATTCACAGCTCTCGGTAGATCACGGAGTAAAGGGCCCATGGATTTAACCAGGCTAAATTATATTTTATTAAATTTTTTGCGACTATTATTCACTTATATTGTTATAGGTATTCATGTCGGCACTCTTTTTATAATTTAATGATTTATTAAAAATAATTAATTATAAGTATTTAGGCTTTCACGGCCGGCGTCTATTGAAGTCTTCCAAAATAATTTAGTTTCAAGGGTGAATGTTTCAGTATGGGTACAAGTAGCCAGTTAATATCCTTTATTATTGAGTCCACGACTAAAATATTTAAGGATTTTTACGTAATTGCTAGTACGTCTATTTTATAGAACAAAAAGACATCTGTACCGCTCCCATAGCTTTAGCGCCGGGAGTAATTACCACTCTATTACTCGTAAATCATTCAAGATATAAACGTGGTACTTGATGTATAATAAAATTCAAACATTTCCTTAAAGCTTACATGCTTGAATCATTTTCTGGTCACAGAAATAAACAAAATTGTCGCATAGTCAAATATGCTTCTTCCTGAACATTTCACGGCCGTCACAAATCATTCCGACAATTGACGCGCCCGGAATAATTACCGCTCAATTACTCGTAAACCATTCGAGGTATATGGCTGGAACTTCATTTGTATTACAATTCAATTATTTCACTAAAACTTTCTCGCTTTAAGTTTTTTCGGGACACAAAAATACAAAAAATTTGCTTCTCCCTCCATGATTTTGTGTAACGGGTGATGTTTATAAAATTAAATAAAAACATTTGTGTCCGCTTTTTTAAGGCTCTGTTTTAACCATCAGTTGGGCTGATGTGTGTAGATTATTTCTGTACACATTTCACAGGAATCCGACCAAGGGTTAATTAAAGGTTGCGAGTTTAATCACGCGGTGTAAGATTTTTTAGACTGAGTAAAAACTGGGAATTGCGAGATTTGGAATCTGGTGACGTCACGCACTCAAGTGCTGCGATTGGTCTATCCCGGAATACGCAACCTGTATAGTTTACTGATCTTGCTGTCCTGGTACATGGTCCTGGGCCCGGCCCCGAGATGTGGCGGCTGTCAATTCAATCCACATATTGTAAAGATCTCGCACGATATCTGTGCCGATGAGACTGTTACTCGCTAGAGAGAGACATGCTATTGTGCGAGAGAGAGAGGTAGCTTGGCCTTTACAAATAAAAAGGAAGGTACTGTTGTGCGAGAGAGATAGGTAGCAGGCCAATCGAAGCTACAGTCCCCACGAAAACATAATGCAAAGACATAGGCAATCGGCACAGATTTCGTGCGGGAACTTTAGTTCTCTTTCTTTCGTTCCTGTACTGTTCCCCTGCATCCAAGAGTGGCGAGGCCTGCTTCTGGTTCTTCTTCCAGGTGGACACCATTTCCACACCCATCTTGTTCCAATCTTCCTACAAGTTCATCCAATTTAATTGTATATATCTTACAAAGTCAAAAATATAATTTTTATATCCATTTTAGTTAGATTTCGAAGAAATATCTACCTATTGCAATCGATACCATGTCATGACTTTCGAAAAATTCTTTCATATTTTTACGTTTCATGCCTCCCTAAGTACGAAACCACAGCCCGTTAAAAAAAAATTGCGATATATAACTTATATATATAATTATATATCTTTACACGCTAGCGACCGTAATTTTGAAGATATTTGAACCAAATTTTATTATGTTATTTCTAGGCCCAATAGTTCGGACAAGTTCGTTAATGAGCAAAATTAGCCCAAGGGGGGGGGGGGTCGGGGGTTGAATTTTTGAAAAATTTATATCTCGACCCCTATGAAGTATACAGGGAAACTTTGTTTGAATAAATTAGAGTACTCCCTATGGAGTTCACAGTAACACCAACGATTCGGGGGTTTTGGGGGGTACGAGTGTGGGGGGGGGATGGAAATTCGGAATTTTTGAAACCACGTCTTGTGGGCTATCGTTGAAAAGCTCTTGATGAGTACTCTACAAATCAATAATTAGTTTCTCGATAGTTCTCATATAAGGCGAGATTTGAATGATTGAAAAGTGCTCTTTCCTTTTTTGCAGTTATTATTGCGGGTTTGTCATGCCAAAGCTGCGCAGCAACAATAAATTAAACCAAAAGCACTTCGAAACCTACCTCAGCCTGTAGGCCTGCCTACAGGCAGTAGGTCACTTCTTAATTTTTTTCTAATTTTGAAGTCAAGCTGACCACCGTAAGGAATCGATTTCCATTGAAAACAATTTTTACTTTAAATTTTTATTAAATTTTTAATAATAATAATAATAATAATATAATTTAAGGCCGGATATAAGCAAAATAAAAACGGTAAAATAAGCACAAAAACTGAGTCCCAAAGTAATAATAGGGCCTAATAGTAACAAATTTTAGGAAAACGAAGATTACTACTTTAGTAGGAATCGAACCTTATTCACGGCTGTTACAGCATGTAAGGAAGGTCAACAGATTTTCTTGTATAAAGCTCTTGCGTCTGTAAGTGAAGAACGATTTGTAAATCGAAAATGTTTTTTCAGCGTCGCAGGACCTCAGAGGTGCATGTGAAAAACAACACAGTTATTTATCAATTAATTCCTTTTCAATATATGTTTATTCACCCTAAAGCTTTTTAGATATCTGACAGAGTACGGATTTTTTAGTGATTATCTGATAATGGTTATTTAAGCAATTATTTGTTCTGTCAATTAACTTTCATCCAGGTAATCCCAGCTCTAGTGTAAACACAGTAGCAATGTATTGCACACTTCTGCTAAGATGCCGCTAATCTGTGCCAAATCCATTCTTAGGATAGGAAACCCCATGTGGGTGTCTCGCATAATTTTTTCATCAAAACTGCTCCATTTCACGCAAACATTTGTCTCTTTTTTTGTGCACTTCAGTTGTTGGTTAGTTTATTTTACTTTTCGTTCCACAGTATAGAGTATTAAAAAACGTTTTTAATCTTAATTACAAAAAAGTTTGTTAAATGTTTAACATATTTTATGTTTACTGACTTAGGCTACACTTTAAATACAGTAGGCGTATGTAATTTTCAGTATCACAATAATTCAAACATTAATCCTTTAAACACCCTTTAATATAAAGTCACATGGTTGACTGACTGACTGACATTAATGTTTACCCACTTCAAGTTGATCTACCTTTTTACCTTGTAACCGACGGCAAAATTCCAGAAAGTTCCAATTTGCATTTTTTTACCCCGTAAAAGCCCTAAAGCTTTCCCGCACTGCACATTCTTTTGTTGTTTATTATGGCTAAACGATAATAGGCTATAATGCAATCTATATTATTTATTATCTATGTATTACGAATTTATGTAATTTTAAAATAAATAAATAAATACACGGACTCCATCTGCGATATGGTATCAGTTCTTCCCCGAAAACCTCAGTGGGGGTTTGGGGGCAGAGAGCAAAGCGTTTTCCTATAATATAAAGCCACGTGGCTAACTGACTGACTCGCTGACATTAATGTTTGTCCACTTCCGGATGAGCTAGAAACTTGAAATTCAGCACACTTATAGCTTTTAGCCTGTAACCGACAGGAAAATTTAAAAAAAATCCAAATTCCAAAAAACCTTCAAATGGGCGGACGCACTTTAAAGTCTTTACTCAGTTCTCATGACAACAATATTGCTTGCAGTGTTTGCATGGGCTTTGGAAGTTGAAATACACTGGGCTTTGCCAAATCATAAAGCATGTTAGCGATAGAAATAACTTCCATAAACCGAGCGAGATGGCCGAGATGGTAACGTCTTGCACTCGCATTCGGGAGGTCCCAGGTTCAAATCCCATTGCCGGCCAATTTGACATGGTTTTCTCGTTGTTTTTCCAGTCGCAATGACAAATGCCGAATTGGATATTTATAAGTTATACCATGAATCAACCTCGCTATTCCATCCTATAACATATAATCCATTTAAATTAATGTCGGTTGTAATTTAGCCCATAAAATACACCATTAATATTTACCCACTTCCAGAAGAGCTAGAAACCTTAGATTTTACAGGCTTGTACCTTTTAGCTTGTAACCGACAGCAAAATTCCAAAAAGTTTTTAAAAATTTATTTTTTTAACTCCAACAAATCCTAAAGCCTTCCCCCATTTTTTATGTTTGTTAGGCATATGGCTAAACGTTAATAGGCTATAAGATAGTCTAAATTCACGGACTCTATCTCCGATATGTGTCACTTCGGGGGGGGGGGGGAAGAAGAAGAAAAAGAAAAACTTTCCCCGAAAACCTCAGTGGAGTTTGTAACTTATGTCATACCATACCAGTATACTATAATAATAATTAAAGTGAGCTGTTGAGTATTTTGTTCCATACTTCTCATGACACTGTGTTATCTTCTTTTGCAGGTGAGTGAGAGCCAAATGCATGCGCAGAATTACGGGATGTAACCGCGTGGTGAGTGGGAAAGCTTTTTTATTTCATTCCAAGTTTTTGGAATTTGGCAATTATAGTGAAAAGATAGCCTATTTTCCATTATTTATCTGACGATTGAGTCTCATCTTGTCTTTAATTTCTCGAGTACGAAATTAGCATAGACAATCCCACTAGAGATTACGAATTTATCTGATGATACTCGTAATTTCCAGTGGATTAAGATTATCAGAATATAAAAATTAGTTTCTTACTTGTGTTTAAATCAAATCATCATTGTGACAGCTGTCAGATCACGGCATACTGAAAGACGATCAATCGATTATCGAATGTGTTACCAGACAGGCTACTAACCATGCTACCAACAATGCGTATAAGAAATAGTTAACCTAGATAAGCTAAAATCAGAACAGAATATAAACACAAGAACTGGCTTGCACCGAATCTAAATTATGTTTTTAATCAGTGCACATTTAAATAGTTTCAATTTCCAAATAAGTTCTATCGTAAAAAAATAATGTTCACTGGCATCAATTACGTATTAATCACTTCATATGCATATCTTGACGTTTCCAGTTACAAGCTGACGTTTTTTCAGATAAAACTGCATCCTTGCAATCTTGCAAGCATATTATAAGATAAATGATCGTGATTATTCTACATGTATATCCGAGGCATTACTAACGTTACTGATAAATATCAAACACGCGACCAGGATTTGAACCCAGGCCTATTGCGTGAGAGGAGCGAACACATCGCCTGTGGACTATGGTGAATTTTACTAGAAAGAAAAAACAGATACTGCATCTTTAATATATTATGAACGTTTTGCCAAACTATTAGGTTTAATGCAATTTGTGATTCTACTTAAAACTTTTTAAACATATTTTTCATCCAGTTACATGTACCATAGGCAGATGGCAGGTCAAGGGAGGGGGGCATTTGGCAGCTTGTCGACTCCTATAGTCGCAACATGCCTTTCTTGACCGGATGTTTAACTTCAATTACACTAAGACTATATTTTCATATACCTAAGGAAGCATATTTTATTATAATTTCGAATACTACTGAACCAACTAGAGTTAATTATTTCAAATACCGGAGGCAAAAAACTGTGAATAATATGTGAAGAAACTGAATGAGTGACGATAATATGACTTTAATAGAATAACCTAATTATGATTATTATTAAATTGGACTCGTACATTCATGAATACAAGTCTCGCAATTAAAATTGTGACCATAAATTAATGGAATGCATATTAATTATTATATAACACTACCTAGATAATCCATAAAATTAATTTCAAATTAATGTATTTTAATATAAAAATGCCAGAACAGTTATCGTCAGTCTAATATTACATTCCTTATTTTACCACAAGTTAGTGGAAATACCACAATAACTATTCTTGAAGTGTCTTGAGTCAGAAATAATATTAAAGTTTATACCTTTGAGTTGTTCTCTTTGTCTTTCTGTTGTGACAGTTCTGAATGTGCAGTCGTAAAGTTCAATAATAGTGGGGTCCCTCAGGGAATATCATGCCGGTAATTATGACTGGTGTGGGAATGGAAAAAGGTTCAATGACTACTGTGCTGGGCAGGTGCTCGATGTATTGGTGCTGATAATATCTTGCATGCTTGGTTTCTTTTTTACTTTTCCCATTTCCAAAGTAAATAACTTCAACAAGAAATGTCACCATACATAAGATTCATGAACAGTATAATCTAAGAAACTCCTTCATTATGTTAGTTTTATTGCGAAAATTAAATTATATCTTATATATAATCGATATTATACATATATAATTAGGGATGGGTCGATACCAGATTTTCTCGATACTCGATACCGATACATGATTTTTCCTCGATATTCGATACTTCGATACTCGATACAGTCAACATTTGCAGTTTGAATAAAATCAGGTAAACTGATGTAAAAAAGTGCCAGTATGTTTTTGTTTAATCAGTTATGACTGCAATTATGATATGCAGAATATGTTTTTTTTTAAATTGATTTCCAAGTTAAGCTCCAGATTTATTCATTAAGCAGGGCATGTAAAACAATAGTGTTTTTTGTCATAGCTACCTGTATTTTAATTTCCAAGGCCTTATAAGATCACAGTAAAACAATAGGCTATGTTGTCAAGATAACTGATTTTCATTTTTTTTTTATAAATTCTTTCGAATACGTATATTGCCATAAAATAGGCACTAAATTGAGCATTACTCCGAAACAGATCAACCGATTTTATCCATTATGAATAGACGTCTTCCCATGGACATTGTAAATGTGTATACCAAGTTTCATAAAAATCCGGTAAAGCGTATTTGAGTTACCGCGTCTTTAAAATATACACTAAATTGGGTTTTACTCCGGTACCGGTCAACAGATTAGGTTCAAATTCAATAGGGCACTTTTCATGGACGTCATAAATGGGTATACCAAGTTTCATGAAAATCCGTTACAGCGTATTTGAGTGATGGCAGCGTATTTGAGTATTAAAATAGGCACTAAATTGGGCATTACTCCGGTACCGGTGAACCGATTTGGTTCAATATCAATAGGGTTCTTCCCATCGACATTATGAATGTTTATACCAAGTTTCATGAAAATCCGAAAAAGCGTACTTGAATTATGGTGCGTACAGACGGACGGACAGACAGATAGACGGACAGACATTTTTTCGTCCCCCAAACAATCTCATAAAGTACCATACTGGCACTTAATAAATAGGTACATTAAAAATTAAAAGTTGAGAGAAGTGTGTAATATCAACTAAATTAATTAAGTGTGCATATTTAATGAGACAAAATTTAATATCATCAGTAGCATATAATTATTTTTAAACTCTACATTAAAACTAAACGTTTGACAGGAAACGAAACAATTAAGAATTTCTTCTGCTTGGATTTTAAAAGTTGGGAAGTCTTTATTTATGACTAGACAAAAGTCACAGAGTGGTTTTCTCCATTTCAAGAAGAAATAGAAGTATTTACTATATTTAGTAGACTAATAAAAACAGAAAGAGATACCGCATTTCCTTAAATTGCAGAATTACCAAAGTATCTATACAGTACCGAGCACGTTTTCTGAAGTATCACTCGATGCCGATACCATGCAAGTATCGAGGTATCGAAAGTATCGAGGACCCATCCCTATCAAAGAATCTCAACATGTTTGCACAATCCTAGTTATTCTAAGCTAAAAGTTTATTTGGTAATCTCAATTTTTGTGTTTGCAATTTTTTCCCTTATTTTTTACTTAAAGTGTTCATTCCAGTGTCTGTTGAGTAATAAATAAAGCTAGAAACTAAGGCATTAGCATTTTTATAATGTACTTATTGTAGTAGAATTGGTTCTTCGCTAGGGAGTCCCTCCCCTCTGTTAAGACTTCATCCGGAGCCTACCCCCGTCTATGGGCATTGGTGGCGAAGCCTTTTTCAAAAAGTAAGGTGAAGCTAGTTATGAAAGAAATGAATAACTACCCGCTTTATATAGGCCTATGGATAAGTATTTCCTTACACAAACATTTCCCGTTTATAATATCGAACAATTTATTTAGGGAGACTTTAGCTTCTACCATTAAGTTATATGTGTAGATTATATAGTAAATTATAATGTATAGAGTAAATTGAATGTCATTTTAGAAACAACATAAGTTACTTTTCCACCAGAATGAGGTCCCGGTGAATTCACACTTTTACTATGGTAAATACATCGTTTCCTCATGAAACCATATAAGTCTGGTTGTAATCTGTTTGGGTTCCGCAGGCATTCATTTGATTGCTGCGTTTCCTTCATAAACAACCTAAGTCATAATCTTCTACAAAAACATTCACTAGTGTTGGCTGTGCATCAGGGGCGGGGTAAAATGTCATGAACCTGTACATATACATGTACGAAAGTTAATACAGTTTTTTGTGATTTCCCAAAGGTTGAAATTGTTGGCTTACCTTGTTTCTGAAACGACCAGGTCAATTGTATCCATATCGCTAAGCTCGGTTATGATGAAATTTGATGTGCATCGTGTTTGAAACTTGTTCTTGAATCTAAAAGAAAGAAAAAAATGTTATAATTCTTTTAAACTCCTTGAACTCAGTAGATTCTTTGTCAGATTAATTCCAAACTGCTATTTAAACATTTATTCCCAAGATTTAAAATGCATTTTAATAATACCTTGTTCTCTTAAAGGTAATTTGCGTATTAACAAGAATTATAAAATTAAGATATCTGAACTGCCAAAGGAAGAAGAAAAGAATTTCGTAATATTATCAAAATTTATTTCATTTCAAGTTAGGTAAAAGTGAAGGTACAGTTTGTTTTTGCTGCAGTCAGAAGGATCTTGAAAAATGGAATGGAATTATCTCTTAAATTTTGGAAATTGTGATTTAAATAGATTAGAGAAATATAGTTTTGGGAAAAGGAGCGATAAATTTACAATGCGTGAATTTGTGCTTACACCTCAAAGGCATTTTAAATGTATTGACTTGGTGAGTTTTATAGACAGATTAAAAATACATTTACAGATATAAAGCTAAAAGTTCACATAAAATGCTGGTGATGACGATGATAGTTCTGCCCGAAATTAGGTCTATTAGCAGAACTATACAGATAGGCTATGTGATATCTTGACAATCGCACTCTCACATAAAAATTTGTTAAAATGTCAAATTAGCCGGCTATGGGATTTGAACCAGGGACCTCCAGAATGCGAGTCCAAGTCGTTACCATCTCGGCCACCTCGCTCAGTCTAACGACCTACTTTGATAAGCATATGTGGAGGAGTAGTGTTATTTGTCATAGCTAACTGTATTGCAATTTCCAAAGCCGTAAATGGAGATTCTAAAACAATATTATGTTGTCATGATAACTGATTTGCATTTGATCAATTCTTTCTAATATATTACCATAAAATGGGCACTAAATTAGGAATTACTCCGGTACCGGTCAACCGATTTGGGTCCAATATCAAAAGGATTCTTCCCATGGACGTTATAAATGCGTATACAAAGTTTCATGAAAATCCGATAAAGCGTATTTGAGTTATCGCGCGTACAGACACACGGACGGACAGACATTTTCCCGTTCGCCACACAATCTTATAAAGTACCATTCTGGCACTTAATAAACTTTTAAAAGATCCAAATGTTTACTTTCGTCTTTGTAAACCCCTTAGAATGACTCTTACTGTAAGCTTAAGACAGGAGATCATTTAATAAAAATAAAAATAAAAGTGTTTTGTGTTATAGGCTTAATCTTTAACAATTAATTTTAATAACCATTATTTTTTGTCTCCAAAACCTTAAAGAATTAATTGCTTACTTTTATATTCCGAGTAGACCTACTTCACCAGAGGCGTTGAATTTAATATTTAATTCACTAGCTGTGTACTTTACATGCATGGGTGACTCTGTAAGTAACGTGACCTTTAACAGCCAATCGATGCACCATGTGATTTAGTATGTGCTTTTATGCCCTAGTTTCGTTTTATAACATCAGATGTCGTCGTTACTAGTAGTATCTATAATTAAATTGGTAGTTATACCTGCCATAAATTTAAGGACGGCTTCGCGAGATAAGACATGGGCTTGCTAATGCAATTGCACAACTCTTTCCACAGACTCAAAGCCCTGAATGAAAACTCATTTCTTAGACCTCTTATGTTCTCTTCTTCCCTATTCTTTTAAATAACTACATAAATAAGAAAACAATAGTTTTACATATAGCCTAAATCTAAATATATGCGAATGCATATATTTCAAGTGACTCACATGCAGCATTGAATTGCCTAAAGGATAAGTACAATTTGAACATGCTCGGTGTAACAATTAGAAATTGTATTTTAAATTATAATAATCATATCTGTTTTCACTGGATAAGAGGTCACTCAGGTGTGATTGGAACTGAACGAGCTGATGAAGTGGACAAACTTGCAGCCAAATCAGACATAAATGTAGACAATATAACAAGTGCCCAATATCACATATTAAAAGAACGGTCAGAAGCGATGTACGTATACATCCGTTAGAATATTCTTTGGCGAAGTAGTAAAAATGGTTCATTGACTAGGGCGTTGATCTTCCCTCAGAGTATGATAGACAGAAATGTTGATATATGACGTGCAACTTTTTACAAACTCAGATTATGTCAGGACATAGTAAATTCAATGTATATTTTGAAAGATTCAAAATTCCAACATTAAAATATGGATCATAATGGTTCTGTGCAGAGGATAGGCAAAATATAGAACACCCTTTCAAATGCCCTGTCTTTGATAGAGTACGTTATGGTTTAAATCTGCACCTCATGGAATGTAGGAATCACTTTCAGAAGCCTTTGTTTAGTATATATTGTAAAAGTTGTTCTTCAGAATTCTTGAAATTTGTTCGACATATTTTAAAACTTTTATAACTTCTTGTTGTGTTAGTTAAAACAGTTTTCTTTTTGTCTTGTTCTTATTCTTTGTTTAGCTATTTAAATGTTTGTTCTTGTTCAAGTTATGTATGTCTATATTACCTAACACCCTAACATACCTTAGGGTGAAATAGGGTTTTAAAACTTGGATATTAATATTAATAATAATAAGAAGAAAAATAAGATTAATAATTTAATAATACCTAAATCTGCAGCAACAAACTACCAGTATCTCCCTCTTTTTATGTGAGTCTGCTTAAACATTTGTGTACGCTTTAATTTCAATTCTAATTTTTAGGTAGATTTCGAAGAAAAATCTACCTATTGCAATGGATACCATGTCATGATTTTCGAAAAATTATTTCATATCTTTACGTTTCATGCTCCCCTAAGTACGAAACCACCGCCCGTTCAAAAAAAAAGTTGTGATATTTATATATATATCTTTACACGCTAGCGGCCGTAATTTTGAAGATATTCGAACCAAATTTTAATATGTTATTTCTAGGCCCAATAGTTCGGACAAGTTCGTTAATGAGCAAAATTGGCCCAAGGGGGTGGTCGGGGAGGGGGTTGAAATTTTGAAAAATTGATATCTCGGCCCCTATGAAGTATAGAGGGAAACTTTGTTTGAATAAATTAGAGTACTCCCTATGGAGTTCACAGTGACACCAACGATTCGGGGGTTTTGGGGTACGAGTACGAGTGGGGGTGGGGGGGGGGGTGGAAATTAGAAATTTTTGAAACCACGTCTTGTGGAGTATCATTGAAAAGCTCTTGATGAGTACTCTACAAATCAACAACTAGTTTCTCGATAGCTATCATTTAAGGCGAGATTTGAATGTTTGAAAAAGTGCTCTTTCCTCTTTTTTGCAATTATTATTGCGGGTTTGTCATGTCAAGGCTAAAGAAGAAGAGTGCTATGCAGCGACAGTAAATTATACCAAAAGCACTTTGAAATCTACCTCAGCCTGTAGGCTTGCCTAAAGGGATTTTTTTCATTAGAGGATTATTCTCTGATATCATGATAGATATTGTAGGTATAGCCATCTCGTTATCATCATCCCCAGCAATGTTGTTTGTTTAATGCAAGAAGGACACACTCTTTAATAACCGCACATTGAAGTGTTGTCATATCTCAGCCGGAAACGAGAATAAAGAAAGGCCAAGATTTTGTATTATAATAAGATTGTTATGAGCATGTCAACTTTTTATTGATACTGCATAGACATTGCCAACTTGTAGATAAATTCTAATCATGGCCTCTATATTATAGAAATACTTTTTTATTAGGTCATTTTTGTCATTTTATGCAATTTTGTATTTTTAGGGCATTTATTTCAATTTTATGTCATTATTTTGTCATTTTCGTGTCATTTGCTTCCTTATTTAGTAATTTCCATGCATTTACATTGAGTTTATTAACTTTTTTCGTCGCTAGCGGTGCTGTCTTTGAAGTGTTGTTTGTTTAATGCTAGAAGGAAAAGTGCTGTCATGTCTCAGTCGGAAATGAGAATCAAAGAAACGCCAAAATTTTGTATTATATTATTGTTGTTATTAGATTTACTTGGCACCTGCTTGGATTTGAGAGTGCAAACTACTGTTTACCCTCAATAAACAATAATTTATAATCCGGCAAACCGCAAAAGGAAATGCCGAAGTTTGACTCGCCAGTGCCTCAGTGCCAGTATAAATTTCCGTGAGAAAAGAACATTCACACCATTACATTCATTTACAGTTTTTACAATTATGTAAAAATTAGTCTAAAACTTTGTGTGTACAGTAATTTTTTTTATAAATAAAATATCAGTTTTAGGTCATTTTTTATAATTATTAAGTCATTTTCTTTAAAATTCAAGGTCATTTTATAGGTCATTTTTCAAACAATTTTAGGTCATCAGAATCCGGGCCCTGGTTATTAGATTGACTTGGCAACAGAGTCTGCCACCCGCTTGGATTTGAGAGTGCAAGCTACTATTTACCCTCTCCAAACAAGTTGAATTTTTTTTTTCGTTCGCAAATACATTCTAGGTGATGTTCCATTCCCCCTCCCCCGAAATCGATTCCGTGTTTTTCTTGTAATGCTGAAATACAAATATATGCTTAAGAACATAACAGAAAAAAATCCTCAATCAGTGGGTCTCAAATATTGTATGCTTTACCACCTGAGTTCGATACATGGTGTCAAAATTACGTGCAATTTCTCTCCAGATTTTGTTAGGGTCCTTCCCTTTCCGCCCCATTCGTCAATACGCCCATGTTAATAATCTGTTGAATAATTCATGCCTAAGAGTATTTTCAATAGTAATCCAGAGGGAACCAGACTAAGAGGAAGACCGAGAACGAGATGGTGGAATTGTGTACGAGATGATCTGACTAGATTTGGAATAAGGAACTGGAAGGAGGTGGCGATGGATAGAGGGGGGATGGAAGGAAGCCATAGAGGAGGTTATGGCCCACTTGGGCTGTAATACCAATTAAGAAGAAGAATTCACACCTAATAACGCATATTGGGTGAAGCGAATCTATAAAGCCATTGAGTTGCCAAGAAGGTCTTCGCACTTCTGTTTCCTGAACTCAGATTGAGAGATGGTGTTTGCACATCGGCATGCCTTCGCGATTTGAGTTGAATGACATGTGCAGAATTTGAGATGAGAAACAGCATGTTCCATGGGTGAGTATGCCACAATAGGGCAAACAAGACCATTCTGCAATACTTTGTCCGCGAGTTTTGAATTATTACTTGTTTGTTTGAGTTCAATTTAGCTACAACCACCTCCCAGTTGATGTTTGTTTCTTGACGTTTTATGCTTCTGATGAATAATTCAGTCTTTCAAAACAGCACGAAATAAAATCCTGATAAACTTTTTTTGTTCATTTTTTGTTTTGTTTATTGTCGCATTAACTTATGTTAATCGTAACTACGACCCGGATTTTTAGGCTTTTATATAAGATATTTTAGCCGAAAATTATAATTTTGACACAGCCCACTTCTCTGCCGTGGGTCGGTAACTTGTTATTTGGAAGTTGAAAAGACAATGGATTACTTGCAGATTTCAAAGTATTGAAGACGGCTCAAGTTTCATTTCCTGCAACGGTGAGGCGACACATTTTCAAGTGACAAAGACAAGTGACAAAGTGAAATATACATTTTTAATTTCAGTGCGTTTTGTAAATTTATTTTTATTACGTTTTTTCTTAAAATGCATAAATTTACATATTTATTTTCCTTTGCATTAATTCGAAAATCCATTTTAAAACAGCGTTTTTTTTTCTGCAAAAGTCCTCTTTAGCCCCTAGTTTTTCAGCAAAAGTCCTCTTTAGCCCCTAGTTTTTCACCAAAAGTCCTTTTTAGCCCCTTTTAGGCCCTTTAGTCCGATTTAGCCCCTTTTAGTTTCTATAAGATTCATATATTCGGAACCTATGGGTATGAAACGGAAAAATACGTTAAAATGTTCTAATTAGGAAGTTGGGGAAAAAATAGGATAAAACCTTCAAATCCGGGCCCTAATCACAACATGACATGCGTGATTTACTTATTGCATTCATAACCTTTCATTACTCAAAGTAAGTCATTTTTTTTCTTCAGATATATATCTTCAACAAAAATGTCATAAAAGGTCCCATATGTTGTGGTGTATCTGGATTAGAGTAAGCCTACTGCTTCTGGTTGCGACATTCATAACTCGTACAGCCGTAGGAAAACAAGGTGATAGATATTACGGAGCTTTTGCAAAAAAGAAGAGCAGAATGTGAAAGATACTGCTCACATAAAATTGTTGACTTCGCTGAAAATGGTCTTCAAACCTATAGAGTGGAGGTCATGAAAGGCCATGCCATGTTTGTATAAGAACTGCGAGTAGAGGGGTGAGAAGAGCCAAAACTTTACTCACAAGACGCATAGAACTCTTTCTTCTTGTATATTGGCAGGAGTGTCCAACCATGATATTTAAAATAATGTGTAAGACAGTGGCAATGTCATTATAGAACATTGTACAGCCTTGTAAAAATGACACCTACATTATATAGGTAACTATAAGAAGTTCAAATTTTTTCCATTATTACCTTATTATTATTATTACCTTTTCTTATTATTTAGTCTTTAATACTTCATGTTAAAAGTGAAAAGTATTCGTTTATATGCTAACTGGTTTGGTATAAGAGTAAACTTTAAGTCAGCCAGTAAAATAAATATTATAATTATTTATTATTATATCCGACCTTAAACCAATTAATTAAACATTAATTGTAGTTTAATGAGAAGTCTTCACAAACTGAAGAATTTCATGTAAGTAAAGATTGTATTGTGTTTTACAAAGGTAAAATAAAATAATAAATAAATAAAAAGTACAATATGATCACTTGTTTAAATGAATTGTAGAAGACACTTGTAATATTCATATTAGGGATGGGTCCTCGATACTTTCGATACATCGATACTCTCGATACTTGCATGGTATCGGCATCGAGCGATACTTCAGAAAACTCGCTCGGTACTTTTTCGATACTTTGGCAATTCTGCAATTAAGTGAGAATGTTAATATTTTTTAACAAAAACTTGTAAGTGGACTGGTCCAAAAACTAATTTTAGTTTTAATGTAGAGTTTAAGAATAATTATAGGCTACTGATGATTTTAAATTTTGTCTCATTAAATATGCACGCTTAATTAATTTAGTTGGTATTACACAGTTCTCTCAACTTTTAATGTTAATGTATCTATTTACTGAAACTGGAAATGTTGACGGTATCGAGTATCGAGGGAAAAAATCATATAACGGTATCGAGTATCGAGAAAATCTGGTATCGACCCATCCCTAATTCATATGCAATGTGATGAGTCAAAATAAATGATCAAAAATAGATTAAAATTTCATATGGTTCCAGAGCAGTAGAGCAGTCTATAAATGACTTTATGTTACCTTTTTGTTACTTTTTTAAACCTTTTAAATGCTATGGCTGTCAGTCTGGCAGCGGAAGAAATTTGCTCACGTGTGCCCACTTACATCAGTGGTACGTGTGAAGTATAAGTGTATAGTAATGCCTTATCGTTAAGAATGCAGATTTTTATGTATGTAATAGCGATTGACTTCTAAAATATACGTTTTTCTGAAATTTTTTACAGTGAATTTAGAGTTATCTTCTGCCGACACAGTGATGGCACAGCAGTTAAAATAAAAGGTTACTTGCTCGTTATATTTCTTGTGATTATTTGGTTGATTGGTTGGAGTTAACCATATCGTGATGTCTAAGATCTACACCTTTTCAACCTCAATTTCGGAAAAAGTAATTTCAATTTCGGAAAAAGTAATTCCAATTTCGGAAAAAGTAATTCCAATTTCGGAAAAAGTAATTTCAATTTCGGAAAAGGTAATTTCAATTTCGGAAAAAGTAACTTCAATTTCGGAAATACGAGGGCTATGAAGAGGGTATAGTAAAGTTGGTACCACGCTAGGACAAATGACTCAATCGGAGCGAGATTATGTAGAGAAGTAGCTAGGTGTACCTAAATGTTCCAAATAAAACAGTTTTGATTTTCACTGTGGTTTTCATTTTATGCCCCATCGAATGTTTAAAAAAATAGCCCTAGTATTTCCGAAATTGAAGTTACTTTTTCCGAAATTCAGATTACTTTTTCCGAAATTGAAATTACTTTTTCCGAATTTGAAATTACTTTTTCCGAAATTGAAATTACTTTTTCCGAAATTGAGGTTGAAATGGTGTAGTAAACATTGCAGCATGTAGAATGTAGAACGACATAGCTATCAAATTTAATTTCGATGTCTGAGAAAAACTAAAATAATGGAATAAATAAAAGTTCTTTGGCATTCAAAACCTGAAAAATAATGTTGTATCTGACGCCATCTATGTATCTAATGATCTCGTTGAACTCTGTTTGTAAGTATCTCATAATTTGTAATCTTAAATCGCAGGTGTTCTTTTATATAAACTTACATTTACAGACATGGAGCAATTGTATCCGCAAACTTGGAACAGGATGCCAGTGCTTGCCTCTTGTTCAATCCCGGTCGACTAATTGGAAATTAGAGCTCGTAAATTGTATAATTCTGTCCTGTGAAACTACTATTTAGAAAGATGGTAAATGTTGTTATACCGTTCCTTTTTATTCTCCCTTCCATAGGACTAACAAGTCATTGTCCGTGATATCAATCACAGTCAATTTACGCAGAGACACTGGTGAAAGTTCAGCACAAGGCAGAACCTCCTCTAAATCGTCAGAACGTAAGAGGACATAGATTCTGAGGGGGGGAAAAAATCTCAATATGTGTAATGACGAACAGAAAACTCTCGAAATAATACTTCAATAAAATAAAAGGTTAAAAAACTCGAATAAAACTCGGGCTCCCAAGAAAAGCCTAATTATGCTTCCGCGACTTTACATCCCAAAACATATAGGCTAATTTAGTGTAATTCAGAGACGAGATTAATCGTAACTCATTTTAAAGACTTTTGCCATTCATTTTATGTCTTGATCGTACTTCTGTAGAAGAATACGGAAGATTCAAGAATTAACTTATATAATTTTGATATAAGATTGATTAGCTGATATCATGTTTGGGTTCAGACATACAACCTTGTCCCAATATGAATTTTTGATTTCGTCTTTCCGTATTTTAGTTGTCTTTAACTAACGGGAGATAACCTTTATCTATTAAACCACTGGTTACCAAATTTCTTCGATTCATGGCGTTCTTTGTGATGAGGTAGATTGAATTTAATATGATGTGTATTTGGACATCCTTGGTTTTCGAGGACCAGCTCAATGCGTTGTTTGGTGGACCGGTTCTGGAAACAAGTCATGCTTTGTGTTTTGTGAGTTTGCTTGCTGTGATTGGTGCATCCAGTCGTCATAAAGTACTCACCACTCTTAATTTGTAATTGTATTGTTTCAAGTTTGCAAGTGTTCCGTTATAACTTGAACATTATTCATTAATTTCTAGGTGGGTGAGTTTTATACCTATCTCATGGTCTTTGTCTTCAGATAGTTATTTGCCAATTTGCATAAATGTCCGCAGAATTAATGTAAGTAACCAGAGAACTATAGAGGATTGTAATTGTTATGGGAATCATACACCTTACTAAATAACAACCAAGAAGTGCGCGAAGAGTTTGCCTGATGGATATTAGACATTGGAAACTAAAGAAATTTGCACTTTGGTAAATGCACTTCTTTAAATTTTGCAATTTTTTATTTTTGCTGAGGAAAAAATGAAAAGTTAAAGTAGAAACTTAAAAATCGTAAAAGAGCAGAGCTGGAATTGAATGTATTGAGACAAGTCCACAAATAAATTGTAGGCTAATACTTTATTTATAATATTTACCTTATCTAACATATAAAATCGAATGTGTGTTTGTGGGTATGTGGATACGTGTGTATGTATGTATGTTCCCTATACAAATCTACATTTCTTGACCAATTTGTACGAAATTTTGCACACATACCCAGTTAAGCCCGGGAAGTAACGCGGTCAATATTAAAATTCAAACAAACCCTCCTTCCCTTAAAAATGTATGTAATTTCTGAGAATATTATACTGAAAAAATGAAATCCATTTCAGTTGTCATGACAACAGTGTATTGTTTACAGTGTTCACATAGGGCTTTGGGAACTACATAATATTGGACTTTAACAAATTCTGATGCTATGGATGTAAGGTAATACATTGGTGAAAATAAATAATGAATAATGAAATCCACGAAAATAATGCACAGTGTGATACAGTCACATAACTTTCTCTACCCTGGACATGAAGAATATCATTTTCTCACTTCACATTTTGATGTAGAATAAGAGGTCGTATTGCAGTGTGTGCCAACGAGTATGCTATAAAGAAGTCTGTAAAAATTCCTAAGCATCTAAAAGAAGACAAAATAGGATGGAACATTTTCAGTCCTATGTCCTCAGGTTTTTGGGAAGGAAAGTATGAAAGTGATATTGAATTTCTTTTCTATTTCAGCCCCGAAATGGTTGTATGGTAACCGGAATTTCTGTTTCTTCTTATTTCAATCCCTCCCAGGCATGGTGTGTAGAAGCAAAGCTATATCTAGCGTTTTCTGAGGGAATAGTTTGTGATAAGTATTTTTCTTCATTTCAGGTTCTACGTAAGGACCTAGAGTTTCAAAATCGAAAGTCCTCCATAAGTTAATTTCAAATTACAAAATACAAAGGCCGGGCGACGCCGGTCCTTTTCAGCTAGTTATTTATATTGTTTAAAATAACTTCATCATTGTGTCAAGAAGAATAAATAACAATGCAAATCAAACTGGAAGAATTGGTACAATCATATATTATGTAAACCAAGCCAGAGAAGCAACTAGAAGTTCATTTGCACGAAGTGTTCTTAAACAATGTAGATTTAATTAGTTTCAATTTTCAAGAAATGTTATATATTAAATATATTTTTATTATGTTATGTTGTAAAAGATAAAGTTTTTATTCTGCTCATTGGCAACAAACCAGATAGATAACATACTGATCGCTCCATATTGATACTTTGGCTATTCGTATCGAGCTGACATTCATTCCGATTAAACGTCTTCTATTCCTAGCAAGCATAAGCTAAACTGGTCTATTTCCGAGCTATTTTTAAACGCTATTGGCCAACATCTAATACGCGGTGTATGAATTGAATAGTAGCCATAGCCCATGGGGTCATCCCACGAGAGACGAATTCATCTGATGACACTCGTAACCTTGAATGGGAATTATTAAGACTATTCCAAGAATAAAATGTAACACATTATATAATTACTTTCTTGGTAGAGTTATTAAGATCAAAATAATAAACATTGTGTCTGCTGTCAAATCACGGCATACTAAATAATGGACATTCGAATGAGTCTTTTATACCGAATACTAACTATTGCTACCAACAGTGGGAATGAGAAAATAGTTCATCTCTAAAATCAGAACAGAATAAAATCACATGAAGAGGCTTGCACCTAATCAAAATTTTGTTTTTAATCAATGCACATTTAAGTAGTTTCAATTTCCAAATAAGTTTTGTTATAAAATAATGTTCTTTGGCAACAATAGACTACAATAGGTGACATATTATTCACTGCATATTAATACTTCGATATATTCAGTAACGAGCTGACGTTTTATCTCATAAAACCACCTTCTTTCAAGCATATAATCAAGATAAACCACTATGATTGCTTCATATCCGAGGCATTGTGAAACGTTATTGATCAGTATCAAATATGCGGCTTATGAATGGTACAGTCGACATAAAATAATGAACTAGTAATAGCGAAGACGCAGCATTCTAAAGGCTGCACCTGCAACTAATCGAATCGTTCGGTATATATAGTGACATGTAATGCAAGTTTGCACTACAAAAACTCGCACCATAAAAACGTGAAAAAAATTCCCATTTTAACAGCATCCGCTGGAAATGAGCTCCTTTCGCTGTTAGGGTAATTCCGGGAGAGACGGCCATGCGGGGGAGACGACCAATCGCTCTGATTTCAAAGCCGATAAACATATTTGAACGTAACTTGGTAGGCGGCAAGCTTTTGGTACTAAGAGTCAATTGTTGAACACCTGCGCTGTTTATATTTAGAAATTCGCGATTTATATAACATTATTGTTTTCTAAGTGGCCATTTATTTTTTGTATGTTGAATGAAATAAGCAGAAGTCCGACATTATTAGTAACAGTTAAAACGATACTCACTGTGTGAGGTGAGTGAACCTTATATATTTCACTTGTATTACGTGTTCTGTTCTAAACTTTTCAATTTTTAACTACTGAGTATGGCCATCTCACCTTTACAAAAAGGAGAGATGGCCCACTTCTTTTCCGGGAGAGTTGGCCAGCAACTTAAGAGCCATATTTTCCATATCTTCTTATTTTTTCTAACGCGAAATGTAAAAATTTTCTCTTAAGACTAATTTCCATCACTTCTCAATTACTTATTTATTTTTATTGCTAGGGAATTGACATAAACGAACATATTAATACGCATACCTTAATGAAACAATTTTGAAAATCCAATCCGGAAAGATGTATGCAAATAGAGACGACTTTGACAGTGTACCCCTAATTAAATACATTATTAAATTCATTTTCAAAATTATTTATGTGCTTAAAAAGTGGATTGGACTCATGTTTTTATGCCAAAGGTGGCTCCATAATATTGTATTATTTTTCATATTTACGTTTTCCTGTCATCAACTAACAAAGTCGAAAGATGGAGATAAATGATGTAGAGGTTAGATGGTATGCCCTTCCCGTCTATCGGATGTAGTGGCATGCACTAGAGTTTAGTTATCTTTTCAGAAATGTATCAGAACTTTTCAGTTACTCAGAATTGATTCTGTTTTCCAAAATATGTTTATTTTTACGTTGTGATAACTTATTTGGCACTTAAGTTTATTTTATTTGTATATATTTATTGGAGAAGAGCTAACTAGTCTTTCTACTTTTTTACCTGAACTTTCTATCTTCGAAAACTGTCCCTATGTCCTATGGCAATCTCCCCCTGACACCTCGGGTGAGATGGCCAACGCACCATTTTTTTAAATGTTGGGATTTCTCACCCTAAATTACTTTTTTTCTCCATAAAAAATTGTGCTATGAGAATGTGATATCCAAGGACCTAATTGTACATTTTGCACACGAATTATCTTGAAAATCCTTCAAGTTATTAAGCATTTAAAAAAGCATGGCCATCTCACCCGGATTTACCCTACACCACATCCTTTAAAAAAATGTTTAGTTGATTTAGCTTCTTAACCATTATAGGCCTATCCCTAATTTGTCTCTTTGCCCTTCACTTGAGCTCTCGGTGTGAATTTCGCTGATAAAACATTTTCCTTTAAAATACCTCACAAAGCCTGAGGGGAGCTTAGCCATCAGACTTGATCACACTCTTTCTGAACACACTGGCGAATATCAGAAAAGTGTCATTTGGAGTGTGGTCGGAGGGAGTATTGCATGTGAACAGTATTTTTTTTAAAACATGGACTGATTTATATATATATATATATTATAGGCTATGTATATATTTTATATATATTATTATTATTATTATTATTATTATTATTATTATTATTATTATTATTGGAGGCCCCATGCCCCACTGTAGGTGTTACAAGAAAATCGATCGATCAGACTAACATTAATGCAGAAGAGGATGAGTAAGACATGATTATGATATATACATGGTTTATGTGTATATTCTTCCTCTTTTATCTTTCGGATAAATTAAAATAATATAATTAATTTAAGTCTTCTGAATTTATATACTGTATGTATATATAAGCTGTAACTTAGACAAGAAATGTATTTTTGCTCAAGACTCTTTTCATATCCAAAAATTTAAGAAATTTGAGAACATCCCGGGTGTCCACACATGTGTAACATTCACTCTTCAAAAGAAGTTTTGTGCTTGCATGCTTGGCCTACTACCGAGCAGTCTAAAGCAGCAAAACGCTAGCAAGATATTTATTCCTTTAGAATCGAACATAAATTACTCTAGTTTCTGTATTAACTTAGTAATGAGATCCGGCTTACAACAGAAATAATAAAGTTCCCGTTACATCTGTAGAATTTTATGTTAGAAGAATCAAATTGCATATTTTATCTACTTTATCCAATACAATACATTCTTGATGATAATCTGTATAGTTCAAGTAACTTTTCCCTTCTTCAGAGTTCAAATTCCTTCCATTGACAGGTATCTCTAAACATTTCCGTTTTACAGCCTTATAGCAATTACCTGAATTGTTCGCAAGTAGGATCTTGTAACATTGTACCGAACAAGGACCGGTTCCCTTTTGCTTCACTTACGTTACAACTTTTTGCGGGCACATACCTCCCAACCGCAAATATTCCAAGTTACATCATACCAGTAAAGAGAATCCCAAAATGGATCATATTTACTGTTGCATTATTTCGTACATACAGAAGGCCTACGTGTATTAAGGGATACGAACTTACTGTAACCGATGATTTTGCAAATTCCGTATGTGAGGAGAAATTAATTTCTATTTTGTAAAAATGGAATGAACTTGATTTTTTTTTTTAATTTTCTGTTTATTCTACGTTTATATTTAGCCAAATCATTCTGAAATGAGCAAATCGCCTGTATATTATTTAGGCCTACTTATTTATTCATCGAAACGTACGGAACAGCAGAAGGCCTACATGTATTAAGAGCTTCCAATTTACTGTAACCCGGTAATTTTTATAATCCTATAAACTTTCAATTACGCTTTATTAAACCTAAAACTTCAATAACATGCATTGTGCGTGAAATTGTCCATAATAAGGCCAAAATATTCAAATATTCATAGAAAAGTTATACTTATTTGGAACCAGTAACCCACGAAATGGAAATTTAGCAAGTTTGAGAACTGTAACAAGCTTATAAAAACAAATTGCACTTGTATGGTTTACTTATCAAGATTTTGACGTAGACTGTTAGAACTTAGTTATAATTATCACTATAGACTGTAAACTAATAGTTTTTAAAAATTCGAATGATTTCTTATTAGGTTTTCAACCTCTCATTAACAGAGACAATAATCTATGGTTCATAAAGTGCATAATTCATATCTCATTAATGTTTCTAATTGTATGATTAGACATTATTCTCTTAGTACAGGCCTATCCAATTAGTGTCACATCTACTACAGTCTAAATCATCCACTCATTGATATTGATGTTTATCCACTTGCACATGAACTTGAAATTTGGCAAAATTATAGCTTTTATCCTATAACCGATGGTAAAATTCCAAAGAGATCAAATTTTTAATTTTGTAGCGTCCGGAAAAAAAAAAAACTTTGAAATGTTTTGATTGCGTATTTTTACGCTTTCAAATGTTTTTGCAAACATAAAGGAATGTTATTGACTTGAGGAATTTTAATTTTCTTAGTTATTCCACTTAGGCTATTCCTTCACTCAATAAGTTAGTTTCATAAATATGTCCTATTAACTCCATTTGGGACTTTGTTTCATCAATTTTCTTTTATTTAATTGACAAAATGGACTAAGTTACTTTTTTTACCATACAGAATTGCAACTTATGCCCGTTGTAACGCGCTGTTTTAACTTGAATTATGTAGTTGTTTTTCTTTTTTGTCCCGCGACCCGCAGTAACAACTTTCAGGGGCCTCATGCGGCGAGTGGGACGCTGGTTGGACTGTCCTGTGCTAGAGGAATAATTTCTAATCGCATAATTAAAGTAAAGTAAAGTATTCCCTATACAGGCCATGGAGGCCCAGTGGCTTCCAGGAGGTTGATGCTCCCAGATTTATAGACAATCGGTACATGAAAGTGGTAAGGTTGTCAGCCTTACGCACCGGCCGCCTTTACTCCCAGGATTGCCCCTGGTACTCATTTCTGTTAGAGACTGAGTCGATCCCAGGGCCATAGTGCCACCAGAAGGATTAGGCCAATTGAAGAACTCCAACGACCTCATCGTGGATCGAACCCGCCAACTTCCGGTTTGTAGCGTAATCACAGAATTATAAACATTAATAAGAGGAGCAAATTTTAACTTTTATTTACATACACAAATTTGAAGAATTAATCAACCTAATCAACTTTCTATAGTAAATGTGGGTAAGAACTGACCATCTATGTATTTAACTTAGGAAGAGCATAGTAATTTACATGCAGTTGGAACGATTGGTTTACCGGTAAGTGCCCAGAGATTTTGTGGTAATTAAGTGCAAAAATCTCTTTTAAAATGCCATGATTTATGTGCCTAAAAAAATAATGAAGGTTGGTATTGCCCATACAGTCCACCGCTGTGGCGTAGGGGATGCATTCGCTCTCCTCATGCTGCGGGCCCGGGATCGATTCCTGGTCGAAAAAGTTTCCTGGGTGGGGTTTCTCCTCAGCTGTGAGACGAATGTCGGAAAACGTTAGGCCCTCATGATCCCTGGATATCATCTGGCCGTCATTATCACTTTAATCCCATAAGTGTCTTGTGCGGAAATAATGTGTGTGTGTGTGTCTGACTGGTGTCTCTCGTCCTATGTGTCCGTGCTGTCTCGGAGGTGGCCCCAGCATTAGGCTAATCACTCATCCGAGGAGGCCCTCCATGTCCTTGTCTGGACAAAAAATGTATGTGATCCATAGAAACTCCCCGACAGGTCCCCGTCCTGTAAGGCACGGGCGGCATTGGCCAACGTTCCTTCAATGGGAGAGGTAAAACAAAGGGAAAAAAGAAGGTATTTCCCCCATTTGATCACCCCATACGTTTTGAACCTTTGTATATCATTTTACAATTTAGTTAACTCTTACGTTTCGTTGAATTTGTTTTCAGAACGGAATTCTTCCTTTTGATCTGGTGTTTAGCTGAAGTTTTCTAATCTCTTTACATAAGATTTATATTTTCATAAATGCTAAAATAAAGCGGCATTTATTTTTTACTATTTCTGTGCATGGAACGTAAGTTACTCACGAAATAAATAAATAAATAAGGTAGAATAATTTTCTTGGCATGGAAGGTGAACTTCGGTAGATTTTTTGGACACTCGCACTAACCTGATCACAGATATTGTAGTCGTCCATGAACTTACAGGGTTTAAACTATGCTCGATTGCTTACGTTTAAACGACCTTGTTGCATTTCAAATTTAGAATGTATATACATTTTACAGTGCTGTTACATAAGCAAACACGTGCTTTTAGAAAGACATTCCCAAGCGTTTTACCTGACCGTTTTTCATTATGTTGATATTTCTTTCCAGAATGCGCTAACGTCAGTGCGATCATTTTATTTGAACATGTCTGCGACTCTGCGGCTGTGCATGACTTTGCATAGAGATATGGCAGCTTCTTGCATCGCTCTTCATCCGTCAGAGCGATTATGCTTATTCATTTTAACAACAGTCATGCAGAGGTTGTCCACAAAAACAAACAAAAACAAAAAACAAAAAAAAAAAACAAAAAACCTTGGAAATACAGGACTCGCAATGTTGTTTTACCAACAAGGGATAAGCCTCAACAAGCTGTTAAAAACATATAATAGACATTAAAATTGGCTTTAGGTAATCTTGAAATGAGTTGAGATTAGGGATGGGTCCTCGATACTTTCGATGCCTCGATACTCTCGATACTTGCATGGTATCGGCATCGAGCGATACTTCAGAAAACTCGCTCGGTACTTTTTCGATACTTTGGTAATTCTGCAATTAAGTGAGAATGCTAGTATTTTTTAACGAAAACTTGTAAGTGGACTGTTTCAGAAACCGATTTTAGTTTTTATGTAGAGTTTAAAAATAATTTTAGAGTACAATATGCACACTTAATTAATTTAGTTGGTATTACATAGTTCTCTCAACTTTTTAAATGTTTAATGTACCTTTTATTGAAACTGGATATGTCGACGGTATCGAGTATCGAGGGAAAAATTCGTATATCGGTATCGAGTATCGATAGTTGAGATTAATCGTTCCAAGTGAAAAATACACGTCTTACCGAGTTAAAAGATGCAATGCTTGGATTATAAGTGCAAGCACTCAACCGTAGAGAATGGAATTAACATTGCATTATTATACCGAACTTGAATTTTGTCACATTGACATCGGTTGCCTTCACAATATGTTTAGTAGGTAAAGAAAACGCCTATATATAGCACAGGTCTACAGAAAAAAAGGCAGTAGTATTGCTTAAGATAATAGACTATGACTCGGGTAATTATCCATGATCCGGTTAAAACTCTTATTCTAATTAATCGTATTAAATTTATAATGTCATTACAGCCCAGTGCTTCGTAAATATAATACAAATCAAAGTGTTTACGTGTTCTATACCGTGTTATTTCTCTGTTAATTCTTATTTTCGAATCTTCCCAGATAAGCATAACATCTGTCCTAAATTCAAAAGGTAGCCTACGTTACTTGTTGCCATGTCTTTGGGAGTACATACATAGGCCGACCATATGGGGGGGGTTATAAAGGAATACCCCCCAGGGAGAGGGGGGTCCGGGGTCCTCCCCCGGAAAATTTTAAAAATTAAGACGCAAAATAACGAGTTTTAAGCTTCCGGGGACTTTCCCCCCGGAAAATTTAAAAAATTAAGACGCAAAATAACGAGTTTTAAGCTTCCCACGCTTTATACTTGTATTAAGTAATTTATGGGCAGACTTAAAAAATTATACAATTTTCCTTTTTTTTAATCAATGGGGGGGGGGGGGGTTCAAACCCCCAAAACCCCCCCTCGGTACGCCTATGAGTACATATAACTTTTTGCATTTTGCTAAAAAGTACAGTTTAAGTGAACGAGATAGATCGATCAGAAAGGCTTTCTGTTCCCAAATTCGCGGATTCGATCATGGTCCACGACGAAGGCATTTAAGCGTGCATAAATAAGTAAATTGCAAGAATGTATTATGAACTCCTAAGGGACAAAACTCGCAAACGAAAACCGTTGTGCAGCCATACTGAATGCTTAATTACTGATTATGAATTTGTTATAAACTTTTAATTCTATATCTTAAAGCCAATACCTAATATGTTTTTGTCATACAATAGCTAGATTGAAGAGAGATTGATGGCATTGACAAAAAATAAGATGATTACCATCTTAATGGTGTACGTCTTCTCACGATTAGGAATACACAACCGACGTTCAATAACCAATTCAAAAATACAAGCAGTATGTACAAAATCCGGGCCCCAGAGAAAACAATCTCCAGTCTGTAGCAAAAATCACAAACCGTGAATAGAGAAGACTTCAGCATAGCTTGGGCGGCTGAGAAGAGATATCGCTGTGGGTGGTGCCGGGCATACTAATTGGTCTCCCCTGTTCAGACAGTGCAAACACTTGCAAGTGCATCCTTGTGCAGCGTCACTGTGGGCATTGTTGAGCCGTCACGAGCCTGACGCAAGGTGACTCGTATTCGGGAGGTCAATGGTTCGCTTCCAAGGTCGCACAAGCTTCGGTACCTCCAACTCGATTTATGGAGCTGTTTTTTGCTGCTTCCAGCATCGCCTTCACCGCAGTATGCATGATATTCATGATCCTTCTTCCAGCTCTAACTCCACGAATTATAATTCATTATCTAGAATACTGATGTACTCTTTACCACGATTTTTTTTATCTTAAACTCATATTATCATTCATACATACTATTATTACCCAAAAATTTGTTTCTGACCTTTGTTAATACCAAACTTAAGAGGTTACACTTTAAATATATTTTTTATATAAAAATTAAGCTATAAACATTTTGCCCATGATATTTTAACTTTTTTTAAAATAACATTTTATTACAACATCCTCCATTACATTTCGTAATATTACAAGCTTATGTACTGTATAATTATAATTATAAAATTACTGTACAATGATTATTGGATCTTATTCAATTACGTTTCGCCAATTATTTGCAAGAGTTCAAAGCCTATATTATAGCCATATTTTTGAAATGGTTTTAGGTGCTTTTCCATGAGTTCTTGTTTGTTAATAGACCAGTTCCCACCTTTCTGTTGCACGGCTTTCTTGAAATTGTTTCTTTCACTGTTTATCCTAATATCTCACACTCCCATAGAATATGGTCTACTGTTTGAGTTTTTTTTCCCCACACACGCATGTTGGGTCATCAGTCATCTTGAATCTGTGGAAGTATTCACCAAACTTACCGTGGCCTGTAGTTATAGCTGTTAAACTGTTTGTTAGAGCTAATTTCTTAAGTCTTTTTTAACACTAGGAAAATAGGTCTTCGTTGTTGTTTGTTCCAGTACATAGCAGGTCATGTTGTGTTTTAGGCCTGTAACTTAGCTAATGTTATTTGTTGTAGAAAGTTGTAAATGGGAACATGTAATGTAATTTAATCTATAAAATAAAGATTAAATAAATAAATAAGTAAACAGGCAGCTCTTAAACGTAGCCTCGCAATGTGGAACAAAACATATTGGCGTATGTTTTTTTCTTCCCTGAAAATGAAGTTCAGCTATCCTTAAGATTACTTCTCCATGGATTGCCACTCATACATACAGATATAATAACGAAAGATCGTTGCTGCTTTCTCTTGTAATCCCAGACGACTTCGCTGTAACATAGAAGCAGTAATGGTAAACGCTTCCTCATCTTTATTTTAAGCCGCTATACGGTAAATTTACCCCCGCTGACGCTTCTCAAAATTAACCCAAGCAATAACAGCTCAGTGTTAAAGTGCATGGAACTGGGTCCTAATCCAGGCTTTGGGGAACAAACGGTAAAGCGGTAAAATAATCCAGGGGGTCAAACCCGGAGGGAGTCCCTCAGGGATCCGTTGGAAATGTCAGCAACGCAAAACCCACGCGTTTCAAGTCGCAATCGATCCCTGGACCTCAGAGCGGGATGTGGGGTTTGCTGGGGAAGGGAGGGGAAAGGAGGGCCAACGTGAAGAGACCTCTTGCTTCTCTTGGTTCAGTTACACAGGCTCTAGTGTGCTACAATTATATTTTTATTCCTGTTTATTGTTTGTCATCAGGCGATATTGCAGGCTGTAAGTAATTGTCACAAGCTGAACAAGACAGTCAAGGTACTAATAACTAAGGGGCGGATTTCTATGACGTGTCATATTTTTCCCCTTTGCATTATTTCAGGTTTCCGACTAATTAAAACCCGATTCCAAGCATCCTGGTGAAAATGGAACGGCTTTTATTGTGCACATAACTGTATATTTAGGGAATTTTCAACTATTGTAGCATGTTCACTATGAATATGCATATTTAGGTCATATTTTTTACATATTTGTGTGCATATTAAAGAAATGTTGAAGTTTCATATATTTTGTAAATTTTGTATTACAATGATACTTTTTGAGAATTTACATATGTTTTAAATAATTAACATTACATTTTAATAAAAGGATTCGTAATGAAACTTACAAAAATATACACAATGTGTAAGTGGTAAAGTCATATTTTAAAATTTTATTGGTCATATTTTAATATTTTTTAAGTCATAAATGCATGCATATATCCTATTTTTTAGGTCATAGAAATTCGCTCCTTATTAATAACTGTTCGTACATAATAAAATAGTATAGTTTCCCATTTGTGCACTGTATTCACACTTGAATTTAATATTTTTATAGAGATCTCATAGCTTACATTGTCATGCACTAAATTGCGCCGTGTATTCATGAACCCTTGAAAAATGTTTTACATAGTTTTTGTGTCATATAAGGTTTGATTTCTCTAGTTTGTACAAAAAATATATATAATTTATATAGTTTTCTCAATAATTAACCTCTTAATTTCAGTTTTTCGTATCACATACATGGAATTAAATGGCTAGTTTTGTGTTTTATTTGGCACCTAGGCTGGTATGCATATTGGCTATAACCAGGGCCCGGATTTTTAGGTTTTTATAAACCCTGATTTAGTTTTTTAAACATATTAAAATAGTTTTATTTCAGTTTTTTCCCATTTTCAAACTCTTTTTAGAGTTAACTCCTAAACATTGGAAAAATGTATGAATTAATTTTATTTTTACTTGAATTGCTATGGTTGTGAACCACAAAACTATAG
This sequence comes from Ectobius pallidus, assembly GCA_964059195.1. Classification (NCBI taxonomy): domain Eukaryota; kingdom Metazoa; phylum Arthropoda; class Insecta; order Blattodea; family Ectobiidae; genus Ectobius; species Ectobius pallidus. The sequence goes on from CAXKWD010000008.1 coordinate 89,956,686, forward strand.
GAATGTGTTTTCGCTTAGTTTTAAAATTAGGCCTACCCCCGTCATTTCCAACTCCACCACATAAATTCAACAAGAACATTTTTCAATTAATCAACTTTTACAATACTTTACTTTCGGCGTCTTGCTCGAGCAAACACTATGAACAAACTGCAAGTGTAAGCTTCTTATGAATGCCGTTAATTTGCTGCTAAATAGACCGGGGATTTCGGTTCACTAACGATTCCTTTACCGGGAAAATGAGGTACAATATGACAAAACTGCAATGCTATATTTTCTCGTACTAATGCACTGATAACAGCGAGCAATATGCAAAATGTAGGCAGATATTTAAAAAGTAATTTTTAGTATAAGAATAATAATTCGAATAATTACATATTATTAATTTGTTAAGTATTTTATCGTATTTTAATTTAAAACTAGCCAGATATTTATTTCGTTCTTCAAGTTGAATACTGTTATACACAGAAGATATAAACTCTGAAATAATTAGGCCTACATACATTAAGTGGAATTCTTCGCCCGTGTATTTTGTGAAATGCAGACATATTTTGAGAATGTCTTATATCAGTGTATACGAGTTTGAATTAAGGTTAAGTATCTTCTGTAAGTCCTGCTTAATGAATCGATCTGCAGCTTAACTCGGAAATCAATAACAAAAATAACTTATTGTCTGCATATCATAATTCCAATTAACTTTTTACTCATTAAACAAAAGCATACTGGCACTTTGTTACATCAGTTTACCTGATTTTATATTGATTTATTTATAGCCTACTGTTTTTCTTATTGGACTGAGTTAATGTAGAACACTAATACATTTTTTTCAAACCTCGTGAACTACCGTAGTATTGCCATAATGAAGTTATAGAAAGATTTGTTTAAATATTAACATATTTTCTTATGTTATTTGGTCTTAATTATTATATTACATTAGAAAAATATTACTTCTGTTCAAATATTTGCACGAAAAATTATCTGTAAATGTATTATATCAGAAAACTCGGTGACTGGATTCTCCGAAATAAGATTAAAATGTGTCAGAGCGAACACAATTGCAAAGGGCCTGGAAGCTTTCTAGGTATACCTAAAATTTGTTTCTAGAGAAGCCGGGGATTTCGGTTTACTTAAGATTTCCTTTACTTTTGAACTCGTTCTTTTCACGCCATTATATTTTTGTACTTAATAATGCAGCCGGAGGGTTTTATGAGCATAACAGTGAGCATTTCATTTTCTGAATACTAAGAAAAAACTAATGAGTTAAAATGCTCAATCTTATAATAAATGATAGCCTAAAGGTTAGTAACATTATGAGCATATTGGTGAAAACATTAATATTTTAGGTTAATAAAATTAAAACACTAGCAATGCTTTCTCAAAGTTATTTTGAATTTATAGTATTAGATTCTTATAATTTGTTCAAGAAAATTCTGATTGTGTAATTATTTTAGATTTGATGTACATTATAATTAATTTTGCATACTTTATACGTAACTACCAATTTTTAATATATTAATTTTGTTTTTTACCCTCCTTTCTGGGGTGCAAGCACCATCTCCATACTTAGGATACAGTGTACTAACATGGTATTTTGGTAAACAGCATTACAATCCGTTATTTCCAAGACAAATCAAACTCCACATGTAAGAATCGAATGTAAGGTAGACGTAAAATTAAATCTAATTTATTTTAAAGTGTTCAAATGAAACATACAACGAACTTCTTTTAAGCGTTCTGCAAAAATTCCATACTTGTGACCTACAGTGAGTCCCAAGCAAGAGTTGGCCAATCATGAGGGTTTCTGCGTCGCGGCGGCCCCTGCTTTAACTCCCGAGCGATCGGGTGAAATATCTACGCAAATAAATTATTGTCTTTAAGTTCTTCTAACAGTATATGACTATTATTTATGGGTAAACTTGAAAAATGAAGTGTATAGGTCAATTTCCCGTACATTAGAAGAACTTAAAGACAATATCACAAGAGAAATTAACTCTGTCTCGGAAGCTGAACTTATACGCGTTAAATAAAATTTCCTGAAAAGATGCCAGTGTTGTGTGAATGCAAGAGGAGGACATTTCCAACATCTCTTGTGATGCGGTACGTGGTTATCTTCATTGTAATTCCAACTGAAAATGTGAGAACCTGAACCATTACACCGTTCGCGGCTTTACCCAAACGTTCGGGAGGTAGAGCAGGGCAGCCGCGACGCGGAAACCTGCATGATTGGCCAACTCTTGCGTGGGACTCACTGTAGTATTCTTCACCTCCGGTAGATCATAGAGATATAACTTATAATTCGACAAACATCTGAGCTACAAGTTTTGTTTCTATGACAGTATAAAACACACATTCGTTTCAGAAAATGATTTCGCAGTCATCTTTGAACTTTAAAACACTTATAATAGATCATAGAGATATATAATTCGACAAACATCTGAGCTACAAGTTTTGTTTCTATGACTGTATAAAACACACATTCGTTTCAGAAAATGATTTCGCAGTCATCTTTGAACTTTAAAACACTTATAATAGACCTAATAATTTAAACAAATGTAAAGCGTGTAATCTGAGGGTGTTCGAAAACAGGGTGCTAAGGAAAATATTGGGGCGTAAGGGAAATGAAAATAGGGACTGGACAAAACTGCATAACGACGAGCTTCATAACTTGCACTCTTCACCGAATAGGCCTATAATAAAGGTAATTAAATTACGGAGGATGAAATGGGCTGGACATTGGCGCGCATGGAGGAGGAAAGACATATCTAAAAAATATTGACTGGGAGATCCAAAGGGAAGAGACCACTTGGGAGACCTAGACGTAGGTGGGAGGACAGTATTAGGATAGATTTAAGAGAAGTAGGATTTGCGAGGGATAGTTGGATGGAGTTAACAGGTGAGCGCCAATGAACCTCCGGGTTCCATAAAATAGATAGTATTCCATTTGCTTGATTAGGAATTGTCTATTGCCATTGACTAAGTAAGTAAGTAAGTAAGTAAGTAGTAAGTAAGTAAAGTGTTTATGTTCACTTCTTAAATGCTGATAGATAAATTGAAATAGTTGAGATAAAAATGAGGACTCGTATGTAAGAAAAGAGGATATAAATATTGTACGGTAAATAAAGACATAATTATATGACATCACATTGAAAGAGTGGAAGAGGCACTTTTTTAGGGTATTACTAAATAAAAACTAATGCAATTAAAGCGAACCACCGGGTCTTACAAAAACTTTATTAGTTCTGGTATTCTGCTCAGTTTTATAGCTTCCTGTAACTTTAGATATCTGCATACTTTCTTTTATATATAGCTCCCATATTCAAACTTGCGTCACCAGACGAAACCTCACCAAAAAAAGTTGAAATTTTAGACTGATCTGTAACAGATGTATGTATTTCTAAAACGTTATTGGCCAAGGAACTATAACAAACTTATACAGTTCTCCACATGAATTCAAGAACAGACATAATTCTGTTTTACTTGGATGCTAACTGAAGGGAAGAATTTTTTTCCAGTCTTGTTGCAAATAACGTGGGAACACAAATCTTAATTTCTTATTGCGCTTCAAATTGTATATTTGATAAGGCCAGATAAATGATTATGTTTTGTTTAACTGGTTATTCAACCACTCATTTTATAGAATTAGTGATTTTTTGAACGGCTTAAATATAAGTTCTTGCTAAACTAAATGATTAGGCCTATGTACCACTACCATAATTTTGTCCTATTGTATTTTAATAATTAGAAAATATGCACAAGGCATGAATAAAATATTTAACTGGACTGAATTGAATCGAATTGCAGACGTATTTGGTTTATACAATAGTGTAGTCCTACCTGTGAGATGTATTTATTTACTTTTTTGTTGTTGTTAATTTACATTTACATTTATTAAACATTACTTACTTAAGTTACATTACATTATTATCATTATTACATATTTACTACAAGTAAAAAAAATTTAAAACCAAACATGCCCCTATATGAGCAACGCTCGTGTTTATGGGATATAGTAGATTAATATAAATATAATTACATATCACCGCACAGTATACTATACACGAAAAAATTCTAAATTTATGAGTACATGTAAATAAAAATATTTTTTTAGCAATAACCAATGGTTAAAAATAGCATTTACAACAAAAAATAGAATAAATTGGACTGAAACATTGAAAGACCAAACAAAATAAAAGTGTGTTATTAATATTATCTAATAACTTTTTTGTTTTCCTCTTAAAATGTTTAAGATTGTAATTGACATATTCAGGGTACTCAGCAATAAAATTGTTATACAATTTCAAACCATAATTTTGACCATGTAATTAACCCTTGGTCGTCTTACATTTTGATTCAGCGAAGCGAAAGATGGCGTTTCTTCTTGTATTTTGACAATGACTGTTTCGATTGAAACAACAGTGTTCAACTACAACATTTAAAAAAATAAAAATAAAACTTTTTTTATCGTGTTAACAGTGAATGGATGGATAAATATTTGATATAATGGGTGCCTCAATAGACTTTCCACCCATTAGCACTACTTTGTCTCAGCGATCTTATCTTCTTACCTCTCGTTGGACAGGTGCTTTTGCCCTCAATCATTTTTCAGGAATGGCGAAAAATTGTTTGTGGCCAACCTATCAAACGAAGATACGAATTCTTTATGTTATTAGCATAAGTCATTAACATAGAGTTGAATGTAAAATAATTATTTTTAGTAGAACTTTTATTGGAGGTGAAAGTTTCGAAAGAAACTTCTCTTACTGTCTTCTTCTTCTTATTGTTGTCAATCTTGCGAATGGTTTGTGACAGCTCTCCATCTACTTCTATTCATGGCCAATTCCTTCAGTTCTGCATATGTGTTTCATCTGGTTTCCCTTTTGATGTTGTTTATATAGGTTAATTTTGGGCGCCCTCTTTTATTTTTGGCCTCTTTTTTCCCCTCTATTATAGTAAGCAGAAAGTTCTGATGTCTGATGAGGTGTCCTAATAGTGAATTCCGCCTCTGTTTAATAATACGAGGGTCATTTCAAAAGTTCTGCACACTGTAAGATAGAATGGAAGAAAATAATTTATTTTGCAAAATACCTTTACAGGCCTTCAATATAACCTTTATTCTTGCTTATGACAGCTTCCCAACGTTTTGGCAAATTTTTTATTCTGGATAGGGAACCTTCATTGTTGATCTGTCTGATTACTCGGGTCACCTCACTGGAAGCCTCATCAATTGTAACAAAACGTTTTCCATGGAGTGGTTCCTTCAATTTGGGAAACAAATCAAGTCTGGTGGGCTCAAATGAGGACTGTATGATGGGTGGGGAAGTCTTTCCTATCCACGTACGTGGAAAACGTTTTGTTACAATTGATGAAACTTCCAGTGAGGTGATCCGAGTAATCAGACAGATCAACAATGAAGGTGCCCTATCCGGAATAAAAAAATTGCCAGAACGTTGGGAAGCTGTCATAAGCAAGAATGAAGATTATATTGAAGGCCTGTAAAGGTATTTTGCAAAATAAATTATTTTCTTCCATTCTATCTTACAGTGTGCAGAAGTTTTGAAATGACCCTCGTATATATGATTTTCCTGTCACTATTAATTCTTCTTAATATTTCCTCATTGGTCACTCTGTCAATCCATCGTATTCTTAACATTCTTCTGTAGCACCACAATTCAAAGGCTTTTAATCCCCCCCCCCTCTGTTGCTATCATCCAAGTTTCGCAACCATAAAGCGCTATGCTCCAAACATAGGATGTCAGAATTTTTTTTCGAATGTCTATTGACATATTTTGCTTTATTACGAAAATATAGCCTAATAGAAAGCGTATTTAAACGGACCAACCATTCTGTCTACAGGCAAAAATGAGTGCCCCCACTGAAATTGTCATGCACACTGGAGGTGACGGATTAATACGTCAGTAGCAGTGAAAAGGTTAATGGACCTTCTGATTTTGTTTTAACATGTGTGTGTATGGGCGGGCACACACGTGTGTGTTTACGAATGACGTGTGATTGGATACATAAGTAGTCAGAAATGAGGCACTATAAACCGGTTCTTAACTGACAATAAAGTGCAGAATTTATGTGACTCAGAATTGACAGCGATGTAATAACTAAAAACAGCACAAATCGTAATACTTCATGACTTACATAAGTGCGGAAGCTATGTACTGGGGGGAAAAAAGTTAAGGATTGTATAATAAACAGTGGCATCTGGAAATCGATTGATCAATACGTACAGTATCAGAGGAGAGTTCCTAATACAGGGGTGCCCACAGGGGGGGGGGGTTAAGACGCAGACTGCGTCATTGAAATTTCTGGGGGGGGGGGCAAAATATTATCGTTTTATGAATTTTCTGGGGGGGTTGAAATTTGTTACAAAATTAGTGTTTTATATGTTAAAAATAAAAACGGCCAAGTTCTATCAAAAGGTCTCTTCTAATTTTTTATAAAGAAAAAGATGAAGAATTTTGACAGCCGTGGGCGCCCATTCTCCGGGGGCGGGGGGGGGCGCAAGGAAAAAAAATTATATTAACAATTATTGTAGTCAGGTGTTTTTCTTTTAAGACAATTATTTGAAAGTCAGTTAAGACATAAAAAGTTTGCAGAAGTTTTACCAAATCGACAACATATGACCACAGTGGATTAGGAAAGGGGTCCAGGGGGTTTGGACCCCCAAAAGTCAAAACCTAAAATTCTATATTTGTATTTAAAAAATAAAATATTTATTTAATTAAACGAGATTTGTTGGTGTGTCAAATATGATATAGCAGTTATTTTCTTTTCATAACATAATGAGTAGGCCTATTATGTCCACTGTTCCATGTGTTATTCAACTTTTCTTATAAATAGTAATAAGTATTATAACTTAGGTAACAGTTTCTTGTTTAAGTTGCCATGTCTGAGTATAGTAAACAAATTTGCTAACTAGTTTTTCAGTGCTAAAATAGCGTAAAATGTGATTTCATTAGTTCAACAATTAAAAATTTCCCGGGGTGGACGGGTGGACACCCGACTTAGGTAACATTTTCTTGTTTACATTGATATGCCTTAGAGTATGGTAAACAAATTTCCTAACTAGTTTTGAGTGCTGAAATAGTGTAAAATGTGATTTTCATTAGTTCAATATTTAAAAATTTTCCGGGGTTGAACCCCCCCATTAGGCAATGATTTCTTATTTACATTGGCATGTCTTAGAGTATGGTAAACAAATTTCCAAACTAGTTTTTCAGTGCTAAAATAGCGTAAAATGTGATTTTCATTAGTTCAGTATTTAAAAATTTCCCGGGGGTGGACATCCGACTTAGGTAAAATTTTTCTTGTTTACATTGTTTACTAGTTTTTGTGTGCTAAAATAGCGTAAAATGTGATTTTCATTTGTTCAATATTTAAAAATTTTCTGGGGATGGACCCGTGACCCTCTTTTTGGGGGGTATTCCAAACCCCCCGGTATTTTCGACCCTCCCCGCAATTATTTTCTGGCTACGTCATTGTTGCACTTATTATATTATTAATATAATGTTACAAAGTGACCCAAGAAGTTAAAGCGAAGAAAAATTAATTAATTTAAAAAATTGCCCCCCCCCCTAAAAAATATCATATAGGCGCCCTTGTCGACAGCCAATTAAGTTGGGGGTGAGCAATGAAGTTTGGGGGGTGAGTCATGAATTTGGGGGTGAGTCATGAAGTTTGGGGGGGTGGGCACCCCTGCCCAATACCTCTTGATGAAGAATTGATGGATTTGGCTCGTACCGGCAACTTAACTTCAATTACTCGATAAAACGGTGAAGTATACAGGGGCGGATCAGAACTTACAGAAAAAGGGGCAAAAATATTGCAATTAAGTAAGTGGGGATTGTGGGTGTATGGAACATAATGAAATGCAAAATTATGAGTTTTTATGTCCTCTGGATAATATCTCAAAATTTCTCAGACTCTCAGAGGAAGAAAACTCTTCTTGCCCAAAGTTTTATTTATGTTGACAGGGTGTCCACTGGTCGGGAAAATCCGGGAAAAGTCAATGAATTTGTTAAAATATCCGGGAAAATTCGAAAAATGGCAAAGTGCGTTCAAAAAGACTTCTAGACATTAATAGGCCTATATGAAAGTATATTTAATTTATTTTATTGTTCCTAATTTTTGTATCTGTTATAGCCAAAGTAATTATTGTTTGCAATTACTTTTGTTAATAAAAGTTTTTCTTATTTAAAGTGTGTATAATCCTATAATTTTTCTTACACAGTTATTAGAAAGTGCTTCATATTTTGGTCGGGAATTTCTGAAATGATCAATGAAAATCAGGGAATAAGCCGGGAATTTCTTCAGCATTACTTGGTGGACACCCTGGTTGAGAAATGTTTCAGTTTTACATATTGCATCAAATTAAAATCATTAATCAAACATATTACTTTTTGCTTTTGATATTAAGAAAACGCTATTGTGACGAAAAATCAATTATAATGATAAATAATTTATAATGATAAATAATAATATTATTATTAATAATAATGATATTAATAATAATAATAATGATATTAATAATAATAATTGAAGATAATTAACTCGATTTGCTGTCTTGTGGAGTTGTGGACTGTTTCGGCTAGTCTACGCATTTGACACAAGGCATCTACCATATAAATAATATTCAAATTACATTTTACAATCCTCAGTTTGAATTAGAGCGAGCACATAATTGCTTTTATTTTTGTATTTAATTAAATTTGAATGATATATTTTTAAGCAATTCTTTTATTAGGTAATTATTTTCGGTGAATAAAAAAGTCACATAAACGAAAAGGAAATACAAGGGCGGGAGGGGGGTGCGGCCCCTAAGGCCCCCCCTCCTGGATCCGCCATTGGAAGTATAAAGAGTGGTTTGAAAGCACTCAGTATTTTTTCCTCTGAAGATAGTAAAAACTTACTGATTTATTAATTACTATTATTTTTGTTCCCATCAATCTCCTTTAAGGGATGACCGAAGTGTTAAGTGTTTTTCTAAACTATTTTTCCTAGAAACTTGAAATTTTGCATAGGGAAATAAAAGGTAAACTTAAACTAAAGTTTAAAAGTCTTTCTAATATCTCAATTTGTTTTTACTTTCTCCCATATACGTAGTATAGAGAAAGTATTGTGATCGTGACAAAAAATCGAAGTCGAGATAACACCGGGAGAGCATGTTTCATGAAGCCTAGAAACCGAAAAAAGTATTTTTGGAATGACGTCTGTCCGTCTGTCCGTCTGTCCGTCTGTGGACAAGCACAGCGGGTAAACGGCTCGTTGTATTTACTTCATTTTTTGAAATAAGGACTTTTCCGAAATTTTGTCGAACCGCCCAGAAATTTAGCTTTACAACTGAAATATTAAGGGGACTTTTCATGAAAACTTTTTTAAAATTTTTTATTTTTGAAAAAATGGCTCTAACGATTTTAATAAAAATTGAAAATTGGAAACTCTTATCTATGACCAATAAAATGGCTATATCCGTATTTCTGCAAAAATGACTTAAAGGGGTACTTTACACGTATCCATTTTCAATTTTTGTAGATTATATCCATTAGTGTAGGCGATACATGAAAACCTACCACAGTAAAGTTGTAGAGAAATTTAAAATGAACATTTTTTGTTTAACACATTTCTTTATACATTTAATAGATATCAAGATAAAAACGAAATAAGGACGGCTTAAATGCGAATTTCAGAACATACATGTCAACTGAAATATGAATGACATTTTGTTGCCCCTAGCAACAAGAAAACTATAGGCCTAATGTACTTATTGTTGCAAATGCAGTCAGTTTAGCTCAGTCGTAATGAACACGCCAAAACCAATTACAGCGTGGTGGTATAGGCTAACAGGGAAGAGGTCCTGAGTTCAAATCAAACCTCGTGGCTGCCCAAATTGACTTGGGTTTTTCATGGTTTCCTCGTTCGCAAAGGCAAACGCCGGGTTTGTAGGACTTGTTTATTTTCCATAACTCATCGCCGCTATGTCAGTGGATATTATAATCGTTTAAACTGAATATTACATAAGAAGACATCACTAAACAATAGATGCAGATGAGCTGTTACTATAGACTAATGGTTCACGCAAACATACTAAACACGTTATATGACCTACATGCAGTTAAAGCGTGCAATATAACCTAAGTAGTAGCAGTAGTGGTGAAATTCAAATATAAGTCGCTCCATAAGCTCCGCCCATTCGATATTCACATTTGCATGGACTGTGTGATGTATTTTGTTTCTGAGCGAAGCAGAGTGACCAACTGTCCTTGTATATTGTCGCAAGTGCCTTGTATCCCCCTCTACATATAACTAAATAATGCATAACACTAACCACATAGTTAAAGTGCGCGAAGCGGAGGCGGAGGCCGTTGCGAAGCGCCCTTGCATTTTCGAAAAAGGACGATACACTGTTTGTAGGTTTCGAAAATGTGGCATATTATATCTCCCGCGAGGTTTGTCAGCCTGTCACCTCTCGTCTAGCGGTATGACGTCACACCGCCAACGTCCGATCACGAGTTTCTTCATAATACGAGGACAGAAGAATTTGCTAGATCGTGGTATAAAAGAAACTGCATCGGTGATGGTGGGTTGGGTGGGACCGATTCATCCCATGGTGCAATTTATATTTGAATGTTCCCGTAGTATTAGTACTAATAATATGAAGTTTTACTGCCATTGATATTATTATTATTATTTTTATTATTATTATTATTATTATTATTATTATTATTATTATTATTATTATTATTATTATTATTTCACAGTAAAAGCATTGAACATAAAGATCGACCCTGATGCTTTCCGTTCTAGATATTTGTTAGCTTTTATGAAAATGTAATAAGTAAAATTTAATTATCTCTTTACTTTACTTTTCTCTGTGCTAGCCTTTAACACGTATATGGGAGAAAGTTTGTGCAATATATTTTTGCACCATTTATTGTGATATTAATTCCTTAAATTAATTTTTAAATCAACATTGAAATTTATCTCCTTCGACAGATATTACAATATAAATCTGAATTTTTGAGTGAGATATTTAATGCTTTCTTTACAGATTCACTGATGGCTTTTTTATATTGTTTATACTTTTTGTTTTTTAAAAAAAATAATCCATATAAATGAAAAACTGCCCTGGGATAAAAAGTATAACTGAGCCGTATACAGAAAATGCGATAGACATTTTATTGCCCACACTATAAAGTACATTGTGAAATAATTTCATTTATGTATCTCTATTTTTATGAGAGAATATAGATATTGAGAGTAAGAGAAAATAACATGCAAATCGAAGCTGCAAAAACAGTGATTCAAGTTTGTATGCTTTGGCAGATGGAAGTGCACTGAGGTTTCAAAATGGTGTCAGGAGACCTGTTCCATGCATCCAAACAAATTTGCAGTGGGTATACTTTAGGGCAGCGTTTCTCAACCTATGGTCCGCGGACCACTGGTGGTCCGCGACGATGGTCCGCAGACATAATTAAGATCTTCACTAAATTTGACTAATATTGAGCCAGATATCCAGGTACTCTGCAAGAGGCGACAAGTTCAACCGTCTCATTAAAAGTAATGTTATTACTAATAACTAGGGGGCGGATTTCTATGACATGTCATATTTTGCCCCTTTGTAATATTTCAGGTTTCTGACTAATTTAAACCCGATTCCAAGCATCCTGGTGAAAATGGAACGGCTTTTATTGTGCATATAACGGCATATTTAGGAAATTTTCAACTATTGTGGCATATTTAGCATGAATATCAATCAATCAATCAAATTTATTGTCATTAAACAACGTGTACATGTTGTAATAGACATTGTCAACATAATATACAATAATAAGATAATATCTGATATACAATTTATATATGGGTAGAAAGAATATAATGAAAGTGCTAAAATTAAAACCTTAAGTCATTCATATCACATATTTCATATTCGTCTACACTGTAAAAACATTTAGTTATAAACCATTTCTTTAAGACTTCCTTAAAACGTCTAAGTGTAACTGTTCTAGCATTCAAAGGCAGCTTATTAAAAAACTTAGCACCTAGGTAATTAAAACTTTTCTGGGTTTTGCTTAGTCTAGCAAACTTAATATCTATAAGATCCCTAAACCTAGTATCATAACCATGATGGTCTTGGAGTTCCAATTCATTAAAATGTTGTTTCACGTATATAAGACACTCCAATATATACAATGAGGGTAATGTTAAGATACCTAATTCAACAAAATAATTTCTACAAGAAACCCTTTTTCCTATACCTTTGATACACCTTATAGCCTTTTTTTGCCATAGGAAGACATTTTTGGCACCTGGAGAGTTACCCCACAGTAATATACCATATAACAGATGTACATGAAAAAAGGCAAAGTAGGCAGTGACTATCAGAGTAGGTCCAGTACAGAGTTTGAGTTTATTTATATGCATATATAGATCATATTTTTGGCATATTTGTGTGCATATTAAAGAAATTTTGAAGTTTTATATCATATTTTGTAAATTTTGCATTATAATGATACTTTTTGAGAATTTACAGGTATTTTAAATAATTAACATATTTTAATAAAATGAATTGTTTTGAAACTTTTTAATAAATGTACACAGTGTGTAAGTGGTAAAGTCATATTTTAAATTTTATTGGTCATATTTTAATGTTTTTAGGTCATAAATGCATGCATATATCCTATTTTTTAGGTCATAGAAATCCGCCCCCTACTAATAACATAATTTCTAAATATATTATCAAATTGGTAATAAATATTAAACTGTCAATAATTTACTTCCAATTCAATAACTGTTTCCATTGAATTCAAAAAAAATTATTTAGATTTATTTCGTTATAATGACCTATAATTAATACCCAAATATTAAGAATATACAGCCTACTTTTAAAAATGGTATGTCAAATTAGGGGTCCATAAAAATGTTTAGACAATTTAGAGGTCCTCGGGTTCAAAAAGGTTGAGAAACGCTGCTTTAGGGTATACTTGATTTTTTACACTTAAATTTAAAAAATAGATTTTTTTACCAAAATGTCATCCCTTTAAGTTTGAAATATAACTCAAATGATAGATTCACAAATTAAAATAAGGAATTTTGGTGTGTATTGTTGGTGTTTAGTTTGATAAGCAAGAACGATGGTGACCTGTTACCAGATGTTTCCCCACGGTCAAGGGTAAGGTCACACAGCAGGCATGGGGAGGGCGTGGCAAGGGGGCGGGACAAGGGGTGCGAGAGTCGATACGTTGCTGTGACGTCATCACATTGAGGAGGAACAACTGCAATGCGGCCGCGTGTTCCGGAGTGGGGAGAAAATCCTTCCTCGTGGTTTTATTCAGGTTCCTACAACTGATTGTTTTTATCAAGTGGTACGTTTACTCACCAACCCATGCAAACATAATTTGACGCAGTGCACCCCCTCCGTTTCTTGTATCTCGTAAGTGCTGGAAAAGTGAAAGCTTAGGGATACTTGAAGAGTTGAGAAATTTCTGGGTTAGATTACATTTGATTAGGTCAAATGTGACTGGGTCTGTAGGTCCTTCGATTCGACGAGTCAGAAAATAACGGATTATTTGTGTCATTTCCTTATGAAATTGCTCTTCTCTACTCCCACAATTTCCTCTTTGTATCCCTGATGCTAATGTATATTAGGGACGGAATCGATCGCAGGGCCCTGTTTCATAAAACTTTTACACTCATAATATTAGCAATTACATAATAATATTAGTTATTATTATTAGTCTTCTGTTTCATAAGAATATTTTCTAATAATATTACTTATGAGTTCATGGCACTAAATTATTAGTAAATATTGTTAATATTATTAGTAAACTGTTTCATAGACTGCAGAACAAATACAATGTACTAAAAATATTAGGTGTTTTTCTACAAGTGTATTTGGACCGATAACTTATTATCAAGCCCATGTAATTCAGATTTCGTGATCTTAACATTGTGAAATATGAATCACACTGATTTAACATTGTGAAATATGAATCACACTGATTTAATGGTCAATTTAGAAAAAGCTTACATATGCTATCAAAGGAATTTCTGTCATAACAAGTTTTAGGAAGTGAGGTTAGATTTTCGCCTACTGCTATCTTGAATAAGTGCCTGGCAGATTTATTCCTTTCTTACAGCTTGTTATTATTGATACATGTAGGCCGTGTTGCTTTGAAATAGTATTGACAAAAAGAATAAGAAGGGAAAAAACACTAACAATCCAGACATAACCTCCAAATGAATCAGAATAAGAAGGGAAAAAACACTAACAAACCAGATATAACCTCCAAATGAATCAGCTGACTAATGAACTAATAATATTAGTGAAGATATTTTAGGAGTAGTGTTCATTTCTCTATGAAACAAGATTTTGTTAACTAATAAATGATACTGAGTTCTAATATTATTAAGTAATATTATTAGCAAGTTCTATGAAACAGGGCCCAGTACCGAGTCTCATTTACCACGTTTACATGCGAATTCGATTAAGAGTGAGTCATATCAGAACAAAATACATTCCCTGTTTACAACTGTTTTTGAACAGTGTGTCTGACTAATAAGTGCAAGAAGACCGTTATCCTTTGTTTATATTTAGATATTTAATTGTAAACCAGATGAGTTTTCAGGTGAAAACTGTAGTGTAGCACGCTATTTTCAATGAAATTCATATAGGCTACTAAGTACAGGTTACGTAGATTTTCAAGTTCTGTAGGCCTGCTAAAGCTTGACAAGAGAAGGAAAACTGGTGAAAACCAGATGCAATAGAAAAATTAAGATCAAGAAGAAAATTATGAAAAAGAAAAATGAAAAATTGAAGTTAAAGAAATTATAAAAATATAAGAAGGAAAGCAATAAGCAAGTATAGATCCCGCACGAAATCTGTGCCGATAGCCTAATTCATTGCATTACGTTTTCGTGGGGACTATAGTGTCGATTGGCCTGCTACCTATCTCTCTCGCACAACAGTGCCTCCCTTTCTATTTGTAAAGGCCAAGCTACCTCTCTCTCTAGCACAATAGCATGTCTCTCTCTAGAGAGTAACGGTCTCATCGGCACAAATTTCGTGCGAGATCTTTATGACGAAGAAAAAGAAGGTAAAACAATAAGAAAAATGGAAATGCTATAAAGAAAGCAGAAGGGCTAAAACAAATACCTATTTCTGGAATCTTCTCTTGAACTCTTCTCAGGAACAAAGAGAGGTACTTTTACTTCTGCATTATCCTGACATTTTGCAAAATACGTAAATTCTAGTAGGCCATTAGAGAAGTTCAAAATAAAAAGAAAACTGCGACTGTCACTAAAACGCTGGGTTTTAAATGCCCAGCGAGCAACAAAGAGCGTACTAAAAGCAAATTTGTTCAACATACTGCAAGTGTTTAGGTAACAGTTCACGCAACTAGAATTCAAGGATTCCAAACAGCGTGTTCTTGCCTTAATCTTAATTGAACTTTCCCCTTCCACCACTCCAGTGAACTTTCACCTTTAACCTTCATGCTTGAATTTGGAATGGGAAATGTTCTTTTTCATCCTGAAGCTGTTGATTGCGATATTGCCCTCCCAGAGATTGTACAGTGTAATTCGATATGATCTTTACTCTTTTGCCTGTGAGGCCTCAAAGAGATCTCGGAATTCGGTAATAGTACGTTCCCCACGCGTATACTTTAACCTTGGTTTGGCTAAATTAAATCTCTACTCTCTGCTTTTGTCAGATCCATTTTATTTCTAACCTCCAATTTGATACTTGGCCTTCAGGAAACCATTCTCGTTCTACCTTCTTAATCATCAGTTCTGCCTTTTCAGAGAAGATGTGATGATGGCTTGGTGATGTATAGACCTGGGATTTTAAGGCAAATGCCTATTTTGTTTTTTATGAAATAACATAAAAATTTGTAAATATGTGGATGTTTCATGATAAATCACTTACAGTTTTATAGTGGCCTAAAAAAACCTATTTGGACCTTTAGGGCCTATTTTACTATTTTAGTGCCTAAAATGCCTATTTTGTACATTAAAAATACAATTCAACTTCTGTAATTTTTACAATCTTATAATGAATACCCTCAATGAAAAGCAAAAAAGCAGAGGTGAGTTTTCACAGAAACTTGATTATTCCAAACAATAGTCGCTAAAGGAATGCTGATTGACGGGGGAGGGGGAGGATTAAGGGGGAAGGACTATTGTGTCAAGTCACCAGTGAAAGAATATATGTTTAAGTGAGTATAGTTCGTGATGCCTAATTTTGCAGTTAATTCTGTTAAGAATAGGTATACCATGTTTCTTGCAGTAAAAATAGACCATTTTACAATTTAAGTGTATATTGTAATATTTTAAAGTATATTTTCTCTCTATTTACACATTTTTAAAGCATATTTTAAGTGTCTATTTTATCTTTAAAAAGCCTATTTACTTGTTTTATAAGCCTGTTTTAGGTGCCTAAAACTAATTTTTTTAGCGCCTAAAATCCCAGGTCTATATGTATTAACAATTCTCAGTAGGCCTACTACCGATATTATTAAATTATAAATTACATACTGCATACGTGTTTCATATGTCACACATAAATGTGCCCATGAAAATATTTGGGAGAAAAGTATTCTAACACCGGGGCTCGAATTTGGAGCTACTTCTTTCTGTGGCGGAAAAGTCACTAGAAACAACAGACCTTATCTGAGGAAGCATGAATATATAGCCTATCTATGTTAAACATTCCCAGTATCAGCTGTATAGTATAACTAGTAGTTGAGTCCCTGGTGACGTGGTGTCTTTTGTACCTAAAATATTACATTCATAATATATAAACAAATCTGATGTGAATTTCTCCCATGATATTCTTCAATATAAGCTTGCACTTGAAAATTTCTTGCTTCAGGTTGTGGCAAAGGGGAAATTATTTCATTGTCAAGAGTGCCCATCCGACTGCCAGACGTAGTTGCAAGCCTTATGCATTCAGTGTTTTCGACGAGCAGGATAAACTTAGAACAATCTTTCAGTTTTTATTTTATTTTATTTATTTATTTTTGCAAAAAGTTTGTACAGGAAGAATTGTAGATCTCAAAATCCGTAACAGTTTATTCGTGGAATAAACTCGAGATTACTCGTTTCATCAGATAAAATTGCTCGAACTTCGTTCTTGCAAAGATATCGATAAACTCGTAATCTCCCGTTTCGTTGGAAAATGCTAAGATAATAAGTTATATTGGTTGAGAAAGTTAACGCGGATGTTAATTTCACCTTTTATACTGAAGACTGCAATACGAACAATAGGCCTACAGTAACTGGATAAAATTGGCTCTTTTTTTAAGCAACCTAAGCCTGCTAAAATAATGTTGTATGTGCAATAAATACTTATGCAAACAAAAACATAAACAGAGCTTTATGTGTTCGACTGCTACATTAAAACCCGAACCATTGTTGCCCTGAAAGCTTGTTTCGATGAAAATACTCTTCAACAGCACCGATACCTAAAACTATAAAATCCAATAAGGTGTAAGCTTAATCCTAGATTTTTATAAAAACGGGATAGTTGGTAATTTTTTGGAATACGCAGGGACACGCTTTAAAAAAGTGTGTGTGGAACGCCACGCGACAGAAGTGAAACTTGTTTTAATTTTTGTATTTTTTTCAATTTTGGATTATTGGATTTTTTCAATTTTGGATTGTTGGACTTTTTAATATTGGGTTTTTTGATTTTTAAATTTTTTATATATTCTAATTTTTTTTATTTTGGAATTTTGGTTTTTTTAATTTTCGATTTTTTTAAAATGTAAGATCTTTAAATTCTTTATTTTTTGGATTTTCAATTTTTTAATTTTTAAATTTTGGATTGATTTTTTAAATTTTGGATATTTAGATTTTTTAATTATGTATTTTTTATTTTTTAAATTTTGGATTTTTTACTTTTTATTTTTGGATCTTTGAACTTTTTAATTTTGGATCTTTGAATTTTTTTGTTTTGGATTTTTTAATTTTGGATTTTCAATTTTTTCATTTTCGATTTTGGATCTTTTAATTTTTAATTTTTAAATTTGGATAAGTCTAATCATTGAGTTGATTGTTTTCTGTTCAGTCCGTTCCGTCACACCTCACTAATTTCGTGACGATTTTGAGCGTTACACAAGCTCTCGATTCACCCCTACCGCGGCTAAAGAAGTTTCACTTAAAAAACGGGACTGCTCCGGTGAAAACGGGACTTATGGTCACCCTATGAAGGATGCAAGTTTATACCACCAATAAGAATCCTCATAGAATTGGCTTGAACAAATTAGACCATTTTACGTCCTTTTATAGCAGCAGCACAACAACCCAGACTTTAAGATTCTATGTAAATCGCACTGTAGTCATTGTAACCATGGGAAACTTAGTGCAATTGAGTTGGCGGAGACTATTAAAAAGATAAATTAAAGCGTCGACCACCACAGTCTTAATGAAAAGCCTTTTACTGTGTATGGGAGTCTTCCAAATAATTTACAAGGCTCATTACAGCATTACAGCTTTCAACTAATGCAGTGGAGGCCAGTCATGTGATTAGTCTGTAAATTCGCAAAATTATGAAAACTCTAAATTATGATATAGCTGTTGACGAATGATCAAGAATCAGGTTTTTATCGAAAATTTTAGCCCTATTTTGCTTTATTATTGACTTATGAGCACCAAATTGTAATGTTTTTAATGCCCTGCAGCATACACATTTTATGTCAAAGAGCAAAAATCTCTTAATAAAAGTTGCTCGTCTATGTCCCCTGTATACACAGGTAAAATATTTCGGTGTTATTCATTAACACCGTGTATTACATCTACAATAAAAAGATAAAAAATACGTCACATTAATTTATACCGTACTCGTACATCAAATTTTCCTGTCTTTAAAGTATGCATAAGCACGTTTGTTATTAGGTAAGTTACACGTAGTGCAGAACTATATAGGCTATATCACTATAGCAATCCCTAAAAGGAAAAGTGCATAATATTCAGGATACAATTTACATTCTTACAGCTTGGACAGAGAGTGGGCTAAAAGCCTTTTTATGTGATCTCATTGAAGTTATTTTTTTAATGTTAGTCTATTTACATTTATCTCATAAAAGTAGTTCTGTTTAACAGTAATTTGTTCAAAAATAATAAATTTGTTTTATTATAATCACTCGTGGTACCGTTCTCGAGTTTATAAGATTACTGAGGATTGTGTTGAGTTATCGATAGCAAATTTTGGAAATCTTCCATAGAAAAAATCCCTTTAGGCAGGCCTACAGGCTGAGGTAGATTTCGAAGTGCTTTTGGTTTAATTTATTGTCGCTGCGCAGCACTCTTCTTCATTAGCCTTGGCATGACAAACCCGCAATAATAACTGCGAATAAGAGGAAAGAGCACTGTAACGGGGCCTAGGCCTTCAGGCTGAGGTATAGCCTATATTTAAGTGTTATTGTTTTTCAAACATTCAAATCTCGTCTTATATGAGAGCTATCGAGAAACTAGTTATTGATTTGTAGAGTACTCATCAAAAGCTTTTCAACGATACCCCACAAGACGTGGTATCAAAAATTTCGAATTTCCATCCCCCCACCCCACTTGTACCTCCAAAACCCCGAGTCGTTCGTGTCACTGTGAACTCCATAAGGAGTACTCTAATTTATTGAAACAAAGTTTCCTTCTATACTTCATAGGGGCCGAGATATAATTTTTTCAAAATTTCAACCCCCTCCCCCAACCTTGGGCCAATTTTGCTCATTAACGAAATTGTCCGAACTATTGGGCCTAGAAATAACATAATAAATTTGGTTCAAATAACTTATCTTCAAAATTACGGCCGCTAGCGTGTAAAGATATAGCCTAGCATATATATATATATATATATTTATAGGCCTATATAAATATATAATTATAAACATGGTACTGATTCCAATAGGTAGATTTTTCTTCGAAATCTAACTAAAAATGTTTTCTTACAAAAGTTACCACGAAATTATAGTTAATTACAGAATAACCTGGTAATACACTTGTGGTGCTTATTGATGACTTATTTGTTCATAATATACAGTATTTCTTGTATAAGAGAGAGTCACATTTGTTACATTCTTCATACAGTAGCATAAAATGACTAGTATTATAAAATATGAATCACAAATCTTGCCGTAAAGTACATTGATACTAAACATTATTTATTATTTATTGTAGGCTATCTCCAAGTCTTTATGAACCCTATTTTGCCAGAAAAGGCATGTTAGGGTTATAGCTTACGCAACAATATATACAGAAAAAAAATACAGAATATGAATTACATATGGTTGTGAATATATGTTAGATACTGCATAAAACGATCATAATAACATTGCTTCGTGAAAATTTTTTGACACATGGAAATTTTGTCACAATCTTCAAAAAGCAAATTTAGCTGGAGTCTTTTTGTTTCGAACATAGGACAATCGAACAAAACATGTTTTACAGTTAGTATGGATTCCTGACACTTACAATTATAACGATTGTCTGAAATAATGTGAAATCGTAAAAAAATAACTCTCAAATTTTCCATGGCCTGTCATAAATTGTGTTAAAATAAAATTTGGTGTAAATATTTTAACATTTAGCCGAAAGTGCACTGTAGGGAAGAAAAGTTCTTTAGTCAAGGCGCCATTTGTACTTTTTATCCAAATGTCATTCCAACAATTAAAGATGTAATGTAACATTTTGTTTTTAACGTAAGATATGGGGCTCTTGGAATATGAATAACGTAGACCGGAGGATGCTGCTGATTTAGCTAATGTGTCCGCACGTTCGTTACCAACATGTCCCTGGTGTCCACGTATCCAGCACAAACACAGATGTTTTGTGTGGTTTATAATATTGTTTCTAATTTGACTGGAGTTAGGATTCAAATTAAATTTATCAGAGATAGATTGAAGAGCAGCTTAAGAGTCACTGAATATTTGCGCACAACATTTATGTTCAGTACACCACTGCACTGCTTCTTTTATAGCAAATAATTCAGCTTGGAACACAGAACAGGCGGGAGATAGTTTAAAAAGTTTAAAGAAAACTTCGCTGTCGTCACAATATACAACATAAGCACATCCAACTTGTACTTCATTTTCTTTGGTAAATCGTGATCCATCGGTATAAATACTATAAGTATGCACTTTTCTACAGTCTTGGTTGTAAATACTGTCATATTGTATGGCAGGATGACCAGCGACCAAAAACGGCACAATATGTTCACAATCAAAATTGAAGTGCAGAAAATTACTTGTACGATTCTTTTTAATATCATTTATACCCGCTGAATAAAGGCCGCATAAATGCAGGGGAGGAATACCTGCAATAACAAGTGCTGCATCAGTGAAAATGGTACGATATGCTTTGCATATACGTAATGCAAATCCTCGTTGAATTTGGTATAATGTCTTCTGAACATACTTTTTGCTTAAAACATCTTGATAAGATGCAGCACAATACAATATCAGTGGTTTGACCGCGCCGTTATAAATAATTTTCAGTATCTCGGAGTTTAAATTCCAAGTAGGTCTGCTTACAATTGATAGTCCTGTAAGGAATTTGCTACTTTTAGATGCAAGACGTTGAAAGTGAGGTTTAAATGTAAGTTTTTTATCTAGAATTACACCAAGATATTTGAGACTGTTAACAAATAATATGTCTTGACCATTCATTTGAAATCTTTGATTGATCTCAATATTTCTTCTTCTAGTAGTGATCATAGCCTGAGACTTTGCGGGATTGAAATGTAATTTATTTTCTAAGCCCCAGCAGAATAAAATATTCAGCGCCACGTTGCCAATTTCAAAAATTTCCTGTACTTGAAAAGCTCGAATAAGCAAAAGAGCATCATCTGCATAGGCAATCAAATCACAATCATTTGGTAAATCAAGTTGTAATAGATCATCATAAAAAATATTCCATAGTCCAGGACTGCAACTTGATCCTTGAGGGCATCCTCGAGATATAGTAGTAATAAGAGATTCATCACATATAGTAATCTTGATTTTGCGATTATGGAAGTATTCTTGAAGAAGTTTATATAGATTTCTAGGACAATTTTTAAGCTTAAGCTGATGCAATATTTTGGGCCACCAGGCGTGATTAAATGCCCCAGATATGTCTAAAGAAGTCAGAACTCCCATCATTTTACGTTGAAAAGTTTCTTTGATCCATTTTACCACATGACAGACAGCATCTTCTGTAGACTTCTGTGGAGTAAATCCGAATTGTTTATTACTAAGTAAATTGTTGTAATTTAAGTGATTCATAATTCTATCAATAAATAATTTTTCAAGGATTTTTCCAAGAAGACTTAGTAAACTAATTGGTCTGAAAGAATTTGCATGATAGCTGGTTTGTGAAATTCCCTTTGGTATAATTTTAATCGCTGCTAAACATTAAAGAACACACAGTTGAGTTCTTGAAGTAGATCTAGATAAATAAATAATGTCAAGATGTACAATTAGAACTCAACTATATGGTTTTCTTATGTTTAAACTCAGTGTATTTTACGGCAAGATTTGTGACTCGTAGTTTGTAATAGGGCCTATTCGTTATTTTATGCTACTGCACAAACATCGTTTCAATATTGCGATTTCTCTCTCTCATCAAGGGAACAATTAAGCCCTCAATAAACCTGAAGTAATTGAACTAATTGGTGGATCCTTCGCGTATATTTACTAGTTACAAAATATATTTCAAGATTTCTGGGAAGCCATGGCTTTAAAAGTTAATTAGGTGGATTGCTTATCATTGGAAGCCACGTTTAAAAAACAACACACAATTATGATTATCTTAAACAACAATATTGTTAAAAAGTTTATTCAAACTACATGTTATCTCTCTCATTTTTTTAACATTGTACCTAGGTAGTTTTGTGAAACGATTATTAATGTATTCTGAATTATAGTGGCAGTATCTTCAGGGTATTTAAAACAAGGGTTTTTATCAAATAATATAATTATATATTATATTATATATATAATTTTATTTAGCATATCAGTGTGATCACAATATTAGGAAAATACATTTTCAACATCTAATATCAGTAATTTTTTACAGGTATGTGGAATTTGTTGAATCATGTCCTTTAAAAATTGAACGTGTCCGACTGTGTAATTCCATTCTCAGTAAGTAGACGAAAATGAAATTCCATAGTATGCAGTGTAATGATAGTAATGATCATGAATATGAATATTTTGCTATTGTTTTCATTTTTGGTTGCCTCTATTATTATTATTGTCATTATTATTATTATTATTATTTTTATTAGCAGGACCTGGGTTCTTAGGTTTTAAACTGTTTTATTCCTTGCTAGCTAACTGTGATATTGTACTATAAATGTCCGTTTTGTTTTCATGGTAGTCACGTAGTCCAATCTTATAAAACCTAAAAATGGCAAAAACGGTTTTTTAATTAAAATACGAAATACTTAAACTAATAATACGTCATTCATCCACTTATTATTGTTGTACTAAAATTACTTTTACACATCTGTATCATTTTGAATCTTGCTCACTGTACATAAATAACATACATTATTTTCTAAGAAAAAATATAATTGCATTGCATTGTGTAATTCTGTCATTTTGTACCTCATTGTCCAGGAAAGGAAATCGTTAGTTAGCTGAAATGACCGATTTCTTTAAAAGCAAATTAAAGGCATCCTCACAAAGCTGACACTTGCAGTTTATTCATAGCGTTTGCTTTAGAAGGACGCCGAAACTAAGTATTCTAAAAGTTGATTGATTAATTGAACAATGTCCTTATTGAGATTAACTTATGTGGAATAAGAAATGACATGGGGTTATTCTAAAGGTAATTGTGTTCTTAGCTGTAAACTGTAGAAAATTAAGCAATAAGCGTTTCTATAGTTCTGGAAATTGTAAGTAAAAATATAATTAATTAATTAATTAATTAATTTGTTGTAACGTGTTTAAAGTACATTAAAGTGAAATTTAAAAACTCGTTCGAAAATAGTAAAAAACTAAAATAAAAATATTTTAATATGTCAAAAAATTAATACAGGGTTTATAAAAAACTAAGAACCCAGGCCTTAATTATCACGAATGTTTGTACTTAATAAAAGCTAATATTACATTTCTTATAGCTGATTTAGAACACAATCCTGAATAATGATCTGAATACCTTGAACCTCTGCCAGTCTGCACTCAGCCTGTTTCCACTACACTACGGGTTTCATCACGACTTCTTTACTTAAATATTATGTCTTCACGATTATGTCATTCTTCCACGCTTAACACCAAACCTTATTTCGGAAAGAAAACCTGTGATGGTAACATAACATCATGAAGACTGTCATAACGGTTGAAAGTAACAGTTTTTTGTATCTCTAAATTACAGCATGGCTTCTAAAGGTTTTTTTAATCAAAGGAATATCTTATAAATATTTCGGCTGTTAAGGTCTCTTGATTTAGTTTGGGGAAATAATGTTAGAAGCAGGCCTAAATGGCAGAATCTTAAAAATAATGGATAGGTGGACCATCACAACAAAAGATCTTGGTACAATCACTTTTGACCTTGCAGTCTCTGTATTGTCTTAAATTCAAGTGCCTTGAACTGCCTTACCTTCATGGTCCCGTGCCCCTTCCTTTCGCGAAACTGCTACTGTATCTCCATTTGAATTGTGGGAACAGTTCGCATATTGCATATTTTACTTGCTATTTGAATAGAGGAGAATTGATTAGAACAAATTCATACTTATGTAATATTAGGCCTATGTAAAAATCTCATTTAGTAAAGTAATTGTTTATAAGCGAAGGGGAAGCTTATGTTTCAGTGCAAATTGCAAAAGTTTTAAAATATATGACACACCCACATGACATGGGTAATGCACTTTTTTCACTTTAAAATCTGATTAAAACCCCATTCGAGAAAATCACGATAAACAAAAGTGTTTTAAATTAACGGTATTGCGGTAAACTACAAGTCTTCGCAATATTTTTAACTTAAAATATAAAATGTACGTTTTGAGCTATGCTGTGACCACGGACATGCAGTCATAGAACTACACACGCACATTTCTCTGGAAATAAATGTTCGGTCTCTGGGATCTTAAAATCTCCAGACATAGGCCTACTTCTGGCAGAAACGAGATATCGAATTTCATGGTTCATCAGTGATCACTGTAATTTTTCTACTTAGTTCGGATGAAAAAAATACATAGTCCGGTCTTGAATTTCGGGGGGGGGGGGGTACAACCCTTAGACAGCCCACCCTTATATACGGTCCTGAGAAGAGGTACATTTTTCTAAACTTTCATAAAATCTCTCCCGGAAACTAAATAATTTTCAGATATTAACATAAAAACTTAGTGATTTTTTTAGAAAAACGTAGAAAACATAAAATATACCTTCTACATTAATATAGTGTAAATAATAATAAACCAAGCACTAAGTATTTTTTTTTTTCGTGGCACTCGCTGAACATGGTTGCACATAAGGCACAGGAAGGCTCTCTTGCTATACTGGGGGTCTGCAGGCATGGTTTGAGGGGTCCGCGGGAGATTTTTGAATATTGAATATTGAAGTAGATTTAAGGCTAAAATTTTAAAAATTAAAACCCAATATTTCAAAGGTTGTCAAAAGCAAAAGCAACTCCATCCTTCTCACTGAAATTAGTGGTATTTTACTATATAACTGTTCCATTGGTAATTTTTTATAATTAATACTAAGAGTCCTGTCGTTTTGCAATTGAATTCAATGTTGGAAATAAAAAAAAAGTATCAAAACAAACAGACTGCTTTCTTTTTCTATCCTATAGCTTTTCGTTTTGAATTAAATATATTTCAAATGGTTATTACTATAAAATTAGTAAAAATAGTAAAGGGTCATTTTTAGGGGTCCGCAATGCCAACATTAATAATTAAAGGGGTCCTCGAATAAAGGAAGTTTGAGAACCCCTGGTGTAATGTACGGATTAACATAGCCTAACCGGAATTACGAAAATAATTCTTATTTATTTCTCTCTTGCTAGAAAATTCACTGCATTTACAATATACCTCATGTTATGGATCGAATTTCGATACAGCTCATGAACATGGAGGCTGATAAAAGTTCGTTTATTGAACAACTCCAAGCACAAGTGCGGTTATCTGACGTGCTTTATATAATACCGGCAGCTATTTCAATAACCTCGCGTAGCATCGTTGAGTCTTACATGGCTAACAGATACATAAACCAGGGTAATGTATTACTCTAGCACTCTATAACCTCTAAAGTTATATTCATTTTATTGAAAGTAGATTTTGATCTCGTGGACATTTTTTTTTTATGGTTTGACTGCATTTTTGTGGTTATTGCTCCCTAAAAGTTTATTGCTTTCGTTAATTGCTATATTGAAATATAGCTTTACACATTGGAAAATAATATTTAGTTTATAGTTGTGTTACATTCGTATTGATTACTACTTGTCTCTTTTTCCGTTATTTAACTTTAAACAGTAATTGCTTTTTGTCAAAATATAGGTATCACACAAATTTGTTACGCACATATTAGGCTACTTTCCTGATAGCACGGTCTTGTCATAGTCCTCACAATCGTCAGATCTTGCTAGTTTGATCTATTTTCATAATTACGAAAAAGCAAGAGGGAGAAACAGTTGAGACACACTCATATGGTATTCCAAAGGTTTCAAAAGAACATATTATCTAGAATTTTATTGTATAATTAATATTTTAGTAACTTTTAAAAAATATATGTGAACCCAAACAGAGTGCAAGGGTCAAAACAGATATCAGAGCAAGCATTCACTTACCGTATGTACTGTATTACATAATACGTAAATAACTGCAGACCTTCTGATAAATAATTTAGTTTCTAAAATAATTATTTGATTTATTTTTCAACTCGTATTCTTTATCTGAACCTAGGTATTTCTGTGTGAATACACCATCCTCACGAAATCTTGATTTGTTGAGTCATTGTTTGATATTATTTAAAAAACTGTTCTTCTACTATCGTCATCATAACTAAAATACACTAGAAACTTAAAATAATTACTCAACAATTCAAAATGCCCTGAAGATGGTGTGTTCACATCAAAAGGCCTAAGCACAAATAAAGAACACAACTTGAGAAAAACTCTCAAGCAATTATTTTATTGATCGAGCTCAACTGAGAAAAACTATCAATAAATTATTTTATTGATCGAGCTCAAATGAGAAAAACTATCAATCATTTATTTTATTGATCGAGCACAATTAAGAAAAACTATCAATCAATTATTTTATTGATCGAACTGAACTGAGAAAAATTATCAAGCAAATGTTTTATTGATTGAGCTCAATTGAGAAAAACTACCAGTCATCTATTTTATTTATTGATAAACTTGCATTATTTTAGACACTTCCAAGTTCAGGCTAAGTGAAATGAAAACAATTTTACTGTAAAAGTAACTAAATAAAATCTTTAATAAAACGAATGTTGTGTTAAAAATTATAACATTAACTGCAAAACAATTTGCTTTCCATTGCTGGAAAGAGGAAACAAACTTATGGGCGTAAATGTGAAACTGGAATTATTCCACCCTTTCGGTTTATTTATAAAACAATAGATAATTAATATTTATTCTAATTATCCAAATTATTATTACTATTATTTTCGGTGTCAAAATTCTCATTTCGATTATTATTATTATTTTATGTTTCCAAATTCGAAACATTAACTGTAAAAGAAACGTATGTATTCAAAATCCGATTATTATTATTATTTTGCAATTCCAAATTCCAAATATTAACTGTAAAAGAAACGTATGTATTTAAAATACAACGTACTAAGTTCATAATTCCAACCCGCGAATTGGCTTAACCAATAAGAATGATTTACGTAATGAAACATGTAGCCAATGGGTGAAAAGCATCTTTAACCGCGAAAGATAGCGTTAGTAGAACGACACTCCATCATTACTCTTCGAACAGAGCAGACCTCTGCATCGTGCTCCGTGGAGAAGTCGCGAAAACTAAACCTAGCTATGGCGATTCTCACAGCCACCATCAAATATGAAACACTACGCATTTAGGATATATAAGCGTGTGAGTCTTATTTTATATTGTGATAAATAAGAAGAATATAATTCACGTAAGTAAATGACAAGTGAAACAAAAGTGGTGACGACGCACAAACAGTTACACAACTTACAGCTTATATGAATAAATTCAAATAGTCAAAAGTTTATAGTGTGGTTATCATTTCAAAAGGTATAACTAGCTATAACACTATCCCGAGATGATTCGTGCAATACCCTGGGCAAAGGAAGCCGTGGAAGCTGAGGTGAATAACCAAAAGGACTCCGACGGAGGTTCCAAGTAAGTACATTTCCCAAAGAAATCCCTTCACACATTCCGTCCACCATAGTACCACCTCAAATGGTTTACAGGAAAGTCTGTCTTAGGCCTAAGCCAGGGTCTGCGGGCTGGTACTCATTAGGTTTGTTCGCAAAGCAAATCCGTGACTGCTTGAGAATTTGTTGTACTACACATGCCCACACTGTAACTTAGGGTACCCAAGGGTAAATCGGGTCAAAAATCACTGAACTTTAATTTTGTTAATTTTTAGATATCTTGGACTCAAAACATACCACTATATACAGCCTTATTTAAGTAATATTTTCACTAAAGTGGTCTATTTTTACTCTCCATTAACTGTCCGTAGATGAGCTGAAATTTAGTGACTGCAGTGACCCTTTTTACCTTCCTATGTCAGGATAAATCGGGTCAGTGTTCGGGGCAAATCGGGTCATTTTCTTTCCTCTATATTTGGTCACAATACTTGGATAACAACACGAATATATTTAATTTAAAAGTCTGCACTTTCCGCAAGTAAACACTTTCTTCTTTTCTGCCCCAACACATCAACACATTTTGCATGGTACCATTCCCTTGATAGGCCTACCCCTTGGGACTGAATCCAATCGCCCAATTTTCCTGAGCGAGGATCACTATACTTTACATTGCAAAAACCACACATCGTGTCGTTTTGTTGTTCTTGATTCTCTTTTTCATCAGAGGACGACGATGTTTCTTCTACAACTCTTCTTCTTGGTACTTTATTTCCCTTAGAAGTGAATTCCAGTTTGCGTTTTTGGGCCAACATTCTCACTTGAATATGTTCCGGGGATGTCAAGAGAACTGCCTTCTGTTTTCTTGCTGAAGGTTTCACGTTTCATTTTTTTTTATAGGAGAAGGCAACAAATCATGGAAAGAAACGTTTGAAGTCCTGTCACTTTCCGTCTCAGAGTGTTTTCCTTTAAATTTTGGGGTAGAATGCACAATCTCAGGAATATTTTCCATTTCTTTTGGACCACCTGCAGTGACTGAATTAGATGTTCCGACTTCAATCAAATCTGATGTGTTTCCCCCTGGTAGAAAATCGCTTTCCTTTAGGATGTCCTCATTCAATGGATAAATCCCTGTATATCTGAAGCCACTTTCTGCAATTTATTGCAGGAATTGCTGCTTTCAAGCAGGCTTTTTTAAAGATTCTACCAAACGTGATTTTGTTTAGGTCTATTACTAAGGTGATTGATAGGTCTATGGACAATCAACAAATTGTCTCAACAGTTTAACTTGTGTAAAATAATTGAGGAATTAAAACAAAACAGAAATTAAAATATATCTTCACCTTTGGAATTACAAAATAATAATCTTTAGGATTTGACCTGTCGGGTTCAGCCTAGATAAGTGGAAGAATTTTAAGGATGAGGCTAGGCTTAGTCTGTCATGATTGTAATTATGATCTGAATTATAGAATACATCAGACCATCTCACCCCCCAAAAGTTTGGAACGTTAGTAAAAACCGTGATGAACTGTATACATGTGCCTTTAATTTTGGGAGGAGCAATTTGAACTGTTTGTATAGAACACGAAATCCCATATTGCGGCTGAAAAAAAATGCTTGTTGAAGAGAAACATGGGCATTGCAGGTACACCGAGATGACATTAACAGGACGCACTGGCTAAAACAAACATGGAGATTTATGTGGTATTCATGTGCTCGGCTGCCTACCGTACCTTGCAGTTCAAACACGCGTTCCGGAGTCTAGCCAATTAGTAACTTAGAGCACTCATTACATTAATTTATGTAATTCAAAATTAGATTAATGTATCACTCGGGTTCTGCTGCAAATGTTTATTCACGCATGAAGTAGCCTACATGTAAATGCAGCGTAGCTGTGCGCTGTTGTGGACACATGGGCGTCCGCAGAAATTTTGTCAAGGGGGGCCAATGAACGAATTACTGTCACCACCATCATCACTATGCTACTACAACCACTTTATGATGATGATGATGATGATTATTATTATTATTATTATTATTAATATTATTAATATTATTAATATTACTACTACTAACATTACTATTCATATCATTATTACTATTCACATTATTGCTATTATTGCTATTATTATTATTATTATTATTATTATATAATCAACGTCCTTCATTTACTGTAGCTCGACTATGGCCATGGATACAAAGAAAACATCTGATGCATGTACACTCACATGACTTTTCATACACCTTACAATTTCATAGGTTCTTTCTTTCTTTATCGTAGTTTTACCTCTCCCTGTTTAGGATTTAAGCGACCCAAGCCACCCGGGCCTTACAGGGCCGTGACCTGTCGGGAGAGGGATTATCTTTGGATCACATACTTTTCTTGCCTTATCTTCATTATAATAAAATGTTTGGGTATATATGGTTTCAAGTTTAGGGGAAGTAATTATTCCTACAAGCTAATATCTAGTCAGCTGTTACAGTTCGTTTTCATCCAAACAACGCGAACATACAACAGTATTTGGAGACTTAAACCTCACTTCACATTTAGTTGCTTATAGTCATTTAATTTATAGGTTTATGTGTAAACAGTTTCCAGGGATGCCCCCCTTCCGGACGGCCATGTGTGGACACTGCAAAATATTGCTATAGTGTCCAAAACGTTGCTCTTATGTAGTAACATAGACCAGTGACCGGCATGTTCCGTGCTCTGTGACGTCATACTACAGAGCAACCGCGCTCTTTGCTCGGCAATATCTCCGTACTGAGCGTGGAGGAAGGGTTCAACTGGCCAGTGGCGGAACGACGCCTATGCATTGGCAGAGTGCGCTCCGATCTTCGTAGATAGTATGGGAATAGCACAATTACAATGCATTTGTACGAAAACAAAATAGTACAACTGTGATAAATCAATGTAACAGAACAGTTTTGTTTGTAATGAAATTTAATATAGGCCCTACTTACACTAATCTGAAATGCATCCAGGTGCGGATGCGTCAGGTTATTTAAATGAGGCTCCGAAACTACTATAAACATACAAATACATAAAACATAAGAATACTTTAAGGAGTACTGCAAAACTTTGTCTACTCGGAAACTGAAAAATGTTAAAGTATACAAAATATACAAAATACACAAAATATACAAATTAAACTATACACCTTTGTGAGCACTATGCCAAGTATAGGCCTATTCAGACTTTTGATACACACCCTTACTTTGTGTCACTATCGTGCCCAAGCTCAAGGCATTGTCGAGATTTTTTCCCTCTTTTCTCGCGCACTAATTTTGCAATATTAGGAGACATAGTCTGGCTAACACACAAACGAGAACATTTTTCATGTTCTGATCAGATAGGCGGTTTCCATGTTGTGGTTTGCAGATCTTCATACAAGAAAAGAACTATTCACATACATACGTCGATACAAATACCTAATACTCAACATTCTAGCAGCAAATATATTATGTAGTTGCCTGGGGAAATCTTCTATAAAATATAGATAGATCCTTTTTGTTTTGAAAGCAGTCTTTCATTTCAATATTCTTTTGCAAATCAATGACTTCTAGTTGCAATGACGTTGGAACACTGTCAACATCCACAGAAAATGGT
Source organism: Ectobius pallidus (assembly GCA_964059195.1). Classification (NCBI taxonomy): domain Eukaryota; kingdom Metazoa; phylum Arthropoda; class Insecta; order Blattodea; family Ectobiidae; genus Ectobius; species Ectobius pallidus. Next base: position 89,988,583 of record CAXKWD010000008.1, read on the forward strand.
GTCGCAAATATGCAAATATCGGATTGGTGTTTTGCAAAATCTTGAAATCTGTAATAAAATATCCTGATCCAGTTCTTCTAATATTTGTACATAATTATTAATGTCTGTAATTGAATGACATACTGTAGACAACTTTGGAAAAATGTGGCGTGTCTCCGAGGGTGACCTGACGTTTCCGTAAGTCTAGTATTAATCTGAATGCACTAAATTTACCATACATTTCACTGATTAACTGACCTCTGCACCCTTGCCATGGTTAATGCACGCAATTCAATGTACCATCACGGCTCACCTTAACCCTACTGCTGCACTGAACGCCACTGCGCTAGTGCGTATTAACAGGAATGCATCTCAACTGCTCGCTCTCTCAAGCTCTTGCGAGATGATCGGCTCTTACGTCACAACTGCAGCATCTGCCGGACACTGACATAGACAAAGATACAGATGATGGGAAGAGATGTGTAAGTATACTTTGATAAGAGTCTTTTGAGACAGTGGAATGGGTTGATATTGTGCGCTCTAGAACGCCCCTAAAGTAAATAAGTAAGTCTGTCTCACTCTTACGTGACCTGTGTTCGAGAGATTGCTGGTGGTGTGTATCGCTAATCTGGGTGCTCCATGAGGTACCGAGGTTGTGGCACACACAAGGAATGGTAAATATTTGCTGGATGTAGGGAAGTACCGTGAGGGCTGTCGGAGGAATCTGTTGACCAAGACGCTTTGTGGACACGCAACTCATCCCAACCTCCGGAGGTAGGTACAATGGCCTATAAGGCAGAAGTGTTTAGATCGTCCCCAACCCGCTTCCCGCCCTAAAGGGCAACCTCATACCTCATAATGGAAACGACAGACACATACTAGGAAGTAGACTAATAAACTGGGCCCGGATTCTGATGGCCTAAAATTGTTTGAAAAATGGCCTATAAAATGATCCTAAATTTTAAAGAAAATTACTTAATAATTATAACAAATTACCTAAAACTGATATTTTAGTTATAAAAATTATTATTGTACACACAAAGTTATAGACTAGTTTGTACATAATTGTAAAAACTGTAAATAACTGTAAAGTTGTGAATGTTCTTTTCTCAAGGAAATTTATACTGGCACTGAGGCACTGGCGAGTCAAAATTCGGCATTTCCTTTTGTGGTCTGCCGGATTATATTGTTGTTTATTGAGGATAAACAGTAGTTTGCACTCTCAAAACCAAGCAGGTGGCAGACTCTGGTGCCAAGTCAATCTAATAACATTAATAATGTAATACAAAATTTTGGCCTTTCTTTGATTCTCATTTCCGGCAACACTTTAACGCCGAATTTTTCCTTCTTGCAGTAAACAAACAACACTTCAAAAACAGCACCGCTAGTGACGAAAAAAAAAGTTAATATACTCAATGTAAAGACATGAATATGACTAAATAAGGAAGCAAATGACACGAAAATGACAAAATAATGACGTAAAATTGAAATAAATGCCCTAAAAATATAAAATTGCATAAAATGAAAAGAATGACCTAGTAAAAATGTATTTCTATAATCTAGAGCCCATGATTAGGATTTATCTACAAGTTGGCAATGTCTACGCAGCATTTATAAAAAGATGACATGTCATTAGAATCAGGGCCGTGGTAATAAATATCTACAAAATTTACCAGTAATTTATTTTACCTTGGAGCTAGGAAAAAAGAATTGTCCCCTTACAAAATCATCATAAATGCATGTCTTTAAAATTGTTGCTGCAGTTAAGGAGGCTTGACTCACAGGGTTGAAGGGGTCAGCGCTCACGCAATATTGCTGTCCTATACGTAACTCCCCTTAAGCCAGGAGAAGGGTTTTCTGTTTTTATCGCAGCATTAAAACTCTAGGTAGGTTATCGATTCCGTCTTATCGGAGGTGGTCTCTTAAGCAGTAAGAGTAGTTAGTTTGAGTCAGCACGCAACTTCCGGTGGCGGAGCTGCTGTCGCAACGGGTTCCGGATGAATCTGACTATAACCACAAACGATGAAATATAAGCCCTCGAGGTGATTTTTATCGTACAATGCACCCCTACCGATAAGCCCTACAGCAGGTTCGAATGTTATTCTCTTCTCTCACGAAGAACATTCTGTTCTTGAGGCATAGGCTAACAGAAATGATGCGATGAAATAGAATGGGTAAGAATTGTGAGAGGATATGAATAGTAATGAAATGAATTAATAATTATGTAGTAAGTTGATGCGATAGCTAATAATGCTAAGACTTCTGAACAGTTTGCTGAAAATTTTTGGTCCAGTAAGGTTACATTAGGAAATTTTCAAAAGCGGGACAAATCAACAAAAAACCAAATACAGTAGATGATCTCAAAAGGAAAAGTTATCTGTTTGATCAACGTTCTCATAGAAATTCGACAAGCTTTGCAGAATCATAAAGCACAACAACAAAAAATGATGAAATGTGGCAAGAGAAAAGAATGTATTCAGGTTAATGTAGCCCTATACTTCGAACTCTTCGTTTAGATGCGCATCATAGCCCATGAATGGGCTATACTGCGAAACCAATTTTTCACCTGTAAATACCAAAATAATAGATTGTTTTATGTTACGTTAAATACGAGTATTCTCAGTATTCGTTTCTTCTTCCTTCGTTTTCTCAGACCTTACCTTGATGGACATGGTACAGTCCAATAGCCTGCTCAAGTGACGATATGTAGAAAACTAATCACGCCATACAGCCTTTGTATTTTTTGAAGTGTAACTTCTTTGGCCGCGCTAGGAGTAAATCGAGAGCTAACCCAAACTTCCGTTACGAACAAAATCGCCCGAAATTGTTACACACAAAATCGTCACGAAATTAGTGGGGCTGTGACGGAACGGACTGTACAGAAAACCATCAACTCAGTGATTAGGCTTATCCAAAATTTAAAAAATCCGAAATTGAAAAATTAAAAAATCCAAAAATCCAAAATTAAAAAGTTAAAAAATTAAAAAAATCCAAAAGTTAAAACAATACGGGAGCGCGCGGGGGAAAGGTATCAGGCATTGAGTGGGGGCTATTACTGCTTCGAGCTAGTGGTGTGGTAAGCCCTTCACCATTATAAAAAAATCCAAAATTCAAAAAATAAAAAAATCCAGAATTAAAAAATAAAAAATTTAGAAAGTAAAAAAATCCAAAATTTAAAAAAAATCTCAAATTTGAAAAATCTAAAAATTCCAAAAACTCAAAAATCCAAAATTTAAAAAATCCAAAATTAAATAACTAAGAATTGAAAAATCCGAAAATTAAAACAAGTTTTACTTTTGTCGCGTGGCGTTCTACGCACACTTTTTTATATTTTTTTATTATTGAAATGGTTTATAATGGTGTAAGTGGTGGTAGGCCTATCATGTACAAATGTGAAGGAATCCTCTACTGTTTTGCGTAGTGTTAAATGTTAATAACATGGTGGTGTTCTTATTGGGTCGCGAACGACCCCTGGATATCCCCTTAAAGGGATAAACTTAGGGACAAACAAGCACCCAGTCCTGAACCGGGAAAAGATTCACTACTGAAAAATTCCCAACCAGGCCGAGAATCGAACCCGGCGCCGGAGTGGAAGGCAGGCGTACTACCGACTCACCTACAGTGGCGGATGTTAGTGACATAGCCCTGCAAAACATAATAATAATAAATAAAATAATAAGGTAAGCTGATGTAAAAAAGTGCCAGAATGCTTTTGTTTATGCAGTGAAAATTGCACAATTATGATATGCGGAAAATAAGTTATTTTTTAATCGTTTTCCGATTTAAGCTCCAGATCGATTCATTAGCAGGGCTTACGGAAGAACAAAGGTCTAAAGTTTGATAAGCATATGTGAAGGAATATGCGGGTAGTGTTATTTGTCAAAGCTAACTGTATTGCAAATTCCAAAGCCGTATATGAACACTGTAAAATAATATGTTGTCATGACCACTGATTTGCAATTGATAAATTCTTTCTAATAATTATATTACCATAAAATAGGCACTAAATTGAGCATTACTCCGGTACCGGTCAACCGATTTGGTCCAAAATCAATAGCCTTCTTCCCATGAACGTTATAAATCAGAGTACCAAGTTTCATAAAAATCCGATAAAGCGTATATGAGTTATCGCACGTACAGACAGACGGAAAGACATTTTCCCGTCCACCACACAATCTCAGAAAGTACCATTCTGGCACTAAACAAGGAACGCAAGCCCCATTACAGGAGCAAGTGGGTACCATATTGTATGAATAACGACCTCAAGAGCAAGAGAGATGAGATTAATTTTGTGAATTTGAAAGACTTGAATGTGACTCATGTACATCACCTACGTGACGTCACCTCTTCAACCAAGGCCAGAGTACAAGTTCAAAACTACAAAAAAATGTGTTTTATTACAATACATAAGCACGCGAGCTTAGTTGTGCTGTTACTTTCAAACACGACAACCCTCAATTTCGCTGGTATACCTAGCTACACAAGGGTACACCGTAGCCTAGTGGTTGAGGCGCTGCGCTACAAACCGGAAGGTCGCGGGTTCCCGATGAAGTCGATGCAGTTTTTCAATTGGCTTAATCCTCCTGGTGGCGCTATGGCCCTGGGGTCGACTCAGCCTCCAACAGAAATGAGAACCAGGATAAAGGCGGCCGGTGCGTAAGACTGACAACCTTACCACCTTCAAGTGCCGAATGTCCAAAATCTGGGAGCCTCAACCTCCTGGAACCCTCTGGGCCTCCATGTCCTGTAATAGGAAGCACTTTACTTGCACTTTTTATTGATTACATTAATAGCAAGTAAATACTTTAAGTCTGTTAGGTTTATTAAATTCATTAAATTATTTAATCAATTAATTAAAACAGGAGCTGCCAACCGACTTCACAGTTCAAGCGCCATTTAATTTTTAGTAGTATACAATAAGTTAACATTTAGGAATTGACGCTAATTAGTAATACATATAATATAAGTTATATATTTAATTTTCATTACATTTTGTAATAACTAAAAATGTATTTGTTTAGTCTTTCATCTTTTTTTTTATTTCTTTATTTTATTAATTATAACCGTTGCTTACGTTGGTCAGCTATTTATAACAGTTCTTTAATTAGGCCACAAGATTGGACGTCATTTATAACCGTACTGGGGTTATGAAGATTTATCACTGTAGGTGGGATTTTTAGATGTGTAGTCGTTCTGGAGTTCTGATTAAAATAAGGGGTGCCGGGCGTAGTACTCAGGGGTAGTTATAAGCTAGAGAACTCTTATCTAGGGAAGTGGCTAGAGAAAATCGAGATAACAGTCAAAGGGCGGTGTCAGGAATAATGGTAACTAAAAGTTGAGTCGTCTTTTCAAATTAATATATATTTTCCAAAGTTTAGTATTTGCTGAAATGCTGAATTAATCGATTTAGTTTTATTAGATGATGTAAGTCCTGATATTTAGTAGTATTTAGTACGTCGTTAAGGTTCGTAAGTAACACTTTGTAACTTGCTAAATTGTAATAGTAATTACTTCACTTGTACGCGCCGTTGAACACTTCTATTTACTTTCACATTTACTCTCTCGTAGTTTCTATTTGTATCGCGCGGATAATAATGTTCAATCTTACGTTCACAATTAAGGTTTCGTAATAATAAAATCAATGTCTTTACCAAATAATATAAATTACGCGCTTCGACGCTGCTAATAACTTCTATTTCTATCGCGCGGATTATAACGTTTAAATATCAATATATTGCAAAGTTACTTGAGTTTAATAATGTTTAACGTGGTCTTTTGTCTGAAGTGTGTCTTGAAGTTCTTTAGTCTAAGCTGTCGTGTGATCAATAGATGACGAGATGTCCGTGCTTTCTGCTAATATCTTTGTAAGGGGTAGTGGGGGTAAGTAGTTCCAATTGGTTGTGTCTGTGTCTAAGTCTTCTCTGATTGGGGTAAGGTAGTTTCTTCTGCTATCCGATTTGAAATATATTCCGTTTTTCGTCGTTGAAACAGGCAAGTTGCATCGGTCATTAATTACTTGAGCTGTCAAAATTGGCTAGGCGCCAGCCGGGCGGCTCAAGACGAAGTAGGCGGTACTAGGTTTATGTTTTTATCAATAACTCTGATAACTGAAAGTTATCATAGTTCTGGTTATTTAATCCTGATGGGCTATTTTACGGGGCTTCCAATGGTATTAATTTGTAGTGGGTGTGATAAAAATGAAAAGAGTTATTAAGGTTTTTATATTAAAATGATGGAACGGGTTAATAAAAAGTTATGTGTAATATATCAAACTGTAGGGGCTGTTATTGGCTATTGATGGGTGTAATTGATTTCCTTGTCGCTTTTTTCTTAATGGAGTAATTAATGTTTGAAGTTAGGTGTTATATGGGGAATGAATGTTTGAAGTTAGGTGTTATGTGTGGAAGTATAAACAGTCGGGTGCGTATTGTCAATCGTACAGGGGCTATATATGAGATTGTCGTCTGTGTTGAGTACAAAGTACGGTTACAAGATTGTTTAACGTGGTCTTTTGTCTGAAGTGTGTCTTGAAGTTCTTTAGTCTAAGCTGTCGTGTGATCAATAGATGACGAGATGTCCGTGCTTTCTGCTAATATCTTTGTAAGGGGTAGTGGGGGTAAGTAGTTCCAATTGGTTGTGTCTGTGTCTAAGTCTTCTCTGATTGGGGTAAGGTAGTTTCTTCTGCTATCCGATTTGAAATATATTCCGTTTTTCGTCGTTGAAACAGGCAAGTTGCATCGGTCATTAATTACTTGAGCTGTCAAAATTGGCTAGGCGCCAGCCGGGCGGCTCAAGACGAAGTAGGCGGTACTAGGTTTATGTTTTTATCAATAACTCTGATAACTGAAAGTTATCATAGTTCTGGTTATTTAATCCTGATGGGCTATTTTACGGGGCTTCCAATGGTATTAATTTGTAGTGGGTGTGATAAAAATGAAAAGAGTTATTAAGGTTTTTATATTAAAATGATGGAACGGGTTAATAAAAAGTTATGTGTAATATATCAAACTGTAGGGGCTGTTATTGGCTATTGATGGGTGTAATTGATTTCCTTGTCGCTTTTTTTCAAGAACTTATTTTCGAATTTTTTCTATGTTTTTAATGTACGTTTCTTGTATTCAGGTATATCATTTCTTGTTTTAATTTATTATTATTAGTATTATTAGCCTATGTATTTCATGTTTTTGCCCTGGCTGAGTGGTAGAGAAGGCCTTGTAGCCTTAACTCCGCCAGGTTAAATAAATAAATAAAATAAATATTATTTATGTGTGGCATGTTAAGAACAAAAGGAGGTTTAATGTGAATTGACGCAAAACATTTATGAAAAGCTACGAGAATGAAGTTCACTAATTTGATCGTTTTAGGGAACCAGTCACACGGACTCTAAATGAGAAAGACACGCATGAGTTGTACAAATATCCAGGAAATATGTCGCTCAGAACGGTGTCATGTTTCATGAGTATACTCGATCTAATCAGGTCGAACGTGCAAATCTGCCCTGTTGTAGTGTGTCCGTGACACCTGTCAGTGCATCAGTACTAGAATAATGCAATAGCGATTTAATAGATACACCAGTCACAATCTATGCAGCTTTCACATGCAAGAACATTGCTTTGCATCATGTGTAAGATCATACGAAGCTCCAAATGAAACATTTCTAATGGAATTACCGGTAGACAAAATATGTTCATTCTTTTTAAGAACGAAGTATGTATTTATTATTTAACGATTCAATTGGATCTCTTAAGGGATGAAAGAAGTGTTGATTTAGCTATTTTGGTAAAAAAGTAGATGTTTTAATTTTTGTGTAAAATCACCATGCAAAATTGTATGCCGTGTGGACGCTCGGGAAAGGTGCTGCTAACACCATTTTTAAACCTCAGTGCGCTTTCTACTGCCAGTGTATACAAGCTTTAATCCCTTGTTTTCTCGGTGCCATGTTATATTCAAAATTTAATTTCTTCCACAAAAATTAGATAATGCTGTAAAAGTTTTTACAATATAGGCTACTTTGAAGGTTAATAAAAATATACGTGGTGCTCACCAGACATAATTCCTGGAAGGGATCACTAAGTAGTATTGAAAAGTTGCAGTATACGACAATATGCTTTCTCAAATTGTCCATCCCGAATGATTGACGATTGTCACGAAGAAGTAGCTTGAATTTTGACAATAACTCCATTTCACAAAATGTAAGTTTGGCATAATTATAGCATGGAATATCACTCGCACGCACATCAACATTTTCTTAATGAAATTTTACACATTATGTTAAATCCACTATTTATTTTCATACACTTCCTTGTATTTTATTTGTATATTTTCTGCTGGAAGACTAGATGGAATATTCAGAGTTTTTTCCACATCCGTAAACACGGATATGCGGAAATTTGTGCAGAGTCATTCCTTAACATTTCATCACCTACTCTTAAGCTCATTTAATAGAGTGGATGGCAACTTGTTAAAAAAGTTTCTTATAAGAAGCTGGTTTGAAGTGATTTTTATATGATTTAAGTGAATATCCAAAAATATTTATTTACATTAAAAAATCTTAAAATATGTGTTTTATGTAAAATAAATCTAAAATATATGCTCCGATGTGAATATCCAGAACATTAAACTCAGTTCCAAATTATAATACGCAAACAAAATACAGTCAACCCTCGATATAGTGCCCCTTTACAGTGCCACCCTCGCACTGTGCCAATAAATGCAAGTGAACGGATCTTCTCCCATATAAAATACATAAGAAACCCCGTTACTGTGCCAATTCATTTAGTGCCAGTGAATATTAGGCAAGATTTTTACAGAATATAGCTTGCAGTGATTTTTTTAGTTGCAGAATTCTTTTAAAACTGGCGTGAATGTTAGGAAGATTATTTAAGAAACATGTTGTAGGCTTACTGTATTTCCAAGAAGAGAGTGTTCCCCTGCCACTAACTGTAAATCTAGTGCGGTGGATTGAGGAAGCTATGTTAAGAAGTAGGACTGACAGCCTGAATAAGAGTGGACCAGGTAGAAAGAGCCGTTCATACAATGAGAGCCCTTCACTTCTTTTAGTCCAGGGTTCATTCAGATCTAAACACTACACTACAGTTACTCAGTTACAGTTAATCACTTACATGGTCCCACATGGTTTTCAACTTGTTTGGGTACTGTAGCACTGGACATATACTGTAATAAATTGAGTTACTGTACAGTATTCTATTTTGTGCTAAATTTCTCTGTTTGCCTTCTGTTTCATTTTTCTTTCATACAGTAAATTAATACAGCTCTGTATTATGCCATTTTTATTTTAAACATTAAATTTCGTTTTAGTGCCACCCTCGCTTAGTGCCACTAAATGTTAGAGAACGGATGGTGGCATTATATCGAGGGTTGACTGCATGTAACCTACTTATCTAAGAATCAGAGCCCTACGTGATAACTGATAATCATTTAACCATCACTCATATTCCTTAAGACTCGTATAACTTGTTTTATGAGAAATACAATATTCAGTGAAACAATTTCCCCTTTTTATATGACAGTGCCCTTACGGCAAAGAAGATCAATGGTGCTATAATTTTAAAAATTCTGGAGGTTTTCTAGGATGCTTCTTTATTGAATTACACTGTAATCGTGTTTCCAGATTAAATGCTATAGCTCATTTTATTTTTAGATTCGTCCTTTACCATTATACAATTTTATAGGTCATATGTTACGGTCTAAATATAAATTCAAAATCATTGTTCTAATAACCTTGGCTTAATCTTATGAGAGTTTGATAATAAAAGTAAACTTCTAAAAATAGCTCTAATAGCTTGATAAAAATGTCATTCGTATTATACAATTAAGCTTTGCAGACCTAAATTCATAAAAGCCTACTGATCGATAAGGAAGGAAAATATCGTCAGAGGACAAGTTTGAAATTAATGGGAAAAATCCTTTACAATAGCTATTTTAAATAAATGACAATCTTACCATTTTGAATACAAATCCTCACATCTATATTAATAAGAGAAATTGTTTGTCTGTCTGTCCGTGCGCGATGCCCAGCGAAATCTACGAGATCTGAAATTTTGGACTGGAGTGTGGTCGAATGCACCTCGAAGCCGGATTTTTAATTTTCGCTTTCTTTCGCGAGCTATGAGTGAAAAACTAGCAGAAAACGTGATTTTTTGTGCTACTGAAGCATCAGTTTTTCGGTAATACATTTCGATTGTCAAATCAATTGCAGGTGGTTTTGCCTCTTTTTTTTTTTTTTTTTCATAACTTGGAAATAAAGCATTGCTATTTTTTAAATACATTATCTCATGGAATTATCGAAAGCTTTGATTCTGTGAGCTCACCCTGGTCAATTCGTTTGTTTATAATTTCAAGGCCCCAGACATCTGAAATTTTCAACACAGACGGAAGAGGGATAATGAATGTAGGCCTAAATGGGCAAACATTGATCAATTCAGACGGAACTCATTATGCAAGGGTTTTCTGGGCCAGGGAATTCGAATCAGAGGTAGTTTTTCCCAAGCGCTTTCTAATCTTGGAATGCACTCCAAAACCGGGTTTTTAGCTGTTTCATTGTAATTATTAACCGTTTAGTTTATGAATGATTTGCGTGAAAGTGTTAATAAATATAATGCTTTAATTATTTTGCTCTTAATCTTTAATCTTCAAATTAATTATCTTGGCCGAAGCCGCGGACACCTGCTAGTATTACATAAACCTTTATGATATTTTTCTTAATCTCTTTTATACAATATTTTAGGCGACGCATTTAAACGTCAGTAGTAATGAAAAGGTTAATGTAGGCCTACGCGTGGTTCCGGCATATCAGATTGATTTCGAATACACTGGGACGGTATTACAGTAATCTAGGAACATGATCTAGTTATTTAGTTAGCTTATAGCCTACCAGTTATAGTGACGCTTTAGTAGGAAGTGGGTCAATTTAAAACACTCTCTCCGGTCATGTTTCCGCCGGGCGCCGACGTATTTATGTGTTTATTACAAGTTTTTATCTACTACTGTTGCAAAAATAGACAAAAATTGCTCAAAATTAACAGGAAATAAGTCTGTAAAATCAAGAAAAAATCCTTGAGATTTGTGTTGCTTTTGTAACTTTGAAAAATCAACAAATCAATTGTCATTTTGAACAAGATCATTGCCTTCCATAGGCGCCGACTTCAGGGGTACATTTTCAGCACCCACAAAACATTTATTGCAACAATTAGCAACCCCAGTAATGTTTATATTTGGATGAAATTGCAAATAAGTTCATCACTGGAAATTAAATTCGCATGCAGACATTTGCAATAAAAAATTTATTCGCAATAGAGGCTACCCTTCTTTGGCACAACGTATTAAGATTTTCTGAGTGAGCACCCCCAATAAATTTTACAAGTCAGCGCCGCCTATGGTGTCTTCGAGTATGTGACAAGTAAAAGTGTCTAAAACTGTAACGGTAGGACATATTAAAATATAAATATTGTATTCCAACATGAGAAATAGATAAATGTAGCCCCAAACGTTGCAGCCCTGCTATGCCTGGGACAGCATCTACTGTTGACCTCTGCGGGGAGGATTCCGATCGATACATCCTACATATTGCGCAGTTAACAACCACACTTAAAGTAGATGGACGGCTTCAGAAGAGAATTTCCTTGTCTGTTTATCAAATTATGGATTACACTATCATTTTAGGTTTATGAAAGTAGGCTGAACAGATGATTGCATTTGTTTATCTATACTCAGCGCCGTCAAATTTTGAGGACCGGCTAGGTGTATTGAACGGTATATCGCCGTGAAATTTCTTTATTCCGGTAGGCTATAGGACATTCTATAATATGAAATTAGTCACATGATGCTTGTATGTATGAGTATATAGAGGAATATCTTTTCTTTAAGAAGGACGGAGAGGACATAGGAGGTGACATCTTCGATTTGCATCCCAAAATTCTTTACTGGTTTTCCCTCCATTCATATGTTGGAATTCATCATCAGTTGATTATTAGTAAAACAAAACTAAAAATTACAAATTGACTTCATCTAACAATTTTCCAAATCTCAGTGTAAAATTATTCTCTTACGTTGCAAATTAAGGCTACTTAATAATATAACAGTTACCGGAATTCCATTGAATTATGGAATATAGGAAAAGAGCCTAAATACGTTTAAAACCAGTACGTGAACACCTAAAACATATCTACAGTAATCGCTCAAAAATAGAACGTATTGTGGTTGCTTGTAGCCATGGGCGTACGGTAAGGGGGGGGGGTCAGGGGGTTGAAACCCCTCCCGAAATATCTGCAATATTTTGAAGATTATAAATCATGGAACGAAAAAATCTCTGATTCGGTTGTTACATATTTTACAATTTCGTACATAGGCTATCAAAGCATTATTTAAGATTTATCGTAATTTATTTAATATTCAAATTTCAAAAGCTCGTGGTGTTGATAGCTTTTCAGCTTAATAACAGTGATATATTACTAGTAAACAAAAATCCCTTTGGAATCTGTCAAACGACAACTCGAATACTCCCGCCGAAATCCATCAACCTGTTTGTAAAGCCAAAAGTAATCAAGAGCTCATCACAAAATTATCATGAAGTAATCGGCATTAATCGGGGGGTTTTCCACCGGTATATTTGCAGATGACTTTAAAAACGTGCCCTATACAGCATACAGTATTATATTTTTTCAAAAGAAAGTTTTTATTTATAGACTCTAGCTTAAACGAGAAATGGATAGAAACCTCAAGAGAAACAGTCTCAAAGACTGAGCTGTATATTAATTTATTACAGTGTATTAATTATCACAATACAACCGTTTAGTAATAAAAAAGTAATAATTCACAATGTGCGCAAGGACATGGAGCTGAGACGACTTTACATTGAACCCCTCCCGAACAAAATTTCACCGTACGCCCATGCTTGTAGCCTATTGGTTGAATAGTTGTAACGCTGAATGAAGATCACCACCGCCATATATATGCCTTGGGTGCTTATGTTAGGTTTCACAAGTTTTTAGGTGCAGTTGTGTGTGAGTGAGGTAATTCTAACTTGACACAGTTGGAAGAAAATATACCGGTGTTCTTAACATAACTGGTGTTCATAGAATAACATAATTTATATCGCATATATAAGGTCTGTTCGCAAAGCTAAATCTTGTACTGTCAAGTACCGCGACGCATGCGCACATTTTGAAAATGCTGATATATGACATTCTGCGCATACGTTGCGCAGCGAGACAGACAATGTGCGCATGCGTCATAGTCCATGACAGTTAGGGATTTACTTTGCGAACAAACCTATATTTTCATAGAAACCAGAAGTCTCCTCAAACGAGAATGAACCTAATATCAAATTGATACTTGAAGCGTTTTTAATGTGACATTTGTCAGGGAAGCAGACATGTTAGAGGTTTGTCAGTAGCAGCATATAATGTTGGAAACGGAAAAAGTCAGGAAAGTGAAAATAGGCTAAGTAAATCTGTATATAAAATTGAAAATCTAATTAATACAGGTATTACTTATGTTTTCTTTTCACTCGGTATGATTTCATAAATGCTGTTATCTCTTTTATAAGGTCAGTTACATCGCCACAATAATAAAACAAGTTTTTATTTTATTGTTTATAGTTCTTTTAAAAATCAGGGTTTCATTGTTCCAACGATAATAATTGAATCATGTCAGCAGATATGACATAAATAGAAGTAGTAGTAGTAATAGTAGTAACTTATTTGCAGTTAATACAGTACTGTGTGTTGTAGAATGATAACAAAAGAAGACATTAATAAAATAAATAAATAAAGAAAACTAGTAAATTAATAAAATATTGGTACAGTGTGATGAAAAATAACAGATATACAAGAGTAATATAGCAAAATAATAAATAGATACATACAAAACAAAATTAATAAACAAACTAACAAATTAGTAAAATACAAACATTAACTTGGAACATCCATTTGTTTCAGGTTTGCATAAAAACCAATAATTAATTATTTAAGATTTAGGCTAATACATTATTCAGATAATAACTTGATTGTAGATTTATGATAAAGTTGTAATTTTAATGGTAATTATCGTTAAGAATAGTATATTCTCACCACACAACATATGAAATAGAGTAATTTAAATATATAGGCGAGTTTGAACTGTTAGAAGAGGAGGGTGTTACTTGTTATTTATGCGACTATTAAGATAAATGTTAAGAGAATAAAAGACAGTGTTACAATAGTAATAGTTTAAAATTATTAAAAGAACTCTCCAATTTTGTATCTGATATTTATTTGGGAAGGTGGTTATTTTGGAACAGAAAAGTTATTGGTGCATAATTGAATTAGTTCATGTGGCATTTACAATTAGTTTTCACTGATCAATTAACTGATTTCTGTAACGAATGAAGACGGAAGAAGTAAAATTTTGTCACATTCTCCTTAGGTTTTAGCACCGTCCCTTTTCCGCCAGTCAGAAGCAAGTCAACAGACCGGCGACGCTAGACCACAATGAGTTCTGATGTTTCACCATTACCACAACGCGTTGTAGTCAAATAATATTAGAAAAGAACCACGACAGAAATTTCGATACGTGGTCGTTTTGAATATGCTAATAAGTATTGTGGCCATTTTTGCAAGTACCCTGACTCAAACTTAGCATTGTGGATGAACTTGAGAAGCCATAACGCGTTGTGGTAGAATTTTCCGCTGAATGAGCATGTTCGGTCTTTGAGCCTAGCATATACAGTATAATGATGTTCATTTTTGTTATTCGGATTGCAAAGATCCAATGGTGAGAATAAATCTTATTTGCGTCCTGAGGCATATATTAAATCTGTCAGCATTAGAATTTCATTGAACTACAATTTAAACAATGTGTTCATATTATAACAAGTACATCCAAGCAACAGATCTTTCATCCATTTCAGATTTCTTTTTAAAGTGGCAGTCCAAAGACGTTTCAAATTCCAATTATATTTTCTTGTACAACAAGGAATTTATTCACAGTCTTCATGGTTTATATTAAAAATATATTAAGTCAAATATTCTGTTTTTTATCCATAAAAGTATTCCTGGCTTCAGTGCAGATTTTCTTGAACATTTATCTGTAGTGAGACAAAATCGAAAATATCAATTATATGAACACATTGTGTTAATCTCATCACCAGTACTTGGAGCAATTCTACTTAGCAAAAGTGTACTTAGCTTCTTTTCAGCTATTCAGCACTCATTTGTTTGTTGAATGACTGAATCAAATCAGCTGACAAACACTTCCCTCTCTTCTTGATGGCACAGCAGTATCTCATTTCTTCATTGACTGAATGAAGTCAGCTGATGCATTAAGTGTCAAGTCGCCAATTTACTATACAGTAATATACTCTTTCTGCTGAATCGTCAGCTGGATTGCATCGCTACTTCCCCAACTGATTAATACGCACCTATTTCTGAGCTAAGTGAAGAAGATTTGTCATTTCATAATGAAACCGTCTAATAAAATCATTCATTACTTGGGTGAACCTAATTGGATTTCCCAAAATCATCTTATACTGTAAAAACCCACATTGCAAAAATAATACCTGTTAATGAATGAGATGAACTGATTCATTAGATTATTCTCAACAGGACTGAAACCCAAAGTTCTTTTCGTTGGTAGTTACGAAGTAAACCAGCTGGTACGGTTTTCTCAGCGAATGGTCTCTACTCTCGTATTCGTTTATTGATTAATAGCCTTCATAAAATTTGCATAATTCTATTAATTGAGCTGATCGTGTCCTTGACTGCTCACGTAAGCTGTATAAGCCTAATAATTAAGCTGAAAAGAGTCACTAGTTTCTTAATATTATGTCGCATTTCGATTGTTCTAATGGTTTACTTCATAAACACGTATAAACTATCAAGTCTTATCGCAATTTTAATACTGGTTCTGGTTCGCCAATTTTCTAGCAATCCGCATGCTTCGTCGTCTCTTCTAATGTGTCATCTTCCTTCTCCCACACTCTACATCTTTCCCTCTCTCTCCTTCTTTCTCAATCTCTTTTTCTCATATCTTAACATTCCGATATCTATCTCACTCAAATCCCAGGGCCATAAGGATCAGGCCAAAGGAAATATCAGATACCGACTTCTTCGAGAATCGTAGCGTGTATACCAGGGTTTAAGCTACGATCACATTTTTCGCGAAATGTGAAAGTAAACTTCATAATGCGAAAGAAATTTAGCCACTTTCACAAAAATGCGAAAGGAAATTTTTACATCCATGTAAATGATATTTCTGTTGAATTTCCTTTGATGTGCTCCACTGTAGAGTATGCTCTTGGAGTATGCTAAAACAATTCCACTACACACTGTAGAGTGTGAGAGAGGCTTCAGTGCATTGAACCTTATTAAAACTGACATTCGCAATAGAATAAATTTGTGTAATGTTAATAACATCTTAATGATGAAAATTGAAGGCCCCGAAAGAAAAAGCTATAATTTTAGCAAGTCTTTTGAGAAGTGGGCCAATTTGAAACAGAGAAAAGTGTTAAATTCCACACGAAAGTGTTTTGAAAAAAAAAACAAATTTAATAATTTGCTTTAAAGTACAGTTTGTTATTTATACCATTTTTTTTACTTTGAAGCTACATAAAAATGCAGTTAAAATTAACTTTTAGCAATACATTTTTATTTTAGCATTTTGCTAAAGCTTTTTCTTATCCATTTTCGCTTTTTTGCTAAAGGTTTTCTTTCTAGCGTAAACAGTACTGATATAATTCTGAGTTTAGTATTATCATGAAGCAGGACGTAAAAGCGTCAGTAGTAAAGATACTTGCTCCGAGTAGTAGATGTACGAAAAAGTTATTTTTGTGGTGCTGCAATATTGTTATTCGGGCGTAAGGGGGGGGGGCGGAGACAAAGAATTAAAAAAAAATCATTTTGAACCAATTTCAGTACTAAGACCGAATTACTTATGCATTAAATTGCATGCTCACCCGAAGCCGCTAATACCGTCAGAGTAGGGTTTCGAAATGCAGTGTTTTTCTTTTGCACAGATTTTTTTTCTTATTGCAAATGATATTGAATCGCTTTCTCTGAAATGAGCGTTTTCTACATCCCAGACTGTACCCACGCGTTCTGCACGTCAGTAGGCGTGTTGTTCCCTTCTTGTATAATCCTATATTTTTAGCTCACTATGGATTTTCTTGTGGGCGTTTTGGTGCGTGGAGAGTCTTAGTTGGATTTGTAGGTAGGTTGTCGTCTCCAGGAAGCTTTTTTATAAGACGTCTGTCTATTACTAGCAGAAAAAACCATGTTATTCCATACTGTGACGAAACTCTTAGGTAATATATCCTTTTCTTCCAAGAGATTTGCGTATAAAAAGAATGAACTACTTACATCCAAAGAAAAACAATAGCAAAGGAATTATGCTTGATACGGTATATTGAAGAATGTATTAAATCATAGTCTGGTCTTAATAATACTGATCATTTGTCACAACACTGTTGAACATCTCCAACGACGCAAACTAATCAGAACTGTGTTCCACACGCTTCGTATTTTCAAGTAATAATGTAGTGTATAAAGCATTGTAAATACTCTATGATATACTAACAAATGTAACACATGTTTTAATCGGTTTTGTTTTAAAGAATTATTGTTCAGAAATAAGAATTACAAGATATGTCATGAAAGTGCAAAAAAATAAGCCTTTTAAGGATTGCTAAATAATAAACAGAATAGGCTATTTGGATTCATGGGAGAAAATAGTTTCATTGAGTTTAAAATATTAGTTTGACTATATAAATACTTGTATATTTTGTAATTTTGTAAAATTACTTGTATTTTTTCTGTACCTTTGTATGAGGAAAATTGGTTTTACTACATAGATATTTATAGTTTTTCTTCGAGGAACATTGGTATGACATGTAAATATTTGTAATTTTGTATGAGGAACATTAGTTTCACGTATAAATACTTGTTTCTCTGAGGAACATTGATATGACTACGTTAATCATTGTACTTTTCTGTAAGGAATATTGGTCTTACTACGTAAATATTTGTAGTTTTTCTATGAGGAATATTGGTATGACTACATAAATACTTGTACTTTTGTATGAGAAACTTTTTTTTCTGAGGAACACTGGTATAACTTCTTTAATCCTGTCCTTTTCTATGAGGAACACTAGGTTTTACTACATATATAGGCCTACTTGTATTTTTTGTTTGAGACATTTTTTATGGAATATGACAAGTTATCAGTTCTTTTAAGAATTCACAAGAGATTGAACTGAACAGTAGAATCTAAGATTGGTCCAAACCCACGTGTGGGTGTGTGTGAGAGCCAGGAGTTGAGAGGTAAGGAGTTTCCCGCGTGAGATGTTCAACAAGAGTGATTCTACAGTCACTTTATTCCTTCAAAGCCCATAATAATGGGAGATTGGTCTTTCGCCGGCGAAAGGAGAGGAGAGACAGAATGTGAAACGACTAGTAATTTTGCATTAGAACACTCTTTCACATAGTGGGCTCCGTAAATCTAAGACTCAAGATTTTATGCCCGGATATTCATGCAACCTGCCGGGTTTGATGCTAACTTCGGTCCTAGTGACACACATGCTAAACATCGACCACCGAGGGCGCATACTTAGATGAGCCGTTTTAACGGGTTGAGGTTTCAATTTTCGTATAAATTACGAAAAATAGAGAATTAAAATGTGGAGGATGTAGGCAGGCATTTATTGGTTATTGGAACTATATTCCCGATTCCTTTTTACAACCTTCACATACTCCTACTGCTCGGAAGGGGAAGATGGGTATACACTTT
This sequence comes from Ectobius pallidus, assembly GCA_964059195.1. Classification (NCBI taxonomy): domain Eukaryota; kingdom Metazoa; phylum Arthropoda; class Insecta; order Blattodea; family Ectobiidae; genus Ectobius; species Ectobius pallidus. The sequence continues at coordinate 90,007,342 of CAXKWD010000008.1, forward strand.
CTAAAATTATTTTGTCCGCAAAATCCATCTTTTCTGTAGAGACGGATGAATGTCATGCCTCGCTCTGAGAATTACATGAGCTCGTTTGCATTTAAATACTCACTTGCGGGACGCTGAATAATTTAACTAGGGTATTGTCTTAACGCTTTTTGATCTCAAGTTCTGGGAAAATGCAACGTTGTTACAAGTACAAAACCCCTTAATATTTTGTTCTCATAACATGTTGTCTTTTTTTTTTCCATGTCATTATAAGAAGAGTGGATTTTTAGTAATGGCAACATAGTCTATTACTAGAAACTCATTTAAAAAAATAAAAAAAACGGGCTTATACAGCTTTTACTAAAAATGGGATGGAAATTCGGCTTACATCTTAGGTTTGTATCATATCGCACGCCTCATCACCAGGGCCCGGATTCTGATGACCTAAAATTGTTTGAAAAATGACCTATAATATGACCCTAAATTTTAAAGAAAATGACTTAATAATTATAAAAAAATGACCTAAAAACTGATATTTTATTTATAAAAGAATTATTATTGTACACACAAAGTTATAGACTAGTTTGTACATAATTGTAAAAACTGAAAATAACTGTAATGTTGTGAATGTCCTTTTCTCACGGAAATTTATACTGGCACTGGCGAGTCAAAATTCGGCATTTCCTTTTGTGGTCTGCCGGATTAAATTGTTGTTAATTGAGGGTAAACAGTAGTTTGCACTCTCAAATCCAAGCAGGTGGCAGACTCTGGTACCAAGTCAATCTAATAACAATAGTAATATAATACAAAATTTTGGCGTTTCTTTTATTCTCATTTCCGACTGAGACATGACAACACTTAACGCCGAATTTTTCCTTTTTGCGTTAAACAAACAACACTTCAAAGACAGCACCGCTAGTGACGAAGAAAGTTAATACACTCAATATAAATACATGAAAATGACTAAATAAGGAAGCAAATGACATGAAAATGACAAAATAATGACCTAAAATTGAAATAAATGTCCTAAAAATATAAAATTGCATAAAATGACAAAAATGACCTAATAAAAATGTATTTCTATAATCTAGAGGTCATGATTAGGATTTATCTACAAGTTGTCAAAGTCTATGCAGCATCATTAAAAAGATGACATGTCATTAGAATCCGGGCCCTGGTTATTATTAAAGAAAACATCGCACAATGAGCATGTTAGTCCAGAGACCAGTTCTCGCTCGTGCAAAACTTTGTTAGTGATACTGTGCGTTTTTTGCAGTCAAGTACATGGTATTGGTTATGGATGTTGGATTGCATGTTAATATTAGATAAAGGTATATCGTTAAGTTTGCTGTAGTATGTTGAATTGATTTACTGTTTTGTTTAACTTATTAATATTACGTGTTTTCTTGCGTAAGGTGGCCTTGAACGAGTACACCCAGCCTCGTAAGGACAATTGAGTAGCCACTGCCCTCAATTCTGCCGTCTACCAATGAAGTCATAAGACAAAAGTACATGACCCAGAGGTAGGATTGTTTGTCCTGTCCCGTCTGGAATGAAGTTCCACGGACTTTAGAGAATATCACAGCTTGATTAAGTTTGTCCTTCATTCATGCATTTATGTCTATTCTTTTATTGACTATTCCATTCATATTCGCGTGTTTGATATTGACCAATAACGTTTAGCAATTCCTCGGATGTAGACCAATCACGTTCGTTTATCTTATAATATGCTTCTTTGGGTAGCTCAAAGTTTGACAGAATATTGACAATAATATAAGAAAATAATTATTATTTATAAAATCCGTTACATTTTATTCATGGAATAAAATCTTGAGCTTCGTTCTCGCAAATCTATCGATAGGCCTAAACTCATAATCTCTCGTGGGATTACCTTTGACTATTCCACTCATATTCCGCGTGTTTGATATTGACCAATAACGTTTAGCAATTCCTCGGATATAGACCAATCACGATCGTTTATCTTATAAAATGCTTGCTATTAATATGAGGTGATGTTTTATCAATAAAATCGTCTGCTCGTTACTGGACATGTAAGCATCAGTGTGCAGTGATTAATACGTCACACGCTGTCATTTAAGCATCACGAAAACGTATTATTTTATACAACATAACTTGTTTGGAAATTGAAATAATTGAAATGTAGGCTACGTGGATTAAAACACAATTTCGATTCGGTGCAAGCCAGTTGGTGTGATTTTATTCTATTCTGCTCTTAGCTTACCTGAATGAAGTTAACTATGTCTTATTAAGTTATTAGCAACATTGGTAGCACTTTCACAACATGGTAACTTGAAACGATTCATGGATGGTTGATTCATGCTAATATTGTTTTGTACAACAAAGCACGAAAACACTTGTATGATCCGTTACAATTTTATTCATGGAACAGTCTTAATAAATCCGACTCGATTTGACGAGTTTCATCAGATAAATTAGCTCCTGTTGCGCAGTCGCGAATCTACCGATAAACTCGTCAACTCTCGTGGAATTACCTATGATAAAACTGATATTTATTGTGTACTCTTTCTGTCAACTTTGCTTTCTTTTTCCTTATTCTTTCTTCCTGGTTTAACAACTGCCTTGTTATAAGTGAAGTTCCTTCTGGCTAGGGTGCATGGTGTTCGGACTTGATCAGTTTATGTGTCTGCGTTCTAAGAAGTGGCGTGTCATTCAAGAAATTGTTCAATGTTTGATTGAGTTGCATCTCGTACTCGTTGAAATTCAGATATGCAAGACCTGTACCTACTTCCTTGTTCTGTAAGACTCAGACGGCTGTTCTTCTCTTGCAGACTTACGAACTCACCTTTCACAACCACCTTGGCATTTTGCTGACTAGACGGAAGACTATCTAATTTGGCCTTTCTGTTCACAGAGAGTATTTACTCATTATAAAAAGTAATTCATAATCGCCCGTGCATATTTAAATTTATAACTAACTGCATTTTTATTTACTTTTGTATTGTAGCTGGAGATTTGAATCTTGTGATCAAAAAATAAATTCAGTTAAAGCTGTTCTTCTAATTGAAACAAATTACAATGAAGTTAACAAAAAAAAGCTCCATATCGTGTAATCTCGGAAAGCTAAAAATTAGAGTAACCACAAGTGAGAGGTCGCCCGCGGTGCTGTAGACGTAAAGGTAGCGTGCCCGCCTCTAGTTTCGAAGGTCGTGGGATCAGTCCCGGTCGAAGGATTTTTCAGGACGTAAAAATCCTGAACATGGAGTCCTTCGGGAGGGACTTTAAGCTGGGGCCTAATGTCGTAGATTTACGACATGTAAAAGAACTCCCAAGCCTAAATTAGAGCCTCTGGACAACATTTCCCGGTCCTTTCATGTCCAAGTAATAGCTTAGTTTCCGGAGAGGATTTGTGAGACGATGGACTTAACACCAATTAGCACTAAGAGCTCTAAGTTTGAAGTCAAACAGGGAAATCCTATTGGACAAGATGATGTCAATATGAAAAGAGGAAAAAATCCCCACATTTTACTAAGTCAATACTCTTAGATATATATTATTTCTTTTATACAATGTTTTGAGTTGAGGTATTTATATGTCACTAGCAGTGAAATTTATATGATTGCATTCCTAAGAAATTGTTATAGCCTATTGTATGTTATCTCCTTACGATATAGCTATTTTCATTGTATCTATTTCTTTCTTAATTGTATTTGTCCATTCTTTAACTTCATTGCAATTTACTAAGATTTTTTTTTATTCCGAAATAATGTAGCCTAAATTAGTTTCGTGGTTGATTTTAAAAGAAGGCCTTAACTCTGCCAGGTTAAATAAACCATTATATTATAATAATAATAATAATAATTATTATTATTATTATTATTATTATTATTATTATTATTATTATTATTATTATTATTAGTTATAGTACGGGTAGCGGAAGTAAAAATATGTGATGCATTCACATGATATTCTGTAGCCTACTGTAAGTATCGGCAGTGCTATATTATGGTGTCCTTGCTTCACATTCGCACATGTACAGTAAGTTATAATAATAATTAAGGAATCTCGCACAATGTGCATTTATAAGCCTACAGTATTTTCATTGCGCGAGTGAGCATATAGATATGTGAGTAGGTGGCCAGAATTATCGCGATTTGCAGAGTTACAACAAATCGAGTAATTTAAAAGTTTCATTAACGTGGCTTTAAACATGTCTGAAACACATGTAGTCAACAAATACTCGTGAATGTTTGTGAAACGTGCGTTTATTTTCGATCTCTACTTCTGCTCTTATATTATTTGCATGATTTTTTCGTAATTTGACTTAATGATTCCTTGTTTTAAAATATTTAGCCTATTTTAATTAATTTTTAGTAATAAAGAAATTGATATTGGAATATTGAAATAGTTTCAAATTTTGTCACAAACGAAACTTAACGATTGTCAGCACGACAATTTTGGAATTGCTGTGAGCTAAAAACGGAATAAATTCATTATCAGTGTTTATTTTTCTCTATTTACACCGTTCAGATGTGATTATTGATGAAAGATACCAACTGTAGAATCATTTCTTTATATTGAAGAATTGTAGAGTACGCTGTTGCATAGTTATTGAGACACAGCGCTACAAACCTGGATCGATTCTTGCTGAGAGGATTTTTAATTGACTTATCCTTCCGGTGGTACTGTAGCCCTGGGGTTAACTCAGCATCCAACAGAAATTAATACCAGGAGGAATCCTGGGGGTAAAAGCGGCTGATGCGTAAGGCTGATAACCTTCACCTAGCGAATGTCTCAAAATCTGGAAGCTTCAACCTCCCGGAATCCTAAGGGCCTCCATAGCGTGTGCAAGGGTCACTATATCTTACTGAAGAATTTACCTTTCCTTCAGAATTTCTCTAAAATGTGCCAGGTCTCTAATCTTGCGTTACGGATGTAGGCCTAGTAGAGGTTAAATGTACAAGTTTTGATAACTGAAAGACTGATGGATTTATTAGTATAATGATAATTTGTTCGCTGCCAGCAGGTCTGGTAGATCGGTGAGGACTGTAGCTCCAGCTGTACAGCTGTTCTTAGACCGCGACGCGCGACCTTGCCTCAAGATCATAACATGAGCGGAGAAAACTCTTTCCTTCCGACTTCCTCCAATTCATTCATTTCTCCTCTCTATCCTTACGCATTCATGCAAATTTTCATATTAATATGGCATGCGAATTTTTGTTGATATTTTCTGTCTCCTTCTGGAGGTTCTGTTCTGCCCTTTGTATTAAAACCTTAAAAATCGTCAAACTTCTATGTTTTTCTTTAATTTCGCCATTTTGTGTTCCACTTATGTATCTGCCAAGGGTCCCAATTAATGTGAAAATAAAATCGTTTCTGCCAGTGTGTAGTATGTAGACCATTCCCACCCTAGGTCCCTCGATACATTTTGATTTGCCTGCTGATACTGAAGATCCCAAGTAACACAAGGAACTAATTACTAAACTTTGATATTCATAGAAGCCGATTTTCAAGTGTGCCTATGGTTAATTTCCTGGCATGCTAGCGGTCCCAGGTTCAATTCCCGGGCCTGGCGGGCGTGTCATTCGTGGTGGACGAAGCCGTGGCCTTTGGGTTTTTTCTCGGGGATCCTCCCGTTTCCCCCTCTCATTCCACCAACACTCTCCATTTCATCTTAAAACTCCCCCTCATAATCATCCCGTTTCCTTTCCCGGTTTCCGGTATACTCTTGCCCCAGCACATGCTTTAGGCCTCTCCCGTCCTCCCCGTGGTTTGTGGTCCTGAAGTTGCTGGCTGGTGTGCTGCCAACCTGGGGCTCTAAAAGAGGTACCGAGGCAGCGGCACACGTGGCATGGTAGAGGTACCTGTTGGATGTAGGGGAGCTCCGTGGGGGCTCGCGGTGGGGTCTGTTGTTGAGGGACTGTTGGGCTTGCACATCATTCTATTCCAGAGGTTGGCACAATGGGCCGCAAGGCTGAAGTGCTTAGGGTCGTCCCAACCCGCCTTCCCCCTTAAGGGGCCAAATACATGGTTAATTTGTTTTCCTTGCAAGAAATAGTCAAAACATTTGACTATATTTAATGTTTGTACCACCTGATGACGCAGCGGTCGGGTGGTAGGCCTGTCCCTTCAGGGATGTAGCCCCACGGAGTATTATTAAAGTCTTAAAATTCGGGTATTTCGGTGTAGACAATCTGTATATGTGAAGTTCTTACAAAGTAAGAAAGTAATATCAATAACAATTATTGTATGTACTTAAAAACTGTTTTATAAATCAACCTTTAGCCGTACAGTTATCTGAATATTTTACTAAATCTTTTGGGCACCTTAGTTTAGATTCAAAGTAGTTAATATATTTTTAGTTAGATATCCAAAGACCAAAATAGGTTGGCCACTCCTGGCCTATTCTATTTCGAACCTGATTGCTTGTCTGTGTAGCCAATATTTGCATGTTCTTAATTGCTATCATGTTCAAGCCGTGGCCATAATCATCACCATCTACATCATATTTTCTTCTCCCTGTTCTTCTTATTTTTCATCTTTTTCGCGTCCTTTACTGCACGGTCCCACTTTCATTTTCTACGACGCATCTATTTTTAATGAGTATATTTTTAGATACCATTATCCAGAATTCCTCCGTATGCAAGTAAATATTGAAACATCATAATTATATTAAATACTGCTTTTACTTCTACCTTTAAAAATACAATTAATTTTGTAAAATCTTATAAATTATAAGGCAAATAAAAGAAGTCGAGAATAGAGGTTTTCCAAAATTATGTCGAGCTCAACCGTACAACACAACATGATTTTAAACAATTCTAACCTTAAAGATATGTCACATTTTATTTCGTGATAAGTCTTGTGTCTCGTGAATTTTTTAAGTGAAACTTCTTTAGCCGCGGTAGGGGTAAATCGAGAGCTTGTGGAACGCTCAAAATCGTCACGAAATTTGTGTTACGCTGAAAATCGTCACGAAATTAGTGAGGTGTGAAGGAACAGACTGCACAGTAAACAATCAACTCAATGATTAAGCTTATCCAAAGTTTAAAAAAAATCCAAAAATTAAAAAATAAAAAATCCAAAATTTAAAAAATCTAAAAATTCAAATTTTAAAAATCCAAAATTTTAAAAATCTAAAAATATAAAATTAAAAAAATCCAAAATTTAAAAATAAAAAATCTAAAATTAAAAATCTAAAATTTAAAAATCCAAAAATTAAAAAAATTCAAAGATTTAAAATTTTAAAAATCCAAAATTTAAAAAATTATGAGATCAAAGATTTTTTTAAATCCAAAATTTAAAAAGTATAAAAACAAAATATTAAAAATCCAAAAATTAAAACAAGTTTCACTTTTGTCGCGTGGCGTTCCACGCACACATTTAAAAAAAAATTAAGAACCGATGATGGCTCTATATCCAGAAGACGTAAGTTATTAATATTCATAGGAGCTTTTTTTAAATTATTTGGCAAGGTTATAGTTTTATGTCTTGTACGTTGTTTCCTAGACTTTGCAAGAAAAATGGTGAGACATCAATACTTTATACAATCGGAAGTTGTCCTACAAATTGATTTATGTCAAGTCCTACCACAATATTAACCAGGAACCGTGGCAGGGATTCGCCCTTGTGGGAAACGATCTAGCATAGCTGTCTGTACTCCCACTCGAATGAGGGGAATTCCTCAAGGGATAAGCTTGTGAATGCAAGAAGAGGCTATGTGAATACAAAAATAACTTTTGCTTGACTAAGTGAGGGAGTGAGAGGAAAGGGTCCCCTAAGTTCCTGGGCCGCTGTAGGGTAGGCAGAGGAGGGTTGCCCAAGTCCTAGAATCCCGACCTCTCCCAAACACCAGCATCCCGCCCTGGATGAATCAGATCGATTCATCCGGCAACTCTCCCTCTCCATTTCTCTGGAAAACACCAAAAGCTTCTAAACTGATGCACAGCACGTACTCTGAACGTTCAGTCCCTATCCCAACAGCTCATTTTACAGAATTCGTCCAGTAACTTACTCGAAGATCTCATTCCCTTTTACTATCAAGAAGTGGAAGATCTCATTCCCTTTTACTATCAAGAAGAGTGGCTGGCACTTTCTTTTAGAACGTACTATGTAAGTTACTGAAGGCTGAATACTAGATAGTTTTCACTCTTTCCGTTTCTGTTTTCTATCCTATATATACAGTATATATATATATACATACATAACATATATATATATATATATATATATATATATATATATATATATATATATATATATATCGCATTCGGAATTATCCGGCACATTACGAAATTGTTTAGTTTTGTAAGCAAATTGTTCCGATTTCAAAAAAAGAAATAATTGCATAGGCGTTTTACATGTTGCACCAAAGTATGAATAACTGTACAAGAATTATCGGAATTATCGGAATTATCCGGCACATTACGAAATTGTTTAGTTTTGTAAGCAAATTGTTCCGATTTCAAAAAAAGAAATAATTGCATAGGCGTTTTACATGTTGCACCAAAGTATGAATAACTGTACAAGAATCTTGTTAGCACTAGGGTTTTTTCGAATATTGTTGTTAGTTGGTTGGTATATGGTTATTTAACGACAGGTATGTAGTGCAACTTAGGCCTGTGACCGTCGCCGGTGTGCCGGAATATTGTCCCGCAGGAGTTCTTTTACATGTCAAGAAATCTGACATGGGCCTGTCACATTTATACACACATAAATGCGATCGACGTGGGCCCGGGTCGAGTCCGCAACCTTGGGCACAGCGAATATTGTTGTATCTGCAATTGCAATATCTGAGCAAATCCTGGAAACAATCCCAAGTTTCAAATTGATATGCAGACAATACAAATGCAAATTTTGAAGAAAGAGGGGAAAAACCAAGCAAAAAACAAAAAAACAAAAAACATAAAAACAAAAAACAAAAAAAAAATATATATATATATATATAAAAACGCTATGTAGCTATTGTACATTTAAAACAAGGCAAACCCTTATACCGTAAAATCAGGCTGCTGCTTACTGTCATCAGGAAAGAGTAAAGAAAGTACTGGTAACTAAATTAAATTAAATTAAGAAATACATCTGTTGACTCGTTATTGTTCCTATTTTAAGGGCTTAATATCAGAAACGGATACATGAAGAATTAGCATATTTCCAGCAGCACTGTATAAATTTAGGCTATTAAGGGCGAAATTCGATACATGACGATAAAATAGTTAAAAAGTGTTTGTGTTTCGAGTACGGCTGTACCGATTAATCGATTAATAGGCTCTATTAATCGATTAAATATTTAATCGTCGATCAATTACATTTTCCGAATAATCGGTTTAGTCGATTTCTGAAAACGTTTTTCGAGAAATGGGTCAAATGACCAAACTCCTTTCTCAGTGCCGACTGAGAGAGATTTTAGTGCTCCTGGTATTATTGTAAACAAGCTACGTTCGTCTCTTGAACATTCAAATATCAACAAACTCGTGCGTCACAAGTCTTGGCTGAAAAAGTAACCGGAAATGTAAGTTATATAGGCCTATATATATATATATTTTTTTTTACTAGTTAACTAATAATGGTATTCATTAATTCAGGATTTCTTCTGATTATCTGTAGTGCAGTAGTTATGAAACGTGTAAAACAATATTAAATGTACACTTTGGTTTCGTTTAAAATACCGACCTGTGTGTCGATTAATCAGTCGATTAATCGATTAAAGTCAAGCGTTAACTCGATTAGAAATTTTAATCGATTTTCAGCCCTAGTTTCGAGTGGTTTGCACTTCACGGGGTGAATGAGGGCCCGTATTTTTTGTTGCCATGACTCTGATTCTAATCGTAATATTTTACAAAATATTGATTTTAATATTGATTTTCACAGATATTATGGTCAGTCAGCAAGTAACAGAAATATGTTTACACATAATTTCCAATAATTTAATCCTTTCAATACCAAACAATTTTTGTTACTTTACAAGACCCACAAATAAATTTTATAAATTAAATATTTAACTACATTTACTGAAATTTGTTTTATTTTTCTTATAACTTTTAATTATTTATTTAAAATTTTGATTTTGCCATAAGTCAATCATGTCACATAGAAATCATGGAAATGATTTAAGATGATGATTCACTTCATGTTGAACTGAAAGATGTCTAAACGTAGGCTAGTATTAATTTCCATGAAAATTCAAGTGATAGTTGGTAACATTATTGTTGATGTCAAAAATACTTGAAATATATCTCAACAATCGAAAATCGAATTTAAAATGCTTTTTTTTAAATTAATTAAGACTGAAATGGCTTGGTTCCTTACATTACCAAGGGAGGGGAACTTAGACCCATGACAAAATTTAGTCATTTTTTTATTATTTTACTGGAATTATTTTAAGCTGTCTCCATATTTTATGTGCATAATGGCTTATTGACAATGATTATTTTTAAGATTTGTATTCTAAGTATTTATGATAAATCAAAATTTAAAAGTTATGGGCCCCAATTTGTATAAGCTATGCTTTTGCTATTATAAGTGTATTACAACAAATGAGCATTGTAATTAAATTATACTGTGTAATTCTCGTAAATAGGACTGTAATGTTCGCATGTTGGAGTAATTGTCTGTAATGTCCCCGCCCTAGCACTGGCTGTACGTTAAAATTTACTATAAAAGAATAGTTTTCATTTAAAAAAGAATACAATCTGTCCTTCTTATGCAGAAGCCCCAAATTTTAATTAATTTTACCGCCAGCTAAGCTTAGTGGTAAAAATATTCCAATCGGAGATTTTATTTCAGTCTATTTTATAGCAATCGAGATACACAATTCATTATACTCTTAGGAAGAATTAATTACCTTGGATTCCTTGTCAGGGACAAAAATGGGTACATCTCCATTCTATAGCATTTTACCGTTCGGTTGCTGCATTTGTAGGTCAGCTAGTGATAACATAAGGAAACTTGACATTGGTTGCCGTATGGGGTTGAAGTGATGTGGGCAGTTGTTTGACGTCACAACTGCGTCATTTAGACTGCGGCCTGCCCTGCTTCATCTCTCCTCTTCTCCTAGGTTACATCACATATCTCGGGAAATTCTAGGTTACATCACATAACTCAGAAAATTCATTTAACAGAATGCACTCTAATCCTGCTACAGAATGTCTTCGCTGTAGGCGACGTCACTTTTCCCTGATATTAAACTCTGCAGAACAAGCGCTTCACTTTCATCATAGTTTATAATGCACGTACTTGCATTTCATAATACTCTTGTCTTTGTCCCTCGTGAAATTATATCCACTTTTCTTCTTACATTGCAGTGTGAATTGAATATTTAAACTGGCTGTAATGATATTGCATATTGAAACAGCAGTAGATTAAATTATGCAACAGCGCCCACTCTTCTTGCGGGAAACTAGCGAGTTTTTGCATAAGGAAGTTGTACAGAAATATACGAAGTGTGAGAAAGAATAATGGAGGTATTTCCGATAACCTAATTTAAAAACATCTCATATTGGATATATATGTATTCAGGCATAGGCGTACCGAGGGGGGGGTTTTGGGGGTTTGAACCCCCCCCCCCCCATTGATTAAAAAAAGGAAAATTATATAATTTTTTTAAGTCTGCCCATAAATTACTTAATGCAAGTATAAAGCGTGGGAAGCTTAAAACTCGTTATTTTGAGTCTTAATTTTTTAAATTTTCCGGGGGCGAACCCCCGGAAGCTTAAAACTCGTTATTTTGCATCTTAATTTTTAAAATTTTCCGGGGGAGGGCCCCCGGACCCCCCTCTCCCTGGGGGGTATTCCATACACCCCAGACCCCGCGGATGTTATAACCAGGCTTTAAAACTTAGTGCCCGAACCCACAGAGGGAGATGATTCCGGTTACCAACAACCTGAGTATAGGGGGTGGGGGAGATTGCGTATGCTGATAAGACAGTCATTGATAGTAGTACTGAGAAGTCAATGCGCTGGTAGTACGGTGCCTCTCAAATTGGTCAACAGTGTTCCTTGTCATCATGCGTGTTTATAAATGTATAATACGTGTTCGGAATACCCAAAGTAAAGTGTTCTAAAACGCAAACATATATTGAAACATTTGGGAGGGACTATTACACAAAAACAGGAGAACGTATCGTTTTGCATGCTTGTAATGTGAGTTTAGAGAATGAGAAGTTATTTTGTGGTCTTCCTATACATGTAATCCGGTTTGTTTACTATCACGTGAACTAGTATATAGTAGCTAGCGCATACGCCGAGCAAAGTCTGTACAGTACAGTTGCTGTTAACATATTCGATCGGGCACTAAGTTTTAAAGCCTGGTTATAACCCCCCCATATGGTCGGCCTGGTTACGCCTATGTATTCAGGAACCATAGATCATTTTCTCTGTTGGGCATTAGTGAGGTAGTCCATTAAGGGCAATCATTCATGGGAGAGAGATTCCATCTGGCTCCGTGAATTGAACTCTGGCTTAGCTCAGTTGGTAGAGCATTGGCACGGATAGCCAAAGGTCCTGGGTTCAAGTCCCAGTGTTAGAGGAATTTTTCTTCTATAGCCTAATATTTTCATATTTATCTCTTATTTATTTCTGCTTAATAATAATTGTACATTCCGCATGCGTTTTACTAAGCCCATCTTCAAAATATCATTGCATGATTTTTTTAAAGTGAACTACTGTAGTTTAAAATTTCCATAGTATCCGTAATTGGAAAAATTAGAAGAGGAAATAACATGCTTTCAAAGCAATACTTCGTAATGATTAAATATTAATTCTAGCTGTTTTTCACTAAGAAAGGTTTTCTGAAATACAGGTTCTTTCAAAGTAATACTCGAAAAAGAGACTAATTTGAACGATTTTTGGCTGAGTTGTACGTCTGTGCTAGTAACAGCCTTTCCCGTTGCAATCACTCTCCCTTACACTCTCACACTGTCGCCCAGATCTCAAGTTATCAGTTACTTTTGATATGAAAGTCTCTGTATGCTAATCTGGAGACTTCATTTCGATTCCCGTTCTTTAAAAGTGGAAATTCTCAATAGAAAATTGTGCTGAGTCTTGTTTGTAAGCAAGTTTAACTTTTAAGAAAACCAATGTTATTGTTTTAACACACACACCGGTAGATCTCTTACCTGCATTCCCTGGTGCTATTCAAATAATTTAATAATCTTTCAAATCATTTCAAGCTATTGTCCAAAGACTACAATTTTATTTATATACAGAGTGTTAATGAATAACACCGAAATATTTTACCTGTGTGTAGAGGGAACATAGACAAGCAACTTTTATTAGGTTTTTGCTCTATAGATTCAATTTTTCCTATTACAACATAAAATCTCCCAATGCAAGGCCGCCACTGAGGTCTAACATTTGAAAAAAATACAAAACAAAGGAACTTCGTTATTAACACTGTAGTTATGAATAAAAAAGTGTATATTCATAAAGGCATATTATCAAACGGAATCTGTTTATATAATAATAATAATAATAATAATAATAATAATAATAATAGGACAATAAAATAATAATTGACCGAGCAAAGCGAGCGACGACCAAACGCATTTGAGTTTCTTCCAATTTGCCAGGAATACTTCTTGAACTCGTTGTAAACGACGTATGTGTAAGGCTTTTTATTTTTTTTATTCCGTTTTAAGGTGGCGGCCGTTTTAATTGTTCCATTTCGTGAAATGTTCAGCTTCTTACAACGATTCTACCCAAACGGTTTCTCTGGAAACAATTTTGTCTTCAAACTGAATGACAACATTGGCTAAAACTTGAATACTGCGACGTACAGCAGATCTTAGCTTTTTTTGTTCTCGGACGCGAGATGTACTGTTTTGAGAACTGCAAACACGGCCGTAGCAAGGTCCTTCTGCGCCCTTGGCAAGTTTGACAAATCTGCGCCCTCCAATACTGGGGGGTCTGAACAATTTTTTAAAAATTTCTGTAAAATTGTTTATTATTTTAATATAAAACACTGTTATTATAAAAGAAACCCTAAGCTTCAATTTGAAAATGAACTAAGTGTGGACTTTGAAGGTACTAAAACCTTATTTTCATACGATTGAACTACTTAAAAAATAATTGAATCATAATATCTAGAATTTTTTTTGCTCGATAAATTGCACCAGTCTAAAAAAGGTGGTATTTTTCGTGGTTAATTTTGCGCCCTCTTTGTACCTGCGCCCTTGGGGGGGGGGGGGGCACATCTTGCCACCGCCTAGCTACGGCCCTGATAATAAATTAGTCATGTTTCAATATACAGGTAGCAACGCGTCAGTCCTGAGTAGGGTTTGATCCCGCTCGTCCGTAAATGAAAAGAGAAAGGCCTTCCCTATACACAAGGGTTGCGGCAGCATCACTATGGATTTCAATTAAGATTTACGTCATTGAAGCAATGTATGCAGCATTATGAAAATGCTAATCCATCAGTGCGCTTGGACAGAGAGAGAGAGAGAAAGAGAACGAAGTCGCAAGTCGTGTAGATTCGAGAAATTCCGCTGTGATCGATTTCCGGGCATATAACGTGGGTTGACTGAGGTGCAGAATAGGGGCGAAAGAGGGGGGTACACCCGGAGTCGTTTCTGTACGTTTCCACTGCGGCCCGGGCCGAACGAAGCGGGCTTGTATTAGAGGGGGGAGGTGGTCCCCCCATATTCTTCGGGTGGCGGAGTATGATTGCGCAGCATTAGTGCAGTATTCACGGAACCACGGCCAAGTGCACACGTAGAAACCTGCTGCCTGGCTAGTGTTTTTGTTTTTTGTTATTTGTGACACACCAGTAATGCCGGCAACTATCAGCTGGTAAGTGTCTTGCTTGTTTTCCATCCACTGTCCTCAAGGTCAAACGTGAAGGGCATCTCTTATTCCTAATTATTATAATTTCCGTAGTGTAGGTGGAAAATTTGAGTGTTTATTTTCGTAACGATTGTAATGGGATGTAGTTATTGTGGTTGCCGTATGGCTGATTTGGGAATATTTGCGTCGCAATTTGCTCCGTTGGCTATGACGTGCCACCTGTATCGCGTGGCATTGCATCCGTAATTTTTTTATGTAGCTTCTTCCCTATTAGTTTTGACCCTCGACTAATTATTATAAATGTTTGTTTTAATCGATTGACGGCAGTAATATGTTTTTGTTCTACCGTAGTTAGTGTACAACTTCAGAGATCCGAAATGGTCTAGGTTTTTTTTTTTTTTTTTTTTCAATTATTATTTAAGGTAATTTATACAGATTTTGCGGCGACGTAACCTGCATACAAATTTGCAATTCTTGTAGAGTGCAAATACTTTATATGAATTGAAGTTAATGGCTACAATTAAATTCATCAGTGTTCTTACATTATTAAAACGCTGTAGATGTTACAATTAAATAAAAAATGCTGTGTGAGAACTTCGTAGTTCGGAATAATTCGGAGAATAGGAAATTTGGAGAAACCTGCTAGAAGTATTAATTTCCTGATCTTGGTTACGTCGTCGTGTGGTCCCACTCCCACTCCTATAATAATTATTATATAATTATAACAATTATTGTGAAATATGATTTTTGGTGCAAGGGTCTCTGTTTATTATGAATATTATTTTGTTTATAGCTGTGACATGTTTGGTGCAAGGGTCTTTTATTATTCAGTAGAAGGAAAACCTCTGCGCGGCATAAATTACCGTTTCCCCCGATATTTAAACAAATATTTCGGATGACAACAGCAAGTTGTACCGGTATTTAACGCACCGCGTACGGTGTGTGTGTATACTATAGTATATACTGTACTATATACAAAGTATGTACTATGCTATATATAGTATAGTATATACTATAAGATATACTATTTATAGTATATTATATATTTTTCCTATTTTTATAAAATTAACACTCGAAATGTGGAACAATCTAGAAATTCCAAGTTGTCAGTTATTATTGTACCTCTAGAAATACAAAACTCTGATAACGATAACAACTTTGTAACAAACAAGGAAAAAATGGCCTGATACCACCGAATTATGCGCAGGTACCCTTAGTGTTAAATATTGCTCTTTTTACAGATGTTTCATTATTATTAATATTGTATTATTATCATCATCATCATTTGTGGTAGAAGATTTTTCGAATATGTTATTCCGTCAGCATTTTTTACTTGTTGGGTTACTGCGCTCTTGACTCAAAACTCGGTACAATGAAGTACATACATACAGATAGGTACAGCAAAATCATATTCAACGCATTTCATGCAGTGTTTTCCAGATCAATCACCAAAAAGTGAGTTTTGTGTATTATGACGTAATCTCCTGTGATATGTTAACGTGTTCTGTGGTCGTGTGTGGAGGAGTACGTGGTCAATGGCGTGTGGATGATGGGTAGCGCCTATTTCACAACATGACGAAAACTAAAGGAAACGTTTTCATTATTATAATGTGCATTGTTCTTCAGAGTACGTTTTCGCAGGGAAATAATTAGTGCCAATTTGCCAATGGCTCGTCTGAGTGTTGCCAGAAGCATCGTCCAAAGTGGAAAATAACTAATACTTCTGAATGATTGCACTTAGCGTATTGCTAAAAGCTTGGTCTTATAATGAAAAATAAGTATCCCTCTTAAAGTACAGGGTTTTCACGTTGTGGGTTAGACACCCATGGAACTGCTCCACTGTTATAGCATAGGTAAAGTGAAGTGATCCCTATACAGGCCATGGAGGCCCAGAGGGTTTCAGGAGATTGAGGGTCCCAGATTTTGGACATTCGGTACATGAAGGTGGTAAGGTTGTTAGCCTTACGCACCGGCCGCCTTTACCCCCAGGATTGCTCCTGGTACTCATTTCTGTTGGAGGCTGAGTCGACCCCAGGGCCATAGTGCCACCAGAAGGATCTCAACGACCTCATCGGGAATCGAACCCGTGACCTTCCGGTTTGTAGCGCAACGCCTCAACCACTATGCTACGGCGTACCCCCTGTTATTGCATAGATTGTAGCTATTTCCCAAGCAGAACTAAAGGGTTTGTTCCATGTCTTACCAAGTGCGCGTTAGTTTATTTTTTATTTTTATTAAATCTGAGTAGAAGGACCTGCGATATTTTTAATTCCTGCTAAACATATGATTCTGATTGCTTTAAAAGTATTTTGATCTCTACTAAACTAAAACGAGTACTCATTAATAGTAGAACTTTCGCAGTGGCGGATGTAGGGGGGGCCGATCCTCCTGGTTTTCCTTTTACCTTGATTACACTTTTTATTCGTCGAAATTAATTGCCTAATAAAATAACATTAAAATACAAATAAATTCAAACCCAAAATAGAAAGCATTTATGTATTCGTCCTATTTCATCCTGAGGATTGTGAAATAGATGGCGTTGTATCAAATGCGTAGACTAACTAACTCTGTGGCGCTACATCCCGGAGGGACAAGGCCTACCACCCGACCGCTGCGTCATCTTACTATAGGCAGATGGCAGGATTGGGGGCATGTGGTCAGCATGCCGACACCCACGACCGTTAATGGTGGTTTCCATGACCGGAAAATGCGTATACTAGCTGTGACAATACATTAGTTCGAGTTCCGAATCTTTGATAAATTCCGCGAGCTGTTTCAGATCAGCATTTGTAGGTAAAAAAAAAAATGATATTTAATTGTATTAATTTTTATGTTAAATGTAAAAACCGACAAATTTCTCAACAGAACCAAAACTCTGGGCAAGAAAAGTTTTCAAGTCTGCTCAGAAATGTGAAGGAATCACCCAAAGGACATAAAAACTCATTCTGCGCTTCATTTTAAAAAAATTATCGGGGGGAGGACGCCCAGATCTCCCTGTTCTTGAGGATACCCCCGAACTCCCCCCCCCCCCCAGTAATTGAAAACTTTCCTTTATTTCGCCCCCCCCCCCCCCCCGCCAATAAGTTCTGGGTCCGCCCCTGGACTTACGAATTTTAACAGCACTACGAAGAGTGTCGGATATAAGGGTGAAAGTGCTGCTAAATTAAAAATATATCACATAATGCTTATTTTTTCTTGACATAATTCCATCCAAAAATTGAGCTAGTAATTTTTACATATTGAGAAATACTTATCACAGTGTTGTGACTACGATAATGCTACATCCGCATAATCCTGAATAGCGTAACACTCGTGCCATCTGGAGCTTCCCCCTCCAAAAACAGCACTATCTCGTGTTGCGGAATCCTATGGGTGTGACCCGCGGCACGTGCCCCCCTCCCCACCCAACTATATTTTTGTTGTGCTTTCATGTACTGAAAGGGGGCACGTGCCCGTCCTTTGTAAAGGGTGGGAGGTCGATTTTGACAAAAGAATATATAATCACGAAATACTCAACAACAAAAAATTTTATGGCTTCATGAATATATACCTATGTGCATTATATGATCAGTATAATGCTTGCTTATTAATAGAATACAGAATTATTTTGTCAGCTTTGCATTCTTAAATTATTCTTTAGTAGTGAGAATTTGCTTATCTTTGCCTTGGATGGGATAAACATCCCTGTAATTTTACACTTTTTCTCGAAAATAAAAAAATTCAAGTTAAATATGAAATATAGATATTATTAATAATATTATCATTATGAATATTAATACTCTAATGGTTAACCCATTAACTGCTACTGACTGATAAATTTATCACAAAAACCTCATTAAAATAAAATTATACAATTAATAGAGCAATGCTTTATCTCATAATCCAAGGATTTTTATTAAGATATTAAGACTATGATTATAATTGATGGAAATCAGACATTTCTCTGAACATTTTCCCACTAATTTCAAACTTACAATTCATGCTGATTTAATTTGATGAATGCTTACATCAGAGACATTTCTCTGAACATTTTTCCACTGTAATTTCAAACTTAGAATCCATGCTGATTTAATTTGATGAATGCTTACATCAGTATTTAAATTCTGCTCTGAAACACTATTCCAAAGGTTTTAAACATAAAGCTCTATACTTCAATTTCATACTCTATATGGTTTAAACGGTTGATCACATAATTTTAGCTCACGAGGAATATGTTTTAGTTCATTTTCATATTTGCGTACCCTGTAACATTTTATTATTTTCTAATAATAAAAAATACTGCATATTCCCTTTTCAGATTTGCTTGCTCCCGAAAAGATTAATTGTGTGAGATTCAAATGTACCGTATATAAGGCGCTATCTAGCACTACAATCTGAAACAAAAAGAGACCTTCATGCTTGTTATATATTCTGTGTTGTAAAAATAGAATGTACGACATTAAATCAGATGAAATGAAGTCACACGCAGAAATATTATTTACAGTTGTATCCTCGTGTTCAAGATTCCACCAACTGTTATTATTAGCGTTACTTAATAATTTGACATGATGATTATATCTAAAGCTGCAAGGCAATTAACTAAAGAGTTTACAGAATCGCGTTACAGAGTAGTCTTGCAAAAATCACCTGTTCTGTGAGGCTTTTATTTCTCAATGTAAACTACTTTCAATTAAAATATAAAGTTATGAAGAGTTCAGCCGCTGTGGGGGTTAGCGTGGCTCAATTCCCGACCGGGTCGGGGATTTTCAGTGGTGAGGAATTCCCTCCTTGGGTTGTGTTGTCCTTTCGTCCACAACTCGCGAGAGGCTGTCCAAAAGGATTAGATTAACTTGAAAAGATCCAATCAAATCAATGAAAATGTCACAACCGGTATCTCCATTTTGGTTTTGATCTTTGAATTTCATAATATTTGCATATGGAATGTTCCGGGGTCACCTTTCAAACATCAAGTCGAAAAACTTACATCTCCTGTAAATAATTTGCTGTCTTGTGTCTAGGAATGACATCTCAACCGTCTTGACAATATAAAGGAACTTCCCCCCTTCTTGAGGCTGCTGGAATCTGCCTTAAGAGAAAGGGATGGAAGATAAAACGACGAACACGTCATTGATCCTTTTTCCGCAGTGAGAAAACGACGAGATGTAGACTATTTATAACATCTCGCAGAAAATACACTGTGTCTCGCAAAATGGTGTAACAATATAAGTGATTCAATCTTAGGCAATAATGACAAGTAGGCACCTCGCTGGTTATGACTAGCTTTAAGACCTGTTCTCTTCACCGGATATAGTAAGGGTAATTAAATCACGGAGGATGAAATGGGCTGGACATGTTGCGCGCATGGGGGAGGAAATACATATTGACAGGGACCCGAAGAGAAAAGACCACCTGGCAGATCTAGACGTAGGTGGGAGGACAATATTATGATAGATTTAAAGGAAGTAGGATTTGTGAGGGATGATTGGATGGAGTTAGCATAGAATAGGGTTGAATGGCGGGCTCAGGTAAGCGCGGCAATGAACCTTCGGGTTCCATAAAATATATAATATTCCTTTAGCTTGCTGAGGAACACGCAATTCCTACTTCAGCTTCCCAACGAATCCATCACACCCGCACTAATTAGAATGCGAGATTAAATATCCGTTCTGCAAAGCGTCACTGTGCTTAGTCTAACCTAAACAAGTATCCCTGAGCTGAGGTGTACGTAAGATGCAAAACCGCTAAAATGTGACCTGATATAGTCCCAGTTGCTATTCATTATTGGTTCATATTTTCCGTTTTTGAAAACCAGTTCATGTTATTGATCTTAAAATTAATAGGCAAGCGTTTCATGCATTCTGATGGCTCTGTGGAACTCAAACATTTCTTTCGCAATTTTGTTAGTTCTAAACCACGAAATTGAATAACTATCACATAGAAGCAGATCTTAAATAATGTGTAAATACGAGGGATAGAGCATAAGTCATGGCAACTATTTTTTTTCTCAAAGGCGATTGTACCATGAGATGATGTATGTCACGGGAAAATGTGGCATCTCTAGTATATGGACACATCATTTGGTAGCATTGTGATGTACGGTTATACGAATAGAGGCAATGGTAATCTGTGAGTCAGCTGCCGTGCACAATAGATACGACATGATGTGAACATCATTCTTACGTCAAGATAGTCACTATCCGAGGAAGAAATGCCAGAAAATGCAAGGAGCTGATGGAGCTTTGGGGAATAATGCCCAACTGTACCGAGCCGTAAGGGACCATGGAATGGGCATGTATGCTTTCATTATTCAATCTACCGCAATATATTAGAGGGGCACTACGCAGTTTCATATTGATATTTATGAGTGTCTGTTTACTAAACCTAGAATCTATAATCAGCATTATACATACATTCCATACCCAGGCCTTTCACTTGTATATTCCAGAATTTAAAATGGTTCCACATTTTGAAAAGAAAACATAGTGTCCACGACTTTTGCCCCCATCCCTCGTATATATTCACACGCATAAGTTATACAATGGCAGGCTATCTTCTGTGCTGCGTCAAGCCGACGTGACGATTCGTCATGGGAGAAATTACATTACAATTCGAAATTATCACAGGTGTGGGTGTGCGAGACTTTGGAACGCCTAATATGCGTTATCTTCCCGCCTGATTAACCCTTGGTTTGCTTCTGTTGATTTGGCATTTCATTTTACATTACGACTTAGGAAACCATGTGAAAATGCTTGTTCCGTTCATCTTCGCCTTATGCGATAACGGATTAGTGTGTCATCTTGGGCACCAATACCATGCGGTTACTCCATGGGCACTTTTTAAATTCAATATCATCAGGAATTGGGATTCATCAATATCAAGTGTAAAAGTGAATAATTAAGCAACTAAATGGGACTGTTCAGATTATATTTCATTTCTTAGCATTGTTAATATCTAGCCTATCTATCTTTACCTGAGTTTCACCTCTCCCTTGTAAGGTCATTTAAGCGACCCACGCCGCCCGGGCCTTACAGGGCCGCGATCTGTCGGGAGAGGGATTATCTTTGGATTATATATATACTTTTTTACCAGAAAAGGACATGGAGGGCCTCCCCGAATGAGTGATCAGCCCAATGCCGGGGCCACCTCCGAGACAACACGAACACACAGGACGAGACGCACCATTCACACACATTCCAAACAAGGCGAGGATGGAATGAAGATGATAATGATGGCCAGATGATTTCCGGGGATCACAAGGACCTGAAGTTACCCGACATTTGTCTCACAGGTGAGGAAACCCCCGGAAAAAAACCCACCTAGGTAACGCATCCCCTACGCCACAGTGGTGGACATTGTTAATATAATTCAGTATAATAAATAAAATTGTAAAGGGTTTAAGTATAATGCAGTTAAAAAAAATTCATGTTGTTAGAAACAAGTTGTTGAATATTGAACGCTGGTTGCGAAATGTGTGGAAGTGTTTCCACATTGTGGGGCACTTACATAAGAGATTCCCGTGTTACGCAATACCAGCTACGTTGTACGATGATGAGCAATGTACTAATTTAGACAGTCCTGCCATATCCAACCCGCAATTATCACGTGGCCGTCACTCAACCGTGCAATTTTTACTCATCTGCCACAGCGTGTTTATTTTTCTTCTTACCCATCTCACTTATTTACATTATAAGTCATTTCGCTAATGAACATCAAAGCATGCATTAAACACAAATAGAAAATTGGATAAAATTGAATAAGAAGTCTAAAATAAATAACGTAACTTATACCGTACAAAGGCCGTGATCTGTTTTACGAGATGATTTCAGATTAGGTACAAATTATGTGTTCTTACGAAATTGAAAATTTCGGTAATTTTTATTTAATTTATCATTTATTGTCTTTCAGATACTTTTGGACAATTTGGTCCGAAACTGTGGATTATTTTCTTACCTACACACGTCTAAGTTAAAAGAAATAGCATCGAGATAGAAGTAATAAATGTGGCTTGGTTCTAAAAGGGCCAATGTCAATTTCTTGCAAAAATGATATCTATGTATTGAGCTCGGCTAGTCTTTATCTTTCGTGTAATAAAAGTACCAATGTATGTTACTATTAATAGACATAATACAGAAACCTTAGTGGCCAATGTCGGAAGTTGTCAGCAAAAAATGTTACTTCTACAAAGGCTTCAAAATCAGTTATCTCAAAAGCAAGTGTTATGACATTGGCCCTTTTAGAACCAAGCCACACTCTTCCCTTACTTTTCAGGCTCGTTTTGTAACCTCCTCTCTTCCAAAAGAAGTTTAAAATAGTTCTCTTAGAAAGCGTGCTTATAAGAGATAGTGATACACCATGGATGAGAATTAAGAATGCAAGAGTGAGAATTCAGCCGAGTTAAAACATATTCAAATTCATAGTAACTTTGGGAGAAGGAGATACCGAGTTTTCTTTTTCTTGTTTCCCTGAGTTTTGCCTCCCCCTTTGTAGGGGGAAAAAAAAGCGGACCGACTCTTGTAGCTGATGGGGAAAGGATTTCCCCAAATATGAGGATATTTACAGATAATTGTGACGGCCCGATGATACCCGAGAACCACAAGAGCCTGAAGTTACCTGACATTCGACTCTTAGGTGAGGGAAAACCCCGGAAATACCCCCACCTATCACTTGTCCCGAACAGAAGTCAAAACAGGGCCCATTGCGTGAGAGGAGCCAATGCATCCTTTGCTCTACAGCGGTGGACCCCTTGAGTTTACACACCAAAATGTTCTGGTTTGCATGTAGGATAACGCCGAAATCGGTTTGTATAAGATTTGCATCTAGAATCGAACTTAATTTTTAATACAGTAGCATGCTACTTGTAATTTTACTTAAACATGTAAATCTTATTTTTTGTTTGGAAGTTACGGAAGTGTTGCCTCGTCAAAATATTCTTGATTCTTTGCAATACTGACATGCGTTGTAAGATACTACAGTATTTTTCAAATGAGAAAGCCATTTCCTTCACCGCCAATCACGTGTACGAGCTAGAGTAGCTCCACTAGCAGGAAGAGTCTTCCCTCCGTCTCGCCATCTCTGATTGGACCGCGTATCTAGGCAGGAGAATGAACAAACGGCTTGTCATCTGCAAAACACTTTAGTTTTACGAGTGATCACTGGTCAAGTATTGCGAAATAGTCTGAAGTAATTAGTCTGAGGTCTCGTTTTGTGAAGTTGTGTGAAGTTTATCGTTATGTAAAATGCAGAATTTCAGTATTGTAAACTTTCGATTTGTCTAGGCGAGAGTAATATCGATTTCGTGTGCAGTTAAGTGTGAGAAAGTGATGTTCATTCAAGTTGAAGATCAAAAGGATGACGAAGGTGGGATGAAAAATACGAGCAAGAACTTTGACTCCCAGTATTTCCCTGTACGGTGATGATAGGATTAGATAAATCGCAAATAGTTGAATAAAGAATATGACAGAACTGTGGAGTGGTAAAAGTTTTAACAGTTATATTTGTGATGAATCTACATTCATTTGTGAGGGGAGGAATGATCTACTCTTGAGATTTCCAACTTTCGTATATGCGAGTGAGTCTTCCAGTCAATTTGCCAGGCCTACTGCATGAAGACTTTTTATTTATTTATATATTTATTTTTTGTAAAGCCCCTCTGTACATGAACTATCCTCGTGGGCGACTTTAATTTGTATCAAGATTGTCCAAAATGTAGCCTATTCTGAAAATCTAAAACTCCTTTCTTAGACCGGTAAGTAGGAACTGCTCATTCAGTGTTTGTTGTAATTATTTAAGTCATACATGGTAATACAGAAAACCCACTTTGCCTAAGTTCACTGGATATCCGACAAATAGCAGGCTCAAGTAATGTATCTTGCCACTGTTACAAGATCAACCATCCAACGAAAAACAAAAGGGCAAAACATTTATTAATGGTAGGCATTTATTAGTAATCAATAGAGGTCGGAAGTTGATGACCTAAAATGACCTTAAATTTATGAAAATCTATCTTTCTTCTATTTCGTAGTTTACATCTCCCTTATAGGGACCTATCGGGAGAGGAATGAACTATGGATCACAACACATACTTTTTTGACCAGACAAGGAAATGGAGGCCTCCCCGGATGAGTGATCAGCCTAATGCCGGGACAGTAGCCCCTACCTCGTAGATACCCTAGTAGCCTACTATCAGAAATCTGTAGCAAGCCGGTTGGAGTTAGGCTACTTAATGTTTGTACCACTTGATTTAAGAATTTGAAGTACCGTAACTTAAGCCGTACTATAGTTGTGCCGAGTGTGAGCAATACATTGCAATTTCAGGTACACAAGTTAATTGTTACATAGCTAGTCCAGATACCAAAGGGCAACTATTTCACGGGTGGAGTGGTGGAATGTACTGAAAACGTAAGCAGTTGTGGGCGTCAGCTTGGCAGTGTGGAAATTGCGGAAGATGTAACTCGCAACATGCCATGCATATTTGAGACTCGAGTGCTATCATAATGACTGCATTCACCTGCCTCATGCAGCGGTCACGCAACTGCCCGCATTGCTGCAAAAAACATCTGACACAACAACCTTCAACAAGCTGTTGTGGGAAAACATTGTTTTATTATCGGAAAATTTTGCTATCTTTATTATAATTCTAGGGTGATAGGGAAAAAGCGAATAAGTCAAAATGCCAAAGTTTCAGGAAAGACAAAAACAATTTATTTCCACAGCATTGTTACAATATTTAGATCAGCCCACTCAGATATGTTTACATAGCATAAGATACTGTGTAAAAATATCTAGTGGACTGAACTAAATATTGTAACAATGGTGTGGAAATTAAATTATTTGTCTCACCTAAAACCTTGGCATTTTGACTAATTTGCTTTTTCCCTATCACTCCAGAATTGGTTTAGACGTACCGGTAAAGTCTAAGTAAAATTTAAGACAAATAATTAGACATTTTTATAAGCCTATTTTGCTTACTCCAAATGCTGGTTTCACTGGGACAAAGTATACATTCTAACAAATTTTGGATTAGGCTATAATAGTGTACTCACACATGCAGGCAAATAGGCATAATTTAATAGTTAATTAGAGCTATAGTTAACTAAAGGTTATTTATTTATTTACTTTTAGTTTTCACCCTCTCTCTCTCTCTCTCTCTCTCTCTCGTAGTTTTACCTCTCCCTCTCTCTCTCTCTCTCGTAGTTTTACCTCTCCCTCTCTCTCTCTCTCTCTCTCTCTCTCTCTCTCTCTCTCTCTCTCTCTCTCTCTCTCTCGTAGTTTTACCTCTCCCTTTTAGGATTTAGCTACCCAAGCCGCCCGGGCCTTACAAGGCCGCGACCGGTCGGGAGAGGGATTATCTTTGGATCACATACATACTTTTGGACATGGAGGGCCTCCCCGGATGAGTGATCAGCCCAGTGCCGGGACCACCTCCGAGACAACACGAACACATAGGACGAGAGACACCATGCACACACACACAATCACCCCAAACAAGGCGAGGATGGGATGATAATGACGGCCATATTATATCTGGGGACTACAAGGGCCTACCCGACATTTGTCTCACATGTGAGGAAAAACCCCACCTAGGTAACTTGTCCCGACCAGGAATCGAACCCGGGCCCTCTGCGTGAGAGGAGCGAACGCATCCTCTACGCCACAGCGGTAGTTTTCACCCTCCGTTGTGAATACTCCGCGTTTGTTTTTAGGGGAGAACTTTATACGCTGTGATGTGATAGGCCTACCTGAAATGTAGGATATTCGCGCTGCAGTGTCCAAAAACACCACTATTGTAAAAGGGGAAGGCTTATCCATGTTGAGACCCACAATTATCCTGTCTAGACATATAATGTATTTCCTGAAGGTTTCAACTGACTTGTAAATCCTACTTCGCAACTCAACCTTTTGTCCGGAGATTATGATGAATTATGAAATATTTTCATAAATCATGGAGTGCACCGCAGCCTTGCGGCTGTATCAAATAATTGAAAAGGAACCTGTAGGACGGCAACGTCCGAACCACAAAACTAGAAAACGGCTTAAGCAAATCGAACTACAAAATTGAACCACTTCTGTCGGACTTCTACCTTTGTTGGTCTGCTAATAGTCCGGAATTAAAAGGTAATGAAATGTGCCTTACGATGTTTACATAGGTTCTTACGAAATAGTGTCCAGGTGTTTTTATTACTTGAAAACTGTTTTTATAATAAAGAAAAAAATTGTTAAAAGTTGAAGAAAGTTTCAATTCCAGATACGTATTGCAGTAAATTAATACAAAAATCTTCCTCTGTACATAATATAGTCTGTGTATTTGTATATATCAGTTTTCCTGTAGCCCAATTTAAGTTAATTTTGGTGGTTATTTTGTTATATACTTCTGTAAATAAAATATGTTGAGGTAATAATCTCTTACCTACCCATTCGCGATGGAGATAAACAACGCTGTTTTCCTGCTGGTATTTAGAGACAGTGTTATGTTTAGAAATCTAGTTCATTGAACATTCATATTTATTTCTACGTCGATATATTACGTCTCCAAAGGCTGTATTTCAGAAATGATTCAGGTTTTCAGCTTTCACGATAGAGCAGGTCCCCGAAACTAGGATTGAAGTATGGTTGGTCGAAGAGGAATTTGCACAAACTTTTTGTTTTCTGCTTCTTTTTGGCGTGAGTGCAGTTCATTCACATAACTTTAATGTGATTTTTCTTTTCTGAAAGCGCACACCCAAAATTTTTTATAAATCTGTGCCTATACCCAGAGGTAGGCATCAATCAAGAAAAATTGTTAATAATAAAATAACTGTTCATTAAACACACTAAGGACTGTTTATGTTATCAGTTAATAATATCGTTTTAACTGTTCATTAAACACACTAAGGACTGTTTATGTTATTAGTTAATAATATCGTTTAAACTGTTCATTAAACACACTAAGGACTGTTTATGTTATCAGTTAATAATATAGTTTTCTGTAATCAAGAAGAGCTATCAATATAAATTTATTAAACTTGAATGTGATTTTTCTCTTCTGAAAGCGCACCACCAATAAATTTTACAAGTCTGTGCCTATACCCAGAGGTAGGCATTAGCTGTAATAAATTCAGTAATGTTATGTAATGTAGTATGTTTCAAATAAAAGAAAGTGCACGTTCTCGCTTGATGAGGAAAATAATCGCTCGCAGAATTCTCATGTTTCTTGTTGGCATCAGCTGGATTCTGACCAAGACCTCGAAACATCAAGTTGAAGTTTATGGAATACTTATCGCATTCCTTTGTTTTCCTGCTGGTATTTATGGTTCAATGTGTCATTATTTTAAGTAGTAAAACTGTTTTTAATGTCCTTCCTGTGCTTTAAAATGTGTACTGAATTGACGTTAGCTTCGGCATTTTAAAGCATGCTCTGTTGGCCTACTTGCCAGACAACAATAGTGCTTTTATAACCGCTTAGAAACAAGATAAGATTTTCGCAGGTTTGGCCTTCACGATTTAATTGTTCTTTTGCATCGCCTTTGACCTTAAAATCTTAGGCAGTAAAACTACAATATGAAGTGTTCTGATTTTAATGTTTTCTGTTGTTGATAAGCGTAGCCTGGTACCTGCTGCCTTTATTTGGGTATCGTCTTAATTATTCTGTTATTGATATGAATTACATTTGATCAGGCAGTAAATTCTAATTTCTTGGTTTCCTAATTTTAGTATTTTATCATTTACCTGCTTTTTTTTTTCTTCTAACATCCTTTTAATCCATTTTCTTCTCTCCATTTTATATTTTATTTCCAATTTCCTCCTTTCTATATTCCCTTTACTATCACTGTTTCCTCTCAGTTACTTTATTTTCTCCTTGCCTACCTCTTTTTCCTAACTTCCCATTCCTTCTTTCCTGCGTTTCCCTTCCACTTCTGTTCTTCCTTCCTTCTACATGTTCTTTTATCACTTAGAAAACAATGACCCATTGTTCATTCTTCCAGTTGCGTCTTGCTGTAATTTCGGATATCAGTACACTATTTTTCAAATGGGAAGCGTTTTGTTCTTCTCCTTGCTTAGATACGCGGTCCAATCAGAGACGGCGAGACGGAAGGAAGACCCTTCCTGATAGCGGTACTTCTTTAGCTCGTATACGTGATTGGCGGTGAAGGAAAACGCTTCCCATTTGAAAAATAGTGTAGTATAGTAATGCTTTGTTTGGTTTAGGACCTACAGCAGTTCGACCAGAATCAGCATGGCGATAAAAATAAGTAAATAAATTATGAATCCCTTAGAACTGTAGTAAATGCCTTTTCCTATGAATATACAGCGTCATATTAAGTTTTATTGCATCTCTAATGGATATTTCGTAAATTTTAATCAGCTTCATAATATAAATTGGCTGTAAAAGAGGTAATGGTCAACAGAATTCTTGAAGTCTCCTTTATTTACATTATATAGAAAGGAAGAATGCTAAATATGTTATGAGTAGGCTAGATATGGGCACTGTAAAGTCTTTATTGCTCATAAATGACTGTGGGAATTTAATTTTCTTTTAGGCAGTAAGAAAACGGGATGTTCTCAGCTTGATTTCAGATTTTATAATGGCGGTTTTCTATTGAAGTTAAAGTAGGTATCTCCTTTTCTGTAAGTGAAGAGGGATCAAGAATAAAATCTTTAGGGTGGTCTTCGATTTTCCATGTGAATAGGGATCAAGAATGAAATCTAGGGTACCGGTAGTGGAATATATTTGATGGATTGCTAAACTCTTTTAATGGGATTACACCTTCCTGGCCTCTCTCCACCTGGTGGGATGAAGGAATCCTTAGTCAGATAGATATACTTTCCATTATCCTCAGTGATGATGATCATATGACAGCATTACTATTTTACTCTCAAAAGATTGAAAACTAGTTAAATCCACAGTAAACGGAGCCTCCCCTCCCCGGAGCCTCACAGACAAATTAAACAGATACTGCAATAAGTTCGGTATCTCTAGCCATTGTCATCTCAATAAACGTTTTGGGGAAAAACACCAAGGATACGGATCCGCGTGTTTCTGTATAGATGGAGACACTTTTGTAAATTACACATTGTAGGCTTATTTTGTAAATTATACTGATGAACGGGAAAGAGAGATATTTATTCGATTGTTAAGTTAATTCTTTTCTGAACACCTGTACCAGTGCCCAGCATAACATAATATCTCCGTTTCAGTACAATTACTGTTGCAGTTTTCTTTTTAAACATACAGTTTTTTTCTACCTGACCTTGCTCAGAAAGATGCGCAGTAGTATGGACGAGTCTACTATCGAAATATTGCCATTTTAAGGGGCGTTGTTTCATTCATACGCCAGTCTTCAAGGGAGTCACATCGCACTGACTAAGATATTCGGCTACGTCTGTCATGACTGGCGGGAGGGGAAGGATGATCTGTTTCTCTGAATTGAACTCCCATCTCTGGATGCTCTTCCCCTCATACGTGTTTCACCAGTGTCAGGAAGATTTTTCTTTTTTACTGTAAGCAGGGGTAATAGTAGAGGAGATCACACATCTACGATCTATTACGAGTTGGCATAATCAGCCAGCAGGAAGTGGTAGACCACTTTTTCACAAGAGCGCTTCATTTGAATGGAATTGATGTAAAATTCTTCTTGTATGTCGGTTTTAAAGATTTTCCTGTCCTGATTTGGTAAAATAAATTCGAAACTTCTAGTAGCAAAGAGATGCTCTGCTACTGAACTAAGCTATATCCAGACGCACGTCTTTCCAAGTCCTCAACTCCCCTTAATATGATAGCCTGTAACTAAGATCGCAGTAAAACATCCCAGGGATAAAAATATTGCTGTAATTTTAAGAATTGTACATCTCTTTCTAAGGGGTCTAGAGAAACATCTGGACAAACTAGGACTGTTCCTTGGTATAGTTCGGTAACAAAGCATTGCAGATTAGATAGAAATGCAGAGTTCGATTTCCGGTTCATAAGAGAACAATATTGTTCCATCTAAATGAAACTGTCGTTAACTGATAGTTCAATAAATAATTTACTCCCGGTTGTATTTCTACAAAGTTCTGTTAAATCAGTTATGTGATTCCAGAAACCTGTTCTCATTGTGGAGTTACTTGTATATTACAGTCAACCCTCGATATAATCCCCCTCTTTAAAATGACACCCTCGCACTATGCCAATAAATGCAAGTGAACGGATTTTCTCCCATATAAAATACATAAGAAACCTCGTTACTGTGCCAATTCATTTAGTGCCAATGAATACAAGACAAGATTGTTACAAAATTGTAACTTGCAGTGATTTTTTGTCAGTTTCAGAATTCTTTTAAAACTGGCGTGAATATTAGGAAGATTATTTATGAAACATACTTTACTGTATTTCCAAGAAGTGTGTTCCCCTGTCACTATCTGTAATGTAGTGCGGTGGCGTGAATATTAGGAAGATTATTTATGAAACATACTTTACTGTATTTCCAAGAAGTGTGTTCCCCTGTCACTATCTGTAATGTAGTGCGGTGGAATGAGGAAGCTTTGTTAAGAAGTTGTTCAGACAGCCTTCGTGAGGGTGGAGCAGGTAAATAGAGCCCTTCGTACAATGAGACGTCCCAAACTTTATCTTCTTTTAGTCCAGTGTTCATTCAGCTGTTAAATACTACACTACAGTTACTCAATTACATGGACCTACTTTATTTTCAGCCTCTTTTTGTACTGTAGCACTTTACATATAGGCCTACTGTAATAAATTGAGTTAGTTCTCTTATTTGATTTCTAATTTTTCTTTCATAATACAGTACGCTAAATTATTACAGCACTGTAATATCCCATTTTTATTTTAAAACTAAGTATCGTTTCAGTGCCATCCTCGCTTTGTGACACAAAATATTAGAGAACGATTGTATTTAAAGATCGCTTTATATTTTACAGTGTTAAACCAGTTGCAAGTTTTAAAAAAATAACAGCTTGTTGGGTGTGCTGTTTATTTTGCATTATAAACCAACTCTCGTGAATGGTTTCTTCAATTTACCATGCAGATTATAGCTTAAATGTTTCTCTGTACTTCTCGAACGGTCTTTTAACTTGGCTTGATTATATATTTTTGGGGGGACTGTAACCGGCTGTAAATCTGATTACATATTTAGGATTTGTAGAGAGTCATCCTCAGTTCTGATTTCTCCCCTTCTTTATAAAGCATTTGTGCATATTGTCTTTTTGTAAAGAAAACTTATTAGATGGTTTGTTTATATATGTTAACAGTGCATGAGGCGAAGACTTGATTTATCTTCCTGAACAAATAGTTGTGCATAAAGAAAATGCCTTGGCGCCCTGCCATTTGCAAGAGGACGTCTATGTAGTTCCATGTGAATGCGAGACATGTGTAGTGTACGAAATGCGTAGAAAGGGAAAGCCGCCAGTTAAATACGCTAGGCCAGCGTTTCTCAAGCTTTTTGAACCCAAGGACCTATAAAATGTCTAAAAAAAAATTACGGACCACTAATTTTAATCCCATTTTTAAAAGTAGGCTATATGTAGGCCTATATTCTTAATATTTGGGGTATTAATTATAGGTCTTCTTCTTCTTTCGTTTCACCCTCTTTGGGGTACGTTGAACCAGTCATTTCTTTGTGTGTTGTTCCTTCCTAAGTGCCCAGTATTTCTTCATTCTTTCTGATCTTCTCTTCCTCTCTTCTTCAGAGATAATTATAATTATAGAGATAATTATAGGTCATTACAACAAAATCTAAATACATTTTGTTTTTAATTTGATGGAAACACAGTTATTGAATTGGAAAAATATTAAAACCGGAGTTTTACTTCTTTACTTTCCACTTTCTTTATGATTTTTTAAATTATGTCTGCGGACCATCTGCACATCTTCGCAGACCACCAGTGGTCCGCGGACCATAGGTTGAGAAACGCTGCGCTAGGCTATATCCATTCTTTATACAGGGTGCTTTAGATTTTGTGAACAAGGGGAGGCAGAATTCCAAGTTAGGGTTTGTTGAAAACGAAAATGATCATAGCCGTTGGCTACTTTTATTCGTCGCCTATCATCGGGGCCTCCGGGGGAGGGGAGATTTCAAATCCAGAGGCGATTTTAGTTGCGCTTATTTCCCTTTAGATCAGGGGTTTACAACCTGTGGGCGCTTAAGAATCTTGGGGGAGGGGCAAAGAACGATTTGGAATTGGTAAGTTTTTTAAATACAAGCTACGCGACCTTACCGCCTGGCCAACTTACTCGTCGACTTTGGTTATGCGTGTTTGGCTAAGGGGTGCCGCCGATATCACGTATCTGTGCTCTAAGCATCAATCACAAGTTTCACATTAATCGTTTATCGAACAAAATTATTGATGTATTTTTACGCAGTGACTGTAGTAAAGTTTACTGTATTATGTTATGGTGTACGTTACTTATTATATAATAGGCTATTTCAATAAAGTTACATATTAAACTTTTTTTTTAATCAAGGAAGGGTGCCCCTAGTGTTTGATGTCATTCCCAAGGGTGCCGTGAACTTCAAAAGGTTGGGAAACTCTGGTCTAGGGCTTGGATTCGGGATGTTCCGGGTTCATACCCTGTGGCCAGCCAATTTGACTTTGGAAATGGTTTCCCAAGTCGCAAAGGAAAATGACAGCGGGATTAGATGTTCAGAATTGGGGAATTTATCGCCGTTATTTCATCCAATACCATTAAATTATAATTATAATAATGAAAATTAAATATCTGTCAAAATGAACAAGCATTGCCCAAGAATAGGTACATCGATAGTTACAAGGCTTATAGGCACGCTCACAGAATCCTAGCATGCTTTAATATGAGCTCTGGCAGTTCATGTGTTTATAACTAACTAACTAAAGTTTAAAAAATAAAAATAACTACAAGTTGCATGAATTTTTCTTCTTAGTGATCAGGGTTGGAATGTTTAAAAGAAAACGTTTAAAACAAATGTTTAAAACATGTTTAAAACAAGTGCTTGTGTTTTTTTTTAAGTTTGTTTAAAACGTTTTAAACAATCTGTTTAAACATGTTTTTTTAGCATATGTTTAAATCATTTTTTAATTGCGTGTTATATTTAATTATGAAGACAATTTACATTTTGTCAAGTCAGTGACACCCTGTTAGTGTTGTAAAAAGAAAAAAAACTAGGGCCAGAAAATCATGTGAGGTGGTGTCTTTTGTATCCGTTTCCTCCAGACTTCTCTATTCTCTGTCGCCAGCTTCCAGTTTCTGATTTTGAGTAATTGATTTGAATTTTTTCTGACTGCATCCTACCATCTATTTTGTGGTCTTCCTTTTTAAAGAAAGAGATTATTAATATTAAATATTGAATGTGTCAATTTGGCAACACTGTAGTAGGATATCCCTTGTAAGTTTGATAATGTAAGGCGGCTAAGACCACGTAAAGCATGGTGAAAGTCAATCATCAGTTGAGCAGTAAAGGCAGTAATTAAACAGTAGTTTGTATTATTTTTTATTAATCATGAACTATTAAATCATAAACAAATACTACTGGTACAAAATGTATTTTCAAATACTATTAAGTCTACGACTGGTAAATCTTGAACATCTCAGCACAGGGTGTCATTGGATTGACAAAATGTAAATTGTCTGCATAATTAAATTTTACACCCAATTAAAAAGTTTTATAAACATATGCTAAAAAATTTTTAAAACAAATTGTTTAAAATGTTTTAAACATTTCAACTGTATATATATACACACATATATATATGTATATAATAGACCCTATACATTAAAATGGTTGATTTAAACAAAATGAACAATTTAAACTTTTTTAAAACAAACAACATTGTTGTAAACATAAAAAACGTGAAAAAAACACGTTTAAAACAACCAACATTGTTGTTCACATATAAAACGTTTTAAACAAAAAAAAACAGTTTTTTTGTTCTTTTTTTTAAAAACATGTTTTTTTTTCAACCCTGTTAGTGATAAAACCTAATGTGTAATGACCATTTACACAATAGTCTGTGAGAATATCTGTAAATACCTGTTACTATATGTTAAGGTTTCTTTCTTCAGTAGAAAATATACAAGGAGGCAGCGTGTCAAAAGCTGCTAGAAACATATTAAAACATAATTATTTGCAAGGATATTTTTAAAAAATCTGCTAATTCTTTATATTTCTGTTGTAACCGTGACCCCACATATACAAGCTGTCAACATCAAAGCTGTGAGCTTGTAACTGTTTCTTATATTTTTCCTGCCCCCCCCCCCCCCATTTCTTTTTCTAACGTCAGCTATTTGGCAGCTTGAAAATGAAAAGTAATGGATATAAGTCCCCAAAGAGAAAAAAGTGAGGCGTCAATATCACGAATTTTTTTCTTTTGTTCATCAAATAAAGAGCTTTGTCATGTTTAGAATGAATATGGATGTGTTCCTTCTCAGCAGATCCATGACGGTCGCTGTGTCGGAGAGAGGAATCTTCCGGATCTAAAGCCGAAAATACAAGAGAAAGACCTTGAAGTTGCTCTGGCGCCTTGCCATCTTTTTAGCGATCACGTGCAGATCTGACGTCACTAGCCATCAAATTTTCCTCCTTTTGGTGCAGTCGTTTGGCAGTCTTCTGCTGAAAATGTGAAGCAATATCCGGTAAATGTTGAAAAACATATTTTTTTATACAGTTGTATCGTGGTTTCATGTTATATCGGGTCTCTTGGGTGTCTGTTAATATTTTCTTCATTCTTATATTCTTCCACTTTTTTGCTTTCTCCAGCCGTAATACGAGGGGTATTCCGAAAGTAAGTTTCGTCAGTTTGTCACACGGACACTTTATTGACCCAAAAGCAATACAGCATGGCAGCATGACCTATACACCGTGCACTATTTTTCGACATAGTCGCCAGCGACATTGAGACATTTGTCGTAGCGTGCGATCAGTTTGAAGAACCCACTGTGGTAAAACTCGGTGCCCTGCGATGCAAGGAATTGGCGCACAGCCTGCTCCACCTCAGCTTCCTGACATTACTAAAGGTTCCATACAGACCATTTTGAGTGACAAATTGATGTTCCATAAGGTTTGTGCGAGATGGGTTCGTGGAGGCCGCACTTTGCGGGGACGAAAATCGGGAGATCAATTTCAAACAGCTCTATCTCGGACAATAAAAGGTTCAGCGGCTGCAGCAATGGCTCGTTTGAAAGAGGGGAGATAGCGGTACATGGCAGTGGCGCCAAATCTCTCGTGCCATCGTGAGCGGTACACTAATACCCGCGGGCACGCCAGTCTGCTGCGACTCGCTCTTCTACGGCGCAGTGCGCCTGCGTCATGCCTCCTCCGCTGACGCCACTTCCGTCGTGGAACCAGCCACGGGTGGGGATTCGTCTGGCGTTTGTTTGGTTCCCCTGGTGAACACGCCGCTCCTGCCATACATTGACGAAACTTACTTTCGGAATACCCCTCGTACAAGCTCTTTAAGGAAAGGAAAAATCGTGTTCGGTCCCAAAATTAGAGTAACATTTTCAGTCCTCTGAAATCAAATAAACATATTCAAATAAATTTTAATCTAAAAAAATCTCTACAGAACATACGCAAGAAAAACCATTGTCCTTTAAATAAAGCTGTCACAAGTGGAAGGAAGTGTAATAATTAGAAAGAAAATTAGTATGCTAGCGGTACATTTTATTATTTTACAAATGAAATATTTTCTCATTCCAAATATAGTATATGTCCAGTGGTAAAGGTGCCCGTGAAATAAAGTGCTAAATGACTATAAGAAATTCCTTTTGGGAATGTATTCTGGTAGGGCTGGCGAAATACCTATAAGCTAGATTCAATCTGAACCAATTGGAAAAAATAATAAATTGTAAAAATTATAAAACATCTGCAAGCATTGTTTCGTTCTGTAATAATTTTGAACCTCAATCTTCCCATTGCCTGTTAGAAACTGTGTTAAAATGAAATTTGAAGAAAAATGTTTAGCCTGAAACCTCTCAAAAACTGTAGGGGAAAACGGTTATTTTGTTCTAGAGCTCTTATCACTTTGAATCCATTCGTCGTTCCAGCGGCTGATAATGATTTGGTCCTTGTTCTGGTTTTAGGTAGATTTCGAAGAAAAATCTACCTATTGCAATCGATACCATGTCATGACTTTCGAAAAATTCTTTTATCGTTGAAAAGCTCTTGGTGAGTACTCTACAAATCAATAGCTAGTTCCTTGATAGTTCTCATATAAGGCGAGATTTGAATGTTTGAAAAAGTGCTCTTTCCTCTTTTTTGCAGTTATTATTGCGGGTTTGTGATGCCAAAGCTAAAGAAGAAGACTGCTGTGCAGCGACAATAAATTAAACCAAAAGCACTTCGAAATCTACCTCATCCAGTAAGCCTGCCTAAAGGGATTTTTTAAACATATGATGCGGAATATTTGAAATATGAATATTTCTGGCCAGAGGCTGCTGCTAATTTTATTAATTGACCTGCACGTTCATTTCCCAGTGTTCTGATGAGCTCGTACTCAAAACATAAATAAGTTGTATAGTTTTCATGCTCTTGCATAAATTTTCTAATTTCAGCATCGCGCTATTGAATGTAGGTTATATCTGTTGTTGATCGAGTGGAGAGCAGCTTGCGAATCGCTGTGAATTCTCACACAGTGATTAAATTCTGTGGACCATTTTACAGCAACTCTACTTGAAATACAGAAGTGGGAGACAGTGTTAATAGTGCGTAGGATATTTCATTATCCTCACAATAAAACAACATATTCGCATCCTGTTGATGCTTCTTCCTCTCCCTTATAGTAATCTACATAGGCTAGATTAAAACTTTTTTTAGATGAAAAAAATTCATTTTGATCCATTTGTGTATTATCGTCCACTTAAAGCTAAACAAATATTGCTCCCATCTCATCTCGTTCTTCTTCCAGATGTTCTGGCTATTATATCTTACTTGTTAGATATGTATAAAAGTTCTTCTTTGTATAGCCTAAATTATATGTTAATTTTATTTCCAAGAGCTTATGCGAAAGTGTAGCATTTGTCATTTGTGTGTGTTATATTATGTTGCGAGGTGATAATGGCGTTTTCTAATGATTTACTAATTTGCATGAAAAGTGAGGAAATAGGGGTCCGTGAGATCAAGGACACGGGGTTCTTGGCTTTAAGTTGAGGTTGAACACCCGTGCGAACTCGTTCTACCAGAAATGATGGACCCACCCAGTAAAATAAAATACTAGAATTGCAAGTGCTGCAGAAGGAAAACCACTTGTGCATTTGATTAACTGCTGGCTCAGCTAAGGGAAGCTTCTCTCGGTAGCCAAAATTTAAAACAGCCATTATACACACTTTACAAAAAGTTCTGCAGAAGAAACATACAAAACTTGTTCTTCCCATCTTTGTGTATGTGGCAGGGCTTCTCAAGTGATTATACGCGGACCTCTTCGTTTGATGCTGCTATGAGACTGACTGAAGTAATGGTAGAATGTGTGCAAATAGATTAGGCCTAGTTGAATTTCGTGGGCTCCATTTGATTTGAGCTGCTATTAGCCTTCTCACTTACTAGGCCTACTTATTTCTATTTATTACTCGGCCAAATCGACTGTAGTTATAAAAGACAGGTTTTTAGCCTTATCTCAATGAAAAAATTTGAATTAAATTACATAAATGCGTGGGCATTTAAGACCGAAGTCTATCATGTCAAAACCGGGCTGTTAGGGCCGTGATCTCAGGTTAATAGGGCCTGAAATTTCTCAAATAGCAATTTGAACACATCGCGTGTACCTCCGAAGATGTCCATCACATCCATGGACGAACGTCAGACCCTATTAACCTGAACCCAACAGCCAGGAAGATTTTAAACAACTTCGAAATAAATTCTTGGCATGAAAATCTGTCCTGGGCGGGAATCGAGGTTGGATAAATACTAATCATTCGACTATCATAATATCGCGATAGAGGAGGAAAGGAAGAATCTGGTAATGTTGTATGGTCTTAAAGGTCATTATTCAGTCAACTTCCATCTAATATAGGATAAAGAAGGTTTTATAGAATAGTAAGGGTTTTTCGTGGAATAACAGTTTTTCTAGTTTGGTAGTTTATTAGCATCGCAAATGCATTTCTTTCTAAATCATGCCAAATGCTGGTTACCAACATAATACCTTCAGCTCCTTGTCCCTAAATTTATAAACTACTCGAAAACAAAATAATAACTAATTGCGGAAACTTCTTTTAACGGAGTTCAATCGTTATATTTCTCACTGAAACGTTACTTTCCATGCAGGGATCTCTAAGTACTGTCTCATTTTCTACCTGACATTTGAGGAGCCTTCGCTGTTTGCAGCGAACATCCACATAGAAGTTCCTGTGTAATTGATGTCACTGTATTTTATCTGCGACTTCTTTTATTTACTGCTTCCTTATTGAGCCATTTCATAGTCTGTTGTTTGGTTTGCATTGCTAATCTTTGGGAACATAATGAAGACATGCAATCTGTGAGGGACTTCAGAGGAAAGAATACTAGAAGTAATTGGGAAAGATAATTCTGATAAAAACGTCGTGTCCTGAACTTGAAACTTCCAAATAGCAGTTAAAACTTTTTACGTCTGGTTCGAATTTCATGCAAATGAATAATAAAAGAAGGACGTTCAGAGAGATTATATGCAGGACTCTCTTATGAACGGTAAACTTGTAGACCAGCGTTTCTCAACCTTTTTGAACCCGAGGACCTCTAAAATGTCTTAAAATTTTTACGGACCCCTAATTTTACATCCCATTTTTAAAAGAAGGCCTACATTCTTAATATTTGGGGTATTAATTATAGGTCATTATAACGAAATATGTGGACAAATTTTACTTCTTTACTTTCCACTTGCTTTATGACATTTTTAAATTATGTCTGCAGACCTTCTGCACCATCTTCGCGGACCACCAGTGGTCCACGGACCATAGATTGAGAAACGCTGTTGTAGACCATGTGAGGTTTGCTTTATCTCGTATTTTCGGCAAACAGATTTAATAGATTTCTGGCTTCTCAGATTACGCAAATATAGTAGTTATATACTGACCAAATCTTACCGAATTATGAGATCTGATTTTTCAGAACTCTATTCCAAATTTGAGTCTGGGAGTTAATGCCTTTGACGCAAATGCGTTGTCAATAACTTATTTATATCTGATCTAACTATGAATGGGGAGGGGGAGTCTACAGACTGTTTCTAGCAAGCCCGTTTGAGGCCTTTTAACGAGTGTAATTATAATCAAACAAGCATGTAAATTTGAAATAAGAGGGAAAAACAGAGTGTTCCGGGCTCAGCCGCTTTAATTGATTTTGAAAAAAGAGCATTCCGTTCTGTATGTTTGTAAAAACATTATTAGTCAGGTTTGAACTCCAGAACATTGTTTTGATTACAATCGTGCTGAGCATATGAACCTAGCCCACATGGAATCATTACGGCGATTTAATGCTCTATTTAGATTTTTTTAAATATTCGTAACGATTTTAAATATGCCTCGGGCATTGCGCAAGAGTTGGTGGTATTCTCCACTTGGACAGGTGAGGGGATTATGCCGTTATTGCACCAGTTTGCCAGCCAGTGTTGCAATTGTGCAATGCAGTAAGCCAAGTTATGACTTCATGAGTCAATTTGGACTAGAGTAGAGTAAATAAAACAACTCCTACTTACCTTCCGTAGTTGAAAATAACAGTAAAATATGTCGTAATTACATCTTTATATTTCGGTATCACTGCATGCAATAGTTGGAAGTAATCCAGGTTAATAAAGATGTTGAGATATTACATACTATAGGCTACTCAGTGATTTATACTGAGTAAACGGATGAATACCGTTAGCCGTACAAACTGTTAGGTACCTCTTAGTGTCATACATTTCTTCATGCCGTACCTCAAATTTTCAAATTTTAGATCCATTACGATCATTTTCAGATTATAGATTAAGATAGGTGCTAAGTGATGAGGTTCAGTGTACGAATTACCGTACCCTAACCCTACCATACTACGAATCCCACCGAAATTCGTAACTACTAAATATATTTTGAGTATTATTTCTGTTAAGTTTAATAAATAACCCAACACTGAATATCTTTCTTTCTTACTTTCTTTCTTTGTCTTCGTTTTACCTTTCCCTTTTAGGATTTAAGCGACCCAAGCCGCACGGGCCAACAGGGCCGCGACCAGTCGGGAGAAGGATTGTCTATGGATCACGTAATACTTTTTGACCAGACAAGGACATGGAGGGCCTCCCCGGATGAGTGATCATCCCAATGCCGGGGTCACATCCGAGACAACACGAACACACAGGATGAGACACACCATTCACACACACACTCCAAACAAGGCGAGGATGGGATGAAGATGATAATGACGGCCAGATTATATCTGGGGACCACAAGGGCCTAAAGTTATTCGAGACATTTGCCTCACAGGTGAGACATAAAAAACCCACCTAGGTAACTTGTCCCGATCAGGATTCGAACCCGGACCCGCTGCGTGAGAGGAGCGAACGCATCCCCTAAGCCACAGCGATGGACAACACTGAATATAGGCACCGCAGAACCTGAATTAATGGTCTTCAAGTAAATAATTTACAATTCGAATGGGTAATTTGAAATCCTATCACGATAATTTCGTACAACCTAACACAATTACGGCCTATAAGAGAGAGCTCTCGTTATGCAGTATTTTTTAAAGTAACTTATCTATAATTCTGATTCATAAACATAAGGTACAAAATTATTTTTAATCAAAGATAGTTTAGCCTTTATTAGGCCTAATTAAATTTCATGTCGGCTGCGGCGGAGATGTAGCGTGCCCGCCTCGAGATCCGAAGGTGACGGGATCAAACTCGGCTGCAGTTGATGAATTTTTCGGCACGTAAAAATCCTAGGCTGCGGATGGGAGAGGGTTTGTGAGGTTATGGGCTTACCACCTATCCCTATGCCCTCTCACGGAAAGTATGCGTAACAAAATTAGTCTAGGTATAGAAACCTCCAATTGGAGGTCCTATGCTTTACCGTAGGGGTTACGGGAAAATCGGATCAGATCGGAATTAAATTTCATAAAAACATTTTCGCGAACATTTTCCAGCTTTCGTTAAAAGGGAACATAGAGAATGTAGCATCGCTTCACAGGCATCCATCAATAAAAGGGTTAGGGAGGCAAGGGAACCTCAAAAAGGCGTGTGGAGAAAATATGGGAGAGGGAGCGGGGGTTTGAATCTGTAAGCAATTTATAGTGTGTGCTCAATCGTGTTTCTAAACTAAACACAACGAATATTTGCCAGTTGTCAAAATAAGATGTATGTAAAACATTTTATAAGACGCCGGGTGGTCTTGTGGTTAGCGTCGCTGACTATAGATCCGCCGGCCCCGGTTCGATCCCCGGAACCTCGGATTTTTCTGAGGTAGTGAAGTCTGGAACGGGGTGCTCTCAGCCTCGTGATTCAAATTGAGGAGCTACTTGATAGAAAAATAGCGGCTCCGGTCATGGAAACCATTAATGGCCGTGGGTGTCGGAATGCTGACCACATGCCCCCAATCCTGCCATCTGCGTTTGGTAGATGATGCAGCGGTCGGGTGGTAGGACATGTCCCTTCAGAGATGTAGCGCCACGGAGTTTAGTTTAGTTTAGTTTAGTTTAGTTTTACATTGTAATATGATCGGATACTGTATGCAACTTTAACTCTGGTCTCTGGAATTGCTTGGATCAAATTTGTTCCCCCTTTTCAATTTTTTAAATGTGAGACGTGAATGTGCTGGATGCCAGCGTCAGCGCTAGCCTTTTCTAGCTCCGAAATATTATATATTGGGTTAACTTTTGAAAAGTACACTATCATTATCACGCGTGTTTAAAAAACATGCAATGAATTCAATAAAGTTAATTTTAATTTTTAAAAATTACTCACTAATCTTTCATAATCAATTTTGTATTAAGCAAGAGTGGGTTAAAGGGTAAGTCTACATTTTAGGCGGTCCGCCTGCCCCTAAGTAGCAGACAGTGTAAAGTTGAGCCTGGTCTAGGAGATAAGAGTATAGCGAAATTTGGCTGAATGGAAAACACACTGGCGGCAACCTTCTGTTAAGAG
The DNA here is from genome assembly GCA_964059195.1 of Ectobius pallidus. Taxonomy (NCBI): domain Eukaryota; kingdom Metazoa; phylum Arthropoda; class Insecta; order Blattodea; family Ectobiidae; genus Ectobius; species Ectobius pallidus. Next base: position 90,050,080 of record CAXKWD010000008.1, read on the forward strand.
GATTTGGGGAAGCTCGTCCACCAAAATGTCTTCATCTTTACTGTGACTATGTGGTAAAGTAGCTGTGATTGTACTTCACGCCTGGTAATAAAACAGTTTTGTGACTCACACTTGTCTTCATTTTATGCCTCATCGAAGGTTGAAAAAAAAAATAGCCCTCGTATTATGGAACGAGGGAAATATTTCACAGTCAAACTATAGAGCGACATTTTTTAACCCCTGCTGATTATAGCGTTGGGGGTTATTCGGGGTTATTGTCTGTGATATACCTCATTAGGCTTGGTGATGTAATGGATAATTCAAGGAAAATACATGCAAAGAAGGAAAATACAACGATTCACAAATAAAAATCTTATAAAAGACCGTTAATTTTGTTTCCAAATTGACTTCCGTGAATGGTAATCATAGCTTACTTCACAACCGCACACTTAAATTACGTAACATTACAAATCATGCCAAGATTTTAGTCTAGGGTTTTGCCAGACATCTCAAACTCATAAAGGGTGGGAAGAGAGAAGAAAAAGACCGCACATTTACTGCAGTTAAAGCATACCGAAACGATGTATAATATACGATGTTTTAACTACACATGCTGTGAATGTCGAAGTAGCAACCAAACTCACTATAGGTTTTTGCATAAGGTTAATTTTGCTCTCAATAACCCCATTTTCCATCACCTATGATATATATATCTTCTGGAATCAAAGAAATGCAACAGTTACCAGTCTCCAGAAAATAATATTCTTAGGTGGGAAGGACACTAATTTGATGCCTGCTACCATCCACAGGGACAAGTCTGAGCTATTGGTTTGCAATAAATAAAAAAGTGTTTAATTGTTTGTTTTCCCTTTGGAGTCCATTAACTAACATTTCATACTCATAGTAGCCTATTTTTGGAAATTTACTGAACACCGCTTAGCAAAACATCTGACGCCTGTCTGTTCAAGTCTTTTCATTTACACTAACCATCTCTTCACAAATAAAAAACTGCAGCTAAACTGAGGGGTGAAACATGCTTAAAATAGAAAGTTAACAGGTCATCCTGTGAGCTGGGAACGCTACCCTTACTTCCAATGCAACTCAATACAGTTGAGTTTGGCGTACAGTACTTGGAATTAAAGCCGCAAAAAATAAAATGTGATAACCATAAACAGAATCTTTGATCATAATAAATAGCATTTTTTCAATGTATCAGTATTTATCCGCGGGGCTTCATAAAAGTGATAACCAGGGCCCGGATTTTAATGACATGTCTTCTTTTAACTGGCACATCATGGACGTTGCCCACTAGTAGGGCCTACAGGTATTCTGATCATGACTCCTAGATTACAAAAATGGCAATTTTTAGGGTCATTTTTTTGGTCATTTTTTCCAACTTATCCATTTTTAGGTCATTTTTATGATTCAAAGTCACTATTTGGTCCTTTTTTTTACCATTTTATGGTCTTTTATTCCCACATTTCACATTTTTAGGTCCTCATTAATTTTAAAGTCATTGTTTCATTTTGTGTTGTTTCTTGCATTATATGGCGTTTTGTGCATTTACTTACATTTGATATTATGAGATCTTGTTATAATTTTAATTTGGATATTGAAAGACTGTGTTTGCCGCTTGCATTTAACCGTATTTGCCAATTGACTAATTACAAACCTTTATAATGGGATCAAAAACATTAATGTAGAATAGACACAAATCTAATGAATAAACTAGCATTTTCACATACATTTTTGGAACATTTTTATTAACTTTTGGGTCTTTTTTCTGAATTTTTGCAGTCATTTTATAGTTCATTTTTTGAAGTATCATTAGGTCATCAAAATCCGGGCCCTGGTGATAACATTACTCAACTGATAATATGATCAGCGATTACATTAAGCGGCGTTCACTGTATTGAGAATTAAATTGCATTTATAGCACACGGGTAGATTTTAACTGGCATCTCGGGCTAGGTCAGAGAGTTGCTGAATTGCAAGGATTTCAAATTGAAATCGGCAACAGTGTGCAGTGGTTGTTGCACCGACTGAGGTCGGGAATTTCGTGTCCGAAACCTGTTCCTCAGCAACCAGCAGAATGACACTTCCATAAACCCTTCATACTCTTGGTTCTTGCTTCTTGCACGCTCATTAACTTAGGAGTCTGCTAATTAATTTCAGACGCCTTATTCCATTCCCTTTTTTTTATGTTTAAGCCGTCATTCTTCCCACCATCTGAAATTGTTAATATTATTTGCATAAAAATACAAATTGCTCGTATTTTTATACCCACGTAATAAACAGGTTTGCCTTTTCCAAATTGTACCTTGAACATCAAGAATAAAAATGCTATAAACCGCCGTTAGTATAGAGCATTGCCCATTACTTTAAGATATTACCATAAAGCCACAAGGAACATTACTACTACTGTAGTGTATATTCTTGTTCTTGGAATATTAATGTGTTATCCCCATTGTGAATATGAATATTAAACACTGTATAAAAAAACCAGCCCCATAGAAATGAGGGAAAACTAAGATAATGCGATTTATTGTTCTTAGCTTGTTGGCTATTATAGGCCTAAGGAAATGACTACACTAAATGTACTCTGCGGAATAAACAACCGAATTAAGTACCTATCTGCCTCGTTCTGTTGTTATTATACTTGGTCCACGATGTGTAAGGAGCAAATGTAAACAACAGACTTACCTTGACTGTGTCCTGTCGTTACATTGGTTAATCGCACCAGCGCATACTTCACAATAGTGCGACAAGCTCAGCCAGGTGTACACTTCTCTTCCGTACGCATCGTGAAATTAGTTGTACCTTATGTGAGAACATAAGTTCTGTTAGGTAAGTTGCTTGCTTTCCTAGTTATATCATAGGCTTATATGTATACGCAATATCTCTAGCAAACAAAATTTCATTTGTTTTTATCGTTGCCGTGGCAACTCTGTTGATTCTGAAGAAAGACAAGTGACAGGAGGTACAAAATTTCATTTGTTTTTATCGTTGCCGTGGCAACTCTGTTGATTCTGAAGAAAGACAAGTGACAGGAGGTACTGAATGCAAGGCGTATTTTATAACATTATTAATTATTTCGTATTTTTCATTTACATAATGTGAGTTGAAGTACAGTGGTATTAATCAGACGTGGCAGTCCAAGCATGGATGCTCAGCAGATGCAGACGAGTCCAATAAACATTCGTACTGTATGGAGGGGTGTATGGGTGTGTCGTTGCTTTCAGTGCGGTAAGATCGTATAATGCAGTGAAGAAACAAGAGACCTTGTTACAATCGCTTCTCCTCTCCCGCTAGTGGAGTTCAACATTCTTACCCCTCCCCATGAATCCCCCTACATGCGTCACCTCTCTCCCGCGCATCTGACTGCCGCCTCTGTTTAATACCACTGTACATAACAAAAATTATCTTGTAAAGCATAGTCTCCCGTAATTCTGTATAATGGAAGATAATTCCGAGCCGGGGCCTTCAGAACTTACATCACCAATAAAGAAACATGTGCGAGGAAAAGGTTTGTCCAGCGGCGAGAAGATACAGATTATAAATGCATACAACACATTATTAAAAGAATAAAATAAAATCCTAAAGTAACTGTGCGAGATGTAGGAGTGAAAGTGGCGTCATCCATTGGAGTAGCTTCAAGTACTTAAAGAATACATATCTACAGCAGGTGTCAAGTCACAGGTCAAAATTAAACCAATAGTGAATTGCAAGCCCCACACACAAGTTCTTTACCACACTCCTGGGAGCGTACGGGCAATATCGGAGGAAAGAGCTAGCAGGCAATCACGCGCGGTGATAAAATGCAACCCAAAATGCAACACGTTCTTCCTCGCATGATAGAGTGTCAACAAAAGAGTACGCGCGGAAGATTGTTCGTGTAAATGCCAAACACGCGCGAATTCTCTCTCAAAAGAACGGCGCGTGGAGTGTCGAAATTTTCCACACGCCAGCTAAGAGCGTGCGGTACTGTTTAAAGTTCAGAACAGAGGAGTTGATCTGCTCTTGGAGAGTTTTGTTTGTTTTTCTTCTGCCTTTACATACACACACACTTCCAGGCGAAAGAGTGCAGCGTTGCACGAATGACGTACCGCGCGGTTTCTTTTGTTTATGTATTGCCTTTACATGCACATGTTTTCACGAGCATTTGAGTGCACACCTGCCTAAACTCGAGCGATAAAGCTTGTGTGTAAGGGTAGCTACCGACTCAGAAGACTGTATTAAACGTGCTATCAGAAGAAAGGAATAATTTACATAGTCTACAGTTTATTTCCATAACGAAATACCAGCTGTTAAAAAAAATCTGACGAATATTAATGTTGACTCTGACCTTCCTAACTATAAGAAATCAACATATTGGGATGCATCTAGCAATACTAACCACTAAATCACAAGACTTAAAATTAAAAAAAGTTTGACACAAATTGACTTTACTTGTATGTAATCAACTAATCAGCTTCAAAAGCTCTTGTGAACTGTGCTTTGTACTTTCACATTAAGTTGTTTACTTTTGCTCCGTACACATCTTGGATCAAGTTATAGTTTAGTAACACGATTGTGAACACACTATAAATTACTTAATACATTGAAACGTCTCTCTTTCTCCCCTATTTATCGCCTCTCTCCTCTCTTTCCTATATTTTCTCTACACGCCTTTTTGAGATTCCCTTGCATCCCTCTCACTGCTGGATGCCTGTCAGTGAAGCAAAGCTACATTCTCCATGTTGCCTGAGAAACGAAAGGTGGAAAATGTTCGCGAACATGCTTCATGGCATTTAATTATACCTAATATATGACGGCATCTTTAATAAAAATTAATATGTATCTTATGTTTATGATTCACAACTATAGATAACGTCTAACTTCGAACAAATACTGCGTAACGCGAGCTACCTCTTACAGACCCATAATTATTGAATACTTGTTCAAAATTAACACTACGTCGAAGAAAAACAAATAAGGTAAATATGATAGACTGACACATGAGTCCTCTATTCTAGCAAATTCACTCCTCCCAGGTGCCAATGGTTTCGAGAAAATGACTTACCAAAACGTTGTTTAAGAATGGGCAATGCCCTGCCCTTAAAAATTGCGCTTAAGCAGTAGGCCTAACCAGAGGCGCTGGAACCTGTGATGATTGAAAGGGCATCCGATATATTTATGATGATTTGTTATGTAGTATTCTTCTTTGTTGCTTATGCGTATTATTGATTTGTTTACAGTGAGCAGACTCCATTGCGAGAGCGAGTCTTTCAAGATGGACCTGATCCTGGATGTCAACACGTGGCTGTACCCTATAGAATTAGGTAAGTACCAACAAGCTTGTATGCATGTGTGTATATTGATACAAATAATCAACTCCATCAAACATGAAACGTCAAAGTATTGGGTTACAAAATATTAGGGGAAGAGGTAATCTGCGCCACTTCTACCTTTTCTCCAACTTACACGATGTAAACTACGCCACCGACACATGTAAAGTGCGCCACCGACATTTAAATGGCGTCACCGTCATACTAACGCACTAACATTTTCCTTCATACTTCTCCAGACTTAGGACTGGCTATGAAATTGCATAGGTGTGGTAGCTTTGTCATTTAAAAAAATGTTAGAAACAGTACCCTAATTTCTTTTGCATGAACGCTTCGTCACTTATAAAATTGTTCCTTCTCCAGACGTAGGACTGGCTATGAATTTGCGACCACTAAAAGATAATGTACACAATGATACTGAGACTGTAAAACACAAGTGAATGACTCGTTGTGTCAAGATTGTGTTCTGATGTGCTTCGCTAGAGAAAAGTTGTTACCAACCTAATGATAGAGCAGATAAAGCACTCGTTACCAACATACATAGAACGGTACCAACCTACTGACAAGTACGCTCCTATCACGTCATGTGCAAAAAATTACTGAATAGAAACGAACATTCACATATTAGGTCTAACTTTTGTTTGCCTTTAACTACTGCCGCAACCTACATAGGCTATCTGTGTGCCGCAGTTTACGTATCTCATTTTTATTCTATTTCAAATTCGGTGTCAACCGTGGCGCAGATTACATACACCCAATATTAGAATAGCAGATCAAGTATTCGAACAGGTGGAGAAATTCAGATATCTGGGAGCAATAATTAGAGATACTGTACAAATAATATCAGGGCAGAAGTTAAGTATCGACTGAAATCAGAAGATGCTTGTTTTTATGCAATTCAGAAACTGAAGAAACAAGTAGTGAATTTTATTTATAATTTAACATTTTAAGTTTCAGCAATTTTAAATAAAAATTACGCCAGTGATGAAGCAGTTTTAATTTTATTTATTTTTATTTATTTATATTTATACAAATACAAATACATATTTATACAAGTAAAGCAGAACAAATACAAATTTCAAAAATAACTACAACTCTATTTAAAAAAGGAAAAGAAAGATAGGCTAATCTTATTGAATGTAACTCTACAAGTGAGATTCCCTGAAGATGGTTGAATATAACCGAAAGGCTTAGGAGAAAAGAACAAATAAAAGAAACTGAGAAGAAAGGTATTATGTATTCTTCTATTGGCCGAGCTCAACAGTACCACCCAGCGTGATTTTAAACACTTTTAACAGAAGAATGCTTTATTGAAATTTTTCTCGTTGATTGTAAACTTAAAGCCCATTGATGATTTCACCTGATGATTACTTATATCAGTATAAAAACTAAACTCTGAAAGGTTTCATTATCAAGACCCTTTTGAAAATGAAATAAAAGGAATCGGTTGTGAGTATTCCTGGTAAAGAAGAAAAATTCGAGGTGTTAAAATTTAGATTTTGGAAATACGTACCGAAAGATTGGTTGAAAGAAAATTGCCTTGCCTCAAAGATAAGAGCGCGAAAGGAGTTACAGGTATGTAGGTAAAGGAGTATGCTGAATCGAGATGTAATATTGAGAGCGGTAACAGGTCGACTAAAATAACAGGTTTCTTCCCAAAGTCAATGAATGTACTGTCAAATACCACGAGTCCACGACGCATGCTCATGATGTCAGGTTCGCTGCGCGACGTATGCGCACACTGTCATTTTCCAGCGTATTCACAATGTGCGCAGGTGTAGTGATACTGACAGTAGGTACATGACTTAGCTTTGGGAACAGACCTATTAATAGTTACGTGGGAGTAAGTCTCAGGGCCGTAGCAAGATCCTTCTGCGCCCTTGGCGAGTTTGACAAATCTGCGCCTTCCAGTACTGGAGGGGGGGTCTGAACAATTTTTTAAAATTCATGTAAAATAGTTTATTATTTTAATATAAAAACACTATTATTTTCAAAGAAAACCTAAACCTCAATTTGAAAATGAACTAGGCTAAGTGTTGGACTTTCAAGGTACTAAAACCTTATTTTCAGACTGTGAATTTCAAGGTACTAAAACCTTATTTTCAGACGATTGAACTACTTAAAAAATAATTAAATCATAAAATATAGAATTTTTATTGCTTGATAAATTGCACCAGTCTAAAAAAGGTGGTATTTTTCATTGTTAATTTTGCACCCGCACCGCCTAGCTACGGCCCTGGTGAGTCTTCAAAGAAATTGGATTGTGTTTAGGCCTATGGGGTGGATTCCGTCATTCCGAACCAGCACTGCTGGAAAGATATGACAAAGGAATCTGTGGGTGCAAGTATTAGGAGAGATGCCAAGTGAAAATGAAGTGAGGTTTTGTTTATGCGCACAGCATTGCAGTGCAATTCACTGTCATGCCCGTTCTAAACATAGCTCGCCTGTCAGATCTCATCTGGAATCCAAGGATTCTTCTAAAACACTACACAACTTGACAGAACATCGCAGCTTCTCGTTCTGTCGTTTTTACAATCCTCGGAATTCCAATAGTTGCATAAATAAAATACAGGATTTGCCTGGTTGTAAATATCAAAGTATCATTGTTACATCCGCTCGGTGTTCTAAGTGTAAAAGAAATGCTTACATGCAAGACGTATATTCTAGGGCTGAAAATCGATTAAAATTTCTAATCGAGTTAACGCTTGACTTTAATCGATTAATCGACCAATTAATCGACAAACAGGTCGGTATTTTAAACGAAACCAAAATGTACATTTAATACCATTATTAGTTAATTAGTGAAAAAATATATACAAAACTTACATTTCCGGTTATTTTTTCAGCCAAGACTTGAGACACACGAGTTTGTTGACATTTGAATGTTCAAGAGACGATCGTAGCTTGTTTACAATAATACCGGCAGCACTAAAAACTCTCTCACTCGGCACTGAGAAAGGAGTTTGGTCATTTGACCCATTTCTCGAAAAATGTTTTTCAAAATTCGACTAAACCGATTAATCGGAAAATGTAATTGATCGACGATTTAAAAAAAAAACAATTAATCGGTACAGCCCTAGTATATTCGTATCTTATTAGAATGTAGACTTTGTTGGCTTATTGTAAAACCTACTTGACTACAAAAACCCTTTACCTTATTTTGTGTGCATGAAATGAAAGTAAACTACTTTGAAGACATGCAATCCTCATCTACTTCGATGACGTGCAAACCATCCTCTTCGCTTCACTATCCCTGCATTATTGTTCTTCGTAAATACATTCATAAAGTTGTAATGACTAGGGCCCGGAAGTTTATGAAAAAACATATTTTAATAATGGACTCGTATTACATTCTTCTGTTAACATGTGTACGAGACATGAAAGAAATAACATAATTTGGTTTGATGCTGTTTATTGTTGGATATTTTATTAATTTTGCGATGGTGCAGCATATTTGTTTCATATTAAAATATTTGTATTTTATTAATTTATCACATTTTTAACGGCATATTTCTGACAGATTTTTAATGTTGTAGGCCTACACATCTCTGTTAATTCAAACATTTACAGCATATGGAAAATGAATGTTTTGAGAACCGATTATATACAATCAGTGACAGTAAATAGCCTAATGTTTTCGGAACTGATGGTATATTATTAAAACGTTTCACTTCATTTGTTTTCATTTTACTTAAATTTGTGCATTGACCTTGTTTATTTAAAAAGTTCTGTAATTTAGTTTATACAAATAGACTACTACTTTTTGTAATGCATAAATGCAATCCAGGTAACGAGAAAACGTCAAGATATGATTAAATAAGCTAGTTAAGATAGGATAACTAACCAGCTTATTTGATAATATAGATAGATAAGGTATCAGTCGCTTAGACGGGAATAATGTAAGTTATTTTATTATTCATTTCTTTTTATAGATAGTATTACCAAAATTAACAAGAATATCACTATGCATATAAGTAATGCATGATTACTTTTAATGTATTCACTGTAAAAGCTTGTGTCCAGACATCTCTCCAAAAATAGCAGGTGCAAATATTAAGAGAAAACTTTCAAGTAGTGGGAAGCAACAAGCATCCCTTCAGACCTTTCTGCACAGTCCGTATGTGATTCTGTGGACAGTGCTATCCTCACAGAACACACTTGCATGTCTCTGACGCATGGTGATATCCTCACTGGACACACATCCTGTAATGTAAACCATGTACCGCAGTTCGTGTATAAAGAGGCCTTAGGTCAGTTTGGCTGTTTCCACTCGTCTATGCTCATAGTGCTGAAAAATTCTGAGTTTATTATTAGGCTATATCTCAATGCTGTGCCAAGGGATAGTTTGACCAGTTTCGAGTGTTGCCCTTGTGGCCACTATACATCTTTCTTCAATGTGTCTTGAACAAAACTGACCCTGTCAACAGTAGGGTTACACCTATTTATTTATAGTAACTAACTATTTCTAAGTGGGAGGTTCCCAGTGTGAAATCATCTTCACGCGAGATCTTTCCGCTTCTCCTGAATTTCGTTATTTTTGTCTTTTGGGGTGTTTTTATCAAGGCAATTCCTTTGTGACCATCCATGTATCCTGTCTAGACCGGTTTGTAACACTGTTCTGCATTTTGATAGCAACACCACATCGTCTGCATATAGAATCATGATGATATCTTCTGTTGTCATTCATAGACTGTGTTGTGAGTCATCACGAAAACAATTGGACTTAGGAGATCCCTTGAAGGTCTCCATTATGATCAGGGGATTCCCTTGAAGGTCTCCATTATGATCAGGGGATCCCCTTGAAGATCTCCATTATGATCAGAATAGTTTCCTTATCATTTTATATCATTTGAGGGGAGGGTATGAAAGACAAGGTCAGGTCTCTGGGTAACTTTGTCGCAAGGTCACTATTGGAACATTTACGTGTTAAATAGAAGACATAGCTCTATACCTGATGTTTCAGAATATATTACTTTACACTTTTATGTCAAAAAATTTATCCTTGTTATTAACCAGTTTTAAGAACATCCACTCTCTGTAAAAGACATACTCGACATATTATAAAAATACCACGGAACACCAATCAGTACTGCACTCATTCACATAGCAAAAGCAAACATTCTTTAACCGTAATGTGACCGAAAAAAGAAACCTACACAAAGCAGTAATAATATATGTCCATTGTCGCTCTTCTGTTACACCTTGCATGTCAAAATGCTTGTTACATTTTTTTTTTTTTTTTTTTTTTTTTGCTGCGCATTGTCCTAGTGATACCGTGATGATCGAAAACTGCATTATGAAGAACATTAGGGCATGTTAACAGGAATTGCATTTAAATTTTAACTGAAGTTTATGAAATGTAGAAAAATATATTCCTGGCATGAAAGGAATTTTTATTTGAGTCGGGGAAATTTAAATTTTAACTGAAGTTTATGAAATGTAGAAAAATATATTCCTGGCATGAAAGGAATTTTTATTTGAGTCGGGGAAATTTTTGACTAGAGGGGGGACCCCCCATGCTCCCCCTTAATTCGAACCCTGCCTGAAGGAGAGAAACAAGTTCGAAACCGAGTGGAGTAACAGGATGGAGGAGGACTTCATCATTCATCCAAATCAGTAAGTGTAGACCTATATCTTACTTTGTCGCCCACCCTGCAGAGTGAATATTTGGATTGATAATGATTGACAAAAATAACACCCTTTAAAATCGGCCGCAAATATTAAAAGTACGTAAATGATAGAGTATACTTCATTGATTCAGAGCATATTTTCCAATTTTGCATATTTCCATATTTGCATGCAAATTTCGTTTTCTGATAGACCATTCAGTTCCGGGCTTTAATTATTATTTGAAAGTCGAATTCGTTGGGTTATTGTAAAACCAACGTAACTTAACTACAGAAACACTTAATATTTTGTTTGTGCATGAAATGAAAGTAGCTCATGTTATCTACTTCGATGACATGCAATCCACCCTCTCCCCCCAGCCATTCCAGCATAACTTTGATTTCGGAAATTCAATAAACATAATAATATGCTTTCAGATAAAAGGAAGATATTGACTTATACAGCCATTATGTTTTTATATTCCAATGGGAAACTGTCACAAGTTCTGTTACTTTTATTAACAGTCCTTACCATAATTCCCACTTGTCAATCGGAGCAGATGGTAAATTGATTATTTAATCTGATTTCAGTGAAAGAAATGTTGATGGTGCTCAAAGATTTGATGTGCAAGTAAAAGTCAAAAAGTTTAAAATGTATTTGATGATAAAGCCATCTACCACACGGGTGTTGGCTGTAAAAGTATCACAAGGGTGTTGGGGTTGGCGTAAACCGTCTTATATCTCAAGGGTTTCTGACATTTTTTTAAACAAAATACTTGGTTAACATGTTTTGTAAGCCTCGAGTTTCTTTATCAGGGGGAAAAGTATATACAGTATATATATATATATATATTTTTTATCTCTTACATTTACATGACTAAATGTTATTCTGTGGATTTCCATTTTCAGGCTCTCCTGGAAATTTCATGTTGTAGCTATGTCTTCACAGTTAAGCCGTCAAACTGTATTCTTAACAGACACATTTAATACTATACTGTACGCAGTTAACTGGAGTTCCCCTTTTCTTAGATTATTTATTTATGTAGGGTTCTAACGTCCAGAGAAATCGGCCCAGAGGAGCCATTTTCGGAGAAAAGCTCTTTAACAGTGTACTTACTACTTCAATAATTCACTGTGGTATATAAAACTATATTGTAGTGTAACATCTGTGATGGGTAAGATAGAGAGAGAGCCCTTTCCCTTTAAATATCCTAGCTCTCCCCCCCCCCCACCCTCCAAGAGCGGAAGAGGGTGATGAAAGAAGTGTTCACAGCCTGAAAGAGCAGGAGTAGGAGTTAGAGGTTTCGTGTTGCGGTATCACACGGGCATGCGTGAATCAGCCTCTCTGTTTACATGGACCAGAACCCGGAAGAACGGCTTGACATGACCTTGGTCCCCGCTCAAGAGCCGAATCTCAGCTGTACGTACCCTGGGGTGTGCTAGGGAGCTTTAACCCCATCGCCCATTGTAATGGTAATTGCATGCATCTCTCTCTGCGTATCCCCTTTGGTATATCTTTCTAATTGTTTGCTATTAAAGCAATGCCTAGATTCCAGTACTTCTAATATAGTAAATTATGCAACGAGCCAGAAATAGTCTATTAAGGTGCGAGTATCTTAATGCTATGATTAAATATATGAGTTTTGGGTTTTTAGAATACCTCTAATTGATGAAGCAAACGACGCCCGTCCATCAGCTGTTAATAGTTCTTGTCTCTCCCTACACGTGGCAGGTTACGAGGCATGCGGGTCGCAGGGCTTCATAGGCGTAAATAGGGGGGTTTTGGGGGTTTGAACCCCCATTGATTAAAAAAAGGAAAATTGTATAATTTTTTTAAGTCTGCCCATAAATTACTTAATACAAGTATAAAGCGTGGGAAGCTTAAAACTCGTTATTGTGCGACTTAATGTTTAAAATTTTCCGGGGGAGAACCCCCGGAAGCTTAAAACTCGTTATTGTGCATCTTAATTTTAAAAATTTTCCGGGGGAGGACCCCCGGACCCCCCTCTCCCTGGGGGGTATTCCATACCCCCAAGACCACGCGGATGTTAAACCCCCCCCCCTATATGGTCGGCCTGGTTACACCTATGCAGGGCTTCTCAACATTTTAACGTCAAACAGCGCTTATTTGAACACACGAAATTAACCCATTTTAGTATAATATTGAAATTAGCATGAACAAAATTGATTTCGTTTTTAACATAGGTTGTTTATTACGTAGTTTCATTTGCTGCTCTCGAGGCTTGAAAGATTGTTACGTGTTCGATATTAATCGATAATACACGCCAATGCTTTAATGGAAATCTGTATTTAATGGATGTCATTAAGATATTGCTACATCACCTAATGATAATAAGCATTTTATAGTATGATCGAACAAAAAAATCACAGATTACAGTAAAACAAGTATTGGGTCTTCTTGCATTGATACAAACACAACGTTTAGGAATGTGTTTAATGCAATGGCCTACGTTTAGAGCAAAAAAAAATTTTTAAAAATACTGTGTAATTGTTGTAAACCTGTTATAACCTGAAATTATGATGTATTTCATGTTTTTGCCCTGGCTGAGTGGTAGAGAAGGCCTTATGGCCTTAACTCCGCCAGGTTAAATAAATAAATAAATATCCCACCATTTGTGTGGGTAGTATCTGGTGTGGTTTTATCCAGCAGTTGTGCAAGATTTACACATAACATAATTACTTGCTCTTAATTATTGCAATCTTGGGACGTTGAACCTTGAAAAATAGTGTACCGGTATACCATGAATCATGATAGAGCACAACTCCTAGTTCTAAGTCAGAAATTGCCAAGCGCATGAAAAATATCTGATACTGACCCGCAAAGCTGTTTGCCGAATTCCACGTGAGGGCTGAAATCTGCACATTCTCTTACGTAAAAACCATTTCACGCTATTATGCATTTTTTACTCTCCATACTTTATAGCAAATGCTTCCATAGGCCTAATTACTGTAGTTCAAATTATCAAGTACCGGCTGGTCAATGTGTTACTAAGTTCGTAAAACACTAGGTACATTTTATAGTGACTATTCCATTCATATGCTATGCCGCGTGTTTGATAACATTTAGCAATTCTTCGGATGTAGACTAATCAGTAATCACGATCGTTTATCTTATAAAATGCTTACTTTTAATACGAGGATGCGATTTTATCTGATAAAACGTCTGCTCATTGCTGGAAATATAGATATCAACTTGCAGTGACTAACACATGACATGCTGCCAGTGAACACAATAAAAACACATTTTATACAACATAACTTGTTTGGAAATTGAAATAATATAATTGATGTTCATTGATTAAAAACAATTTCAGTTCGGTGCAAGCCAGTTCGTGTGCTTTTATTCTGCCCAATTTAGTGTTTTTATGTTAATATATAAGAAGTCGCGATAACTCAAATATGCTTTATTGGATTTTCCTGAAATTTTGTATACCCATTTATAATGTACGTGGAAAGACGTCTACTGATATTGGACCAAATCGGTAGACCGGTACCGGAGTAAAACCCAATTTAGTGTATATTTTAAAGACGCGGTAACTCAAATACGCTTTACCGGATTTTTATGAAACTTGGTATACACATTTATAATGTCCGTGGGAAGACGTCTATTCATAATGGATAAAATCGGTTGACCTGTTTCGGAGTAATGCTCAATTTAGTGCCTATTTTATGGTAATATACGTATTCGAAAGAATTTATAAAAAAAATGAAAATCAGTTATCTTGACAACATAGCCTATTGTTTTACTGTGATCTTATAAGGCCTTGGAAATTTTAATACAGGTAGCTATGACAAAAAACATATTGATTTACATGCGCTTATCCAACTAGACCAGTGTCCGGCAGATGCTGCAGTTGTGACGTAAGAGCCGATCATCTCGCAAGAGCTTGAGAGAGCGAGCAGTTGAGTTTCATTCCTGTTAATACGCACTAGCGCAGTGGCGTTCAGTGCAGCAGTAGGGTTAAGGTGAGCCGTGATGGTACATTGAATTGCGTGCATTAACCATGGCAAGGGTGCAGAGGTCAGTTAATCAGTGAAATGTATGGTAAATTTAGTGCATTCAGATTAATACTAGACTTACGGAAACGTCAGGTCACCCTCGGAGACACGCCACATTTTCCAAAGTTGTCTACAGTATGTCATTCAATTACAGACATTAATAATTATGTACAAATATTAGAAGAACTGGATCAGGATATTTTATTACAGATTTCAAGATTTTGCAAAACTCCAATCCGATATTTGCATATTTGCGACACCATTTTCTGTGGATGTTGACAGTGTTCCAACGTCATTGCAACTAGAAGTCATTGATTTGCAAAAGAATATTGAAATGAAAGACCGCTTTCAAAACAAAAAGGATCTATCTATATTTTATAGAAGATTTCCCCAGGCAACTACATAATATATTTGCTGCTAGAATGTTGAGTATATTTGTATCGACGTATGTATGTGAATAGTTCTTTTCTTGTATGAAGATCTGCAAACCACAACATGGAAACCGCCTATCTGATCAGAACATGAAAAATGTTCTCGTTTGTGTGTTAGCCAGACTATGTCTCCTAATATTGCAAAATTAGTGCGCGAGAAGAGAGGGAAAAAATCTCGACAATGCCTTGAGCTTGGGCACGATAGTGACACAAAGTAAGGGTGTGTATCAAAAGTCTGAATAGGCCTATACTTGGCATAGTGCTCACAAAGGTGTATAGTTTAATTTGTATATTTTGTGTATTTTGTATACTTTAACATTTTTCAGTTTCCGAGTAGACAAAGTTTTGCAGTACTCCTTAAAGTTTTCTTATGTTTTATGTATTTGTATGTTTATAGTAGTTTCGGAGCCTCATTTAAATAACCTGACGCATCCGCACCTGGATGCATTTCAGATTAGTGTAAGTAGGGCCTGTATTAAATTTCATTACAAACAAAACTGTTCTGTTACATTGATTTATCACAGTTGTACTATTTTGTTTTCGTACAAATGCATTGTAATTGTGCTATTCCCATACTATCTACGAAGATCGGAGCGCACTCTGTCAATGCATAGGCGTCGTTCCGCCACTGGCCAGTTGAACCCTTCCTCCACGCTCAGTACGGAGATATTGCCGAGCAAAGAGCGCAGCTGCTCTGTAGTATGACGTCACAGAGCACGGAACATGCCGGTCACTGAACTAGACCGTTAAAATGACCCAGGTGGCCGAGATGGTAGACCTTTCTTCTTCCGTAAGCCCTGCTTAATGAATAAATCTGGAGCTTAACTTGGAAATCAATTAAAAAAGTATATATATTCTGCATATCATAATTGCAGTCTTAACTGATTAAACAAAAACATACTGGCACTTTGTTACATCAGTTTACCTGATTTTATTGTTTATATAATTCGTTACGTTTTTATTCATGAAATAGTCTTCTGCTGCACAGTCGCGAATCTATCGATATACTCGTAAACTCTCGTGGGATTACCAAAGATAAACTGATAGCGTAAGTTGGTTTGACTGAAATTCCAACATTCATCCGTTTGTATCCACTAATTTATTCGTTAATCTACTTCCTTCGCTCTGGTGGTCTTAAGGCCTTCTCTTCCACTAAACAGACGTGGATAAATAAAAACAGCGTATGCAATAATCTGAGTGATTAAGATAAAGCATACCTCATAATATATAATTATACATATTTCACAGTTAATGAAATACTAAAGATAATGAAAACTATATTAAATTATAGTACTGAAATACAATATCGATACAGAATTAATAGTAGTAAGTAGAAATAATTAAAAAAGAAAATAACTGAATAGAACACAGAAATGTACACAGAACAGCTGTAGAGTACAGCTAATCCGGACTGGATGGGACCGGACCTTGTCCATATCACACTAAATTTATTGATTATTCAGTACAGAGGCGCTGACTTGGAGATATTTCTGGGGGGGGGGGGGGGCAAGAACTGGATTTTCAGTAGCCATACATAGGTCTTACATGATAAAATCTTAAGTCTTGGGGGGGCAGAAAGTACCTTGCCCCCCCAAAGTCGGCGCCTATGATTCAGTACAAAAATCTGTCCGGACTAGCGGGACTCTACTGTGTATAAGGGTACGTATACATCTGCGCTCCTCTTGCGCGCCGTGCGGCACGTGTGCCGCTCGGCACGCAGATTGGTACGGTATTTTGAGGTGCACGCGAACCGCTCGCGTGCCGCTCGCCACGATCCGTCTCCTGTCGGTTTTTTCGACGAACACAAAGGATTTCTGATTTCACATTGGGACGTGTTTTTGGTAGTTGCGTGCTGCACGCGTGCATCTCGCTGAAATTATTTTCACAGCGCTCCGCTCCTCAAGCTTTACTGTACAATTGGCAAATGAAAAAATTATATGAGAGGTTGATGCGAGTCACTTACTCACCTTTTGGGGAAGGATAGGTATACAGAAGCAGGAGCTGAGTCAGATGTTGTGTACGTTACTTTGCACTTTCTGAATTTCTTTAAAATACGCTGGAGAAAATCGATCTTTATGTTTGGCTTCTTCCTTCATGTAGGCCTACTCATAAACATTAGCAATAATCTCGCTACTTTGACTCTGTAGAATTTCCCCTTTTAGTTTTGACAGTATAGGAGGCATTATCACGTTATTAAATAAATAGCATTCGTTAAAACAATTGCATGCACCCGTGTTGCATGAATTATATAGCAGTGAATTGTCGTCTCCAAACAGAGTACAGGAAATTCGACTGTTTGTTTATTGTAACATGTGCTATTTTGCTGACGTGCCTACCTAGCCCACTGATCCCTCTCTGAAGGACATTAGTCAAGATTGAATGAGCTAGCTTGTATGTGATATAATCATGGAGTGGTCCGAGGAGAAGATACTGCAGATGAATTTATTTACAAATCAAAACCTCTACTGTGGAACCCAAAATATAAGGATCACTACAAAAAAATTTAAAGGAGGATGCATGGAGGGAAATAGGAATGGAAATAAATACGTCCTCAGAGGAGTGCAAGAAGATGATGTTATCTATGCTTTCTTGTAACAGGCGAAAGAAAATTAAAGTTAACGCCAGCAAAGGTACAGGAAAAGGTAAGTTATAAAATATAAATAATAACACTGTTTACTCACTTTTCAACTCTTGTTTAAAAATGGTTTTGTTTCGATATTTAAGCCGTAGACAAGTTTTGCAATTGAGGACTTTTTTCAAAACTCGTTTTCTAAGCAAGACAACACGCAAAATATTAGGCCTAATGATGAAAGCTAGTGGTTCGCAGTAGGTTCGTCGCTTTCCTATGGAACGCAAGAGGAGCGCTGTGAAAATAATTTCAACGAGCGGCACGCGTGCCGCACGGCGCGCAAGAGGAGCGCAGATGTATACGTACCCTAAGGAATTCCACGGATGAGCTATCCCGATTGTGAAGGACGAGAGTAAATAACAGTGTTGTCGCATCAAAAATATTTAACATTTTATAGCGATATTCTTTTCTTGTAATATTAGACAAGATTAGTGTTGGGTTTCTCCTCTTTAATCAAACAAAATTCCGTAATTTTTCTGATATCTGGTGTGAAATGTAATTATATAAAATAAAACTAATATAATTTTAAACTGTTCCACATACACAAGAAATAGACTGGGTAGGTATGATTGTCTATTTTTTCTACACTAGTTTTGATAATACTCTTGCAAATGAACCATCTGATAATTTTATAAGTTAGAAAACGAGGAAATTGTTCGAAAAAGTTGTCTTGAAATGCTAATATCCTAAAGTCTAACCATTAGGCTACTTGAAAATAGAACTGCACTGATGCAAACGTGGGAGTTTTTTACCCTGTGAATATCTATATAAAAAATCTGATGCGAAAGTCACATAACTTCCTCTGCCCAAATAAAAGTTAGCAGTATTCACATATCCTTGTACAGAATCGCAAGTCACAATTTTACGCTAATTATGCTATAAATACCATATAACCCCTTCTTTGAATGTTGCGACTAAAATCGCAGGCTATGGACAAAAAAATAATAATAAAGAAATAATAAATAAAAAAAGTGACTGCAAACGTTTATTCAACTTTTCACCGTTAAGAATAATTTCCGAAATTTATAGAATATTTCCCTCAGATAGTATTTCTTTACTGTAAGCATGGCCAACAATACAGTCGGTCAAATAAAAAACGTCGGGCGGTATTTGATTAAGTATCACGAACGAGCATATGCGCATGTACAGGAAGACTTAAGGTTAGGTTCACACACGCCTCTTGTCTATCCATGTATTTTCTTGATTATTTAGTCAGTTTTGTTCCAAAACAAACATGTATAGAAGGCTGTGGCTATATGCCTCATCCGCCATATTCTTGGTTGCAAATTTTTATAATATTAATAATTAATAGATTCGCGAGGAATATGTTTATTCAAGGAGCATTTTTTAAAGATTTTATTTTATAATACCGGTACTTCTAGTGCAAAATCAATTACTTACGCTCAGCATCTGCAACCAATCTTAGCATCGAAATACGCGTCCGGGCAGATCAACGTTTGCTATGAAAACTTCCGGTCGCATTATAGTAACGTTTCCACCTCTGAGCTGCTCTTTCATAAATATGGAACCTTCTCGTTGCTTCAGAGGCCGAAAAATGCAGGTCAATTACAGCCCTAACTACACTTTCTCTCACGTTAGCATTTTTATGTGGCGATGACACAAAGCAAAATGAATTATGACAATGCATGAAGTTGAATATCGTGAGTTGCGCTTTCCGCGATGCTCATTTTTTCCCTCCTTGTTCATATTTTCCCTCCTGCCGCATGGCCTCATATGTTCCGAAAATGGCCTGTATTTTGTGTTTTTATAGGAAACTTGTGAACTAATGCGTCAAAACTTTAATTTTAACAGCATACGAGTCCCGACGTTTTTTATTTGACCGACTGTACATCTTTCTCACTTCACGTGCTTGTAGTCTATAGAATAAAAGGCCGTGAATGTCCACGTATTGAGTTGTTCAGGCAAGACAGGTTTTACAAACAGTGGATAAATTACAACCACCCTTCAAAGAATTTTTTTTTGTAAAAAGTTTCAAATAAAAGTTTTAGCTCTTGGTATAAGCACTCCATGTACAAAATTTAAAGGAAATCCTTTGAGCCGTTTTTGAGAGAATCGTGACAAACAAAAAATTTCTTCGTGTAAAGTCCCCTTAAAAGTAAGGGAAAGTTGTCATTCTTCGTGTCACAGCCTCAGAAGGTACCTAACCAAAATACAAAATTTTGTTTTCGTACAACTTTCCGTTACATGAGGCCGTATTGCAAAGAGCGCGTATTCACAGTGGGTGGCTTATAACTACCCTTCAGAGAATTTTTTCGAAAAAATGTCTCAAATAAAAGTTTTAACTCTTAGTATAAGCAACCCATGTGAAATATTTAAAGAAAATCGTTAGAGCCGTTTTCGAGAAAATTGCGAAAAACGAAAAATTCTTCATGTAAAGTCCCCTTAAAAATAAGAGAAACTTGTCGCCAATCTTCAGCTCGCATCTTCAGAAGGTACCTGATACAAATACGAAATTTTGTTTTCATACGATTCTCCGTTTTGGAGCTAGCTTGTTCACAGGTATCCACACAGACACACAGACATGTTTCCAAAAATAGTATTTTTGGATTGAGGGGGCCTTGAAACGTGTATATGTGCTAAAAACTAAACTTCGAATTTTGGGGTCGAAAACAATACTTCCTCTACCTATAGTACCTACGGTACGGGCAGAGGAAGTAAAAAAAAAAGCGAATGTAATGTTTTCATTTTGTCCTAGTAATTATTTATTTTGTACCTCGTGGGTACATAGATTGAACTAAGTCCACTTTTCACCTTTTGTTATACTTTCCCACAGGCATATTCTTTGCAATTTTTAACAAACTAAGTTTTTGTAATATTTTTTCGAATTATAATCCTTGAACTGAACTGCTTCAGAACACGAGCACCTCTGGTTACTTCTTCCTCTGTGAATATCCGTAAAAAAAAAATAATACTGCTAATTTAAAGCTTCAATTTGCTTTGCCGAATATCAGTACTGGTTGTTTTAAATGTTGTCCATTTAATTATTTTATATCTCGAGTAGACACTTTGAACTTTATTAATTTTCTTCTTCTTTTGCTATGATTCCCTACAGGTATATTCTTTCTTTTTTTATTTTAAATCTTAATGTATTAACTGCTTTAGAACACGAGCAGCTCATTCGGGTAAGTAATTGATGTGCCATTTAATAATATATAAATATAATATAATATATAAATATATATATAATATATAATATATAATATATAATATATATTATATATATTATAATATATAAATATAAAAGACAAACTAAGAGTGCTGTTAAGTGGTACAGTAATGATCTCGATAAACTACATCGCCGAGTACTTGCTCAGAGGACGGTTTTCAAGTCTACAAACCTGGAAAGTAACAAGATAAAATAACTTACAAATTGCTGAATGACAATTATAAATGTTTAGTGATTGAAAGAAAGAAGTGTGCTCATGATAATATTATTAATACAGCCCATAATAGAACTAAAGCAGCCTGGAACATAGTTAAAACGGAAATAAACATGAATACTTCTAACAAGGTTGAAATTGAACCACAGGCTTTTCAACAGTACTGTATTCAGTCAGTTAATGATATTGTTAATAGCTGTCAAATGGATATAACAAAGGCCATGAAACTATGTGAAAATGCTCCACAATGTGGTACAAGTTTAAAATGGAAACTAATCACCAGAGAGGAGGTGTACAACGTAACAAGCAAATTGTCAAATTCTCGGAGCAATGATGTTTATGGCATGTCCAACTACTTCATTAAGAGTATTATCCTGTCAATTTTAGCCCCCCTAACTACTTTAATTAATCTATGTTTCCAGTATGCAATTTACCCTGACCGCTTGAAAATAAGTAAAGTTGTTCCAGTCTACAAAAAGGGGGATAAGAACTCTCCGGCTAATTATAGACCAGTAAGCTTGGTACCAATTCTGTCCAAGATCTTTGAATCTCTCATGCATAAACAGTTATTGGAATATCTAAGAGGCATAATATCACCCAAACAGTATGGGTTTTTGGAAGGAAAGTCCACGGTGTTAGCTACTGAATATGTAGTCAGAAAGATCATCACAGCTTTTGAAAATAAGGATCTACTATCACTAACAGCCTGTGATCTAACTAAGGCCTTTGACACCATAGATCATAAACTGATAATTAAAAAGTTACAATACTATGGGGTTAATAACGCTGAGTTGAACTTAATTAAGTCCTTTCTATATGACAGGAAACAGTTTGTTAGTATAAACGACCAGAGTTCTGATATTCGATCCATAAACTGTGGAGTTCCACAGGGATCTATACTGGCACCATTACTTTTTCTCGTTGCAGTAAATGATCTGTCTTATAATATACCAGTGGATATCGTGTTATATGCAGATGATGCCACTCTTATATCTTCTGATAAAAGCTTAGATCAGATGAAACATATGGAAATGGATGGCCTCAAAGCTGCAAAGGACTGGTTTGGTAGAAATGGGTTTGCTCTAAATGATTCAAAGACTCAGAAATACTCTTTTGGTCTTACAAGCACGATACCTAATAACTGCGACAATATTAAATTACTTGGTTTTCACCTAGACTCTAAGCTTACATGGAAGCCCCATGTTGAAAATATTTGTAAGAAAATGGCGAGAGGTATTTTTGTTCTAAGAAGAATTAAGAATTGCATTTCACTTGAAGTTTTAAGGACTGTGTATTTTGCTCTTTTACAAAGCCATATTGTTTATGGAATATATCTCTGGGGTCATTCCAGGGAAACAAATTCGATTTTACTTCTCCAAAAAAAGGCCCTGAGGATAATGGCAAACAAAAGTCAGAGAGAAAGCTGTAGACCTCTTTTTACTGAAATGAATATTATGACAGTTTTTAACTTATATGTATTTTATTGTATCTTATTTGTCAAGAATAATCTAGAGAGTTATACTGATATAGAAATGCATAATTATAATACAAGACATAGGGCAGATTTAAATTTACCGAAGTGTCGTTTAAATAGTTCTTATAACACTTGTTTTTATAATGGAATTAATTTATTCAACAAACTGCCTTTAAGCGTCCGTTGCTTACCCATAAATAGTTTTAAAAATTATGTATATGCATGGCTAATAAGGAGACCATTTTACTCTGTACACGAATTCCTTACTGCTGACTTTGTCTTATAAGAACTGTTATTATGTATATTGACGATGCCTCACCTGTATGGACATAGGCTAATAAACATTATTATTATTATTATATTCTTTATAGTGAATAAAAATAAAGTTAGTGTAATAATTTATTCTTCGCAGTAAATAAAAAATAAAGTTATTGAACCAGGTTGGGAATTAAACATGCACTCACTGCGAATATGTTTCTAATTTCATAAAGATATTACTTCTCTGCTTATCCTGTTCGCTCAAAATAATAATATATTTTGGAATTTTATGAAAAAACAAAAAAATACATTTACTGCAAACTAATGCATTTAACTTCTTTATATCGAGTAAAGATTTTTAATTATTTGTCTATGCTGTACCGGGCAAAATGTTCTATTCCAGCAGTGGCATAAACACAGCGAAATTTATCTTAACCTTTAAGTGCACATTAATATTACATGACGTGACTACTCGTACATGACTAATAGTGTGTGCTCGTGTGTGAGGTTTTTCCTTCTGCAGCTTGTTTATCACCTTAAGAAATACTGTATGTTACTTTACTACTTTATTTGCAGGATGTGTCATACTAATTTATAGTGTTAAACAGCACAGAGTAGAATGAGATGGTAAAACAGACCTACTCGCTCTAAATTAAAAAAAAAACCTTGGTCGTGTGTTTTTGGTTGGTTGTTTTGCATTAAATTAAATCTGTAATATGCAATGAACTTACGGGCATTTTTAAAAATCTATGCGACTATAATTGAATATCACATTTAATTATTTAATTACTTCAATGCATGCACATTTCTATCAGGACAGTAGGTACACAACATGGATATTCGGCTACATTGTTGATGCTATATGTAGTCTGTGAAAGTTTTGTGATATTTTTAACAATACCGTAAATGGTTTTCAAATTAAATATTTTATAATGCAAATTATATTCTCCTATATCACTTTTGTCCCAATCATCTCTAACAAAAGGCATTTATACACGCTAATTTCTATAATTTAAAATTATTCCCCCCCCAATATTTCCCTAAGTGAGCTCTTCAGAGTTAAATTTTCAAATTAACCAAAATAAATTTTAAAAATATATACAGATACAGAAATGTCAAAATCGAACATAGGCATTTACATGCATTTTAGTACAAACATTTTGCTAATATTCATTTTAAATAATTCAGTAACTGTAAAACTAACATATTAAATATAACAAAAACCATATAATTTAGTAGAATTTACACATGGAATAAAGGAGGAGGGATAGCCTCTTGTTAAATAGAAATAATTCGTCATTATACTAAATAAAGCAGACATAATTAAAGTAATAAACGTCCGTAGTGGCCTCATTTGATACGATTTCAGATCAGATAAAAGTTCAAGAGAAAGGTAGGATAATCGAATTCGAATTAATAAAAATGTGACAGTATTACGAGACATAGATATTACGAAGTCTCTTGGAGATAGAATCTGGGATCCTTAGATAATAAAATATTGTTTTTCCGACGGCTTGCCCTGACGTTCTTCAACATAATATGAACGAGCGTAGGCCTACATCCGGAATCGAGAGATTTCTGCAGTGGGATGTTGATTGATATGTTTATGTAGCCTTTTAGGTACTTTTTAGTACAATAACAGTCTCTCGAAATATTTTTTTTGTCCTGATCAGTGAAGGTGGCCACATAAGAATCGATTCTAAGCTAAAATGATCTGAAATTGATTGTTGATGTGTACTATATTATGAGGCGCTACGATAGGTGATGGTTGAGGCATCATCTTACTATCTGCAACGTTATCACAGTACTGTCGGCGATTGAGGCGTTCTACATGCTACACGTTAATTTCAACGTTGTTGATGCGATACTGTCGATAGTCGATGGGGAGGATACTGAAAATGTAAGATTTTGCTGCAATTTATGGTATACATGATCTAATTTACATAAGTATTTGGAATGTATAATCACATTTTCAGGAATAAATTGGGGGCCCAAATTAGAATTTTTGCTCGTAAATGCAGCATTTCACAAAAATTGTAACTTCTAAGAAACAAATCATGCCCATTCCTTGACCTTTTTTTTCAGAACATAACATGTTACAAGTAGCCTACGGTGCATGGAAGAAAGTATAATATATTAGATCAAGTTTTGCGTTTCTTTTTTAATTCATCCTCTTTTTATAATAAATTTCAGGTGCCGTTCAATATGAAAATAATTCCTTCAGTGGATTTGTCTATAACGTGCGGCATTGGAAATGTCATGATTCTAGCTTGAATAGCCAGGAAATACGCTATTTTGCTTACGGTAATAAGTAAGAAAATATAATTTACGGCACCAAGATAATGAAGTTTCTCTTTAAAAAAAAAGTTTAACTAAGCTGTTCCACGTACAGAAGAAAATATATATGTGGGTTCTTTATACACTAGGCTTAAAATAAGATCGTTGCAAAATTGCATCGCATGGTGCTGTTTTATAGGTTAGAAAAAAAACGTTTTTTACAAAAAATGAAAATTCTACTTTAAAAAAAATTAAGTACCAGAATGGTACAGGCCTACGTATTTTTAACGTCCATGGAAAGAAGCCTATTGGTACTGGACCAAATCGGTCGACCTGTACCGGAGTAAAGCCCAATTTAGTGCCTATTTTATGGTAATACATTAGAAAGAATGTATGAAATGCATATAGTTTGTCATGACAAGATATTGTTTTAGAGTGTTAATATACGACTTTGGAAGTTGCAATACAGTTAGCTATGACAGCTAACACTACCCACACATTTCTTCACATATGCTTATCAAACTAGACCGTTAAACTGACCGAAATGGCCTAGATGGTAACGTCTTGAACTCGCATTCAGGAGATCCCTGTTTCCAATAGCGTAGTCGGCCAGTTTGACTTTTTTTTTATCCTTATGTGTGTGTGCGATTGTCAAGGTATCACAAATCAGTATAGTTCTGCTGATGATGGACGATGTTAATCTGACTTTTTTTTTAATTGTACCTTTGTTCTTCCGTAAGTCTTGCTTAATGAATCAATCTGAAGGTCTAGGGTCATAATTGCAATTAAAACTGATTAAGCAAAAGCATTCTGCCACTTGGTTACATCAGTATACCAGATTTTATTTCTGTTTGCGAACGAAAAATCATAATGTCTCACTTCTTCCGTAGTCGCTTAGGAGCATAAAACTAAACAGGCATCGATCAAGACATACAAATGGAACATCTTAAAATACTTTTTTATTAGCCTAATCTAAAGTTTTAAGAAAATTTCTGTAGGCCTATCTTTCCAGAAGCATGTCATTCTATGACGTTGTTAAGGTAGGCTACTATGTTTGTGATTGTGGCCTCTTACATTTTACGGCGTTATTATTATAATATCGGTGATCAAGGCTTCGTACTTTCTGCACGGTCATTACGATCCTGCTGACGTCATTCTGGTTTCGAGCTGAACTCCCTAAATCGGGGAAGGGATAAATATCAATATCGCTTACGCTGTTTGCCTTTCCTATTGTCTATATGGGTGGATTAACAGATACCTTTTATTATAGGCTTTTGTACGCTTGTTTTTAATCATTTACTGTGAAATAAATACATTGTATAGATAATAAACAGTAGATTGTATTGTAAAGTTGCTTACCTTATTTTTGTATTGTGTACTTTTTTTAAAATTATTTTCAAGAGGGGGGTATCACTTATCGGATCTTGCAGGTGAATAATGTACCAGATCAATGCGACATTATTTTCTTAACAGCAGAATGGGGTTGGTGGGGCTACGTTTTGGCCCCTTAACTTCCCTCTCTGCCTCTTCACCCTTTCAAATGTCACCTCTGATTATGCGCAAACGCCCTAGAAAAAAAGGAAGTGCTTAAAACTAGGCTAGAAAGTATGGATCCGTGTAAATGCGCAGGACAGGACTACTGGGTGCTCTAGTTTAGTTCTGCATCATACTGCCGTGCGGCGCCGCAGTCGTATCGATTCGCAGTGACGCAACGTTTCATTGCCAAGGTCAATGCCAAGGTTAGCAGTGAAGTTCTAAACACACAGCTGCTTGCTCGGCAGTGTACTGCGGCAGGAAACATTCAATATGTTTCAGTTTGCAGTACTGATTCTCTATTGACGTCATTGCGTTGGCGGAAGTCACATTCATCATAGATCAATTGCTCTGCTGCGATTGCCAACACCCCAGAAAGAAAAAGTAGTTCTGCGTAATGTTGAAAAATAGACTTGTCACTCGATCAAATATCGCGATGGAATTCACATCACTTTTGCCAACGTGATGAAATGTATTATATTACGTCAAAGAAGAATGCCACATACTAACTGTGAGTACCAAAACCACTTGTAGCAAAAATAGTAGTTTGCATTTCATTTTTGCAAAAATAAAAATACAGCTGTTCTGCTGTTGTTCCTGGTTGTACACAGTGCTGTTTATCATGGGGGACGGGTTGGTGCGGAGGGGTTGCTATCCCGGGATCGACCCGGATCTCTGCTATTCCAGGGAGATTGCGAATGGGGAAGTGGATTTGTTTACATGATTAAAGGAATAATGCTTGCAAGAAATTATGTATATGCTGAATTATACGCTATATTCGGAATTCTGGTAAATAAAGTGACATTAATATGATTCCCCCCGTAATAATTATGTCGAAAATTGAATTAACAGTTGAGATTATTCTGTACCGGAATTTGTTGCCTTAATAACATAATGTTTAAAACTTAACTTTTAGGAATCATGAAGTTAGCATTTCAGATAAGTGTAACAATATTGTGAAATCCAAAGTATTGCGCTTGCAGTCTTGACATAGGTAAATGTTTGACTTCTAACAAAGATGGCAGCTTTTTTTTTTTTTTTTTGTTTCTTCTTAGCTGCTCAGAATTCGACTTTTGGTAAAGTGGGGGTATTCCTTTGTTACGAAGTTTTTTTTTATTTTTTATTATTTCATTTTCATTTGTGACCTTATGAAACACACATTTCAAATTATCTAAGAGAACTTGCAAAATCATTTTCAGGTAATGAGTATTATTCGACAGATCGCACTTTTTTAAGACAAGCTTAAGTGTTGGCTACTTAATATGTCCACTTTTTAGAGAGAACGGTTGCAGCGAAAATAAAATCAGGTAAAGTGATGTAACAAAGTGCCAGGATGCTTCTGTTTAATCAGTGATCATTTGCCACTATGATATGCAAAAAATTAGTTTTTTTTTTCCTTTTTTTTTTTTTGTTTGTTCACCGATTTCAGAGTTAAGCTCCAGATCGATTCAAGGGCTTACGGAAGAACAAAGGTCTAAAGTTTGATGAGCATATGTGAAGGAATGTGTGGGTAGTATTGTTTGTCAAAGCTACCTGCATTGCAGCTTCCCAAGCCGTATATTATGAACACTGCAAAACAATATGTTGTCATGAGAACTGATTTGCGTTCGATAAAATCTTTTTAATACATTACCATAAAATAGGCACTAAATTGGGCTTTACTCCGGTACCAGTCAAGTGATTTGGACCAATATCAATAGGCTTCTTCCCATGGACGTTATAAATGCGTAGGCCTATACCAAGTTCCATGAAAATACGATAAAGCTATTTGAGTTATCGCGCGTACAGACACACGGGCAGACGGACAGACAGACAGACAATCTTATAAAGTACCATAAAACCAGGAGGAGAGCGCACTGTATTCTGTGTGACAGAAAATGCCATTAGTTCATACGTGGCGCCATACTCAGCAGTCGGGTCTATATTTTTCCGCCAACAACTCTACAGTTCGCTGCAGCTGGTAATACAAATTACAAAACTAGGTTTTTGGTTTCTGAAAATCTAAAAACAAATTCTAAGTCAATAGTGTATTTGCACATATCCTAATTCCCGTATTCACCGTTAAGGAAATACAACAGTCATTTTTATTTTTATTGAAAACGAGCTTGTTTTATTGAATTCAATTGCAGTTTTGTAGTTTTATATAGGGAATGGAGTAGAGAATTATTATGCAACTATATTTCCTGTAAACAATACACGGATGCATAGGCGTAACCAGGCCGACCATATGGGGGGGGGTTATAACATCCGCGGGGTCTGGCGAGTATGGAAGGAGAGGGGGGTCTGGGGGCCCTCCCCCGGAAAATTTTAAAAATTAAGATGCAAAATAACGAGTTTTAAGCTTCCGGGGGTTCTCCCACAGAAAATTTTAAAAATTAAGATGCAAAATAACAAGTTTTAAGCTTCCGGGGGGTCCTTCCCCGGAAAATTTTAAAAATTAAGACGCAAAATAACGAGTTTTAAGCTTTCCACGCTTTATACTTGTATTAAGCAATTTATGGGCAGACTTTAAAAAATTATACAATTTTCCTTTTTTTAATCAATGGGGGGGTTCAAACCCCCAAACCCCCCCCCTCGCTACGCCTATGCACGGATGTACAAAAGTTCTTATCCTTAGTTATACAAAGAGCCCCCTGGAATAAGGATGTAACCAACAATATCAAAACTCTTTATGAGGGAAGGAAAAGTATTTCGTTCCTTGGAATATAATTGTATACAACGGGTGGCCACAACGAGGCTCACGAGCCGCTTGAACAATAATTGTATGTGTATAGTAAAAACAGTGTGGTTTAACAATGTGGCTCGCTTCGAAACAGCTTCAGAAATTTGCGGCTCCCAAAGTTGAGGTTAGTGGCCACCCCTGGTATACAATATATGTAATTGTACGCTTAATTTCTCAGTACAATCGACTTCACAGTTGACTTCACAGTTCAAGCGCCATTTAATAAATTTAGTATGCAATAACATTTAGGAATTTATGCTAATTATTAATATATATTTTAATATTCATTATATTTTGTAATAACTAAGAATGTATTTGTTTAGACTTTCATCTTTTTTTTATTTCTTTATACTTTCATCTTTTTTTTATTTCTTTATTTTTAGTCATTTGTATTATATATTCATATTATTCAAGTACTTATGTTCGAATTTTTTCTTTGTATTTAATGTACGTTTCTTGTATTCATGTATATCAGTTCTTGTTTAATTTATTATTAATCATTATTATTATTATCATTATGTATTTCATGTTTTTGCCCTAGCTGAGTTGTAGAGAAGGCCTTATGGCCTTAACTCCGCCAGGTTAAATAAATAAATAAATAAATAAATATAGTTTGACGAAAAAACCTTACTGATGGCAGCGATCATACATCTTTATTCAATCGGAAAAACTTTCCAAAAAAACTCATGGTTACTTCCTTATTCAAGGAAGGTCTTCATGTATTGGAATATGTTTATTTTATCGGTAAATACATTCAAGCAACGAGTGAGAGACCTTAAATCACGACTGACAACGACGTTTATTTATACCAACCGGAATCATTTTTCATTTCTGACCTAAGCGCAAAGAAGTCATGCAAGTTAACTCTAAGAGGTAATTATACTATCAGTTTGCAGGATTTATATTTCTATGAGTCCCCTGCTAGGTACATACAGCTGCAAATTGAATAGGCATGTTTGAATTATAGCGGATGTTAGCTGGGAGTATAAGGTGCCATAGTAGTCATCTTACATAGGTTTGAAAATTATTTAATTTGTTAAAAAACAGTGTAGGCTGTTGCATGCTTCGTCGAGATGTTAATTTTTTCTTCTTCAACTTGGCAAACACCTGAAATTCATTTCTTTTTCCTTGTTTATTTTCTTTTCCTACGGGTACTGTAGCTGTATCTATTAGTACCTGAAATTCCCTGCCGAGTTTTCACCAAAAATACATGAGTTCAAAAATATTTCGAAAACGTCTTTGTGTGTGTGTGTGTGTGTGTGAGTGTAATTGGTTAGTATATGTGTGCGAGACTAGTGTGTGTGTGTGTGTGTGAGAGAGAGAGAGAGAGAGAGAGAGAGAGAGAGAGAGAAATAGAGAGGATGAAAACAAAATGTTATATTATTTGCATTAGACCTACGCATCTTTCGATGAAGTGACACAAAACGTTAAGACTTTCTTTGGCCCCCAAAATGACTGTAATGCATTTTTATTATTTCGTATGCTTATATTCACCTTCAGTTTCTATTCTGAACATTATTTCTTGCAAATATCGTGAATGGCACCTATAAGCTAAGCCAACACCCAGAGACTGAATTTCGCTTCTTCGCCATCTCAAAGTTTCAAGCATATTGACATCAGTTTTGTGTAACTTAAAATGATAAGGCCTAATCATAGAACAAAAATGGCCTAATCGCAAAACGATAGACAACGCACGGACATGACTACATCAAATA
The DNA here is from genome assembly GCA_964059195.1 of Ectobius pallidus. NCBI lineage: Eukaryota > Metazoa > Arthropoda > Insecta > Blattodea > Ectobiidae > Ectobius > Ectobius pallidus. Next base: position 90,081,452 of record CAXKWD010000008.1, read on the forward strand.
GAAAATACAAAAGTTACTAGCCTATAGTTTATATTGCGTAGAAACACATGTACTGTAGTCATAAAATAGCTACTCCGGAACTTTTCACTTGATTGTAGGGATTTACTTTCAAATTTATTAAAGTTTACAAGAGTTTACTTTTTTTTTTGCTTGGTTTTTATTCTTTGCTCTGAGCGTGACACATACAAAATACCGAAACATAAAAATAAAGAAGAGAAAGTGCCAAAAAATAAAGAAGAGAAAGGATTAAAGTATATGCCTTAGCTTTAGGATCGTTAGGATTCTGAAGTTATTACAATTATTTTTAGATACACAGCTACTGACTGTAGGAATGTAGAAAATTAATTTATTAGGTGTGCTCACTCAGAAAAGGAATATCACATTCAGGTGTTGAAAGTACTCCATTACAACAAACGACATTGTTAAATGTTTAAACATAAACATCCTGTTCATAGTCCGTTTAATCAATAATTATTGCATTATCAACAACACTGCCGCTTTTCTTGAAGCCTAATAAAACCTTAACAAGTACGTAAAGTAAAGGTAAAGTGATCCCTATACAGGCCATGGAGGCCCAGAGGGTTCCAGGAGGTTGAGGCTCCCAGATTTTGGACATTCGGCACATGAAGGTGGTAAGGTTGTCAGCCTTTACGCACCGGCCGCCTTTACCCCTAGGATTGCTCCTGGTACTCATTTCTGTTAGAGGCTGAGTCGACCCCAGGGCCATAGTGCCACCAGAAGGATTAGGCCAATTGAAAAATCTCAACGACCTCATCGGGAATCGAACCCGCGACCTTCCGGTTTGCAGCGCAGCGCCTCAACCACTACGCTACGGCGTACCCCTAACAAGTACGTACGGTACATAAATATTATTTGGGGCGATCATAATTATTTCGGGGATGCTAAAAATGCAAAGCACGCCTTTGCTAGGGCTCCATTTTATTCATCCGATTTTATTTGTATGAAACAGAATTTGGCAATTATTAAGGATTCGGACTCAGATTTTGACAGTGCCTTTCAGGTGGACCAGTGAAGTCAAAAATGTTCACTAACATGAATTCTAAGATCATGCATGCGATTCGAAGCTTTTCCACGTAAGCAGTTGATATTTTATGGCGTGAACAGTATTGTAAGTGTGCTAGCAGTTAATGTTCGCGAATCGCACTTAAAAGACGTGAGAAAGTAAAACACGCTTTACTGGAATTACGTAAGTTGTGCAGTCATGGCAGTAAGAATAGTCTTGGCAACTGCTATGTCCCTGACATTGACACTCAAACCACGTACTACGTACTTGCGGCCTTATCGTGTAAACAGACGACCCCTCTGACAGCATTTGCCATATGTGTTGCCTCGTGGCAAGTAGTCTTATTTACATTACATGCACCAATAATTCCCATATAGGATTTCTGCACCGTATACTTATAACTTAGTGACGTGTGTACTGCATCAGTTTCTTGAATTCTGTCATAAATGCAGAATAAAGGAACACGGAGAAATCATCACACAATTTAGGCTACTTTTAACATTTGCATTAGTTGTAATGAATTATGAGTGCTGATGCGCGAAACATATTCTATATGCTATTTTCCTAAGTCTTAAAAATTATACCAAGGAACTACAGTAGAGTCTCGCTATTCCGAACCCCGCTATTCCGAAAATCCGCTTATTCCGAACAGAGTTCAGAAAAAATACCGATTTTAACTTAAAACAGGTGAAATTAAAAAGACGTTCGTGAAAAAACGTACATTTATTGTTATACAAAGAAGTTAAATAGAGACATACATAGCGCCTAAGCTTGATGAAAACTCCTGAAACCAAATTGGAATGAAAGCTGGTTACTTACAGCACATGTCGGGTCCATTTATACAATTCCCCGCACTTAATTTACGCCTTAACAAGTCAATACGTTGATATTATTAATGAAATACGCCTATTCCGAATTCCCGCTAAACCGAACGGTGTTCGGACCCAATTAGTTCGGAATAGCGGGACACTACTGTATGTCAAAATTGCTTATTATGATGCCTTTTATTAGCATATTCCTGTACTGAGACTTGTGGGGAAATGAAAATGGTATTATTAAAAACCTTATGTTTACAAAAGAAAGCTGTCTGGTGCCATTACAATGACCCTTGTCGACCTCTTTTGAGGTCTGTGGTTAAATATGTACATTTTCACTGTATACTTGAAGCAAAAAAGAACCTAAATGAGTACTGAATGTAGTTAGAAGTGAAATACACGAACACAATGTAGAAACAAGTAATATATCAGATAAAGGTCAGACTAAGTACCGGTAAATCAGAATGCTGATATAAATCCGTCACCCTTTTTAAAATACTACGTCTTCCTTGTAACTTCGACTTTTTTACCGATTAATCGAAATCTTAGGCGTCCCCATGACCGCTCGCCTTCCACAGGTCGATTCGTGTGGAATTTGTGGTGAGCAAAGTGGGGTCGGGGCAGGCTTTCTCGTGGTACTCTTCCCCCTGCCATACATCATTCCATCTTTGTTCCATTATCATACTATGACCGTTTGGTTGCAATAAAGGGATAATTCTTTATAAACTAATTCTTGGATTTACCAAGAGTGAATATTGTACTAAGTACCCTTTGTAAATTACGTCTAGTGCATTGTAATACCATACCTAATGACTAATACATTATATTATATATTATATATAATTATCAGTACTTTCACAAATATGTATAGCCTATATGTTTTGCGCATACAGTACATCTAGCTGCGGAGTGATTTTTTTTTCAGATTAGTTGTGCTGTTCCACTTTCCATTGAAAGAAAACTGCTAAACAGAATGTTCACTGCTTGAATTTGTCAGTCACTAGCCATTGTTGAATACTTTGAATACTTTAGAATCGTGTTGTGGAGAAACGGGTGTGACAGTCAGGGAAAAACTTAAGAAGGTACTTAGTTCAAACCCTGATCTTAAACTTCTGAAAACGTGAAAGACGTATTATGTGGAGAAAATGTAAAAGACATGGAATTCGATAGTGCATGTTTTGCCCTTCATTGTGCATATTTAGAGATACGATAGTGCATGAATGCATGCATATTTTTAAGTTTGATAGTGCATGAAAATCCGGGCTTTACTTATTACTGTTACGTGATGTTAGGACGTTTACTGTGACATTGAATTTACAAGTATGTAAGGATGTACTGGGTACACCTTGTAACAAGCTTGCCGAAACTTTCAAGTTCTACCTTGAAACAATAAATGTTATAATTAGTGTGCCCAGATCGTGATGTTCGCAGCATTGAATTACTCCATTAAAATATACGCGCGGTTGTTAACATAACCATTCTAAGGCAGGAATTTCTACGTTTGCGTGTTGCGCATAGCTGAACATGTAAAATAATAAAATCAACTATTTTCTATACATTTCCATAGTTAATTCGTATGCAATGATTAGTTGAATAATTTAAAATTGTCATGATTCAAATAAATAAATAAATAAATATGAAACACAAAACTTATAAAGCCTACTTGATAGAACAATTCCAAATAATAAGCCAGTTTTGTAGGGGCGCAATGGGCCTATTCTCATGTTACAGATAACCACTAACTGTAAGACAACGTCCAGTCGTAGTGATCATGGAGTGGAATATAGCCTATCATAGCCTAAATTTTCCAGTTTTCTGTGAGGTAAATAAATAATATGGATAAGATGAAATACTGTGAAAATTATCGTTATTCTTACCGGTTTGAGGGGAGAGAATCTGCAGAAAACTCAACCAGACAATCCGAACTGAGCGGGATTCGATCATTCTCCACACCTTATTGCTTCATTACACGTCAGATTGCTACCGTTACCGCCTGAGAGCAGTAGGCCTAATACTGTATCTAAATTGCCCGTGTAACGAGAAATAATGTTCATGATATTAGTCTTATCATTCAGCAGGGTCACGGATCTAACGGCTTTAACTCCCTTCCGAATCGAGGCATGCGGCTGTTTTTGCCAACCGGAGCACTGGAGCATTCACATAGGCTAATTTAGACCTATAACATTTTCGAAACACTCTATTTTTGTTTCTTTTCCACCCGTTAAGTAACATTAAATTTTGGCAAACCTTTCTAGTGAAGGAATTCTAAACCAGAAGCTGATATACCAGTATAAAGGTAGCAACCTTGTTGTGTAATACAGCATGATTTATAATTCAATTTGCGTACACATTTTAAAAGCGGAAGTATGAATTTCTTCAGCAGGTGTAACGACCAGATTTTTAACATAGCCCAGAGCTATCAGTGTCCCAATCCCATACTTGAAATTAATAATAATCATGGTTGAGAGATTTTAGTATCTTAATTGGTTACGGTCACTAGAGTTTTAATTCTGGGTGTGATTTCATGGGCCGATGCGGAATAATGAAGGTGGTGCAATTATATTGGGAGTAATTCGGAGCCTTGGCAACAAAGTGTGCTTGCTACTTGAGGATATAGCAAGGTCGTCCCATTTCGTACACGTTACCGTCATATGTGTGAATTTAACAGCGGTTGCCTGCCTGCACGTGTTAGGTATATAAGTACAGTCACAAAGCACGTTGTCCTGCTTGCTCTTTGACTTGGTACTCTCTATTCTAAGCCTTTTGTGCTGTTCACAATTGGTGTCACGTGCCTGCTTGTGCCTGTCACTACCTTTATAATTATATTCAGCTTTCTCAGCAAGAAATACCAATAAAAAATATTGAATATTAAAAGAAGACAAATTTAGTAACTTTAGTAATACCAACAGTAGTCAGTAATATGAAAAAATGATGATAATGATAATAATAGTAATAATGATGACAATAATGGTAATAATAATAATAATAATAATAATAATAAACTCCGTGGCGCTACATCCCTGGAGAGACTTGGCCTACCACCCGACCGCTGAGTCATCTACCATAGGCAGATGGCAGGATTGGGGGCATGTGGTTAGCATGCCGACATCAAAATAATAATAATAATAAAAATGATAATAATAATAATAAAACTTGGGACGAGGCATTTTTTTTTCACGTGCAAACGAATCAACAACCTATTCATCTACAGTTGGTTAGCTTAGAATAGCTAGACATTAAGTAGGTCGACCATTCGCTCCTACGGTGGGGAACCAGTAGGTTCATTCTCCTTCCGAAGGAGGGCTTGTACCAGTTCCCCCAAAACTGGATTATCCCTATTCTTCCCATTACCTATCTAGGCTACCCAAATCCATATTTCCCAATTCGTTTTTCTCTCAGTGCATATATCGCAGTTCGTTTGTCGAAATAAAAGTCTAAAATTGCATTTATAATTGAGTGTAGTCACAATCGCGTTTCCACAAAAATCCTTCACGAAAAAAGCACACACATGTATTTTAGTTCATCCACCATTCGAACTTATAATTTCGGCCTAATTCGATTTTCATAAAGTTTAATAACTTGACGTAAATTTCTTCAGGGAGAAAGGATTGAATACTTCTCAGTAAATATTTCAATTTAATGGAATATGGATTTTAATTTACGTCAAGTTATTAAACTTTATGAAGATTGAATTAGGCCGAAATTATAAGTTCGAATGGTGGATGATTTTCTCACGTTTATCTGGTTTTTGTAAGTAGGGCCTACTTGAAAATAATGGGAAAACATACTTTAACTGCAATAGAAAATCCGGGACGAACATTAAATTATAAACAAAATTAAATCCAGTTCTTGTATATTGAATGGCCCTTTATTGGGCAATTAAGGGGGAAAAACCTTAACTTAGATTTTAATTTTGCCAGTCCATTATATGCCTTCATAATTATAACTTCTATGTTATGTAGGCAAATTAAATAATTTAAATGGATGTAATATTCGGAAGTATTCTGTCCCGGTGGTAGCTGATTGCAATAATGAATATGAGAAAACTGTTGGGGAATTACGTTAAAGAAATGAGATCTCAGAAATGATCAGTATATCTTCAGAATTATTTCTTTAAGAAAACTGAGATATTTCATATTGGCAACACTATTATTGTAACACAGTTTAAGTTTGTGTGCTGTAGAAGCATGTTATACAATGTACAACCGAGCATAAATGAATCTAATTGAGCAAGTTAAGGAAGGCGGATGTGCAGTTTTACAATATGGATACGTCATTAGCAACGCGCAAGCTCACGCGCATACCAGTGTTGTGAAATCTCACATGTGCTCCTGCTGCTTTGTTTCGTGTGCGAAATTAATTGCATCCCATGTACAGCCTCTGCAGCAAATCCATTCCTCATGCCTATAACCCCCTCATCTTTCATGAGCTCATCCATATGTTGCAGTTATATTGTATGTTATCGCAATCCTTAACCACTTTTACTCTCTCGCATACACGTTAGTATAGAGAAAGTATTGTGATCGTGACAAAAAATCGAAATCGAGACAACACCGGGAAAGCATGTTTCACGATGCCTAGAAACCGAAAAAAGTTTTTTTTTTTTTTTTTTTTTTTTTTTTTTTTTTTTTTTTTTAAATGACGTCTGTCCGTCCGTCCGTCCGTCTGTGGACAAGCACAGCGGATAAACGGTCCAATGTATTTACTTCATTTTTTGAATCAAGGACTTTTTCGAAATTTTGTTGAACCGCCCAGAATTTGGGTTTTATAACTGAAATATTAAGGGGACTTTTCATGAAAACTTTTTTAAAAATTGGCTCTAACGATTTTAATACAAATGTGAAATTGAAAACTCTTATCTGTTACTAACAAAGTGGCTATATCCGTTTCTCTGCAAAAATGACTTAGGGGGTACTTTAATGGTATCCATTTTCAATTAATCGTATCCATTTTCAATTTTTCAGTCAAGTTGTAGAGAAAATTAAAAAGAACATTTTTTGTTAAATACATTTCTTTATAAAATTAATAGGTGACAAGATAAAAACGAAATAACATGACCTAAATGCTAATTTCAGAACATACATTTTGATTAAAATATGAATAATCTTTTGTTGCCCACAGGAACAAGAATACTTTTATCTAGATATTGTTGTGACATATAGTCAGTTTACCACGGTCGTAATGAATACACCAAAATTAATTAGAGCGAAGTGATATAGTGTAATAAGGAAGAGGTCAAGTCAGACCTCGTGGCCACCCAAATTTACCAGTAGGCACTTTGTAGTAACTCATTAGTGCAGCATTTGCTTCTGTTGTTCGGCTATATCTCAGTGTATCTTGCATTTTTTACTTTGAGATTGAGGAAACCATGCAAACCCCAAGTCATTATTGTTGTTATTGTTGTTGTTATTATTATTTCACGGTAAAAGCATTGAATATAAAGACCGACCCTGATGCTTTCCGTTATAGATACTTACTAGTTTTCTGAAAATGCAATAAATAAAATTTAATTGTCCCTATAATTTACTTTTTTCTGTGCTAGCCTATGCGAGAAAGTTTGTGCAACATATTTTGCACCATTTATTATAATTTGCACTGCCATATACAGTATTTGTATTGAATTTTAGGCTAAAGAAAAAAATCACTAACCTCCAGAAGACACTTGAGTCACTATCCATTGCTTACCAGCAGATATTATAAGCCTACCATAGGCAGGGACAGTATAAGCCCCTATTTTTCTTACCCCTCCCCCCAAGACTTAAAGATAAAAAGTAGACTAACTACAGTGAATGGGGCACAACTCCGATGATTCGGAAACTCTTGAAAATATTTCGGAAATTCTTCAACTATCGAAATCCCTAAGTCTTCCCACTTGTTAAAATGTTACTACAGAGCTGTACAGAATGGTTATAAAATTAAGTCTGGTGAATAATTATCAGATGCAAGATCTTACAAGAAAGAGTCCAAAAACAAAACAAAGTTTAGTAAGGTCCACAAAAATAATTGCCCGTGCATATGTGCTCAAGTAATGAGAATACTCTTGTTAAAAGAGCCCAGTGATCGTGAATTCCAAGTTCATAATGCTCATAATTTCCACAGAAATGTATGATTTCAGATTTTCCTGGGAGTATGAATAAAGCCTTCTCTGGTTCACAGCCAGGTTTGAAGGTCGATTTCCTCCGACGTTTCAGAGGCGCGCTCTGCCTTCATCCTCGGCTAGACTTCACCAGCGATTCCTGAAGAAAATCGATCTTCAAACCTGGCTATCAACCCGAGAAGCCTTTATTCTTCCATAGAATTGTCCAATTTTTAGTGATGAAAGTGTACAATTATTCAAATAGGCCATTGTAAGGAAATGTTCAACTGGTATATCAGTAGTTTCTTTTTCTCTATAATAAGAATACAACACAATTTAACTTCCTAATGTCAATTTCTCTAACATCATCCTACTGCTTATAAAAATACACTTTATATGCCTTATCTGAAAAGCTGTCAATTTTCAGAAAACAGCTATTTTCGACCTTTTTGGGTATTATTGTAAAGTAAAAACAAGGGGAATGTCATTTTTGTCTTCGTATGTCGAATAATCTGTTTTATACTGCTGATGGGTTTATATTGGTTCTATATTATTTTCCTCAGCTTTCTGTAATCAGATTATTTCGGTCTCATTTGAATGATAAAGAAAAGTTACCGGCTTATCGGTTCCATCCTGTATTATTTATGTACTGTTTAAATCAATACCATTTTATGTCAAAATCGAGATGTCGAACCGTAGGCCTAACAAGCATTTTTATTTATATATATATATTTTTCGATTGAGACATCATTCATATGTATGGATTCAGATTTTGCATAGACAGATATGACAGAATGATAATCAGTAAAACCGTTCGAAACGATCAGTAGATACGATTTTCTCCTACTTCTGATATGGTATTCCCGCTACTTTGCCAAATTCAGGCTTAAATAATGCCTTTTTATGAGGTTGAAACAACTGAATACGTAGCGTACGAACCCTTAATACGGCCTCATATAAAATGTGAAGTGAAAAAATTGTATTATCCATATTCAGGCTAGAGAAATTTTTGTTTACCTGGATTTAGCCTATATCGCTATTATTTATTTATGATACTGTCGATAGCCTCTGATAAGATAGATTACGTCAAATTTCAGTACTATGGGATTTTCCAATCCAACTATGAAAAAAAATAGCATTGCTGTGGATATTGCAAATTGGCTTAATTACCATGCAGTGTGAAGTTTATGTGGTGAGTTCGAGTGTAAGATTTTTTTTATTGTTGAAGCTTTTATGATAATTCTAAACAATGCTGAGAACGCTGTTGGTAAAAAAAAATTCTAGCCACTTATATGTTATTCAATGCTGTAGGCTTTGTCTTAGTTATTCAGTGCTGTAGACTTGTCTTAGTAGAGAAAAAATTGATATTGACTACAGAAATACTGTATTGTAATAATTGCGGCTTGGTTCTAAAAGGGCCAATGTCATAAAACTTGCTTTTGAGATAACTGACTTTGAAGTCTTTATAGAAGTAAAATTTTTTTGCTGAGAATTTCCGACATTGGTCTCTTAAGTTTTCTGTATTATGTCTATTGATAGCAACAGACATTGGCAATTTTAGTATATGAAAGATAAAGACTAGGCGAGCTTAATAATGCCTAAATCTCGCTTTTGCAAGAAATTAACATTGGCCCTTTTAGAACGAAGCCACAGAATTTAAGAACGATGGTTAATTGTAGTTATTACCGGTACTTGAGCGGTTTGAGCTATCGATGCTTCAAAGTACAGTTATGTTTGCGCAAATGAATTAACACGTGCAAATAACACGACATTTTTTCCTCCACTAGAAACGTACTTCAAATCTGAAGAAATCTGAAGAATCTGAAGAAATAGGTTGTTACTATTTTGTGCAAAATAGAATATCATTGAGCAAATTAAAAAATGAAATTGTTCAGAAAAAGTACAATTCATGGAATTCTCGAAATGATTAGAGGATGTTCATGACACATGTACACCTCTGGAATTCGAGGCACGAAAAACAACAATTTGTTCACAGATGCATATCTTAATTAACGATATGTGACGTAACACTGTTTTTACAAGAAACATGCTCTCTTCCCAAGGTTGCATGCATAATGAAAGTTGTAGGTCAACAAACACTGATACCACAAACAGCATCCCTGTAGCCGCAAGCCTGTGTGACAGATTCGGAGAATCCTGTTACGAAAGACTGTATCAGCTGTTCCACTCTTGTTTTGTTATTCCCAGAATCTGTTTGTGAGATGCGGTCACGTGATGCTCTATGCTTTCTGGGAAATACTCTTATTTATGTGTCAGTGGGATTGATCATTTCTCAGAACCTTTAAGCCAAATATTATATTGGCTGTCTTCGGTAACTAAATTAATGTGCGGTTTTAGCAGACATTTACAAATTAAAACTCGTTCTTAGGATGGGCGTGTTACATGGGTGGACAGATAAGAGCTTGAGACGGATATCTAGTATATTAAAACCAAACTTCATGTATATATCATGAACGCACTGCCAGCGCTACCTATTAAGGCAGTATTCAGTTAAGAGATTAATTGCCATAGCAACTGGGGAAAAAGAGCATTGGATGACTTGGACAAAGCTCAGTGTGCTTTTTTTTTTTTATATAAAGCTAGAGGACTCGAATATGAGGTCTTTTTTCACTGGGCATCGCATTTTAATCATGTAATACACATTGAAACAGGGATTTTAGTTTTTAATTATACATTTTTTTAATTGTTTATGCGTGATTTGGGTAAGTTTCGTTAGTTTCATATTCTTGTAGAGTCTATATACAATTCCTGATCTCACTAAAGAAAACGATAGTGCTATAATAACGTAATGAAGGTGTCAAGGATAAACGCGGAAACAAAGATGATCGAGGCAACGATTAGTTGAAATTGAAATTATCTAGGGTTATCAGTCGGGAGGTACAGAAAGGAAAATGCATGACAGAGATAGAGAAACCATTGGCTATCAAGAATTCAGAATTCCACCACCACAGCAGCGAACATTCTCTATTATTTTCTATTCTTAGTTTGTTATGTCTGATGGTTATACACGTAATTTTACATTTTGTCTGATGGTTATAATTTTACATTTTGTCAGCTTGATTTGAAGGAATGCACTCCAAGTTTCTGTGAGCTTTCGCTTTAGATTTCTGAATATGGGTTGGGCGAAGTGATTATAGCACTTTTTGTTTTTTTCTTTTAAATTTCTTCTATCCATATTTAAGTCCCTCACATCACGAATACAGAAAATATTAGTCAATTTGGAAACGAAGCTGGACCTATGTTTCAGCGAAAGATTAGGCCTACTGTGACAGTGGATAGGCTATACCACGAACATTCTTCTGGTAATGGGTTTTTTTAATCCCTCTTTTAGGAATGATATTTGAATGAAAAAAGATTAGGCCTAATAAAATTGAAAGAAAAAGTGAAGTTATTCGTGAATCTTAAAGTGCTGTGTTAATTGTTGAAATAATTATGATCTTCAAGATCTTAAATCGCCCACTGCTTTCTGAAAGAATAACAAAAAATATCGACTTCATGGGTAGAGACACATTTTTCTATAAGGTCGGAGTGACAAGGTTTCTGAAACTGTGTGTACGTATATATGTAAACGTTGCTAGGAGACTTTTGTATAACATTCCAATACACGTGACATGTAACTGCCCACTGTCCACTTGTTTCTATTATCGATTCGTCTCCCTCCCTCACCCCCATAGGAACTTGGGCATGGTTATCAATGTTATCATATTGTGACTCACCGCCGCTGTGTTTTCCTCGTTCATTTCCTTCCCTAAGCAAACCTAGATAATGTCATCAACTCCCCTTGCCTAAAACAAAATTCCTTGTCATAAGTTTGAACAAAGTTCTCGCGGCGTTTATTTCTTAATATCCTGCTTCAAGGGATATAATGCCCTCCAGATTAAGGCGTGGTTGAGCACCTCAAAACTTAATGAAGTTGTATTATTTTGGAGTCTGATAAAATATCTTACTGTTTAGTCCAATCTGTTTATTCTATACAAGTATTAGATTGTGCTAGCTATTTTCTGATACCTTTATTAGGTATGAAGACTGTTTCGTTGTCATCGCCTTGGGCGTATTCTTATTTTCAAGCTTCGAAACAATACTCCAAAATATGATCAGTAGGGACGGAGAGAAGTCCCCTCCCAGAAATAAATCGGAAAGAAGAACTTAAGCGAACGTATTTTGTATAACCCTGAAGCTAAATTAAGAACAAGGCTGTTAGAGACAGCTGATATAAATGTATCTTTTCATCTTCCTGTCCTTTGCATATGGTTTCTTTTTTAACAAATCTCCCTTCAGTTTTACTTCATTTTTGTGTTATTTTTATTTTTTTTTATAAAGAATGCTGAGCTCAGCTGATCAGTCTTAAGAAAATTTTAATTAAATTGCCACGTATCAGAATTCTGCTCTTCTGATAACTGTTTTCACTGTGGTAGAGTTCGTACGTCTTGAAAGGTGTAAGAGTTTTGAAGTTACAGTTTGTCTTCGGCGAACTTTGCTGGTGATGTATAAAGTTCAGCAATCGCATGCTGCGTACTAGTTTATTTATAGGACGATTTTCATTTTCTTTATAGCCTTCCCCTCCATGTGAATTGAGACATCAATATAGGGAAACAAAATTGAAGGAATATTTCAGACTTCCGCATCTTTACTAATATTCTTGCCATCTCGTGCTACGTATATGCTTCTACTGCACTATCTCTATACGATTTCAAGTTCATGTGTTTAAAAACAAAATATGTTATTATTTCGTCGTCATTTGGGGGGGGGGGATTACAGACATTAATCATCTTATTTTTCCGACCTGCTACGTACAACGGCGTGTTTTGTGTTTAAAAATATTTTGTCTTTTCGGAGGAAGTTACAGACATTTTTCTTATTGAGGATTATATTGTGTCATTTCTTTTCCCGACCTACTGCGTATACCGGCATTTCTTGTGTTTAAAAACAATTTTTATTTTATTTTGTATTTTGGGGGAAGTTACAGAAATTTCTGTTGTTGAGGATTATACTGTGTCGTTTGTTTCCCGACCTACTATATATAGGCGATTTTTGTTGTAAAGTGAATCAGTTGCCAGATTCGCTGGCTGCTTTCGTCGTAGCGAAACCGCCTGCATTGATCTTAATTGAAAGGGTCAGTAACGGTAATCGGTAGCGAAGTTCGCCCGTCGAAGATCACCGTAGAGAAACCATAGACATACACTCTGTACAGTGCAAGTGAGACATAGTAGTACACTCGAAATGCCAAGAGCGGATCTATGCAAATATATTCCATTTGAATCCTTCTTGTCAGCACTGGGAAATTCAAGGAAGAGCCTTGTTATCATTCAGGTCCAGGTGTTGTGAGACTTCCACGCCTTACCTGTTCTCTCACTTCTCAGAACTGTATCTACATAATATCCATATCTTGCCATTTTATAACCACAAGGCACTTCTGCTTAATTCATACCTACGCGAATTACGAAAGGTCAACTCTCAGCTTTCCATAGACAAACAGTCCGGGCACTTTGTTGTGTAGAAAAATGATAGGACGAGATTTATACTATCGTTCTGTGGACTGAAGATTTGTAAATTTTATTCAACTCAAGACGCTTAAAAAATAAAACCGCTTCAAAAAATTTGAAGTTTATTAAAGAGACAAAATAAAGAAGCTAAAAGTTAACCATGGAAAATGTTCAAATCTTCATGCATATACCCAACATCAATTTTCCTTGAAAAAAAAATTCGTTAAAACAAAAATAAAATAACTGCCTGTTCACACCCCAAAACTCTAAAATCGCAGTAAACAGGATGACTGGATAGGAATGTTGCAAAACTGGCTGAAGTATTCAGGGAATAGAGTTTGTGAGGTCAAGACTTCCGCATTAATAGCTAGAAGTGTCATTTTCCTATCATTCAAGCAGGCCTGCGTAATTCAGATCTCTATTTCAGGGTGTTCTGTTGGAAATAGTTCATTTTTGCATATGCCATTTCAAAGCGTGTCATTGCTGTTATCGAAATTCCAGTAAAGGTTCGACTGGCATGAAGGCTTTGATACTGCCTTTTAATTTAGGAATCGTCTAAAATTCTTTGCAATCAGGTGAGAAATTTGCCATTATCCGTCTCCTGAAGCGCGAGAAAATGTTCTATATTGGATACGCCAGAAACACTCAAATCACCTATCATTTTTATTATAAACCGTGTCTTCCAAGTTGAGCCTGTAGCAAATTAATTGTGAAAAAAAAATCCAAAGCTTATTTTAAAACCGATCCAGAATTAACATCAGCACATACTTATGGTATGGCAGGATTGTAAAAGCCACGAGTTACATTTTTGTTATTTTGACGGAAGATTTCCAGATTCATGTAGTAAGCATGTTCCTATCAACAAAGTTTCGGGATCTTGTAATTCTAGAGTGATAGGGAAAAGCGAATAAGTCAAAATACCAAACTTTAGGAGAGACCAAATATATATATGGGTATATATATTTCCACAGCATTGTTACAATATTTATTTCAGTCCACCAAATATTTTAAAATAGTATCTTATACGAAGTAAAAATATCTGGGTGGGCTGAAGTAAATATTGTTACAATGCTGTGGAAATAAATGGTTTTTCTTCTCTCCTGAAACTTCGCTTTTCCCCTGTCACTCTAGAATTCATATTTTACATAGTTTGAATATGTGTACTGTATTTGTTACTTAAAAAGACATTTGTGATGTCGCAGGAGCTGGGAACTATTGAAATATGATTTAATCCAACACATAAGACATAAGAGCTATCGAGTCCCAGCAGATTCACGTGTCAATCGATAGGTTAAGCAAATTACATGAATTATTGTGCTTCAGGCCTTGGAAAAATAAAGTGAGGATTTTCTTATAGACTTGAGTAGAGTTATAATATTAGCCGCACGTGCAGCGGTATTGTTCTTTCCTGGTGAACACGTGTAGATGTATAATTACTGCTATGAATGGCCATTAAGCACGTCATACACTGCATAATGTTACATAACATGAGCGCCTGAAGACTTCGACTCGAGCGCACGCAACGCAGTCCTGTTGGTTAAGTTGCTTGTCAACTTGGGAATTTACAATTTCTAAGATCAGATTATCAAAATGGGTAGGCGACATCGGCAGTCGTTTAGAGCAAATATATAAGACCAATAGAATAATCCTTTATGTAACATGTAAGAATTTTTATTCACTTATCACGGTTTATTCTTTACGGGAACCAGTTGTTCCTCTAGCATTTTCCTAAATGATTTTAAGCTTAGAGCCCGCTGATGGTTTTACTTTATTATTTAAATACTCGTATAACCATATAAATGCAGCTCTGAAAGGCTTAAGCGGTTAAGAATGTTATTATATAAGTCTTGCTTGCAGTATATGTAGGCCTGCACTTTATTTTATTTTATTTTTGTTTGTTTGACAAAAGAAATCCCAAAGAGCCAATGGCTCGTAGCAGGGACAATACATAATGAATTATTTTACAAAAAATGGCTACAATAGCTTAGGTATGATCCATAATAAGTCAAGTATAAGTAAACACAAAAGTAAACAAAGGACATATAGACCTACACTACTATTAACAGTAATGGTTAGTTAAGAATATAACACACCTAAAAAATCTATTTAATTATAATTATTGGTAATTTTAAAACAATATAAATGTGATGTAGCACAGATTAACTCATAATCAACTCATAATTGACTATCTATAGATATCACAATCGCCATGTACTATAATTAATTGAACTATTTATAGAGGAGGTATTTTTGGACATCTTTTTAAATTTAGTTAGCAATACACTTTTATTTAATTTGGTAAGCTATCGTATTCAGTCGCAATCGTTTTATTAGTATCCTTTATTTTTTCTGATTCTAGTGACTATCTATTCTCTATACTATCGACATCAGATTCTTCTCTTGCCAAGTAGTACTTTCCTATTAATTATTCTCTTAGTAGTTTCTGCCTTCTGTTTTACTCTTTATTTTACCTTATTTTAAATCCTCCAGCATGAACATATAACTTGTTAATGTTTAGGTTTACTATACTGCAGAAA
Source organism: Ectobius pallidus (assembly GCA_964059195.1). Lineage (NCBI taxonomy): Eukaryota > Metazoa > Arthropoda > Insecta > Blattodea > Ectobiidae > Ectobius > Ectobius pallidus. The sequence continues at coordinate 90,097,408 of CAXKWD010000008.1, forward strand.
TGGTAGGCCTAGGCCTACCTATCCAAGGTAATAAGAGGAATATTCTAGTAACTTAATTAATTCTTGATATTGGACCCAGATGATCGAGAGAATCCTGAGAATTAATTATTAGTAATGTTCTTCGGAAAACTTTTCATACTTGTCTATTAATAATTGCAAGAGGAATCTAGTTTAACCTTTAAATGCGCGAGACTCATTTTTTTTTTACTCAATTTATAAACCATTGCCGGGCTGCGAAGAAAATAGTTTACACAATGATTAGGCTCATAGTTGATTTCTTGAGAATCTAAATTTGCCTTTCTCTTACTCTATTATCTAAAATGCTCTATTTGTCTGAAAATATTACCTCGGATTTTTCTGAGGTAGGGAAGTTTGGACGAGGTGCACTCAGCCTCGTGATACAATCTGAGGATTTACTTGATGGAGAAGTAGCAGCTCCGTTCACGGAAACAATCATTAACGGACGTCTGCCATTTGTCTATTGTAGTTGACGCAGCGGTCGGGTGGTAGGCCTAGACCCTTCAGGGATGAAGCGTCACGGGGTTTACTTTTTTAGTTTCATTTTCTTGATACTCATGTTTGGTATAGGTTTTTTCTTACAGTGACCTCAATGTTGAGACGATATAGAATTAATACTAAGAAATCGTTCTAAATTATAACATTTTCATTGTGTATGAAGTTGGCTTTAGATTTGATCTAACTGGCAACCTTTATAAAGCAAGCAAGAAGAAGGCTTTTTGTTATGAATAAAACTGACTTTTCCTCGTTCCCGAACAAAGAGTGAGAGAATCTAACGAGTTCTTGAAATCGTACTGGTTACCATAGCGATATGAAGGGAAGAATCTTTCTCGGGTATTGAACCCGGGTGCAAACGTCAGAGGGGTGAAATCAATAAATGCGTAGGATTCATACGTAGGCGTGTTTGTTCTTGTAACTCAAAGGTTAATTAATTTCTTTTTGCGTGGGATGTTACAGTGTACGTCCTTCAAATGGAAATTGCAATACGTAAAACATATTTGTTCACGTAGCGATTCAAGGGTTAAAATGATCACATCAACACATTTAGCTTTCTGATCGTTTCAGTTTTATGTTTATTTATATCAGTCTACTATCGGCGTATTACGTTGCCCACGCTTGATTAATACAGGTTCATTTTACGTAATTACATTGATATATCGGTTCGCGGTAAAGCACATGCAAATATGATCTGTTTACAGCGAAATCGAAACAGGCTACGATGTTCTGAAGCGGTAAACTTGCCTTGTAGCAAGAACTACATTCAGTCTATTGTGTGTTATTTTTCTTCTTAGGGCTCAGTTCCGGATTAGATCGATAATTGTTCAGGTATAGTAAGAACATGTTAAGTAAAATGTTGCCCAATGACGACATATGTATATATATATATGTGTGTGTATATATATATATATATATATAGAGAGAGAGAGAGAGAGAGAGAGAGAACATGATTTGTGCAATTTTTGTAGAAGAGAAATTAGGCACCACTCTTTCTAATACAGTCACTTTTCTGTTAACGCCTTTAAAATAATAATAGTATGGGCCTAGGCCTAGTGATGAATTTATGCACTATTTACGTGCTTATTTCTCTTGCATCATTCACTACCATTCTTAATGGACAATCCGCCATTTGAAAGATCTTTAAATCTTGTTACATAATTTACTATAGCTAATTAACTCATTTTGCATCCTGTCCGCTAAAGAAAGGAAAAAAAATACCGCAGCGAAATACTTCGATCCCGGAACCCAGATAATAGAGCACAAGAAAAACTAAACACTTCCTACTAGTAATATAAAATTTAATATGAATTTCAGTTTTACTGTATATTCAGTTTCCTGCTACACATTTTGCAACAACGGAATCCATTACAAAGTGGGCTAAGGTTTTACTGATATGCTTTGGTGATGTAGCTGAAAATACAGATCACGTTACTCTTGCCCTTTTGAATTAATGCAATTTTTGTCAGACCGAGTCAGCGAGTTAAATAAACTTCTAATACTCCAAATTTGTTTTATTACAATGTATATGTTTGTTTCGTTAAGCACCACTCCCAGTTTTAATTAATGTTTTTGACCAAGGTAGATTTAAAAATCTGTCATGGAATCCATTATCATTATCAATATATTATTACCTTTGATGATTTCGCGACTGACACTTGACGTGAATTTGTGATTGAAACGTTCACACCCACAGATAAAACATGCAGAGCCAACCAAGTCTGTCACACACCACTTATAAGTGACATATAGTGACTGCATTGTGTACATTTATCACTGCATTATCATAATTATCCATATGGAACCCTTCTTTTATCTGTTCTTTTATTCTAAGATGAAATAAAATGGTAATACAAGGAATTGAATCAAAATTTGCTAAGATAAAATAAATCAGGATATTGTCAGGATATTATATACTTTGAAAAATGTTTTGGCCAGATTACTTAAATGATTTCTCTTTTTGCAGGTGAGTTGTATGCATATTCTGACATGGTACTGTCCAGCTAAAAAATCATGTAAGTAGAATCTACTCACAGAAATATTATAAATACTAGCGCTACAAATGCCATGAATTAAGGTACAGGCAAGTAGTAAAATGGTCGGAATTCCTTACAATCTTAACCAGGACAACATCCGATGCATTTTTTACCTGAAAAATTTTAGAAAGTGCCCAAAATTTAACTCACGATCTATCTGTTTTATTCCTTTGCAGCGTTTCACGGGTGGGACATTATGACAACTACTTTTGTTCATCACATGTCATAAGCAATGAATTAGAACTAGTTCTGTAGGTAAAATCTACTATGCCTTCTTCTTCATAGTACATGGAAAGCATTATTTAAAATTTATTTTAAATATTTAAAACTTTTTTCAAAACCTATTATGGGTGGGGCATAATTTGGACAATGATTTTAATGATGCAAAACACAAGTTCATTTCCTGTTCTGCTATTAATGTTAAGAGTCTTAATGTTACTATTAATGAAGGTATGAGGGGTTAAATAAAAATTATAAAGTGTTTCAAAATTGTCAGGACATTTATTTAACTCTTACAATAATATGTAACAAAACTATCACCATTACGGGTGGGACAAAAAGTCACTTTTTGCTATTTGACATAGTAATCAACCACACATCGTTTTTGAAGTTAATCTCATACCAAATTGTACCTTAAGATGTATTTTCTCAAATAAAACAGGACATAGCAGATTTATTCTTGACTACTTAGTTTTAATGAGTGTTAAAATCATGCTATAAATGAAAAAAAAAACTACATCGCAATAAATAAATAATCAACAAATTTTACACATGAAACAACTTAAAATACGCATAATTCCTCAATATTCAGTGAACTCTAGATTTTTAAACTTTTATTTTACTTCTCCATTAAACTAGTTTTATTACTTCTCTCTGTGAGGGAAAAATTCCCATATTTTATGAAATGGCTGTTTGATGAAGTTCAGCCATAGAATTATGGAATAGGGCAATACCATCAGAATGGGTTTTCCCCCCTGTTCCTATCCTCAGTAATAGCTTTACATAAAACAGAATGATAAATGTATGCTTAAGGAAACTAATTACTTACTCGATGAAATTTCTTTACATACAATTTTATGTTCCTCAACCAAAGCAAACGTTTAGCGAAGCGGTCATATGAGTCTCATTATGTTTCATTAAATAGATTTAAAAGTGTTTATATAACTGACTCTCCAAACATCCTTTTTAGTGACTTGATTGAACTACCTGTAATAGATGTATGCTAGAATTCTGATGCATTCTGTTTTATGTTCTATAGGTTTGTTTATTATTTATTTTATCTAGACTGATTTTGTAGTGCGTTTTTATTTTGTACTGTGTTTTGTGTTGTGATATACTTTGACCTATAACATCATCCACGATGTAAATAAAGTGTAAATAAAGTGACATAAATAAAATAAAAAATATAATAAAAAACTGAAGCTGCTTCCTTTCGTAAGCATCATACTTATCGTTCAGATTCGCTAGTACGTTCTGTACCTTAATATGTCTTCATAGTAGTAGGCGTTAGGTGAACATAAGTATTGAATTAAAAGTTGAAGGACGGATGTAATGGGCTAATGACTTTATGGATGTACGCATGATATTTTGAAGGTGGGGGCTGCGTAGCGAGTCCATGATGAGAGTGTTATTGAAATTCCAGTTGAATGGCCGCTGTTCACGCTCGTGGAATTGTTGCAAATCATATTCCTGTGTGCCATTTACTGGACAAGTTCATTATCCTTCCTCAAGGTTTCTATCCGTCAGCTGCAAACCAATACCCAAACTCATGAAGATCTCTATCAGCCTGCTCCCTCAGGTCTATTTGCAGATTCTCTCGGCAGCTTATTTGCAAACACTTCACTCAGTAATCTTCGTGAGCTACAGGATAATTTCACTTCGATAGAAAATTCTTCTGTATTACAGGTTTTGGTATTGAAATTACTTTCATTGACTGCATATTGAAACTGTGCATATAAAACAAATTTTTAGTTCGACCATACGCTTATTACGTGTGACGTAACGGCATCATAATGACACTCATTTCGACACTTTTTCATTTCGATATCGGTGTGTAATCGATTGTTATCGGACACGGAACGATCTTGAGACCTTGAGAGTAGCAGCTGAAATCTAGGTAACAAATAATCTGTAAGTTATTTAAAATAAAATCAGTGTTTTAATTTTAATATCTCACTAAAATGAATTAATTTTGTGTTAAAATCCGTTAGTTTCATGAAATGACGAAATGGAATCTTCGATTGGACCGACAACATGAGTTGCCGTCTGTCATAGAAGACAAGAACTACAACTAGCTGGTGCGACGGCCACGAAGCGCTGAAGCGTTGACCGTCTGTTTGAATGAATCTAAAATCTCAGTCGCTTTGCTCGTTTCATAAACATACTCTTATCTTAATAAATGCCATTTTACGCTTCTTGCATAATACTATTTCGACCTTAAGATTTTAAAATTACTATTTTGTGAATCCGATTTCAATTATAATCATCACACATTCCTCTTCATAAACCAGTGAAATAAAAAGTTTCTCTCGTAAAGAAGGAAAATATGAAGTGCAGGAGGTCCCTTCACTGATAATTGATAATAAAAAATTGTTTCTGCTTGAAAAATAGCGACTGTGCTGCTTCTAGAACTCGTATAGGCATAAGGCCCATATTGGACTTGCACCTTTCTCAATTTCTCTTCGAGAGGGTAAATAATTAGCTTTACAGTTATTTGAAGAAAGGTGCCACATCACTAGACGGTGTGAAAATATAGTCATTTAAGTTTGGATATCCTTGTTTATTTTTATGAACTCGAAAGGAGGAATTCCGCTTTTTAACCTTTTGGATAGCATGCTTCAGAAAAACCTTAAATCGTCAGACTGGAAGTAAGTAGAGACTACATTCGTGAATAGACTAGATAATTATTACTTCGGAGTTATTTTTGACGTCATATGTATCAGTACTAATATACGTTATTTGCAAATTAGGAAAGTGTGCAGAAAAATTATAAATCACACCAAACAGTAAGTTCTTTTCTTAGACAGAAGAGTCGTCTGGTTGTATCCCAATTTTGAAGACGTCAAGGACCGTAGGTGTCAAGTGACTTTTTGACTACTGCTTAGAGTATAAAATTTGTTTGAGATTTTCTCGGGCAATAATACATATACTAAACTAAACTAAACTTTGACACAATAATTAACTATTTATTTCCTAATAGCACCCATAGAAAAGTACCATACCATAAAATTAGCATTTCCTGAAACCGAGGTACTTTCGAATTTTTATTGCTTCCGACATTTAATTCGTACTTAAAAGATAATAAAAATGCTATTGACTCCTCTGGAAAGAAAGTCTTACATTTTTCGATACATAAATTACTTGACATAATGCATCTGAACACTTGAATTATTTAACAGTTTAAATTTATGAAAAACTTGGAAGAATTAATTTGTAAAGCAGTACCGGTACTAAACAGTAATGTAGTTCATGTTGATTTCAGGTGTCTACCGAATTTTACTTGTTCTGCAGAAGAACTATTATCATTGTTATTATTAGGGGGCGGATTTCTATGACATGTCATATTTTTCCCCTTTACATTATTTCAGGTTTCCGACTAATTTAAACCCAATTCCAAGCATCCTGGTGAAAATGGAACGGCTTTTATTGTGCATATAACTGCATATTTAGGAAATTTTCAACTATTTTAGCATATTTATTATGAATATGCACATTTAGGTCATATTTTTGGCATATTTGTGTGCATATTAAATAAATTTTGAAGTTTCATATCATATTTTGTAAATTTTGCATTATAATGATACTTTTTGAGAATTTACAGATATTTTAAATAATTAACATATTTTAATAAAATGAATTGAAATGAAAAAAATATATACTATGTGTAAGTGGTAAAGTCATATTTTAAATTTTATTGGTCATATTTTAATGCTTTTAGGTCATACATGCATGCATATATCCTATTTTTTAGGTCATAGAAATCCGCCCCCTAGTTATTATTATCGTGTCAATTTAGAGGACAATTTAATTTCCATCGGTGCACTATACTTTGATCTGTTTGATACCGCCATTGCATAACCCGAATGAATCTGACTTTCGATTCAGGAGGCTTGCCAGTCATCAGTCCTATGTAACATGAATTAAAATTGTGGGGTTCCTCCTTATTAGTTAATAATGTGCTGAAGGGCTGTAGTGACCTCTATTAGCGACCCATCCTAGCCAAATGATTATGTTACACCTTGTCTGTTGGGTTTGACTTGAAAAGAGCAAGATAGCCTATTAAGGATCCGTCAGATCTTTTACCTGGGCATCATACCTTTCACTCCGGTCAACCTGATGATGATGCTAATTCGACGGCAGTTACAAAAGCGGTAAGAAATTCCGAAGAATCAAAAGCATCTTTATCCTCTGCCAGAAGAAATAAGTAGTCAGGATTATATTCTTGGTATGAGGAAGTAAAAGAGAGGCGATGGTATCAAACATTTTTGCATGGCTTCGGATCGCAAATAAATTCGCGAGCCTATCTCAACAGTGACCCCACCCATAGAGGATCCAGTTCAAGCAGTTCTCTTACTTGGGGTCACCTTCCTTTGTAGCGAGGAGTGGGTAGGGTTTTTCCATGCAGTCTCATATCTGAAGATGACACAGTGCTTCTCCATATGTAAACATCATATGTATCTTTTGAATAAACTCGCGAAGGTACACTAATGCTTTAGAGCGTAGTAGAGCTTACTGTTCTAATATATTTATGAGATTCTTAGTAAAGCGTTTCTATGAAACCACAGCTTTAAAGTATTTCCAACTCTGAATAATAATAAAAAATAATCATAAAAAAGTCAGTACGAAAAGTCATCTACTAATAATTTAGAGCAAAATTTACAATCAATAATATTAGCGAATATTCTTATGAAAGAGAAAAATAATATTAACTAATGTTATGTATTTGCTGATAATATGAGTGTAAAAGTTCTATGAAACAGGGCCCTGGTTATGTCAGTTCCAATCCGGCATTTGTAAGTCAAGAAAGCTTGAAAAACCCATGCTCGAATTAGCCTGCCTTTGGATATGAACCACACATTCCGCCTGTTTCCAATAAGTTTATGCTTTTATTTTTGCTTATGTCTGGAAAACGATTGAGACTCGGCTGCTGCAAAATTGTGCACATCACATTTGCAACAAGCAAACCAGCATTTAAATCAAACGGTAGGATAGGAAGCCTATTATGTACAATTTGTACAATTGAATGGGTGGATGTTATTCTAAGGTTGTTCGAGGAATGTTTTATTTGCAGACATGTCTGTAGAATAATTGAATCGTTACTTCCACTTAACGAAACATAGCAAGATTTCATCTTGTTAATCATGATCTTGTTGCAATAATCTCAGACAAATCTATTCGTGCTTCAGACATTACCGTTCCTTCATTGCTAGCTATAACATTCGTTCTATTCTCGCTTTGGACTGGTCATTAGTTAGAATTGCCATATGAATACACGCTAAGATAAATGTTGCAATATCATGTTATCAATCTTATATTACATGCTCTTATATTGATATACGTATGATTGTCAGTAAGGACTTCCTCTACCCTAAAGATGAAGCAGTGGTATAGAAAGCTAACATCCCTTACTCAACTTCACTTTAATGTTTTTCTCTGCACAAGTACAGATTATTTGAGCACTTCAAATGCTGTGGGCCATATTCACCGTTCTGTTGTTAGAAGGGCTGTCAAAAATGACCACCGAAATGATGATATGTAAGCTAGGCCACCTTCAGTATTTTAATGTGAGATATTTTAAGGAAGGAGGAGATACATGATGTTTAATACTCTGCACACCTCAATATTCTCAGCTGTTTCCAAGAACATATTAAAAGTCGAAATTTCGTGGGAATTGTTTCTTATTCAGACTTTTGTCCTTATCACATATGCGTACCACCACGCACATGCACCACACGAGACGTACATTTACACACCACTCGCCTTCCATATACACCACTCATCCAACAAATACACCGCTCACCCACCGTATACACCACTCCAACACACCGTAAACACGATACTCCCCCACACAACACACCATTCAGCACCTTATACCACTCACGTATCTTAAATGCCACTTACGTATAATGTACACCGTTCATATACCTTAATACCACTCACGTATCTTAAATGCCACTTACGTATAATGTACACCGTTCATATACCTTACCACTCATGTCGTCATGCACCATAGACACTACTCACACTTCTCATGAAGTCATGCACAATAGACACCACTCATACCGTCATGCACCGTAGCACCACTCACGCACCGTACACACAACACTCGCGCACCATAGGACAATAGGCGGCTCTCGAAGATAAGTGAAATAAATCGACTTCTTGTGCGAATTGACTGAAATACAGCGATTTTAATCTTGGCAAGGAAAATTTTGGACCTTGCTAAAGTATGTGAACAAGGCAAAATAGGGTACTGATTACTGATCGAACTGATAAAAATGTTAGAAGTAGATTTCCTATTTTTGTTTTAAGTTCTTAAAAAAATATATGATCCAAACAACAATCAATACCGTTATATTTGTGAATATATAGAGAACATCGTTCTGTCAAATCCACTGAATACAAACAATTCCGGACTAAACTGAATAAAACGCATAGGTTTCAAGATGTTTGTAACTATCAAAGTTTTCACAGTGCTTGGATCACTTTGGATTTGCGGGAGCACTTTCAGTACAATGGCTTTCACCAATTGCTAGAAAAGCAGTTGTTTTAACTGTTTTAAGGGATGATGCACTTGAAAACCTACTGAACACTTCACAGTTATCAGCCTTATTAAGGGGAGGTTCAGGAAAAGGACACTAAGTATTGTAATTCATTTCGTCAGATGCTTAGTTATTAGCATTTCTGAAAATTTGTGTTTTTGACGGTGTAACGTTGGCACCGATATTGTTAATTTAATGAACTATTTGCGTAAATAAATCTCTTTCGTATTCTTTTTTTCGAAATAATAACAGAATTTGACCCACGGCTATTTTGGGCAATAGAATTTCAATTGAAAAGAGTGGTCTAGAAGAAAAACTGTTTCGCCGCGAATTGCATAACTTTCAGTGCTATTTAATTATGACAATTTGCACTGTTCCTAAAGTACGCAGTTGATTGTATTCATAAATTTAAGCTTCTTGACTTGTCAGAAGTTACGGTTTAACACAAGTGGCTATTTATTTTTCTAATTGAGTAACTGCATTTGCCTTTAAATGGCCAATGCTTTGTATTTTAAAATAAATATTTATGTTGAAATTATGTACCAGGTTCAATATTGAAATTATTTTTTCCCGGAATTGAGAATGATTTTTCTGTATGCAAAAAGGAATGTCAAATTGTGAATGGATAATTAAATTTCTGCACAAAAATCAGAATATTTGTACTCGTATAACTTACTACGTTGACCTGTCTTTACAACACATTAACTTAGCGGTTAGTTAGTTCGCAGGCATTCTGTAGGAAATGAAACGTACCGCCCTGAAAAGTGGCCTCACTGAACTGTTTATGTAACGTTATATTTTAATGTCTGCAACGTCCTTTATCTTCTGGCAGATAATTTACTATCACGCAGCATTGCTATCTGATATTGCTCAACACTTCAATGATAAAATAATCCTCTCTTTTATCTGTTTATATTTGCTTGTAGCTGGAAATTCATTTCTTTTAAACATACTGTATTTACGTGCACTGCCCCCTTTTACATATAAATTCCACGTATTTATATGCACTGCCCCCTTTTACATAATATAAATTCCACGTAAAATACTTGGTTATTTTGATGGATTCATCCTTGTCTTTTCAGGGTTACATCAGCTATAGCTACTCAATAAAGAAGTATTCAAACTTTTGCGTTGCTAAAACATACATCTTCCATCAACCTATAATAAATAATTAGCACACAGAAAATGGACGTAAAGTGAGAAAAGATCACCCTACTGTTAATACAGTTACGGAACATCATGTAGAGTAAACTCCTTGGCGCTACATCCTTGAAGGGACTAGGCGTATCACCCGACCGTTATCTTATCTACCATGGGCAGATGGCAGGATTGGGGACATGTGGTCAGCATGCCGACAACCACGGTCGATAATGGTGGTTTCCGAGACCGGAGCCGCTATTTCTCTATCAAGTAGCTCCTCAGTTTGAATCACGAGGTTGAGTGCACCCCGTTCCAGACCTCCCTACCCCAGAAAAATCCGAAGAGGTACAAGGGATAGAACCCGGGCCTGCGAATCTACTAGCCAGCAATGCTAACCACGCAGGCGGTCACATCATGTAGATAGCAAGTAATTTAAAGCAAAACTTTGTAAGGAACAAGGACTCAACCATAGGGCTTCTACCATTGGATTCTGGGACGTAAACAAAATAAAAGCTTGTTTTCAATTATTTTGTAACTGTTACATTTTTTGAAATTTTGAAATGATCTAACTGAACGGTAACAAGAAGAGAAAATTCCAGGATATCAGTAGTGGTCAATAGCAGAAGATACTATTTCCTTATAATTATGTTAGTAGTAGTATTGTGATAAAACTCCATTTTCCGTATTAAAACATTAAAATAGAATCATTATTCTGGCTAATGAAACATAAAATTTAATTGAATAGCAACACTCAAAACTAGGTTTAATTAATATATATTTTCAAATATTTTGCAATAACTCTCTTAAGATTGTTATGGTACTGTATATGATGTTATTTTGAAATTAACAATTCTCCCAAAAATAGTACAGCGATTAATATATCTGTTTTTATTTTCTCAAAATCCCTTTATCTAAGCGAAAACGTAATCAATATATGAAAGAAGTATCGTTCGAAATTTTCTTCACTCCGGTTTGGCTAAACTAGATATTGTTGTGTGTTGATATAAGTTACAATTTGACTAAAAAATAAACTAAAATGTTATCGTTTAAATTCAATCTGAGTAGATTTAATGTGTCGAATATTGTCCCATTTTGATATGGCCAGTAGTTCAGTTCGTAGTAGTTAAAAAAAAAGCAGGTGTTACAAGATGCCTAAATTAGCAGAGTCATTTAATTTTTCCTCAAAGCTCCCATTAGAATTCATATGGCCCTCGAAAACCACTGCCATGTAAAAAAATTGTAACCAAGTTTTAATTAGTCTCTGTAATTTGTCACTTAGTCCATGTTAAATTACATTGGTTTCGCCCGGAACTGATCAGTTATCTCTGACTTAAAACCAATATTTTTTGTGTTGTCGAAGTTAGAATCAATGTGAACTCCCAAGATTTTTATCCGACCGGTAGTGAGCAACTTGTAAAATCGAGCGTTACCTGCGCTGCTAAGGACGAAACTCCCTTATCGATACATTATGGTAAGTTAATTTCGCTGTTAGTGAAGGTGGAGAACGGCCAGTGCATAACAGTGTTAGTTCCATTCGTTCTTACTGGTATATAGTAATAATTAGGGCCCGGATTTTTAGGCTTTTATGAAAGGTATTTTAGCCTTTTATTTTCGTGGAATAGCCCTTTCTAGGTTATAAGCGATTTTAGCCGTCTTAACAAAACACTAATATTAACACCGAAAATTGTATCCAGACCCTCCTATACCTCTCTGTCGTCGGTCGGCAACTCGTTATTTGAAAGCTGAAACGACAGTGGATTACTTGCAGATTTCAAAGTATTGAAGACGGCTCAAGTTCCATTTCCAATATGTGAAAATAAATTGTATTTTCCTTTGCATCAATTGGAAAATTTATTTAAAAATCGTGTTTTTCTGCAAAAGTCCTCTTTAGCCCCTAGTTTTTCAGAAAAAGTCCTATTTAGCCCCTAGTTTTTCAGTAAAAGTCCTCTTTAGTCCGATTTAGCCCTTTCTAGGTTCTATAAGATTCATATATATTCGGAAGCTAGGAGTATGAAACGGAAAAATACGTTAAAATGTTCTAATTAGGAAGCTGGAGAAAAATTTGTTAAAAACCTTCAAATCCTGGCCCTAGTAATAATTGAATGGCAGGAACTGCTTCCTTACAAGAAATAAAAGAGACATGTTAGAATTAATAAACAGAAAACAAATTCCGCGACAAGCGACTGGTATTTGAACCCGGACCTCCGTTCAGGCATGAAGAATGGTTCAGCACTAATACAGCAACGTACATTTACATAAGTCAAGATGATGTATTTGTCTTGCCACGTGTTATGACTGTTTCCAGTTTTTGTAGCCATTTGCCAGTGATGGTGAAACCGGGAGATGAATGAAGGCGATAACAGAAGAAGATTGCGAAACGTACAGATGTTCGGCTTATATTTAAGACGCTAAATCCCATAATTTGCTTGCAAATCCTGTAAAATACTATATAAAAGATTAAAGACTGCTCGCAGCAAATCCCTGACCTCACACATAACGGTACCAAAACCTCTTGGCGATATTTTCCCCTGAATTCTTCATTATAACAACGCACCAATCACCAACACAGCAGTCCAGACGTCAGCTGGATCGATTCTGGCGTGGGATAAATTTTACCTTGTCGAATTTTTATTCCTAGTATTTTCTTAAATCAGGTAAGCATTTCTTAACACTTTCTTATTTATTTTTACTGTGAGAGGTTGTTAACCTCACCTGTTGGGTGATGACATAAACACAATCGAAAGAATTGCAGAAAGTCTCTTCGATGCCTGCAGGAATGTTGGATTGGAAATTATTACAGAAAAAACTAAGTATATGGTCATGAAACGTCAAAATAATGCGCTACAAAAGATTAGAATAGCCGGTAAATCGTTCGAACAAGTGGAGAAATTCAAATATCTGAGATCAATAACAATATTTATTATTTATTTATTTTACAAATAGTGTAACCCTAGTTTACCTTGGTATATTAGTGTTATAGTTATATACATAATAAATTATATGTTTTGTACTAACATTTGGAACTGTAGATGTGAATTACAAACAAATAATATTAAGGGGGAAGTTAAATATAGACTCCATTCAGGAAATGCCTGCTTTTATGCAGTTCAGAAAGTCTTATCTTCTCTATAAGACAATTATCCTGCCGGTTGTAGTCTATTATATGGATGTGAGACATAGGTAACATACATATTAGGCAGAAACATGTAGAGTATATATTATAAAAGAATGAAAATGCTACAATAAGTATTTACCAAAACACAAAAAGTAGTTCATACAAATACTGTATCTGGTAAAGAATGTATGTAGAGTTACCACTGTCTTTGGCAAAGAATGCATGCAGTGTTACACTGTAACGGGGCATGCTGTTTATTGCTTAATAAATAAATAAAAAATAAATAAATGGTCGCTTACTCTTCGGGAAGAACATAATCTGAGAGTATTTGAAAACAGGGTGCTTAAGAAAATATTTGGGTCTAAGAGGTATGGAATTGGGGCTGGAGAAAACTGCATAACGACGAGCTTCATAACCTCTACTCATCACCGGATACAGTAAGGATAATTAAATCATGGAGGATGAAATGAGCTGGGCATTTTAGACATAATTGGACATGGGGGAGGAAAGACATCTAAAAAATATTGGCCGGGAGACCCGAAGGGAAAACACCACTTGGAAGACCTTGACGTTGGTGGGAGGACAATATTAGGATAGATTTAAGAGAAGTAAGATTTGATTGGGATGGTTGGATGGAGTTAGCATAGAATAGGGTTGAATGGCGGGCTCAGGTAAGCGCGGCAATGAACCTCTGGGTTCCATAAAATAGATAATATCCCTTTAGCTTGCTTAGGAATTGTATATTGCCATTGAATAAGTAGGTAAGTAAGTATTTTCTTAAACCATTAAGTAATGGCACTTGCAAAAAATCAGTGAACCAGAAATAAAGGAAATCACCCTGGAATCTAATTGCGAGGGGAAAGGTAACAGTGATATATTACCACCATTTTCAACTATTTGTTCAGAATAAGTATATCGATAATTAGACGGAATTGATCTATTGTCCTAGGATTACGAGAGTGGAGATCATAGGTTTGTTCGCAAAGCAAATCCGTGACTCCTTGAGAATTGGTTGTACTGCGCATGTCCAGTCTGTAACTTACCCGTGATTTGCACTTTGCGAACGGTTAGAAGAATTTGGAATCGATAGTTTCTGCGTTTAATCGATATGATATGCAAATAAAATATATATTTCCCTTTATACATGCAATATACATCGGCAATATAAACTATATTTTGGGAAACTTTTAATTATCTTCCATTATTCATACATATAAGGGAAGCATTCTTGGACCCTTACTATTTTCTCTATACATAAACGACATTAAAAACTGTATACAACACAGCAAATACCATCTCTACGCGGATGACTTACAACTGTACATACATTCAAATACTAACAACATCAACGACACAATATCTAGCATAAACGACGACCTTAACTCAATAGATGAATGGACGCACAGTTTGGGACTCAATCTGAATCCAGCAAAATCACAGGCAATAGTTGTGGGGCATCAGCGACTGAGAAATAAGCTGAATGAAATCAACCTTATGCCCATTAAAATCAATAATTCAGTAATTCCATTTGGCGATTCGGTAAAAAATCTCGGTGTTCTGATAGACAAAAATTTAACTTGGGAAAATCACATTAACGAAACATGTAAAAAAGTAAACTCGTTAATTCAAAGATTAAATATGCCCTTACCTACTGCTGTAAAAAAGACTCTAACACAAACCCTGGTCATACCCCACTTCGATTACTGTGATGTCCTGTTTACGGACTTGAGCTCTAACTTATCCCAAAGGTTGCAACGTGTTCATAATATGTGCGTACGATTCATTTGTAATGTAGGTCTGTTCGATCATGTATCGCCTTCCTTCGAAATGTTGTCATGGCTCCGTCTGAATGACCGAAGAAGGTTTCACTGTCTTTGTCTCCTCTTCAAAATTCTTCATACTTCATCACCATCATATTTATCTAGCCGCTTCCTTAACCTGTCTTCTCATCACACCCTAAATACAAGATCAGAACATAGTCATGTACTCTCTATTCCTCTCCATCGCTCTTCATCCTATTCATCCTCATTCTCTGTATCAGTAGCTCGCCAATGGAATTCCATCCCCCGCACGGTCAGAGGCTGTCGAACTCTTGGTAAATTTCAGAGAGAAGTTAACATATTAATTTCAAACCATGTAATTTAGTTTTGTTTTTCATCGTAGTAACTAGAAATCTTAATTGGAGCTCTTTTTGATATTTGTAACCCGTAGCCTAACTTCTTGTAACTATACGTTTTTCTCTTTAGTATTAGTTAGTATAATTTTAAATATCTTAGGCTATAATCCTAATTATTTTCTTTAGTATTTTTATATTTTGTAATTTAATTTTGTAATTTTCTTTTGTAATTTAATGTTTCATAGCACTCTAGTTTATAAATTATAACTATGTTTAGTTCTTGGTATTTAAGTATTAAGTATTAATTAATTATCTGTAATATTATGTATTTGTGTTATGTAATAGTAATGTAGTTTTTTTTTACTGGTAGAGCGGAAGAGAAAGCCAAATGGCTTTAGCTCTGCCAGAATAAATAAACAGAATAATATAATATAATAATATATAAGTAGCCTATGCTTATAAATCTGGAGCAAGGATTTGGAGGGAGGAGTCAGGCGCGTGAAAATAGGTTACTGCGCATGTCTCTGATAACAATTCATGGTAGAGCCTGCAAATTTTTCTTATAGTACAGAAACTGTCCGTGAGAGCTTTGCGAACAGAAGATTGAAATCAGAATCACGGATTCTCGCTTTGCGAACGCGTGTGGAGAAAGAGCGCATGCGCGAACGATTTGTTCCTGGTTTCTGACTGCTTTGCGAACAAACCTTATAAGAACAATGTCGTGTTAATGACAGTGTTTGATTAATACAATTAAAACATTCACTCTGTTATATTTAAGCATAACTTAAGAAAAATAAAATAATCTTAAAATAATTTAGCACGGGAACGTAATTATATTAGTATTTAAGAGATTCGTTAAAAATCGAGAAATAAATAAATACAATCGAAAATCAGTGTTGATGAGTAGACTATCATCAAAACAGTGCCAAGCACGATTGAAGATGGAATAAACAAAACATATTGAGTTTTAATATGGAGGGGAATAACAGGCGACGAAGGTTACATCTTTGCATGTTACCGGCCCAAGTCTATGGCATTTATATGTGCTCAAATGCTCCAGACGCATGTCTATAGGTTTACAGATAGCCTATGTAAAAGAATCACTGCCGGGCAAAATTCCGACACCCAGGCGACGGTCACAGGCCTAAGTAGCAGGACCAGTACTAGTTCTGTAGATTTTCCGGATTCTTTTTTACTGTAAGACCTGCAGGCCGGAACATAACTGGAAACTGGAAGTGTAGGTGATACGAGTATTTGTAATTGTGTTGTTCAATAAGACATAACACAATAAATTTGATGATGATGATGATAATAATAATAATAATAATAATAATAATAATAATAATAATAATAATAATATAGTAAATAGTGGTGTCCTAAATTCTCGGGAATATTTTGCACAATAAGTTCTTCAGGTCCACCGCTGTGGCTCAGGGGATGCGTTCAATCCTCTCACGCAGCGGGCCCGGGTTCGATTCCTGGTCGGGACAAGTTACCTAGGTGGGGTTTTTTCTGGGGTTTTTCCTCACCTTTGAGACAAATGTCGGGTAACTTTAGGCCCTTGTGGTCCCCAGATATCATCTGGCCGTCATTATCATCTTCATCCCATCCTCGCCTTGTTTGGAATGAGTGTGTGTGTGAATGGTGTGTCTCGTCCTATGTGTTCGTGTTGTCTCGGAGGTGGCCCCGGCATTGGGCTGATCACCCATCCGGGGAGGCCCTCCATGTCCTTGTCTGGTCAAAAAAGTATGTATGTGATCCAAAGATAATCCCTCTCCCGACAGGTCGCGGCCCTGTAAGGCTTGGGTCGCTTAAATCCTAAAAGGGAGAGGTTAAACTACGAGAAAGAGAGAAAGAAAGAAGAAAGTTCTTCAGTACTTACTATAGTTAACTAGTCTTATACCTTACAAATTTATCATAGAGTGATTACATAATTTTCACATGAATTAATTCTGCATATATTTGACGATTAAACAAATAAAAATATCGCATATAAAATAATTAATAAA
Organism: Ectobius pallidus; assembly: GCA_964059195.1. Classification (NCBI taxonomy): domain Eukaryota; kingdom Metazoa; phylum Arthropoda; class Insecta; order Blattodea; family Ectobiidae; genus Ectobius; species Ectobius pallidus. Next base: position 90,115,098 of record CAXKWD010000008.1, read on the forward strand.
TAGGTTATTATCGAAGGAAAATGGAGTGTGTGTAGGATTCGAATATGATTCTATTGCTTCATATGGAAACATCTCCTTTGATGGTTAAATTGCCATAGGATGAACGTTTTTCTATATTTCCCATAACTTAGCCTAACCGTAACTTAGTATCATTGCACCTTAACCACTGTTGCCGTGATCATAGGCGTAACGAGGGGGGGGGGTTTGGGGGGTTTGAACCCCCCCCCCCCCATTGATTAAAAAAAGGAAAATTGTATAATTTTTTAAGTCTGCCCATAAATTACTTAATACAAGTATAAAGCGTGGGAAGCTTAAAACTCGTTATTGTGCGTCTTAATTTTTAAAATTTTCCGGGGGAGGACCCCCGGAAGCTTAAAACTCGTTATTGTGCATCTTAATTTTTTAAATTTTCTGGGGGAGGACCCCCGGACTCCCGGACCCCCTCTTCCTGGGGGGGTATTCCAAACCCCCCAGACCCCGCGGATGTTATAACCCCCCCCCCATATGGTCGGCCTGGTTGCGCCTATGGCCGTGATCATGGTTGTTTATTTCTGTCAATCCTTAATCTAAATTTGTACTTTTTTTAAACAGCTACTATTAATAAATAGAAGTTAAATGATTTTTAAAAGAAAAAATATATAATTGGGTTGACAGCTCTTCTTCTTCTTCATGTTATAGTAGCGTAGTTTCATTCCGTCTTCCGCCTCCGTGCACCTCTTCTCTCTGTAGCCATTAATTTATGGTATATTAAAAAAAGAAGCAAGCGGGAAAGAGAGAGAGAATAAAAAAAATGGCAAACTTGACCTTGTCCGCGAGGAACGAGTCAACAGTTCGGCACGGTCCGGTCGGTACGGCCCGGACTCACTCGTTCTTTCGTTTCATCAACAGCGCAAATTGTTATGTATCAGCAGTCATTTTGGCAAGCGAGATCTGCAGTGCCGTGTTCGTGTAATATTGCACACTAGGAAAAAAAAATTCTTATTTTAACATGTGTTTGGTGAAGTGTTTTCAAGGTTGTGCGGAAGTGATGGGCCAACCTGTCGACGTGGAAATGTAAGTTATTTTATTTGCATGAAGTGATAATTGTTTGCTGTAACACTTTTTCGAGAATTATTCTGGTTTTCTCCAACTCGAAATATTTGCGACACACTTGGATTATGCTTTCTGATTTTTTGTAATTATTTTTTTTGTTTTTCCACTGTATGTGGTTTTCTTGCCTGATTTATTTTATTCCCTCATTGTTTGCGTGCCATTTTAAGTAGATCATGAGTTAGTGAATTGTCAGATGTTGTACAATTAACTTGCCGACGTGGAAAGTCTTACTAAAGTAATCTGTTGCTTGCTGTAATTGATAAAATAATTCGTTACAACAGGGTCTATACTTCTACGAAAATTATTACAACTTCGTTATCGTGAAATATTTATTAATACTATTAGTAAGTCTGTTGGATTATGCTTGCTTTTAGATTTTTCTCTTAGCATTCATTAGTTTGTAAAATTTATGACAAAATTGCCTTAAATTAAAGACCACTTGCCTGTTTAAATGTATTCTCTACACATATGTTTTATTTATCACATCACTTCCGGTAACACATAATATATATTATATATTGTATATTATAAATTGTATATTATATAATATACATTATATATATACACACACTTTACTCCCTAAATATCATAGTTCAGACGATTTATTTTCCAGCATTTACATAAGTTGTGTGTACATTGAAATATTTTCAAGGTTATGCAAAATGATGGGCTAACTTGCCAACGTGGAAACGTAAGTTTTGCATGCGCTTTAAAATTAACACTGAGCGATATTATTTCATTTTACAACCGGCGTATTAAAATTACTCCAGTTTTTTTTTTATCACGAAATAATTACATATTAAGCATTCACATTATTTTTTAGGTTGGTAACCAACTAATGTGAATAAATTATTTTTTCTTGCGCTCAACTCGTTCACCAGTTTGCAAGTTTACTACCGTTATATTCCAGTAATGTTTGTTTATTCTGCAAAATTAACTTTTAAAATGACTTGTTACTAAAGGCCGGATATGAAAATGAGTAAATCTCTGTAATTATGTTGGAATAGTAGGCCTAAAGCTGGATTTTTACGTTCAAAACAAGTTAATTTTTATCATTTACTTAGTTAATTTCCTTTTCTTACTCGTACTTGAAATTCAAAGCATAATATCATGAAAACGCACTTAGTATGTTAACCGTTGCACCGTTGCCGAGAGAATTCGCAGTGTGGACGTGGCAGCGAGTGTGTTAAAATATTAGCGAATCGCGAAGAATTCTGTGAACATTTCGCAGCTTTATTATTGCTTACGAATTTTGTGCCAACAAATAAAATCTCGTGACTGATTTCCGTTTTCATTTTAACGTTTTAAAGGTTTATGAATGATCGTAATATTTTATTCCTTATTTCCTTATGCGCTTGGTTGGTCGTTCCTGTGCATGGAATTTGTTTTAGTGTGCAGAAACGTAATTTCGAATTCTTAAGGTCGTCGTAAAAATACCTTGGAAGGCCAATCTTAGTAGAAGTTTCGGGGTTTTTCGCACTCTGAAGTCAGTCTTGATTTTAGAATATGTATTCATAAGCATTGGAATACTTTTGAATTCGGAGGGCTTTGATGATGATGATGATAATAATGATGATGATAATAATAATAATAATGTTTTATTTTGCCTGGCAGAGTTAAGGCCATAGGGCCTTATCTTCCATCCAACCAGGATAAATACAAAATACATTAAAGGAAATCTACAAAAAACAAATACAATAGATACATACATAATACAGGTAATACAAAATGCTAAAAACATAATATTAATACAATATTGATCTGCCTATCTTAAAACATAAGACAAAAATGCGTCCAATAATAGGCAGAGAAAAAAAGTAAATTAAAAAATAAATTATTATATATAATTGGGTGTATGTATAGCCTAATTATAATATTATACTATAATATAGGCCTACACTAAAAATGAAACTTAAAACTAAGAAATTAACAAATTTAAGCAATATAAGCTAAGTGCTGTGAAAATAGTATACAATATAAATTAACCTAGGCTGCATAACGAGACATTCATAGACGATAATAGAACAGGATCTAATTGAAATGTAATATAGGTAAAAATTAACCTGTTTTGGATATTTATCTTTACTGTTCACCATTTTCTGATCGTTTCTGTTGAGTGTTTGAATCTTTCACAACCGTTTAAAACATTCATTGTGCAATCCAGTCGTTTCTGTGAATGAATGATATTGCTGCAGTTAATGAAATGTTTGTAGCCTATTACCAATTCGTTGCGTAAGTTTTCTGCAATTTCATGGTTTATTTTCTGGTTATGTTGTATACACAAATGTGTGGTAATTTTTCAGAACCCGTTAATGACGATCACTCACCTTTATTTGAAAAGGTACTAAGAGGATTTGTTAACATAGCCTATTTGGTGAAAAATTAAAACACTGTGCAATTTGTTTCTCTACCAGAACATTCTGTGTTGGCATAATTTGAAGAAACTTTGAAGTGGTTAAATGCTTTTTAGCATTCTCAATGGAGAAAATGGGTAATCATTCTTCCTCGACGTACTCGTTTTTCTCGATTCCTCCACATAAGTGAATATCGTCAATAATGGGATCTCCTTTAAAAAATCATTCTGTTTATCAGACATGACATTTTATCATGCTTTTACATAGTTTTTTTTTCTAATCTTATTGCACAGTAGGCCTTGTTCATTTTGATTCCTGGTAGTGCCTGTGTGTTTTAGGTAGATTTCGAATAAAAACCTACCTATTGGGATCGATACCATGTCACGACTTTCGAAAAATTCTTTCATATCTTTACGTTTCATGCCTCCCTAACTACGAAACCATCACCCGTTCAAATTTTTTTTGTAACTTACATTATATATAAGATATTTCAACCAATAGTTCGGAGAAGTTCGTTAATGAGCAAAATTGGCCCAAGGGGACAAGTTCGTCAATGAGCAAAATTGGCCCAAGGGGGGTCGGGTTGAGAAATTGGAAAATTTATATCTCGGCCCCTATGAAGTACAGAGGGAAACTTAGTTTGAATAAATTAGAGTACTCCCTATAGAGTTCACAGTGACACCAACGATTCGGGGGTTTTGGGGGTACGAGTGGGGGTGGGGGGGATGGAAATTAGAAATGTTTGAAACCACGTCTAGTGGGGTATCGTTGAAATGCTCTTGATGAGTACTCTACAAGTCAATAACTAGTTTCTCGATAGCTCTCATATAAGGCGAGATTTGAAAGTTTGAAAAAGTGCTCTTTCCTCTTTCTTGCAGTTATTATTGCGGGTTTGTCATGCCAAGGCTAAAGAAGAAGAGTGCTGCGCAGCGACAATAAATTAAACCAAAAGCACTTCGAAATTTACCTCAGCATGTAGGCTTGTCTAAAGGGATTTTTTATATTCTTGTAGCAGAGGGTTCAGCAGGTTCTGTTCTACTTTAACCTAAAAGTGATACGCTTGAAATTATTTAATACTCGAAAAACGAGGACATTTTTAACGTAAGTGCTATTAGTTATGCCAGATCACCCGAAAGGAAATAGCCTCATCGAAGGTATTTGTTAGGGTGCGCTATCCCATCCTTCATTTAAATAACCTAAAAATAACGGCACCTCCTGAGAAGTAGTCAGTATGGCTACTCACTCATCCAAAAAGATGGATGGTTATGATAAAGCTTTTCCGGTATGTTGAATACACCGCAGTAAATATTAGGAAGCTGCAGCAGTAGTTACTATTCCTAGATATAAGAGTAGTAGATGAAAGTACTGTGAACTAAAACTAAACAGTTTTCCGCTTGAATTCGTACAATTCCTCTGCATCCCACAATACTCTCGAGTGATCACATTCCTCGTAAGTTAATACCATGACTTGGTCTTTTTCATTTCTGCTTTGACCAAATCTAATGATAATTTGTAACAGAAGCTAAATGAGTTGAGTTTGCAGCATTGCAAGAACTCCAGAACTCAATCTGTCACGCCATGGCGTAATCAGCTGTCCTAAATTGAAAGGCATGCGAAAATAAAACGGTGATAGCAGCCGTTTATAGTCGCAGGTAGAGTAGAAATGATTCTCATTTTACATTCCATATAAACGTGATAAGAATTGTCGATGGAACAGCATTCTTTCAGTCCAGGTACTTTTAAATCTTGACATAGGTAACGATAATACGATTTATTGCACTTAAAATTTCGCTAACCATCCTAGTGAATTCATTCTTCTTTGTTCTCTTTAGGACCTCACATTTTTGGTAGTAAGCGAAATACCTCTTCTTGGAGCATAAAATGCTTTATAAATCTAAACGCTCTGAAAGCACGATCATGTAAGTTACTCGGGCCAGTTTTTTAGAGCACTGGATTGTTTTATTAGCATAATAAAATGTAAATAAATTATAGGATATAATGTTTTGCATTAGCCTTTACCAGAAGTTTATTCTATAACCAGATACACTATGTGTTTACTGCTCATACCATATGCATCTGGGTATAGGATATACCTACTGGTATATTTTATTATACTAACTAAATTTGAAATGTAATGTTTATAGGAATGAAGATATCCTGCTTAGGATGAAAATTTTAAATTGTAGCTAGCAGTCACTATACAATTACTGTACTTATTTGAATGTTGCATTGAAGAATCGGTTTTATCGGCAATGTAAACGAATAAATTATATAACAAATAAGTAAGTGTAACTTACTGTATTAATTCTTTGGCCGGCGGGAAAAGGCACATAAGTCAAAAGTTCAATTTTTCAGGAGAATATATATGTATATATATATTTTAAAATTTTTTAAAATAATTTCCTTTTAACTGGATAAACTCGTTCATAATTTAAATTGACGTACGCTAAAAGTGAAATATTTTCCCGTAAGGTTTGTGCGTAGATCAGTCAAAATGTCAATAAATTTTAAAAATGTAACAAACTTCAATTAAATATTAATATAATTATAATATTTAGGCCGGTGGTACCTAACCTTTTTCAGCTGACGCCCCCATTCGAGTATCATTGAAATCCTGACGCTCCCTTTGATAGTGATGGGTAGAAGAAGGCCTAAAACGTGATTGTCATTACTTTTGTACTTTAAAAGATCCCTATAATACTTGTAAAAATAAAATTAATATTGCTAATCTCTTTCATTATTCTTATTTATCCTGTGATGCTTTTGCTGTCACACACACACATATAAAACACGAAAATGCGAATCTAATTATTGTGAATCTTATTTGAGTCTCAATACAGTTCATAAAAAAAGTTAAATGTAGAAACACAAAAGTCCAATGTAGAGTAAAAACTGAATATTAGTGAGTTGATTGGCACTGTTTTGCTTTCATCAGCTCTGAGATATTAGGTTTTATGTTTGACAGAGCACAACGCAGATTACTCGTATCTCGTATTTCTAAATTATTACAGTATAAACGTGTTGAGGACAATATGACACGGAAAATACAGTTACAGTTTATGAAATTATAACATGTAAATTCACACTGTTTTGTTATTCTTTTAATTACGGTATGTGTGTGTAATTGTTTGGTTAAAGTTAACATATTAAAAATTCTTGTCGACCGTCAAGGCAACAACACTAAATCAAAATATGAATTTCAAATTGTTGCACGTCCCCTAAGAAGAGCCTCACGCCCGTCTGGTTGGGAACCCCTGATTTAGGCCTAGCAGTGTTCGATCATAGTATGAGGTCTTATATATTATCAATTCAGCGATTGTTTGATCGGAAATAATCTGGAATAGGAAGATTTTTCCTTACATTGTAAAATCTCTTTCCACTGGTTCCATAAACTGTGTTAAAACATAATAAGGTGGTCAGTTACACACAGTAGAATAAGTTTTAAGATAATTAACGGGCTATTAAACCGTACAATAGGATGAAGATATAGGACATACTAACATAACCATTTTCTGTTAATTCGCCAAACACTTCTATTCCTGAAACTCCACGGAATATAACAAAGAGCAGACAAGAGGAGAGAGAATTTTAAATTTTTAAATGGTCCGATATGTTAAACAATTTCAGTGCAGTCTTCATTAAAGCACCAAAAGTCATTGATAAGGTAATAAACTCTGGCAGAAGACATGAAAATGCGTTCTGGTCACATTTGCCACTATGTAAACTTTGGACGGGGCTCAGCTTCTTTCACCAGGGTGAGAATATGACATCCATTTGTTGAAACATTGCCATATACCTGAAGTAGTCAGCAGGTAGGTTTATAATTATATTGTAGTGCCTTCTGATTTTCAGGGATTCGATTGGCAACAATCTCGTAAGGATAAATCTACGTGTAATTTAAGGGGTCACTTTATGATATGTGGACATTAGTTTTGTAAACTAAAATACAGCTGAGGAAGTGTGATTTGGTGAATATTTCCTTTGAATACTGTTTACATCATTTGAGAATCAGGAGACTATATTACTCACATGGTTACTTCATGTAGGCCTACAGTTCTTTTTCAAGACGATGTGTAAACATTCTCAACAAATTTGGAATTTCGACATGTCAATATTATTTTTGTAGGGATATTTGTGGAAAAATAATAGCCTATAATGAAAATTGCGTAATTCGAAAGATTTTGATTCTGTTCTTAGTTCGAACGTTTCCTTAGTCCACTTGAATTTACTATGTAAACTGCGATAAGTATTTTAAAATTAAAATTAATTTTGTTTAATTCGGAGTTTCACTGACTCTCTGGGTAGAATACTTGTGACGAAGGCGTAAATAATCGGAACTTCAGCAGAAGATTTTTTTTCAACTTCACCACCAGCTAGAGAGATTTACTGAAAGACAAAATGTTGATTTTATCTTCCAGTTATTGAACAATAATTCAAGGAATCGTAGATGCAGTAAAAATTGCAGTTTAAAAGTAAACTTATTAAGTTATTAATATAACAGAATAATTCTAGAGTGACAGGGAAAAAGCGAATAAGTCAAAATTCCAAAGTTTTAGGAGAGACAAATAACGATTTATTTTCACAGCATTTTAACAATATTTAGATCCGTCCACCCATATATTTTTACATAGTAGGGCCTATAAGATACTGTATGAAAGGATATGGGTGGACTGATCTAAATATTTTTAAAATGCTGTGAAAATAATTTTTTTTTGTCATTCCTGAAACTTTGGAATTTGACTTATTCGCTTTTTCCCTATCACTCTAGAATTGTTACTGTTATCATTACTTGATGTAGGGCCTACGGTATGCACTGAATTTTTTGTGATAATGCTAATATTACTTCAGAATACTCAGTGAGTTCTTATGCAACATCGGAAGTACTAGGATTGAATATGTATTCTGTAGAATTCGCTCTTGCTATCTCTGTAGTGCACTTATTCCGTAAGCTTTCTTTCATTTCGCAGCCTTTCCACGAGAACATACATCCCAATATGAATCTCCCCGAAGGTAAATGTGCTGTTCACCTTGTATCCTTCCAGGTCTGTAGTTTGACAAGTGATATTAAACGAGAAACGTCTGTTGGGTTTATTTTTAAAGATTTACTGGAACTGGAAAACTAGTTTGAACTTGATGACATAACCTATGCGGCTGCTATTATCGCTGATAATTGCCATCTTAACGGTGGTTAAACCACTTCTGTGTGCTATTCACGAACAGGTTCTTGGGATTAGGATGTTCATTAATCATTGACACTTACTCTTACAATTTGTTCATTGCACTAAATGACTGTAGATAGCGCCAGCTAATAGCAAATTTAAAGTTCATATTCTAACTTACTTACTTACGTCCTAGAATGTGTGCTGGCTACACTCCTGAAAATTATACATACAGTTTCTTTTTTAATTTGATGGACATAGGCATAACGAGGGGGGGGGTTTTGGGGGTTTGAACCCCCCCATTGATTAAAAAAGGGAAAATTTTACTATTTATTTCATTATTGTGATATATCACCTTTTTTAAAAATCTGCTTATAAATTACTTAATATGAGTTTAAAGCGTGGGAAGCTTAAAACTCGTTATTGTGCAACTTAATTTTTAAAATTCTCCAGATGTTATAAGCCCCCCATATGGTCGGCTTGGTTACGCCTATGTTGATGGACATACTCATGAATATTTGAATAATTTTGATAACCAGTATTTTATGTAACAAATCAGTGTAATTTCTATATCCGGTTGGACAGGCCTCTTGTAGATGGTACAGTAGGCCTAAACTAAAACTTCGCCTTCCTAGTACTAAAATTATCACCACATATTCCTCAACAGTAATACAAATTCAGCAGTTTCTACTAGTCGGTCCAGAAAGGTACTTTAAATGTTTTGATAAAATTTTGGATATTCTTTTGGACATCTCGGATAACAATTCAGAATTCGCCAAGAAGATAGTTGACGTACAGAAGCTTCTAACTAATTTGCATGCAGTAGAAAATGTCAAAATTTTTGTTTTGAATGTCCAAACGTGGCACGATAAGCCCAATTGAATTTGACCGCTGTATGTGCCTTTAGAGCAATACGGATTCCTTAAAAGCATAGTTCAACTATCCTCTTTAGCATTGTTTTCCTTCACCCATGATGAAATTTTAAAGCACAATTTTATATCGGTAGGTAGAAACTGTTCATTCAGTTGTTAAAGTTGTCGCAGCATGTGTCGTGATAGTGAAACCCCATTTTGACCTGAGAAATGCTAGATATCCAACGAATATCAGTTAAAAGTTGTGTAAACTACTATTTCAGTGAAATTGTACAAACTTTTTTTTTTGTTTTTTTGTTTTTTGTTTGTTTGTTTGTTTGTTTGTTTGTTTGTTCACAATAGTTACAAAAATTGTAACGTTTTCTTTTTGGCAGTGGACCCTTAAAATTTCGTCACACAAAATGTAACTAGGAGGTTGTATCTAGAATGTAACTAGGAGGTTGTCACCAGTGCAACAGGTTAAATAACAAGCATGTGAATATTCAGGCTGCGCATCGACCACGCCTTTAGCTTTAGTTCCTCTCCTCCTCTCTGCTCCTACCAACAGACCGACGTACGAATATGCCCGACTATGAGACTAACAATAAGTTCATTCTCGTTGGTACCAAGCGGCGAGCGCACAACCAGCCAGCAGTTTATACAAGTAACATTTTCTACAATACACATGCAATTTAAATGTGTAATAGTGAACTCACCTCTTAACAATCTTCTAGTTCCTGCAGGTCATCAAATGTCGTAACTGTAACAATGGAGAAAATCGATTTACACAAATTTGCACTCAGACTGAAAAACATGTGGCCGGCTTGTGGGATGAGGAGCTAATTGGGGGGAAAAGGGGAGTAAGCTGCGCCTACCTGATTCTGCTTGTGTTTCTGCACATCTTATGGGTGTATATATATATATATATATATATATATATATATATATATATATATTTTTTTTTTTTTTTCTTGTCGTAGCTTCATCTGGTATTGATTGTGTTCATAAAATCTAGTACAATTCAAATAGTTCAAGTAAATGTTCTCATATTTTGTTTGCTGATCAGCCTGCACTTCCATTTCTATCATGTCGGATCCTTTATCGAAGGTAGACCTTCGAAGGTTAAGTTCTTTTTATCTAGGCACGACTAAACTGACATTAAGCTCATAATAGTAACATTGCGATAAAACTTAACAGTTCTTTTTAGTTCGAGATAAGATTTTTATATCTCTCATTAAGATAAAGTAAATGGAAATAAAATAGACATTAAGTTAACGAAGGCTTTTAGATGTTGTAGTCTTAGTAGGGACTACGAAAACAATATGTGAGCCCTGCAATTTTTTTAATTTGTCATCGGTCTTTTCGGTAAATAACAGATCGTTATTTGAATAGTTCTAAAACGTGGAATTCAAATGTAGAAAGGAATATCCTGGCTGTATACTGGGTGTTAATGAATAACACCGAAATATTTTACCTGTGTATAGAGGGGACACAGACAAGCAACTTTTATTAGGAGATTTTTGCTCTATAGATTCAATTTTTCCTGTTATAGCATAAAATCTCCCATGGCATGGCCGCCACTGGCTTCTAACACATTAGAACAAAAATTCAAAACAAAGGAACTTCGTTGTTAACACTGTAGTCAGTAGTTATGAATAAAAGAAGACTAATGCAGTGGTGGCCAGTCATGTGATCAGTGTGTAAATTTTGCAGATTATGACATATCTAAATTATGATATAGGTGTTGATGAATGATCAAGAGTCAGGTTTTTATCGATCACTAAGAAGGCATGAAGTCAATTTAATGAACATTTTAACCCTATTTCGCGTAATTATTGATTTATGAGCACCAAATTATAATGACTTTAATGCCCTGTAGCATACACATTTTACATCATAAAGCAAAAATCTCCCAATAAAAGTTTCTTGTCTATGTTCCCTCTATATACAGGTAAAATATTTCGGTCTTATTCATTAACACCCTGTATAGACTCTCATATTCGCTCTGCAAACGTTTCACTGTTACTGACGTATTAATCAGGGAGGTTCGGGAGGGGCCCACCGGAGGATCTGGGAGGTAGGCTTTTTTCACGGTTTTTGTTGTTGTTGTAAAATTAAGGCTTCAGGTTTCATTTTAACGTCTTTTTTGAAGTTACAAACAAAATAGTTTTTTTAAACCAAATACTTTTTTAGTGTTCCAAAATAACATTTTGGAAATTAATTAAAATAAAACTTGAAGGCTTAATTTTACATCTGTTAGGAATAAGTACTGTTAGTCGAATATAAAATGCCCTATCGATATTAAAACAATTTATTTAAAAATACTAAATGATAAGTATATTTTAATTTCATGGCATTTTCTTAAGCTTTTTTTTCCATTTCGCTGGGAGGGCCGGACCCCTCCAAATACGTCTCTGCTACAAATTCGTCACGTCAAAATATCGTTTGAAGCCGGGATATAAAATTAATACAATAATGCTTTGCGTAAAATAAGATAATTTTTATCCACCCACTATGATTATCTTTCGCGAAAAGTAGCTATTCCACTGAAATTCTTCTGGTAGATTTCAAACTTAAGAGCCCACTGATGGTTTCAGGTGACTGTTACTTATATAAACATACAAATCCAGCTCTGAAAATTAATAAATAGGGAAATAGTCTTATATGTTCCGATGATTAAAAATCCTCCAGATGTTCTTTTCCAAGCTATTTGATAAGACACTTTCATAAAAGAATGAAATAAAATAGTTATCCATTCACTAATTTGAAGTCTAGTGCATGTAAATATATGATGTAATTTTGAGATGTAAATTGATTTTTTTGACAGTAAAATTACAAATTTTTCAGTGTATGGTGAAAGCTGTAACTCATAATTCAGTTTGAGTGAAACGCAATTACGTAGGCCTATGTATGGTTATTTTTAGTCGTCATATAATGGCATATTATCTCGAACTCAATAAATATGCAGTAGTAAAATAATTTCGACTATATTGGCTAGTTTACACGACGAAATTAGGTTTCGTAACTGAGTTTCGCAACTGTTACACACATTTTCTTTCCAATGCAACCGCATATTTCATGTTATTTCTGAAGTTCAAGTTGTTAAAATCCCATATAAATGTTTGAAACACGTATGAATACAGGCATTTCACAATTTCCTCACTTCCTCATTTCATTTTACGAAATGCGAACGAGCTAAATAAGCGTAAAATGTCAGTCTCGAGTACGTTGAATACGTTCTTGACAGGTTTATTGGTTTATCAGAGCTAATTAATATGTTCTAATCCACAAAACTGGGTAGGCCTAATTAGAAATGAAATAGAAAAGAAACATAAGATATGCAGTCAACATCTGAAACCAAAAGCTATCAATAAATTATGTTAATAATGGTGAGTTTTCATAAACGTATAAATAGGCAGTGCTGCTTTGAAGTAGAACAGAAAATAACAATGATAAAGAACAAAACACAAGCAATCCAGACTTAACCTACAAATCAATCAGCAGGCTAATGGACTGATAATATTGGTGAAAACATTTTATGTGTAGTGTAAGTTACATATCTCTACGAAACAAGATTTTGTTAAAGGAAGGGTAAACTAAAAAAATACCATTTTCTAATTTTAATCTCATCGCACGGAGCTTTGAATTACGAAACGAATGGTGATCTCGTGAACTTCAGGTGCCCAATATTACGCCTTGTACGGGTGAAGTAAAACGCTCCTGTGACGTCACTCCTGACTAACTCGCTGGCAGGACAACAGCTACTGTAATGCTCGCGCCTGTGTTTCTAATACACCACAAAGTCTCATTTGTGTTTGTTGTTGATAGAGATGCCTGCAATGTTACCTTCTAAGGACAAATCTCGGTATTCACAAATTAATATCACACGAAAAGAAAATGACAAGGAATTGCAAGGAAGAAAAGAAAATACGGAATGGTGTAAATGTGGGCTGTGTGTACATATGAAAACGGGCCACGAAAGTGTGTGTTGTTGGGACCGTGAAGTAATTTGTGAACAGAAGGGGGTTGTAGACTGTATAACACGACATTGCTCATTCGATAGCGTTATTATAAATAAAGATACACTAGTTGCCAGGCGTTATCAGTTAATACTTAGAGCTAATACAGTTAAAAAACAAAACCTTTTTCAAGATACGAACAGAGTCACTTTCAGATTCAGAATCATCTTTTGCGGTAGTAGAAATTTCTGAAATGCTAAAAGAGCTATCTAAATCACAATTTCTAGAAGAAACATTCAATGAATCTGTGCAAACATTGACATAAGTTTCATTTCCTTGTTCACACTGAACGCCTACTCTGTTAGAAACTGAATTTTCGTCATAAATACTAGATTCCACATTCATGATTTGTCCATTCCCGGATACTGAAGGATTACTATTCAAATCTTGCAACAACTCTCTCATTTCCTTCTTCCTCGAGTACGACGATTTTCTTTTCTTCATTGGCGGTGTTTCAGATTTCCCACGCAAAAGAAGTGATGGCACAGCACTTCTTTTTTAAACAGATTGCGGGGTTCTCCAGATAACTGTGTTCGTAACTGTACCAAAAGCTCGGTATCATTTTCTTCAAAATGTTGTGAACAAACCGTACTGTATTTAGTAGGCACAAATTTTTCTCTTTTCATTTTTATCAGCCATTGCTTATTTACGTTCGGGTGACTTATCTCTGTTGGGAAATCGATGGAAAGATATTTTAAGTGTGTTATCACTCTTCGACGATGAGTTTGTACACCCCACAACACAACAATAAACCATTGTTTGAACAGATACTCACTAAAAAACTGTAACAGTAGACAGAATGCTGTGAAATGTCTTTCACCGGGCGAGACTGAGCCAAGCCTTCGTCAAGCGTGACGTCACGCGCCCATCGCGTTACAATAAATAGATTCGTTTTGTGATTAAATGTGAAGGTGTAAAACATTTCTAACAGTGAATATCATTTCTTAAAAACATTCTCTTTCAATCCGTATGAAGAAAATGATACTGAATTTTTAGTTTACTTTTCCTTTAAGTACTGAATACAGTGAAACCTCTCTTAACGGACACCCCTTCATAGCGGACGATTTTTCTGGTCCCTAGGTCACTATAATGAATCTTCATAATAATTAACCCCTCTAAGACGGACACCCTATATTACGGACACGGACACAAAAAAAAACACTTAAAAAGCCTCTTCAAACCTCTCTTAACGGACACTTGACGAGAAAATCATATATCTACAGTATGCTGTATTGTACTGAACTTCTTTTCTTCTTCTGTTGGCTTAGTGTTAACACGAAACCTAAGTGTACAAAAGAAAGAAGAAAAGAAAAGAAAGAAAGAAGAAAAAAAAAACAAAGATTTTTTGCATGTTAATAGTGCGCTCAACTACTACACGCAGAACTACAGTTGTGTAGGCCTATTCCACTGTAAAAAGTGTGGTTTTAATTTTGGTGGTAAGCCTAAAGTGGACTACAGTATAGTGTTCCGGGATTTTCGCAATATGTAGGCCTACAGCATAACATATCTGTGTAATGGATTAGTGTAAACTAAGGAGATTTTCATCTACTGTATAACACTCTCATGTAAGTACTGTAGATTATTTCACTCCAGAATTTTTAACCCCTCCAGAGCGGACACCCCTCTATAGCGGACGATTTTTTACGGTCCCGTACGTGTCCGTTATAGAGAGGTTTCACTGTAATATTATAAATTCTAATAATATTAGCTATGATTTTCAGTTTTATGAAACAAGGTCCAGATCTTGAAATGTGGCTACAGGTCTACCATAAAAGTAAGTTCATTTTAATTTCTCAGCCATTAAAACTTAGTCCACTATGGTATGTTTGGATAGTTCCGAGGTGCCCATTGCCTCCAGCGGGATGTAATTTTAGTTGTTAATTACGTGATGTGGTTGTGTTGTGGTATGCTTCGAATATGCCGTTGGGCGCCATCTTTTTATAGGGTCCACTTGTTTAGCTTCATTAACCTCTGTTAGCTGCAGGTTTCAGTTTGTTTCATTCTTATTTCCCCATTTACTAATTTTATTTGAGTGCAGTTCACTTTTAATGCAATTTCATACTGTGTTTAGAATTATGTGGACTATGTTTTAGTCTAAACGTTTGGTTGGGAAAGTTTTAAATAATATTAGGCACTATAATTATCCAGTTCCTTGTGCAATTCTGAACATTAATGAACGCATCAGGGTTGCCAGACGTACGACTATAGTCGTACACTTACGACTATTTCAAATGTACGACGCAATCATGAGTAGCACGCCTATTTGTACGTCTATTTTTAACATAGCGTTTTATATTTTTTTAATCAATCTACTGGCGAATTTTAAATTTTGATATGTATCCAGCTTTTTGCTTTCTCATGGTTTTTGTTGTAAGCTGCATTCCGGCACGGGTTTATAATTGGATGAGAAATTGACTTTCGCATAATTAGGCTATAATGATAAGAGTTAAAATTTTATACAGAAAATATTTGCCATAAGAATACATTATTTGCTCTAGCTTCTAACTATGACTTATTTCAGACACGTAAGATTTAATTATTTTATATTAAATACTTGGAGAAATGAAGAGAGACTTTCGTGGCCGCCGATTTGCTTCGGAGGAAGAGGTGCTCGCCTGGGTAGAATCAGGTTCCGTAGGCAACCGCAAACATTTTTCCATGAAGCCATTGAACGTCTTGTCTCACAGTGGGATAAATGTATTAACAGTTATGGCGATTACTTTTGAAATAATAAACAGTTCACTTACTTTTATTTCCATCTGTCTCGTTTTCATTTGACTGACCCTCATAGGTGGTAGGAACAGTGATATTAGTGATGGTGACATGTAGAGCTAGGTTGGTGGCAGTTAGGTTAGGAACAGTGATATTAGTGTTGATCGTCATCGAGTTTACAGCCCTGTTTCAGGATCACGTGAACCAATTAATCTCTCCCCTCCCACAGCCGAGCAGACGATTCTCGTGAGTACGCATCACTTTATAGTAGGGTTACCAACTATTTCGTATTTCCCGGGAAATCAAATTTTTTCACTTAATTGCTAACGAAAATCGCGGGTCCCTTATTTTTCAAGATATGTCCCGTAATTCCAAGATTCCAGAATTATAATTGTAAAGAATTTTTCACTTTTATATAAACTGTTGTCAAATACAGTATCACAAGGGCAGCAATAATTTAACCTAAAAGATAACAGTTTGTAAATCATAGTAGTCTCTCAAGTGGTTAAACCCCTGTCCTGATGTGTGTATATTTTTTGTACTTTTGTACTGGCAAGAATTTTTCTATTATTGTGTGTGTATATATATAAAGTGAACATTCGTTATGCTGTATGAGTCTTAAAGTTCGGGTCCCTTATTTTTTGCATTTATCCCTTACGTTCACTTTTGTTACATCCCTTATTTCCACTTCCAAGAGTTGGCAATCCTATTATATATAGTGCCATTATAGGATAATTGGACTACATTCTGCAGAAAGGAACCAATCCACATTATTTTTAAACTGAGAAAAACACATTTGAAGTTAAACAAAAAGCCACCTGGATCTTTTCAGTGTGTTTTTGTTTGCTCCATAGATGGCATACAAATGGAAGATGAGGATTGGTTAGTTTGCACAACGTAGATATATAGTTCAATAGCAATAATTTAGCATCTACTCCGGATTTTTAAATTTGAGAGTTGGTTCCTTTCTGCAGAATGTGGTCCAATTTTGTTTAACTTCTCAGCGATTTTCCTTATATTGAGAATATTACTACAAGAAAAAGGTGTTTTTATGTAGATTCTAAAAGTTTTGAAGAACAAGCATTCAACCTTAATGCACGTAGCATATGTTAATATGTGAGATAGGACTTACGGATACATCGCTATCATAAGAAGGAAAAAAGGGGTAACATTGTTAGTGTTTTTCTTCTTCTAGCTTACAAATAACCATGTGCTAGCAAGCTAGCATAATTTTTTTATATTTAAATAACTACATTGTTTTAAGCTTTACTACATCTGTTGCTCGTCATATTTTAATTCTATAAAATCTGATTATTGTTAGATAATTACCTATTATTGTTAAAAGCATTGTAGCACTACTGGTGTCTGCAAGAATGGTATAGCTAAAATTAGTTTTTCACGAAATATTTTTATCTTTGTTCCAGGTGAGTTCCTGGTTTTTCCACCTGAGGTTCTCCCTCCGATGTTTTTCTTAAGGTAAGAAACGTCAGTCACTCTCCATATCAGTGAAATCCATGTGTTAGCAGGATCGTCTTTCGGACTGAAAGTACATTTTTAGCAACGATGAACAATGAAGCAACAAGTATGCACTGTAAAGAACCATTCAGTATCCAAAATACAGTAGATGTGAGTTTTCACATTATTATTAAGTGCCAGAATGGTAAGTTGCCGATATGAGCCACTGCGCATACCTAGCGGCATTCACAGGATAGCAGATAATATATATACATATATCTTTTTTTTTCCAAATAATAGCCCACATTTGTTTACTAAAGTCATATTTGAGGAGGTCCACAAGCTGTGACAATATTTCTATGATATAATTTTAAAAACTAACACACGGGAATCGAACCTGCGACCTTTCGCATGAAGGTCATGCGCACCAAGCACCTGAGCTATTCAACTAAGACGAAAGCAGTAATCAGTAACCAGCTGCGTGGCTGTTGTCCATCTACACAGGCCTAAGGAAATACGCATGGACACTGGTGTGAACAAGGCTTCTGAAATCAGCTACAAGAGTCGGTCCGCTTTTTTCCCCCTACCTGTACATCCCCAAATGCAGTTAACACAATTCAGTATGGAAAGAGGAATATATCGGAAATTATGCTATAAAAGTAGGTTAAATGTACTACAAAGGACTAAATCACCTAGGGTTACCAGTTTCCTAAGCAATTCCTGGGTCTCAGTAACATCTAGAAGTCATTAGGCTATTTTTGGCTGGTCGTTAATACGAGTATACTTCCTTTAAGGAGATTTGAGAGACCCCGAACTCTAAAATACCTTGAAAAGAAATGAAATTGCAATCAGGTTTTCCCTCAGAAGAAGTAAACTTCAAAGAGGAAGATTGCTATCCTTCCTGTTTGCGAAAGTTCCTGTCATTATCCCACACGATACAGCAAAAACGTCAATTGTGTATACTTGATTACCTGGAATAGCACGTGCAGTTCGGATCTGAATGGAGTAGTGAAGTGATATTTCCGGTTTGTGTACACGTGTATGGTTGAACATTACACGAGTTTGTAGAGACCGGTACAGTCAAGTCTGATTTGCAGCAAAGTAACAAAATAAATACGTGCTTATTGTGGCTAAATAGGAGGAGGAGCAGAACGGGTCGTATAAAACTAATGGGATGTTTGCTAATATTCTTCATTGGTAACTTAATTCTTGCCATTGCCAGCAAGAGCAGTAAATATAATGGGAACTACTAAGTCAAGTTAATAAAATTAACGATCACAATATTGCGAACTCTCTCTTGTCGTAAACTGAGGGGATTTTCCAACAATAATTAATTACGTGAGCTGTCAGTGGCGGATCTGGAAATGCTGTGACGTCAAGGGGAGGTGTTTACATGTTAAGTTCAACGTAAGTATATAATCTTCGCACATGTGTAGGCCTAATATCAGAAAAATTATATTCTTTGTTCAGCAGTAGGATATGGGTGGAGTTACATATTAAAATATAGGTTCCGTTTTATAATATCAATAGTAATTATTTAGTGAAACAGTAAGGAAATCCCAATGCTCTGAGCAAGTCCACCACTGTAGGCCGGAGCCCTTTCCTATAATATTGGCAGTTTGTTTACGAAAATCGTCGTACATCTAATGTTCGATAAAGTAGACTAAGTGAAATTAAGAATCTCTCCAGATTCCTCGTTTCTTCGGTTCAATGTGATGAGGTAAGTGTATTCTGAAATGCTTATTCCAGCAAATTCTTAATACAGCTTAATACATTCTTAATATTATTACTACTTAATACCATTCCTCCTAGTGGGCTGTTAGGTTGTTACGGGTGTGAAAGCCTAACT
This sequence comes from Ectobius pallidus, assembly GCA_964059195.1. Taxonomy (NCBI): domain Eukaryota; kingdom Metazoa; phylum Arthropoda; class Insecta; order Blattodea; family Ectobiidae; genus Ectobius; species Ectobius pallidus. The sequence goes on from CAXKWD010000008.1 coordinate 90,134,589, forward strand.
GAGGTAATTTTCGTGACAGGGTGTAGAGTTATTTGCCTTCCCTATTTTCTGACAGGATTAAACTGTCCCTTAAAAAATGGGGTATAAAAATTAATTATTGTGCACCCAACGCCAAAATGTATATTATAAATGTAAACTATGTAATGTAAACTAAATAAAGTCACTGGGTTCATAGATTATTTCTAAAGAAAAGATTTCCATTCTGTTAAATGACAGAGGTGGTCCATGCGGTAGCGTCGAGGAACCTCTTCCTGGAGATCCTGGGCTCAAATCAAGTGGCCAATCAGTTCTGAATAGGGTATTTGGAGTTCTGCTTCCTCTTAGAGACGAGTACGAATTGGAATTCAACCTTTATTTATGAATAGATGAAATAGCCAAATTGTCCTATCTCTCGGTGGCGAGATGTGAACATTTTTAGGCGGTGTGTTTATATAATTGTAAGGCAATCAGTAAAGATACCATATAAAATTACATTATTGCTGTGTTAAAATAGTGTCGATACGTAAAAAATTATGAAGATTCGAAAATCAAATTTCAGAGTGTGTACATTCTGGAAAGACAGGGGAAGTCACTGAAAGTTAGGGAAATTGAAATTGGTCAGGAAAGTCAGGGAATTTTGTAAAGTAAAGGAAAAAGTCAGGGAAGTCTCTAAAAAAATATATGGAATAACTCCATTGAGCGAAAAGTGAGGGGCATGTGTTTTGCTCCATTCTTAAGCAATTTTCTTATTTTTATTAAAGGGATGGAGGAGGCTGGATTTTTGTTTCTTTTCGTTTACAAAAACGTTGAAAACATCGATTCCTGTGGTCTTGGAAATGAACCTTTTGGTCTTGGAAAGTCAGGGAAATTTATTTTGAAACTTTTGTGGACCCCCAGAATGTCAGAATTTGTAGCAGTGACAAATGTTCGATTTATTTTGGAAAGAATAGATAGAAATTAACGGACAAAAGTTATGAAAATAATGAATATTATTATATAAAAGGAAAATCCTTGCCTTTAGCAAGCTAATGTGAAAGAGTTTATACGAGAGCAGCTTGTAATAAGCAATCAAAATTTTTAGTCGCATAACCTACGCTGTTTTGTTAATATTATCTGGCGCCAGAATTCCGACGCTTCTTTGGTTCCAACACCACGTACTGTATTTGTAGGCGCCAGTAGCAGTATTCTTGATCAAATTACTATTAATATAAACTCCACGACAACTGGAAATGATCACTTGACATTCAAGAGAATGTTGTTTGTTTATATTATGACTACATTAATGCGCATTGAATAAGCGATCAAGTCAGATAGATGTCCGGAAGGATTCCAACTTGCTCGCATGATAATCCGCATGTCCTTGAACTTGAAATGTGACGTCGTTGTGTAAAAACTAGTCCATTACATTCCATACAACCGTCTCATTTCATTATATCCTTTTCACTAATCCGTATAATCTTTCTGCATTATATTATCCCTAGGCATAGGTTAATTAAAATTTGTAAGACTACAGATTTGCATATTGTGCGAAAGCTTTGCACATATACATTTACAATTAAAAAATTATATATATGTTTGCTGACTGATGACCTTATTTAAATAGATACTATTGCCCAGATGTGGCAGTTTCAGACCAGTTTACCTTTAGGTTAAATGCGCATACACTTTGAAGTGTATTATAAAACAACCTTTTGGAGGTTTCTTTTACACATACTCTTAAAAATAAAAATAAAACCTTTGTAAACTACTTACGACTTACAAATAAGAATTCAAATATTTTATGATTTTTAAGTATTTAGGTCTCAAATTTAGATTTTTGTTCGGAAAAAAAATGATTTGACCTTTACCACAATACCATAAGGAGCATAGTGCCCTTTACCTCGCTTATTAGGGGTATGCTTAGGAGATAGTGCTTTGCATCCTGAAGGAAAAAGCGTGCAAATGTAGTAATTAATAAACATGTAAAAATCTAAATTTTTCAGGTATAAAAAAATTTTATGATACACCAACATAACTTCTTGTACTGGATAATAAAACTTCAACTCTAAAGAGTAAGAGGTCATATTCAGTTTGTTGTTCGCAACACAAGACGAGCTTTAGTTTGTACCTAGGCAATGGGCTGCCTTATAAGTTCAAAGTTTTACGAGTAAATGTTTATACTGAAGTTTTAACTCTTGGTATAAGAATACGCTGTGCAAAATTTAAATAAAATCATTAGGGCCATTTTCGATTAAATCTGTATTTTTTTTCATGTAGTGGTAGTAAAAGTAAGAGAAAGTCCTCGTCATTCTTCTTGTCACATATCCAGAAAATTCATAACCAAAATTTAAAATTTCGTTTTGAAAAGATCTCATTCTTCAGACACAGAGGACCTTAAAAGATCTAGGGCAGTTTTAGCGAATTTCAGAGTTTTAACACACTACTCTCACAGTAATATTAATTGTTGTTTAGAACTAAATGTAGTTTACTCTGTATAAATGAGTATGGTGAAACTGGGGGCTCGCATTCATTAATAAATTGGCCCCCAAACTCGTATCTTTCTTGCATTCTTTGTAGGGATGGTTCGATACCAGATTTTCTCGATACTCGATACTCGATACCGATACATGATTTTTTCCTCGATACTCGATACCTTCAACATTTCCAGTTTCAATAAATAGGTACATTAAAAATTAGAATTTGAGAGAACTGTGTAATACCAACTAAATTAATTAAGTCTGCATATTTAATGAGACAAAATTTAATATCATCAGTAGCCTATAATTATTTGTAAACTTTACATTAAAACTAAAATTAGTTTTTTAAACAGTCCACTTACAAGTTTTTGTTAAAAAATACTAACATTCACACTTAATTGCAGAATTACAAAAGTATCGAAAAAGTATCGAGCGAGTTTTCTGAAGTATCGTTCATACCACGCAAGTATCGATAGTATCGAGGTATCGGAAGTATCGAGGACCCATCCCTAATTCTTTGTAATCGACATTAATTTTTGTAGGGTTTTTCTGATTTTAATGAACTTCAATCTACATGTTTCTGTTCAACATCCCTATGAAGGCATCTCAGACTGATGAACCAGATGCAAATGGAGCTCTGTGATCTACAGAGCGATATTTTCTTACATCAGTGAGAAATTACAAGCATGCCAGTCAATCGAGTTTTTGTGATAACAAGAAACAGTATCTAAACTTGCGAAATTGTGCTTTGAAAATGCAATCCACGTTTGGTTGTACGTATGTGTGTGACTGCATTTTCTAACGCGAAAGCGTTAAAAACTAAGCAGAGGAACAAATTGTTACACTATTTAATGAAATCGTCTCTGCTGCTTGCGATTACTTACTTAAACGGAAGTAGATATTGAATCTGTAGTAAACCACCACATAGTGTAGTGTCATTTTTGTATATAGGCCTATGTATGGCTGGTATTTATTGCACCACTGCCACCGGGTTGTTGACCCACTTGCAGTGCAAGAAAATAAATAAATAAAATAAAAAAAATAGCTTAATTTTCTCAATAAGTGTATATTATATGATTGATATCTTTGCATTATTTGAGTTTGTAAAATAGGCCTGTAAGACTATCTACTTTGTTGTATCATGTTTCTTCCCATTTTCTAATAATTATAATAACTAGCAATTCGTGCTAGCTAAAGTTTAGCTAGATTCATAATGATGGTATGATTATTTTTAAAACTATTTTCCAGTGCGTAGCGCACCCACTTAGCCACAGTAGACACGAATGATTTAACATTTTTCAGAATACTTTACTTTCAGTAATCTTGATGCATCATTAATACATATTTTTGTGAACTTCAGAAAAATAGTATTGCTCTTATCCAAATGTACAGTGAGTCCCACGCAAGAGTTGGCCAATGACGCGGGTTTCTGCTTCGCGGCGGGCACAGCTCCAACTCCCGAGCGATCGGGTAAAATATCTACGCTAATGAAGCCGCGATCGGTCTAATGATTCAAGTTCTCACATTTACAGTTAAAATTACAATGAAAATAACCATGTACCTCATCACAAGAGATGTTGGAAATGTTTTCCTCTTGCATATGCACAACACTGTGTTACCCCACAGGAGGAGGGAAACAAAGGGGCAGAAAGAAAAACCATCATTTAACAAAGTGGAAGCTTAAATAAAATGTATTCAAATCTTTCATACTACAAAATCAAAATAATTGCTGTTTCTTGACTAGACAATATCTGACAGTGGAAAATGACTCTACAATATGTGTACATAAATAATAAATGAAACCAAAAGGATTTTACATAGAAAACTAAAGTTAATATAGACTGAAGGTCTCATAACAAACATATTTATCCGGGTGAAGCCCATTACATATTTCAATTCGGGTGAAGCCCTGTTACATAATCACTAAATAAATCCTGAAAAGGAAACAAGTTAGTTTACATCAAGATATACCCTTTAATTTAAAAACAATAAATACTTCAGGCGGCCAGATAAACATAAAATACAATGGTCTATAAATTTATAATATAATATGACACACTTCGGTGTTAAGTACCATAAAATATTAGCTAAATCTGAAAGAGAAAAGATGGTAGGCCTAATTTTTATAAAAACAAATTTTCATACAGGTGTGAAGCACCTCAATAACATAATTTGAATATAACCCCATCATTCTACAATGATATTACATGCATTTGAGTTTCATAATCACATACCTTAATCATTCATGCATACCACAATTTTAAATTCATAAACAAGATTACATAAAATATATGCCCTAAATTCATTATTACATACCTGTTAATACATGCATCTCAAACTCTGGCCAGAAACCAAACACCCATGCAGATTCACACATGCTCCACGCACAAGGCCTAAAGAAAAACTACTTCCACCTAGGCTAATGATGGAAATAGGCTCAGATGGTAGAAGATCTCAAACAGGGTAAACAAATACAAAAATAATAAATTTAGAAAAACTTCATGCTTCAGGTATGAGGAAGAAAAGGTAGGAACTGCAAGCCAAAATTAATAAAAGACCCCATCAAGAAAATATCCCAGCATGCCTCAAATAAACAAACTAATTATATTTACATTTAACCGAATGGTGGCCACAAAATTATCTGTTTAAATCTCAAGCATCCTTCATGCTACATCCATTTATAAGTTAATAATTAAAACGCAGAATGCCACCATTCCAAAATCAAACACACATACAACGCATGCTTGGGAAAGAAGAAAACACAAGAATATTACATTACACTATCATGCAGTTCCCACACCCTAACATTTATTTAAATGAATTTACAAGAAAAATCTTCCACATACCTTAGCAATGAAGAAACAAGGCCTAAATGCAACTCACATATAGCTGCTAAAAAACTACGACACCATGACTAATTTTCCCCGGAGTCTTCCTAGGCCAAATGAGAGAGATAATAGGGTTACATCCCCTTATATAGGCTTTTGATCAATTACGTCACTGCGCATACTCCGTATTCAATAACTTCCAAAACTCCTATTATAATTTTTACAGAGCCAACCATCTTGAAGGCCATGCAACGAACAACTGAATGCAGTTGACCGCATCAGAAACAATTACGTTGTTGCCATTTGGTATGACTTTAGATATCTTTAGCGGGGAAGTAGAGAAAAGGGGGAAGGAGAAACAGTGAATGCCCTCCTAGCGCTCAGCTGTTCGCCTGCCTAGCGAGACATAATTTCTTTAATCTGCCAATGACGTAACCCATTATTGCGTCGACACTGTCAGCTCATGAATAATTCCATTATTGCGAAATAATGATAATTCTTAATAACTGTAGCAATTAAATGGTGTTTGAAAATAATGAATTGCTACAAACTCCCACCCCATGAGTTGGAATATATGCTGGATATATTCCAACACAAAAGTCAAACTATAGATGAACTAAAGCAAGTCAGATCTGAGTGACCGACCAAAGGTGTCCTTACACTGCTAAGGCATGCCGTCAAATCTTCCTGACCTGAAACGAGCACAATCTCACTGTCGTGTCATACCTGAGAGCAAGCGTCCCCTTAACTTGCATAACAGTGATCACGATTCACTAGTGTCCAGACTAGATGCTCCGCGACAGCCACTGAAGTATTTACAGAGACGAGACGTAGGGCGAGATACATCTGCAAGTCTCTTTCAGCAGGCAAGTCACTAGGTCAGGAACCAGACTCCGGCAGCAGCCCACAGTCAAGGCACCGTCAGTGACATCAGTATCTGCTTTACAGAACAGTCCACCCTGTGAATAGAAACTTAGCGGCAGATCACAGAATTCAAAAAGAAAGAGACATGAGAATAAAAACCCTTTTCTAACTTCTCAGCTAAGACTCTAATTCAAGATTAAAGTTTGAAATATTTTTGAATATGCTACTTAAGAGAAAAATCAGAGATTATTTATGCATCAAAATTAAAAAAAAACCAGACTGTATTTTAACTGATTCAAAAAGCCTATTCTTATTCCATTCACACATGCACACTTATAATAAAATACACAAAAACACTCTATGAAACATCCCACCAAACACTCTACCTAACATAACCTACAAATAAAACTTAACTTTACAATGGGTTTGTTTCCAAAAAAAAAAACTTATTCTTAATTACACTCCAGGGTCATAGTTTACCTGGTATTATTATATACAAGTCGAATCCAAATCGGTAATTACTTTGGCCGAAGAGAAGCAGAAAGATGGCAGAAAGAAGCCCCCATAAGCCTCCTCCTACTAGAGCACTGCACGACTTACTCTGTACTGAAATGTCATCAAATACAATGGCCAAAGAAGATAAAAGACAATATCAGGGCTGTGGAGAAAGACAAAATAAAGATGATCATTTAAATCTAAAGCCGTAGCTTCCCTATGATTCGCAGAGGCATCACCAACAGCGACATGACTAGTGATAGTTCGCATCAGCATTCTCCTGGCTGTCGAACAAGTACCACAAACATCTCTAAGGACCTAACTACAAGATGCTAAAGATAAAACGATAAGAAACAATAGGACAAGTATACCTCTCGGTTCTGGGCAATACAAAATCCTACAGTACGGTAGCATTTAAGCTTTAAAGCAGCAACAATATCTTAAGAACCATAGGTGGGCGTTGCCCTACACTAGGCATGATTGGAGAAAACCCAGATAGCCCCCCATAAGGCTTTTGAGCCACAAGTCTCCCCTCAAGAATTGTTATAAAGCTGCGTCCAAAGAAAGCCCCTTTCCGAGCCTCTCCGGACAAGAAACAGTAGAAAGAGTGCACCAAAGTCAAATGGCGGCCAACCACGACCCGACTGGAATGCTGCATCAGTCTAAGCCACTCGAATCTACAGTACAGTAACTTCAACTGCAACACATGCAGTTCTTCTGCATCCTACACTACTCCAGATGCAGGCAAAAACATAACCTCTCCTGACTCCCCAATTAGTATCTACATAACCTCTCCTGACTCCCCAGAAAATATTACAAGCTTGAATAAACAGGAAACAGCTGACTTGTGTGTGCTCCACTTTGGAAAGCGCATTATAAGTCACACAGTCAGTCATAAGTCAGAAACGTCTGTCGATAGTCAATTCCTCAGTTTCACCACACAAAACAGAAGTAACCGGCCTAAACAAACTTCTAATATGAAAAATTCTTGTATAATTCTAGTCAAAACCGGTATTAAAATAGTCACTAAACAACTCCACTGGCAGAAAGATCTAGCCAGACACAGCAAGCCTAAGCTTAGCTGCCCAAGAGCAAAGCCTACCATGAAAACTCAAGAAAAATGCACCAATAATAGCAGAATTTACTAAAACACCGACAGGCAAAACTACAGAGGGTTCCTGTGGAACTTTCACAGCAACCGAAGCGGCCATAGAACACACAGTTCTAACTGTACATGACCACCACAGGCAATCCCACCTACAAGGACCTATCAGATGTCTACTCTAACCTCAAATTTGCCATTTAAGGCTACCTAGAGTAAAATATAGAAAATCTAGTTCACTGGCACCTTGAGAACCCTTAGGCCAATTTATAATGATAAAATATTCCTCAATTTACTTGAAATACACTGAAACATCAGCGGAATGACTATCTAGGAGCTGGCACAAGACACATCTGCCACGACACTGCAGACTAACATTTAACACAGGGAAAGCAAGCAAAATGACCGATCTATCCTACACAGAATTAATTAAAAAGAAATGAACTCACCAATAGGCTATTACAGCAGATTGACTACTTCCTACAGAGAGCCACATCACTTTAGAAACTTCATATTCCAGGACAAGACCTCACAAGCTGCTGAAAGCTTCATCCCTGAGCAGCTGCAGGCTACAGACTACTGGTGCCTACTTTCAGCTCACCAGAATATCTTAGGATAGCTTCACCAACTCCAATATGATACATGAAAAGTAATTTTCACAATATTAGACAAGTTCAAGGAAACAAACCCCACAACACAAGTATAAAAACCCTTTCATACAAATAATATAAATCCCTGCCTAAAATAAAATTAAAATTTATGAAATTTTACAGCAAGATGTACACAAAAAATCCACTGTCAAGACAACTACTTAAGAGAAAAAAAACAAGAGCGTGGACGAACCCAATGGTTATACAACCACGCTCTGCTACCAATTTGTTACCCCACAGGAGGAGGGAAACAAAGGGGCAGAAAGAAAAACCATCATTTAACAAAGTGGAAGCTTAAATAAAATGTATTCAAATCTTTCATACTACAAAATCAAAATAATTGCTGTTTCTTGACTAGACAATATCTGACAGTGGAAAATGACTCTACAATATGTGTACATAAATAATAAATGAAACCAAAAGGATTTTACATAGAAAACTAAAGTTAATATAGACTGAAGGTCTCATAACAAACATATTTATCCGGGTGAAGCCCATTACATATTTCAATTCGGGTGAAGCCCTGTTACATAATCACTAAATAAATCCTGAAAAGGAAACAAGTTAGTTTACATCAAGATATACCCTTTAATTTAAAAACAATAAATACTTCAGGCGGCCAGATAAACATAAAATACAATGGTCTATAAATTTATAATATAATATGACACACTTCGGTGTTAAGTACCATAAAATATTAGCTAAATCTGAAAGAGAAAAGATGGTAGGCCTAATTTTTATAAAAACAAATTTTCATACAGGTGTGAAGCACCTCAATAACATAATTTGAATATAACCCCATCATTCTACAATGATATTACATGCATTTGAGTTTCATAATCACATACCTTAATCATTCATGCATACCACAATTTTAAATTCATAAACAAGATTACATAAAATATATGCCCTAAATTCATTATTACATACCTGTTAATACATGCATCTCAAACTCTGGCCAGAAACCAAACACCCATGCAGATTCACACATGCTCCACGCACAAGGCCTAAAGAAAAACTACTTCCACCTAGGCTAATGATGGAAATAGGCTCAGATGGTAGAAGATCTCAAACAGGGTAAACAAATACAAAAATAATAAATTTAGAAAAACTTCATGCTTCAGGTATGAGGAAGAAAAGGTAGGAACTGCAAGCCAAAATTAATAAAAGACCCCATCAAGAAAATATCCCAGCATGCCTCAAATAAACAAACTAATTATATTTACATTTAACCGAATGGTGGCCACAAAATTATCTGTTTAAATCTCAAGCATCCTTCATGCTACATCCATTTATAAGTTAATAATTAAAACGCAGAATGCCACCATTCCAAAATCAAACACACATACAACGCATGCTTGGGAAAGAAGAAAACACAAGAATATTACATTACACTATCATGCAGTTCCCACACCCTAACATTTATTTAAATGAATTTACAAGAAAAATCTTCCACATACCTTAGCAATGAAGAAACAAGGCCTAAATGCAACTCACATATAGCTGCTAAAAAACTACGACACCATGACTAATTTTCCCCGGAGTCTTCCTAGGCCAAATGAGAGAGATAATAGGGTTACATCCCCTTATATAGGCTTTTGATCAATTACGTCACTGCGCATACTCCGTATTCAATAACTTCCAAAACTCCTATTATAATTTTTACAGAGCCAACCATCTTGAAGGCCATGCAACGAACAACTGAATGCAGTTGACCGCATCAGAAACAATTACGTTGTTGCCATTTGGTATGACTTTAGATATCTTTAGCGGGGAAGTAGAGAAAAGGGGGAAGGAGAAACAGTGAATGCCCTCCTAGCGCTCAGCTGTTCGCCTGCCTAGCGAGACATAATTTCTTTAATCTGCCAATGACGTAACCCATTATTGCGTCGACACTGTCAGCTCATGAATAATTCCATTATTGCGAAATAATGATAATTCTTAATAACTGTAGCAATTAAATGGTGTTTGAAAATAATGAATTGCTACAACTGGCACCTTTTTAGGGAATTTTCTTTCACGCGCGTAAGTTCAGCTTCCGAGAAAGAGTTAATTTCTCTTCTAATGTTCTAATGTGTGGGAAATTGACCTATACACTTTATTTTTCAAGTTCCCCCATAAATAATAGTCACATAGGCTATTGTTAGAAGAACTTAAAGACAGTATCACAAGAGAAATTAACTCTTATCTCGGAAGCTGAACTTATGCGCGTGAATGAAATTCTCTAAAAAGGTCCCAGTGTTGTGCGTATTCAAGAGGAGAACATTTCTAACATCTCTTGTGATGAGGTACGTGGTTATTTTCATTGTAATTTTAACTGTAAATGTGAGAATCTGAATCATTACCCCGATCGCGGCTTCCTTAGCGTAGATATTTCACCCGATCGCCCGGGAGTTGGAGCTGTGTCCGCAGCGACGCAGAAACCCGCGTCATTGGCCAACTCTTGCGTGGGACTCACTGTAGGTTAGATTAGTGCATAGTCTTCGATCCTGAAATAGATTTCTGGAACGTCATGAACTCGCAGATCAGTGAATTAGATCGAAAGAATTGGGCGCCTCATTTAATAGCAAGATTATTCTGTCTGTTCATTTTCGAATATCATTTTTTAAATTGTGAGTCTGATGAAACTTTTCTTGGGTCGGTGAACCTGCGGGAATAATTTTGGAGACCCCTACTCTAGAGGACTGTAAAGCCATGACCTCACAACCATTTTTAGAAAGGCCTGAGTCACTGGAAATTGTGAAGTGAATTTGCTTATATCAGTGGGGAAAAAAAGTGAAGTTAGAGTTTGCAAACAATTACTCCCCATCCCATTTGATTTTTAGGTGAGCTGCTTTTTTTTCCATCGGGATGCAGTACGCAGTATAGCAGTATAGCCACATATGGTTAGAAGGCTTGAAACCCCTGTTGTATTTCTTATGCTCTAAAACTGCGTATGAGGCACGACTTCAAATTACTGCTCTTATTACTTTATAGCCCCATGTTCTTGAAGAACTATAACCCATAGATAATAAAACGATTAAGAATTGCGTCTTTATTATCTCATTTTATAATAATGATAGTTCAAATGATGCAATCTTTAAAAATTCGCTAAGTACGATCCGTAGCTCCTAGTTTCGTATAGTAAAAAAAAATATTCTTGCTGTAGAACTCATATCGTGTGTATGGTTGCGACAACCATATGTGGTTGTCCGTAGATGTACGGCTCAAAAAATTCTAGTAGGTTTAGGGGATCGAACACGGCCATCACCACCAGCGGATGACATCACTGATTCATTGTAGGCATCAGTGGCAAAACTTTACAGTGATTTTGTGGTAACGAGTAGGCAAGCAGTAACTCTTAACAAATATTAACACCGATTCATCCAATAGGTTGCTTCGGCGGTACGAGTAGATGACATTGGTACAAAAATTAGTCTAGCATGTTGGCAAGAAGCACTGAAAAGCTTGCTATTTATTTATGCGCCTTTCATTTGATCTTAAACCGGTCTGAGCTTTACCCCTGGAGAATCTGAGAAAGGCATCTTGCCGCTGTTTTTTTCGTGTTTCCGTATACAGAGCGAGAAATACGATACTTCTCCCTGATGAAACATAGACTTTACTCTCCAGACATGAGAGTAATGACGTAAGCGGACTTTCCATATGTTGGCAAACTTCAGTGTCTGCAACGAAGGAAAATGTCATATGCGAATTAATCATGAAGGTTAAATTTGCTAATCTTTAAATAATGACATTAATAACTACGTGAAACGAACTGAACTACTGCCCATTAACCAGCCTACCTGAGTGGGATTTCGAGATTTTCACACTTGCATGGGTTAATGCTAAATTGGAATTTGCTTTTGATTTGAGAATATATCTGTACTGAAGGGAAATAAAAGTCCTTACCTACACTTAGGTAGAAGTTACGATTCTTGTAAACCTTACCTAATAAGTGGTAAAAATATAAAGTGGCCACCTAAAGAGAATTCTAGAGTGATAGGGAAAAAGCGAATAAGTCAAAATACCAGAGTTTTAGGAGAGAAAAAAGACAATTGATTTCCACAGCATTGTTACACTATTTAGATCAGCCCAACCAGATATTTTTACATAGTATAAGGGACTGTGTAAAAATATCTGGTGGACTGAACTAAATATTGTAACAGTGCTGTGGAAATCAGTTGTTATTTGTCTCTCCTAAAACTTTGGTATTTTGACTTATTCGCTTTTTCCCTATCACTCTAGAATTCTTACATTATACAGTATATGCGATTTCTTCGTAGTGAGAGAGGAATACTTATCCTAACATGACCTGACTTAGTCACCTAATCTGCTATTTAACTAAATTAGCAAGAAAAAACATGTTTTTACTGGTGAATGATTCAACCTCCTTGCAGGTTCTCCTGGGTAAAACTATTATGACGACGAAACTTCCAATATGCGCAATCTTGTTTTATTCTTCATCCCAGCTGTTGGATTATCACGTTATGAAGTATCAACACAAATAATATAATCGCCAGATAATAAGACACTGTATGTATGCTGTTGAAGAATGAATCCCATTCTGGTTTGCAAGAGTACACGGATTGGCAAGTTGTGCAGATGTTTTTGCGTTAAGACAATGTAACTAATTGGGGGAGGAGTCAGACGGGGCGTGATCTGTACTATTATCCTTTAGATTTCATCGGCTTCGGGTTCATCAAGGTCGATACGTAGTCAGTGTATTTAAATTCGTGATTGAATTAAATACGCCGTGGGTTGTAATTATTATTGAATGATTTGTGCTTTGTGTGGGATAGGCCTACTTGATACAGGATTCAGCAAGGATGTAACATGTTTATTTCTGTGCTTTTGTTGTACCAACGGTATTCTAACAGTGTTTGTGTATTCTCATAATGGAAGTCTAGGTTTGGCAGTGGTTGTATTTTGAGTCCTCCACAACGAAATAGGAAAGTGTCAAAGCCTTCATGCTACTATGAACCTTCCATATTAGCGACAGAAGCGATGGGTCATAAGCGTATATGGCTACAATATCGTCATTTTATGGCCCTAAAACTAGAGTGGAAATCCTAAATGACGTAATATTGACATGCATATACCGGGTGTTTGGAAATTAATGTTACAAACTTCTAGGGCTAGTAGAGGGGACTTAGTAGACAATATTTCGAATAGGAACCATGTCCGAAAACGTACCATTTCCGTGCTACAGCCATTACATTGTGACGGATTTGCCGGTGTACCGGAACGTGATTCGTCGGTACAGTGTGTGCAACGACGTTGGTGGTCGTCACATCGAGCCTCTGTTGTAGTGAGCAGTTTCGTATGGGACACATCCAGTGCAGAATACATAAATTTGTTTTTTTCCACTGTTGACACAAGTGTTATTGTGATCAATGAAAGTTTTTTTGTTACTTTGGTATTGTTACCACAAAATTTGACTCTCATCTGTAATGAGTCAAACGTCATTCACTTTTGTACCTTACGTCACACCTCATTTCACATGGTGCTCTTCTGACGTCATGTACTGCCTCTCCGTTTGCAAAACAACACCGGCAAATCCGACACATTGTAATGGCTGTAGCACATGGGTTCCTATTCGAAATATTGTCTACTCAGCCCCTCTACTAGCGCTAGAAGTTTGTAATATGAATTTCCGAACACCCGGCAGATAACCTCCCTTCGTTACTCATTACAGCGATGAGTATAAGCTATGTATTGTGCTTCGGCAAAACACCAGGAGTGTTCATTCCAACAAGTTATGGTTCAGTTCGCTGACGACTGTATAATGTATAGAATAATTAGAGGAAATTCAGATGTTGCTACGCTTCAAAATGATCTTAGGAAAATTACGAACAAAATTAAAATTAACTGCAACAAAAGTAATCCATAGTATTTTGTAAATCAAAAGCAGAAGTATTACACTTCAAACGAAGAAGTGATCCCACAGTTATTAGATTGCTGTAAGTACTTGGATGTAAATTTACGTAGGCCTATCAGCTTGGGATGGGACCAACAGGTAGATTCAATTACTGGAAAGACCTGGATACCATTACCCTTTATCATAAGTATCCTGAAGAAAGGAAGTGTCAGCTGCAAATAATTAGTGTATACAGCTTTAGTGCGTTCGATAATGGAGTACGGTGTAGCGTGCAGAGATCCATACAGGTTCAAATAACTTATTTCGAGATGCACAGAAACGGACGTTAAAATTTTTAGGAAGAGGTTAAAAAGGTATGGTGTCAAAAAGGCGAATTGTGTATGAATAAATTCCAAATACATTCGTGTTCATAATTTATCCAGCTGGTAGAAAAAATAACAGAATCTGAATGTATATGTACGATGTATATACCTCTATAGACTTTCGTTGAATGCAATATAACATACTATATACTCATACCTCTCCAGTGAGATAAGACTGAATTCTGTCATTAACTACTACTGAAAGTTTTGTTAACTTTAAAATGTATAATACAATAAGCATCTGGGTCAGATAGATCCTGACTACATTGTCGCTATAGCGAGATGAGTAGGGTCCACTCTAGAGAAGATTTGGATTGAAAATAGAGCAAAGCCCAAGACAAAATTTACTCTCTGAAGGCTGAAATGAAAAAGTAAAGAAATTTATAAATTCTGTTTCAGATTAACACGTACGGTACCATGTTATATTCACTAAAGTTAGAAAGTCGTCATTTCAATGCAGGCTTTTATCATCCTGAGTTCACGATACAGGATATTGACTCCTAGCAGGGATCGGCCTTATCCAAATACAAGGTAAGACATGTTCCCGAAGAGCAAGTCGTGAGTGATGGTGTGAGGGTTTTGGCAGATTGCCGATGGACTGCTAGCCGGAACTTCTTTGAAATCTTGATTAAGTTTCCCCTTGTAAGGAGCGTCGTATTACAGCATGAGTACATCACTAGTTTAGGCACTCACTTCTAGGAACCTGTTCGCGTAATTATTGTTATTAAAGTTTATCAAATATTAGGAGATACTGCTGCTAATGCTCTCGTAATTGTTCAAGCAACTGAAATTGTACAACTGCGCCTTAAAGCTTTCAGGTCCTCCTTATCTCAAAGCATTTTTAAATTTGCTATGGATTGCAGTTAACTGTTATTTTATTGACTGGAACAATAAGTATGCAGTGCAACATTCAACACATATAAACTGTTCATTGAATGAATCATCTGTGGAACTTTGGATCGAGATTTAGAAACGAAACGTTCTGTGCAACTTTAAAATATAACATTTTAATTTTAATAACTCAACCAAAATGCTTCATAAACTTAGCGGTATAGAAATTAATGAAACCGGAGCGAAAAAAAAAGAAAGAAAGAAAAAAAAAACTTTCGATTGATATATACCTCACACGTACGTAATTTGTCAGTATTCATTTAAAAATTGTCATTCATCTACCAGTTTTCAGCCAATCAAAATGCTTTGCAGCTTCGAACGTAGCAAAATATAATTTAGATCTTGTTACTATTTAGAAACATAAATAAATCAATATAATATAAAATAATGTTCCAAATCGTATTATGAAGAATTTAAGCGGGTCAAAACATTTTTCACTCAATGAATTGGTTTAAAACTGGTAAGTTAAATATAAATTCCACGTATTTTTCACTGACACAGTTTCAGTCTTAAACTATTCTAAAACTTAATTTCAGTCCCATTGACCTTTTATTTGAATTTTATTGACATGATGTCCGGTTTGGGGTTTCTGTTGGGATGAGAATTATCGAGGTTTAGAAAAGTAGCATGAATTCCAAAATTATGTTTTAAGCTATTTTTTTAAAATTCTCATATCAAATTCAACTCTCGATGTCTTCCAAAAGTGAACATTATGGCGCGCTGGAAGGGTTCTAGACAAACAACAAAAAATAATAATCACCTCCTGAAAGAAAAAGTTTACTATCCATAACAGCGTCTTCTATTTTCAGCATTCAATTGAGAGTTACAATGCCGTTAATATGAATGCTGTCTGTTCTATCACTGGATTAAGTTTTCACTCACTTGGATTATAGGAAATTAAACTACTTTATCATGGTACTAACCTACAATTGTTATGGGAAAGTTAATATGATTTTACCCGTGTTTTGGCATTATCCTTTGCAGTGATATTACTACATTTTACAGCCGGTTTAAGAGCTCGTTATTTTTATAGCTTTACTTAGAATGTGCACAGAATAATGGCGCAGCGTTATCAGAGTGAATTCCAGTTATATTCTCCCTGCAAGTGACAGTATTCCATACTGTGATGTCATTACAACATGTGCTACGTTTATATTAATATTACAGCTAAATTATAGCTAAATCGGTTCCCCGTTGAAAGGATAATTTAATTTAATTTAATTACACAGTTGTCATTGAACACAGAGTGTATATACTTTGTCATAAAATAAATGATAAAAACTGTAAAATTAAGTCAATTAGATCATAATTAACAAATTAGTTTATGATATAAAATACCTTCATGGTCAGCCAACCAGAGAGAGTTATTCTAAAATGGAGTCCGTTCGTATTAAACAAATCGGGTGGAAGCTTATTTGCAACTTTATCTCAAAGTTAGACACTGTTAAAGACAGTCTACAGATCGGAATGTTAAAATCCACATGTCTAGTGACATAAGAATGCACACTATTTCTAGGTTTATACAAATGTGCGTTATCTTTAACATATAGGCCTAGTAAAAGTTCCAGAATATACGGTGAAGTAATAGTCATGATCTTTTCACTCACAAATAAAGATTTACGGTGTTCTGTGTTACAAGAATTGGTTAAAATTCTGATGCCCCTCTTCTGAAGAATAAATACTTGATTAACATGAGTAGAGTTACCCCCGAGCATAATACCATAAATGTAATAATAATGTATACCATACGTAATAATTCGAATATAATTCTGAGGGAATTTACCTACTAATCTCCTTAAAAGATACATAACTCTTGATAGTTTTACACAGATATGGTTAATATAAGCTATACAGATATGGCTAATCTAAGCCATACTTGAGCAACTGAGGGGAAACGCTTAAGTCCCCCATCCTGCTGTGACGTATGAAACCTGCTCTTCATGTTCAGTGTCACGTCGAAACTGCTTTATGCTGAAGTCAAGGGCGACTGTTTTGGGAGTAGTGTTGTTATTTTTCCGGAAAAATATTTTTTGGAAAAATTTCCGGGAAAATTTCTGGAAAAATTGGAAAAATAAGGAAAAATTGGAAAAATTGGAATAAATAAATAAATAAAACACCACCAATAATAGAAAAAGATATAAAAGTGTATTTTCACTGAATATAAATTTTCACTGATTAAATGCAATAATTATTATCGGTGAATTACTACCAAGCTAACTTTAGATATGCAAATTCGATACTGAGGCATTCAGAGGATGGCTAGAAGATAACAGAATAAAAACATACGATATTTACCCAAAAGCCAAAACTGAGGATGGAATGTAAGCTAAAATATCATTTACACAATTCCAATAAGTTGACATCATGTAAATGCCTAGAACTGGAAAGAGTACATGAAATAAAGTATTTAGGTCTAACAGTTGGCAGTAAATTAAAATGGAAAAAACACATTAATATATTACTAAAGAAGTTAAGTTTGATATAATTAACTAGTTCACGTCTACAAGCTGAGCTTGTTTTCAACTTTAATGTTTTATTTATGTGTGTTTGTATCAGACCAGAGCCAACACCAATTGAAGACCAGCCTGCCAATTGGTAAGTGCTCTGGCACTTTCTTCTCCTTTATATATATATATATATATATATATATATATATATATATATAATTATATATATATATATATTCCTTCCGGTCAAGAAAACCACCATTAACGACCGTGGGTGTCGGCATGCTGACCACATGCCCCTCAATCCTGCCATCTTCCTACGGGAGATGACGCAGCGGTCGGGTGGTAGGCCAAGTCCCTCCAGGGATGTAGCGCCACGGAGTTTAGTTTAGTTTATATATATTCCTTTCTCAAATATGCAATTGGATTTCCCTGTCTCAAATAAGAAAGGGATTTCACTTTCTCAAATAAGCAATTTGGCTGCCTGGGGCTTGGACACATACACACACTTAAAAAAAGCACTTAATCATATTTTTCCGACGTTCTGAAAAATTTCCAATTTTTCCGGAAAAATTACCAATTTTTCCGTTGAAAATTTTCCGACTCACATCACTAATTGGGAGAAATTACCGCACCCACCGCACAGTGGCACAATGTGAATTGTGAATGAAAATGCTCTTGAGACCTCTAATGAAGATTGCTGCCGATTGCTGCCTTGTGTATCAAAACGCTTTGTTGCTGTTAATAACATTCACGTGAAGTTGGTACTTCGTAATAGTACATTACGCAACAAGCCTATAATGGCAATTATTAAGATACGAGCAACGCGAGTTTCATAATTTTCATAAGAGTATCTTAATTACCATTACAGGAAAATTGCAAACGACTGTTTTTGTTTCACTATAATTTGTCTAATTTATTAAATTGAGAGAATTTAGATTCACTCAAACACACGGTCACGCTTCAGCGATGACCTAAGCACCAGCTGGTTGTAGTTCTTGTCTTCTATGACAGATGGCAGCTCATGTCGATGGTAAAATCGAAGCTTCCTTTTCGTCATTTCTATGAAACCAACGGATTTTGACAACACGAAATGAATTCATTTTAGTATGATAGTAACATTAACAAGAACAGAATTGATTTTATTTTAAATACAGGCTATTTATTACGCAGATTTCAGCCGCTACCCTCACGGTCTCAAGATCGTTCCGTGTTCGATAATAATCGGTACCACACCGGTGTCGAAATGAAAAACAGTGTCGAAATGAGTGTCATTATTCATACCGTTACGTCATACGTAATAAGCGTATTATAGTGTGGACGAACAAAAACTTGATTCTATTCTGCTTATTTTCATGTTCATCATAGTAAAATAGTAAGTCTATCCTCATATTGGTGCCACAAGTTCTGGCCTACAGACAGCACATGCCGATATCAAAATTACGGCTTTCACAAACAAGTGTATTATCCGTCGGCTTCGTTCTAGTACAGCGAGAAGTGTGCAAAATAGCGACAGTATTGTACTTACCTAACAGCACTACCAACCTTGAAACGTCACTACGGATGTGAAGGTCTTGACCACAAGTTACATAAGGAATAATACTCATCATTCTTAAAACATTTTCTAGTATAGAACTATGAACTTCACCTGTAGGCGTGCACACGGGGGGAGGTGACTGGGCACCCCTAATACGATTTCTCAAAATGTAATGTAATCTCTAACATTAAGAATAATGAAAACGGAAGTTTTCCTCCTCTCCTTTTCCTTCTTTCTTTTCCCTTAGCTTTCCATACAGGCTTCTACAAGAGGTTAGCTTTAATTTGATATATCACACATCTAACAATATATCAGTATGATATAAAACATCATTTAAAGTAAGAAGGTTATTGCCAATTTTTCCCTTTAAATTTGAAATCGTTTTCTGAAAATTGAACCTCAGTGAGCTTTCTAGTCTGCCTTAATATTAAATGTAGAATTTTTCTTAGATTTATATTACAAAACTCAGTAGCAAACATCAGTGGGCTCTAAGTTTGAAATCAGTTAGGAAATTTTCACTGGAATAATTGATTTCCATGAATGACACACATTAGACTTGAATAAAATTACTCACGTTCAATAGAAAAGAATTACAGTCTTTCATCTATGCAATTATACAATTTTTAAGCGAAGCATTTATACGCCAGTGAAAAGATTAAGGGTCATGTTTTCAACCGGGGTTTTTATACGTGTTAAAAGTCTGCGTTAATAGACCCATTAAAGCGATTTAACTAGAATTGTACAAACAGAGGGAAATATCAACAGGAAAAAGAATCGAAGACTAGAGTAACATAATAAAACTTTCATCTTTCAAAAGGTATGGCCATAGCAACATCCGTCGCAGGTAGTTCAAGTGATGCTATTCGCAAATGCCAATAAATCTATGAAATCTGTACGTAAAAACAAACACCAAACATGTGCAACACAGGTAACAGTTTTAATTATATTTTATATAATAGGTAAATTATTACAGAATGCTGATTTTATTCCCTGAATGTTATTTCAATATGCTGAATAATTTATTTCCGAGTGGAGGAATGGGGTATACGTTCTCGATAATTATTGCATAATTTAGTTTCCCACGCCCTCTTTGACTCGACAGAGTGTCATTGTGTTTAAAAGTCTTATAATCTCTTGAATGAAATCCCAATAAATCACCGTCCAAAAATAAGAGTTGGTTTAATACCACCGTTCTACAAAATTATTAAAGTAAGTGAACTAATATTGTGGACATGCGCGAAAGTTATGCTGTATTCCTGTATTATTATTATTATTATTATTATTATTATTATTATTACTACTACTATTATTGGGCCTATTGTTACTATTATTGGGCCTATTGTTACTATTATTAGGCCTATTATTACGATTAGTACTGTGCAGTGATTTTCTTGTGGAAAAAATGGAAAAATTTAGGATGTTGACAGTTAAAATTTGAAAGAATAAATGAATGTTTGAAAACTTGGTTATTGTTTTATTTTACCTTTTCAATGCTGCCTTGTGCTTGGATTTCAGTTAAAGCTTGAATATCCGGCTTTATGTTCAAGTTCAGGAGCAAGTCTCCTTTGAGGCAAATGACCTACTTATTTCTTTGTTTTGTGACTCGTGCTACCCTGCAAACTTCTACTGTAGGCCTACAGTACTATTTTAAGTTTTTCCCCTCTGAATACTCACCGCCCCCAAATCCCCCCACTTATTAATTGCCCCCCCCTGATAACCCAAATCGCCCCCACTTATTAATTGCCCCCCCTGATAACCCAAATCGCCCCCAGGTTGGGAACCACTGCTCTAGAGATTCGATACCTTGACCAGGATGAGCCAATAGCCAGTAACATAAGATGGTACAGGATAAAAATATTGCGTCCCATTCCCTTATATTAGACAGCTTTTCAAGACTATCCGCGCTATGTCACTCTACGGCACCCTTTCTGGTTCTCTTAATGCTTTCTTATAAGAAAATAGTCTGAAAGGACCCTAGTGTGTTCAGCCACATTCCTTCCATAGCCACACCTTTTGCAGTACCGGGTCAGCCTTTCAAAACAACAGTTCTGAACAAACCCCTTCAAAACGCTCTCCACGTATCGTAGGCTGTGGTTATGTATCGGGAATAATGATCCGATGAATTCATCGAAATGTAACCAAAATTATGTTACCGCACACATTTCATCACTTATTTCTGATATAAACTGCTATTAAAAGTGTTGTCATGCCTCATTTGGGATAGCACCATAAGGCTATACTGATCTACCACAGAGTATTTCTTCGAGAAGACATGCAATTTGAAAATTGTAAAACAACCGGATCTCCATGGATTATTTTCAAACCCATATCATTGCCTTAAAAGACAGTCTTCGTTATTGGCGACCCAGTGTACGATTTCTGATCTGAAAATTATAGAGAGATGTAACTACTAATTCATCGGAAGACAGTATGGGATTAATAAGGAGCATGCATATCAAATTCCTAGATATTTACGGTGTTGATAAAAGCCAACAAGTGGGATAGGAATGCGTTCTCCTCTAGTACGTAATTCACCTGTCATCACCATCCGTCTTATTATATATTCAGAAGGCTTGATGTCAAGCGTTTCCCATTCCTCATCTCACTCAACCTGTTTCATGTCCGGTTCACGGTTACAACCACCGATTATGCTATTGCAAATCCCAAGTGAGAACTTGACTTACTGCATTTTGCCACCGGATGTAGGTCTATCTATTGACGTCGGCAATTCAGGGAGTGTGCCTAAATTAGGTCATGTAATGTTCTTTGAACACAGTGAAATTTTGCAAGCAGACAGCATGAGAGCATGACAGCAAATTTGTCATGAGGAGCTTCCTTTCTCATGTGCATCACAATGCTTTTAAGGATAAGAAGAAGACGTCACCTTCATACTTCACGTAATATTTCTAAGAATTTTTTTTCAGATATAGCTTTTGGACGATTTTTTAAAGTGATCGCTTATGGAATTTCTGGAATGGAGTATTCATAAACATTAGTAGCCTCTTACGTTTATAGAACACTGATAACTTGAAATTTGATGTCTCTCCGGAAGCGAGCGCTTATTTTTTTTCAAATGCTGTACGTTATGCTTATAGACTATATATCAAACTCGGGAAATTTATTGAATTGTGAGGTATTTGTTAAACACTTTGCACTTGTTACACTTAAGAAATATTACTCAAACATTAGGTACTTGAGTACTTAAAGAATATTCTGTATATTCTATATACTTAAATGAGTATTCTTTATAAATTAGGTGCTTGTTATGGGAATCCTGAAGTTCGAGAATTACCACTATCTTATTTCGTCATCAGTCAGACAAAAGCGAAGACCTCAGGGGGAACCACACGAGAGTTGGTCATTTTACTTATCTTTTCTCTAACAACCCACTCAAGGGCCACTTTCCTGCCGTTACTTTGCATTCATCACGCAGATGAAGTTCGGGAAATATTTATGTCAAGCATTTATTTATAATGGAGTTCTCTCATCTGAGTATATTTCTACTGTGTGGAAAGGGTAGAAAATTAGTTTAAAATAAACATAGCCTAGTCTAAAATCTGTTTGATGTTTTAAGTTTTTGGTTTAAGAAGTAATACGATTGTGTGGAAAAGGTAATCTTCGCCACTTCTACCTTTTCCCCAACCTACACGATGTAAACTGCGCCACCGACATATGTAAACTGCGCCACCGACATTTAAATGGCGTCACCGTCATACTAACGCACTAACATTTTCCTTCATACTTCTCCAGACTTAGGACTGGCTATGAAATTGCATAGGTGTGGTAGCTTTGTCATTTTAAAAAATGTTAGAAATAGTACCCTAATTTCTTTTGCATGAACGCTTCGTCACTTATAAAATTGTTAAAAACACTATCCAGATTTTTTTGCATGAGCACTTTGTTCTCATATGACGCCTTCTTAATAAAATCAAAACGGGATATTTCATTGTTTATATATTGTTCTCCCCATTTGAGTAGACGAGAATACTTGTCATTTATTTTTGCTGTTCTTCTTACAGGTATCCCTTGTTCAATACTTCTCAGTTTTATGTAGGCACTTGTTTGGAACTGGAGAAGTGCATCTACATATCTCCGTGGCGCAGTTTACATATCTGTGTGCCGCAGTATATATATATATCTGTGTGCCGCAGTTTACATATCTCATTTTTATTCCATTTCAAATTCAGTGTCAACCGTGGCGCAGATTACATACACCCCGATTGTGAAGAGTTGCAAGAACCCATTGCGAGATCGTTGATGCGGAGACTTTGATCTTGTCTGTCGCTCGTACAAAACTCACTGGAATTTACTTGCATGGAATTTGAATTCACGTAATAACTTTTTTATTTCATTGCACGAAAGAACCATTGCAAAAGTAATGCTAAATACTAGGGCTGAAAATCGATTAATATTTTTAATCGAGTTAACGCTTGACTTTAATCGATTAATCGACTGATTAATCGACAAACAAGTCGGTATTTTAAACGAAACCAAAGTGTGCATTTAATATTGTTTTGCACGTTTAATAACTACTACACTACAGATAATCAGAAGAAATCGTGAATTAATGAATACCATTATTAGTTAACTACTGAAAAAAATATATACAAAACTTACATTTCCGGTTACTTTTTCAGCCAAGACTTGAGACACAAGAGTTTGTTGACATTTGAATGTTGAAGACACGATCGTAGCTTGTTTACAATAATACCGGCAGCACTAAATACTCTCTCACTTGGCACTGAGAAAGGAGTTTGGTCATTTGACCCATTTCTCGAAAAACGTTTTTCAGAATTCTACTAAACCGATTAATCGGAAAATTTAATTGATCGACGATTAAATATTTAATCGATTAATCGGGCCGATTAATCGATTAATCGGTACAGCCCTACTAAATACCATAAACCTTCTATTTATGAGCGATAAACCGGTCGTATGTTAGCAATTTGGGAAACCAGAACTTCACTTAAATAACGAAAGGAGAAATTCATTTCTAATTCTTTCCTCTCCTGGTGTGAAAAAAAATAGAACAATACTCGTACAGACAATAATTAAAGCGACAAAATGTTCTTCCTGAGAACAAATATGGTATTTGAATTTATTATTTTTACTGAAGGAATAAGCTGTTAAAATCTGCATTTATACTACTACAATCCTGTATTTTTCTCATTGTTCTTAGACTGGATTGAATCCTACCTACCAGAAAGTGGTAATGTCAGTTTTTATGTAACCCGAATTGTGCATTAGCTGTTCTTGTTGGGCGTAGGAAGGTACAGAAATATGGTACCGGTACCGGTAGTGTTGCTAAGTGGGACACAATTTCATATTCTTGGCTGCAAAGTAAAGAAATGCAGGTATCAGCTGATGCAGTGTGTTTTTCCACGTGATGTTCTGCTCGCGAATAATTAAGACGTGGGAGGCGGTGTGCTTTATGCTAACAATGACGACACCTTCTTTAATAGAAATATTGCAATAGCGTGCACTAGTTGTTTTGAAGACGACTTGCTTAGAACATTTCACTGAAATCTCACTTGGCAGAGAGGTGGAAATTACACTTGCATGTAATATTAATTAAAGGGTTATCATTGATAAGTTGAAGAGCTCGGAGTCTGTAGGAACATGGGGTGAAGACCAGGCCCGCTCGAGGTACATAGGCTAGGTTGTATAGCGCATTGGTTGTCCATTTCCTTCCGCAGAATGAAGGTAGGGTGGTTTATGTTAAATTACTTAATTTCATATTTGTGAATGCAGGTGAATATGGCAATGATTTATTTTCACAACTTCCTCGCTTCGTGCGTATTACTTAGAAATTCAGTAATAATCAACAATATTTGTATTCTGAAGGTTACAAAATTCAAGAACAGCAGTTAAGATGATTGGTTGGTTGTATGGTTATTTAACGACGGGGATGTACTGCAACTTAGGCCTGTGACCGTCACCGGTGTGCTGGAATTTTGTACAGCAGTTCTTTTACATGCCTGTAAATCGACAGACATAGGCATGTTACATTTATGCACACATAAATGCCATCGGCCTGGGCCAGTATTACTGTGTTATTTTCCGACTATAGTCTCCCGTCTCTGAAGACGAGGACTGTCAGTCCACTGTCAGGTTAGTGTGAAAAAATATTATATAGTCCTAATAAAATATAATACAAAAAATGACGTGTAAAATCCCGCAATATATTGATATTACTGGTACTATTAATGTTAAAGTTCACTGCAACATGCAGAATTGCCATGTTGCCATAATTTGCATTAACTGAAGGCGAATTGACTTGAATCTTTTATTGTTGATTTTGGGGCAGTCATAGATAGCCTACGGTATTATGGTTTCAGACAAGAATCGACTCTTTTAATTTAGCAATTTGGCGTAGTTAAGCCCTTCTCTTCCATTAACCAGATGTGGATACATTCGAACATTACCAAATAATCTAATTAAAATTAAATAAGCAACGCACATGTACCGCCTTCATGAGTGCTACAGGACAAACATTCAGTTGATATTAATGTGCATAGTATTTTGAAGTGAATGACTTTTATTCCACATCAGGCCCAAATTCTGATTTTTTCCATAACATGTTGCCCACCTTGATCTTGTATCCTCGCTATGGGTCTAGGTGGAAGTATACCTATCATTCATTGTGGCCTTTGAATGTCAGATAGAAAACAATAAAGTTTAAATAGTTGTGTGAATTTATTTAACATTTTGATGGGGCCATAATGAGAGAGTATTATATGAACCAGCATATTGTAATTCTAGCATTCCACGGTAAGTACTGTTCTGTGTAGAGTTCACACGCAGGCTGGCAGTGGAATAGCTCGTATAGCGTCAAAATGACTTCCGGCGCGTCGTGTTATACTAATTGCTTAACATTAATTAGTGTGTAACTTATTTCTAAAGCAGTACATCAGCCTTAAAACCTTGAATTGTAAACCCGACTGCAATGCCCGTTTGTATTGTCAAGATCTGTGTTATTCAGGTGTCTTACAACTCAAAACATTTTCCACGAAAAAAGTACATCATGTCGGACATAATGTTGTATACAACCAAGGCCATAAGCAAAATTATCTATCTCATCTGTTAACGAAATCAGCGTACAAGAGCAAGCGCTTCTATATATTCTAGGAAACGCACCTAAACAGTGTTACTTAATTAGTTCCACATAGTTCCAGAAATTTCTCTAACAAAAAGTTCCTGTTGATTCATGAGTTTACGTTTAATAACCTTGACACTCAATACTCATATTTTATTTACATATCATCACTGCACATTAATATACAATAGGCCTACCGGTAAGTTATAGGCCTTTGTATTAACTGTCATAAATAATAATAATAATTTATAAATGTATTAATAATTTGTGTGTGTGAGTGTAGGTAATATAGGCTATACCGGATGAATTTTCTCGTTCTGTGAATTGGTAACTATAGACAATCCTGCATTTTACATGCATGATGTGAAATTCAGGTGCTTACACCTCTTTCATCAGCCCGTCCTATTAAGGAATATGCTTTGCTAGCGCAACAGTTAACGCGGAAGGTACGGGGTTCAATTCTAGGCCGACCGAAGTCAGTATGACGCGACGCAGGGCATAGTCTGTAAAATCGCAAGGATTCATCCTATATATATATGGAACACATTATACGGTATTCACAACTGAATATAAAAATATATTCACGGCCCTAAATTAAACAAGAGTAGGGTAATATAGTCTTGCCTCTATTTGTTGGCGATAAGGTGCATATTCAAGAGACTTATGATGACCGACAAGAAAGTATACTATGCGATGGTAAATTCGCGGAAATGATAAAATTATACTGATTTCTTTAAATTGAAAGGAATAAAAAGAAAATGGACGTCCGTTGAAAGCATCCTTTTAGAGAAAAATGATTGTAGGCTAAGTAATTCACAATTAGAAAAAGTGACAGCCTAGGCTGCAAAATTAACATTTAGTATAGCCTAGTATTTTCCAATCAGCCCCTCACTCCACCGGCCCGATGCCAGAGGACTAGAAGGAATGGTTTTATAATGTATCCTCACTAGGAGAGGCCACGTATTGTTCGCTAATCCCAGAGAATACACGTTCTTTTTACATCTGAATCAGAAAAAAAAAATTTACACTAGCACAGTGGGTGCAACTATTCAACAAGACACTGAACTGAACAGTTGTCAGAAAATACGAAAATTTGGCAATTTTTGCTTCAGTGAGGGTCGCCTATTATTCACTAATCCCCACAGTTAGGTAGCAGGATGCAAAGTTATGTAGGTAGTTTCAAAATTTGAGGCTTTCATGTGTTACAAAGTAATATAATGAAAGAAATAACATATCTAGGCCTAGACAAGAACATGAAGATACAAATTTAATTTTATAAAGCATTAGCTATTCCAACAATACTGCAGGCCTAAGGATGTTCAGACAACTTCCATATAAAAAATCTGATGTGAAAGTCACATAACTTCCTTTGCCCAAATAAAAGTTTGCAGCATTTACGCTAATTATGCTATAAATATCTTATAGCCCCTTCTTTGAATGTTGCGACTAAAAACGCAGGCTATGGGAAAAAAAAAACAAGTGACTGCAAACGTTTATTGAACTTTCCGCTGTTAAGAATAATTTCCGAAATTTATCAAATATTCCCCTCAGATATTTCTTTACTGTAAGCAGGGCCAACAGTAGGCCTACATTTTTCTCACTTCACGTGCTTATATAGAATAAAATGCCTTAAATGTCCGCGTATTGAGTTGTTCACCAGGCAAGTTGGTAGGTTACAACCACCCTTCAGAGAATGTTTTTGAAATGGTAGGGAGGTCTGGTAGGGGTGCACTCAGCCTCGTGATTCCAAATTGAGGAGCTACTTGATTGATGTGGCGGCTCCGGTCAAGAAAACCACCATTAACGGCCGTGGGTGTCGGCATGCTGACCACATGCCCCCCAATCCTGCCATCTGCCTACGGGAGATGACGCAGCGGTCGGGTGGTAGGCCAAGTCCCTCCAGGGATGTAGCGCCACGGAGTTTAGTTTAGTTAGTTAACAAGCAATCCATGTACAAAATTTAAAGGAAATTGTTAGAGCCGTTTATGAGAAAATAGCAAAAAACAAAATATTCTTCATGTAAAGTCCCCTTAAATATAAGAGAAGGTTGTCGCCAATCTTCACAGCCTCAGAAGGTACCTAACCCAAATACAAAATTTTGTTTTCGTACGATTTACAAGAAGCCGTATTGCAAAAAGCACGTATTCACAGTGGGTTGCTTATAACTACCCTTCAGAGAATTTGTTCGAAAAAATGTTTCAAATAAAAGTTTTAGCTCTTGGTACAAGCAATCCAGGCGCAAAATTTAAAGAAAATCGTTAGTGCCGTTTTCGAGAAAATCGTGAAAAACGAAAATTTCTTCATGTAAAGTCCTCTTAAAAATAAGGGAAATTTGTCGTCAATATTCGAATCACATCTTCAGAAGGTACCTGACCCAAATATGAAATTTTGTTTTCATACTATTCTCCGTTTCGGAGCTAGCCTGTTCACAAACTTCCACACAGACAGACAGACACACACACAGACACACAGACATGTTTCCAAAAATAGTATTTTTGGATTCAGGGGGCCTTGAAATGTGTATATATACCAAAAACTCAACTTCGAATTTTGGGGTCGAAAACAATACTTCCTCCACCTATAGTAGGCCTACCTATGGTACGGGCAGAGGAAGTAAAAATGACTGGAATAAAATTAATATAGCAGGATAAGTAGTTTCGAAATAATTGAAAAAAATAGACAAAGAGTAGTGCACAAAATAAACAAAAGGTAATAAAGAGAAAATACAGTTTCCCAATAAACGGTAAGTAAAACCTGTAGACTGTGGAAATTATCTGCAAAGAATGGACAAAACCCACGTGCCTTGAACCGTTCGGATAAGAAGTAATGATGGATGAAATGAAAATAGGAAGCAAGAAATGGAGATACTCCAAAACCAGGCAAGTGTTGACGAGCATGTCTCTAATAATATTTCAAAATACCGCAGTGTGGGTATTTTTGGAGCTTCGATTTTTGTGAAAATTTTAATTCAATATTGAAATTTTGATTTGTTTATTAAATTCATTAACATGTGGAAAACTACTGGCTTTATTTTCAAATTGTCTTTTGGTTCTTTACTGCATTCTTAAAAAAAAAGTCGAAACGTATGCTTCATTCCAGTAAATATTTTACCAGTCGACTTTTTTCCAGTTCAATAATTCGTTCAACAGTAACTGTACATATTAAATAATATATGCATATCAAATAACTTATTGTTTTATATAGCACGTGGTAAATAAAGTAGAATGAATACTTCATAAAATATCCTGGCTATAGTAACATCAACAGAAAGTGATAATTTGCGTAACTGTGATACAAAAACTGTAAAAGATATCGCATACTCTAGAACAACTCAGTCCTTCAAGGTTTCACGAAACGATTTAAGATGTCAGCATAAACATTCAGACATTAACATTAGTTGTGGTAACAAAAACGTCAACTTAAAATGTTACAAGAGTACAGTACACCCGATGTTTCGAAGTTACATAAATCATACGCCAGCAGTGGTAAGCAAGGTAACTGACCATTCCTGTACTGTAGGTCAGCGGTTAGAGAATTCTCTACGTATTACGACCCTTACAACTATTTTCTGGTTTGGAGGATCCCCATAAAATGATTGCATATTTTAGAGCATTTCGGCTATTAAACACAGTCTAACACAAATTGATAAAGGTATATGCATATGCATTCATGAACCACAGATTATTGTCCCTGTTGGACATTACATGATAATATTATAGGGGAAAAAGTCCTCTGACATTGGGATTTGAACTCAGGACCTTTGGCTATCCGTGCCAATGCTCTACCAACTGAGGTAAGCCGGAGTTCACTTCACAGCGCCAAATGGAACCTCTGTCTTACGAATGATTGCCCTTAATGATCTACCTCACTGACAGATAAGTTATGTCATATGCAGTACTGCGAGGCACACTAATTAGTTATTTTTGTGACCGGGCCTCCGCCCAAAAGATTTGTTATTGTACAGTAACATTCAAGATAGGTATAAGCATATGCATTTATGAACCTAAATTATTGTCCCTGTTGGACATTACATGATAATATTATAGGAGAAAAATTCCTCTGACAAACTGATAGCTTTTGCTATGGGGCGAACAGCTTTTTATCATTTTATAATGTACCTGTGAAAACAATTGATTTGACTGTATTATTTTATGACATCGGGCTAGTGAACAGAGCTTGTCCCCATTAATAATGTTCTGGGTTCGATTCCCGATTCTACTAATAGGAATTTTATCTTCTATAGATGATACGTTCCTCTAGCCGTCACTGTCTGTTTGGTTAGTAAGGATTTAGATTCAAGCCCCCCCCCCCCCACCGGCATTCAGAAATCGCCATCTCATGTCATCCCGCCCGGATAATGTAACACCGCCCAAAGGATGTCCGAACTACAGAAATGGGGTTGTAATAACTTACAATATTGTGTAGCATATAACTTATGCTTATGATAGGTGGGCCTGTTGTGAAGCTCGTTGGAAGACACACCTTTAAGTCGTAAATCTGATTCAAGATCAATTCATATACTAATTCTTCATGAACAAAGAGTGCTGAAAATGTGGATTCACATAAGTATGTCTAAGTAAAGGGCATTAAGATGTTCTTGCCTTTCGGGAAGCAGACAAAACGACTACAATGAATTGCTATTGAAATGAAGGATGACGACTTTGTGGAGATTCTCAAATGAAAATGACTGTCTTTTGTCTGAAAGCAATGATATATACAGGTAGGTAAAAAAGCGGGCCTACTAAAATTTCTAAGTTGCCGATATGAGCCACTGCGCGTGCCTAGAACCCGCTAGGCAAGCGCAGTGGCTCATATCGGCAACTTAGATAGTTTAATAGGTCCGTTTTTTTCCCTACCTGTACTTCCGATGGAGGTTTTCTTGAAAGTGTAGTATAGTTCAAAATGATATTGCCTTAAAAATAGGAATAGCCATTATGCTGCAAGTTTGCTTTGTTTGCGGTGGACGTTATTTACTTACAAAATTAAAAAAAAAAAAATAAGCATTTAAAACAGTCATAATAATGAAAAATTCAAAATGTAGCGTAATGTAATCCATATAACAAACTATAAAAAATGCCGAAAATGACCTAATGAAAAGGACGAATAATGCAAAATGTCAAAACAAATCTCCCCTATTTTATATATTAATTAATGATCCACATTTGTATAAACCCAAGCTTGTGTATTTTCAACCTCCAAAAAAAAAAAATATGCCAAATTATCAAATGCCTTACCCTCATAATAAAAATATTCAAACCATTTCTCATTAACCTGATGAATTAAGTAAGTTTGCACGCACCGATGCGCGTCAGATAGGGCTAGTAGAGGGGGACTTAGTAGACAGTATTTCGAATAGGAACCCATGTTCGGAAATGTACCGTTTCCGTGCTACAGCCATTACAATGTGTCACGATCGCCGGACTTAACGCCGTTGGACTGTTTCTTCTGGAGTCGTATGAAGAGTATGGTGTACGAGACTCCTATAGAGACCGAGGAAGAACTGCTGGCACGAGTGATGGTTGATGGAACGAGTGTACCGGAACATGATTCGTCGGTACAATGTGTGCAACGACGTTGGTGGTCGTCACATCGAGCCACTGTTGTAGTGAGCAGTTTCGTATGGGACACATCCAGTGCAGAATAGAGAAACAAATTTGTTTTTTCCACTGTTGACACAAGTGTTATTGTGATCAATGAAAGTTTTTTTGTTACTTCGGTATCGTTACCAAATAGTATATTGCGATACAAGTGCCGTAAGCGATGCATACGGATCGAGGAAAGAGTTTGAAAAAACGAGGCGCTCGCGCCGAGTTTTTTCAATTTTCCGAGATCCGTTATGCGCTTACGGCACGAGTATTGCATGCTATTTTTTGCACGATGATTATTTATATCAATTTAATTATATTAATTGTGATATTACCTGAAAATGTTATGTATATACATTCTTGAAGATAGATGTTTATTTCAGAAAGTGATTCGCATGTGCTTGTTGTTATGGGAACCGAATATTTGTCCTGGGGGGGGGGCCTTGTCCATAAAGGCTTGTATTATGATGTGCCGTAAGTAAATTCTTACCGCACGGAAACACTTACCGCACATAGCAACAAGATTGCGTGTGGGAATGTCAACTTACGATCCACGGCAACAACATTCGTAAGTACCACTGATTAGTTAAGTCGTGCAAAAAAATTTTATTTTCATCTGTAATGAATCAAACGTCATTTACTTCTGTACCTTACGTCACACCTCATTTCACATGGTACTCCTCTGACATCATGTACTGCCTCTCCGGTACCGTTTCCGGACATGGGTTCCCGTTCGAAATATTGTCTACTAAGTCCCCTCTACTAGCCGTAGAAGTTCGTAATATGAATTTCCGAACACCCTGTATGTTTATGTCATGGTTGGATTTAAATGCAGCGAATATAATAAATGACGCGCATCAAAACTAAGCAGAACACATGTGAAACTAAGTGAAAAGTGGCTGCCCCACAGGTGATGCATGACTAGCAGTTGGCGCAATGAAGGTCTCGTTTGCAAAGGTCGCAGCACAGCAATGTCATTGCTACCATGCCGATTGGATAATGACAGCTCCATTATTCCTCACTAACGTCACAACTGATGCTTGTTCCACTTTGTCACTTCGTGCTACCCTCATAAAATTGCGCCATCTACAGGGTTATCTTATTTAATACTAGGAGAGGCATTTAATAAGGTCATTTCACAAATTATATGCACATTAATATAGCACCCTGAAACGAGGTGGTTTAAACTTCTAATAAGCAGATTTATAGCGAGATTTGAACAAAATAGCTGTTTAAAATTTTCTCGCCAATGTTTTGATGTATTTTAATATTTTTGCTTTATATTTAGCCTGTTTAGAGTCCACCGCTGTGGCATAGGGGATACGTTCGCTCCTCTCACGCAGTGGGCCCGGGTTCGAATCCTGGCCGGGACAAGTTACCTACTGTAGGTGAGGTTTTTCAGGGTTTTTTCTCACCTGTGAGACAAATGTCGGGTAACTTCAGGCCCTTGTGGTCCCCAGGTATCATCTGGCCGTCATTATCATCTTCATCCCATCGTCGCCTTCTCTGGAATGAGTGTTTGTGTGAATGGTGTCTCATCCTGTGTGTGGTGGTGGCCCCGGCATTGGGCTGATCACTCATCCCGGGAGGCCCTCCATGTCCGTCTGGTCAAAAAAGTATGTATGTGATCCAAAGATAATCCCTTTCTCGACAGGTCGCGGCCCTGTAAGGTCCGGGCGGCTTGGGCCGCTTAAATGCTCAAAGGGAGAGGTAAAACTAAGATAAAGACAGAAAGATTTATTCAAACTTACATAATTAAGCTTCCCTCAATTAAGGGTTGCCCAAAGGCCAAAGCACACTAAAAGAGTATTTACGACAAAAAAAAAAAGGTAGCCTACGCCGTAGCATAGTGGTAGAGGCGCTGTGATACAAACCGGAAGGTTGCGGGTTCGATTCCCGATGAGGTCGTTGAAATTTTTCAATTGGCCTAATCCTTCTAGTGGCACTATGGCCCTGGGGTCGACTCAGCCTCTAACAGAAATGAGTACCGGGAGCAATCCTGGGGGTGAAGGCGGCCGGTGCGTAAGGCTAACAACCTTACCACCTTCTTGTGCCGAATGTCCAAAATCTGGGAGCCTCAACCTCCTGGAACCCTCTGGGCCTCCATGGCCTGTATAGGGATCACTTTACCTTTACGACAAATATTTACAAATTATCATCATTACTTCATTTAAAAATTAACGAATTATCAATATTTTATTGAACAAATGTAAATCAATAAAATCGCATTTTTATGCCGTGGTTTCTAAGTATGGTGCGGGAACCTTTCGGGGCGGTCAGGCACACCTCTTTCATTAAAATGTTATTCAGATGGAAAGTTCTACAGAACTGCTCAAAGAATGCTGGAATTGTTCATCTTACTCCACCATCAGTCCGAACGTGGTAATTGAAAATAGCGAATAGCCTACTTTTCTTTTGTGGTATGCGATAGTAGGTTCGCA
Source organism: Ectobius pallidus (assembly GCA_964059195.1). NCBI lineage: Eukaryota > Metazoa > Arthropoda > Insecta > Blattodea > Ectobiidae > Ectobius > Ectobius pallidus. The sequence goes on from CAXKWD010000008.1 coordinate 90,169,179, forward strand.
AATACATTTCCCATCATGCACTTCTGCTGGTCGGGTGCTACTTGTTTCAAATTTGACTGTAGGATTAATTATATATCCACAAATGGTGGAATGGCTATGATGCCAATCTTCTAAAAGATAGATTGTCAGTAACGCCGTGGACCTCTTCTGCTACTTGAGTTTTTATAAGAGCAGTTGCAACCAGTGACCTGATTTTGTGGGGTAATAAGTACACGCTGTAGCAGAATTTTTCAAATATCTGACCTACAAGATGAATTTTTTTAATTTTAAAAACAAAATTCCCACCAATTTTTAAAAATGTATTCTGTTAAAGATAAAATCAAAATGGAAGGTTAGTTCCTTCACCACTCAATAAAGAAGTGTCATGCAGAATTAGTGTAATCATATTTTAAATGTGGAACTCAAAAGAAACTGCACACACTTAACACATTAATTTTATTCAAGATAGATGCAAACCAAAAGACAGAAGTTGTCAAGGAGAAATAATATACCAGTGAACCGTAAATTACGGTAAAGAAAAACATAATCTCCGTAAATTTTAAGATCAACTGTCTCTAAGTGGAGCTATCCTCTCCCCCGCCCCCCACAAAGATGGGAATTCCTACGAAAACTATAGAAATTCCCTGTTGAATGTTTGGAGGAATTCCATGCTATTAATGGGACAGGATCCAATCGCTTGGCCGAAATCGTGGCTTTTAAGAAAGGATTGCATGAAACCTGTATTCTTGACCCCACAATACGGTTTGAAAATAACGCTGACGACCAACAAACAATGTAGACGTGAAAAAGGACATAATATGAAAGCTGGTATATTCCTTTCTTCAAAGATAAATATAGAAATAACTCGGTGGACATACTGTATGTATAAGAACGTATAGTAAATGTTCCGTTCAGTCATGATTTGTTCCAGCTACTTGTTTCCATAATTTTTACCTTCATATGGACATTGTCAGGAACAATTGATTGGTATTCTGTATTTATGGAAACTTGTGTAAAGCAAGCAACTCAGTTTATTCAGTAAAATGTTTTTCTTTTTTTCCCCGCAAAAAAAATATTGTGTCAAGTTTTGTGGTAGTAAATGTAATTTCCTTTGCAGCATATACACCATATTCGTGAATAGGGATGCAATTCTGCTGCATTGCACTGAAGTGGCGTGAGTTCGCGTTATATCCCGTGCAGTGTTACGTCAATGCCGTGGGGTTTGCACGAAATCCACCGCAGGCCGAAATCTTTATTTCTCTGGAACGCCGAGGTCATCTCGTGGCTTAACCTAGGTCATGGTCTTTGGTTTTCCTGTCCCAATCGGGGTGCCTGAGGTCCAGTTTTTAACACACGATACACACCGGAGTGTTTATCAGGTTTTCCTACAAAAGTCTTATGATATATAATGTATTCTAAATCGTCAGAACAATCAACAAAAACTTCGCCCATCTCTATAAGCTTCATCCAAAGATAATTCGCAGATTCTAATATTACTTAAATATTATTCTAATAAGCTATTGTTCAATAAATTCAGTGGAAAAAATTAAATTAATGCCAGTTCATACTAACGATGAGAATTTATTTAATTATAATTACGAAATTATAGAAAAGATATACACTTATTCACTTCTCTAGGTATTATTATTATTATTATTATTATTATTATTATTATTATTATTATTATTTGTTATTGTTGATAATAATAGCCAGTTCTCATAATTAAAACTTTGCTTTCCATTCTTCGTTTACGCTAAAGTTCGTTAGAACTTATTTATAACTAGGGGGCGGATTTCTATGACCTAAAAAATAGGATATATGCATGCATTTATGACCTAAAAAACATTAAAATATGACCAATAAAATTTAAAATATGACTTTGCCACTTAGCAAAGTTTCATTACAATTCATTTTATTAAAATATAATGTCAATTATTTAAAATATCTGTAAATCCTCCCTCAAAAAGTATCATTATATTGCAAAATTTACAAAATATAATATGAAACTTCAAAATTTATTTAATATGCACACAAATATCACCTAAATATGCATATTCATACTATATGCACACAAATATGCCAAAAATATGACCTAAAGATGTATATTCATACTAAATATGCTACATTAGTTGAACATTTCCTAAATATGCAGTTACATGCACAATAAAAGCTGTTCCATTTTCACCAGGATGCTTGGAATCGGGTTTAAATTAGTCGGAAACCTGAAATAATGCAAAGGGGAAAAATATTACATGTTATAGGAATCCGCCCCTATTTATAACCAACCAACAAATGAACGCGACCTGAGTGTGATGGCAGCACTAGTATTTAGTGATAGACTGCTATAGCCTTATGGTCACTAGGCGTCCCAATTTGGCCGGGGCAGTTCTGACTTTAGGAATTAAATCCCCGTGTCCCTATCGGGTACTGCCAGGACACCGAAATGTTGCAGTTTTTAGAAATCAAATCGAATTCCCAATCATTCAAATTTCAGCATATTATTTTTATTTTCATGGCAATGCCAGTCATGAATTCAGTCCTGTTGTTTCAAAACTCTGCCCATAACGTGCCATAGGCCTATTATGAAATGTCTTCTCACGTCTACTTAAAGTTCGAGAGCTTCCATTACACTTGCACTGGATTAATAACACTGAGCTGGATTTTCTTCAGCGCTTCAGATCCAAACTGACATCTTAAGGAAATATTTCTAGTTTTGTGGAATTTGTGCGTCTTCCCGATACAAATACAGCAGTCGAGCATGTGTTTCCTTTGTTGAACAAGGCATGGGCAGCTGAGAAAACTCAAAAGGAAAGTGAACACTTCGAAAGCAATACTGATGGTGACAATTTCAAATACAGTAGAACCCCGATAATTCGAGCTAATTGGGGCGGAGGCTACCTCGAATTACAAAAAACTCGGATTATACGGAAATATCACTAAATCAATGGGCAAATCGCAAATAAATATTTAATGAGCACAATAATGGTTTAAATAATAAATAAATAAACAATATAGTAGGCCTACATACCTGTGTTATAGTGGAGGCAACTTCTACATATACAACTTTCTTCAAAGCAATGCCGACAGACCCTTATAATCCGCAGTAAATAACTTGAAATGAGGGTGTCTTGGACAATAGAGTTGTATATTCTGGATTTTCAGCGTGTTTTCTTGGGCGTTTAATTTGCCTGACAGCCAATAGAATTTCGTGTGCAACCAATCAATGCTCATTTCTGAATTTTTGACATTTTAGCTATGACTCCACGTGGGGCACCAGACGATTGCCGTTCAGTCAGTACCATACCACTCCTTAAGTGCCAGACAATGGCTTAATCCTCAAAGCATCCCGACTGTCTACATAGGTCTAGCCTCCACTATACGCCTGTATGTATATATTGTCAAACATTTCCAATTTGCTACATCGGCATCCTTTAAGGATTAAGTCATTGTCTGACCCTTAATGGAGTGGAACGGGAAATGAACAAAAACCCTAAGTGGGACAGTTTTACCTGCATTTTTGTACATGGAAAAATTGAAAGAAAGCTCAAAATGTAACACATTTGGAAGTGCGTAAAACTTACATGCGGACCCCCTGTAAAAACGGGATTTTACTCTAGTTTTATGGAAAATTTTAATTTTCTTAAGACCACCTCGAATTACACGGAACCTCGAAATACCGGGGCTCGAATTACCGAGGCTCTACTGTACTGTTGTTTAGAATTCTATCTCTTATTAGAAGGAGACAAGCAAGAATCAAATTCATTCGTTACAGAACTGTGCATCAAGAACTGTATGATTTAGAAATTTAGATTATGTTTATGTTATATTATAATTTGTTGCCTTTTATACAGTTCATCATAAGATTTAATTATACAGCACAATATTATTACTGTGCATAGTTGTAGGTACTCAATTTGTCTCAGCTTAGGGTGCCCATATAATGTTTACATAAAAAACGGGATATTTTATTCATTTTTTGTAAAAAAACCTGGGATACTTAAGGGAAAAATTGGACAAAAATTTAATTAAAATTTAGGGAATATTTACATTTTAGCTTAGTCTCATACACACAAATTATCCCAAGTGACTTCTTAAATTTCTTCTGCAGACTGGTGTAGATAGATTATACCACAGAAGTAGATGCCTCATTGTCATTGTACATTTCACTTATGTATTCTATTAAGAAGTGCGTATTTTCTCATCATTTATCATAAAATTCAGCACATATTACTCCATCAAAGTATGTTTTGACTATGGGCAAGACCTTCACTGTTATAACTTTTATTAATATAGCCTAGTGTGAAACACACTGGCCAATCACAATCACAAAAAAGCGGGGCATTTGAGTGTCCCCAATAAAACTTTCGGGACAGCGGGACATTTTGTCGAAAAAACGGGACTGTCTCGGGAAAAAGGGACGAATGGACACCCTATCCCAGCTTCGACTAACCGTGACTTCTGTTAACTTCATTGAACTTTTTTGTTTGTAAAGCGACCTAGTTCTCATGTACTGATCTGCCTGTACCATACAGAGCCGTAGGAAGGTCCTTCTGCGCCCTTGGCGAGTTTGACAAATCTGCGCCCTCCAATACTGGGGGATCTGAACAATTTTTTTAAATTTCTGTAAAATTTTTTATTATTTTAATATAAAAAAACACTGTTATTATCAAAGAAAACCTATACCTCAATTTGAAAATGTAAATAAGAAACGTGTTAATTAAAGGACGTTGCACGACTGCTTTTTGTTTGTAGACAATCGGCATAATACCACAGATAGTTCACGTACAGTAATTTTTAACAACCTGAAAGATTTCTTCCATTAACGTGTGGAATTTTTTTTGCTTGATAAATTGCACCAGTAAAAAAAAAAAAAAAAAAAAAAAAAAAAATTCATGGTTAATTTTGGGCCCCCTTTGTACCTCCGCCCTTGGCGGGGGCACATCTCGCCACCGCCACAGCCCTGGTACCACATAATGCATATACTACTGCCTCATGAATTGAGCAGTGGACTAAGTTGATTCCATCTTTATTTTCAGGTGACAAATTCCGGCTGGTTTTGGCAACGACCCTTAGAGAAGATGGTTACCCGGATACTGGTGACTGGAACCCAATGGACAACGAGGGCTCCAGGGCTGACAGTTTCGAGTATGTGATGCATGGCCAAATCTACCGGATTGAGGGGGACGAGTCGTCAAACGAACCATCCAGCAGATTGTGAGTACCTACTTCTCTTTTGAATTTGCTCCATACAATATATATCGTTAGATAGTCACTATTGCTGTCGAAGTTCGAAAGTAAATTAAAGTTATAAAGTAAAAAAATCGCCTGTATGTTACCAAAATCATATAAACAAATTAAATATCTAATAATCACAGTGACAAAATATGTTTAACGAGAAGGCGTTTGAACAGTCCCATTATTAGATAAATCCGTTAACTTATGTTCGAAGATAACGCCATTTATACCATGCTTAGATAATCGTAATCTTTAAATTGGTAAATTACCTATAGGTAATCCAGAGGTTACTTTTCCGCTGTTATCGCTAAACAGGTTCTGTGCTATAAAAGCTGACTGTTAATTCATTTTAGACCGGTCGTATATGATAAACCGGGGAAAAAGTTAGCACTGAAGAAACCTCAAAGCTTTGTAAATTTTCTTATACTAAGACTCGACATATCTACTGATACCTAGACTGGAAGGAATGGTTTAAGCATTGCTGAATCGATTCTTTCTGTACTCACGAGGTTGGTTGTGCCGTGAGTCTTGGTACAAGAAACGTAAATAAGCGTTGGGTCCAAAAAATATTCTAGAATGCACAGAATTTCTACTTACATGCTGTCACGCGGACTGCGTACGATCACGGGGCCTTGAACTCTATCAGTGATTTCTGAAACAGAGAACATTTTGTTATTGTTATTTCAGATTAACTATTAAACAAGCAAGTTCGTTCTCCTTAATATAATCGCGTTTCGCTCCTCTGAAGCTATATCTTTCTCTCATCATGCTTCGTATTAATCAGTCTTTCTTGTGAAAATTTGATAACGCTAGCACCCATTATTATTCGTAGGGAGTGTTATTAAATAAACTGAATTACTGGTCTAATAACATGTATGAACCATTCAGATATGTTGGAGGACTGACTGTGTGCCAATATGGAAAAGGAACATTTACAATACCTTTATTCAGATCTAGTGCGCTAAGTTCATTAAAAATATAAATTCTGTGGTGTGCTGCTTTTATATATTCTGACAAATATCAGTAATAAAAACTACTTGAGTCTTGTATATCAGAGAAGGCAAGAAAAAATTATACTTATTGATGGTCTTTTACCACAAATTAGTTTTTAAGAATTTATTGCAGACTACACTTGTTTAAAACGTTCTTAGGGCTATGTGATTTATGTTCGTTTCACTTTCAGTTAATTAATTTTTTTGTATTTTTAGTAATATTCGCTTAGAAATTGTCACTATAATATGAAGAATATAGGCCTACTTATTCAATGTCATGTTTCCAGTGGTATAAATTGTAATATTATTAAAATGTATAGAAAATATCCGCCTAATATACCACTAAATGAAGCAAATATACCACGTATGTTTGTATCTTTGAATGAGGAAAAATTTGCTTATAGCTTATAGAAGTATTATTTTTAAAACAAGAGCCCGCATAGGTTTCCTGTCGAGTTTACAACGAAGTTGAACTGATTCACACACACACACACGTAGCATAGCTCAAATTCGTAGGCAGTGCCTTTAAAATGTTGAAAAAGGAAATTTATTATATACACGATAACGGTTTGATTATGTTGCACCACTTACGTCACCTGCTTGCATTACAAATACAGAGTAGAGAATTTACAGAAGCACATGGTCGATAAGGCGATGAGTGTCTTCAAGATTAAAAATAGAACAATGGGGGTTTTCCTTGAATGTTCCAGTGCTAAGCTGTGCTCCCAACAACAACGCTGTTGCTAGGTGCTTTGAAAAGTAATTCAAGAGTACATTAATGATATTATACCCTTCAAATATTCCCTTTCTTATCGCGATTAGAAACAACACTAAACGGAAGGTAAAGAGATGATTATGTCTTTCACTTTCGAAGACACCATGTCGATATTTTTGTATGCTTATGAAACACAAGTTGTGAGTAATGTCAGAGAAAGAAGGATGTGTCATTCTCGTAAATAATCGTCTGCTTAATGAATAGAATCTGTCATCTGAAAGTAGATACAGTCCAAACCGCAACTTTGAACCGCAGTGCCATTTCGGCGTTTGTGATAATCCTGATAAAAGCATTCGTTTTATTATCAAGATTCACTCGATGACGTAATTGGAGTTGTCCGGATAACGCTTGGAAGAAATCTACTTCTTACGGTAAGAACTAGCCCCTATTCACAAATTCGTTATGCTTTATACACAGTTTTGCTGAAGAAGCACATTCATTACCTTTACAACCTACATTACAGAAATAAAGTGTGAACGGGAACCATGTAGTGATCTAGTCGATAAAAAGATGGTATGATTTAAAATAGAACACCTTTCATTAAGGCCTTATGATTTTATACAAATAATTTTTCAATAGAACACGAATTTTCAGCGGGAACTATTGGTATTGTCAGTTCTTGATTTTAAAGTGCCACAGTTATATTAGATTCATTACAGGGAGCAGAAACTATGAACAACATCAGAAGTCTTTGAATAAGTTAACATTACTGTAAAAGTTCCAGTACATTACTAGGAACATTATTGTAAATTTATACGTTTAATTATCTGGTTAAAATATGTTAGCATTTTAATGAAATAAGTTCAAAAGCTGACATATTATGTTAACATGTTTTAGTATTGCGTGTCTCGTATTATGTTAACATGTTTTATAGTATTGCGTGTCTCGTACGTTACTTATCAAACCGAGAGAATTCATCCAACTTGTAATTTAATTCAGCTATTAAAAATTACATCAAAAGTTTCCAGATGTAAATTAAGGTGTAAAATCAGTAGTGGTAAAGGCATAGTGCATTTGTTTATGTACCGGTACTGATAAAGATATCTGGCCACGAAAGCTATAGCTGATGGTTTTGGAAGTCATCTACTGTATAAACAATACAAACAATAAGAATAATAAGTTGTGTATTTCAGGTTATTGGTACTGTTGATTTTTGTATTCCTAGAATAAATTAAATCCATACAACTCTCATAAGTCATTTGCAATTTATCTTGAGAGTATGTTGCTTTTATAAACTAATGAACAGTCGCTTAGGGCCTCATTGTGTGCCTCGTTTCTTAGAATATGAACTGTGGCTTGTTGATGCAACTTACAAGAACGTCATCTCTTCCTGAAATTCTGTAGAAGCAAGGCATGTCGCCAAACTGTTAAATATGAGACCTCTTCATTAAGACAAATTCAGAGAAAAGTACTTCCAGATTTCACATTAACGGTAGCCGGTTTGAAGATGTAAAAATAAGTTTTTAGTGAATATTAAAACATGAAGTAATTAAAATTTTCTATAGTGGACACGGATTTGTAACAGTTTACAAAATGTATGTATTATTAGAAAACCAATTCAACTGGTTCTATGAATTAGAAGTACCGAGGAAGTTAAATAGTTCTACATTTGTACCTGCTGCTCTGAAATAGAAAATTATATGATTTATTTCCCCTGCAGTCTAAAATTTTTTTCTGTAAAACTTTAGTTAGTGATAACATGTCATTACTGTATTCATATCCACTAAAAATAATGGTGTGGCGGATTCTCCTTAGCAGGGGCAGACCTGTCACGCGGGTATGGTACAATAGGCAGTACTGACCTAGGGCTCTTTCAGACTATTCACGCCACCAGTCGGATCCCATAACATCTATGGAGTGGAGTGGCATGGATACGTGTATGATGATGGGTGCAGACGTACGCATAATCCATTGCGGTACGTTATCCCTTCCTCCGTTAATAAGAGAATCAAGAAAGGGATAAAAAATATATCCCGTAAACATTTAGCTGTAGGGTTATTAACATTTTGTTGGCAAAAAAGACCAAATACATGATATAGACTAATTATTCTGTCATTCATTTTGTCTATTTGTCTTTAATTAAAATTATTAATAAGTAGGCTAACTTACATATTGAATGTAACAGCGAGAAAAGTTTCCTACGCTCAACTAAATTTACGAATTGACTAGTGAACTAAATTTACGAATCGACTAGTGAACTAAATTACACTATTTTTATATCCATCTAATTATGTAGGCCTGTTGATTAAATCAAACTCAAGCAGGCATGTTGGCCTATAATTTTGCAAATCTAATAACATGTTAGTCTGTACCAACACAAAATCTGCGAAAATATTTTTCATCGTATTTATACAGGAGTTGTTCCTTCCTAGTGAAGTGTGTCAGTTATTATTGTGTATTATTGGTGTATGAAATTTTTATTACATACTATTTGTATGTTATCGGTACAGGTATGAAATGAACTATTGCATGTGTCGTTGTATAAGGTCATTTATTATTGCGGTTATAGGCGTATGACGTCAGTTATAGACCTATTGGTATCTGAGGACTGAGTTATACTGAAATTAATTAAACTTTTCCGTTCCGATCTGTGCAAATACCCACGTTTCCAGTGAACCCAATTACAATAGCCCGTCAGTAAATAATTTCTGCCGCAGAAATTGTTCAACGCAGCTAAATTAGTGAGGGTGGTTTCCACACTCGCCACACCCCCCACCCCACATCTTTTCCTGTGACATCGGCAATGAGTCAGTGTTTTCCTTGGAGTGAGTCGTCGCGCCGGCCGCCGACTATCGACAGTCTGGCGACTTCTACTGATTTGTCACCCATTGTAATATGTGTCCCATTCTCCGAAATTCCATCCTCTTGCTCTACATGGAGATAATATTTTATGTAAAAAGCATTGAAAAAGTTCGCCGCATATTAAAGTACGAACACGGGCGGAGAAAATAATTAAAGAACGTAGTAAGTCCATCGCTTTGTTAATTTTATATACTCTTAAACAAAATACTCTCTAACCAAAACAAAGAAGAAGGGATTAACCTTTAAACAGCAGTTGGTTGATGAAATTAGAAGATGCGCTGAGGATTATAAGAGAATATTTGTATTTTCTGTTCAGAATATGAGGAATGCTAAGCTGAAAAATCTTCGAACAGAATGGAGACAGCAGGTTTTTCTTTGGTGAAACAAAGTAATGGCTTTGGGGCTTGGCAAGACAAAGCAAACAGAAGTTCAGGATAAATTGCATAAATTGGCAAAGCACCTCATTGGACAATGTGGGCTCCTTTTCACAAATAAGGAAGAACAAGAAGTTTTGGACTGGTTTGAAAGCTTCACAATTATGCTAGATCTTGCAAAACATATTGTCATAGTCTGATAAATCTGTTATACCCATGTCAGAGCTTAGAAATGAATTAAATTTCAGTGCTGGTTTCAATTTACGTGTTATAGAATTTTAATATGAAAGGTCAGGGCTCTAAACGCACAATATGAGCTTAAAAACCACACTCCTTAATATTCCCTTTAACTTAAAAGACGTGACTTCACTGTTTATGTCAGTGCTGTCAGCTACCGTAACACGCTGCTACGCAAAGCAGCCCTTTCATGCAGTTCCTTCTGCTTCATCAAATATTAATGCAAAACCCATAATCTTACTGCTCCTGTTGCATAAGGTCACGTAGGTGCCTGGGCCAACACTGCAGTGAATGTTGTTATTCTTGCGCACGCCCATGAACATAATATATTTATTAACTCGTTATATAATTAATTTAGATTAATAAAATCGTCATGTGGGAATAAATATGAGCTTCATCCGTAAGGTCATTATTGCGTATTATTATTTATTATTTATTTATACTGGTGAAGTTAAGGCCATAACTCTATATATTAAAAATAATACAAAATTTGATAAATTAGAAATTAAAACTAAACATGCTATAGACCAGCGGTTCCCTAACTTATTTGTCCTGGGACCCACCTTCACCTAGAAATTTTTTTCGCGACCCACTACTACATAACGATAACCAATATAGGCTATATAAAATACAGCACATGTTTTTCATATGGAAGTTTTGTTTGGATTCTTTAAATTAAGCACACTTTCCTTATATTGAAAACAAGTTTAATTTTTCCTGCCCTTTTCGCGACCAACCGAAATTGCTCCCGCGCGACCCATAGTTTGGGAACCACTGCTATAGACAATCAAGGATTTATTTACAAGTTTGATAAACGAGACTAAAAATCAATGACTAATAAAATGTATACAGCCTATGTATGTATGTATACATATGCATGTATGTATACATATGTATGTATGGTAATTTCCTGTGTACTGCGATATGTACAGTCCACACAACTCCCTGAAGTGAAAATTAAAAATCTCCCCTTAACCCTTTCACTGCTTCAGACGTATAAATTCGTAAACTAAAAAAAAATTGTATAAATGCTGAGGTAACATATATCATTAATGGGGTATTGCTTTATGCAAAATGCGAGGATTTTTCTATGCTGTTACGATTGTCATTTATGTAGACCAGTCAAGTTACTCGACTAAAATATTCCTCGTCGATTTCAAACCTAGAGCACACTGTTGATTTCACTTAATGATTGATTATATGTGTATATAAATTCAGCTCTAAATGGGTTAAAACACTACAACTACAATGTGCTAAACTTTATAGATAATTCTCTGTAATGTATTATTGCCTAGATGCCCTTGGGAAGGAATCAGTTGCTTCATAAAGCACTTTAAAATAATCACATTTATATGCTAACTATAGTAAAGTACATTCATGATCAACATTAGCTAAATATTATAGTCTGTTATTTAAAATTATTATTGTTTATTAGTACTACATTTATTAGTTTCGTCCTTGCATGTTCGTTTCATCGTTCTTAAGGCCACTGTTACACGGACCGAAAAAACGCGGCCGAATATTACGAATGCTACGTCACTAGCTCTAAAAGATTAAATCAATCGTGATTACAATTGGTAAAAAATCCCTTTAGGCAGGCCTACAGGCGGAGGTAGATTTCGAAGTGCTTTTGGTTTAATTTATTGTCGCTGCATAGCACTCTTTTTCTTTAGCCTTGGCATGGTAAACCTGCAGTAATAAGAACTGAATTCGGTAAAGAGGAAGAGCCTACAATCATTTGTTTTGACAACAAGAATAGGATATAATATTCTGGGAGGCCGTGCGCAAGATCAGCAATGATTAAAATTAGCAAAGCCGCTAAACAAGACAAAATTATGATATTATAATAATTCTTAAAAGTGTTATTATTTTCAAACATTAAAATCTCGCGTCATATGAGAGCTATCAAGAAACTATTTATTGATTTGTAGAGTACTCATCAAGAGCTTTTCAACGATACCCCACAAGACGTAGTTTCAAAAGTTTCGAATTTTCATCCCCCACCCCCACCCCCACGCTCACTCGAACCCCCGAATTGTTGGTGTCACTGTGAACTCCATAGGGAGTACTCTAATTTATTCAAACAAAGTTTCCCTCTATACTTCATAGAGAAGCTTGGAAGGACCCCGCCATGCTTCAAGGCCTGGCAGGCTTCATCCAGCAGACGGTAACGGACTCCGTGGTTGCCGAGCTGAAAGCAGCACTAGAGAGAAATACCGCAACAATAGAAAGGTTGGAAGCTGCGCTTCAGACAAAGGACAAAACTATAAAGGAATTGGAGGCGAAAATCGACAAAAAGACTGATGAACTGGAACAATACCAGCGTCGCCAGTGTTTACGTATTTTTGGTATTCCAGAATCTGAAAATGAAAATACCGACAAGATCGTGGCCGATGTTGGTAAGAAAATCGGCGTTGAAATCGACCTAAAAGACATCGACAGAAGTCACCGGGTCGGCAGAAAGTCTGATAAACCACGTGCTGTAATAGTGAAATTCACTAGCTACAGAAAACGGAGCGAAGTCTTTCGCAGTAAAAGATGCCTTAAACATACGGGAATCACGATCCGCGAGGACCTATCAAAGATACGGCATAACCTGCTAAAGGAGTGTATCAGTCGTTATGGCCTCACGAATGTATGGACCCTGGACGGTGTCATTTTTGTAAAAAGTGGAAGTGAAAAGCTACGGATAACGTGCTCCACTGATTTGAAGTGAGTCACACAATGCACTGTATCCTATCCCCTTTTCTAAGTTTTATCAGTATAATTTTTAGGCCTAGTAGTTGTAGTAGAATCAGTATTATCATAATTAACAATATTATCATAATCATCATAACAGTAGGCCTACTGTTCACACATTAATATAATTTAATTCTGTTTAAGTAGTTATTCTAATAATTAATTAGGGTTAGTTACTTACTAATTGTATTTTAGTGTTGAGATACGTTAAGGCAACGTTTTTATTTTATTTTCTCTTTATCTTCTAAAATTGTGTTGGTAACATTGACCTGCTAAACCCAAGGAATGTTCCTCCACCTACCCCTGATAATAGCTCTGACAAAAACCCGTTCTCCATTTACCCGCTATTTCTTTATGGCAGTACAGATTTCAATGATGAAAACAGCGGTCAGTCCTCTCCACAGTCCCCCTCCACTTCAGATCTGTTAAAGCTCTCCTTCAGCCCTAATCCTACTACTCTCAAAGTTATTCACGTCAATTCTCAAAGCATACTTTCCCATTTCCAAGAATTCTCTTCTATTGTTTCCGGTCTCGACCTCCACTGTTTACTTCTGTCTGAATCCTGGCTCCAACCCTCCCTCCCTTCTTCACTTGTCGAGCTGAATGGCTTTTCCCTTATCCGCAATGACAGGACAGGTAAGCGTGGAGGTGGAGTTGCTGCATACATACGAAACGACCTTCACCCAAAAGTTGTGCATGCCTCCCCCTCCGAGTATTCAGCAAGCCCAGAATTCCTGTTTGTTGAAATCCTTGCCAACATGCAGAAATGTCTAATCTGCGTAATTTACAAGCCCCCTAAAACGGGTCATCTTTCCAATCTAGAAGATGCTCTAATTAATTTAATCCCGAACTATGAACACGTTGTCCTTATGGGTGATCTGAACATCAATCTCCTTAATACAAATTCGACGCTTAGCACACAACTAATCACTACGTTTCAATCTTGCAACATGACTATTTTACCTCTTCTACCGACTCATCATACTAACACTTCTGAGACCTTACTGGATTTAATCGTGACTGCTCAACCACAAAGAGTATTAAGACATGGTCAGTTGCCGGTTCCTGGTATCTCAGCTCATGACCTCATTTACATAGAATATTCACTTCAATGCCCTAAACGCCCATCTAAATTAATATCATATAGAGACTTAAAAAACATGGACGACAACCAACTGACTGAAGACGCTAAACGACAGCCTTGGCACACAATTTGGCATTTACGTTCTGTTGACGAAAAGTTAAAAGCCTTTAATGATATGATACTCCAGTTATATGACAGACATGCGCCACTAAAGACTAGACGAATTACACGACCTTCTGCCCCTTGGTTATCTTCGACCATACGAGAACATATGGCTCGCCGTGATGCGGCCTACCGTACTTTTCGACGCAAGAAAACCGAGGAAAATTGGACAAACTTTAAACAGCTAAGAAACAAAACTACACAAATGATACGAAACGCCAAGATCCAGCACAGCCATAAACTGATTGACCCTACTATGACCTCACGCGACTTATGGAGTAACTTAAAAGCAATGGGATTAGGAAAACAAAAAAAATCAAGCCCAAGCTGTTAACATCCCTCTCAATGATTTGAACGAATACTTCACTACTATACCAACCAGGACCTTAGATGACGTCACCAAACAAAATACTATTAATTACCTGTCAACCCTACCTCTTCCTCCACACCATGAGAGATTCTTTTTTTCCAATGTAACGCCCTTACAAGTAAAAAAGGCACTCTCGCAAAATAAATCGAAAGCAGAAGGCACGGATGGCATTAATATATTAATGCTAAACAAAATCATCGATGTTATTCTGCCATATTTACAACGCCTCTCTCATCACATCCACCTTCCCGCAACAATGGAAAAATGCTCTTATCCGACCTCTTCCTAAAGTAAATCTCCCAAACATCCCCAAGCACTATAGACCTATCAGTATACTTCCGACTTTATCGAAAACCCTCGAACGCATTGTCCACAAGCAGCTGACTGAGTATCTAAACACTTATAATTTACTTGACCCATTACAATCTGGTTTCAGATCAAATCACAGTACCTCCACTGCCCTACTTAAGATCAGTGAAGATATTCGTGAGGCCATTGACCGACGTCAAGTGACTGCTCTTACCCTACTTGACTTTTCGCGAGCCTTTGACACCGTTGACGCAGACCTTTTAACTGCTAAATTGAGGTCACTACATTTATCAAATGCAGCAGTCACGTGGGTACAATCTTACCTCTCTGGACGCCAACAATGTGTTTCTCACGACAATCGATCTTCTTCGTGGCGTCTCGTGAGGTCAGGTGTGCCGCAGGGCTCTGTATTAAGCCCCTTGCTTTTTGCAATCTATATAAATGACATTTCTTCAGTACTAA
Organism: Ectobius pallidus; assembly: GCA_964059195.1. Classification (NCBI taxonomy): domain Eukaryota; kingdom Metazoa; phylum Arthropoda; class Insecta; order Blattodea; family Ectobiidae; genus Ectobius; species Ectobius pallidus. The sequence goes on from CAXKWD010000008.1 coordinate 90,184,699, forward strand.
AACATTGCCGACATCATCTGTATGCAGACGACCTGCAAATATATTTACATTTTCGACCTGACACAATCAACGACTCTCTTTCAAAGCTCAATGACGACCTACACTCTATCAGTAAATGGTCAACAAAATTTGGACTGAATTTGAACCCAGACAAGACACAAGCCATTCTGATTGGAAAAAACAGATCGCTATCTTCTATTGACAACACTGACCTTTTGCCTGTGACCTTGAACGACACAATTATTCCATACAGTAGAACTGTAAAAAATCTTGGTGTGTACTTTGACTCTGACATGACATGGAATACACAAGTTAAACATATCTGTAAAAAAGTATTTTCTATTATGCATTCACTAAATAGACTGAAAAATTTCCTGCCTGCTAAACTAAAGCAGACGTTAGTGCAGTCACTTGTGATGCCACACTTCGACTATTGCGATGTCCTGTTCACTGACCTAAGTGTTGAATTATCCTGTAAGCTGCAACGTGTTCAGAATTCTTGTGTCCGTCACATATTCAACATACGTCGATATGATCATGTCTCAGATTATTTTGAGCAATTATCCTTGCTTCGACTAAAGGACAGACGCCTACTACACTCCCTAACTCTACTCTATCAGATACTTAATAATACTGCACCTAATTATTTAGTCTCTCGTTTCTCACTGTTATCTTCCCAACATAACCGCGACACACGATCTCAGAATAACAGTATACTGTCAATTCCACGCCATCAAACATCTCTGTACTCTGCCTCATTCACAATAGCCATCACCCGTATCTGGAACTCCCTTCCGCCGGACATCAGGGGTAGTCGGAGCCTACAGATTTTTAGGTCAAAGTCAATCAAGTATCTCGCTGATAACTAGAATGAATGTCTCGTTATCTAGCCTAGGTAAATTTATATTGTACACGATTTTCATGGCACTTAGCCTATATTGCTTTTATTTGTTAATTTCTTAGTTTTAAGTTTCAATTTTTGTGTATATTATAGTATAATATTATAATTATACACACATCCAATTATAATATAATTCTTTAATTCATTTTTTTTTCTCGGCATATTATTGGACGCATTTTTGTCTTATGTTTTAATATAGGTACTTCAATATTGTATTATTATTTTATTTTTAACATTTTGTATTATGTATGATATCTATTGTATTTGTTTTTTTTTTTTTTTGTAAATTCCTTTTAATGTATTTTGTCCTTATCCTGGTTGAGTGGAAGATAAGGCCCTATGGCCTTAACTCTGCCAGGCAAAATAAAACATTATTATTATTATTATTATATATAAATATCACAAAATTTTTTTTGAACGGGCGGTGGTTTCGTACTTAGGGGAGCGTGAAACGTAAAGATATGAAAGAATTTTTCGAAAATCATAAAGTGGTATCCATTGCAATAGGTAGATTTTTCTTCGAAAATCTACCTAAAATGAACTCAGGTAAATTGAACTCTAGATGGCGCTTCAATGCATACGTTATAACCTCTAAAGGCTGGAAAAAGACTGTTACAGTATTTGAAACGGGTCATTCGATTAAGCTGAAATACGCTAGCTGATTTTTATACTTCCGTTTATGGAGATACTTTTCATCATTCTTGAAGTACATAAAATTTATTACCAAGACGGTATACAACATGATACCGAAGTGCGTGTGGAATTTATATTATATTCATATGCGTGTTTTAAAGCGAAGTTACTACTACAAAGCCGTATATGGAAAATTTATGTTTAGAAGAGCAATAAGTCAAGCAGTTAATTCTATTCTTTTGCTCTTAAAGACATTTTGATGAGTGTAAAGCTTGTGTCCTTGGAGTTTAGATCATGCAGATGCCTTAATTACTGTCGCAGGGCACGTAACACAGAAATAGCGGCGCCAAAATAACGTGTTACACCGGAAACCCACAATTATAAATTCTTAGCATGCTGAGATATTCCGTGCTCCTTGCTGATCATGGAATACGAACATTAGCACTCCACGGGTAATAAAGTGACATCGGAGTAACTGTGCACTGCATACTACAGGTAGTCTGTGCTGTAGTTCTTCGGAGTCTTTCCTTGTGGATAGTGGTCATACCACTTTCAAAATTATCATCGCGTGACGTTCGTAGTTGCGCACCGTGGTAGATACGCACAATAAGCTACTTATTCTAACCAGGGTTAGGTAGAAAGGGTGATGTCTTGGAATCCCATCCCATTCAAACAGACAGTGATGCCACACATTAAAAATTTATCCAGTTTTCCAGTGGTAGACTTTGCAGGTTTTAGGTAGATTTCGAAGAAAAATCTACCTATTGGGATCGGTACCATGTCATGATTTTCGAAAAGTTCTTTCATATCTTTACGTTTCATGCCTCCCCAAGTACGAAACCACTGCCCGTTCATATATATATATATATATATATATATATATATATATATATATATATATATATATATATATATATATATATATATATATATATATATATATATATTTATACGCTAGCGGCCTTAATTTTGAAGATATTTATTTTATTATGTTATTTCTAGGCCCAATAGTTCGGACAAGTTCATTAATGAGCAAAATTGGCCCAAGAGGGGTCGGGGTCGGGGTTGAAATTTTGAAAAATTTATATCTCTGTCCCTATGAAGTATAGAGGGAAACTTTGTTTGAATAAATTAGAATACTCCCTATGGAGTTCACACGGGGGTTTTGGTGGTACGAGTGAGGGTGGGGTGGGGGATGGAAATTCGAAATTTTTGAAACCACGTCTTGTGGGGTATCGTTGAAAAGCTCGTGGTGAGTAGGCCTGCTCTACAAATCAATAACTAGTTTCTCGATAGCTCTCATAGGCGAGATTTGAATGTTTGAAAAAGTGCTCTTTCCTCTTTTTTGCAGTTAATATTGTGGGTTTGTTATCCCAAGGCTAAAGATGAAGAGTGCTGCGCAGCGACAATAAATTAAACCAAAAGCCCTTCGAAATCTACCTCAGCCTGTAGGCCTGCCTAAAGGGATTTTTTGGTTCATACAGTAGTAAAATTGTACTTCTGTAGTCGCTTATTATTATAACCATGTTCATTGTGGGCCGCTTTTTGAAAGCGTATTCCCCGCGCTAGTTTTAATCCCCAGTCCTCTGCATGTTAATTGAAATATGAGAAGTTCGTCGTTCGGGGATCCATGTTACCTGCAGGTCCCGGCTACTTAATTTTTCAGTAACTCACAGAATGTAAAATCCCATAATGCCGGGATGTTAACTGCGTTATCTAATCGTGTAGGGGGTCTTTCTTTATTAATGATTATTGCATGGATATTACATTTTGGAAGATGGAATTATATTTTGGAGTGCTTGAAACATAGAATGGAAATGGTGGGATCTCTGTCAAGGGAAACTTCACCCACGTCATGTTTGAATTCGCGTTCAAATTTTGCACACAGATACGTCCTCTAAAGGAACGGCTTGCAACAAAAAATTACCTTGTCCTTAAAACTGCAATGCACTTTTTGTGGTGATGTAAATTTCACTTTAAAATAGTTTATTGTCCTTTATACTTATGGCTAATGTTTACGGGAGGACCTCATTCATTCTGAAGATACACATTGCGCAGGGACATTCATTTATAGGGCTGTGTTTGAAGAGTGGTATCTTCTAGCATGAAACCCATAGTCCTACATAACAGTTCAATACTTACATGTATTTAAAGCATACGCACATACAACCAGTATTTTGTAAATTATATATTTCGTACTTTCGATATATTTGAAACTTCCTTTGTGACGATGAATATCCCAAGATCGCAGAAGTGAGAAATGTAGGCTACGTTAATTGTGATATTATTGTATTTTACGGTGTCGCGTATTATTGATAGCGAATAATAATAATTATATAGCGCATATAATTATAGGGTATTGCCTGCTTATGTTATATAGCCTATATTACGATACGTGTAAGTTAAGTGGTATTAATCAGAGTGAGAGCCAGATGCGGGTGAGGGGAGGTGATGCATGGGAAGGGGTAAGAATGTTCAACTGCACTAGCGAGAGGAGAAGCGATTGTAACAAGGTATGAACTACATTATACGGCAGGGCCGGGACACGAGGCACTGGGAGTGCGAAGTTACCCCCCCCCCTCTCGTCCCCAGTACTCTCGTCCCCAGTACTCTCGTTCAACAGCAGGCAGAGGCAACTAAATGTAAGGCGGTTGATTCTGGGACTGTAGCATCATGGCAGGGAGAAGGGAAGGGGGATGAATGAAGGGATAAAGCATTTCGCACTTCCAGTGCCTCGAGTCCCCGACCCTGCTATACGGTCTTCCCGCACTGAAAGCAACGATACAGGTGACCCATACATCCCTCCACGCGATACGAATCTTGAATGAACTGGTCTGCATCTACTGCGCATCCATACTTCGACTGTCAGTTTTCAAAACGATGTAGAATGCCAAAAAAAAAAGTTTTTGTTCCTAAAATGCTGTTACGAAATTATTTATTTTTGTGCATGTCATATTGTGTGCTATTGTCTTCCACGGTAGGTACTGAAAACACATATTCTGCAAAATTTATATATGGGTCATATAAATTCATTATCTGAAAGAATAAGACAACTGCTTAATTTCTCAGTGCGTGAAAACACTTACAGGCAACGCTCCCGCAGAAAAAAAATCCCGTCAGATTCCATCTGGCGTAGTGAAACTCAGGATAGCTTAGTTGGCACGGAAAGCTGAAGGTCATGGGTTCGAATCCAGTGTCAGAGACATTTCTCTCCTGAATGTTCTCGTGTAATGTCCAACAGAAACAGTGTTCTTTGGTTTCATGAATAGTTACTGTTTCTACAGCTTGAACGAGTAGGTTAATGATCTTTGTTACGATTTATAAGTCGTACAGTATTCAAACAACTTTCTTCCCAACGTACAATTTTCCTCTTACCGTTTTCTTAATTGCATCCCTGCTGATCTAATATTGTGTAACATCATTGTGCGCATTGGACAGGGGTGTTTGTTGTGGTCTCTTCCCTCCGACGGCAGTGGAATGTTTTATTACGCGATAAAAAGTGAAGGGTCTTTAGAGGTGAAACACAACGTGAAGGAGTTTAGGACTTCTTTTCCTCCTCCCGTTCCTAGAATTGCAGCTTATGGTACAACCTTGACATGAATCCTCAGCACTGTTGCAGACGTTCCTGGCATACGTTTATTGCGTACTTCCTTCTGCTGCATTCCTCGACCCCTTGCAGTAGCACGCGTTACATTAACTTATCAGTTCATCACATTGTTATCCCTTTCATTTAGGGTTACCAGTTGGTTGTGGTTAGAAAGGAGGACATAGGCTAAAAAGACAGGACAAAAGCAGGGCACATTAAACTTATTGAACGGCTCTGTTTTGGAGGCCTACATTTACCCGAACTCCGGCAGTTTAAATTATATCCATCCGAGCCTGTATGAACATTCTTATCCATACTGTTAGCTTGAGGTACACATTTATCTGATGAGGCTCCATGGTTAGTAACATAAGACGTCTCAGCTTTGCCAAATAAACAATCGGCTTCTTCATCAGGACGGTCCTTTTTTAAGCATTTTGAATTCCATCTCCAACTTGGCAGTAAACTTGTGCTTTATTTTCCTCATCTATGAACTGAACGCATAAATAAAATGCTTAATATTTCGTAACATCCTGGTCATTACTACCAACAGCAAGATCTAAATTAGAAGTTTCCTCCAAATATATTATAAAAAAATAGGTTAATACCGGAAAAATAAAAGTGAAAGTGCACAAAAAATTACGAATTCAGTTGAATTCAGATGGTGCTATGCTTAGAGACATCATTTCGTAAATTCTAGAAATAAGAGCATCCTTTTTCAATTGTTAAAAAAAATTGCTTATAGGCTACAGAAATGACAGGTTTTAAAAAATAAATGACTCCAGGACATCCTTAAAATATAAGAACATGCCCTGCTAAATAAGGACATTTGGTAACCCTACATTCATTGAACTTGAGATTATATACTTTTTTCTGTAATTTTGCTGTTCTGTGAACACTGCCTGAAGGAAATTATGTTACTAATTTGAACGTATCAAGTTCTCTTCTTTCTCTTTCTGTAGGCTTAGGCCGTGATCAGTTCTACCCAGTATGTGTCTTAGCCATTAGTCTTCTTACGAATTGTCTTTGGAGAGCCGTGTTATAATGACTCCTGAATCTTTTATTAGAGTAGATGGGACCTGCAGCTTGACGTGGAATCCGGACAGTTTTAGACCTGTAATCAGCTTAACATGAATTGTTAGAAGTGGAGATCTGAAATAGTGTCTCTTAAACGGATGTTCACTTATTGTTAGTAGTACGGCAGCTAATCTAAGGAGTTCCAATAAATATAAACAAACACTGAAGACACGATACAGTTCGAATTTGAATTCGACGAACTTGGGGTCGTGCGGGTTTTCTCGTGATATTCTGTTTTCCTTCGCTGCATTGCACCAATGCTTTCTCCATAATCGTAAAAGTAACCATCAGCGACTGTATTCAACAACCGCAGCCTGCCTAGTTTACATTCCAATGTACAGAAAAATTGAAGTTAACCTTTTCACTACTACTAACGTATTAATTCGTCACTACAAAAATTGCATAATAGAATTGTTAGATAAATCGAGTAATGATTTATGTTAAAACGTGGTTATTTATCAGATATTATATTTCTTAATCATGGAATTCAGATATTCTACTAAAATTTTCCGTATTTATTTTAATCTTATAGTCCACTGATGGCTTCACGTTACTGGTTGCATAAAAACGCTAGTTCAGCTCAGAAAGAGCTATATTCCAGAGTGTTTTTAGATGGGGAAAGTCCATGGATGATATATTTAAAAGTTATTCATATCTAATTAATCATTCAATTCCCTGTTTAGCAGGCTAGCTCATCCCTTCGCTAGAAATGAGCTAGAGGGAGCGTTGCCCTCCCAAAATTATTTTTTGCCCTCCTCTAGATTTTTAGCATATTTTAAAATCATAAAAATCAATTCAAAGTAGTACTGCGGAAATTTTCTTTAAATAGCTTTTTAAATGTACAACCCATCAGCTTTTATTTGTGATACTGTTTTCTGGGGTAGTCTATAGTCAGGGGTATACATACTACGTATATTGGCTTGTTCAGCTACCTGAAGTTTTCAGTCACCAGAGAGCTATTTTCAATACCTTAATTTCAGAGTTTGTAATTTGTATTAATTTTTTTCTGCTGGGGGTGGTTATCTCCTTTCTTACGATTCAGTTTATTTTGTTTTGGGGTGGTGATATATATAAAAAAATAAACATGTTTTACCTGATTACTCCCTCCGAAATTTGAAGTGCCCCCGCGAAAATTTTACCCTGGCTACGGACCTGCTGTTTATTAAAATAAATTTATATTCTCCACATACATTTATGTCCCTACGATAACTGTTGACTGGGTTGGTTTGTAAAAATTTAAAATCACTTATCCCTAGCCTGTATTTTCTTCCTTTACGTGCATTTTACGTTTTCGATTTGATTTGGTTTAATGTATAAATGAGATTATTTATTTTTATGTGTCAAAAGTAGGGCTGAAAATCGATTAAAATTTCTAATCGTGTTAACGCTTGACCGATTAATCGACAAGCAGGTCGGTATTGTAGGCCTAAACGAAACCAAATTGTAAATTTAATATTGTTTTACACTTAATAACCACTACAGTACAGATAATTAATCAGAAGAAATCCTGAATTAATGAATACCATTATTAGGTAACTAGTGAAAAAATATATGCAAAACTTAATTTCCGGTTACTTTTTCAGCCAAGACTTGAGAAACACGAGTTCGTGGACTAAACTACCCTTCAGGTGTCTGAATAACTGGAATTGTTTGGACACAATAGGCTGAACGACACATGATGTGCCAAGGCCGGAGAAGCGAGAGAAACGAATTTGGTCATTTGACCCATTTATCGAGAAACGTTTTTCAGAATTCGACTAAACCGATTAATCGGAAAATGTAATTGATGGACGATTAAATGTCCCTAGTCAAAAGTGTCGAGAAAAACTGTTGCACATCACTTGGCCTTCATTTCATAGGGATAATCAAGCCCCACTTCATAGTGTGTGAGCTCGAGAAATTATGCTACACTTCTGCTAGACAAGGGAGAATACCACAAACTCAGTCAGGTTAGTAATGGCGTGAAAAGTAGGAATACGACTATTCCACGAGTAAGGAAAGAGAATAATATTCTCTCTGTTTCATAGTAGAAGGTCAGCTTTCATTATCAACGAATGCCATTAATTTAATGAAAGCTTGAGCGTACTTCGCAAAATTACAGCGCATAAGTTACAGTACTGCGGCTGCGGTCCTTCAGGAATGAGCGTTTTGGAGTAGAAGCTGTATGGCATCTTGGAGCCTCACGTTAGGACATGGGAACAACAAAGTATCTCAGAGGAAGGTCGCCGGCTTGCTTTACCTTGACGAAACTGTGATTAATGAGTACGTATCACCTCGGAAAATGCCGGATGTACGCTTTCATTACGTCGAGGTCGCCAAAATTGTCCATGGCTGACCAAACCACCCACCTATTGTGTTGCTACCAAACTTTGCCTTTCAGATAAACTTAGAGCTAGCACACTTTCTGGAATAATAGCTTTCTGTTTTATGAACCATGTTGTTATTACATGAAAAATACGGAACGGAATCAGTGTCCTGTATTTCTTTCCTTTGTTAGGAAGAAGAGATTAAAAATGTAGACTAAAAATTACGAAATAGCTTAGTATAAAAACGTAATGTAGCCCGAAATCATCTGGATGTTATTTCTGATCTTCTTCTTCGTTTTAAAGGGGAGGGAAAGGCGAACTTTGAAAATTGTAAGTTAATGCTGTAGAACCGTGTGTGTGTTTTTCCCCCCTTTCCTCCCACTTCTCATGTGGACAGTGTCCGCCGCCGTGGGTGTGAGTTCGTAGCTTGACTGCCAGCCATCTGGGCGGCTTAGGTTCGATTCCCGGCCGAGTCATGGATTTTACAGAGAGTTAAAGTTTCCTTCCTGGGTCAGGACTGGATGTTGTGTCCTCATTCCCATCCCGCGAAAGGACCTGGCCACCCTATGAAGTGCCATCCGACTAGTGCCCCTCGGTCGGGCAGGACCGGCCTCCGGGGCGAACACTTCCTTATCATCATCAAATGGACGATAATAAATCAAGTCAATTTCATATTGATATGCCCGTTTCAATCTACAGTATTCTTATTTAAACAAAACATATTGACCATAGTTAAAGTTGGCATTATATTGCTCGAGTTCTTAACAGTAATACTTATACACTAAATGTGTATTTAGCCTACACCATTTTTTTCATGAAATGTTTGAAGTCACGCCCATAAGAAGTTACACACAAAAACGAGCTCTCTAGCTGATTTCTTTTAGAAGTAATTTTGAAGATGGGCAATAGTAGGAAAATGAAAAGTAAAACAAACTCTTCACTTGCGTCCTTGTTTTCTTGACGTTTTTGATAACACATTTTGTCTTAGATTTTGGAGACTTGCGCTTTTCTATCTCATTAATAATTAGGCATAAAACTTGAAAAACCTTGATCACTGTACCCTAACCTACACAATTAAACCCACATTAAATCAAATCAATTGCCAGACTTAGCTCATCACTTTATAAATTATTGTGACCGAACTATCTTGTTAGAAGAGTCTTTTGGCCCTACAAATTTGCGGGATAACAAACCAAACCTTGCAAATGATTAATGTGCAAACACTTTTATAATGAAAATTTTGACCATAGTTTTTAAACTGTATTATACATCACCTTCCGTGGGTCTTAAATGTAAATGTTCCTTAGGGGATGAATTAAATCTCATCTAGGCAGGACATGGAGTGCAAACTTGCTTACTTAGGCTTGGGAAGACAATTTGAGTGTCGCGTATTAATTAAAAACAAAAACAGATCACCGTGCGATAATTCAGAAACTGCTTTCAGTTATATTGTTAAGGCATGTTGTGATTTTTGTGTTAAAGCATTTTAATTACGATTTTGGTATTACAGCATATAAATTCTAATTATAGAATGATGAAACTTCTCTCATTAATTGTAATTTACAAAGTAACCAAGTACAGGCATTGTGCAGTATTTTATTCTAGTAAATGGGAATATAAAATTGCAATTATATATTCTGATTACTATACTATTATGACTGCTATACAATTCTTTTTTCATACTAGACAAGAAACATTTAATTATGTTTTTAAATTATAATCCACCTCTGCTCAGTATTTAGAACAGTAGAAACCTAATCTACTTTTCTTATTGTAGTCTAACATATATAGCCTAAATAGCTTAAGCTAATAGTTTAGAAATGTAAAACTTGTGTACAAACAAGTGGTTTAATATTAGAGTAGGATTACCTCCACAACGTCTCTGGGTTTTTACGTATATACCTTAGGAGCGAGTCTCACCGCTCGTAGAGTTCCTGGCTAGGGGAGGTAGCTGCACCCTGATTGGCTCAGCTCTCCTATCCCGCTCCATGTGTTGTCTGTCTCTCTCGCAGCGGCATCATCCTCCACTCAACTATTATTGTATTTTCTACGACTGACGAAATGCAGCATGATGTTCACTCTCTGCCCAGCGGTAGCTTACTGTCTTACGCGCACCGAATTCGCGCATCTTGGTAACGAGACGTAACGAGAAGCTCGCTGGCTGGGTTTGTCTTCAAGGCCAGAGACTTTGTGGGAATAATCCAACTCTACAAAGATCTCTTAAACTGTTAAAAATGTGTTTAAAGTCTATTAAATAAAAGTCTTATACTGAAATGCAGATGTCTTCTTCCTACGCGTTTCGACGATAATACGATAATTATTACGATAAACGCATAGAGAGAAGACGTCTGCATTTTATTATAAGATTTTTATTTTATGGAATTTAAACAATTTTTAACAGTTTTAAGAAATCTTAGTAATATTTATAACTAACCAATTGTTTGTACACAAGTTTTATATTTCTAGACTAGTAGCTTGTGCTACTTTTATAAGTTATGTCTCTTAAAGTAGGTTAGGTTACTACTATTTTAAATACTGAGCGTAAGTGGAAATTATAATTTAAAAACAAATATACAGCCCAGTAGGAAAATGAAAATAATCTAAATATTTAATTATAATTTAACAATCCAGTTTGTCTTTTGGGTTTACTCAGTTTCTTAAGTAAGTTAGGTTACTACTGTTTTAAATACTGAGCATAGGTAGAAATTATAATTTAAAAATAAATATACAGCTCAATAGGAAAATGAAAATAATTTAAATATTTAATTATAGTATAGTAATCCAGTTTCAGTCAGTTGGGTTTACGCAGTTTCTTAGCAGTGATCGAGCTTTTACGGACGACGTCATGATAATAATTCTGTTATGGCAGGCTTCCTGATTAGGATTACGTAACAAGCTAATTTGTTCCGTTCGTCAATATAATGAAAGTTAAAATGAGAGCGATTAGGCAGGAAGGCAGGAGTATTGTTTATATGGTTGAGGTTTAACCCCGACCTCACACTGCCGCATGTGGACCTTGGCGCGTGCCACGACACCACATGGGTATTTCCGTCCCACTTTCTCCTCATATGATTCAGCCTGTGAGAGGAACGAGGGTGAAGATGCAACATCTTTACAGTCTCTCACGCCTAATTGGATTGGTTTTACCCGTTACCCATCACGCCATAAATTTCACTCTCCCACTTCCCAGTTTAGTTTGTTCCGTTCAAGTCGGGATCTTTATGCCACTTCGTGAGAACCGAAATAATGGGGAATCGTGGGGAGCACATAAGAAGATACAGTAGTTTCTCAAAATGTATGACCGAAATCTGAAAAATGTCAGGTCTAAAAATATACTGTATGTGTTTTAAATTATTCAATGCCAACGTTGACTCACTTTATTAACAGAAATGTAGTAATAAACTCATGTAGAGAATTTTCTCCAAATCTGTTTTCTCGCGCATAACAACAAAGCAGCAGAAGTAGAAACAACAAATCATCTTTGTCTTTCTTGTGCTTTATTCTGCGTGTCGTCTCATTTGAGGCTACATTTCTGCGGCTCAAGTGGTTCTAAGAAGTCATCGTTATCCATCTCAGGATCTAGGTGGCTATTTTAATCGAAATACCGGTATATCGAACAGTACGCTGTTCAAAATCAAACGTTACCGGCAATTAATCAAGTGTAGGCCTAAAACTCGTGTATTAACAGTACAAGGCATATGATTTTGAATGACCTGCACGTTCCAAAAGTCGATCTTCTGAATATTATTTTTTTACAGAACTCAGTTACTTCCTTAATAGCAAATGAATGAATATGTATTAACTACAATTGGGTTCCCCCCGGTGGTAGTTACATGGCCAAAGCTTATTAACTACACTAAATACTACTTACTAGTACTTAATCCAATATTAAGCTACCTTAATACTACCGTAGAACTCCAATTACCCGGATTAATTGGGACCGGACCCGATCCGGATGGCTGGACGAATCATGAAAAAAGGTAGGCCTATTTCTTTAAAAAAGAAATAGTACAATCATAGTGAGAACGATGTAGATAGATTCTACTCAGTGGAGCTCAAATAAAATTCTTTAAACTTATATTCAAGTAATGTATTGGATTTCGGGTTAACTCCCATTACTTTCGGGCTGGGTGGCACAGTCACTATAGAGCTGATAGGGAGTTCGATCCTGATTCGCGTAGACAGCATTTATATGTGATGTGACAGATGTATGTCAGTAGTTTTACATGCATGTAAAATAAGAACTTCGGGCCAAAATTCTGGCACACAGATGACGTCAATAAAACCAACCAATCGTTATCTCCATACTGAATCCTTTCTTATATATTACGCCTTTCAGCTTGAAGGACCACGTGGCAAATTACAGGAAATAAAGAAATGGAGTAGATAATATAAATGGAATTGCTCTTATCTGGCAGTAATTTTGCAGCTGTGTGGAATTCATCGTATGAGATATATATTAATGTTGTGGAGCATGTCAAGTTCAGAATGGAATGAGCGTTCATTTATCAAGATATTTTTGCGATGGAGCTGATAAATCTTATCATAAAGCATGCTTCGGGAGGTTATTACATAATAATAGCTGTGGCATGACGGTTGTAATCTTGGCCTGTGTCACGGTCGTAGGTTTATCTTCATTACCAGCCATACAGATGATGTCAATTGAGCATTTGAGAATAATCTTGGTTGAGATAAGTGATGCAGGTGCAATGTAGCACTTCAACTTGGGGCTCAGTTTCCAGTCGCTTCGTCTGATTTCTACCATACTGTGTTTCTACCAAATAAAGATGGGTGAAATTTACAGTGCACAAAGATTGATTGAATTAATATTGATTAACTAGAATTGGGTTTCCAACTGGTGGTAGTTAGATTGCCAAAGCCAGTGCTGGAGTTTGAAATTTGTTCTAGGGGGAACCAGGGGCGGATCCAGAGAGACATTTGGGGGGGGGGGGGAACCAAAGTAGAGAGGGAAGTTTTTACTCATAGAAATTAATTATTCCCAGTACACAATTGAAATCAAAATGAACATTTCGGCATTTTATTACAAATGTATTTCAAAATAATGAATGTCGTTGCTTTAATTTAAGTATTTGGGTTATATTGTCTTTACAACATTTATTAGAAGGCTGACCGTTCGAATAATTTGTGCTTAATGTTACAATTTTGGAGGGGGGAATTTCCCCCATTCCCCCCCCCCCGTGGATCCGTCCCTGGGCGGAACCCATAAATATATATGCAGGTATTTAGTTATTTATTTATTTTTCATTTTATATTAAACTTTATAGTCAAATTACCTTTTCAATGAATCATTACGATAACAACAACCAATGCAACCAATATAATCACGTATGCATTGAATCTACGGCATCCTCGCAGGCAAAGCAATTGTCGCGACAAGAACAAGTCGTCATGACACTAATAATAGTTTTTTTAAGTGTAGCCAAAATATACGCCGATTTCATATGTACTTTTTTTCCCCCTCCCTGAGTTATGCCGGAGCGATGATGAGTAGTTTCTTGATTTGCCGGAGAGCCGTGCAGTAATCCCTATTTTGTTATCTGAAGGTGTATATTAGGAGCCGAAATCCATCGAAGAAGTCGTATCGGTAAGTCAATAAATATCCACACTCTTTTTTTAAATTTTTTGCAACAACATACAAAACTTACATTTACCTCATTTTTCAACACAGCCCCCTTCTCAAGGCACTTGATTAGTCGTTACACAATCTTCCTGATGCCCTCAGTAAAAAAAAAAGTGTTTCGGCTGAGTAGCAAGCCACGTATGCACCGCTTCCTTCAGTTCAGCATGGTGTTCTTCTTTGGTGCAAATGCAGCCGTGTTTTATCCTACAAGAGATTAAACAACAAGTGTGGGTACTTATTGACTTACCCTCGTATAACATGCTTACAACTTAACCGTCTCTGTCACTGTCACTATACGCCACTTCCGTATTGCTTCATTTTTCTGTTGACTGTCATTTAAATACTATTGTGTAGCGATTTCAGTCTGTTTCTAAACGCCTTATCGCTCTTTGGGAAAGCCTCTAATATGTTTTCAGGTATATAATTTCTAATTTCAATCCATGATAGGCTTAGAAAAGAAAATTTTCCTACGTCTGTTCTCTGTTTTCTATTATTTTATATGAATGATAATTTTTTTTATAAATACGCGGGTTGCTGTGTTAACCTTTTATTTCCTTTCTTCCACCTTTGTACGCTTTGAACAATGCACACAGTCTAGTAGGGTTGAGCATCGATGGCCGATGTTTTCAAAACATCGATGATTTCATGTCGATGATCGATGTTTTCTACATCGATAGAAAACAACCCATATTTTTTCTACATCGATGTTTCTCCCCGACATCGATGTTTTTATAATAAAAAAAAGAGATTAATTGTCAAATCTTGGTTCTAAGATACAATTTTATTTACAACAGCCTGATTTTCCAAAACCTAGGTTATTTACATCGATAGTTTTCATGGAAATATTTCAGTTTATGAATTTTACCTAACATTCTGAAACCATGACTTTTTTTTTTTTAATATACATCGATGTTATCCGTCTAAATACAGATATTTTCAGGTCGATATTATCTTAACATCGATGTTTTAACTAGCGATGCTCATCCCTACATTCTAGCGCGTTTTCTTTTTTCCGCAAGTGTATCTCATTGAGCTGAATTATTACTTCGACGTAATTTATTCGCCGATTTTTAAATCTTATCGAGTACCTTAATATTTTTTAATGTATATGTTACCGGCAATGTGTGAAATCCGGCATTCTATAAAATGCCTAGGTAATGTATAGAATGCCTAAAATCGAACGTCAAAGTATGAAATGATTGCTATTTTATACATTGCCCAGGCATTGTATACTTTGCCGGATTGTCTGCCGGCAAAGTATATAATACGACTAATCCCGCCACCACTGTTTAATAATTAAGACAATGATGATGACTCATAATTGATTGATAATTGATTGAACTCAGATCAGAAGGACAAAATAGACTAAGCGCATAAAGAGGAACTAATTTGTCGACGGAGTAGAATTGGGGATAAATTTGTATAACAGTTTAAAAAATGCAAACAACCAAATACCCTGAACTGAAATTATTAACAAAATCACTTTGTACAAAATAATTTCTACTTTATGTCACAGATATTTAATGTGGATTAACTCATACCTTTAAAATGTATTTAGACTTTTTGAAATGGGAGAATTAAATAGTCTGCTAAATTTGCTATGCGAGATTCGTTATCATCATATTCTGATAAAATACATTAAAAAAAAATTCTGAAATAATTCTATTTTGAAATATGGTGTAATGAAAAAATGACAACTGTGATTAATGTAGTAGGACTTCTTTGTATGAATAAGACAGGCTGCTGAGAAAATTAGGTTGCAATTTCATTGGTAAGTAAGTTCTTACTGTAACAAGTACTTCAATCTCAGTTCTGCTTTCTTTGTTTCCGGTAAGAATATCCTGTGCTTCATTTCGTAGTTTTGTCCTTTCAGTTTCAAATGTGTATTAATTAATAAAGGCTTTTCATCTTGTTCCATTTTAACACTTGGCATAAACGGTACTGGTCATTCTATATAATGCCTAGGAATTGTATAGAATGCCTAGGAAAAGTATGTAACATATTCACAAAAAACTTTTATTTCATAGTTTGCTTAAAACCCTCAGGCATTCTATAGAATACCGGGATTTCAAACATGGCCGGTAACGTATAGAAATAGAAATAGAAATCTTTATTTGTCATCAAGATGTTTCAACATAGCATCGACATCGTCAATTTACATAAGATAACATAAATTTAGACTAGTACAGGTAGTCATATAAATCATTAACTATGCTATATATAAAACTTAAAACCACTATGTATACTTGGTAAAATCAACTGTGAAGAATTCATCGACTTCATGCAGACATTCCTGTATCAATATCCTTTTCCACCAGTTTTTTAAATTTAATTTGGGTTGCTGTTTTACTACAGAAGGTAAGACATTATATAGTTTTATTGATTAATGGTGCCAATTTTTTTTAGATCTGGTATAATGATAAAATTGCACTCTTAAATCATTTTTGTTTCTGGTATCATAATTGTGAACATTACTATTCGCTCTAAATTTAGCTTGATTGACATGAGTGAAACATAATAGAGAGATTATGAACAGTGAGGGAAGTGTCAGAATTCCTAGTTTTTTAATAGTGGTCTGCAGTGGGCTCTCCAAGGTGCATTTGATATAATTCTAATTGCCATTTTCTGCTGCCTAAAAGCTTTATACAAGTGACTACTAGCACCCCAAAGGCACAGTCCGTAACTCAACACAGATTGTATTTTAGCATAATATACACTAAGTAGTATATTTATATCTTAGTCTTAGTAATAGGTACAAGCCCTTTCCTACCTTACCACAGACCATATTAATATGCGGTTCCCAGGTTAGACGCTGATCTAAACAAATGCCCAAAAATTTCGAATACCTCCGTTGTCATTAATGCTATTAAAACTAAAATTTATATCACAAGTTTTTGCTTCATTTAAAGATAATTTATTAGCCGAGCACCAGTCCTTTACTACCATAGAAGTTGTCTCTAACGTTTCTGTTAATTCTTTCGAATTCTTACAAGATATTTTCAATCCTAGGTCATCTGCAAAAAGTAAAGTATCTATATTAGGTTTATCAATGGTAACAGGCAAATCGTTGATGTAGATAATAAACAATAACGGTCCTAATATAGACCCTTGGGGTACTCCAAACTGAATGTTTCTACCCTTGGAATATAAACCATCTTTATAAACAAATTGCGTCCTTTTACTTAAATACGATCTGAATATATTTAAAGACTTGTTTATCAACCCCATAAAAACAAAGCTTTCTGCAAAGAATGTCATGCTGGACGGTGTCAAATGCTTTTGTCATATCGTATGATCGAAAACCGTTTGAAAACCCTTTCTCTATGCCATTTACAACATTGTCCACTAAGGTTAGTACTGCATCTTGAGTGCTTCTCTGTAATCTGAATCCAAATTGCTTCACAGAAAATAAACCATTACATTCAAAATATTTGGAGAGTTGAGAGTGAAGTAGTTTTTCAAATAATTTAGATACGATAGGGACAATCGATATGGGTCTGTAGTTTAAAGGGTCACTTCTACTCCCTTTTTTGTGAATCGGTATTACTTGAACTTTTTTTAGTTCCGTGGGAAAGATACTCTTATCAATAATACATTCATTGAACAAGACAGTCATCACTTCACAAATAAAACAAGCAGAGATCTTAAGAATTTTAGAGTATAATCCATATACATCTAAACAGTTACTATTACTAAGCCTAAGAATAGCTTGATACACTTCTTCCACCTTAACATGCAAATTGCTTTTCATGTGTACCAAAACCTCTCAAATAATGTACAAAATCATTAATGCTTTCAGGTATATTATTGGTTACTTCTGTAGCACAGTCAATAAATTTATCATTTGAATGTTTTACAGGAAATGTTGCTGCTGGTATGGTCTTTACAGTTCGAATTAGTAAGATTAGTTACAATATTCCACGCTGCCTTACCTTTGTTTTGAGACTTATTTATTAAATTATTGTTGTATTGAATTTTTGCTTTTTTAATAGCCTTCTTAAATAAATCTTTATGATGTCTATAACTATCATTCAGTGATTTAAGTTTATATACTTTGCTGAGCGAATAGAGTTTATTACATTTTGCTTTTAAACTCTAGCTGTTTATTAAACCACTTATTGTCAAGGTTTCTTCTTTTCACAGTAGAGTTTACAAGAGGGAAAGCAGTGTTTACTGCCCATATAAAAAAGCTTGAAGAATATTGTGAATCTTTCGCTAGATATATTACACATGTAAACATCTGCCCAATTAATTGATTGTAATAATTTAATGAAACGTATTGTATCGTCATCATTAGGGCTCGGACTTTTAGGTAAATACATATTTTTTTTGCTATTACTTATGATTTCAGGACTTTGTCAAAGTTCCGGTTGGGACCTTTGGATTCAAAATATTGAGTTGCATATCAAATAAAAAAATATTTTCGATATTTTTTATTTGAATAAATATTTTGGTAACTTAATTCTTTTTTACATATTTTACCACGTATCTTGTTTAGAAATGAATATTTTGACTGTTTTTGTAAAATTGCGACATATTTTCAATGTGTTGCGTTTTAGGCCTATGATTAGGCCTTTATTAGTGTAAATTTCTGTTTCCTCTCAAACTGCATTACTAAGTTGGAAAGAACAAAACATTGTTGACAGAATCAATAAAAGAAATCAAACACATTGAAAACAAACTTAACAAAATCAGTGGTTCAAAAGCAAACAAAATTAGAGAAAAATTCCTGTCATGCCTAAATAAGAATGAAGGGTTACAAGTGTTGTGCAAGATTTCGGATATTTTAATGGGTAACAGTGTAGAGAACTTGGAGCAGATGGAACATCTGAGTGTCGGTGACTTTGCGTGTTACAAATATGCAAGAGTAACATCCTGCAATGTTGAACGTACATTTTCAAGATACAAGTCTCTGTTCCGTGAAAATCGTCACAGCTTTAAGATGCACAACTTAAGACCTACTATTGTCGTTTACTGCAACAGTTCTACACTTGCTGACTAGAATGACTAGATGAGTACTTCTGTAAATATTGGTTAAATAAATAAATAAATAAAAATATTTTCATATTTTTTAAACATATTTTCGACTTTTTAACCACATAAAAAATAAATATTTTCGGTTTTATAAGCACCTAAAAGTCCGAGCCCTAGTCATCATTTATCGATCTTAATTGCTTTTTTATTTTCCTTGCTTTACCATCTGTATTATTTATTAACATTGCTTTAAATATTATAGCATCATGATCAGACAATATCGTGTGGAATATATTTGCATCCCATTTAGAGAAATGTATATTAGTAGCAACATTATCAATGAATGTGCCCACATTGGCTATACCTGGTCTGGTAACATCACAAACTGTAATAGTTAACCCAAAGATATGTAGTAAATTAGTAAGATCATGATGAAACCTATGACAACTATTAAAATTAACATTAAAATCAGCACCTATTATCAAAGTGGAGTTATTCTTACTAACTAGACACAATATTTCATATAAACAATTTAAAAATGAATCAAATACTAATGGATCATCATTAGAAGGCCTGTATAGTGCAACAACTATAACATTAAGATTTATCAACTCCACAGCTGTTGCTTCACATACCATTTCAATAGAGAGTTTATTTACAGTGTCAATTTGTTTAAAATCTAGGCTACTACTAATAAAAAGTGCAGCACCTCCATGATTTCTACTGGGCCTACAATAACAGGAACCAATCTTATATCCAGGAATTGATACGCAGTCAATTTCATTTGGCCTAATCCAATGTTCAGCTATTGCAATTACATTAATATTATTATCTTGACTCATAACTCCAAGAAGATCAATTTTATTTAACAAGCCTTGAGAATTCCAATAAAATAAGTTAATTTCATCATCTCTTGGAAACAATCTTTCTGTCCTTACAGGAATAGGCCTATTTTTATCAAATATGGATTTGCTTGGTTTAGAAGAACTAAGCGTTGGCACTGAATTACACAACGAAACTTCTGAGTAACAATCATTGAGGTTAGGACTAACAGGTAGGTTCAGACCAAGCCTTGTGATCAGAAGACTTGGTCATCACCTTCCGTTTCCCTGATACTCAGGTCTAATTTCATTTGCAATAAACTGTAGCGGTATAGGCTTATTTTTACTTTGTTGACAGATGCCAGGCCCACCTTATGAACAAATTCCACCACTTTATCACCAATATAATTTTTTACTAATTTATTTAAATGGAATCCTTGTAATGTATGAAATCTACGGCCTAATCTACTTAAATTTATGAAAGATACATTTTTAAAGAGTTTACAGGTTTTAGCCATAATTTCGTTCACCTTTTCAACTTCGTCATTAATACAGGATTTCACATGTAGGTCATGTCGGTGTGGGACTGAAAATATCAGGACATTTGTGTTTTGTAGTTCATGCAATTTCTTCTGAAGCGATATTCTAAGACTTCTGGAATTGTTTCTTGCAACATCATTCGTGCCAGCCAATATAACTAACGCATCTTCTGGTCCTAGCTTGACCAATTCCGATGATGCCATAACATCATTAAAACCAGCATTTGGTTTGATCATACTAGATATATCCACATTATGTTTCTGATGTATTCTCTGGAAAACATTCCTTCCTTGACTGTCAGAAAAGAATCTTACTCGTGTCTTGTTGGTTAGTTAAGAAATGTATTTGGTGTTAATACCTCCTTGAGAATTTGTTGATGGCTCATCATCTGGTTGAAGGTTTTCTAGTACTGCAAAGGAATTTCTCAAAGGTAATTTCATATTTGTAGTTTCTGAATATAGTGGTTGAAATGTGTTAAGTGCAGGAAAGTCTACTGTACTATTTATGTTAAAGCTGGGCCTATTTTTTCGTTTATATGTCACTGATTCCCACCTTCCGTTAGCTGGTGAGACGGACGGTAATGTCTGATCTGTTATATCGTTAACCTCTTTTTCTGTGGTTATCACAGCAATGTTTCTGTTTAGGTTATCATATTCCCTTTGTAAGGTCAGCAAATCACTTTTAAGAACATTAATAACCTCTAATAGTGAAGCTTCATTATCATCCTGACTAGTTCTAGCATTTTCGTCCTCAATATTTCTGTTAGTATCATCAAGTCTTAGCGTACATTTTACACAATTCCATCCACTATCTTCATCTGGCAAATGTTCTTCTTGTACACCAGCACTTCGAAAATGTATCCTCTTGTCACACGAGTCACAAATAATACCATTTCTTACAATCCTGTTGCATTTAGAACACTTTGCGTCAATAATACAGTAATTCGATTTCTTGCCGAGCCAACATATCGTTCGTGGGCTGCAATAGTGGCACAACTAAAAAAATCAGAAGCTGAGATAAATGAGTTTGAAGTTTCACCTTGTTTTGAAATGCATCATTCATAGGATTCACTGATGGAATAAGTGGCAAACGGTACTAAATGGCTCCGTAAGGGTTCAGTTAATAATAACATCATAAAAACTTTACCCCCTCACCCTCCTTGTTGTTTTCAGGACTGATGTTTTGAGATGTGCCACTATTGCTGAATGTTTCTAATACATTACGTTGGCCTATCTTGGAAGTTTGTGACTTATGAAACGAACGTACAGTAAGGTTTATTAATGATGTAAACAAATTATTAATAAAGTGTAATGAGTAACCAAGTTGCAACACCAAAACCATAACTATAATGGCATAAGTTTCATAGTGAAATCTATTGTCTCAATTGTAATTAGTAACCAAGATAAAACACACAAAAAAATACAAAATAAATAAATATCCATACCTTTGAAATGTTAGAATGTAGAAGGTTAATTTTGTCAACTAGGGGTGTTCAAACTCTGAAAATCGTCTAAATTTTTCATTGATATTGGAAGAGGTTTGATATAATTCTTTGTCCTTGTATTGTGAATGTTCCAATACTACATTATTAGTCATCACAACATAAACAAGAAGCAATACCATGGAAATCCATTACTTTATGCAAGTTCAAAGTGAAACCTATTCTTAGGATTCAAATGTTAGGCGATCAAAGTTTGTAGATCGTCGAATTTCTTCTTAGATATTGGAAGAGGTTTGCTGTAAGCTTTTTTCAGTGTTGCTTCCTGAAAAAATTGCAAACTCCTTGTGGATCTTGAGGCTTTGATGTTCATAGTTTAAAACTCTGTTTGTTTGAAAGATGTTTTGTAGAAAAACAATCCAATGATTGGTTTTCTACCTTCAGTACAGAAATGTTGTTGAAGAGGACTTTATCATTGTCAATGTTTACAACAAAATTATGAGATGTCCTATATACGAGGTCCTTTACATCAACAAAATCATCATATCCCATTTTGAACAGTTGGAAAGGTTTGCCTTTTTTGCTTGCCATCCTAATTAAAGTTGCGTATTGCGATGGGACATAGATTGGACCTGATTTCAGTGATCGTTGAATACTTTTTTCTATAACAGAGTGAACACAATCAGCTTCATTTTGTGTGTGTTCCACAACCAAAAATTTGTGTTATCCTTTTAATTTGAAATCTTGACACGGCGTACAAGTAGCCTAACAGGCAACAATACTTTTTTTTTTTTTTGCTGTCCGCAGCAATTGTCTGAATACAGTGTTCTCCTCGGCTATCATGTTAAGCTGCAACAACGGCACAATTAGAGATGTCCCGCAGAAAACAATTAATTACTTCTGCAACACTGGCACAACTTGAAAAGTGTCATTATTGCAGCCAGAGTAAATAACAAAACAGAGCATGCAACAGCGACACTTCTGCCATTTGTTGGTAGGTAGAATAATGTACTATAAGATATGCCGCTGTTGCTGCTGGAAAGTAGACCAATCTGCAATTCTGAAGAGTGCATTAACTCAAAATTAGTAAATTTTGAGTTGTGCCGCTATTGCAGCCCACGAGCGATATTAAACAACAAGTTTCTTCAAATTTAACACTTTCAGAACTGAATAAATATTAATATTAGCATTCATCAAATGATATCAGGGGGTTTATAAGTTTTAAATCAATGTAGACAATTTTAATGGAATAACTAGTTTTCACGAATGACAATCTTAATACATGGATAAATTTCCTCATATTGTAACCTAAAATATTACTCTGTTAATTGTATATCTCTGCATTTATGCAATTTTTTTTGGTTAAGCATTATAGCCTATACGTCAGTAGCAGCGAAAAGGTTAAATGCGTGCAGTTTTATAATTTGTCACTGAAAAATACCTGAAGCAACTATACGCTATGAAATGCATTAGGCCTATTCCGATGAAATTTGATGAAGGGTAATTTATGAATATATAGTTGCCAGGAATGGCCCTTAAACCTGAATTCTTAATACTGGCCAGGGAAACCCATCTATGACAGATGGGCCGGGAATAGAACACAAGATCTGAAGATTAGCAGACAGCTGATGATCTGACCACTAATACGTTTTCTTTCATGAAATATGTTATGTCCCTGTTAAAATAAGTGTTTATTTAGTATATTTTCAGCATGACGTAGGCTACACGGGAACAAGTGCTGTTTGGATTAGTCAAGTTGTTAGGCCCTATGACAAACACTCATACATGTCGCTACACCTATTTACTTAGGCCTACTTATTTATCCTGGTTCTAATATATTAATCTATTCCAATTTAGCGTTTCATGCAAATCTGGCGAATTCTTTAAATTATGTCACTTTTTTTTTGGAATAGGCCTATTGTTTAACTTGCGTGTAAAAGATTCTACCTAGTACCTCGATATTTTGATTTCATAAAACTTATTTGCTAAGCCTCGTAAATATCTAAAATTACAGCTGTTAACATAATAAAAACGTACATTGAACAAACGTGATGACATTAAAATCGTAAAAAAAGCCTTTAAAATATTGAAGTTACAATTGAGCTGAACTCTATATTTAGGCTGGTATGCCATCTTCGGATCCTTAATAACATTTCTGCTGATGATCCTGTTTCTTGTATCCTTACATCATAACAGACTGTGGTGTGTACATTACATAGTTTTACAGTAGGGAGAGAGTTCAAACATTTATAATATACACACCACATAGTCAGTTATAGTGTAAGGATAGAAGAAATAGGAGGAACATCGCCAAAAGGCTAGATGGCAGAATAGCCGATTATATCGTCCAGCCGAATTGAAACTTCAATATTTTAAAGATAATACAATTTAATGTCTTCGCGTTTGTTCAATGTACGTTTTTATTATGTTGACAAATATAATTTTAGATACGTACGAGGCCATTAGCTTATGTATTAGCAAATACGCTTTATAAAATCCAAATATCGAGGGTCTAGGTGTAATTTTTTGGCCTATATACAAATTATGCAATACAGTATAACTATGATCCTCATAGGTAGAAAATGAAATTCAACGACACTTTCTGGAAATTCGAAGTAATTCATATGGGTACGAGAATTAGTACTGATTCCTACCTCAGTGATTTTAGTATTTTGCGTTTAGTAAGTCGTATTTGTGCGAAAATGAGTTAACAGCGCGTGCGTGTGATTGTGTTTTTGACTCACGCATGCCTTCCCTTCCCCTCCTTTCCGCTCGCTTCATCATTCATGTGTAACTGCGAGCAAACTGGTTAGTAGCACTGTATCCTTGATACGCGCTAAGTGTTCATGCATTGTGATGTGTCATGTGTATTGTTGATGCCTGTACGTCACCGTTTAGTGATGATAGCACCGGCACGTCTGATACGGAAATCATTCACAGTCTGCTGAGCCCGTATCACAACAAGGTATGTGATCGCATTTATCAGGATTAACAGCAAGCTCCACCGAACACCATGGTGTATATGTTTGGCTGACAAGTGTTTGTTATAATACCTGTGATATTGTAAAATAGGAAATTATGCAGTAGGTTTAAACTTGTCTGTAAAAATAAAAAGTGTGGCGTAACTTTTTGCAGCTAGGTCCCTCCAGCAAAAATATTTTGTTGCCCATTCATCTTTTTATTGCGAACAGAAAGCATTCTTATTCATTATGTTGGTAGTATTTCTTTTCTTCTCTCGTTTTTTTAAAAAAAGAAAAGCTAATAGGCCTAATTATGTACCGGTATTTACACTTTAATATGCGAACCATTGTGTTTATATTTTCTCTTTAACTCATAACTAGATCCCGGATTTTGGTGACATGTCATCTTTTAACAGGATCATCATGGACGTTGCCCACTGTGCAGATAGTCTGATCATTACTCCTAGATTATAAAAATGCTAATTTTGGGTCATTTTATGGTAATTCCAATTTTTTAAGGTCATTTTTAGAATTCAATGTCATTATTTGTTATTTTTTGTCATTTTACGGTCTTATTTCATATTTTATTTCTTTAGGTAATTTTTTAAAACTATAAAGTCAATATTTTCTTATTGTGGGTCGTATCTCACATTATATTATATAGTTTTCGGTCATTTACTTGCATTGAATATTATCGGAACTCCAAATAAGCATATATAAATATATCTTGTAATTTTAATTTGGATACAGAAAGACGATGTTTTCTCAAAAACGGCTGGTGCTTATACTAAGAGCTAAAACTTACTTTTTTCGAAAAAATCTGAGAGAGGTAATTACAAGCCAGCCACTTTTCATAGAAACCCAGTCATGTCTGGTGAACAATAAATCTTTGCCTAAGGTTGAAACTGCAGTATGGCCTTTCATTCTAAATTATATCAGAATGTGAAGTGAGAAAAGTGTATACTTAGGATAAAGAAATTTACACGAGTGCATTACATTAGATTTTATTTTGGTTGTGTATCCTTATGGGTTTCGATTGGAAACGTGCCAAAGACTTTTCTTTGTTTTTACAACCACTTAACATAAAGAGAATGTCATTTTTGTCGATTTTCTCGAAAACAGCTACAACGATTTGTTGAAATTTCTTACACGAATAATATGCATATAGTACAGTATATTTTATATTATAAAATATTATATTAGGAGCTAAAACTTTTATTTGGATAGAGGAAGTTAGTGTTTATTAGTTAGTGTTCATGTAAGATGTTTCGTGGTTGTCCCTTCACCCATTAGTTGTTTTTGTAAATTTAATAAGTGCGTTCTTTTTCATTGTAACTGTGAGCTTAAGTATAGCATAGCATTATATAATAAAATTAAATAAAAACCTTATTCAAAAGTGTTCACAGTTATTAAAAAAATTCAAACCATTTGAAAGTTTTCGTAGTACTTTTACAGGAAAATTTTAAATAAATTAGTATAGAAAAAGAAATAAATATTGAAAGAAATATAGAAAAATAAATACGGGAAGGTTGGTTAATAACGTCGCCACCAGGGAAGTTAATTTGGCATGGTAGCACTGGTGGTAATGTTCATTTTTCGAGTTAATTTGGTATGGTAACACTGGTGGTAATGTTCATTTTTCGACTGTTAGATTTTCTAAATTTTTCTAGATCTTCCTGATATGAATGGATTGTTTATAACATTATGGAGTCTGGGTCCCCCCCCCCCAAAAAAAGGAGACTAGTAACGTTCTAAAGCACAATCTTCAGATGCCTTAATTAAGAATTAAGTTAATGTTCCCACGAATACCGGTACTTTGTCTAGTAACCTTTCCATGTATACCAGGTGACGAAACCTTTAAAAACTACGAGTCTGCCTCATCCATCGTTATGTCTTAGGCATCATATTCATATTATATCTCATGGGAAACAGTAGTTTGTCTTAAATTTGTAATAAAATAATGGAAAAGGAATTGGAAGAAAAATTTCATGTAAAATTGTAGAACAGGCTAGAATACATAAACTAGTCTAATCGTTGCGTGAACTATTTTCCTTGCATTCTGGCATGGGTTTACTATGAGAGAAATTGAGTCTCATGCATTTAAGGGTTACGTAAAAGGCTCAGCAGTGAAAACTAGCTATTTAACAATTTATTTACAAAATCTCCTATTCATATGAGCGATGTACTGATAATATTAAAGAGATCACTGTAAAATTTGGCCTGAATGGAGCAGTCGGTAAGGCTCCGTCCAAAGTTCGTGGTCCATGTCGATGTTGATACGATACTCCCATGTCGACATATTTACAGGCATGTAGCCTAATAGAATTCTGCATGATCGTGCACACCGGCGATGGTTACAGTCCTTAGGTAGCAGTACACAACCGTCGTTATGATAAG
The DNA here is from genome assembly GCA_964059195.1 of Ectobius pallidus. Classification (NCBI taxonomy): domain Eukaryota; kingdom Metazoa; phylum Arthropoda; class Insecta; order Blattodea; family Ectobiidae; genus Ectobius; species Ectobius pallidus. The sequence goes on from CAXKWD010000008.1 coordinate 90,211,970, forward strand.
TTGTGAGAAGATAAACGATCAAGTGAAATAGGTTATCAGGTGATGGTGTAAGTGTTCAGTGATCTTGTGAACCAGTCATAGTCTACTGTAGGTGACATAATGTTAGCCCCTAGCTGCTGCTCATTTAGCTAAGTCTTACTTCACACTCAGTGTTTTTCCGTTCTTAATTTTTTACCAGTCAAAATTTCCAACTAATCCATGTCGTAATTGTGCAAGTCAGTGTTTGTAAATATCCAAATGATCTTGGCCAAGCTCCTACAAGAATGAATTGTAAGAATTGGTACAGTGTATACAAGCGTACGGAAATAAAATTGCTTTGCGTAACTTAACTAAGCGGTGGATTTTAACACGGAATTTGAATTCCTTGATAATTATGAATTGATGTTAAACTGGTTAAAGCATCAAGTAATAGTTGGTTTCGAGTTATCATATCTCGGCCATGCTCGGAGGTAGGCCTAATTGGAAGAGTAAAAAGTAAAGCGATCCCTATTACAGGCGGTGAAGGCCCTTAGGGTTCCAGGAGTTGAGGCTCCCAGATTTTTAGAAATAGTTTGAGGATCCCAGATTTTTAGAAATTCGGAACATGAAGCTGCTGAAGTTGTCAGCCACTGCCTTTACCCTCCCCCGGGATTGCTCCTGGTACTCATTTCTGTTAGAGGCTGTGTCATATCCATGGCTATAGTACCACCAGAAGGATTAGGTCAATTACCAGTGTAGGCCTACCAGTGTGTTATCAGTGCAAATTCTAATTTTCCACCATGAGTTTTGTATTAGGTATGAAACTGTGCACTTCTGTACATTGTCGACTACGTATTTGCTAAAATAAACAACAACATTTCAATTATTTCAGAATGCAAGAATCCTTTATAGAGTTAGCAACACCAAGTGATGAGTCATGGAGAAACCGATTAGATAAGCATTTCTCAGTAGTAATAGTCTAGATGCCAAGTACAACTCCATAATGCTGGAATTTCGCACACTGCGGTAAAAGCATATGACAAGAAGTCGAATTTGGATGCTCAAAACTCAAAAACACTGGCAGTTAATTTGAATAGCTTCCACTTTGCAATCCAGCAAGCAGGTTCCAACAAAGTACTTTAGTGAATTCTTGGTGGGTAATCTTCGAACTCTCTCTTAGCGAGTATGGTATGCTGATAATGTTTCGGAAATTCTATAGGCTAAGTTTCGACATAATTTTTTTGCATTAGAAATTTCGATTGGGCATTTTTAAGCTACCGGTAAGTATATAAAACGGCCAGAGGTGGGATAATTGTTGATTCACTTATTTCAACGATAATTATTTTAATACAAGACTGAATTCTATTGTACTGTACCGTGCTGCTATGAAGTAACTCTCTACACTTCAAAATTGTTTAAATGTTTGTGTTTTGACAGGCTTGTGGTGTTTTGATAATAGGTTTTAGGGTGTTATGTATCATTCTCCCAAGATAGTGAAATTATAACATTTTTCTCTAACAATATAGATTCTGCCTTAATTGATGTGATCTCGTGTCTTGTGTGCATAAGTCGTTCATGAATGCATTATTTTGACTCTATGTGGAATATCTGTTATTGCATAAGAATTCCACTGGGACTGAAACATGAATTTGTTTTCCAAAATTTACTCAAACGTAATATGTGATATCAGCTGTTAGCTGAATTAGTATCAGAAATAAGTTCCAGGAATCCATATGTAGGCCAATTTTTTCTTATTGTTTACTATCTTCTCTTACCGCGCAATATCTAAATTATTTTTGTCATTGATACTTAAAGAGTGCAATATATTATGAAGGAACATCTCTGGGGGGGGGGGGGGGAGCCTTCCAGGCTTGAGCTGATATCTCTGATCTTGGATTTATTAGAATTGATCAGTTTTACCGTCTTAAACAACATATGACTTAAAATTGTGGGTTTTTCTTTTAAGCGAAATGCAGTTTCTGTTAATAGAAATTTAATTTAAAAGTTCCGATGACTCTTGTTTGATTTTCGAAAGTGGCAAGACCAAGAACTGTTACTAATTTGGAAAGTCAAAAATTCAAATCTAACAATTCTGGATGTCTGAGTTTCACTTCTTCGCAGGGATGAATTTCGAATTGGAATTTACTTCCACCTATCCTTGACGTAGTCTTCTCTGCTCATACAAATCTTGGAGGGAGCTCCGCGTTCTTCTGGTCTCCCTCAGGACAGCCCCTCCGTGCAAAGTTATGCATATGATCCGTAGATTGGTGTCTCTCCTCTTGACATTAACTTGCGAATCCAACAAAAGAAGAGGTTCAAATTGAAATCTAAGTATATTCCACATCTGGCCCACGAATTACGTTTAGTACATTTGTCACGTGGTTATGTTCCATTAAAATGTATTTGTATACTTATATGTTACTGCCTTCGTAGGTTCCTGTAAATTGTTTGCGATACGTTGATTGGTGGTTCAGGTTATTTAACGACGGGGATGTACTGCAACTTAGGCCTGTGACCGTCGCCGGTGTGCCCGAATTTTGTCTCGCAGGATTTTGTTTTTAGATATCTGTAATTCTACAGATATGGGTCTGTCTAGAGGTGTACATATTCTGATTTTAGCTTGCCTGCCCCTTTGAAATTCTGCAACCAGTCACAGCTTTTAACTTGCTTGACTTGAAAGCAAGCCAGATTACAACGATGATAAGAAATACTGTCGCTATGAGTCATAAGCTCTTCATAACTTGGTGGGTTGCTCAGGACCTAAGGAAACTGCAAGGCCTGGCGGAAAGAATTTGAAACTGGGTATAGCAGTGCACTGGTAAGTCGTGCAGTTACGTAGTTGAGGAACTTCAGATGTATTTAGAGAATTTTACCCTGAAGGAAGCCGAGGAGAAACTAAAATGTGGACAGTTTTAATTAATTATCAATGAACAAAAGTACTAGTCCGGCATGGGAAAAATTTTCAAACATTTTCGAGAAAACATCATAAAATCATTAATAACAATAACAAAAATCCCTTTAGGCAAGCCTACAAGCTGAGGTAGATGTCGAAGTGCTTTTGTTTTAATTTACTGTCGCACTCTTCTTCTTTAGCCTTGGCATGACAAACCCGCAATAATAACTGCAAAATAGAGGAAAGAGAACTTTTTAAAACATTCAAATCTCGCCTTATATGAAAACTATCAAGAAACTAGTTATTGATTTGTAGAGTACTCATCAAGAGCTTTTCAACGATACCCCACAAGACGTAGTTTCGAAAATTTCGAATTTCCATCCCCATACCCCCACCCCCACTCGTACTCCCAAAACCCCCGAATCGTTGGTGTCACTGTGAACTCCATAAGGAGTACTCTAATTTATTCAATCAAAGTTTCCCTCTATACTTCATAGGGGCCGAGATATAAATGTTTTAAAATTTCAACCCCCTCCCCCGACCACCCCCTTAGGCCAATTTTGCACATTAACGAACTTGTCTGAAGTATTGGGCCTAGAAATAACATAATAAAATTTGATTCAAATATCTTGAAAATTACGGCCGCTAGCGTGTAAAGATATATATGCATATATATATATATATATATATATATATATACATATACTGTATATAAATATAAATATCACAATTTTTTTAACAGGCGGTGGTTTCGTACTTAGGGAGGCATGAAACGTAACGATATGAACGAATTTTTTGAAAGTCATTAGGTAGATTTTTCTTCGAAATCTACCTAATAATAAAAATAATAATTGTGTTAAGACGCTAAAACGATTTTTAATACTTTATCCACCTTTTATTTATCTGCATGGTGAATTTCTTCTACCAGCATGTAGAAAAGCAAGAAAGTATTACCTACACTCAGCAACAACAGTTGTTTTGCTGATAGGAATGTCGCAAGCTTATTCTGACTTGCCTAGGCTGGGTTTGACCTGACCCATCGGGCTTAAAGAAACCTGCCTGCTTCCTAGCGATGACGCTGGCAACTTGCTTGCCTGGCGTTCAAGCGGGTTTGGGCAAGCTAAAATCGAGATTTGTACACCTCTGGGTCTGTCACAATAGTGCACTAGTAATTCCGTCTAGTTGGGCCGCAATCGAATCCGCGACCTGGGGCACAGAAAGCCTATGCATGGCATGCCATACTGACTGACCGGGGTATACTGTATATTCCTACCTCTCATCCTTGGGTTAGGATGAAAGAGAGTTTTCAGAAAAAGGGGGGGGGGGAAGAGCGTAAAATGGAGCTAGTCGCGATTCAAAATGTGTATGTTGAAATACTCGTGTTTCTCATTAAATTAAAAATTCTTCAACTGGACCTTCATATTTTTTTCACCTTTGTTTCAATTCAATATTTTTGTGGGTAGTGTTTGTATTGATCCCTGTTATTTGTATACCTGATTCCCGTGACATAATAGGAGATCCATGTATTAACAACTTCATCCAGTGGTCCCAAAATGTTCTGTGTAGATAGTAACTTTGAGAAGGTTTGTCTGAAATAAAAGTTTTTATACCGACATTGTACTTCGTCGGAACAATGGTCTTTGTTTTTCGAGAGGGAAAAATTCCATAATCATATCTTTCACCTGTAAAATTCGTGTATAAAATATTTCCTCATAGGATTTCCACATATTTTCATAAACGCTCATTTTTAAATTCCTATAAGACTAATTGTTTTTAACATGCATAGTGAATTGTGCACCATCCAGAGCAGAGAATATGATATCTTTGGAATCTGTTGGTAGTTTCAGTAAATCACGAATAATTTTGCTGTAGTAAAATTTTGTTTGCAGATCGCGACAAATTAACACCTGAAAGACCTGTAATGTAAACTATATGAGACTATATAAACTCCTGGATGAGAAAACCTTTGTATTCTATGAAAAAAGCGTAAGAACTAATTTTCTCGAATATATTTCCGTCAAGTTCGAGTGTGGCAGATGCTGCTTATCATACGTCCGTCAATGAACTTACCTTTTAAATATATTACGAATGCCATTACTAATAATAAGTTGTGGCAATATAATTATTATAGTGTTCTGTGTATATTAACGTTGAAATGGTGGGGCCGTTATTATCACAGAGGGAAGTTGGTATTTATTATAATTCGTGTAAATTCTACCTTTTTGTTAAATAATATGTTATTATAATATTATATAATAATATATTATATAATATATGATAATAAATGAGTGGAAATTACAAATGTTCTAAGTACCATTTCTTTTTTAAATTTATATTTCTATCATGTGTTTCCATGTTCGATTTACAGTAACCCATGTAGGTTCTATGTGCCGTTCACTGTTACAATGGTTTTTCCATGAACAAGATGAAGAGTGCTGCGTACTTACAGTAGGCTACATAAATACCAGTGTTTTCTGTCTTCTGTACAATTTTTTTAAAGGCACTTAGAACCTATGTTATTTCCACTCCTCAAATATTCTTTTACTCAACTCCTTACGTCCTTAAACAGCACCTCTTCTTAATGACATTTAATCATAATATCATTAAATGTAACTAATAATAAAGGTTGGTAATTTGTATATTGTATCTTAGTTGATGTATTGCATTAATAACAAAATATGTTTAGTAAATCTTTGTCAGGGTGGCAGCCTGTATTTTCAGGAAGATTTTAAAAATAAAAATGGTTATGCAAACTAAATGTTCAGAATTCCTGGGCTTTTGTACAGTTTGTTTAATTAAAGTTCAGTTTAACCCAAGTGATAATCTACTGGAATAAATAACGTAACTTATAAAATAATCTAAGGTTTCTTTTTTGAAAATTATCTCATCCTCACATAGTAGGTCATTCTTTATATTTTCAAATAAATTTTCAAATCTTAGTGTAAAAATACGTATACCAAGTTGCACGAAAATCCGATAAAGCGTATTCCAGTTATCGCGCATATAGACAGACGGACGGACATTTTACACAATCTCACAAAGTAACGGTACCATTCTGGCACTTAATAAATTTATTGTATTGTGTATGAAGAAGATTGGAAATCACACATGTCTTTTTCAAGTATGTTTCAGATACAGGTGCCCTTTTCTTAAACAGACTATATAATCAGTGTAAGACATGAATCTATGTCCTTTTTGCGGTATTTTTAAAGAACGCGTGAAATAGTGGAAAGAAGTGGCCACTTTTCATAATGCAAGACCTTCAAATAAGTCAGCTAATTTCACGGTTCGTCTGCGGCAATTGACTAGGCAGCTGGCTTATCACATGATGAGGCGTTATCTAAAACTTTGGGTGCCGCTGCTGGAGATCGTCCAAAGTAGCTGCTGACATCTATGGGAACGGATAGAGAATTATCCGGTCTGACATCTATGAACTAAATTGTGAAGAGTACGAACGAAAATTGGAAAGGCAGCTGGTAGTGACATCTCTGCAGCGGTAGCGGTACTGCGAGAATCCTGACATCTGTGAACGAATAGAAGCATCTCATTAATCGGCGCCGCTACCTTGGGTTTATACTGGTGTGGAAGGGGGAGCCACTCTGAGTTCACTTGTAACATGAGATTCGAGTGAACACAGCTGGTGGTATCTCAGTTCCCTGCCAGGATTATCGCAATTCCTTCACAACAGGTCTTCATTTAAATTAAAGGCAACTGCCTTGCTGCGTAGCCGAAGTTCCCAATAGAGAGTCATTGTATAATGCCCTGTCCACCATACGCTGCCTATACTACATGGGACCTAGTTTTTTTTTTTTTTTTTTTTTTTTTTTTTTAAATTAAAAGAGCTTCTGTAAAAATTCCATGTTCAATATTTTCCAAATGAATGCAATATCGACACATTAATAAGCTTTTACTTAACGAAACCTTAAAAGTGTTTTTGTGAAACTGGACAATCTTCAAGAAGCGCAGCAGACTTCATCAAAATTACATGTCAAAATTCCTGTATTCATTATTCATAAGTAGGTTTCGAATGTTTATGACATGTCATATTTTTATCCTGTATCTGTAAACATTAACAGATTAGAAGTTCACTACAAGTAAAACTGTAGATAACTGTAAAATTGTTAAAAAGTGATTATATTCTGTTTGAATTAATGTGTTGCAATATTTTAGTGTCATTAAAATATTTTAATTTGAACATTTATTTTTAGAAAATACGTCCTTTTATGAGGTCATATTTAGGAATTTTGGGTCATATTTAGTCATTTTTAAAGTCATATTTGCAGTCTCATGTTTTCCACTTTATTAGGTCATAAACATCCGAACCCTATTAAAAAGGTAGTAAAGGTAAATAATTTTTCGAATACATGTTTGATTTTTTATGAAATCTGAAAGTAAAAAATTAGGTGATAATTGATGCAGTAATAAAAAGAGGGTCTTAGACTTTGTTGATATGTTATGTTATAGTCTAATGCTTCTTAAGGACTGTGAAAACAATACGCACATGTGAATTGAAAGCGGCTTTAATATTGTTTTAGTTCTTACACACCTTTCCAATTGCTGTGGCCAGTGTTTCAGTTTGTGGGAGGGGGGGGGGGGGACTACACACCGCAGTGCTTTAGTTGAGAAGGGGACGTGGTGGGACGGCCTCCCTCAAAATATATGAAGTTTTAAGTTTTTTTTTTAAATTAAATTATAGTTCCATACAATTATCTATTATATAATCAATTATTCTGCCGGAATAGTCTTATAAACTACATATTTATGTAGTGCCCCCAAATTTTCATTCTCTGTAGTGCCCTTTTTGGAAGCTGCCATAGTAAAAGGCGAATCCCCAAATATTTTTCCCTCAACTAAAGCATTGCATTACTAGTACTGTATATATTTTTTTTAATGTTTAAGACGTTATTACGTCTAACTTAATTTTTTCTCAGAAATAAAGAGATTCAGAAAATCCTGTTACCACCATTCTTTGTGAAAGCTTCCAGGCTTCATTAAATATGTGTGCCCTAAATTTTTTACCAACTGGAGCACTGGTTGTGGCATTAAGTTTTTCTCATAAAATTGTATTTTAGGAAAAACTGTTATTTATTCACCATGCCGCTAACAGTGTGTTATTAAGATTAAACTGTAATAACAGTTGTTTATTTTTCTGGTAAAAGTGACCGTATGAGCACACAAACAAAAACTAAAGTAACTGGGAGTAGCCTATATTAACATATTCGTTATTTTTTTCTAAAATCTTCCTGAATTTCATAAAGCACCCTATTCCTGTATTCTATGACCCTACTATTGTAGATAGCATAATAAGGAGTGATTACATTCTGTTCGAAAGCAGAGGCGGACAAAATGATACGGCAACAACAAAAAGAGCCAGATTTGTGGAAAGGGGAACGTACTGTATTGTAAGATTATTGTAATGCAGTGTTGTTCTGTAATCGATGTTGTACGGTGCTGACCAAAATTCAGTTCAAATGGTACTTAACTAATCGTGACTGTTGGATTGTTGTCCGCCTCTGTGTTAAAGGTTTCGTATACAATACAAACATGTTTGTAAAATGTAAAAGTAATTTATGTTTAAGGTTGTGAAGTAAATGTTTACAAATTATTATTTTTTCCTCTGTTCCTGGTAAAGTTGGTGTAAAACGGACTGATAATCTGTAACAAAACGATGTCTGTTATTACTAGGGACCGGATTTTTAGGTTTTTAAAAACATTGTTTTAGGTTTTCCATTAGGTGAAATAGTTTTTTTTAGGTTTTTTGTCCAAAATATCGTTTGCGGGTAGAATAATTGGTTTAATGAATTTGAATGTGCTACATAGGATTCAATACATAATTAACACGTATTCTTAAAACACAGTGTGACCACTCAGTATGAATAACAGGGCAGAACTAAAGGCAAACAAGCGCTTTAAAACACATAAATCTATATCCTTGTTCATACACGGCAAAAATGGTTGCTCGTAAGAATATTTTAAAAGGAATACGCCGGTACTCTTACACTTCGTCTCTTGTTACTGTCCATCCTAGACGACAATGGGTTGAACGAAACGCTGGTGGTATTAATTTCAACCCGACAATTTATTGTCTCTCCGCAAAATATCGATTCCTCAACTGACAAACAAAAAAGAAAAAAAAAGTAGCCTAAATGAGATATTTTAGGTTTTTTCCCGTTTAGGTATATTTAGGTTTTTATACCCCATTTAGGTATTTTTAGGTGCCACAGAATTAATGTGGGTGGATCCTATGGACATGATTCGAAAAAGTGTATGAGCGCTTTTTGTTTTGGAAGCAAGGAAAAAAATAGGTAAAAACCTAAGAATCCGGTCCCTAGTTATTACCTAAAAATTCTTCCTTTAACTAATACAGGCTGCCAAATGGCATGTGTCATTATGTAGACTTTTATTATATAGGCCTACTTGAAAACAACTGAGAAATTAAAGTTATAAATTAACATACGTTTCTTAAAGGGTATAAACAGAAGGAAAGTATGTATGTGTTTGTGACTGTAAAAGTATATTGTATAGTTGCTATTATCGTTTAACTACTGTCGGGACAATGCTGACAGATAACCTTATGAAGACGGAATTTCCAGTAATTGGGGAATGGTTCCTTAGCCTCTTACCATTAGCCTAAATCATTACATAGAATTTAGATGATATTTTTTATATGTATAAAAAGCTGCAGTTGATTCTTTTTTTTTTTTTTCTTTTCTTCGAGTAATTATTCGATCTGATCTGCATTACTTTCCGAACCTGATAGCAGGAACCATTGTAAATCCTTCACGTGATGGATGGCAATAGTATCTATACATTGGCGTTTGCGCATAGTATATTCACATTCGTAATTAAAAAGGCACCGTCTGGTTGTTAAAAAATAACTCCAATAAGTTTAAGAAAATGTCATATGATCCATGAAAACCTATCGTAACTAAAGCAAGACTTAAATTAATTAATAATTTTATTTTAATGTTCGATTGCTTATTGGTCAGGCATATGTGAAAAGAAGCAGGAAATACCACAAGTCAGTCTTTAGTGAAGAGAGAATTGATACAAACCTATGTGACTATAAACTTAGGAATTAATAACCAGAAGATACCTTTTAAATTACGGATTCTTTCTAAATGATGACTTGGAGTTAAATTTGGATGTATATAAGTTACATAATTAATATTCGGGAGTTCGATCCAGGCACTGCTGTTTATATACCGCCACCTAATCCATGGATTGAATATCTATTTTTCTCTCTCGATGTTTAGCACTCTACCGATTTAAATGAATTCATGTTGAATGAAGAGGGTATGTGCAGGTTTCCATAGATCAGTAGGTTTTTCATTATTTCTTGCAATTTAAATATTTCTACCTGAAGATACAAACACAGCTGTGGAGGAAGAGGGAAGCGAGAAGAGAAAACTAGAATTGTGTAATTCTGTCTAAGTAACGATTGTGTATGAAATATGTGCTCTTGATAAGGCCAATAAATTATGACAAGTTTGTTCTTATTGTTGTTGATATTTACCTAGTCATCCTGTTACGATAAGATAAGGTACTCCTAGCAAATATTGCTCAGTATGACTGTATAAATATTATAAAGAGCAAAGAAATTTTATTTCTTCCACCTAAAACGGTTTCCAGTTGTATACTTCACGATCACATCTACAGCGGAAAAAGCATCGGGTCAAAAGAATAGCAGAAAAAAACTATCACCTGCTTCCAAGGTTGTGTCGAGAGAATTCTATTTAGGCTGATGACATCTAAGCTAGTTTCTTGTTTAAGCTTTTCACTGCGGCTGACGTCTAAATTTATCATCTAAAAATATTGTATAAAAACAAAGAGATATGATTAATGGACCTATTCATGTATTTCTGAGGGTTTTTATTCTCTTGTTACGATTTTATTCATGGATACAAGCTCTTATACTGAAAATTTCCTCAGTTCGAAGCCTAGAGCCACTGATGATTTTACTTGATGATCGCTTATGTGGGTGATTCTTCAAATACGGGAAAATTTGGAGTGTGTAAAATCCAAATTTTTTACTTTGTTTAAAAAATCCCAAAAAAATCCCAAAAATACTTCAGGGGTTACTTGATTATAATATGACACCAGCAGAGCTTAAATGTTTATATTTTTATTTATTTTAATTTCTTTATTTTTTTAAAGCCATGTGGATGACATCCGTGTACATGTGGATGGCAGAAGGCCACATTAATGACTAACTTTGGCAACAATCTGCTTTTCTTTATGTGATTTCATATTTTTCTCAGCATACTTCAGTTGATTTTGCATCAAATTTTCAAATTTGTGTGCATACTCCGGAATTAATGTAATTTTAACGAGACTGTGTTTTTATGGTTTTGGGGGAGGGGGGAATCAAGCAGAAATTCATTTAATCAGTTTTAAGATCTTAAGTACAGGTCACAGACACCGCAAACACAATAGTATCCTACAGGTGGGGTGACAATTTTATTTCATTTTATTTTTTAGGGGTTAATATTCTTCACCCATTCATACTCATTGACAGGAAAAAAGTTGAAAAGGAAATAACATTTTGTTTTGTGGAAAAATGCATTAGAATATACAAAACCGGGGTTTGGGACAGGGCATGTGGATGACATTTCATTGAATTAAATTCGATTTTGGAATATCAGAATTTAAAGCTAGTGACATTTCAAACTGATAGTTGTAGTATGGAAGCAGTAGAAACCAACTTTTATTTTAATTTTTTGTTAAAGTTGAATTTGAAGGGAAATATCACTCCGGAACGCAAATTTTCCCGTATTTGAAGAATCACCCATATATGCGTACAGATTTAGCTCTGAAAGAGTTAATGTACGTGGTTTTCTGATGACCGGAAATCTATGAATCCTTATCATTTCAAGATATTTTCAAGGTTTTTATTGTACAGACGTACAGAATGTAGATTATTTTACTTCTTCCACAGGTTTAACGCTAAGAGTTTATTTATCTGGCATCTTCATGTCAAATGTTGCAGTAATCCTATTCGTAGAAAACCATTAAAGGTCCATTTACACACAGCAGTGGGGTGAACGTGACTTGACGGCACGTATTCCCACCGCCCGTGATCCCGCAGTGATTTCTATTCACACTATAACGTGGCATGAACGACATCAGTCAGTGTTTACTATAGTAACAAATGCCACGGAAAATGGCGAAATTCTCAGAAGCTGATTTATGAATGATTACTCTTGTTTGGGATGAAGAGGAGAAGGAACAAGTGAGAAAACGGAAGTGGGTTCATGAGGCCTGGAAAAAGAGAAGAACAGAAGGGGAATTTACCACTCTTTATAAAGAATTGATGGACGATGGAGCAAAGTTTCAAGAATACTTCAGAATGTCAGAAAATGCATTCTGTTGAGCAAACTGGAAGTCAACCTGAAAAAGCAGGACACAAAATGGAGAAAAGCAATTTCTCCGAGGGAACGGCTTGCAGTTTGTTTGAGGTATTAGGCCTATGGTAGATTAGAATATACAGTAGACTGTAAACTTTGAATTAAAAAAAGAAATCAACTCAAAATAAAGTTTACAAACATTTTCAAAGGCGCACAGTATAAAATTTGATCTTTTGTTTTGAAAAAAAAAAAAACATATATTTCTACTTAAACTACGTTTAGAAAGATTTTCAAATTATTCTATTAAATAATTTTTTAAACTTAAACTAAACTATTACAAAATTTGTTTTAAACTTAAAGTGTTAATTTACAAATACTGGGTAACATAAATTATTATTTTAATAAAATTGCAAGAAAAACATTTTCATAGTTAAAAAAAGAAGTTTCACTTCGAAAACTCATATATGAGTAAAAAAGTATTTGTAATTAATTTTGATAGGTATTTATTCCTGACCGAAATTCTCAAAATACCGTTGCACTGAATAGGTTGCCGGTTGCATTTGACCAGCAAATCTTGATTTTCATTCACTACAACACACTCATTGTAGCTTCCTGAAGGAGAAGGCTGTCCAGAATATGTTGGAGTAGCAGCAGAGTAATGAGAAACTGCATATGGTCCTGCATTTGGCTCTTCTTCAATGAGCATTTTAAGCTCGTACTTCTGCACAGCGGCAGAACAACCCCACTCGATTTTCTAGAATAATATTTTCAGGCTTGCCTGTCACGCAACAGTCACGTCACTGCTGAGTGTAAATTGAACTACCCGAGTTTCACTGTATTGCGACTGCGGGAACACTGACTGCACTGTCACGGCCAAGCGTCGGGCGAGTGTGAACAACACCACTCAATTGCATAGAAGAATGTTTTCAGGCACGCCGGTAGATGCACTTGCCTGTCACTCCACGGTCACGTCACTGCTGAGTGTAAATGGACCTTAAAAGTGTAACTTGATAGATGCAAGTTAGCTATATTTATGATCACTACAATCGAATTTTTAGGTTCTTACAGGTTAGATTCTCTCTGCCTATAGCTAAATCACACCTTGCTTTGTCGATGGACAAGTGAAATACAAAGAACTACCCCTGAATTGAACCTTGGACACTAGCCAAAACAAAAGAAGAATGTAAACACACAGTTATAGTTTGGTGCATTCCAAGCTGTAAAAACCTAAAATTCCGAGGTCTAATGATCACTACAAACTATGTCAATTGCCGCTGCTTTTGTCTTCGGTATGACTATTTATTCTCGGCAATTTACTGTTTGGTTAGTAAAAAAATTAATTGTGAAACACTTGGAAAAATTTGGAAAATCGAGAAAAAAAGCATAGCGTACTTTGAAAATACAGGCTTCCTCGAAAATAGGAGCCTATGTAGAGAATTGGTCATCTAGGTCTATTCTCACAGTTATGCTACTCGTCTGTCTTTCCTCACAGTTATGCTTATTCTTTAACTGAGAATTGTGGTGTATGTTTTGGACATGTTTTTTGAATTCTCGTTTAAAAAATACGTGCATGTACAACAGCTGTAATCAGTTTCTGTAACAAGGTGGCTTCGTTCTCTATATTTTTCATCACAAGAACGTTTAACCTTTTCGTGATACTGACGTATAAATGCATAAAAGCATAGCTTTAGGGTCGGGTGGTAGGCCAAGTCCCTGCAGGGATGTAGTTCCATGGGAATAAGCTATTTTACTGAAAAAGTCTAATGTATTTAAAATGTTTTTACTTAATCGCTTATATTAATTTATTAAATTAGCTCTTAACGGGTTAATATGCCGCATGCTGCAAGGGTGGAATGTCTGATAGATAGCATTCTGGTAAATATGATGGTTCGCAAGGCATTTAACCACTCCATATGAAAACTACATTATCGTTTTGAAAACATAAGTGTGCAAAGAAAGCAGTTGTGTTCATTGATGAAGAAATTCATTGTTGTATTAGGGAATGAAACGTATTTGGCAGCTTAATTGGTTAAGCATAATTGAGGACCGTTTTTACAAAACTCAACATCTCCATTTTTTTCAAAATTCGTTTTTTAATAGTTTTATTTGCTTTGAAATGAGATCTTTAAGATTGTGAAAAAAGAACATAAGAAAAGTCAACATAACCAATGTGCAAGGTCTCTATCTTCTATATATTAGTAAAAACTAAAGAAACCTCCTGAACAACAATTTATGTTTTGGCACATCCTGAGTTTTGTCAAAACGGTCCTCAATTGCAAAAAAAAAAAGTTACAATCAATTTTATTGAAACGGAGCACAAAACTAAGGGCAAAAAAGAAACATATTCTTGCTTCAAAATATCCTATTTACTTCATCCTTGTGTGTACTAATGCAATGATATGACTAGATCTATCAGTATTAATACAAACGATACAAACAATGAAAATAATGGATACGTCAATAAGTAGTACAAATAATATAAAACATACAAGATAAAATCGCACTTCCGTATAGTTGGAAGTGCATTACAGAATTGCATAAAGTAATGACGTTCCATTGTCTTACAGACTACTGCTAAATAGTTTACATTTCACACAATATAGGCTAATGAGTCGAAATCCCCTTATTTGTTTCGAAATAAAGTCGAAGAGAGGTGGACATTTATTTAAATTAAACTATTAGTTCTGATCCATTAAAATAATAATAGTCAAATCAAGAGCAAGCAATACTCAGATAGAACTGAAAGGTTACCTTCATGCTTCAAGGCCGTATATGACTATGCAAGTTTGGTAAGTTATTATTTATGAAGATGTATGAGGACATGAACTAACAATGCATAGATAAGTAGTTAAAGCACTTCGAAAAGAATTGCCTCTTCATCGGTGATGCTTATAAAGGACAAGTGAGAAAAACTGCACATCCAGTATTATGTTATTATTATTATCATTATTACTATTTTAGTATTACTATTTATTGCCCAATTTAATAGCAGTACTAGTTTTCACTATTATAGTTTTGTCACATATATACACATACACACGTGCACTTGAACAAGTTTTAATCCTCATTTAGGCCATCAATCCTATTTAACGTTCAAAAGAGGTGACCGATTTAGTGGGACAGAAAATTTATTGCAATAGTGGAAATTTAGGTCCTAAGTCGAGTTGTATTGAAGGTCGCATGATATTCCAGGAGGTTCAAAAAACAATTTTTCTAGCAATAATATTTAATTTTGCGAAATTAGAAAATGCAGTCTTATTTCAATCCTAATCTAGCATATTAGCATACATTTCACTTTCTAAAAACTAGTTTCACATTTTATCCTATTTCCAGTGACATTGGTAAACAACGTGGTTAGGTATGGTAAATGAAGATATAAATGAACAAGGATTTTGAGAGATATCTAGCATTTTATTGCCTCTGGGGAAAACCATCATCCTTAGTCCTTGACAGTCATGTACCTATACCCATAGCTGTCATTTCAGATTAATTCCCTTCATCACGCCGTGAATTGTATAGTTCGAACACAGTTCATAACGTTAAGTACTTGTCTGTGGCTTTAAAAATTCAGTCATGCAAAGGATGGAAGAGTAACCCGAGGAAGTATTTCTAGAAATATTCGACTAGCGTGTGGAAGTACTCATAGTGTTGATTCTGAACAATATCTTCTGAGATCGCAAATGGCACAGTGAAATGCAATGAATTAAGCAAAGTAGAACGGAACCTGACTACCGATGTCCTGGTAGGTAGGTGGGAAAAGTACAAATAAATACAATGGCTAGTATGATGGTGTCATATATACATAAATACTAGCTGAAAAGGCCCGGCGTCGCCCGGGCTTTGTATTTTTTAATTTGAAATTAGCTTATGGAGGACTTTCGATTTTGAAACTCTTGGTCCTTATAAGAATATGTATGTAGAACTTGAAATGAAGAAAACGATTTATCAAACTATTCCATCAGAAAACGCTAGATATAGCTTTTTATGGCTCATAGAGGATGTGGAATGCTGCATTCCGTTGCTTCTACACATCATGTCTGGGATGGGTTGAAATAAGAAGAAACATAAATTACATTAAGATTGTATTGGCTTGACGGAAAATTTTATTTCTCATTCTCATGTTACAACCGTTTCGGGGCTGAAATAAAAGAGAAATGCAGTATCACTTTCATACTTTCCTCCCCTAAAACCCGGGACATAATATACTGCGAGCATAGGACTCAAAATGTTCCATCCCATGCTTAGGGCCTATGATAAATCTCAACTAATACAAAGCCTATGGATAACGTATCAGCAGAAAGGATTATTTACAGACTTCTGATATAGCATACTCACACACTTAAGTTATCCCTGCAATACGACTTATTCTACATCAAAATGTGAAGTGAGAAAATATTTCTTATGTCGAGGGTAGAGAAAGTTATGTGACTACATCACACTGTGCTTTATTTTCGTGGATTTCAATTTCAGTGATTATTTTCGCCAATATATTACATCAATGGAATCATAATTCGTTAAAGTCCAGCATTATATAGTCGCCAAGGCCCTATGTCATCACAGTAAACAATTCACTGTTGTCATGTGAACTAAACAGCATTTCATTTTTTTCAGTATAAAATTCTCAGAAATTATATAATTTTCAAGGGAAGGAGTATTTTGTTTGAATTTTAATGTTGACCGCTACACTTCCCGGGCTTAACTGGGTATGTGTGCAAAATTCCGTGTAAATTGGTAAAGAAATGTAGATTTGTATAAGGAACAAACATACATACATACATACATACCCACATATCCACAAACACACATTCGACTTTATATATTAGACTAGCTGAAAAGGCCCGGCGTCGCCCGGGCTTTGTATTTTGTAATTTGAAATTAACTTATGGAGGACTTTCGATGTTGAAACTCTAGGTCCTGATATAATAATGTATGTAGAATTCGAAATGAGGAAGAACAACATATGGTACTCAGACTATTCCCTCAGAAAACGCTAGATATAGCTTTTTATGGTTCATAGAGGATGTCGAATGCTGCATTCCGTTGCTTCTACCCATCATGCCTGGGAGGGGTTGAAATAAGAAGAAACATAAATTACATAAGATTGTATTGACTTGACGGAAAATTTTATTTCTCATTCTCATGTTACCATACAACCGTTTCGGAGCTGAAATAAAATAGAAATGCAGTATCACTTTCATACTTTCCTCCTCTAAAACCCGGGACATAATATACTGCGAGTATAGGACTCAAAATGTTCCATCCCATGCTTAGGGCCTATGATAAATCTCAACTAATACAAAGCCTACAGCTATGGATAACTGACTATTTACCGACTTCTGATATAGCATACTGACACACTTAAGTTGTTCCTGAAATACGACCTCTTATTCTACTTCAAAATGTGAAGTGAGAAAATATTTCTTATGTCGAGGGTAGAGAAAGTTATGTGACTGCATCACACTGTGCTTTATTTTCGTGTAATTCATTTTTCAGTAATTATTTTCGCCAATATATTACATGGAATCATAATTCGTTAAAGTCCAGCATTAGGCTATATAGTTGCCAAGGCCCTATGTAATCACAGTAAACAATTCATTGTTGCCATGTGAACTGAACAACATTTCATTTTTTTCAGTAGAATATTCACAGAAATTATATAATTTTCAAGGGAAGGACTGATTTGTTTCAATTTTAATGTTGACCGCTATACTTTCCGGGCTTAACTGGGTATGTGTGCAAAATTCCGTGTAAATTGGTAAAGAAATGTAGATTTGTATAAGGAACAAACATACATACATACATATATACCCACAAACACACATTCGACTTTATATATTAGATTAAGATTTCAGCAACTGCAGCAGATTATTTCCATCACTAGTACTGTTTTATTAATTGTTAATTTTGTTCAAGAAATCGGATTTGTCGTAATATTGTACCAACCAAGTACGCTGCCATCAATTAAAACACTTTCTCTTTCTTTATCGTAGTTTTACCTCTCCCTTATAGGATTTAAGCGACCCAAGCCGCCCGGGCCTTACAGGGCCGCGACCTGTTGGGAGAGGGATTATCTTTGGATCATATACATACTTTTTTGACCAGACAAGGACATGGAGGGCCTCCCCGGATGAGTGATCAGACCAATGCCGGGGCCACCTCCGATACAACACGAACACACAGGACGAGACACACCATTCACACACACACACCAAACACGGCGAGGATGGGATGAAGATGATAATGACGGCCAGATGATATCCGGGGACCACAAGGGCCTAAATTTACCCGACATTTTTCTCATAGGTGAGGAAAAACCCCGGAAAAAACTCACCCAGGTAACTTGTCCCGACCAAGAATGGAACCCGAGAGGAACGAACGCATCCCCTGAGCCACAGCGGTGGACCAATGAAAACATTCTAAAGTAATAATTATATTAAATACATTCGTGTAAAATAAAAGATTATGCAACTCAGAACCTTGGTGATTATTATAGCCTATAATTTGTCAAATAAATCTTAAGCGAATTGCGTCTGTTAGATACCATCATATAAATGCAAATCTCTTTAACCTGAAGGGATCCTTATTTTGTTTGTCGATATCCAGAAATTTGGATTAATAGGTCTCTAGCTGTCATGGACATAGGCGTAACCAGGCCGACCATATGTGGGGGTTATAACATCCGCAGGGTTTGGGGGTATGGAATACCCCCCAGGGAGAGGGGGGTCCGGGGGTCCTCCCCGGAAAATTTTAAAAATCAAGATGCACAATAACGAGTTTTAAGCTTCCGGGGGTCCTCCCCCGGAAATTTTTAAAAATTAAGATGCACAATAACGAGTTTTAAGCTTCCGGGGGACCTCCCCCGGAAAATTTTAAAAATTAAGATGCACAGTAACGAGTTTTAAGCTTCCCACGCTTTATACTCGTATTAAGTAATTTATAAACAGACTTAAAAAAATTATACAATTTTCCTTTTTTTAATTAATGGGGGGGTTTCAAACCCCCAACCCCCCCCCCCTCTTTACGCCTCTGGTCATGGACCAGACATTAATTTTGAAAGATTTCTATTCATGTTTTTCTTCCAGTTTTATTTTGATTTACTTTTTGCCAGATCAGCACTGCTTGCTTCGGTAGATGGTGTAAGTCTAATGCAGAAAAAATAATACATATTCCATATATTTTTCTTCATAGATGCTGAGTTTTTTTAATGGGTTGGGAGTATTTTTGGTAGCACCCGCTCACGAGGCAGTGGTATCTCCGAATGGAGGTTAAGAGTCCCGGACTGATTTAGTTGTGCTTATTTTCCAAGAAAGGACAAAGCAGCAGATGGCAAGCTTTGTTATTGTAGACATAATTAATTATCCACAAGGAGAGAATTCTCAGTTATACGAAGCGGATTCGCTCTCGGAGATCGGTTGCAAAGGCGTATCCACCTGCGAGTTGACTATCTGAATGTCGCTCTCCACTACCTCTCAGAAATTGCTGTCAGACGCATGTCCACATACCGAAACGGGATTGGAGAGTTTCTCGCACTCTCAGCTCATGTGAACACTAAGCTTAAGACGAGTGTTTAAAATACAAGTATTGTATAGAGCTGACGAGATGATCCCTGGCCTGATTGTGGAGAGTTATCTAGAGCGAGGAAGGACAATCGCAGAAGTTATTGCTATTATGCTAGAGAATTTTGGAACTAATGTCTTCACGTCAGAGAGTAGCATTAACTTCTGCGATTGTCCTTTCTCGCTCAAGATAATGTTCCACAGTCAGGCCAGGGATCATCTCGTCAGCTCTATACAATACCTGATAATGCATTATACGCATAATTTAAAAAAAAAAAAAACTGTTCTTAATTTTTCTTATTTCAGCTGCCCAAAAATAGCAAAGAAAGATTAATCGTTCTACTGCTACTACTACTACTACTACTACTACTACTACTAGTACGGAGTTACTTGTGGGGGTGTGTATGTAGGGGAGAGAGCTTTAACTTTTTTAAAGTTTCTTTCGCATTTTGACTTTTGTTGCACCTTTTTCTGTTACAACTCCCCATGCCGAACGTCTGGTGGT
The DNA here is from genome assembly GCA_964059195.1 of Ectobius pallidus. Classification (NCBI taxonomy): domain Eukaryota; kingdom Metazoa; phylum Arthropoda; class Insecta; order Blattodea; family Ectobiidae; genus Ectobius; species Ectobius pallidus. The sequence goes on from CAXKWD010000008.1 coordinate 90,232,229, forward strand.
TATGTCATCTGCATCTACCACATAGATTTTGTCTTACTGTTCTAGTCAGTGATTTCACAATAAATTTGTTGTGTAAATTTAAATGTATAATTAAACCAGGTTGTTTGCTTGCGTACCGTGAGTGGCGTTCTTAGTGCATTAGTGCCTACAAGGTGGCAGCACTGTACTGCCTGAAGGGGGAGGGAAGCTACTAATCGGATAGGCGGCAGTGTATGACCTGCTCCAGTAGAAGAATGAAGATAGTGCTACACCTCTATCTAGTGGAGATTTAATTATCTGTTATAATGATGTGCGGTTTTATTACCTAGTTGACACGAACTACTAGCTACAAGCTTAACTTCCGATAGTCATGTGCTGCTTTACGGAAACGTTCAATAAACAGTGTTCAATAAACAGTGTTCTCTGAAATAACATTGCAATTTCAAGATTTACTATGATGTGCATTTAAAACATTTAATATAACTTTCTAAATAGGAATATTTCACGAAGAATTAGTTTTTATTTAACTCCGTTTTATTTTAAAATTTCGTGGCGAAATCATTGCATAAGTTTAGATGTAATCGGTTCATCGCAAGTGGTAGAAACGCTCAATTAGTGTAAAACTGTGATCACTTATATTACGAATGGAACATAAAATTACAGACACAAAAACTTTTTAACCCAAGTTGAACTTCCATTAATTATGTGTGAAGTTTGACCTCAGTGTTGAAAACAAGGCCGATGTTTTTGTTGATTTTTTTGGTACCTGTGTTATTTTTGAGCAGTTCAGTCGCTCAGAAGATAAAAAGGAGCAGCCACTAACATTTTGGCACGTGTATCGTGAAGAGATTATTATTGGTGAATTGTTGGCTCTGTGACAATTGACAGTGGCGCCGCCAGGACGTAGTGTTGAGAGATGGCAACGACAGAGTTTAGTGATCTTCATTTGTCTTCTTCCACGTTTGATTCTTCTTTTTTTCTGGACGTCCATTTGTCCTCAACACCGCATTCGAAATGGATCAAGATTTTTTTCTTTCCCACATAGTTGAAAGCAAAAGAAAATTTATTTCTAATTTAATTTTCCCTGAGAGCACGTTACATGTAAAATGTAATCAAGTGCCATCTTTATTTTAGTGTCGCTCGAATTCTGTTATTGAATAAAAACAGTTTTTGAGTGTGTGATAATATTACTTGATGCGAAGTTTTTGATAGGTGTGTATAACAGTAGCATGCTTATACGCCTACTCAAGAACTCCAGTGTTAAGTAATATTTAAAAAATGGAGGCCCGTGCCCGTTCTGATTAAGATCGTTGTGACATAAATCACGCCAGTTCTAGCATAATTCCGAATCTGTATGTCTTCTGTTCTCGCAATATTGGAAGATCTATGTAGTCAAGTCTTAAGTATCTTACAATTAGCCTTCTCTGGCTATCAGTCTCGTCCGATTGAATATTATTTTGTCCAATGTTTAGTTCTGAATGTGTTTAGAGTAAAGGCTATGAGGTAATAATTTCCCATTTACCTAATTTACCTAATCATGGGTAGTGGGTAGGTAGTTCACCTGAGATCTGGAATTTCCTTTTGAATGCACGGATGCTATTTTTTATTTTATTTTTTAAAGGATCACGTTAATTTCGTGCCTTTCACTAAACCAGCGTTGAAAATTATTTTGAGTGAATTTACAGACTGGCTTTTGAATTTCTAGTGCTTTTAGTATTTTGGATGAATACCGGCTGTATAAAAATAAAATTCATGCGAAGCTGTAGGCCTAATTGTAATTAGAGCAGGCAAGTATCTGAATTTAGTAGTTGTATTAATAGCTTACCGCGTACTTTATACCAAGCTTCGCGGGTTTCATGCTGGGGTTGTTCGGCGTCCAAATTCTCAGCCCAATTTCATTTGGAAGACTACTATCTATACAGAAAGTTAAAGAAACCCATACCCTGAAAGGAAGGGCCCGTACACAAAATTGATCCCAATAAATTAATTTCATTGCAGTAGAGGGTTTGTACTAATATTGTTTTCAAATATAACCTTATATCCTTGCACACAAGAACTTCATATTATACTAGATTTCGTACATCGTAGTAAAAATATTGAGTATTAATATACAATGTCAAGAACTTAAGAAATAAAATTACCTTATGCTTCGGTTTATATAAAATAAGCTTACTGTGATAAAAGTATAAAAATCGTTGTTGTCCCTAGTTGTATTCACTAATGGTTATGAATTTCGGCATACCTTATGCCATCGTCAGCCTTTAGGGTGCAGATAGTTGCACTTCACATTGCCAAAAGTGGGGTGAATACAACGAGGTACAACAACGATTCTTATACTTTTACGTTACTGACGCACAAGCTAATTTCAGTTTTTAACTTCTTTACGTGTATTAATATATATGTTTTTTACTACCAACTGTGTACGAAACCTATGTATAATATACTGTAACAAGTTTTGTGTAAATTTTATTAATCAAGGCAGTTTTATACACGAGGGTATAAGGTTGTATTTGACAATAATAATTGATCACATAATTGTTCTCCATTCTCATGGGAGCCTTAGAGGAGAAGAAACCATAGAATCGCTGTGGTTTATGATATAACTTACTGACAGAGGTGTTATGTTAAAAGGCATTCAGTTGTTGCTCCTGGATCATACATTAACACTTCTAAGATATCCATATTATAAAAAGAATAAAAGAAAAAACATGATTATATGTAGGCCTAATCGAGCCACTTTCAACATTTTAAAAACTTTAACGATTCTAAAAACTTAATATTGCTCAGTAACAAAATTTCCGAACTAGTTAATATTCCCATTCTATTAGCCGTATCCACTTACAATAGTAAGAGAGTATCGTTACATATTTAGTTAGTATGTTTATCTTGGGGGCTTATAAATGAGAAAGTAACGTCCTTGACCGCTGGAAGTACAAGCCGATAGTCCCCACACCTTCTTCAGTCAGGTTTCTGGATGCTGCCACGTACCTATAAACGCTTTTATATCAAACTCCATGACGAGCTAGTTCGCCCATATACATAATAAATTGAATTGCATAACCCACATATTACTTCCGCTAACGTAGGTGACACGGGAATAAATTTAATTAGTCCCAGGTCATGGGAACTTCAAAACGAGTTTAAGCGGATTCATAGCGAACTAATTGTAATATTTTCCATCTTTCCTGAATAATATTAGTGCATATTTTAAAAATCAAATCAGTCATGACCACCATTAACTTCCAGAAACTTTCATTCAGTACTTGCATTTAATATGAAATAAAGTGTGGCTTTAGAAATGTGCGAAAGAAAATTCAGGTGTGTCGTGAATTGACAGTCATTTCCCTTATCTTATTTGAAACAAGTCTGCCTTTAGTCGAAGGTGGAAGAATAATCAATTATAATTTATTATAATTTGCTACATTACTTTCAAAGCTAGTATGTTAAAATTTTCAAGGTTAATAAGTTACATGTATTGGTGGTAGGCCTATATCCCTAACATTTCTTCATTGCAGCTATTTTCAGTATTAGTATTTTTAAATAACCTACTTGAATCGAATGATATTAAATGGGATTAATTTGCTTTGCACACTTGATAAAATGTATTTGGTAGGCCTAAAATAACCCACAACACGATATAGAAACGATGGAACTTGACAGCACCCATATAGAAATACTTATAAATTATTCTAAAGACTGATGAAGGAAGCTTAAAACGAGACTTTTTAAAAATATATAAACAAGGTAGATTTTGCCTGGGGTTCGTTCATTGCGTACAGAAGAACGCTAACTATAGAATAAAGTAACCTGAATATAGGCCTATCGGACGAATATGAAGAGCGTTAAATAATAGGCTTTAAAATATCCAGTTAATCATTCTTCGCATATGTTCGTCAAAAATGGTACCGGTATATTTTAAAATACCGTTTACTTATTTAATTTTTATTTGATGTGTTAACATACGCACAAACCCTCTTAATTAATAGATTTTAGCTAGGAAACTTACTTTATACATGACTAATATTGTTGGCGTATTGTTATAGCATCCATAGAAACAGAGCAAAAGCTTGCAGATTCTAGAATATTTGCTTGGACTGGCAAACAGCATGTGTGAAGTGGGTGTTAAATGAAGCGTGAGGAGTGTCCAGATCACATTACTCGTGTGCCACAGTGAGTGTGTTTACTATCTCTTTTAAGTGCGGGTTACATTGGTCAGTGGCGGACGCAGGGGGGGGGATAGGGGGGTCACATCCCCCCCCGAAATTTGAAAAAAGTACTCTAAATGGCCAGTTTTATAAACTAATTGCATATGTAAGTTGATTAAATTTTTTTAAGTATTCTTTCTACCTATTCAAATCCCCCCCCCGAAAAAAATTTCTGCGTCCGCCACTGACATTGGTGTGAATGTTCTATGAATGAGAAGTTAAATAGGTTCCCAAAAGCTTCTGTCCAAACAGAAAATAACTGTGAAAGGTCGTATATAATGAGGAAAACTTTCCTTGAAAAGAATCGTTTAAAATCTTTCTCGAAAAGAATTGTTTAAGTTAATTTTGCGCACATTATCTCTGTTGTCTGCTATTGCATTTTTAGTTAGGGAATTTCGCTTAAATATGTTTCTACCCCAGTTTTTTGCGCTTGATTATGCTGTCCATTTTGAATTAATTCTTGTTTAATTTTTACATTCTTTGAAAAATTTCAATCTTTCATTTGAGCTGATATAAAATAATGTATATAAGTCATTAATTAATTTCTTTTCCGTAGAGGGTAGTAATATTAAAATGTATTCCAATTTACAACCGTATAACCTCTACAAATATGTAAATAAAATATTAAAATATATTACAATATATGTTACATTACATTGTTATATATTGCATATAGTCATTGGTTAAAATTGAGTACTTAAGATACTAAATCAATATAATAAAGTTATGTCGTCAAAGAAACATAAACGTACAATAAAAGATCCTTGTAGGTTAAAAGAAATGTTGGTCCTCCTCCTGCTTGCCGAAATGCATCCAAAGAAGTGGATAGGCCTACAAAGAAGAAGGGCAAGCATTTCTTTTAATCTGAATCCTTTATTGTACGTTTATGTTCTTTCTTGATAAAGCTTTATTTTATTGACTTTGTATGTGTAAAAAATGCTTTAAACCATTGACCATATACAATATATAATAATGTAATATAACATAAAATGTAAGTAAGGCATTTTAACATCTTAGTTTTATATTTGTAGAGGGTATAAGATTGAAAATTGCAATGCATTTTAATGTATAAACAAATTCAGAAGTTATTTTGGGCGGAATATTGGCTTTTTATTCCCATGTTCCAAGTCGAGGTATATTTTATGTTAGCGTAAATGCAAGAATCTGTCTATAGATTTCCATAGTCATGCAATATATAATGTATGTTTGGCTTATTGTTAAAATATTCTGCTCAATTGTGTATTAATATGTTACAACCTTCAAGTTTGTTTAATTTATTACGAGAGTACGAAACCGTATTTAGTGTAAGTTTTGGCGAACATGATGGTAATAGAATTAATACAGATTTTTGCTTTATTCTACTTTGCTACGACTATTACAGTAACTATCTAAGGTGAACACATGCAAACTGTGCACTTTTTCAGTAAAATTTAACCCATTCAAGATTAAATATGGACGGTGTCTCGGGGAATATAGACGGAGGTGGTCCGGTCTTGATGCAGGGGCCAAGATTTTTACAAGTGAACATTAATTTTTATCTAATGTTAAGATTATAGTTAAAAATGTGTTTAAAAAAGGCTTTCAATTTTGTTTGATATTTAAACCCTCCCTACGCGTTGATTCCAGTGTACAATCCGCAACGTGAACAGTTTTCTTTAACGGGCACAAATCTCTGATACCTCGTAACACTTGACACTAATATCGTATTTTACATCCCCCTGAATATGTTAAGTTACTATGTTAAGTAAATGCTACATGCAAATTAAATTCAATCCCATTCACAATGAAGTATGATCATAAGTAATGTAGATGATCGCAGCTTTTAGTACATTTTAAACGCTAGCCTATCGGTGAGAAGATATTGTGATAAAGTAATGCATAAGTGTCTTACCCCACAAAGATACGAATTCAAAGATAAACGCTATTAAACCATCCTCCAGGTAGTGGACAGTGATGGATTAATTTCAAAGTTATATGTAATTTGACAAAGATTATTTATTCTTTTGCGTTCTGAGTTCTGTAGCCTGCGATAGGTCGCTCGAGCCTGTTTTCATTCCCGATTCAATTCTATTTCGAAGTCAAGGGTGATGAGTTCCAATCCAGAATTTACCTCTGCGAGTGGGGGAAACCCCCCGAAAATCCCACTCATATTGAATGTCCATAGAATTTAAACACACAATGTCGAATGTGAGTCCTTAACGTTATCCCTTAAAGGATCTACAGTGACAGAGAGTGAAGTAAATGAAACACAAGCTTGACATAAATTTGTGCGTAATTAATCATTAACATTGGTTCTCAATTTTTGAAGTGAAACTTCTTTAGCCGCAGTAGGGGTAAATCGAGAGCTTGTGTAACGCTCAAAAATCGTCACGAAATTAATGTAACGCTCAAAATCGTCACGAAATTAGTGAGGTGTGACGGAACAGACTGCACAGAAAACAACCAACTCAATGATTAGGCTTATCCAAAGTTTAAAAAAGGAAAAAATTAATAATTAAAAAATTAAAAAAAATTAAAAAATCTAAAATTAAAAAATCTAAAATCCAAAATTAAAAGATCCAAAATTCATAAGTCCAAAAATCCAAAATTTCAAAAATAAAAAATCCAAAATTAAAAAACCAAATATCCTAAATTTAAAAATAAAAAATTTCAAAAATCAAAAATTAATAATCAAAATAAAGAATTTAATAATAAAAAATCCAACATTAAAAATCGAAAATCGGAAATCAAAAAATCCAAAACTGAAGTCCAAAAACCCAATATTAAAAAGTCCAACAATCCAAAATTCAAAAAATCCAATAATCCAAAATTGAAAAATCCAAAAATTAAAACAAGTTTCATTTCTGTCGCGTGGCTTTCCACGCAAACTTTTTTCTTTATATATCGCTTTTGTGTTGATTTTACTCGGTAGGCTGTGCATCACCTCTATATGGCAGATAATGCAGATGATTTAAGTTTCACGTTTAGAGGTAAATTAACTTCTATTAGAAAAATTTCATAACCGAAAACAGAGTTACGTCATTTAAGTTTCGGTTATTATTACCACATAATATACATTTTTTGCTTAACTACAATAATTGTTGCTACATGAAATTTTCTGTTATGGGAATGCTCTTATAGATCCTAAAACATTTCCAAAATAATACAATTTTAATATCAATAATGAATTTCAAAATTCTTTTTTCTCACTTCTGTGACAAATGACATTGGAAATTATTCCGAATCCTGGAAGAATTACTAAAGATACTAACAGTGAAGAAAAATAACATAGGTTTCACTGTCCAGTATGGAGCCCATGCTGTGCTTGCATTATGCATTTTTCACCGATTGAAAAATAGTTACTCTTTTCGTGGGAATGAGTGGTATAATATGCTAAATAGAACGCAGTGGACGAATTTTGGTTGCATTTAACTTCACGAGGCTGGAGGATTCTTATTTCTCACAGGGCAGGGAGAAGGGGGGAGGTTCAAGCAGCGGTCAAATACTTTAATACTGTCATCTGTCGCTCTGCATTCTGATGCTAATGGAGAATGATTGGACTCTACAATTGAGACCTCAATATAACGGCTAGCAGGGACGAGTCCTGCTGAAGTTAGCCTGGGACATTTCCTCACTAAAATTCACTCCTCTAGCAATTATCGCTACCCCATCTGTAGTTTATCACCTTGGTATGTTGCCAGGACTCAAACACCGGAAAACACATCGTACGTGTCTGCTCTGCTCTTGTTTGTACGATTAACTTCGCACACCATTAAAGCCTTTGAATGTACTGGTTTATTTAATGTTGTCGTACCTTTCATAAAACGTCATAGGGTATTTCAGAAAGTTGTACACATTGCATCATGTGGTCTCCACAGTGTGTGTTTTTAATGGAAAAGGAACATGTTTCAAAACTATTAATTCGTTCTAACTTTTTCAATAACTCAATTTTAACACAAAATAATTTAAGAAAACATGACCATGAACTTTGCTATACTTTAAAATCTTATTTGAATAAAACAATGTACATTTAAAACAGATTCTAGTTGATGAAAATTTCGAGATAGTATTTCAGCGTTAAATTTCAAATAAGCCCGATTCTCACAAGAATCAGCTCATAGCACTAGTCCAAGGCTAAAGCTTAAATTTAAAATTTAAATGTAAATAGGGTGCCCATTTGCTCAACCTTTTCGCTGCTGATGCTGTATAAATTTATCTAAAAATATTGTACAAAGGCATAAATAAAATACTAATAGCAGGGATGCACACAAACAGTATATAGTAATTTGGTCACGGAAATCTGAATGAAGGAATGAATTATCTAAAGTTGAACCATTCAGGGCAAATTCTTTCTGTAGTAGGGATGATTGAAGGTGCCTTTCTCGGTAAGCCATTCCAGCAAGGGCAACACTCAGTACCTATACACTGTGCTCTTAAATGCTTTCTTCAAAATGTTTTGCATATTATAACTTCATCGAAATCCTAAGAAGGGGATCTAGACAAGCTTGTATAGTTCTGCTAATTATCCACTGTAAGAGAAAGAGGGATTCGATTTATTTTTCAGGGAAGATTATTCACCAAAGACCTCGTGCTTTGCCGAAGCGATAACATCAGGGCTTACATTCAGGACCAATCTTAGAATGCCGGTTTACGGGGTTTCCTCCCATTCAAGACCAATCTGAGAATGCGGATTTTCGGGGGTTTCTACGATAAGGCGAATGCCGGATTGCAATTTACTTAAAGTAACATCTACAACCTTCCATGTCCATCTATTCGTAGGAGTAGCCCCTGCATCGTACAAATCAAACACCGTGGAGTCTTTGTCGTGTTTAAATACAGTATATGTGAACCGCATGTATGTATAGGGCCTATATGTATGTATGTATTGTAAGGATGTATGCATTGTAAGGTATATACGTATGTATATTGTATTATGTATGTATGTATTTATATATATATAATATATACTATCATATATATACTATAATATACATATATACTATAACAGAAAAACCCCTAATTTCTACTGTACATAGCGCACGGCCTTCACAGGGAATTAGGCGTCCGATCACGGCGGCAATTTTAGCTCACTTCACTAATTTTCGCGCCGAAGATTCAAGTAAGAGAATTCCCAGATGAAAATTTCAGTTTTTACATCACCTATCTTAAAGTAGATGTTGAAAATGCTGTCCCCTCTGACAACGTATAAATTCGATACGAACGGAATGTTGAGATAGCACGTTCCCGTAACACTGATGTTTAAGAAATCCGAACTTACTAAGGTAAACTACATCAGAGGGGACAGCATTTTCCACATCTACTTTAAGATAGGTGAGGTAAATACTGAAATATTCATTTGGGCATCCTCTTACCTGAATCTTCGGCGCGAGATGGAAGGAGCGGAGGGAGCCGAAAACTGTCGCGGCGTTCAGATGTCAATGCTATGCACATAAAAGTCCGGTGGCTTCATGTTTGGTTCGCACCGTGTGTGGACTATTAATTTATGTGATACCTCGCCTAAGGACATAAGGTTCTAAGTACAATGAAAGAAAGGGCAAAAGAGAATAGATTTTGTGTTAATTTCTCCACAGAAATAGCCTAAACCTGGTTTTTGTTTTGTTTTTCCTGTTAATGGCTAGAAAATTATGCAGTTACCTACTTTGATAATAATTTTGAAACTGGAATCTATTAATTCCATCTCTTTAAGTGACGTGCACTGTACAAATGACATGGGTATCATATAATATTTTGTTTCTAGCGATTGAAAAATGATTAGTATTGTGAATGAATGAGCTAGTTTCAAGTAAGAGTGGAATGGGTAAATTGAACTTAAAATCTTGGCTTGGCTTGTAGTATTGGAACGGATGTTGTGTGTTTATGTAATGACTGCAGAGATGATCTGAAGGTCGAATGCATGACTAGGTGTTGGTTGCAGATGCATGATGTGCAACAGAGCTCGTTTTATTTCATCTTACTTAAATTGCATTACTAAGTGCTTGGCTAAAGTACATTTGCAGCTGGCTATTATGTAACTACCCACTGCAATCCTGCAAGGGCATCTCATTTTCGGGATTCTCTTGGACCCCTCCCATCTGTTCTTGACTACTACTGGGTTATGTAGCATATTGTCCTGTATATTTTTAGAAGCTGTGAATGAAATTTTAACATTATATATTACTGAAAAAAGTTGGTTTAAAATGCCATTATCATAAATGAATATTTATAAACTATGTATTTTAATATATCATTTGTATATGTGCATAAATCTATTGAATTGTGGAAATTACATATCCAGTATTATTTAAAACTCATACTGATATTGATAAATTACTCATATTGATAAATTACTCATGTTGGTAAATTACCAAAACATTTACATTTTGTTATTTTGTCACTTGATAAATGGCTTTTGGTATTATGGAATATCCAGAGATTATAAATGTAATAATTATTATGCATTTTATTAAGTCATTTGTCTTTTACGTTAATTCATTTTGTGTAGAACCTATATTGTGTTTATTTCAAACCATTTAGGACATTCGTATTTACATATTTTAACTTTTTAAATCCCATGAAGGTACTTAACAGCGAAATCTTGTTAACCGTAACTTCATCAGTAAGGACTTGGCTCATCTGGATTTCAAAAATCCGTAAACTGGTTAATGCAGACTTAACAAATCGTGCAGCAGTAGTGATTGAAGCTTAATTACTGCTTTGGTCTCATCAAAATACGATTGTTTTAAGGTTCGCGTACCATTTCCTTTTTAGTTCATGCATACTAGGTTTCGCTGTATTTTACTTTCTGGAACTATGGGAATTATTATCCAATCTAAAAACTTGTTTTAAGATAAAATGTTTCATACAACTGTAAAGGTGGTCCAGAAGAAATCCGAAAACTTAGCCTGTATTTTTTAATGTATATTTATTTGTTTAAATTTATATTTATTTATCTTCTGTAAAGATGCTTCGTTATGCATGTTATATTCTGTTATTATTTCACATTATTAAGGTAATTGATCTGTGTGGGAAATGTGCTTGTTATTATGCCTGTATGTCGAGCTACACTGCACAACTTCTATAGTTCTATGCTATAGCCCAAGGTTTCTGAGTTAGTGTAGATAAGTGCATTGTATTGCCTTAACGTAAAGCATTTGTTTCTGTAGTATTTATTTTAACGTGTTGCTACATGGACGTCAATCTATACAATTATTTTAGCCCCCGCTTATCATTTATTTAATCAACATTCTACTTACTACTTTAGTCTTCTCATCTGTGGCAAGCAAAAAAGTAAAATAACTGTGTTTTCTTCTTTTACTGGGGCATTTTAAAATTTATATGTACCTTAATTATCATCTGAAGTAGCTCGCGAACTAATAAATTTACAAACATATTACAGTAATTTAAAAATGTATTGCAATTTACAACCTTATACCCTCTACAAAGTATTATCTTATATAAATAAGATGTTCAGATGCTTTACTATTCTTTTCGGCATAGATTATGCTATCCTCATCCGTTTTAAACTCTTTCACAGTTGCACTTATAACGCTGAGACTGTATAATAATGTGATATAACATGTAAGGTATTTGAACATCTTATTTACATAATATAACACTTTGTAGAGGGTATAAGCTTGTAAATTGCAATACATTTTAATATTACTACCCTCTACGGAAATCAAGTTCAGTAATGATATTACTATACTGTACCGGTATCCTAGGTCTTCTCTATTTAATATAGGCCTAAAGAATTGAATAATTCAATTGAGGCCATGGTTTCCGGACCTTGTCCCGACTCTTAGTAAACGTGTAGGAACCGATTTTTTAAAATAAAAATGTTACAATTTTCATTGGTAACCATGGATCTCAGTACTGTATTGTAGGAGAAAATCCATGGTTTTGTAAATAGTTTAGAAATTTATGAAATGAGCAGATGGATTGACGTCCTTCAGTGCTGTGAATATCACGTGAGGGATGTGCTGCAGTAAATGGCTCTGTCTCCTAAGAAGGTATTTTAGAAATTAGTGATGCGTATTCGCATCTCCATTCGATGCGGTGTTTTCAGCTTTAATGTACTTCTGTTTTAGCTATACTCATCGTGTGCGAACTTTCATGGCACGATTGATTAATTTCATACCCGTTTGTGGTGGATATTTAAAATTATACTTAAATTAAACTACCGGTGGTCTGTGGTACTATAATTTTAAATTTCGTGGCAGTTTCTCTGCCTCATTCTCATAAACAATTCGTTCTTAGCCATGTTTCCAGTTGAGCTTACCAGCGTGTTATGTAGAACTATCACCAGGGCTATCTCGTTTTGGCGAGTTTTCCCCAGCTTTTCCCACGCAGACCTCCAGGAAGACGTTTTTATCATGTCAAATCTACAATTCATCGACATCTCTGACACCAGATAGCGATAAATAGGGGGTTGAACCCACCTACCTATTCACCAAGGAAGATCATTTGCCTACTTCAGTCAGGGTATAGGACTTCCGAATGTTCAATAAAATATGCCACACAGGATCGACAGCTTTACGCTTCATCCAAAAGAAGGACCATTTGCCTACTTCAGTCAGGGTATAGGACTTCCGAATGTTCAATAAAATATGCTACACAGGATCGACAGCTTTACGCTTCATCCAAAAGAAGGCATGCTTCTGAAACCGAAAATTAATCCATCCGGGTTTGAATTCGTGCCCAAGGGGATCCAATGTCGTCATGCTAACAGTAATTTTCTCTCCAAAATTTCTTGGTTAATAAAATATATTTCTTCCTAGCAATGAAAACATAATAGTGAACATTGCTTTTCGGAAAGATCCTTAACGATCTCATGGGTTCAATCATGGCACATTCCCTTAAAATGTGTTGTTACGACCAACTTCAGATCTCCATGGATAAGAGTATTGCTTATTAAAACAATGTAATTGAACCTTATCTATATAGTCCATAGAAGAACAATGCTGTCATACACTAAGCTTTTCAGGCAGTTTTTTTTTCAGTATTAATGCACATAAATTGGCCCATTTAAGTTAGCATGCCGAGGAAAATGCATGTTCTTTTCCACAGACTCTAGTCGTCGTGGGTCGTCCGAACTATTTCCATAAATTATTTCGGGTTTTGTAATAGATACCCCACATAACCTTGGTACAAATGAGGACGTGAAATTGCCATTTGTGTCTCCTGGAGGGTCATGCAATATGCAGAACAAACATCTTTCTACTCTTGACAGCGTCATTTACTGTGGCAAGCCACATTGAAATCCCTTCAGAATATGTTCTGTAGATCTCGATGTGACTGGTCTGAATGCATGTCTTGTTCGCAGTGAAAATAAATCTAATGCAACGCGGATTTATATCATCCCGTGATAAATGAGGGTGTAGAAGTTGTGCTAGAAACAAGATTTAACTAGTAGTTGAAAGATCCCCAGAGAACATGCGAAATTAATTATGTTATTAACATGCCAGAATGCGATCATGATAATGTTCGTTGCAAGCGAAATTTTATCATTAATTGTATAGTTCGATGTGTCACCCTTCTTCCGTCAGCTTCTGAATCTTTTTTTTTCTTTCTTTCTTTCCTACTTCGCGCAGTAGAAGTTAGATGATGATGATCAATAAACGTACTTATATAATCCATTGTGTTAAAAACCTAGAAGGGGATAGAATTTAGGGTGTCCATATAATGTCTATAAAAAAAACAGGACTTTTAATTTTTTTTTTAACCTGGGACAATGAAAGGAAACAAAAATTTAATTTACAACACTTAGGGAATATTTGCAATTTACTTCTGTCTCATGCACACAAATTATCAGAAATTACTTCTTAAATTTCTTCTGCAGACTGATAGATCATTTATTCCACAGAAGTAGATGCCTCATTGTCATTGTACATTTCACTCTTACGTATTCTATCAAGAAGAGCGTTTTTTTTTTCTTATAATTTATCATAAAAGTCAGCACATATTACTCCATTAAAGCATGTTTTGACAATGAGCAATACCTTCACTGTTGTAACTTTTATTAATATAGCGTGAAACACACTGGCCAATCACAGACGCAAAAAAGCGGGACATTTGAGTATCCCCAATAAAACTATCGGGATAGCGGGACATTTTGACAAAAAACGGGACGAATGGACACCCTTGAATAGATGCACGGATAGAAAATTAAAAGTCCGCTTTGTCTGATCGGATTATAAAAGTATCTATCTTACATTTGTCTGCAAAATTACCAAGAGATTCTTAAAAAGGCATTACATTATCAGAAATTATAATTCATGACCATCTAAACAAATAAGAAGTTCAGTCTCATTTATGTTTTCAGAGCTGGCTGATTTCGAATCTCTCCAGCTTTAAACTAGAATTTGTGCAATTCCATGCGCGAAAGCTTGGAATAAATTTCAAAAAATAAATTCTGAAAGGCATATTTTTAAAGTTTGGATAGTGTCTTGATCATTTTTTGTTTAATCTGGGAATTGTCCGATTGATTGATGGCACGCTTTCATAAGCATTAGGACAGAATATAATTTATTTTTATTTTTTCTGTTTAGATTTTTCAGAACTGGTAGCCCAGAAAAGAGGGTTTAGTAGAAATGTCCATTCGTGAACATGAAGGCGAATATTTCCATGGTTTTGATTGCCTGTCGTTTTCATAGACAAATAGTGTTTCCAAGGTATTGCGTTAGATTTATTTTCTTGCAGTAGATTTATTTTCTTTCTTTTCCATTACTAGGTGTTAAGGATTTCTTTTCGGGCGAGCTTCTTTTCGAGGGTGGTGAGCTACGTCTCGTCATCTTGTTGACCCCTGGTGGGGGGAGGGAGGGGTCAAAGAAAGTCCTGGAGTGCGTGTCAGAGGCGCGTTTACAAAGCTGCATTTAGAAATTCTGTAAATGCACTATCTGGTACGACATTCCAGCACATGCAGTCAGATTATTTACTTGATGCCTTCTTGTCGATGTCCAGCTACTTCATTACTCTTCATAAAGTTATAGCTGGGCATCGGAAAATTCGTTCGTGTCATTACTGTTATAACATGTCGCATCTGGAATCGTGTAGAACAGTCCTGCACAAACAGCGCTAATTGGGCGCGAGCTTTGCAGGAGCGGGGCTCGTGGTACCTTCTCACAAACTTTGTGGAGAAAAATTCTCGTTCAGTGACACGTAGAATTTTCATTTCAATCAAACGATCGCCAATGAAACACTTGCAATATTGCATTGGAAAATATATGTTGATAGTACCTTTAGCTGCTTTAAAACTAATAATAAACGAAGAAGATAAAAAAAATTACAAATTTACTTCCTTAGTTCCGTGATATAAATAGAAAAAAAATCATTCTGTGTACGTGCACCTTCACTCTAAAAATGTATACTGGGCCATTCAGATAGAAAATTAACCGTAACGTAACGTAAACTTGAAAGTTTGGGGCCACGTTTCTCAAAGTGGCCATACACAAAGCATCACGTAAACTTGAAACTTAAACGTAAAATTAAACTTAACTGAGAACCTTGCAAATACCAAGCTTCTGCATTAAGTTATGCGAAAAATAACGATACAACCAATCAGAGAACAGAACAGGAGACGGAAGTGGAAGTAGCCAAGAGATGGTGTCTATGAATGACAACGTTGTATCATATCCCAGTCTGTATGATAAAAGGCATCCATTATATAAAGATGCGACATTGAAGGAAAATATATGAACATTAGTTTCCCAAGAAATGAACTACAGTAGTAAATACAACCCATATAATATTCTGTTAATTCTGTCTGCATTAGCTTGTATGATTTCAATTTTAAAGGCCTACACGTGTTTAATAGAAACATGAAAGGGTTTTCGTCTGCGGCAGCCATTTTGTCAGCTGTTCACGTTCTCTTTTGTGATTGGTTGTTATCTACGTTTAAGTTACGTCGTGCTAAAGTTTGTGTTAAGTTTTACGTTCTTAAGTTTACGGTTAATTTTCTATCTGAATGACCCATACAAATCCCTTCTATTTATGTCGTATTGCACTGTAGAAGAACACGTAGGCCCCTACAGTAAAACTTGCATTCGCGAATTGTGAAAACGCAAATCTCGTACAGGTGTGACATAATATCCACGGGTATTGACTGATAAGCAGTCGTCGAATAATTCTACGATGCCCAGCTGTAACGAACTCTTTATTTGAAGTATTTACTACTCGTCTCATATTGTCAGTGGCCAATCATTAATTACTTTACTTGGATTGTAAAAATACAAACGATCTTGTGTAGAGTTTGTCATTGCAACGTGGCTACTTCCAAATTGATTTTGTTCCCAGCTTGTAAATAAGGGAAACAAACATGTTCTATTTCCTATATTAATCGTAGTCAGTGACAGCGAACTTGTAAAAAAAAAGTATATGTTCTCAGAACTATCTATCAGGACTGATTCCATGTAGGATATCTGATTTACAGTCTGTACACTCGGCCAAATTACTCTGGCCATTGACTTGACCATTCTGTAATTTTTTTGTAATGATTCTTATTTTTTAAATGTTTAGCCATCCATCGTTATAACTAGGGCCCGGATATTTAGAGTTTTAAAACACTATATATTAAGTTATCATTTAGTGATTATAGGTTATTTTTAGGTTTTTTGTCCAGATCATCGTTAGGTTTAACTTTGAACTTTCACTGTGCTTCATAGAACTCAACACATATTACCTATACAATTTAACTTGTTTTAAGACATTAATATACAATTTAAGTAAGAAATCCTAAACAATCAAAAGAAGCAGTGAGATGCAGCCGCAAATGAGACATCTACTCGCACTTTACTTGTAAAATCAAAATAAACCACAAAACACTGGAGAAGTTAAGCGCAAGAGACCAAATTAATTAATACTTTATCTATTAATCGCTAGCCTTTTCGGGATTCAAACCCAATGCTTCTAATTGGGTGAATAAAAATTTGCTTTATGGTTGGCTGTGGATAATGTGAAACTGATTGGAATACGCCGGTAATGTTACTTTCATCCCTCCTCTCTTGGCCTTCTCCACCCCAGACACCAATGAGTTGAACAACAATTTCAAAGGTGATTCTACTTTCAACACAAGAAACTGTTTTTGAAGCAAAAAATGCTAATTTGACCAAAAACGCAGGTTATTAGAAGTAAATTAGGGGTTTTAAGTTATTGTATCCCATTTAAGGGTGTAGGTAGCCTACTACAGAATTAATGTATATGAATCCTATGAACTTGACTCGAAAAAGTGTTTGAGAGCGTTTCTGGTTTTATTAATAAGGGGAAAAATAGGTAAAATCTATTAATCCTGTCCCTAGTTATAACCATGACACTAAACGCAATCTTGTGAACAAAGCTGGCTTACCCGAGCGATAACGGAAGTACACGATTGATATTTAGCTTCCGGAGCCACGGTCAGTTTCAATTTAACAGAGTGTACATATTTCTGTAAATCAAGTGCATTGAAATGTATTGGAACAGTTTCGAGGTTGTGTTTCGGATATGGGCTTACTAATGCTTGACCGTCCTGATAAAGTACGAATCTGCCTTAAACTTTTGAGAGATGAAGAGCGATTACAGCTGAATATAACTTCCCAGGTTAACTCGAAAGTACTATTTTATGGCAGATCTAGCAATTTTGGAATACTGTAAACAAAGTAATTCAGGAACATAGTCCAATGCAAAGTTATTTATGTATGTGGTTGTTGTTATAGCTTTCACTTTGCTTCTCATGGAAAACTGTAGTAACATAACGTTATTTGTACCAGGTGGTGCAAGGTCAAGTTTAAATGTTACTAAATTTCTGTTGTTTTACCTTTATATTCATTGCCCGATTCATAGTGCTAGAAAATAATGCATCTTTACATGAAGAATCCGAAACGTCAACACCTTACGTGGTCATTCATATCTGTGTTAAATAGGTTCTTTGTTATTTCAAATGATCAGATCTTACTTCATTTTATACACTTGCAACTTTTCTTAAAGGTTGGTCTTTGAAATCTCACAGACTTATTTTCGTATTCTTCAAATTATTGTTAAACGATGCCTTTTGAACTGACTACATTAGTAATAAGCTGGAAATGTATCTTGTCGATCACGAATACAGTACGTAAATTATAGAATCATGGTTCGTTTTGTTCTTGATTCTAGGGTTACATACTTAATTTTAATTATGTGAACTTCTTCTAGCTTGTCTTTCCTTGTGAAGTTATGAAAAATTCAGTGTGCTATCGACTCTACAGCGCAGCTTCATTATGCAAAGAGATACCTGTATTACAACCTAATAGTAGTGTCAATGTTGAAAAGTGAAATATTTGTTAATACGATTTTAAAATCACCCAAGTCATTGTCATTGCTATTTCTTTGTCCTAGTCTGGATGAATGGCTGGTATGTGGTTCTGTTGTAGAATTATTTTGTAATTTGTGATGTGGTGGTGTATGCCTACTCATGGTTTATGCTTCAAATTTATTAAGAGCAAGACCGCTTTTATACATAATTTTTTTTTAATATTTTGGAACACTTCCAAATTTCTGTAAATTAAAGATTTAACATTTTGATTGTGCAACAGAGATACCTGTTTCTAATAAAAACACAAATTATATATAACTTCTTTTATTTCACCTTCCTTTAACAGGGTCTCAACGGGGAAAAAGAACATGCCTTGTTCCACTTTGTATAGTCCCACTCCAGAACCCTCCTCTTAGTTTGTAATGCAATATTGTAAAGATCTCGCACGAAATCTGTGCCGATGGGATCGTTACTCTCTAGAGAGAGACATGCTACTGTGCGAGAGAGAGAGAGGTAGCTTTGCCTTTACAAATAGAAAGGGAGGTACTGTTGTGCGAGAGAGATAGGTAGCAGACCAATCGACGCTACAGTCCCCACGAAAACTTAATGCAATGACTTAGGCAATCTGCACAGATTTCGTGCGGGATCTTTACTACCTGCACAAGTCTGAGCTACGCTATCATCGAGAGAGGCTAACAGAGTGTGTATACAAGGAGGTCAAGTGGCTCTTTGAGTCATTCAGGGACATGCCTGCTTTACAATAGAGAGTCAGGATAATTAGGATGTGAGATTTTCCCTAGATGGTCAATATGAAATGGGGAGTATTTAATGCGTGAAAGGTAAAAATAGCTCTTTGCTAACAAATAATATTATTGAGAATATCTTTGGAGGTACATTTGTACATTACCTAGGGATACCGTACGATTTAATAATCATTGAATTTTTCAATTGAGGGTAATTGAAGGTAGCGCCATGTTTTGCCGAAATTGAATTAATGAATAAAAAATTCGGTTCATGGAAAAAAAAAAATGTTATATATAAGCGAAATGCAGTTGTAAAATTATACTTCATGAAATATCAAGCAGCACCCAGCTGTTTTCTCAGAATAGTGCTACGTTATGAACTGTACTAGGATGAAACACTACTTAGTAATTTAAATATAATCTTATAAATTGGTCTTCAAATATTCATTGAATACTCTCTCTTGTTTGTTTTACCGTTCCCGTTGTAGGGACGTTTATGCGACCACGCCGCCCGGGCCTTACAGGACCCCTGCCTGAACCACTAAATACTAAGCACGTTATTACTTGGTCAGTTGTTTCAGATTATTTTTAAATGTAAAAATTAGGTCACTAATTTGATTATATTCGTAAAACTGGATATTTTTATTTTATTTTTATAAAACAAAGCGAACTTCATTTTTTTGCAAGAAGAAAATAGCTCCGATTGAAAGAATGAGACATACTATGATATTTTAAACTTCTTTATCAAGTTTCGTGTGAAATTAATAAAATTAGAACTGTTCAGTTGTCACCTGAAACGCTGAACTTCTTTAAAACACTTGGGTACACTTTCATCATAATCAAGAAACTGTTTTATAATTATTAAACTTCACAAACTGAATTGCTTTACAGTGAAGAGCTGTTTTGAAAAAAATTAAATGCAATATTGTAGGCCTAATAATAAGGGCCCGGATTTTGATGACATGTCATCTTTTAACTGGAACATCATTGACATCAGGGTTGGGGAAAAACATGTTTTTTTTTAAGAAAAAAACTTTTTTTTTTGTTTAAAACGTTTTTTATGTGAACAACAATGTTGGTTGTTTTAAACGTGTTTTTTAAAACATGTTTTATGTTTACAACAATGCTGTTTGTTTAAAGAAAAGTTTAAATTGTTCATTTTGTTTAAAACAACCATTTTAATGTATAGGGCCTATTATATACATACATAACGTTTTAAACAAACTTAAAAAAACACAAGCACTTGTTGTAAACATGTTTTAAACACTTGTTTTAAACGTTTTGTTTTAAACATTCCAACCCTGATTGACATTGCCCACTAGGGCAGATATTCCGATCAGGACTGCTAGATTATTTTTTAAAAATGGTAATTTTAGGGTCATCTTTTGGTCATTTTCCCCGTTTTTATTTCTAGGTAATTTTTAGAATGTCATTATTTGGTCATTTTACGGGCCTTCAGATTTCATATTTTTAGGTAATTATTTTAATATTAAGTCATTATTTTCTTATTTTGTTTTGTTTCTCGCATTAGGCCTATATAGAGTTTTGGTGAATTTACTTACATTGATTATTATCCGAACTCTAAATAAGCATAAATGAATAGATCTTGTTATGATTTTAATTCGGATACAGAAAGACAGTGTTTGCTGTTAGCATTTTACCGAAAGTAACAAGGATATGTTGAAAATTACCATATTGCAAAGCATAGGTCCTGGGCATTTCAAATTGAATGTTACCAAAGTATTCTAAGGAGCTAATACAAATCCAATGAATACTGTGCTAAAATAGTGCAAGGAGAGCCTCATTATCGTAGTGATATAGGGGTGGCTAAAAGTGTTTGTAAGACTGGCAAAAATATAAGAATGAGTAATCACATTGTAATTGAAAGAGGTGTTAAAGTGAATGCTTTGAAAATTCCAAGTATCGACAGATTGTTGACAAAATATTAGGCATTCAATGGAAAACATTTGACAGCCTCTGGTTTTATGCTGGAAACAACAGGGAATGATGTGACAGAATGAGGAAGAATCACCGAGGGAGAGGAAGTTTTTGTGGATACATTACCTGATGGTTGTGATGTTTAGATTCTCGTTTTATTATTTATACATGATTTATATATGATAGGCCTACATTAAACTTACTTTGATCAATGATTTTCTGTTATTTCACTTGTAATTATGGCAGTCTCCTAGAAATGCTAGTGCAGATGTGGAAATCTCCACCTATTAGTTGCAAACTTGTGACATTCCATTTTAAATCACTTCAGTAGACTGCTCCAATTATATTATAGATATCAGGTTATGCTGCATTTTTAAATGTTTAAGAGTAGAAGAGTTAAATTCTGAAAACAAACCATGGATCTCTATCTTCTATTGTAGTTACAGGGTTCTAATAAATCAGTCTCTACTGAAAAAAAATCGATTCAATGGACATTGCCAATTTTGCTTCTAGACGCCTTGAGGAAGTTACATATATTTCTCTGCGTAGTTTCTGAGAACTATGTTTCCATAGATATGCAACAAACATGCAATCAGTTATCCCATTTATCCACACACAAATGCTTTCGACCTAGGCAGGGATCAAACCCGCCCGCTACTAGGGCACAGAAAGCCAGAGCGGTATATAAACTGTGCCACCCAGGCAAAAAATTTACAGGCATATAAAAGATCTCATGAAGGACAAAATGTTATTACACCAGCTATGGGTGCAGATTTAGGTGCCTAAGAAGCAGTATGCAGCCGTCGCTAAATAACACAATATACAAGGTTAATAATATGGGGCCTACGTAAACTTGTCAGGTATTTCCATAATATTATAGTAGGCCTACTATTGTAATATTGAAACTATAAATAGTAGCTCTTGTATAATTTTATCGGTAACGTTATTGTATTGATGTATAATGATGCAATACTCTCTACTGTATATTTTGAAGTAATAAATAGCCTCTGCCATGTGATGTATCATTGTTATGTATTTTACAAGTATTAAATAGCATTCTCCCATGTGGTTGTGTTCGTAAGTATGTTATATTCCTTGTATGACTTCATCTTATAACGAATTAGTGCGACAATCTGTGTCTTCTACGTCGATGTACATACTTGAAATATTCATTTTCGTTGGTAATTTTTAACGAAATAAATTATTTATGTATGTAAGATAATAACGTGTGAGGAATCTATTTCTGTGCAAAGTTTCTTAGAACTAAATTCCCATAGATAGGCCTACGCAACAAAAATGCATCCCATTCACAAATAGTATGTTTCCTACAAACGCCACTGGTACTCAGTTTTCAACCTATCATCAATTATATAAAATATTAAATATACAACCTAATCTATAATGCCTTATTATAATATCACATTACTAGTAACAATCTTGAATACAAATATATACGAACAATAAGGTAGTCTTGAAACTGTTAAAGTGATCTTGAAATTTTAAAAAAAAAAAGTCTTATGCTAAGATATAATTATTTAATGAACATCAGGATATTTTTTTAATAGTTTTACGAAATTTTAACAGTGATTTGGACGAATTTATTGTTTGTCTCGTATTTATTTCTAGACTTGCAACTTACGTTACTTGAAATGTGATATTATAGTAAGGTGTTTTAGATTAGGATGTGAATTTATTATTTTATAATTGAGCATAGGTGGAAAACCTATTTTAACTATATATATATATATATATATATATATATATATATATATATATATATATAGCTAGTTTCAATTGGCCTAATCCTTCTGGTGGCACTATGGCCCTGGGGTCGACTCAGCCTCTAACAGAAATGAGTACCAGGAGCAATCCTGGAGGTAAAGGCGGCCGGTTCGTAAGACTGACAACCTTACCACCTTCGTGTGCCGAATGTCCAAAATCTGGGAGCCTCAACCTCCTGGAAACCTCTGGGTCTCCATGGCCTGTATAGGGTTCACTTTACCTTTTTATATAGCTAGTTGGAAAATGAACATAATTGGAATGACGTCCCCATGTGGTTGCTGAACGTTATTGATCAGTATCATATGAATGGAATAGTCAGTTTAAAGAGAACAAGTAGGTGACGCCCAAGGCTAGTATAGGCTAGTGTTTCTTGGGTGAGACCTAAACATGTCGGAAAGGAGGCTTTTACACGTAGGCCTAAGCTTGTTCAGCTTCTATTACCAAATTAAAGGAAAACGTTTATTTAACACAAAGAAAAATAAGCTTAAAAAGTTAGCTTTTTAGACCTTTAACTGTACCTCCCTCCTTTAAATATTAAAAATTTTAACAGAATAATGTTCACATGCAGTTAAAACATTCCCGGTTGTAAACATTCTGCAAGAGGGGGCGAAGGAAACAAGCTTAACCCCTTGATGGATTTTTGCCGAAGCATTTTATAATTAACAAGTGAAGTGCATACAGTTGCGACCTTTGTTGCACCATTGCATCCTACACGGGCCACTTTGGAGGCACTTGTCCCCATGCCAGTTGGCGGCCTTAGCTATGTCGGAACCTGGCGTCAAGGAATGGGGACACAGAAGGACAATGGCTGAGCGAAGTTAGCCAATTAGTGGAAGGAAAAGAAATTATCAGAAAATGCCACTCAAGGAAGATGTATTCTTATTTATATTTTATTCTATTTATAAGCGCTAAGTAGGCTTCTATCAGTTCTTGCCTGTCTTACTCTTGAGAGAGGAGTACCGAACATACAAATAATGAATGTTTTCCTTTCTTTTCTTCACTCCCGTGCCATCTCATGATTTCATATCGTTCATATTTCATAACAGAGCAGGGTCGTCCTTAGGGTGGGGCAATTTGGGGCGTTCGCTCGAGGGGCCCCGCACCGCAGGAAGAAGAAAAGCTTCAGAAAAATGATATTCTTTGCTATTTTAATTAGTTCTTCTGATTTAAAATACTTAGAGAAGATGAACTGTCATTTTATCGGCTCTGTACTATTAATGTTGCGCAGCACACTAATCTCCCAACTAGGCTACGTTAAAGAGAGATCAGTTGTGAGCATCTGATAGCGGAACGTTTTATAAAGTTCATGTTGGGTAGATATAAATTTGTGAAACAATTTTAAAACCTAGGTGCGTTATATTCAATAAATTGTCGGAATTTATTATGTTTGTTAAGATCGGAATTGTCGGGCCAACGTTGTCGAACCATGGTACTGCACGGTTACTGGTGATGAATGATGTTTATTATATTACCAGGTATTGTATTATATTGTATTGGATGGTCTGGTATTTTGAAGTACATTATTATTATTATTATTATTATTATTATTATTATTATTATTATTGCCATTAATTTCCCGTTTTAAATATTTGATGGAATATCATTTGCACTGATTTCTGAGTGAGCACCCCCAATAAAGTTCAAATATTATCTGTTTTAATATTAACTGTTTGAAGTTAAAAAAAAAAAGAAGCTCGATATATGTACATAGACTGTAGAGCAATTAAATAATTCTGAGCCTACATTGTAACCAGGAAATATTCTATTTCATATGAGTTATCCTGTAAATCATGAGAAGATCGGGCTCTAAGCAGAACTATTGTTTATTGGCTGTCGTTGCAAACTGATTGCACATTGGTAGAACATCTTACTTTAACGGATCCTGGTTCGATTTCCGGCTGTAACATTCCTATCTTCCGTATTATAATGTAGGTCGTCAATAAGATATGTAGGAAATACAGTGTTAAATCTATGCCCGAGATTATATTTTGTATTGTTGAATTTGTTTATTTATTGCATACTGTTGTATATTACTAGATTTTTAAAAGATGTTAAAATATAGTAAGTGGATGAAACAGAACTATTTAGCGATCCCGTATTAAAAACTTAAATTAATTAAAATTCACATTATAAGCATAGCATAGCCCTGTACGTAAGTGATAGGGAATTCTGCATTTGCAAACTTGTCCTTAACTCCTCGTTCTGATTGGCGACATTTATGTTGTAAAGAATTAATTATTTTTATTTATAACTGTCATGTATTTAACTTTGGATATGGAAGTGTGTTACTTTTCAGCTTCTTGCATTTAGACATAGGCTACGTTCGCATCTGTTGACTTCAAAACATCCGAAGTAAGAAAGTTCAGTCTGCACAAAAATGATCTGAAGATCTGACGGATGAATGTATATTTTCTCACTGAAACATTTAAGAATAGATCAGTCCGAGGTAGCAGTACTACGCCTCTTATATAATTATTACTAGATGGAAATCTTTTCGATCTATTTTGTTCGTTCTGTCCAAGTTGGCGATAAAAGTGTGTTCTGAAATTCCGTGAAGTTGCTAAAATGTGCAGGTATAAAGAAGTAGAATTATCCACGAGAAGACCAGCATCCCTTCGGAATGCCTTGATCATACAATTATAGCAATATTTCCGTCGAGAAATTTAGCGGAACTCTGGATTTTTGGAGACAGAAAGAGGAGACTACATCCACACCTGTTTCTAGACAAATGTCTAGTAATGATAAATAAATGGAACTCATCCAAAAGCGAATTATGCAATATGATTTATTTCCCAAAATTCAACCCCTCAGGGGTTTATAAATGCAAAGAAGTCAAAAGGGACTTTCAAGTTTATATAAAGAAGCATTATAGTATTCGCACTCTTTCTCATTTACATGAGACTCGGTAACTATGGATGGGGTACCGAGGAAGGATTATTTCTATCAAGTTACGAAATCCATGCTAGTGAAACGGCAGGCAATAGCTAGGTAATACGGTAACCAGTATACCATGTATGATTCAGAATCAGTTACCTTAACTGTATCTGTATCTGTATCTGTATCTGTATCTGTATCTGGTACCCTATGATCCCCAGGTGGGGCGAAGGGGCCTCCAATGGAGGTTTCATTACCTATACTAATTGTGATATGCTTATTTTCCGAGAGAGGGTAGAGGGACAGGTGACCTTAACTGTAGGCGTGCTTAAATATGCCGTGCTTCATAATATAGTAGATTGAGTGGACGGATAGTATGAAGCATTCCTTATTTCAAGTGAAAATAAGTAACGCTTACTGCATAATATATCTGTTCCGTCTTTGTCTTAAGAACTCCTAAATAAGCCCACCTAATCTTTGTGTAATGACATATCTAATGTGGAATGGTAATTTGCAGTTACTTGACATTTCCTTCTGCAGCGGAATTACACTGACACTAGACGAGGTTATATCCCGGCAAGGTCAATTAGACGTAATTTCTTATGGTTTCTAAAAATAGCTCTTGCAGAGTAGTAATTTTCACTGTGTCAATTTTAATCGTTTTGGTCAATATCAAATCCAATTTCGTGTCACGCTGGTTATAAAATGTACTATTCAATGAATGTATTTATTGCAGGTATTTATTGATGGATTGAGGAGAATAACTAATGCAATGCTATTCATTGATTGTTACAAATATGACCCTATTAAGGATTTTGCTACTTGTCCTGTTTTCTCTCTCTTTTCATGTTCACTACTAGCATTATTAAGTGCCAGAATGGTATGTTATAAGATAGTGTGGGGAACGGGAAAATGTCTGTCCGCCCGTGTGTCTGTACTCGCGATAACACAATACGCTTTATCGGATTTTCATGAAACTTGGCATACGCATTTGTAACGTCCATGGGAAGAAGCCTATTGATATTGGACCAAATCGATTGACCGGTACCGGACTAAAGCCCAGTTTAGTGCCTATTTTATGGTAATATATTAGAAAGAATATATTAAATGCAAAAACCAGTTCTCTTGACAACATATTGTTTTACAGTGTTCATATACGTCTTTGGAAGTTGCAATACAATTAGCTATGACAAATAACACCATTCCTTCACATATCTATCAAACTACACCGTTAAACCACAGTATAAATATGTTAAACTGAGCGAGGTGACCGATGTCTTAAACTCGCATGCTGTGGAGGTCCCTTGTTCAAATCCCACAGCCGGCCAATTTGACATGGGTTTTATTTTTAATTTGTATGTGAGTGTGCGAGTGTCAAAAGACATCACAAGTATGTAATAGTTCTGCTGATTCTGAACGATTTTAATTTGATTTTTTAAAACTAGACCTTTGTTCTTCCATAAGCCCTGCTTAATCAATCTGGAGCTTAACTCTGAAATTGATTTAAAAAAAGGCTTATTTTCTACATATTATAATTGCAATTATAAATGATTAAACAAAAGTATTCTGGCATTTTGTTACATCAGTTTACGAAGGGGAAAAAAGAGACTTGTCACCAAGTAGCAGTGTCCATTTGTTATTGTTCCTCCATGCCTTTAGCATAATAGATCTTCAGTGCCGCTATTAGTCTACAAATATTTCCATTGATTATCTTATCTCCTGCTGTCTTGGAGTCTACGGTTAGCCTTCAGCTAAGTTTGTATTGAGAGAGGTTAAGTAATATCATTTACTTTGGGGCTTGGCCGGCGTGTATGCATCTTCAGTCAATCTATGGAATCGTGATTTAGGAATTTTCTATAGCCTGACAGGGAAAAGTAAGTTTATTTTAGTTTACGTATGATGTATGATATCTGAATTATTTGTTTTCCCTTACTTTAATATATGCGTAGTATGATTGACTGGAATTCTCTGAGAAAACTCTACCAGAAGTACATAAATCTTATTATTTCGATGTGTGTGTATTCGTGGTACGAATTTAAAAGGAAGTGAAACATTTTGAACATGAAACTTTCATTGATAACGAATATGTTGTTATAGTTGCTTAATTAAACTGTTGAAAAACTTTAAACTTCAGCATTGGCCCTAAGAACTAGCACATAGCATAACTTAATGCTCAACCCAATAATTTCGTTATCTGTCTCGTGGATTTCTACGTTTCTTCAGCAGATAAAAGCATTTTCAAAGCTTATTCCACAGAGATAATAAAAAAAATCCTTAAAGATAGATTGATTCCAATATGCCACTTCACTTGAAACGAGTTTTCGTTTAAGTACACTGACTGTTTATTTCGGAAGGGGGTGGGGAGGCAATGTAGATTCAAGTTTCTTCTCTTAGCATAGAATAAAAATAATGTTCATCGAATTTTTAGAGTTCCTGTATGCTGTGCTTTCTTATTTACGTTTGATGTCCAGTAAACGAGTGTTTATTTTGGATAAAATTATATGCAAATTATCTCTGCTGAAGTGATACTGATACAGATATAGACTAATAAAAGACTTATCACTTACATTTTTCCTTCTTATAAGGTCCATATTTTTTCATTATTTAACTCTCCATTGGTACTACTCGTAAAATCGGTTGGTTAGACAAATCTGTCAAGTTCATTTAGTAGACTAGTTAGATTTTATATTTTAGCGTAGCGTGTCGTGTGAATTTCTATAGAAACCAAACGTTTCTTTGTGCATTGTTTCCTGTTCTATATTCCAAACTAGCATTATTAGGTGTCATAATGGTATTTTCTGACATTGTGTGGTGGGGGGGGGAAGAATGTGTGTGTGTGTGAGTGTGTGTGTATGTGTGTGCCTGTACGCGGGGTAACTCGAATACGCTTTACCAGATTTTCATGAAACTTGGTATATGCACTTATAACGTCCGTGGGACGAAGCCTATTGATTTTGAACAAAATCGGTTAACCTGTACCGAATTAACGCCCAATTAGGGGCCTAATTTTTTTAAAGTAATACATTGAATTATCAAATGCAATTCGGTTCTCATGACAATATTGTTTGCAGTGTTCATGTACGGCTTTGGTAATTGCAATACTCTGGGCTTTCACAAATAACACTACCCAGCATGATTTTTGCGGCAAAGTATCTAATAAGTGGTTCTGACTAAAAAAAAGTCTGCTGAGGTAACGAGGCCTGACCAGTACCGGGGCTAATTCCTCTAAGTACGGGCTGAAGGCTACATTATGATTGCTACCCGTGTGAAAAGGAAAAAGTATTGTCAAACCAAATTCCTTTTTCAGTGACTTTAGTAGAGGTAAGGTTTTCTTACCAAGTTTCTCGAGTAACGAGTTAGGAGAATTTGGTCCCCATAGTATGAAGAGGATTTACAAATGTGTGAAGTCCCTCTTAGTTCGACGTACTCTACCGAGCCATTTACGTTTATGATGCTATTGCCAAATTACATAACAGATTTATCCATCATGGATAAAATTTTATTGCTCAATCCTTTACAGGATCTGCTATCCCCATTCCACCACATTGAATATCGAGCAGTGTAAAATCAGTTAGCAGTCCTGTCGTTACATGGCCCACTTGGCTATCAAATGGAGTATTCCTGGTGTGAGAAATACGGGAACTTCGCCCAGGCTTTGAGATTTTCTTTTAACGAATGTAAAACAATAGACTTCGGATCTACGGATTAAAGATCTTCTTCAGGAGGATCGCTGTTGATTTTTTGTTCTACTCCGAAAATATTATATACGGCCGGCTTTTAAGCCTTGAATTAAGAGACCAGTAGCAACAGAGCGAACAAGAGTGAATTAGGCATATGATAGGATTAGACTAAAATTTAGTGATTTATGAAAACCAAATATTCCTAAATCAAGCAGCTACTATTCCAACTATTCCAAAATGGATACTAACTATTCCACTGATTTCTTTTATATTAATTTGAAATTTAGCGTTCACTGATGTCTTTACTTGATTGCTTATATTGATTTTTAAAGTCAGCTTTGAAAGGATTGATACTCTACAATAAGTCTCAAGAATTTTGATCTATCTAAGCCAAGAAATACGAGGGGGATTCGCATATATGAGATATTTCCCCCAGTCTTTTGCGTGATTCGAAATAATAAAAAATCCCTTTAGGCAGGCCTACAGGCGGAGGTAGATTTCGAAGTGCTTTTGGTTTAATTTATTGTCGCTGCATAGCACTCTTTTTCTTTAGCCTTGGCATGGTAAACCTGCAGTAATAAGAACTGAATTCGGTAAAGAGGAAGAGCCTACAATCATTTGTTTTGACAACAAGAATAGGATATAATATTCTGGGAGGCCGTA
This sequence comes from Ectobius pallidus, assembly GCA_964059195.1. Lineage (NCBI taxonomy): Eukaryota > Metazoa > Arthropoda > Insecta > Blattodea > Ectobiidae > Ectobius > Ectobius pallidus. Next base: position 90,262,335 of record CAXKWD010000008.1, read on the forward strand.
CGCAAGATCAGCAATGAATAAAATTAGCAAAGCCGCTAAACAAGACAAAATTATGATATTATAATAATTCTTTTAAGTGTTATTATTTTCAAACATTAAAATCTCGCGTCATATGAGAGCTATCAAGAAACTATTTATTGATTTGTAGAGTACTCATTAAGAGCTTTTCAACGATACCCCACAAGACGTGGTTTCAAAAGTTTCGAATTTTCATCCCCCAAACCCACCCCCACCCCCACCCTCACTCGAACCCCCGAATCTTTGGTGTCACTGTGAACTCCATAGGGAGTACTCTAATTTATTCAAACAAAGTTTTCCTCTATACTTCATAGGGGCCGAGATATAAATGTTTTAAAATTTCAACCCCCTCCCCCGACCACCCCCTTGGGCCAATTTTGCCCATTAACGAACTTGTCCGAACTATTGGGCCTAGAAATAACATAATAAAATTTGGTTCAAATATCTTCAAAATTACGGCCGCTATCGTGTAAAGATATATATAAATATATATATATATAAATATCACAAAATTTTTTTTTGAACGGGCGGTGGTTTCGTACTTAGGGGAGCATGAAACGTAAAGATATGAAAGAATTTTTCAAAAATCATAAAGTGGTATCCATTGCAATAGGTAGATTTTTCTTCGAAAATCTACCTAAAAAATGGCATTTATTACAACTGAGAGAACTACCACAAAATGTTGACTTCCATGTGAATATGGTTCCAGAAAATTTATATAGCGAAAGCTTAGTGCACACATATGCTAAGTACAATTCTACAGTTTTGGTAAGTCCATTTTAATATCTAGTTATACGAATGTGCACCCAGAAGAAGAACTTACCACATTTTGCCCCTGCAGAAAATACATTTAGCTTTTTTTTCACTTGTCACATTTATATTCAGTGAAGATAGGCCTTTGCCTCAGGAGCTTCCAACTATGATTCAACACATTTAACCACATCTAACCTCAAAATTGTACTTAACACATGTTCGCACTAAGTCATCGATAGTTTGGGAAGCCTTTTTGGAACAAGAAGAACTCTCTTATATATATAAAAGGCTTTGTCCTGACTGACAGGAATCAACGTAGAGCCTAAACTATAACAGGTAGAGACTTGGAATTTTGACAGTACCTTCGTTTCATAATGTAGGTGCTTACTAAGAAAGGATTTTGAAAAATTCTGATTCTAAATGCCAAAAATTAAATGTTTTTGAAAATACTTAATCCCTTTTTGCATAGAATTATCGAAACAAATTCACAGAACATATTGTTGCCAATGGTATAGGTGGGTTTGGATTAAATTAAATGGATGTTTGACAAATTAGAGAAGGTATCATTATAATTCATATTATCTACATTAATAAAAGGAATTGTCCTCGATGTCCAGCGAAATCTACTGAACGCAGAGATCTGAAATTTTAAACATAGGTGGGCTGAAGGGTCGGAAAATGCACCTCGAAGCCGGAATTTTAATTTTAGTTTTCGTTCGTGAGTTATGAGTGAAAAACGGGCAAAAAACGTGCATTTTTTGCGTTTTCAAAGGATAAGTTTTCTGTTATACATCTCAATGTCAAATCAATTACAGTTGGCTTTGGCTATTTTTGTCATATCTTGAAAATAAAACTTTCGCGATCGCTTGAATGTTGTAAACCCTAAATATGGTCAAACGTTGTTTTATTTGGACGAATCTCACTATACAGAGGTTTTCTGGGCCAAGAAACTCGAATCTGAGGTCGCTTTTACCAGACAATGCTATCTAATTGTGGTATGTAGTCCACGTGATTTAGGTGTTATTAAATATAATGATTTTACTATTATGCTCTTAATTTTTAATTTTTGAAATAATTATCGCGGGCGAAGCCGCGGGCACATGCTAGTACACTATAAATGAACAATATGTTGTCATGATAACTGATTTGCATTTGATAAATTTAATTCTTTCTAATATATTACCGTAAAATAGGCACTAAATTGGACATTACTCCGGTACCGGTTCAATATCAATAGTCTTCTTCCCACGGACATTATAAATGCATATACTGTACAAGGTTTTATGAAAATCCGATAAAGCGTATTTGAGTTATCGCGCGTCTAGACACACGGACGGACGGACAGACATTTTCCCGCCCCGCACACAATTTTATAAAGTACCATTCTGGCACTTAATAAATAAAAAAATTAATAAACAAATAAACCAAGATCTGCTCTTCATACAGAATATAATAAATAATACTATATAGGCTACTGTATGTCATTTTTAATGATTCAAGGACCATAAGTACTAAATTGGGAAGGGGAAAAAAAAACAACGCGTATGGTCATGACTGCATGATAAGTAAATTTACAAAGAAATGAAATTCTGGTAGCCTAAAACCATCAGATATTAGGCATACAAACATTTACCTCGAATTTGAATTAAAAGGACTGCAAAGAAACTGGAAGATAACTTTAAATTTCATATAAATTACAAAATATGGCAGCAAGAAATAACTTTGAATCCAATCACTGTGTTAACTGTTTTCTTCGCAGTCCGGCGTGGGGTTATGTATTGCGTTAGAAATTCAGCCAAATAAAGGTTAGATCGCTAGTTAATTTATACAGGGTGGCGCACGAAATGTCATACCATTTGATTATGTCATAAATATTGTAATATAGAAGTTTCGCTGTTTCTAACAGTGCTAATGTAAGCCGAAGATCGTGGAAAATCCTATGTCGCATGTCGCACGTCGCACTTCACCATGACAACGAACACAAACATTAGTTTGTAAAATGGCGCACAACGGGCGTTTGAATGGTGAACATAAGGTGAAAGTTGTTCTGTTTTTCGCCGAAACGAAGAGTGTAGTTTTGACTCAGAGACATTTTCGTACTCAATTTAATACAAGATTGGCTCCTAGCAAGCAGGCAATTTACAGACTAACTGAGCAGTTTGTGTTGGAAAAAAGCGGTCGCGAAGGGCTAGTGTTCGTACACCTGAAAATATTGAAGTGGTTCGCGTTGCTTTGACTCGAAGTCCGTCTAAAGGGCTTCTGCAGAGTTGGGAATCAGCTCAGAGCGCATATAGTGGAGTTTTGCCATGCGTTATCTGAAGACTTGTGTCGAAAAGGGGTGACGAATGTAAGGGTTCGTTTACAAGAGATTGTGAGGCAAAACGGCGGTCATATTGAACACACTCTGCATTAAAGACAAAATTCCATGTCCTAATGATCAATTCTATGTATTCTATGTAAAGCTATAATAAAAATTAATATGTGTTATGTGTAAAATAAATGGTATGACATTTTGTGCGCCACCCTGTATCTGTGAAGGTTTAAAATTACTAGGGCAAGGCATTTAATGATCATTAAATAGTGAATAAATGCAAAATATAAAATGCATTTACGATCTAAAAATGACCAATAAATTTAACATTATGAATAGGGGCGGATTTCTATGACATGTCATATTTTACCCCTTTGCATTAATTCAGGTTTCCGACTAATTTAAACCCGATTCCAAGCATCCTGGTGAAATTAAAACGGCTTTTATTGTGCATATAACTGCATATTTAGAAATTTTTCAACTATTGTAGCATATTTAGTATAAATATGCATATTTAAGTCATATTGTTGGCATATTTGTGTGAATATTAAAGAAATTTTGAAGTTTCACATCATATTTTGTAAATTTGTGCATTACAATGATACTTTTTGAGAATTTACAGATATTTTAAATAATTAACATTGTATTTTAATAAAATGAATTGTAATTAAACTTTTTTTAAAAAATATACACAATGTGTAAGTGGTAAAGTCATATTTTAAATTTTATTGGTCATATTTTAATGTTTTTAGGTCATAAATGCATGCATATATCCTATTTTTTAGGTCATAGAAATCCGTCCCCTAATTATGACTTATAATTACTTTTTTAAGTAATGAATTGCTAAAAACAATCTAATGGATGACAGTGCGTTATATATGAATTTACAATATAAAACACACTTATTTTGTTACTAAAGTAAATAAATTTATACTTTTTGGACACCCTTAGCGAAAAATAAATTCTTTCTGAACTGACATTTTCATCAAATTGCCCCTAGCAAATATGTACCATTTAAAAAGAAATAAAAAATCTGGGTTGCTACAAGACAAACTGCTACGGTGTTTACAATAAACCTGAATTAAAATTAACTATGAATACTTGGCGGAGATTCTCAAATAAAAACGATTGTCTGTTGTCTGAAAGTAATGATTTGTAGACTACATGGAAAAGCTTCTCTCTACCTCCACTGAAATATTACCTAAAAATGCCGAAAATACCTAAAAATTGTCAAAAAATTACCTCTTGAAAATGAAAAATGCAAAATAAAGCAAAAAATGCAAAAACAAATTGCCCTTATTTAATCAGTTATTTCCTGGTATACATTTATATTATATTCGAGCTATCTTTTAACCTTAATATAAAAAAGATGCAAAATCATCAAATGCCTTGCCCTAAAAATTAAAAATCATCACATCTATGGAAAATAACTTTATAAAGTACGAATACAATGAAATTGTTGTTCGTAATGGTTGATGTATTTTTGCAATGAGCAATATAATTTATTTTTAGAATGTCTCTTTTTTTTTTTTTGAGTGTTGTACGAGTGATTACTAGGTATCTACTGGTAGGATTAATGTGTATAATTAATATCATTGTGATTTTTGTATAAGTGTGTGATTTATAGGCATCTCTGCAAGAACTGGCTTCAAAATACAGACTTGAAAAGTTTCGACCAGAGCACGCTGGCAGTGTGGTTAGCTGGTTGTGTAGGTAAAGTACACGGCCACTATCTGCACTGCCCTTGTGAGCTGGTTCAGTTCTTCAGCGGCTAGAGTTCAAAGGTTGAGACTTCAGAACTTACTACTTCATTCCAGAATGTGATTAGTGCTTTATTATACACGGTGTTTAAAAATGAATATCGGGGTTTTAAGGCTTTGTAGAATTTAGTACATTTAACATAGGCCTACAATTATAAATAATACATCAAATGAAAGAGCAACTCAAACAGTTTTGTTGGTACTCAAACAATTTTGTTGGTACTCATAATCGCATCTGGGGACCCGAAAATCCCCATAAGATGGTACAGTTTCAAATTGAATGCTTTTTGTGCCATATCCCGGCGGAAAGTCTATGGGCCCGTCTTTTTCCTTGAAGCAAGTGTAATTGGAAATTTTTATCTTGATGCACTACAACTATAGCTCTTTCCTCAATTGGAAGAAGCTGAACCAGAGAACGTGGTATTTGGCAGCAAGATCGTGCACCACCTCTCTGGAATCATTCAGTATGCGAATGGTTAAACAATGTTGTATCCGATCGATGGATTGGCCGGAAGGAGCCAGATGACAGAGCTTGTTTCGCATGGCCTCCACGTTCACCCGATCTGACGCCATGTGATTTTTACCTTTGGAGATTCATAAAGGACCAAGTGTATGTGCCGCCACTACCAACTGACCTACCCGACTTAAGACACATGATTAAAGCAGTTGCAACAATTACTCCGGACACACTGATCAAGGTTTGGGAAGAACTCGCCAATCAACTCCATGTGTGCCATGTGATGAATGGTGCCCACATTGAATACTTGTAGGAAAAACTGTTTGAGTTGCTCTTTCATTTGATGTATTATTTATAATTGTATGTTAAATGTACTAAATTCTACAAAGCCTTAAAACCCCGATATTCATTTTGAAACACCCTGTATGATAGTGTATCCAGAAATGGAGTATTTATTTTACAGAAGCCCTGTTTAATGAATCGATCTGAAGCTTAACTCAGAGATAGATTACAAAAATTTCTTCTCTAGTTATTAAGTGCCAGGATGTACTTTATTAGATTATATGGTAGACGGTAAATGTCCGTCTGTCCGTGTGTCTCTACGTGCGATAACTCGAGTACGCTTTATCGGATTTTCATTGATTTTGGACCAAATCGATTGACCGGTACTCCAGTAAGAAATTGATGGTCACATGCTTTTTAAATGCAAATCATCAATATACCATAACAAAGCCGCGTTTTTAGCCATAGCGAAGGCATCCCACATCAGTTAAGATGACATATTATAGCCTACACATAATTCATAGCAGGTCAGTCATTACATTATGCTGGATGAAAATTGTCTTTTTATATAGAAATAGAGAAAATGCCTAACAAGTGTTGTGTTCCTGGCTGTACTATAGTAATAATAATGCTAACAAAGTATCTGCCCGGTGTTTAGATTTCCAAAAAATGAATCCAGATGGCTTAATATCTGCAATTCACAGACAAAATTGTATACCTGCGAATAACTCATAGTAAGAAAACACACGTTAATGATAAATATTTGGAGGTATTTTGTTAAACTCGTAAACCCGGGGTAGTAATTGTGATTTATAGTTTGTGAAGGGTATTTATTTACATTACTCATAGTGAATTGCTTACTAAACGTATTATTATAATATTTAAACAAGATACTCTATTAATAGTAAAAATTGGTTTTAGATAGGCCTATATAACAATATTTATAGTTCAAAGTCTGTGCCATATATAGTATCAGAAGCATGTGAAATATGGCCTATTAACTCCGTCTGGCACTTTGTTTTATCAGTTTACCTGCTTTTATTCTGTGTTTTAGTACGTCTCTTAGGAAAACTATTATATCTTTTAAGATACAGAGGAGGGCCTAAGTAGGTAATCACCGACACAGAAACTGACTGCAATTACAGTAATTAATAAAATCATGTAAACTGATATAACAAAGTGACAGATGGAGTTAATAGACCATATTTAAGAACCATATTTAAGAAACTATTGAGTTTTAGACCACGGCTTCTTTCAAAAGTTTGATAAGCATAGGTGATTTTTTATTGAATTTTCCATGTTACCATTTACCCTGCGATCGAGGAATTCAGTTTTTCTATACCAACTCGAGCCCCCACACTCAATATTTCCCGAATAGACTTGTGGGGCATGTAAAGACCTTGAATTCTGCTCAGATGCTCTAAAATTGGTGAAAAGCGAATCGACGCTGTCGTTGCCCCATCCTGCTTTCCTTAATTCCTTTCTGAAAACCATAGTCGCGAATAACCCTTCATCTCATCTCGTTTTGATAACCTAGGTGTCCCATCTTGAGATAAGGGACCACAATTCCGCGTAGCCAGGGTAGTGGTGACATGGCAAAATAGAATATCCAGGATTTTCAGTATAAGTTACTGGTATGAAACCCCAATCATCTGCTTATGAAACTGATCGTGATAAACGATCGTGAGGAGCACCAGCGCGATTTAAAAGAAATGAAATTACATTGGTCCGATGTTGTTTGGTAATTATAATTATTTTTATTAGTCGTTAAGAATAACGTTGTTCGCTGTGTGTCGTGTCGTCTTCGTAGAGTCATGGTGTCTGCTATTTTCAGTTCACTCCGGGGCGATGCTTTTGGCATCTTCCTCTTAAGTCTGTTTAAATAGTGACTCACTATGTGTTTCGGAATGGTGAATGACATTGACTATACTGTCTGCTTTTAAAGTAAGGTCGATGGGATTTTCCCGTGTAAACCGATATACTACCCCTTGTGTTTCATCCATGTCCAGTTGACTTGTTCTTTGATGAGTTGAAGTTCAAATGGAAACATCTTAACTCATGTTGTTATTCGAATGCAGTAGGCTTTCGAGTTCACAAAATGGGATCCAAATTATAGATGAATATCGTCGTTGCAAGGAATAAAATATTTTATGGGTGGATTTCTTGTTTGTGCAAACAACGAGGAACAAAAAGGTGAAAGAAATTGGTTGGGAAGTGCTAGAAATTAGAGGGGAAAAGCTAAAGTTCATTTTTCATATCGTAAAAGGGACTTGCTGCATGGATTACGATTAGAGGAACCGTCATATTACGGAAAGAATGAACATGCTTTCAAAATAAAGATTAGAAAACAGAGAACAGATGTAGGCAAATATTTATTTCTTAATAAGGGTATAAATGAAAGGAATCATTTACCTGCTTCAATCTTTAATTTCTTCTTTCTTCCTTTTTCGAAGTTTGACCTCTCCCTTTTAGGATTTAAGCGACCCAAGCCGCCCGGGCCTTACAGGGCCGCGACCTGTCGGGAGAGGGATTACCTTTGGATCACATACATACTTTTTTGACCAGACAAGGACATGGAGGGCCTCCCCGGATGAGTGATCAGCCCAATGCCGGGGCCACCTCCGAGACAACACGAACACATAGGACGATACACACCATTCACACACACACTCACTCAGAACAAGGCGAGGATTAGGATGAAGATGATAATGACGGCCAGATGATATCCGGGGACCACAAGGGCCTAAAGTTACCTGACATTTGTCTCATAGGTGAGGGAAAACCCCGGAAAAAACCTCACCTAGGTAACTTGTCCCGACCAGGAATCGAACCCGGGCCCGCTGCGTGAGAGGATTGGACGCATCCCCTGAGCCACAGCGGTGGACCAATCTTTAATTTAAAGAACATAATTATTAATAAATGTAGTTGGTGTATTGATTAATTATATTGAGTTTCTGTTTGTGTATTATTACTGTTTATGCATCATCGTTATTATGTTTATGTATTATATTATTGTCAAACTACCATCAGGCTATGGCCTATTGTAGTCAAATAAACATAGACCTAAATGATATATTATATCGGCCTAATTAGCATGGTGCCTCCCTGATGTTATGGCTTGTACGTTTTGTATGTACAGATACTAGGAGGTGCCCGTGGCTTCGCCACGATAATTCTTTTAAAAATTAAAAATTAAGAGTATAATAATTATTAAAGCATTATATTTATTAATACTTGCACGCGAATCATTCAAAAACTAAGCCATTAATAATTAATGAAACAGCTAAAATTCCTGCTTTAGAGTACATTCCACGACATGAAAGCGCCCCCTGGGAAAACTATATCAGAATCGATTATGCAGTTCCAAAGAACATGTGAACACATAATGCGTATTGTTTCTCAGCTGTTTACTGACATGAATATGATGTGAATTTTATTTTATCAATTCAGTGTAATTTTCAGAAATTATATAATGTTTCAAGGGAAGGAATGGTTTGTTTGGATTATTATTATCAGCGATATTTCAAGAGATAAAACCATCAATATTTTACAGCTGGTGCCCCCGGCTTCGCCCGCCATTATTAATTGACTCCAGGATTTTTAAGAAAATTACACTGGTAGATTATTAAAAATGTTTGTGGTTCAGAGCTATGAAAATTGTAAGTAAAAATAAAATTAGAATATTTGTTCATTGTGTTCATTTCACTTAGGCCTTATATAATAAAGAAACGGTTTTCCTTCCTAATTTTGTAGTCGTCATGAAAGTTTAGACTGCGAGAGACGAACATCGCCGAGTATACCCGATATCTCACGAAGTGGGCGAGCAAGCACGCTATTTAGGGCCGTTGAATTGTATAAGAGTAGATATTTTATGTTTTTTATACTGTACTCGCACTTCCTAGTAATTCCTATATTTATTTCGGGTAATATGTAAATCACATGTTCAAAATATCCTCTTTTAATGTTGTAACATTTATGTATTCCATTCTGGTCTTTATATGATGTATCAATCAGTGTCAATTTTTTAAATGTTGTATTGAAATGCAGTCAGACATAATGTAAATGACGTAGCTTCAGAGATAGAAGCTCTGAAGATAGAAGATAGATTTAGATATTCTCGATTAATTTGTTCTAAACAATCCATAGAATCATAATCGTTGACGCAATTTCTTAGAGTCGTTTCTCGAATATGAAACCTGTTTTGGTAATCGGGGTGCGCGGGCAAAGAGAGTTAAGTCCACCATCCTAAAAAAAATTGAGATATGTCCATAGAGTTATAGATAAAAATGTTCTCTACATTTGTGTTAAGTCCAGTAAGTCATATTCAAAATTGTACGGTAGTTATGGATGCCTCATGGGTTTATCCAACTCGAAAGCTATTTTGGGCTGGTATAATGTGTTAAGTCACTCTAATTCTCAGTAACAAGAAAGTGGACTTAACTCTCTTTGCCCGTGAACCCTTCAATTCTTTCCTTGTCTCCTTATGCTTCATTGTTTCACTTGCCTTGTGTCATTTTTCATTCGATTCTCCAGTAAAACAATTTGTGGAAATGAGGAATATGTATTTGTCCTTATATGTCCTTACAATTTGATGCATTATTTTTAATAACTGAAAATAGAAGGAGATTGTACGGGGAACATGTAATGTTTGCTGATATGAAGAAAGAGGATGAGAGGGCTTGCATACCACAGTACATACGTATGTCAAGTGTAGGTTTGAAGTAGGTGTTTCTCGCTGCTTGGGCAACTTGCCCATCGTAACATCCACCTTAACATGTGCAATCTTAAGCATCCGAACTGCAAATATTAACGTTCAGCCAATCATATCTACCCACAATACTTCCGCTTAAGCCCACTGTTTTCTGGTGAGTTCTATCATTATTATGGATCGTAACAGATAATTTTCATATGCATATGCATCACGAGTAATAAATCTCCGTAAATGTCGGTCGCATCAGCAGTGAAAACAACAGTTTATTGCGTGCAAATGAGTGAAATGCGACATTCATGATTGCATTTTATTAACAGAAATATCGTTAAATTCAAAACATACCAGGAATAATTGTTGATCGTTTGCCATCTCTGCCAACCACATCAAACGCATTTCATCGATTTGTTGGCACTTCAACGCTGGCTGGCATTACGGAGAAACGTGTTTTGACAGTAGCTTCACATTTTAAATAGGCCTATGCTGATTTTTAAAGGATTCTTTATTAAAAGATTCTTCTTCATGGTCAGCATTATTTATTTGAAAATCTAATAGTTTAATGTAATGGTATTTCCCAATTCAAAACCTCTCCCTTTGCATAGAAACAGGTTTTTTCAGTTATGTTTTTATCTCACCTGATTCATGAGCATTCGTTTGTAACAGTGGCGACTCCTGGTTTTTTAATTGTGTAGGATGGTGTGGAGAGAGCGAATTAACCCATTCACTGCTATTGACGTACATATGCGTCGCCATAAAAAATACATAAATGCAGAGATGTAAATTTAATACAATAATGCTTTATCCTAAAATATGAAAATATTTAACCACGTATGAAAACTGTCGTTTACGGAAATCAGCTATTCCGCTATAATTTTCATAGTTGATATGAAACTTGATATTACTCCAGGAATACTTATATTGAAATATAAACAGCACTGTAAAGTTTAATAATAGCTAGAAATAAAATAAATAAATATTAATGAAAATATGATCATTCCCCTCTTAGAAAACAAGCTAACGAACGTGAGGAAGGACTGTACTGTAAGACGTCCTCAACTTCCTCCATATGAAACTGGCTTCTCACAACATTTCCCTTCCCCGCCTCACCCTTCACATGCCCCAGAGATCTAACAACGGCATGGACTGCGTAACACCAACACTGAGGACATCCTCGCAAATACCAACCTGCTCAAAACAGAACCGCTAACTTCCTTCCCGAGTGCTCTACAATAACGCTGTTTTGTAATTTTATTGTTTTAATTTTGACAATGAATGCTAGTAAACATTTATGTAGATGAATTATGAAGTGTAGGATGATCCTCACATCCTATATGGAATAATCGCCACTGGTTTGTAATAATAGTAACTCAGCCTCCATGGAAGGCATAGGTTAAAGTCACTGAGGTCTATGGAAATACAGGGTGAATCAGATCTCAACCCACAAACTTGTTACAAGTTTATCAGGGGTGTTTTCTGCGTTTTGAGTGTGTTGATATAAGAAACCCATGGTCCCCGATGGCCATTACTGAGCAGTTTCATTGTTTTCCCTTTTAACGTAACAACCTTTGCATTTTGCTCGGAATATGATTTTTTTCCAAACAAATCACAACCTTTCACTGCTGTAGTAGTGTGTGTTTTGGGGTACGCCGTAGCGTGGTGGTTGAGGCGCTGCGCTACAAACCGGAAGGTCGCGGGTTCGATCCCCGATGAATTCGGAGTTTTTCAATAGGCCTAATCCTTCTGGTGGCACTATGGACCTGGGATCGACTCAGCCGCTAACAGAAATGAGTACCAGGAGCAATCCTGGGGGTAAAGGCGGCCGGTGCTTACGGCTGACAACCTTACTAACTTAATGTGCCGAATGTCTAAATTCTGGGAGTCTCCACTTCCTGGAACCCTCTGGCCCTACATGGCCTGTATAGGGAACACTTTGCTTTACTTAAAGTAGAGTGTGTGTATATTACGGTTCGCCAGCAATGAAACTACTCAGAAAACATCCCTGAACAACTTGTGAAAGTTTGTGGGAGTTCTGATTCATTCTGTAAAACAGGTAATCTAAATCCTGTGGCTTGGTTCTAAAAGGGCCAATATCATAAGACTTACTTGAAAGATAAAGACTATCCGAACTCAATAATGCATAAATCTCATTTTTGCAAGAAATTGACATTGGCCCTTTTAGAACCAAGCCACTTAGCCATGTGAAAGGAATGGGTCGGCCTGGGCAGCGTAGTGAGTAATGGCGCTATGGCTTCCAGTTCTCAAGTTTGCGGGTTCGATCCCGGCACAGGTGGGTGACATTTATGTGTGCATAAATGTGATAGGCTCAAATATTTAGATTTACGGGTATGTGAAAGAACTTCGGGAAAAAATTTCGGTACACCGGAGACGATCACCATTCTAAGCTGTTGTACACCCCGTCGTTAAATAACTATATAACGAACCGACTGAAACGGCCGTTTTTCATACGCTTTAGCGATTTTAGTTAGATTTGAGGAAAGACTTCCGGAAAATTTCTACGTAGTTTTACGTTTCATGGTCTCCAGACCCCCAAAACCATCGTTTGCTTAAAAGTTTATAATTTTAACTGTTGTAAATCTTCTAAATAATATTTCGTCGAACTGTTTTAATAGCTGGAATTATGGTATATTCTGCACGACGGATAAAAATAGTAAAAACTCTACATTAGAATAAACTATCAGATCCAGCTTTAGTCGGTTGACAAGATTTTCACTCAACCATACGTATTTAAACTAAATGTTTTAAACGTATTTATTTCACTCATTCCATAACAGAAAGTTAGGATTTCTAGCGTGCTACAGCGTTCGTAATCCTTATCGTTGAGCATGTACAAATCTGCCTGGTACATGGAACATCTCCCAATTGGACAAGTTATGGTTTCGAAACTGCCCGCCTTCAAATTCTCGTTAGCGTTGTAGTGAAAGGTGATCAGGAATTTATTCTCACGTTTATTTTCGACTTGATTTTTTTCCCCCTTATATCAATGCAGTATTTTCTAAGTAACTCTCAGACTGAAGATGTATAAACTACCTAAGGATTTCAAAGGATATTAATTTTGTGGTGATATTGTTTAGTATTTGTTTTACTGCAATCCTGTTCATTCCGGAGAAGAAATCTTCTACTAATAATGAATCTCGAATTGTTAAAAACACTTGTCTTGAACTTGTACAAGATGGGTTTCCCATAAGAAAACATGCATAAACATTATTAGAAGGAATGACGGAACTCCTCCGCATAACTGTAATTCCAAGGTTAATGTTTAATGTTTAATGTTTTCAAATGAAAGAGGCAAATCAAGACTTGAGATTCGAACATCTACTTTCAGCTCTTATGATTAATGATGGTTTCCAAGCACTGGACTCATCTCAAGCTTGCCAATACATTATTACTTTCTTCCTATTTCCCTTTAAAAATACAACCTGATATAAGAATGTTTTTCTTTATAACTTTCTCTGTTTAAAAAGGGCTGGTAGTATGCCATAGTTATAAAACAATTCATCTTGAATCTTTTTTAAGATGCGGTATGGTTAATAGATCTCCCATAACAACTATGTTTTATTAAGATCAGCCCCAATATTTTTTTTATTCCCAGTTGATTCTTTCATATGTAGTTTATATATATAGTTTATATATGTAGTTTATATTATGTGTAACGTAGATTTAAGGGGTTACAAACACTTTCAAGGATCAAAAGTTTTGCGTTTTTATTTTCGAATGTTAGTTTTACATGAACTTTAGCTTTATGCCTGTGAAAGAATTCCTGATGTCTATAAAACTGACAAAATTATGCAGCCAAATGTATTTTAGGAAGTACAGCTACCACTTCATGAATTTTGCAGTCGAATATATTTTAGGGGGCACAAACATAAGTTCACGAATAGGTGTTATTGTTAACTTTCTCAAAAGTCGATTGTTCAAAAAACGTAACTTCCACAGTTGAAATATAATTTTATGAAATTCTGCGTGGCCCTTCTTTTATTTGTTTGATTAACACAAAGTAGCTCCATTTTTGTCCTATCCTTAACAAAGATGGATTCAAAGAATTACATGTTCCAAAAATTAACATTAAATTTCTTCTTCTTTGCTGTCTATTTATTTTAGCATTTTTACAACGCACAATAAAAACTTATAAAATGTAGCAGTTTAATACAAATCTCGTAAAGAAAGATTAGAACATTCTAAATTTAAAAAATATTACATTAATATGTTAATATGTTAAATTAAATTAATATGGGTGATATTTTTTCCCTTTTAGATCGTAAGTTTCAAACATGATACATATAAAACTTCAATGATAATAGGTATTAGTTAAGTGGAGGAGTACAATTTGTATATTATGTTTAATTGTCCTTATTGCGCAAAGGTGAGAGATGGTATTGAAGGATCATACATTGATCAGCGCACAGATGAAATATAAATTCTGTAGTGTTTTTTTAGATAATTCCTCCAACAGTGGAATATATCCTTCACAAAAACAAAAATACAAAACGAAAAAAAAGTCCGTGGAGAACTTAGATGTCTTAAGCCTTGACCCGCATGAAGTGTTTCGGGCAAACTGATGGTAGCGATTGTGTCTGCAAGTGGCCAGCATATCAAATCTGACTGCACGGGCGAGTCTCATCCAGGCAGGCATGTGGTCCACGAGCCAAAAACTTCTCTTCTCCCAGACCAGACCAGCCTACTCTACTATATTTAAATGAGGAACAAAGTGTTCCCCGGGCCCAGGAATGTTGCCACACTGCCGGGTTCGAAGCTCGCTGCTAGCTTGTGAGAAATGTTGAGAACATCCGGAAATACTCCTTAAACGCAATTTATTCTGGCCCACAATTGCTTCACGCAATTTATTCTGGCCCACACTTACTTCCTGCTCGCAGTATGCGGTTGTGAAACCCCAGAAGAAAAATCGAAAAAATCGGAAAGGACAAACAGGTCAGTAAGGTTTGTCCTCAAGATTTATGTTGGCTGAAGTTAACATTGTATTGTTCACATACGGTGCCAAAAGTAATTCTGTAATAGAAAATTTGTCGGCCTGAGTGGGACTGTTGATTATGCACTCGCTTTCTGTCCCCAGGTTCGATCTTGATCCAGGTGGTATTTATGTGGGCGAAAATGCGACAGCCCTACATCCCTGGGCATAAGCCATAGAAACTTGTTATTTTTTATTTTTGAAAATGTGGGATAATTTTAAAATTCTGAAATATACAGGGTATGGAATGTATGATGCAGATTATGAGTACTAGATGTAGGTTAGAGTAGGGATCATACACCCATAAACATGCATACATGACGGCATCGTGCCACTCGATTGCATGCTGGAAACATGAACGCATGTACAGCCCAACCTATAACACCCTCGAAATTTGGCATGGAAGAATTTTATTCCCTTATTTTCTATGGACACGTAATTTGATGGAATTTCTATACGTAGAGATGGATCACGTTGTGCAAAATGGTTGCGACAAGATGTGAACACCGAACTTAGAGGGTTTTATAAGTTGGGCCATGCGTGCTTTTATGCTTCAAATTACTCCAATACAGTAGAGTGGCACGATGCAATCACGTATGCATATTTAATGCGTGTCTGCTCCCTAATTTATCCTATATCTAGTACCCATTATCTGCATCAAACGTGCATTCCATACCCTGCCCTTTCATTTGTGTATTTCAAAATTATCCCACATTTTCAAAAAATTAAAAACGCCATGACTTATACCCCATCCCTCGTATTAGGCCTATATTTCATATTGCTCCCAGTGGTGAAGCGTAGGGCCTCCAAGTTGAGGTTACTCTTACCTATTTAAATTTTGTTACGCAGAGTGACAGGTAGAAAGCCCATCGCCTCACAATCCCCTCCCCCTCGAAACGGAGGAATTACTTGGACGTGAAAGGACAGAGAAATTTTGTTCAGATGCTCTAATTTAGGCTTTGAGTTCTACGACACAGGCACCTAAGATTTAATCCTCCCGGAGGACTCCATGACCAGGATTTTTACGTTCTGAGAAATCCATCGACCGAAGCTGGGTTTGATCTTGCGACCTTCGGATCTAGAGGCCTATCCCTCGTATATTGTATGTAAAATAACTCATGCGGAGGATAATCCGACACACTGGCGACAACAATAGGCATAAGCAGCATTACACATCCGTCGTTAAATATCCTTAACAAACAAACAGGAAATGTTCACTGGTTTTCACTTTGGTTACTTTTTCTGTAATGGCCATACCCACACAATACTTAACTCATTGAATGGAAAAGATCATTTTCTAAAGTCTTACTGGTATCTGATTTACTGGTAGCTTTATCTTAAGGGATCTGATTCTTCAGAGGAAAAAAAATCAAATAAAAAAAAAATATGTAGATTTATTATATTGAAAAGTAAGTTGCCAGAGGGATACAGCTTATCAGCTCGGTCTTATATGACAATAATTTAAATACCAATACATGGAATGTACAAACATAGGTAACTGAAATGATGCTTTCAGTTAGAAGTTTGCCTTCTTCTTCATCCCTAGTTTTTGAAGCTATGTGTTACTGAGCTATTATCATGAATTGAAAAGTGACGATGGCCAAATCGCGTATGGTATTTTTCTGTGAGAAATGGGATGAAGCTCTTGTAGAAGCTCCTTCCCTCTACGACAACATTTTCCACTTGATCAGAATCATTTTATTCATAGATTCTTGGATCATGAATACAAGCTGTTTAATCCCCTTTCTGGAATTCTATGTATGAAGTTACCTATGGATGGACTTCCTCAAAGCAGTCATATCCTTGTTGTTCGGCTGGACGTTAATGTTTTCAACAGGAAGAGAATTAAATGGATATGGTCCGATTACATGACAGCACGTACAACATTAACCCTTAAATTCACCGAACTCAGTTTCTCATACAGTTAAAAATATCGTGGTAGACTCGAAAGAAAGCATTAACACGATGGTTAGGCATAAAGTGTATTTCGTGGACATAGTTCTGTAACTTTATATGAAATTTTGGTAAATTATTCTACCAATTTATTTCATTTCTGTTATTTTTATTACAAATGTAAGGCAAATTGGTGAGTCCAATATGATACATTATTCATGTAGGGATTAATTATTCATATGAGCATGTCGTCAAGCTAAATGCTTGTTTTTCTCCCTAATTTATGCCGTGCATTTTATTGTTGCCTGTATTATGCTTGAGTTTGTAATTAAATTTTATGCAGAATATTTCAGCTATACATACATACTATCTGAGCCAAATTCAGAACATGGAATTTCTTAATTTTAAATGTTGGCTTGATATTTCTGTTTAAAAATTGCGTATAAGTTTGCTCCCAATAACTATAAATTGCCAGATGTAAGTGGCCTTTATCGGCTGGTTCTTCTGAAAATATTTGGGAACAAATAGACATGCAACTGTCAGAAAGATAAAATTCGAAAAGCCCTATATTTATTGCAAAATATAAATTAATCCAAACAAAAAATCTAATAACTAGAGCCCGGAAGTTCAGGCATTTATTTTGGTTAAAATAGGAAGATATAAAGGCACTTAAAATACCGAAAATAGGCAGTAATATAATAATATAGGCATTTATTAAAATCCAAAACTGAAAGTAATCACACTCTTTATTAATGAAAATAGCTACCTAAGATTATTTATTTATCAGTGATATTACATTCATGATCACATTCAGTACTTATTGTTTTTTGGTATTCATTACATCTGGCATACCCTGCATTCCTTTCACACGTTCTGCTATTTAAAGAGCTTAATTGAATCGATTGAGGAGGTAATAGAAATACTGTAGTAAACTTATATAAAGTTGGCAATGCAATTAAACGTGTACAGTGTCTACTTAATCTAATAATTATTATTTTTGTGTGTTTCAGGGCTGCCTATGTGTCATACGGAGGCCTGTTGATGAGACTGCAAGGAGATGCCAACAATCTACACGGATTTGAAGTGGATCAGCATTTGTACCTGCTCATGAAGAAACTAGCCTTTTGAACATTGTATTATGTATTTTGTACTAACATATGATAATATCTATCAGTAAAAGAAATGCTGCAACTTTATATTAATCAATATCATTTCCAATCATTGTCCTTTCCAGAAGTGAAGATATTTGCAAAAACATCGACTGGAGAATCTCAGACTCCTTCATTCCTATTCGCTATGGAGCAAGCACTGTGTTTATTTAATATTACTTTAATTGTTATGTATAATAGGGCCTACTACCAGTTCTTAAAAGCCTGTCCTACCGATATGACTAATGTTTGGTTGTTAGTTCTGTTCTACCGAAGTGTTGATATTGCGGCAGGTAGTGACATGAGGGAAGAAGGGACTTACTAGCCGAATTCAGCCATTCCACGGAAAGTGAGCCTGAAATGTCCAGACCATAACAACCTTTTAATATTAATTTAAAATATATGTCGTCATTGAAAAATTATGAAATTAATTTTCAGTACTAGTCTACTGAAGAACTAATTCTCAAAATTAATTTCATAATTTTTCAATGATTACATATATTTTAAATTAACATTAAAAGGTTGTTACGGTCTGGACACTTCAGGCTCACTTTCCGTGGAATGGCTGAACTGATACAGATTTCAGTTACCTTTAGTCGTAAGGGATAACTTAATAACACTATCTACAATTTTAGATACAAAATGTATAGCATAAGTATGAATACGGGCTTATATAGCACAATTGGGTATCACAATATATTGGAGACTGAATTTACACTGCAACATGTAACGCACGAGTAGAGACTTGTAAGTTAGTTATGGTTTTCTCGTGCCTTTATGTACAGTGTGTCCCACGCAAGAGTTGGCCAATGACGCGGGTTCCTGCGGCGCGGCGGGCACAGCTCCAACTCCCGAGCGATCGGATGAAATATCTACGCTAATGAAGCCGCGATCGGTGTTATGATTCAGGTTCTCACATTTACAGTTAAAATTACAATGAAAATAAACACGTACCTCATCACAAGAGATGTTGGAAATGTTCTCCTCTCGCATCCACACAACACTGACACCATTTTAGGAAATTTTCTTTCACGCGCATAAGTTCAGCTTCCGAGACAGAGTTCATTTCTCTTGGGATAGGCCTATGTGATATTGTCTTTAAGTTCTTCTAACAGTATGTGAATATTATTTATGGAGAAACTTGAAAAATAAAGTGTATAGGTCAACTTCCCGTACATTACAAAGGAAACGGGTGAAATATCTACGCTAATAAAGCCCGCTGTTGGTGTAATGGTTCAGGTTCTCACAAAGAAAAACATATGTGATTTATTACATCATCTTGCAAGGACGCAAAACGTCGGTTTTTAGCAAAATTCCCAGGTGTACGTCCTCCAAGCAGAGAAGCCGTGCGAAAACTTGTAAGCAAACTTCGGGAAACGGGTTCGATTCTCGATAGTAAACGAGGGACCAAGCGGCGCGTACTTACTGAACAGAAATTAGATCAAACCCACACACATTAGAAGAACTTAAAGACAATATCAGAAGAGAAATTAATTCTATCTCGGAAGCTGAACTTATGCGCGTGAAAGAAAATTTCTTAAAAAGGTTCCAATGTTGTGTGGATGCAAGAGGAGGACATTTCCAACATCTCTTATGATGAGATACGTGGTTATTTTCATTGTAATTCCAAATGTAAATGTGAGAACCTGAATCATAAACCGATCGCGGCTTCATTGGCGTAGATATTTCACCCGATCGCTCGGGAGTTGGAGCTGTGCCCGCCGCGCCGCAGGAACCCGCGTCATTGGCCAACTCTTGCGTGGGACACACTGTAGAAGACATACCTGAGAGAATGTATGTAAGTTTTTTTTAATGGACTGGTTATATGAAAAACGAAACTAGTTTTGGAGGAACAAAAGCAAGTGGGATCATTGGTGTTGGGATGAAGATGGGATAACTCTGAATATGCAGTCTTCACGCACCATGATTTGGACTGTGTGCTCAAGAAATGTTGAGTCCAGACATTCCGGAGGCTGGGTACAATATCCGGTCAATCTTGAATGGTTTCTTTCAGGAGGTTTTCCCACTCGCAAAAGGCGGAGGTTTGGAATGTACAGGTGGGGGGGGGGGGGGAGCAGACCGACTAAAATATCTAAGTTGCCGATATGAGCCATTGCGCTTGCCTAGCGGCATTCACTGGATAGCAGGGATTGTATTGAAATTTGTTTTAGTGTCGATAAATTACTTGAATTGAGAAATAATTTCACGTAATTTGCATTGCTTGTGAAAACAAACATTTCCGTTACATCTCTTACATTTATTTACGTATCACAAGGCTCTGAAATCAGCTACAAGAGTCGGTCCGCTTTTTTTCCCATACCTGTACTTCACGCTTATTGACCTGTAAGTCAGTTTATCCGTATACTAATCTCTTAAGTTTTCTTAGACTCCACAAAAATGGACTCTAGTAGAAAGCTGCCGAGACGGCAAAACCAGCACGCTTCCAAATGCAAGCACATTACGACCTCGATTCGTGTATATTATTCCATCGTATGACAGGAAATAGCATAAATAATGAGGAAATGTCATTACAACATCCTTGTAAGTTATAACTAACTCTCAATAACATTTACATGTCTAGCTTTTCTTTCACAAACGAATATGCTCTTAAGGACCAGTTAAATTCTTTGATTTCAGAGTATTCATGAACTTTTCCTCTACAGAATTCAATTAAAAATTACCAGTGAAATAAGAACGAAACCCCGTCAGTTATTAGATTTTCTGTTTCCCTCAGTGTGAATTAGATGGAGCAAGATTTCTTGAACAGCTTACTACACGTGTGAATTTTGTGAAGCAGGGTGATTTACATGTCTGTTAGACATACAGACATGGGACTGGTGAATTTACACACAAATGCCATCGAACTGAGCGAAGATAATTTTTCTTCTGGAAAGCCTAGGTGGTGACACTATAGTGCTTTCACGTTCGCCAGAGGTTTCAAGGCCACAACTTCTCACGTCTAATATGCCCCCACTGATAGCAGTCAACAGTATTCCCCTTTGCGCAGAGGAGCTGCGCTGTCGCACACACTCATACGACACCAAGGGGGAACTCCCTACTGGCTTGTCATGTGACTGGCATTGGAGGGGGTATGATGTCATATGAGCACGGTAAGTGGGGGTATCATAGCCGTGCTACGTTTGGCCTTGAAACCTCTGGCGAATGTGAAAGGACTATAATACTTCTTGCATTTTCCCTACTCGTACATTAGGCACGGACAGTGCTGGGTTTGAAGCCAGGATCATTACACAGTACAATCGCCTTCGCCGAAGGTAATGTATAAAATACTGATCCTGTAATATGTGAAAGTTAGCATGTAATTTTCAGTATGCATAGGAATTCCGAGAATATTTCTAATACCAGGATTTGAACACGTGATATTCGCTTTCCACGCTGAATGTCACGGGTTATAATCCCGATGTCGGGTGAATTTTTCTCCCGAAATATTCATGTATTGTTCAACAGAAACAATACTCTCTATTAGGAATTCGTGTGTATTGTTTGGTTGTTTTTGTAACTGTACTAAAGATCAATGTTTAAATTACTCTGGTAAAATTTGAAAATTTGGCGCGCCGCATCATTTTTGCGAGTCCCTTGGCCATACAAGTCGCAAGTTCATGAGTGGTCGTTGCAGGCAACGAAGTTTGTGGAAGGGGTGAATTTGATCGTCTCAAAGTTCTGGCCTAGGGACCAAGAGAAAAATACAGGCAACTTTTTTTTAAAATCATTTTTGTACGAATATTTGAAATAGTTGTCGCTTGAATGTTTATTCTTTTATATTTTCTACTGATATTTTTCTATTTGTATTTTAACTTATTTATCTCCCATTTCGTTGCCTTAACACACCAGTGCCCGTACGAGAGAGGACAATCCTTTGAATCACAAGATATAAAAGGGACTTTTTGGGGTACCTCATGTTCAGCACTACTCGGATACAGATGCGTTCTAAAATAACATATGTACAGACAGTGATAGAGAAAGTTCGGGATAGATATTTATTCCAACCCGTCATATGACTTTGCTAGTGAGGAAACCCCAGAATAGCCTCACACTCAGATTGTTCGGTCAAGGGATTCGAATCCGCGACCTCTCACATGTGAATCCGAAATGTTCTCGCCGCGGTCTCGTCACTCGATGTTCCTTTTCCGCACGTAAGAGTGCAAGATGTGTGTCGTATGCATATAATGGTGAATAAGCTTAAGAAAATACAGTATTTAACTTCCTAAGATGATTCATTTTATCGAGATTTACTAACCGTACGAGAGGAAAGTTCCGTATTAGCTATGGAATTGAGGTTGGGCAGTGACACACAAATTGAATATCTATTGAATGGTCAAGGAGCATTCCTTTGTGAATGATTAGACTGAAGTAACTTATCTTCTTTGGCAGCTGAGGCTTTCTGCCTTGAAACTTGCGCTTTGTCTCCGTAGCTTTGTAAGGCTTCCAAGCTTACTCAAAATATGTCGTATGCTCCAAGACGGATTTAAGCTGAAACCTTAGTATACCGTTTACAGTGCTATTGATTCTTCGTAGATATGTTATTATTCCCTGCAATCTTCAGTTCCTGGTTTCCAAATTTGTGCAGCGTAGTGTTCTCTAATTCATTAACGGCCGTGGGTGTAGGCATGCTGACCCATAGGCGTAACCAGGCCGACCATATGGGGGGGTTATAATATCCGGGGGTCCTCCCCCAGAAAATTTTAAAAATTAAGATGCACAGTAACGAGTTTTAAGCTTCCCACGCTTTATACTCATATTAAGTAATTTATAAGCAGAGTTACAATTTGTAACATTTTCCTTTTTTTAATCAATGGGGGGGGGGGTGGGGTTCAAACCCCCAACCCCCCATTGATTAAAAAAAGGAAAATGTTCAAACCCCCAACCCCCCCCCCTCGTTACGCCTCTGTGCTGACCACATGCCCTCCAATCCTGCCGTCTGCCTATGGTACATGACGCAGCGGTCGGGTGGTAGGCCTTGTCCCTTCTGGGATGTTAGCCCCACGGTGTTAGGAGTGTTCTCTAATTCTACAGTAAAAGAACCACGTTTTATTATGTGAAACAGTATTTCAATGTTTCATAGTGTTTAATATTATTTTATTATTCCATGATAGTGTGGTTCCCACACAGCTTATAGTAGAACATTGCCTCAAAAAATTGTTTGGAAAACCTGTGGATTTAAATAGCATTTTAATGTTATTTATTGCATTGAGGATGATTGTGCTTGTAATATTGGTTTTGGAAAAGAATATAAAAAAATTCTAAATAAGTAGATTTATAAAATATTGTAATATAAAATTGTAATATTGTAATTGTAATATAAAATTATAAATTGTAATATTTTCGCTGGTTTCTCATGATTTCGAGAATACATTTTTTTTTTCTAAATGACATTTTAAATTTAAAAGTTCTATCCCAAAACTATTGAGGCTAAGTTTTTACAGTCTCATGAAAAACTTGATTATATTAATTCATACAAGTGTTTGTAAGAATAATAGATTATACATAGGCTGATTGCAGATGTCATTTATGATTCTTTTGCAGCTAAACGACCGAAGTAAAATTCATTTATTTTTCTTATAAAAAGTACTGTTTATATGCTAAGGGTAAGAAAGTATAACTGCCTTTGTATCAGATTATTATTATTATTATTATTATTATTATTATTATTATTATTATTATTATTATTATTATTATTATTATCATCATCATCATAATCATATTTATTTTCATTCAGTCTTTTACTTAAAATTCTGGGTAAGAGCTGTGTAACTTTGGATGTGAACAGAAAAGTCTGGCAAAACGGTCTATTCAGAGTGGGATTTTTTCCTACAGTGCACTTAATTCCAGCTTCAACTTAAATAATTTAAGATTCCATAGGAACCATAAGGGTGGATTTACATTTTATAGAAAGCACTTTACTTTATTGCCATTATACATTTACTCAGTTTTATGGATATGTCATTGTTCTAATTAGTTTGTCGTGTAACCTGCAGTGTTTCTGAGTCAATTAGATTCTCTCCCCGCCCCCTTTCTCTCTCGTATAAACGTATTTAGTCCATTTTTTTAAGTAAGCCGTCACACATCACAAGGGCTGTTAATGAAGTTTAGGCTTCATGAAATAATGTCTTTCGTATTGAAATTGTGTCTGTAACGGACTTTGAACTAAGACCTTACACATTTCTTCTAATGGCCCTTCCTAATAGATGTATTAGCATAAAAAGTAAATGAACACCCATAATTTAAAAATGACTCAAGAGGATACTCGAGATGGAAGGAAATATAAATTTTAGCTCTATTTTCTTTTAGCATTGCTGTAAATAATTAAATATCGCACATTTAACAGCAATATTCCCTGGCCTGTCTTACCTCTTGAGCTCTTGTGCGTTTGCTTTAATGTTAGATGTCATAAATGCGCTCAGAATAGTCATAGCGCATATTAAATCAAATGAATACACTTGCAAAACAGAAGTTTGCCTTGACAATTCTTGGCATTGTTCTGAGCATTATGTAATGTTGCATGTAAATATTAACAGGTTACAGCTCATATGATCTACCTTATTACTGATGCACATTTCCTGAAGAGAATTATTCGTTCTTGAATTGAATATTTTGTATAAATGCATCACTGAAAAAATTACATAAAAATAGATATATTTATAAAAATTGAATAATGCTTTATGTTAAAATATGAGGAATGCTATTCATGCGTTAGGATTGCCGCTCATGAAAGTCATCTATTCCATTAATTTTTTTCATAGATTTCAAATTTACAAATCCGCTGATATCATTTGATGTGTGCTTATACTCCCGTGCCGTAGAACTCCAAGGCTAAATTAGAGCCTCTGGACAAGATTTATC
This sequence comes from Ectobius pallidus, assembly GCA_964059195.1. NCBI lineage: Eukaryota > Metazoa > Arthropoda > Insecta > Blattodea > Ectobiidae > Ectobius > Ectobius pallidus. Next base: position 90,287,507 of record CAXKWD010000008.1, read on the forward strand.
AGCCCTTTCACGTCCAAGTAATACCTTCGTTTCCGGAGGGAGGTTGAGAGGCGATGGGCTTACCACCTGTCCCTCTGCCCTCGGAAAATAAGCGTAACAAATTTGGTATAGGTAATGAAACCTCCACTTGGAGGCCCTATGCCCCACCATAGGGGTTACAGGAGGCCCTATGCCCCACCATAGAGGTTATAGGAGGCCCTATGCCCCACCATAGGGAATCACAGGAACAAGTCAGTCAGTCAGTCAGTGCTTATATTAATATAAATTCAACTCTGGAAGAGTTAAAATAATATTGATGAAGGTAGGATGTTGATATGACTTTATTTGCAGCAGGAATATATTTTTGTACCAAAAAATATATAATATATTTATAGTTGCAACGATTCCTATGTTTAAACTAAAGAACGGCCTAATATATGTATATGTTCACCTACTGTTAAAACGAAACACAAAAATTATATTTTAAATGTATTTATTGTACACATTAAAAATTAAAGTTATCGTATGATTTGTTCATAAATGGTTGTTACTTTGCTATGACAGTGCGAATAGTTCCATTTGCTGTTATTTCAATATCATAGTCAAGGATTTATACATTTTTTGTGTAGTTCCCATTCAAAATAACTTGTTGATGGTTGGTTGTTACGGTAAGCTTAATTTATTGCGGTTTTCCGATAAGCTACAGAAGCCAGGATTAAAGCGAAACAATATTTGCTGTTTAAAATTTCAGTTTCTTTCAAACTCCCAATGTTCATTGAATTGGAAAGCTTCTAAAGTTCGAGTATGATGATGAAACGGTTAAGAGTAACTGTTCCACCAAATATGTATGCCAAAATAAGCTGAGGATACACAAATCCTCTATTAAGTTAATGGTAGTGTAAATGTTCCATTCAAGTTAAGAAGCCTTCATCGTAACCCAGTAGCGACAAGGGGGATAAAATCAGCAAACAGTAGACATAAGTTACTTCGGTGTACTAACAATATCACAGAATGATGATTTAAGACGTAATGTATAATGTTCTCGCACATTTGACATTCTTTTGTGGACGTTCCTGTTGTAGAAGCGATACGAGTATTTCTGTCACAAAAATAATTTACAGCGAGAAGTACTATAACAATTTAACAGTTTTCACAATTGAAAGCTAAATTATAATATGTAAAACGCAATATAGTAAATTTAAATAAAACTTAATTTTTGCTACATAGGATAATACTAATGAACATTCATTTAAAATCACAAACTTGATCTGACAGCAGGACGATTGTCGTTCAGAAAACCGAGCAAATGAGTGTGGGGTACGAATGAATTCCTTCAGATATTATCACCACCAGTGGCGTACCAAGGGGGGGGGGGGTGCGAACGGGGCGGCCGCACCGGGCGCCAAAATTAAAAAAGAATTTTTTTAGTTTAAGAAAAAAATATTTTTTCAGGCAAAATATAAGGTTTTATTGGTCAAATTTTCTTTATTACTTTGTTAAATCCTGCAGTAATATTATTTAGAAATGGAAATAGGTCGTGGCGCTGAGCACACAGGAAAAGTTTACGGTGTACGGGCGAAAGAAAAACTAAGTAATTTAAAAATTTTATCAATTGAACGTGATGTGGCTGCTACTATAGACTTCAACTCTATTATAAATAAGTTTTTCATCCATCAAGGCTAGGAAGGCACATTTTTAAAATTTTGTTATGACTCTGAAACTTCTTTTCTCTTTATTTTTTTTCAAACAAACTAACCTTATAATACTTACAGTTTTATTTCATTCATATAATGAATGTGTTGAAGTAACATACTACTTATTAAAAATAAATAATTGTGAACATTAAACAGTGTTTAAATTAAACTCATTGAACCTTGAACCCTTTAGTGTTAGGGGGCGACCACCATCTAATTAGCCCCGTGCGCCAAGTAGTCTTGGTACGCCACTGGGACACTGTTACATTTGACGAATAGAATAAACTAGCGAGGCTATCGATAGAATTCAGCCCTATAAATCAGTAGGCCTAATAGTGACAGAAATTCACGTAAATAAAAATTTCATGTAATGCACATCCATTACTCACTCTACTCTGGGCATGGACAGTATGTTTTCACTTCACATTTTGTTATAGAATAAGAGGTCCTATTACGGAGAGTGCGCATTCGGTTATCTTATTCTCACGCAAGGGCAGGACTTCGAGCCTGAGTTTGTGCAAATAATGGGTAGCGAGTATACTATGTGTCAGAAGTTGTAAAAACCTATCCAATGATATTTTATTCACTGCTGTAGGCTTTTCAAACTATCGGAAATGAGATAAATCAGATGTTTGCACTCTGATATCAAAATATATTGTATACAAATAGGTATTGTAAATATGTTCACATTAATAAACTGTTTGTTCTATTTTGTGTAGAACTTCGTAGAATATTTAGATTCAAGAACCCAACAAAAGACGGGAGGGACGGGAGTTAAGGCTGAATGTGCCAAATTTTCGAACGGGTTAACGGGTGTATAATAATTCTGTTGTCAACATCCCTTTTCTCGACTAGCAAGTTGCAAAGCCTACAACAACGAATAAGATATCAGTGGATAGGATTTTTTTTTACCGACTTGTGGTGTAGCATTCTCAGTTTACGTCTTTAAGATTGTTCGCTTACAATTGTTCATGTATAATAATAATAGTTTCTGAAAATTCTACAGTGAAATCACATGGAATTCAATCTGCATGATAATGAAGCCAATGTGGGGGAGGAGGTAAGGTTGAATGTGCGAAAATTCCGCACGAGTTTACTGGTATTAAATATTACTATACATAGGTATGTAGATATATATCAGGTAATTCGGACCCTCGGTTAATCAAGACTTGGACAATTTCGATTCTCTTGTAACTATGAAATTACGTTGTATGAATAATTTAAAGCATTATAGTTGTACATATAGGCGAATTAGTTGTACATATAGTCCATATAGGCGAACTAGGCAGCCGCCTAGGGTGGAAAGTTTTTAGAAACATTTAGGGGCGGCAATGTATTAATTTGTCTTAATGTGGTATTAATCCTAATCTGACAATTTACATGCTTAATGTACACTGTTTGTTATGCGGACATTTACTTCTTTCGTATAGAAACTTCTTCCAAGCTTGACATTGCAGTATTCACGGCAATTTTTTTTTCGGTCAAAGAAGCGGATCGTCGAATGAGTTCACCATAGGTATCATAAACTGGCAATGGCATTTATGTATGGGTCAATCCATTAGAAATGAACCAGGCCAAGTTGCTCGACATTTTTGATTTTCCTAATTTTTTTACCAGTTATTTCCCAACTAAAGGTGAGTTCAAAACTATGGTAAAAACATTTTTTGGCTCATACTTTTTTTTTGGCGGCCATTTTAAGTTTGCCTTTTAACCATATTTCAGTCGAAAACATGTTTTGCACAAATGTATGTAACTCTGTTAATTTTATAGATAAAAAGACAAAATAAACACCAAAATTATTAGAATGAAATGCTCTACATTTTTGTTTTAACACAATATTACCTAAGTAGTGAGGAAAGTGAAGAAAAAGATTCAAAACTACAAATTGAAAATTGACTTAAAACGGGAGTTTTAGTGCCGCAATATTATTAGAAGGATGAAAGACTCGCCCTTAATTTTTTTTTCTGGTGTAGATCTACTATAGGACTACTCGCTGTAGAAGTTTAAAGCTTGAGAACTTTGCGTTTTTTTTATACAATTTTTCAAAAATGCACAAAACCGTATTTTGGCAATATTTGAAGTAGAATATCTCAAAAGGGACTGAGTGAAAAATTATGAAATTTATACAGATAACACCTCTTTATGATATAAAGATGTGATATAAATTTGGTGACTGAGACTCAACTGGTTCCAGAGTTATAGTGCATCGAATTTGGCCAAAAATTCCATTATACGCACACGAATTTTAACGGTAATTTAATAGTAAAAATCCACATTGTAATTTTAAATGCTAAATTTTAGGAACCTAAGTATGTTACACAAAAGAGTTGTACATGTAGGCTACATTTCATCAGTTAGCATGACAAATTTATAATTTCCTCAAAGCTATGAAGAGCGTTGAAATTTCGGTGCATAGTTTGCAATTTTTGGCCAACTTCGATGCACTGTAACTCTGGAACCAGTTCAGTCTCAGTCACCAAATTATTATCACATCTTTATATTGTAAGGAGGTGTTATGTGTATAAATTTCATAATTTTCACTCAGGCCCTTCTTAGATATTCTACTTCAAATAATGCCAAAATAGGGTCAATCCATTAGAAATGAACCAAATTAAATAAAAATTTTTGCTCAACATTTTTTATTTTCTTAATTTTTTTACCAGTTACTCCCCAATATTAGGTGAGTTCAAAACTAGAGTAAAACATTTTTTAGGCTCATACTTTTTTCTTGGCGGCCATTTTAAGTTTTCTTTGTAACATTTTTTCGGCCGGAGACTTGTTTTGCACAAATGTATGTAACTCTGTCAATTTTATAGATAACAAGACAAAATAAACACCAAAATTATCAGAATGAAATGCTCTACATTTTTGTTTTAATACAATATTACCTAAGTAGTGAGGAAAGTGAAGAAAAAAATTCAAAATTACAAATTGAAAATTGACTTGAAACGGGAGTTTTGGTGCCGCAAAATTATTAGAAGGAAGAAAGACTCGCCCTTAATTTTTTTTTTGGTGTAGATCTACTATAGGACTACTCACTGTAGAAGTTTCAAGGTTGAGAACTTTGCCCTTTTTTTTATACAATTTTTCAAAGATGCCCGAAATCGTATTTGGGCAATATTTGAAGTAGATTATCTCAAAAGGGACTGAGTGAAAAATTATGAAATTTATACAGATAACACCTCTTTACGATATAAAGATGTGATATAAATTTGGTGACTGAGACTCGACCTGTTCCAGAGTAACAGTGCTTTGAATTTGGCCAAAAATTGCGTTATAGGCACACAAAATTTAAAGGTAATTTAATAGTAAATATTCACTTTGTAATTTTAAATATAAAATTTTTGTGAGCCTAAGTTTGTTACACAAAAGAGTTGTATATGTAGGCTACATTTCATCAGTTAGCATGACAAATTTTTGGTTTCCTCAAAACTTGGAAGAGTGTTGAAATTTCGGTGCATAGTTTGGAGTTATGGCCAACTTCGATGCACTATAACTCGGGAACCAGTTGAGTCTCAGTCACCAAATTTATATCTCGTCTTTATATCATAAATAGGTGTTATCTGTATAAATTTCATAATTTTTCACTCAGTCCCTTTTGAGATATTCTACTTCAAATATTGCCAAAATACGCTTTTGGGCATTTTTGAAAAATTGTATAAAAAAAACCGCAAAGTTCTCAAGCTTTAAACTTCTACAGCGAGTAGTCCTATAGTAGATCTACACCAGAAAAAAAAATTAAGGGCGAGTCTTTCTTCCTTCTAATAATTTTGCGGCACTAAAACTCCCGTTTTAAGTCAATTTTCAATTTGTAGTTTTGTATTTTTTTCTTCACTTTCCTCACTACTTAGATAATACTGTGTTAAAACAAAAATGTAGAGCATTTCATTCTGATAATTTTGGTGTTTATTTTGTCTTATTATCTATAAAATTAAGAGAGTTACATACAGTTGTACAAAACATGTTTTCGACTGAAATATGGTTAAAAGGCAAACTTAAAATGGCCGCCAAAAAAAAACGTATGAGCCCAAAAATGTTTTTACCATAGTTTTGAACTCACCTTTAGTTGGGAAATAACTGGTAAAAAAATTAGGAAAATCAAAAATGTCGAGCAACAAATTTTATTAAATTTGGTTCATTTCTAATGGATTGACCCGTATTAATTTGTTTTAACAAAACCACCTTGACAAAGAACAAAGGCAAGCATTTTGTTGTTATTTAACCTTATCTTGTACAGGTAAATTAACGGTTCAAAGGTGACGGCGTTTTGAATAATACAATCCATCACCTGACTATTGGACTATACAAGACATGCCAACTTAAACAAGAAATCGTTACCTAAGTTACAACACTTGTTACTATTTATTATTTAAAAAAAAGGTTAAAACACACGGAACAGTAGAAATAATAGGCCTATATTTACAAGTTCAGTATTTTATTATTAAATAAAATAATTAAACATTTGACAAAATGGAGCTTAAATAACAAATAACATTTTAGGTTTTAATTTGGAGGGGGGGGGTCCGGACGCCACTGACTCTACGGGCCGTGAAGGACCTTAGATTTTCAGGAGTTTGAAGCTGCCGGATGTTTAGACATTCGGCTTATGAACGTGACAAGGTTCCAGCCTTATGAACCGGCCGCCTTCACCGCAGGATTGCTGCCGGTACTCATTTCTGACAGAGGCTGAGTTGACCTCAGGGCCACCTGAAGGATTAGGCCAACTGAAAATTCCTAATGACCTCATCGTGGATCGAATCTGTCACCTTCCTGTTTGTAGTGTATTACCTCAACCAACATTTTCTCAAGGTAAGGCTTGAGAAATTTGAGGAAGAAGCTAAGAATACTAGAGAAACTCATATTTAAGGTGACATGGAACAGTTTATGATTTCGATATTTAGAGGTGGAAATTTTTTTCCCAGTACATAAATATGAAGCGACTTAAAATAAAAGTTTTAATTATACAATGAAGATGAAGATGAAGATGAAGAAGAAGAAGAAGAAAAACAGTGGAGTCAGTGTACTCCAACACTCACCTAATGAATTATGTAAGATATGCAAGGGGAACGATACTTAAAATGATATTAACTATTTAAATTAATATTGTAACTCATTACATTTTATATATTCAATATTCCAGTCTTAAACACTTTTTTTTTACTCATTAGGTTTTATATTTCATTTTCCGCTCTGATATGCATTTTTTTTATCCCGGCCGGTATTGAACCCGCTACCACTGGGTTCGGAAGATAGCATGCGCCCAAGCCAACAAATGCTTCTCCAAAATATGGAGTATTGCAACCAAGAATGTAAAAGTAATTTCCAGTCAAACTGGGGTGTAGAAAATAAAGAAATATTTAGCTTTTAGAAATTTCCATATATTGAAGTGTTCAGAACTAGTGTTTTCCCCCAGATGAAAACAATTATAAGCAGGTTGGAAAACACGTGTCTTACAAGATGAATTATCCTGCTGAATTTAGAAACAACAGTTAAGAACATTCTCGAATGCTACAAAAAAAGAAAAATGAATCAATCGATGCAAATCTGTCTCATGGACATAAACTAGATCATTATGAATCAGGATTTTAACATGCAATAGCATCCTCAGGATCAAGGAGAGAATACAAAGGCAAGAGAATAAATTAGGCCCTGTTGGCATTAATTTTGAATTAATTTTGTTCAGGTGGTTTTTTAGGAGCCCGTTTGCGGGGGAGGGGGTTGTTTCAAAGGCAGTCAAAGCCTGCAGGTGTACTACGTTTACATGCAGAATTCAGATTGATCTGAATATTCCAGTGCAATTCCGTTTTCATGCAGCACTTTTGATGCAATATTGAAAACAATGTTTCCAAACCCTTCTCACCATAATATACAAAAACACCCGGAGGACATTGAGATCAAACTGAATACGTGGTAGTAGGTTTGTTCCCAAAGCACTCAGAAAATATGAACACAACGTTCGCTCATGCGCGCATTCTTCACAGGCATTCCCAAAGGATGAATTCATTAAATTTGATTTTCAGTCTTCTGTTCCATGTGTTTTCTCAGGCCATTTATATACTGTAAGAAAAGTTTGCACGCTGTTCCAAGAATTATCTGTCAGAGACACATGGGCAGTAACCAGAACCCCTATTTTCATGCGCTTGACTTCTTCCTCCTCCAACTTTGCGCCTGACTTACAAGCATAGGCTATGAATAAAAGAAGATGATTAAAAGATTCTAAAAACACAGTTTATAATGACGATGCTTATTGCATGCATAATATGTTAGCCTACCATTCTAATCTCATGAGCATGATTTCATTTATGGCAATTACAGGAAAACATTTTCAAAGTCCCCTCTGACCATGAATGGTACAGGTGTATTTTTCTATGCTCAATGTATTTATTTTCTTCAATACCGGTACACTAAATGCGGAAAAATTTGAAGTTTGATATTTTTAAAACTATAGAATCCGTACATAAACTCAGTTTTCAAGAAATATGATGAATATGAGCATAAGTAGAAGCGTTGATAATTCTGGGGTGTGCGGGCAAAGAGAGTTAAGTCTACCATCCTAAAAATTTGAGATATGTCCATAGAGTTATAGATAAAAATGTTCTCTACATTTGTGTTAAGTCCAGTAAGTCATATTCAAAATTGACGGTAGTTATGGATGTGTGCCTCATGGGTTTATCCATCTCTGAAGCTATGTTGGGCTGGTAAGGTGTGTTAAGTCACTCTAATTCTCAGTAACAAGAAAGTGGACTTAACTCTCTTTGCCCGCGCACCCCGGAATTATCTTACCTAAAATGCATATGTATGTATGTAGTACATATGGGACCCCGTGAAGGGGGGAGAGACTGGTTGGGAGCGACCCTAAGCACATAGGCCACAAGTCTGGGCCCATTGTGCGACCCCCTGGAAATGGGACGATAGGCATGCCCAAAGGCCCCTTGGAGCGGATTCCACCTAGAGCTCCCATGGAACTCTTCATCATCCATTGAGACCCTGGATGCGTAACACACCATCTGCAATCCACATGACCACAAGCCACCAGGCAGGACAAGAGAGGGGCAGCAGACGCTGCAGCAAGAGATGGCCCGAAAGCGAGGAAAGGAAACGAGATGATAATGAGGGAGAGTTTGGAGGTGACTGAAGGTGAAGTGGAGAGGGTTTGTGGAATAAGAGAAGGAAATGGGAGAATTCCAAGAAAACCCTTAAATAACGGCTTCGTCCACCACGAATGACATGCCCGCCTGTCTTGGGATTTGAACTCGGGATCGCTTGCATGCCAGACCCACATGCTAAGCATGAGCCGCTGCAACCTAAAAATGCATATCATACAGTAAGAAGTTATTGGTAAGCAGGCATACTGTCATACCGCACATGAAGCTGTAAAGGGTTAGGAAGTAAATCAAAATATAATAAAAATGTATTGGCCTTGTATCAAAATTGGTTTCAGGGTCACTTAACTGCGTTGATATTTATGGGGGCTTATGTCACTGATTAGCTGAAATTCTACCAGCTTTATCTTTAGAAAGCACATCTTATTTCATGCGTTTTCCAATATGTCAGAGGAATAGAATAACTTTTTTTTTTTTAAATTTGAATAGTTATTAGCAAAGAAATTAGCCTTGAAGCTCAGACAATTATTAATAGCATATAGAGGTAGGCCTGTCGCTGCTGAGGTAGGCCTACTTATTAAGAAAGTATGTTGGGGATGGGGAAAAAGGTAGTCTAAATATTAGCTATCAATGAACCTAAAAGAATCAGATAATTAGTATGTAGTTTAGTTGTACCAGGGCAGTGCTTTGTGGATAACTTAATGAATTGGATATGAGTAGTGCAAAATCCCTCAAGCATTTATGGGTTTGCTTTGGGAACAGACGTAGTGTTTTAATGGCATCAGTCCGATCCGATCATACTTTTTAGGAGTATCAACCTTGAGACTCAGAACGATCTGAATTCCCGTTTTCATGACAATTTCAATACAGTAAGCGTATTGAGATCGAACTGAATTCTTTACAAAAACATGGTTATGGTAATAATTATTTTCTCAGTTTCACAGGAGTATCGAATTCTTAAGAATTAAATTACAAAACCCACGTTGTACGGAATTATCTGTATTGTTTGTTGCTATTTGCAGGTTATATTAAAATCTGCCGACTGTTTGTTAACTGTAGGTTTATAGTTAAAAATTATTTTAACTATTATATTTATGATTTTAAAAATCATTATTAAATTGATCTGATAACATCACTACAAATGGATAACATTTAAGAATTTAAAATTTACTCTAATGCATGCTGCTAAAATGTTCATTCCTGACATTCAGAAAACAATATAACTTTTCTGAAAGATATAAAAATAAACTCACCACATATGAGCCTTGGAAATATTGCTGTTCAACAGAAATTCTTAAAATGTCCAACTGCCCTATGAAGCCATACTAAAATTTCACCACATAATATACACTATGAGTTCTATAACACAGACATATATAGTATCACTAAGAAGGCAGGCGATAAATGAATAAAAGGAATGGTATTATGTTTTATAATTTTTTACACAGTATATCGTTAAGCCTTCAGGACAAGAAGTGAAGCACAGGATAAAATACAGTAGATTTGAGCTGCCGCTTAATTAATGTTGCCAACAAATGGCTTAACCAGAAAGCTTTTTCCTTTCTTTTCATACCATGAAGTGGAATAAATATCAGTTTTATGCTGCTGGCATATATATATTATTTAGTTTCGTTAAAGTTAGTTTTTCATTTCAGTAGAACAAAACGTAGGCATTGAAATGTTTTAAACTTAATTAGATCAACGTTGTTGGCTGCATTGCTGTGGAAGAACATACAAACAACGGAGTGGCGCTAGCGTGCACAGTGCTTTAAAAATGTCAAAACACGTGTTACCGGAAAGTGATTTAATGAAACACATGATTTTGCAAGGATTCCAAACTCCAGTTATTTTTCACGGGTTTATAAATGATTGGGAACTAATATCATGGACGGAAGATGTATGGGTAAATAAGCTGGGTAACAGGATCTTACCATTCCGTGTCGGAGTAAGGAAATATACCAAGGTGAGGTTAAAGTGGTCAAGTTAATTCAGTATTATGATTGTGTGAAAGCTTTTTCTCTTGGCTTAAGGTTTTATTTGGAATGCAGAGATAGGTGATAATATTGTGTACTAAATGTCACTAGGCCAATGTAATAATAATACTATTAGGAAATTCGCACAATGTGCATGTTTGTTTATTCCTTACAACAATTTGTCAGTGATTGTGGTCTGTTCTTGCATTCCATCACATGGTATCTCCCACACTTGTTCCCACACAGCTTACACTGACACTGATCACATAGTTGATGGAACCTCTCCGTTCTGCACACTTTATGATGGAAATCGTGGACAGCATATCGCATCACTACATGGCACAATGCGTAGTTCGCCCAGGTCCACTCTCTGTTAATCATGGCATCGGTGACATAGAAATCTGACCATATTTCTTCTCTCTTCGACTTTAGCTCTTTCAGAACTTCTTGGTAGGCTTCAGTGATTTGTAGTAGCAGGCTATGAAGATGTAAATGTAGATGTATGTAGACGTAGATATCTCGTCCTGTAGATCCTGTGTTGAGCGGGGCTCAAGGATATAGAACACGTCAGTATGTCTAAGATGACAAATGTTTCCCTTGCAAGTACATATGTTAGCCTTTACAAGGTATACTTTGAAAGACTCATCGCTTGTTTTAAAAATATAGCTTTCACTCTTTCTATGTCCTTTAAATTTCTTTTTGTTAAGTGATTCCAAATAATAATTTCTGTTCCATAAGTTATGATCGGGAGAGTTTTCAGATTGAATAATTCCACGGCTGTCACTATCGATAATGATTTATGTTCTTTATTCCGTGTAGGGCTGCTATGGCAGAGGTTACTTTTCTTTCATGTGTTGTGTGAAGAGATTAGCCTACCATTCGTCTGCAAATTAACTCCTAAGTATTTGAAGTTTTGTACTATTGGAATCGAGTCCTTGCCATGTACTATCACGCCTGTCTTCCTCCATTTCTAAATATCTTCATCACTGTTTTAGCTTTGTTCATATGTAACTCATTCCTGTCTGCCCATTGTATTAAGCAATTAAATGCAATTTGCAGGTGGTCAGTTGACGTAGATGCTAGTACCATGTCATCTGCATATGCATAGAACTTCACATTTTCTGAAGCCACTAAATCAGGGATTTCCGAAGTGGTAGTTATAAACGGTAGCGGACTGAGGGGGTCACCCTGAGCACTCCATTTGTCTGTACAATAGGCCTTGACTTGACAACTGAGTCATCTATGCTGATCTTGTTGTTGTCTCTCAGTATGTTCTGGCATAGCCCGCTACGATGCTCTTCCAGCTTTGGCAGATTTATCTTTCTTTATGGGAGTTTGAGTATTGCTGGAACTTGCAATTCCTGCCGCTAGGATCGTCTTTACAGACGGTATTGGGTTGTACAAGGGTGAAAGTCACCACGAATTGTAAAGGAATAATCAGTTTATCATCAAGTTTCAATAGTTTTAAGTGGCAGTTTTATATTAATGGTGTTGTGACTGTGTTTTTATTTTTAATATCAGTGAGTGTTATTTTAATGTTTTGTGAATGTTTTCTTCTGAAAGGTAAAGAATAGTAAACTATGCACTGTTTTCTTCTCTCTCTCTCAGTTAGTACTTTGGCAAGTTTATAGTTTCCGACTCACCCTGCTCCCCTTTCCATCGTCCATCGGCCGCTTCCCCTCACCGCCTACCGCGCATCTTCCCCGCTATGGCGCATGCCGGCCGAAGCCCGCAGCTTGCTCTAATAATTGCAATTACCATTATAAAAAACAAAATAAAATTTCACGAATTATAATTAAAACATTGTTCTGCAATTTAATTGTCGAACAATTAAAAAAATACCCTTGTACCAAACATCATATTTCACGATCTTTAAACACCGATTTGATAATATAAAAAATCGAAATGTACATAATATTTCCCAATTTTTAAAAACGCCGTGTTATGATATAAAACATGGCTTAATTGATGCAGAAAAATTCCCTTGCACCAACAGTACTCTTTTCGTAACAAACAAAACATTTCAAAATTTGAAAAAGCTATTCTTGCGTTGACACTCGCGAATGCATGAAGTCACCCTTAGTACCTATATATGAAATCTTTCTTTCTTCACTGCTCAACTGTCATTCGTGGCATAGTGGGTTAAGACTCCTATATAGCTATATAACGCTAGGGGTTCCGATAGATAGGTAGGGTGACGAGGAGGTGAGAGGAAAGAGACGGGAAAGAAAGAGAAGAAGAGAAGAAAGGAAAAATAAATTATTTTTCTCCCCACCCAAAACCCCTACTTTCCACGCGGTAGTGGTGGGGGACTCGGGTGAGTTGCAATATATATTTTTCCCAGTACTTTTAGAAAATAAAATAACAATACCGGTAACAAGTTAATAATAATATATAATGAGTTAAACACTAAATAAAGCCTAGCATAATATAGAACATCTAAACAATAGTGATGTAGGCCTAATGCACATGCAGGAACTGCAGCTGGAAGCTAGTTCTACTTATTAATTGTTGGAATTTAATATTGGATTGTTATTGTTCACAATGGCTTGAATTCACTCCCAGTTTGGTTTCTTATAATAATTTATTTCCAGCAATAATAATAAATTATTCTTATTTAGGCTATATTGTGTTGCGATTAAAATGCAACTTTCTGCTGTCTGACGATCTAATTTATGTCATTTTAAGTGCAGATGCCAAATTGTTGCGTGCCTTTTTGTAAAAGTGAAAAAGGAAATCAAAGGGAATAAGTTTTCATGAGTTTCCCATCGATGAAGATTAAAAAAAAAAAAAAGATGGTTGAAAACTTTTTCTAGAGACAATTTTGTCCCTAATGTAAAATCAAATTCGTTTCAAATTATCCAGCACATAAAATACCGCCAGTTATAAAACCAAGACGGTATATAATACGGCAAAGCTTGCGAGGAAAAAGGAAAAGGAGTATTAGCCCCCAGGAAACATGATGTAGCCCACCGTCTGATAACACAAAATACATTTCAGACGATGTTCAAACCGATGAAGATTTTGACAGCAAATTTAGAAAACTAGAAAGAGAAAATACTGCGCTCAAAACTAAAATCTGGCATCTAAATCATAAAGTAGCTCGCGTTGAGCACAATGCAAAACAGTGTGATAGGGTAGAGTATTTTGAAAAGAATGAATACCATAGAAATATTGAAAATGTTCTATCACAGGAAAAATATTCTAAAAAGCAACTTTTGATTCTTGATGTGATCAGGAATTGCAACAAAAAGACACCACGGTAGAGTGAAAACACAGTAAAAGAATGTGTAATATGGCAATATTGCTCACCAAAGGGTTACAAGTATGCAAGGGAGTATGTATTATAGCTACCTAGTAGACCTACTTGTACTTTGTCCCGATTTGTTGGTGACATAGGCCTATCGTTAGAAACTGGAGTAACCCCTTTAATAAAATCAAGACTTCAAGTAGAAGCTAATATCTTAAAGAAGGCAGAATTAGTATGCAGTCTAGTTGTAGACGAAATGTCTATCAAACAGCAGCTCCAATATGACAACAAATTGGATTCCTTTTTCAGGGAATGTGATCAACTTCCTAATAAATCAAGTGACCTCTTGGAGAAGGGAAAGATTCCTGTACTTGCCATTCGATATGTACCATGTTTCCAACGCAAAAATTAATGTTTCATAATTATATTATATATTTTTTTAAAGTATAAAGTTTTAGGTACCAAATACATAAGTTGGCTATTCTGGTCTGGGCTCATCTAGTGGAGAGCACTTAGGGGAGCAGTTTGTTGAGATTTTCGATGCATGCAGGGAAGTGAAAATGTGGTTAACACACATGCAGTTCCCGCCTTTTCAAAGCGATCTTGTGATCAGCACGTCTTGCATTTCATTAGTGGGTGAATGAGGACGCATGGCGAGGTGGAAGATTCGAACGTTTTAACAATAAAGAACGGAATTATACAGTAAAACTTATCTTTTGTGATTTTTAAACAATTTATTTTCCTCTTATTTTTTTACGTGCTGTAGCACATGAGCGCTTAAGGACAGGCCCCTGCCGGTAGCTCCTTTTTTCATTAGCACACTAACAATGAAAGCAACACATAGCTTTGCATGTGGTGAACAGATATGAAAACAAAATTCAAGCTTAGATGTATAACTCATCGAGACACTTAATATCCCTAAGTAAAAGAATTTTTAATACAAAGGCCAACATTATGAAACTCTATTTTAAAGCTACCGTTCTTCAGTTACCGGTACTGTTAAATGGAATTCTGTGATAACTCTGAATGTTACATGATGATTGAACAATTTGTCATAAGAATTGGTGGTGATTGGTGAGTGATAATTACTTTTTTAGCCAGAGTACTGGTATATTAAAGGGGAGAGTAAGTTGTAATATGTAATTCCTGAAAGATAAAAGTGGACTGATATTGAATCAGACTCACTTGTGCGTCCTACCAGCTCCTTTGCTGGAGGTTTAGTTGCCAGAATTGCAATGAACAATGGGATATAAATCAATGAATTATGGGAAAGAAAGCAGACCAAAAAAGTACCTTTTCTCAGTTCCCGATTTCAAAGGGTTTTATTGGAGTGATAGTAATATGTGACGTGTATTATTCCTCTACATGGAGCATTTCTTAACTCTTGGAGGCAAAAGAGTATGAATTGAAAATACAGACCAGCTACTCTGTAATGCAGTTTCATATAAAAAGAAATTGAAAGCTGGTTTTCATCATATGTAGCCTACATAAAAATCTGGTGACATATGGAAAGGAACATTTGTGAAGTGTTTATAATTTAGCTAGCACTAAATAAATAATAAGAAATAATTAATAATCTCACTGAAGCGAAGGTTTGAATAAGGAAATATTTCAGGGATGCCTCATATCATAACAAGAATTTTTTTAAAGCAATTATTTCCCTACTATTCATGGTGCACAAAATACGTACAGTAATCCCTCATGTAACAAGAAGCTCTCAATGTAAGATTTTACCTTTTTATGCGAGGCTCAAGTTTATGGAAAATTAAGGTCAAAGTTCATATCATGATATGATATGATATGATATGATATGATATGTGTTCATATCATGATAAAATTAGATTTTTCGACCTAAGCAGAATGGCATTTATCCCATATCAACGCAAAGTGCTGACAACATCCAAACGTAAGTCATAACCACTGCTCTCAGCACAGTGTTTTGCCTTAACAGAATCTCTTGTCTCTCACCCTAATATAATTGCGAATCAAATTTCAGACTTTGTTATAATTGCATGATATCATAATTTGCTTACCAGTTATTTGTAAAACAGATTGCAACAATTCTGTTGTTATATTCTTTAACTGCAGGAAACTAAATAGAATAAGGTAGTCTATACCATAAAAAGTTAGTTTAAAATACGATGTTTTGTGTACAGAATTAACAACAGGAAGCAAAGATAAAGAAAAGTCACTACAAACATTCAAAGCAGGGTGGAAAAAATCGACAGAAATTATCCTAAACTGCTCTTTACGATTATAGCGTAAATTTAATGAAAAATTGAAGGAAGAATGAAATTTATTAATGCTCTTTACGATGTTTTTGGGTACAGAATTAACAACAGGAAGAAAAGATAAAGACAAGTCACTACAAACATTCAAAGCAGGATGGAAAAAGTCAACAGAAATTATCCTGAACTACTGTTGTATTTAGAGCAATTCCAGGAAACTGACTTTCAAGAATTGTGCCTATTGATGAGGCATTTAATGAATTATAATAATTATTATTACATAACAGCCAGGCTCAGGCTCAGCAAACAAGGCACTGGAAGTGCAAAGTTACCCTCCCTCTCGTACCCACTACTCTAGTTCAGCAGTAGACAGAGGCAACTAAACCGGTTGATTCTGGGAGGTAGAAGGAAAAGGGTGGGGCAAATGTAGGGGTTAGAGCATTTTGCACTTTCAGTGCCTTGTCTTCCAGCCCTGTGTTAAGCTACTAGTTTATAATGTCTTGCTAGCATACAAAGTATGTTTTTCAAAGTGACCGGAATAATTCTTATGTGCATAACACAATGTTAACAAAGTAGGGCGTTATGATACTAGATTAAAACTAAAAAATTTGTTGAGAATAAGAATGCTAGGTAGCAGTGAGATTTAGTCCACTGTCGCAAGAAGTGAATTCGTAAAAGCAAAGATTAATTACCGGAACTACTACAATAGTAGCAAATCACTTTTTACTATAATTGTTTTGTTGTATAAAACCACTGTTTTTACGTGGTTAAGGGATAAGTTTTGTTATAGACAAAATATTTGTCTATTATTTCATCATTCTTGCAGTAGAGTCTTCCTTTATGTACTTACAGTATTCAATGTTTATTAATATTCAATGTTTGTTTGAACTACGCTGTACAGTATTTAGAGGGCACAATGTTATGTTAAACAGACCTTCAATGCAGGCGCATGCATTGGTGAGTGGTCGTGACATCAGCATGTGAGCAGCAAGACTTGACTAGCTTGTCTCTATCGGAAACTAAAAGATCAATACCGGTAATCTTAGGATTGCTTAAATAAAATTTCTATTACACATTTGAAATTTAGAGTTATATTGAGGACAGCTCCTTTAAAGAAACAGCAGACAGCTAAGTCTCACGTTCCATTAAAAAATTACTTTCTTGAAAGAAATTAACATAACTTAAAAAAAAAAAAAACTACGGTGTATCACATAGCAAAAGATATTCACTTCGCCTAAAAATGATATGTAACTTACTTTAGAAGTTTAAATGTCATATTAATCAAGAATATGAAATTATTGCCGTGTCTCTGCTAAACACCAGAACATTTATTTTACATCACAAGTTTACCATATGTGGTTACATGGCCACGTGGGCCATGTGTTGGCTTCACAACGTCAAATGGTCTTGAAAAAAAACCAGTGATGCATGGCTGCCTCTCTTTCTGTTCCATCAAACAACGCATGGGGATTTATTATTAATATGCCGACTGCATAAAATCGAAATAGCATCATCCAAATCTATATTATATGAGGGATTACTTTAGTGTTGAACATTCAGATTGAGTGATACTATAGTCTAATAAGGGATTAATACTTACATTTTCCAGTGTCAGATAACATAGAACGTGCTTCTTCCAACTCTTATTGGTGCTGTGTTGCTAGTAGTACATATATTTCATCTCACTGCTCCTGAAAAAAAGTGAAAAACTTGGTCATTAGGGTTTATTCAGCAGACATTGTAGAAATATTACACTAGATTGGAAAAATAAATTACACTGTTGCCAAATGTATTACAAGTATTAGAAACTACCTCTTAATGACTGTTAGCTGTTCTGGAATGTCACATAAACTGTAGTTGTTATAAAAAATTTAAATGTACTTACATACTTCTGGCCAGGGAATTGAAATTGAAATTGAAAACTTATTTTTAATAGTTGTTGTTAGCTTCTCTCTAATTCATATTAAATTGATTGCATTTGTGTTTTAGGTTCCACAGTGGGAGACACAGTGTGAAACAATAAATATGACAATGAAAGAGTTTGTCAGGTTAGATCTTCATGAAAGTGATGCAGAAGATGGACAGCTTCAAAAATGGATGTATTTTGACTATAAATACATGAATGAATGGTTTACAGAGAATTCGGATATTTTAGATGTGAGTTCTTATGAGGTATAAAGTTACTAATTTTTTGTCAGGATAGTTGCTAATTTTTTTTTTTTTAATCCCTTAATTCTTTCTTCTTCAAGTTTTATCTAACTGTCTTCTGAAATCTTAATAGTTCCAACACATCCTTAGAGTCTTAGTAAAAAAGAAGTTTTTAATACTTCTACAATGTTTCTATTGGATAGATATATAAGCATTCATGAACCACAGAGTATTGTCTCTGTTAGACATTACATGAGAATATTATAGGAGAAAAATTCCTCCGACACTGGGACTTGAACCCAGGACCTTTGGCTATTCGTGCCAGTGCTCTACCAACTGAGCTAAGCCGGAGCTCAATTCACAGCGCCAGATGGAACCTCTCTCCTATGAGGTATAAAGAACCTCATAGGAGAGGAGAGAGGTTCCATCTGGTGCTGTGAATTGAGCTCCGGCTTAGCTCAGTTGGTAGAGCATTGGTGCAAATAGCCAAAGGTCCTGGGTTCAAGTCCCAGTGTCGGAGGAATTTTTCTCCTATAATATTCTCATTTCTATTGGATAGCTGCAGTGGTGTACCAATAGTAGAAGAGAGGGATTTTCAGGTTTTAGGCAAAAATAAAATGCATAATTTAACCTGGGACATTCTGAAAATATAGCATTTTTTTTCCTCCATAAAATCCTAACTATTTTTCACAGTGGAGCAGTAAGACCACTTTGGTATGTGACAAATTGGAAGCAATCTTCATATAGAAGCATTTCTTCATTGTAAAAAGTCAAGCACATGGACATTTTCCCACCTCTAGAATTTTGACAATGGAAAGCTGTTCCATTTTTACTGTCCAACATATGAGCGATAGCAGTTCAGTGAGAAATAACGGTTTTGAATCGGGAAGCATATTAATTTCTCACACACTGAGTAGGTTGCTCTAAAATTATTAGCTAGGGGCAATTTTAGACTCCAAAACAAATAACCTGGCACCTGGTATTTGTTCTGTCCTGCTTTAAATGTATTAAAGCTACATTATATCCGAAGTAGAGGAAGACCCAATGAACAATGAATCGGCTGTGCGGTGTTTTTCTGGTTCATGATGGTAGCGCGTGTTGTTGTCTGCGGTTATCATTGAGTGGTGCTGATGCATCCATACAACCGTTTCCTTAACTAAGTTTAAAGGCTTTAATTATCAATGCTATAAAAAGGAGATGCTGAATCTGGCCACCATTGTTATCCATACATTTTTGGCACCTCTTTAAGAAACCATCCATCATTTGCCATGGTTCACGTTGCTATGCCATACCATAGAAAGTTAACATTTGAGCTTTTTTCAGTTTAAGAAATATGAATAACAGTCAAATTGAAGTTGAAATGGGCCAATAAGTAAAAAGTTGTGTGTTAATCCCTTTGTACGGTAAGAAATATTTTTATTTTTCATGATAACATTTAATGCAGTAAATTTAATCTAATTCTCACAGAACTTCCACTCCCTTATTATTTTCTCACCTCTGTGAATGCGGCACTTTCTAACCTTGTTAATTTAATGCAAAATACCACGCGGTAAATAGGAGCTGTACCTCAGTAGTACTCTGCAGAATGAAATATTACATAAAATATTACATGGTCCAAAATAAAAGATAATTTTTAAAAAATTCTAACATTGAAATCTGCCCTTTTTTTGGAGAATGACCCAACCTAGAGAATCCGTAAACCCCTGCAACTTTTATCTCTGGGGTAAATTAAAACATAAAGTATACAAGACAAATCCACAGACCCTGGAAGAATTAAATCATAATATCTACCAGAAAATTGCCAGGATTTCGCAATGTGAACTCTGTCAAGTGATGGATGGTTTCTTAAAGTGGTGCCAAAAATGTATGGACAACAAAGGTGGCCAGTTTCAGAACCTCTTTCATAATGTTGATATACTTTAAACATAGTTAAGAAAATTGTTGTATGGTTGCATCAGCATCACTCTTATGATAGCTGCAGATGACAGCACCGCCATTGCAAACCGAAAAAATCATTGTGCAGCCGTTCATGGTTCATTGGGTCTCCCTGTACAAAATAGACCTATAAGAAAATGTAGGATATGATGAAATAAATACCGGTATGTAATTGATCTTGATTTCAGTCTGTAACATGGAAGAATTTTGGTTTCCCCGAAAGGGGAGGAGCAGATTCTACAATATGGATTGGAAACAATGGTGCCCATACGCCATGTCATATGGATTCATATGGCTGTAACTTGGTTGCTCAGGTGCATGGTAGGTATGTTAGCCCTGTATATATTTTTTAAACATGTCAATGTAACAGATTTGATTTGATTTGATTTGATTTATTAAGTCCATCGGAACATGTGCATGTTATGGGACACGTCAATATAATTACAAATACAAATATAAACTTACAGTTGAAGAAATATGTACAATATGAAAATTTCTTTACAGAGTATAAAATATAGATATTAGCAAATTATTGACTTATATTAATTTCTATCCTAAGTACCAGTTTTATAATTCAGATAAGTAAAATTATAAAAAATAAAAATACAAATACAAAGGTGCTGAGTTATCTTGTTGTTAATTATTTATATCAATAGGTTATAAATACTGAATGATCTCTTCTAGTAATAAAAATTAATAATTAGGAATAGGATAAATACCTGTTAATGTAGTATTCAAATAGTAACTCATAATTACATGACAATGTAACATAATGAAGGTAAATAAATAAGTATAAAATTTAGAACAGGAAAAGTAGATGAAGGTTCCTCCAACCTTAGCGAGCTCACTCCACCTACAAAACCCTAGCAACAGGGAACCAGAGTCAACCAAGCCGCTCTCCGAAAGATTGAGCCAGTCCTAACTGTTGCATGACCCTATTACCAGAATAATTCAACTTACCAGAATAATTCAACAGGGACATTTCAGGGATAGTTCAGGGACATTTTCTTCATCTTGAAAAGTAATCATAGGAATTCTATAGCTCTTTGGTTCTACCCAGAGTGACCAGATTGCAAAACAAAGAAACCAGGACACCTTGATAGACCAATACAATACACTGAACTTTTTCATTGTGATTTTAATTTATCATTATTATTTACAATGAAGCATTTATACTTTTGCAATTAGAATACTAATAAAGCAATTGAAGATCAAAGTAAGGTATTACTTCTTTTGCACATTTCAGAACTATTAATTTGCTGTAGGAGCTCCTGAATTTTCTTTCTTTCCCTCTTATAAATGGATAATATCTTCAGTGTATCAGTGTGTGCAATTTTCTTTGCATCTTCACTGGAAACAAACTTCAAACTGAAAGCAAAACTTAACAAACTAGTAGATAATAATAATAATAATAATTTTATTCATCCATTATATCATATAAACATGTAAAGTAAAGTAAAGTGTTCCCTATTACAGGCCATGGAGGCCCAGAGGGTTCCAAGAGGTTGAGGCTCCCAGATTTTTATACTTCGGCACATGAAGGTGGTAAGGTTGTCAGCCCTACGCACCGGCCGCCTTTACCCCCAGGATTGCTCCTGGTACTCATTTCTGTTAGAGGCTGAGTCGACCCCAGGGCCATAGTGCCACCAGAAGGATTAGGCCAATTGAAAAACTCCAACGACCTCATCGGGGATCGAACCCGCGACCTTCTGGTTTGTAGCGCAGTGCCCCAACCACTACGCTACGGCGTACCCCCATATAAACATGTACAGGGTACAAATGATGTTGGACTCGTCAGATCTTACATGCTAAATATTGCTTACATGTGCATTTATTCTCATATTCACACTTATGCTTATATTAATTAAATAAGTAAATAAAAGAAAATAAAAGATATTAACAGCATAAAGTAAAAATGGCCAGCATTGCACAATGTTAGGCAGTATTAGCCTGAACCAACTAAATGATATTACTTTCGAGCGGATGCCAACTTAATCTATGGAATAACAAATTATCATAAGAATTTCTAAGTCTGAAATTGAGTATCTCTACTCTCGTTTCAAGAAGAGTCACTATCTGGTAAAAAAAATAAAACAAAAATCATGAGAAATTTCATACAAAAGTAATGATTTCTAAAAACTGGGACATAGGTATCCCGAAAACTTTCTGGGTCACTGGGACAGTATGCTCTAAACCAGTGGTTCCCAAACTTTTCAGTCCGCGAACCCCTTGAAAAAAATTAAAGTTTCGCGGACACCCTGTGGGTTTTGGGGGAAAAAAAAAAAACTAAATAAATACTTTGATTCAAATGTATTAAATTCAATAGACAATATAACACTATCAGTGGTAACAAACAGAGTCTTCCCCCAGTGAAGCTGCTTTAGAAGTGTGATTTGATAAAATTACGGGTTATCCTATTTCTTCTTAAACCGTCTCCGGACCCCCTGAAACACTATCGCGGACCCCACTTTGGGAACCACTGCTCTAAACAGTCCTCGTAAAATAGAGATGTCTGGTCACCCTTATCATGTGGCACTGCGAGTCTGCAGTATTGAACAATGTTTATATTCTTGTTCTCAGTATTTGAACTTAGTTTCCTTGTAACATATGGTGAAAATGTTTTAATTACTGTCCCATATTTTTCACATCAACATTTCCCTCTTCTTATCTCAGAAGATCACTGTTGTCAATACTGGTATGTCACAACCATAAGACTTTTGCTTCCATAGTGGGAATCGTTGCTTCTTTTGTGTACATGTATATGACAATGCTTTGGTGAAATGGTGTAGGCCAGCATTTATGGATCACTGAACGTCTAAACACAATGATGCGCAGTTAATTGTATTATTATATGATGTTTAACCTCAGTGTTACCCCAAATTAAAAATTCTTTAAAATTATAAAATCAGGTAAACTGATATAACAAAGTGCCAGAATGCTTTTGTTGAATCAGTTATAATAATTGCAATTATGATATGATATGATATAAAAATATTTTTTTAAAATCAGATTAAAACCGTCCAGCATCAGCAGAACTCAGATTTGTGATATCTTGACAATCGCACACTCACATAAAAATAAAAATAAAAAATCCATGTCAAATTGGCCGGCTCCGGGATTTGAACCACAGACCTCCAGAATACGAGTCCAAGATGTTACCATTTCGGCAATCTGGCTCAGTTTAACAATCTAGTTTGATAACCATATGTGAAGGAATAGTGTTATTTTTCAAAGCTAAATGTATTGCAACTTGAAATTCTTATAATATGTCAACATTCCACAAAATTCAGTGGCAAAAGAGCTCCGCTAATTATTTCACAGTAATGTACCTTCTGTATATAACAGTATTCATGTAGTACAGTGGTACCTCGAGATACGAGTTATTTGAGATACGAGCTGTCGAGCGAGCGAAGTTTTGTTTTGAAATACGAGCGACATTTGAGATACGAGGAATGGCCAGCTGCGACACTGCACATGGCCCACCAGTTTACTGCGCCTGCGCCTCGTGCGTCTCGCGCATTATCCCCCAGTGTGCTTGTTTACCTCGCTGTCTAAGCATCTTTGCTAAGTTTTTCTAGGGCTTTGCGCTTTTTGTGCATTTACATACTTTATCACATTTCTTTTTATAACCATGGGTCTGAAGAAAGTGTAACAAATATGTATGTACACTTTATAAAACTAGTTTTTTTGCTTTACATTCTTTTTTATTATGTTTTTATACAATATTTGTCATTTATAAATACATTTTTCTTATTCAAAAACAATTGGGGGTAGCATTTTTGGGGCTGGAACAGATTAATGGCATTTCAATTAATTTCAATGGGGAAAATTGCTTTGAGATACGAGCAAATTGGCATACGAGCAAGGTTACGGAACGAATTAAACTCGTATCTCGAGGTATCACTGTACTCAATTTCAACTAGATCAACAAAGTAAACAAAAATCTGACTGCATTGCAGACAAAGCCCTCAATGATTAAAAATGCAGCATTGTAGTAAAGACATTATTTAGAAGAGGGATGAAGAAGAAGAAATCATTTATTATAAAAATGAAGCTGCTTGAATACACAAGTTGCCCTGAGACACAGCTTACCATTCAAGCCATGAAGGCCAATGGATAACAATTCAAACACAATTTTTGTTTTTGTTTTGAGTTAAATTGACAAGTAGAGATAAGCAGATATTCAATGCATGTTCCCATAAATATGATGATGTATTATTCCAACAGAGTCGGATATTATAGTTTCTGAGATAGTTATCAGGTGGCGCTTATCAATTCCAAGTTGCTTTAGGAAGTCAGCTACAAACTGATAGACGGTACCCCGTCATGAATTAGTTGTTACTCTAGTACCGGTCAACTGATTTGGTCAAAAATAATTAGGCTTCTTGCCATGGACGTTATAAATGCACATACTAAGTTTCATGAAAATCCGATAAAGCGTATTTGAGTTATCGTGCTTTTTGTTATATATTACCATAAAAAGGCACTAAATTGGGCATTATTCCGGTACTGGCCAACCGATTTGGTCCAATATCAATAGGCTTCTTCCCATGGACATTATAAATGCGTATACCAATTTTCATGAAAATCCGATGAAGTGTATTTGAGTTATCACGCATACAGACACACGGACGAATGGACAGACATTTTCCCGTCCCCACACAATCTCATAGAGTAATATACTGGCACTTACTAAATATGATACCCTATATTCTAGAAATGATGTATTCTTGGAAGTATACATTGTTGAAAACAAGATGACAATTTAGAGAAAACCTTCCATTTATAATTTTTTAATGTACCATACTGTAATGATTGAATTTTGAGTTTCTTGTGTTTATATATTATTATGTAGCTCTAGAAAGAAGAATCTACAAAATGATATACTTACATTCTACAATTACAATAATATAATAATTTAAAACTGTGTTTACCTCATAGGCAAGTTCTGACACAAGTCGTCATGAACAACTATCTGATATTCTTGCCTCTGGGTTGTCATTGGAAACAATGTTTTTAAAATACACTCCAAGAATTGTGGCTTTATTTCAAACGTTTACAATTTTTACCAAAGTGCATAGATATGTATCCAGCAATGTGGATTATAATCTACATAGATATTCCACAGAACTTTGGGGTGATGTTGATTTTTTTTTTTTTTTTTTTTAAATCTAATCATACTAGTGATGAAATGATTGATATTTTGAGTTCCCCCCCTTACAGTGACAATAACCTTCTTGGTTCATAATTATATCTTGCTTTCACATTTAGCTTGGTTTTATACTTGAGTGGCATTTCCCGATATCACCCCTTGATATGCTGGTTTTATTTATAGCTGACTTGTAATATAATAAAATTATCTCATTTCACACAAGCAAAAATGTGGTGTTTTGCACAAAAATTACAGAAACAGATGTTACAACAATAGAATCTCTATTAACTTTCATTTTGAGTGCATGCTTGAAATTATTCTTGGAACTGCCCAACAAGGGATATTCTACAGAACAAATATATAAAAAAGAATGCTCTCACACCAAAGAATGCATGCATAAAATAACCTCGCAAAAGTGCAGCAAATGAACATTGACATTAAGAAGTTTGGCGCTTCACTCAGACACAAAAAACCACCACTGTTTACTTACCATCTGTCTGGTGTCACCCTGCTAAAAATAAAAATAAATTATTTTTGAAAATTAAAATATTATTTGATAATAGTTTGAGCTTTTTAAAATGTTGTATTAAAGATAACATGATTACATTTCAGGAAACAATGGATTTTATTTCCACCAGAAAAGTCTTCTTTGCTGAAACCAACTCGAATTCCATATGAAGAATCCAGTGTATATAGCAATATCAACTTCTATACTCCCCATCTAAGTTTACCAGATGGTAAGTCGTATTTTAAATTGTTATAAAATAAAATCAGGTAAACTGATATAACAAAGTGCCAGAATGCTTTTTTAATCAGTGATAATTGCAAATAATCACAGCAGAAAATAAGTTATTTTTGTAATAGATCTCCGAGTTAAACTCCAGATTGATTCATTGTTTACATTAGTTACGGGAGCTCGGCCGCTGATTGGTGTTCCGCGAGCCAATCAAAATGCTTTGGATTTTCGGAGAACGAATATTATATTATGTGACCGTTAATTACTCATTTTGGTACTGGTCAACTGATTTGGTCCAAATTCAATAGGCTTCTTCCCATGGGCATTATAAATGTATGTACCAAGTTTCATGAAAATCCGATAAAGCGTATTTGATTTATCGCGCCTTTCTAATATACTACCATTAAAGTAGGCACTAAATTGGGCATTACTCCGGTACTGGTCAACTGATTTGGTCCAATATCAGTAGGCTTCTTCCCATGGACATTATAAATGCTTATACCAAGTTTCATGAAAATACGATAAAGTGTATTTGAGTTATCACGCATACAGACACATGGACAGACGTTTCCCTGTCCCCCACACAATCAAGTACCATACTAGCACTTAATAAATGATACATTTTGTTGCTTTTCATGTCTCATTGCATCTAGTTTTAGATTTCCATTTATTGCAAGTGCCCTGTATGTATTCATCCATCTTGTCAACAGTACTTTTATTTTACCAACCTCGTAATGAAAGAAGCCTAGTCGTACTTGCAAAATGATAGTCATGCTTCTAGATCATGAGCTAACTCACAAGCTGTACTACACTATTCTGCTCAGAGTTAC
This sequence comes from Ectobius pallidus, assembly GCA_964059195.1. NCBI lineage: Eukaryota > Metazoa > Arthropoda > Insecta > Blattodea > Ectobiidae > Ectobius > Ectobius pallidus. Next base: position 90,314,535 of record CAXKWD010000008.1, read on the forward strand.
CCCACAAAAAGGTAAAGTGATCCTTATACAGTCCGTGGGTTCCGGAAGGTCGAGCTTCCCAGATTTTGAGACATTCAGCACATGAAGGTAGTGAGGTTGTCAGCTCCTGGTATTCATTTGTTAGAAGCTAAATAAACTCCAGGGCCATAGTTCCACCTAAAGATTGGGCAAATGGAAAAATCCCAACGAACTCATGTGGGATCGAAACAGCAGCCTTCCGGTTTGTAGCGCAAACCCCAAGAGTTAAAACATACCAGAACTAATTATCAGGTGACTCTTCAATTACACTATTAAATTCATGACTTTAAACATAAATGCACACATACCACGTGAGGTGACAGCAATGTCAATTTTTTATTCATTAGGTTGGCAACTTTAGAGTGATGAAATTGTCACTGCACTACGAGTTTGTGTTTATCTACTGGTTACATTTTTGTTACTTGCCACTGTTGTCACTCATAGAAAGGAAAAGCGCATGGTTTGACTGTAAATATGGCTGTGGCAATTGCAGCAATGGGAAAAAATGTATCCAGTAAAGTCCCTTTTTAATAAAAACTCAAGGGGGCTAAGTGGGGGTTTCCTTGAAAGGGGATTTGTCTCAGACAGTATACTTTTTATTGCAGAGTTATGTTTTTCCGTCAATAGGTTGATACCATCCTCAATATCTTCGTTGTCTTTGCTAGAGTTATTCATTTGTCAATTTAATTTTGGGAATACTGCTAAATTATGAATTATTTTTATTATTATAAAATATTTTTATTTTTTATTTTGAGGGCTGTGTTTTGAGACATCTTTGATTTTTAAGGCCCCAGTCACGTGCCTGTGTGGAAATCCACCACTGAATTTAATCCTTAAAATTATAATTATGAAACTTCAGTGTTGTTCTCTGCATGTAAAGTATGGTGTTATAAATCCATTGTCATTGTTTGTTTTTTTGTGTTTGTTTTACAGAACTCAGCGATGCTTTTGTTGTGACTTTGAACCCTGGAGATGTTTTATTTGTTCCTTCCCATTGGTGGCATTATGTTGAAAATAAAGACATTGCTATTAGCATTAATACCTGGATCCCATTGGTAAGATCATACCATTAACTTAAGATAAAACAATGAATTTTTACCATATTGTTGTATATAATCAGCATAACTATTAAGAATTTATGTTACCACTACAAACCTTGTCATTTAAATAATTTATTGATTGTAAACATCCCAATTTTAATCACAGGTTTTCAGTTTTACCTCACTGAAGACATAAGTTCCATTACATTTAAAATCAAGAGAAAATTTAGAATGAGGCTGGTCATCAGCATTCTAAGCCGAAAACCAGGGCTCTTTTTCCAAAGAGGACAAATTTTCCTCTTTTGGATACAATTCCATATTTACTTCTACTTTCACAACGTGAACTTAACTAGACAAAAATCCTGCTTCTTGGAATAAATTATAAAAGATTTTAAATTTCAGGACTGTTTGGCGCTATTACTCATTATTTTTATTTTCAGCCTTTTGATGATGAATGCAGGCTACAAGAAGCTCTTGTAAGGCTCTTTATTTCACAAGTTTGTAAAGACTTGTCGGAGGAAGCGCAACTTTCTTTCCTTAATCCAAATGAGGTAACACATAAATTTTATAATTTATTTTCATTATGTGAAATATTAATTTTAGACTCCCTGGGACCTGTAATTTAATTAATTCATAATGAAGATCGCAGTGCTTTGAAAACACTTACTACTTCACTAGGAATTTGTACAATCTAGAATATGTTTCTAGCAGCTTTGCCCTTGTCTTTAGATAAGTTCCAACTGCCAAGCTTCTTATATAACCAGATGTTGCTGCCATAACATTAGTTCTAATTAGGCTTAAGTTGTTCTCTACTGGTATGTCAACATTTTTAGTAGTTTTGTATGAAGGTCTGCTCCCATACTGACAATTGAACTGATAATTAATCTTTTTCTTGGTCCAAGTTCCACACGTGCAGCCATAGCAGATTTTTCATTGTTGTCCTATTCTAATGTTTCCAGCGGTCAGCATTTTGAATTTAGTAGAAGATGGAGAAAAAACTCCTCAATACATTTTTTTTATATAATATATCATATTAAGGGTAGTAGTGTTCTAAATATTCATGTAATCCGCGTGTGGATATTCTCAGCAATAGATTGCAATCCAATTTTATTTTTCAAAGTGTCTTGGTCTCAAATTCACCACTTCTTTTATTTTTTGCTTCCACTGTGGTCTGTCATGTGCTCTCTTGATGATATCAGTCCCATGTAGGTTGGTAGCATGCCTAATTTCACAGAGTGTCCACTGGTCGGGAAAATCCGGGAATCCGGGAAAAGGCCGGGAATTTCGAATGGTCGGGAAAATCCGGGAAAAGTCAATGAATTCGTTAAAATATCCGGGAAAATTCTAAAAATTTGTGGCCCACATAAAACAGGTGAAAATGAATACAATTTTATCTTCTGCCAGTTTCCAAAAAATCTCAGCTGCTCTTGAAGATAAACTTCTCCTGCCAAAAATTGCTTTCTTATCTTTAGCAGAAGATTTACAACCATTTCTAAAATAGTTTCAAGCTAACACTCCAATGGCCCCTTCCCTACATGGTGACCTGAAAATTGTAAAGAGATGTTAATATATTTAATATATGTTAAAATTCAGGACAAAGTAAGAAACCCATTTTCTTTGTTTTGCCGCAAAAAATTCCTGGGCCGAGATACAGGCCACCAAAGATGGCGTCTCAGATGCCATTTCTCAAGTGTGATTTTCGGAAAAAAAAACTTAAAGTGCTCTGTTTCTGCAACGGTTCAAGATATTTTGTTGTTTCTTTTTTATTTGAAAGATAATGTTCTGCTTCAAATGATATCCTAAGTTTGGAAATGCATGTATAGGGTGTTTTGCTTTAGCCTTCTGAATTTTTTGTGATATATATCATTTTTTATTTTTTTAACGCCATTCCCAAAAATTTTGATTTTTTTACTGTTGATCAGTACCAAACAGTACTACATCCCCTGAAAAGGAGATTTTCCACTTTACAGTTCAGCAGGTTTTATAAACAATTGAAAATTTTGCCATAAAGTAAGAAGTGTATGGAAAGAGTTGTGAAAGACGACATTCTAAAAAAGACTTGTCTTCAAGACATCGACCTCAACAAAATTGAAAATTTAAGAGCCCAAGATGTTGACCTTAGTTATGGCACAAGGTCTGCATTAAGAAAGTGTCATGGACTTAAGGATTTAGACGTGTTAATGTTTCGAAGGGAGTGCAGAGACTATCTGAAATGTGTTGTTGACAAGCTGATGAAGAAGTCACCTTTGAAGTATCCCTTAACTCAGGGTTTGTCTTTGATGAGTCCAGACAAAATCGTCTTCACTCCAGAAGAGGCTGTTTCACAGATGGTATTGACAATGGATATTTTGATTCAGTCGACTTTGATTACTCCCTCTATTGCTCAGAATGCAGATCATGAGTAGGTCTATGGGGATCTTATTTCGAAGGAAACTCCAGCAGTTGAGTTCAAATCTTACTCTAAAAACACAAGGTTGGACAAATTTTGGATGAAAACGCTTGATAGTTATGAGACTCCTAGTTTAAGGAAAGTAGTTTGTTTATTACTTCCAATTTCACACCCGGAAATGCTTCAGTGGAACGTGGCTTCTCTGTGAACAGTGACATTTTGGTGGAAAATGTGAAAGAAGAATCCATAGTTGCTCAGCGCCTGGAATAAAATGCATGCTCAAGAAGGAGGTTAAGAGCATCTTTCCATCAATAAAGGTATAATTCTCTCTATGAGAAATGCCAATGCAAGATACAAAGAAGCACTTCAAGGTAATAAGTTGATACACAGAAGAAGACAAGGTGAAAGCTGAAAAAAGGAAAGCAAATTTTCTGGCCAGAGAACTAGAAGAGAAGAAAAGAAAACTACTCTTCGAGTCCGAAACAGCTTCAACTGCACTAGATGAAGAAATTACGTTGCTGAAGAAAAAATAAGCGGGATCAAAAAGACTTCTAGACAATAATAGGCCTATATGAAGGTATATTTAATTTATTTTACTGTTCCTTACTTTCGTATCTGTTATAGCCTAAGTAATTATTGTTTGCAATTACTTTTGTTACTAAAAGTTTTTTCTTTTTTAAAGTATCTATAGTCCTATAATTTTTCTTACACAGTTATTAGAAAGTGCTTCGTAATCATATTTTGGTCGGGAATTTCTGAAATGATCAATGAAAATCAGGGAATAAGTCGGGAATTTCTTCAGCATTACTTGGTGGACACCCTGTTTCATCATGCCATCTCATTCTTTTCCTTTCTCTTCTTCTGCATCCTTCTACCATGTCTATACTATTTTCACTTTAAGTTCAAAGTAGTTGTAAACAAACTCTAACGTACCACTCCGCCGAGCATGTGACAATACCACGTGGAAATTTACCCGCCGCGGAAAGAAATTGAATGACGATTTGTGAATATTCCAGTGTTCTCAATAGTACTTTTAAATTATTTTTTATGACATGCGCCATTGTTGAAAAATGTGATATTTATTTTGAAAAGATCGATACATCTGTACAAAATTAGGTTTAATATTAGTATTTAAGAAAGCCATAGACAGTTAACAAGAAGATATTAACGAGTATATAAAATTACTCTCAATTTGCAATGTTGGCTATCCTCTTCAGAGGCGTTTTCTTTTTGAATGTTGTTCACTATTCATTAATTTCTGTTTGTAACCGTCCCAATCCTATCAGAGCTTAGGTTACATGCAACTTTTGACGAAATTTTTGTCTTATTCTAGCACACAAACTTTCTTGTCCTCACGTACGTGTTGTATAGCCGATATAAATAAAGAAATGAACGCACATTCAGCAGGTCATACCAAATTCTTGGAAGGGGTCTGTGGCAAGTTCACTCCAAGATGGCGTGCTTGAGCATGCGCACAGCCGTCGTAAACGCCTACAATTTACATCTGTTGTAACGGTTTAATTAGTTCACTTAGTTATTATGCGTCAGGAAAATCTGACCAAATTTATTTTGTTTCATATACAGATCTGCTTCAGAAACGTGTTTTTAAATTTCTCTGCACGAAAATAGCTACGAAAAGTACGGATTAAACCGAACTATTTTATTAAGAGCAAGAGTATGCATACAAAGCAGCAAAAGTTACAGCTCGTCCACTAGCCAATGAGGCGCTCCCTTGTCACGTGGCTTTGTTTACATCTACTTTGAACTTAAAGTGAAATTAGTATAGCATTATATCTATTTCCAGGGAGTGTGATCTTCCTGTAATCTGTGCGGAGTGGGACAGATTGAATTTTTGTGGCTCGGGCTTTTAACTAGTAACTTGGTTTTAATTTTTCAATGACCAATGCATTTGTTCTTCTCTCTGTCCATTTGCACCCTAAGCAGTTTTCTTTAAGTCCACATCTCAGAAGCATTAAGCATTCTCTTCTTTTTTAATTCCAACTCTCACATCCATACAGCACAATTGGAAATATCACCACCTGAGTAATTTTCGTTTTCATTTTAGTTGAAATTCCAGAGTCATTCATGATTTTGTGTAGTTTCATCATTGCTACCTTTCCCAGAACTTTATTTTCTTAACCTCTTCTATGCAACGACTGGATCTTGAAATACTGGATCCCAGAAAGTTGTGTTTGTCCACAAGCCATAAGCCTGCCTTTAAGCTTTCTGCTGCTATTTTTTGCAGTAATTTTTTAGATCTTCATTGCTGTCTGTTATAAATAGAGATCTGTGAAAGTAGTTTTATTTTTTATTTTTTTCTAAAAAGGCAGATTTCAGTTGGTTAATTAATTAAGGGTCTTGTAACGACGCAAATAGCGACGTGCATAATCAACGATAGGAGACCATTCCTAAACAAAGGAAGGGTTGGGGGACCGCAACTAATCGATATTGAACATTTTTATGATTATCGATACTGCCCTGAATTTTATTTGAATTACAGAAAAGGAGAGGTGCGCATGCGTCGACGGTGAATCGACGAGGGAGACGTGCGGAACCTGAAAGACGGTTAGTAGTACGTGCCTGACCACGAGAGAGAGAAGTCGAAAAGGCAGAAGGGAGAAGACGAGATTGGGATGGGTGACAGCGGTAGAGGCGTTCTGGCATAATGGTGTGTCAGACTTTCATCTAAAGGAAATTCTGGTTGTGAACTTCCTTGACACGGCTATATGGAGATAGTCATTAATCAGAAGAATACACCAAGTCGGCCAGTACGAGACACCGCTACAGCGAACATCAGCTGTGAGAGTGAGTCGTGACTGCTCGCTCTGAATAAGAGCAGATATGGACATCAGGAAGTAATGGAAGACAACTCAGGATCGGAGGATAAGTTGGACATCACTGGTTGAGTATAGTCGTCTAGACTTTTTTTCTTATTGTTTGGGGAGTGAGAAAATTGAGATATCCTTTTTTTTAAGGATGGTTTCTAAGTCATGTATGGCGATTAGACACCGTATGGAATAATAGAATAGAATAGAATAGAAACCTAGAAGTGAGAATTCTAGAAGTAAAGTGATGAAATCCAGTAATCCAACTATTTTCTATTTCTGGTCTAAATTAATTATAAAAGAGCAGTCTAGAGCCTAACAACTGTATGCCAAAGATATATCTCTTCACTTTAGGTTTTTTTGGGTGGTTGTCCCACGAATGAATACATAGCTAGGGGCAATTGGTGATGCTCATATAAACTTTGTTATTTTTGAGACAGGACGCGAGGGGAGTAAGGAAGAAAAGTAATTAAGGGGCATGCTTAGTACTTCTTACGAGGGCCCCTCCCTCTTGGGTTTCTTTCAGGTGACGGGTGACTATCTATAAATAGATTTCATGCTGGCCTGTAATGTTAAGTTATGTTTTTTTTATAGAGATTTATCTACAAGCGAAGGTGTATGGAATATGGTAGAGGGGGATAAGAAGTGGAAAGATTGAAGGGCAAACGAAGGCCTACGAGTGGTAGTGCATTAGGTGTGTACCATTGGAAAATTTACATGTTAGGGTAGAAGTAGAAGTCACTAAAGGGGTTATAGAGAAGCTTACTAATCTGGGCGTGAATTAGTTTCAGTTAGAATTCTAGGGAATTTAGAGACAAAAGAAGATTGGGTGCCCATGCTAAAGAGTAGTAACGTAAGAAGTAGGAAAACTAGAATAACCACCGAGTGAATTAAATCAATGGTATAAGCTGAAGGGAACTCTACTTAAAGAAAGAAAGGGGTTAAAAGATAATAGCTGATGACTGGTCAGGTTAGAGAGAGGTGAGTGAGTTGAAAGATAATAACAAATAATTGGTTAGGTCAGAAAGAGGAGAAAAGGTAATTACGAGTAGTGTACTGATAAGTAGTTTATGAACAGTACTAGAGATTGTAAGGGTGAGGTGAGGGAACGCCGGAAGTATCCCGAATCAAACAAATAAAATCTGGTAGTAGGCAAGGCCTATACCAGTAACATATAAGGAAAAGAAATTTATGAGAGATTGTGAAAGCCATCGATGTTGGAGGCGAACAACGGCCCCACGTGCCTCTAGGAGAGAGTGTCAGGGACCTCTGACGTCGATTTACAAAATTGTATTTTTGTTTGCGGCCCATTAATATTTTCCCGGTTGCAGGAGAGGAGTCAGATTGTTTGTAACTCAAGATCTAGACGTCGCTCCTGTATCGGTGGTCTATCGCCACAGTCACTCTGTGGGTATAGGCCTAAACTTCTATTTCTTTCTTCGTGAGACTGTCTTTTCTATCTATCTTTAAATACAATTCTTCATGGACTAAGCTGACAAATAGACTAATATAGGAGACATAGGTGGGATTATTGAATGTAATCTGTAGAGTTAAGGACTGGATTATAAATTGAAAACCTTTATTTATTCTAAAGAGAAAAAAAGGGGGTATAATATATATATTGAAACATCTTGAAGTTGCAAATGTAAGTGACTACACAAGTCAGTAGTAAATTAGAAGAGAAATACGAGACGTTCTAGTAGATACCTGAAAAACAAAGAAAGAAAATTAAAGTAATTAATTAAGGATTTGTTATTGTTGAACAGAGAACGTACTTATATAGTTAAAATTGGGTATACTAACCTTGAATAATCAAATATTATCCTACCAATAAAAATGTTGAATGGTTAATGTAGTGTAAATGTAATTTATTGTATATAAGATTGTTATTGTTGAAAAAAAAGAAAAAAAAATAATATATTAAATAAATTATGGTTATTGTAATGCAAAGTAAATTAACGTGAAGTTCAGATTTTTTGACCCTTATCCTTGTAATGGTTTGAGAGTAGCTGGTTTTTTTTGGCTAAGTTATATACCTTGGTAGTGAGTATAAAAAAAAAAAAAGGGGAGAAAAAGAAGAAGTAAAATAATAAAAGAAAGATAAACCCGAATCCATTCCCGTCTCCACTGTTAATTTAAAAGCTAGTCGAGGGGCATGTAGGTACATAGCCTGTGTATCTACAATTTAATTTGTGTCTGGGCTGATACATAGCAAAAAGAAGAAAAGAGGAAGCGTATTGATGATGGCGCCCGTTAATAGAAATTTTCATCAATATTATCAAAACTGGGTAAATTGCTAAAAGAAAGAGAAAGTAGACTGGGAGTAGGAAATTTGCAATCACCCGGTGTCAAAGGTAGTTGTACTGAACGTTGGAATGTGGACTATGCAGGCAGTGTTGTGATGACACGACAGGTGTATGAGTGACCTTGTTTTGTAGGAGTTCAGTAAACTTATATACTACGATTGAGAATAATCACATATTAGTCGTCACAGATTTTGGCGAAGAATTTTGGCGAAGATTTAATCCAAGAAGTTAAGGAACTTTATAGCATAAAGTAAGGAAAGCCCGTCACAAATTTTGGCGCCCATACCGTGGGGCTGTGATAGTTTCATAGTAGGATAATTTTGATAGTAATTTTGACCCATAGCGTGGGGCGAGTTGTGTTACCACCACATATTTTGGTCGCCCATAGCGTGGGGCTGAGTAGTGTTAAAACAAAACAGTATTGCTAATTGTTGCAACTTAATTTAGTTAAAATTGTTAAAAAAAAAAAAAAAAGAAACCTTTATTCAGTTGAAGTTCCATATTATGATAGCCCATAGCGTGAGGCAATGATAGTTTGATATCCTAACGTGAGGCGAGATAGGGTTAAAAGAATTTTGGGAGTTAGGTTAGTATAACTGAAATTTATTCTCAAAAAAAATAAATAATAATAATAACATATTTTTGGGAAAAGAATAATGACTATTGACAAGTAAGGACTTCTATAGATGACTAAGACAGACGACTGAACTATTGTGTGTTCTAATCTTTTTTTCCAGTGGTATTGTTAATATATAAATATGGCTACTTATGTTGATCCGTATGCACAAATAAGAGCAGCTGAGCTAACCCAAGCTATTAGGAAGTTGAGGAAGGCGGATTTAGAGGCAGAATGTGATAGAGTAAAGTTACCGACCACAGGTACAAGGGATGAGTTAAGACAACGCTTGTTAGATTATGCCCGTAAGAACCCTCAGTCATTTCAAGTGTTAATTACGGCTTTTGCTCTGAGTCAGGAAGTTTTGGAAGAAGATTTAGTTGAACATAATATAACGGTACCACAAGATTCATATGGAGATGTAGTGTATACATGGGTTAAGTTAATGCGTAGGAAGGCCATGGCGGTAGCTGATTCAGAAGAAGTTGTACCAGTAGTACCATCGTTTACAATTCAGTTAGAGCCACATAAACCAAATACTTTGGATCTGGTTCGTAAATGGAACATTAAATTCAAACCTGGGGATAGTATTTACTTATTTTTGGAGAGATTGGAAGATTTAAAACAAAGTTCTAAGTTACAGGGTGTAGAGTTATTGTCAGTATTACCCGAAATTTTACAAGATTCAGCTTTACTTTGGTACAGGAACAGATTAACAGATTGGCCTACATGGGAAGCTTTTTTGAAAGAATTTAGAGAATATTATTTGCCTATTGATGAGGAAGACTCGCTTTTGGATGAGATTAGACAGAGAACGCAAGGTCCCAAAGAATCGATTTTTGATTATGTTAATGCTATTCAAACGTTAATGAGGAGGCTGAGTACTCCAATGAGTCCTCAACAAATGATGAAGACTGTTATCAAAAATTTGCGTCCTGATGTAAAATTGTACCTTAGACCTGCAGAGATTCAAACTATAACAGATTTAATACGTGTAGGTAGACAGTATGAACAAATATTGTTAGATTCTGAGAGATATATTCCTCCTCCAACGCAGGTTAGAGCTACAATTAAAGAAACGGCTTATAAACCTCAGAGACAAGTTGTTATACCTTCAGTTCATACAGCGCTAGGAATTCAGGGAAAACAGGAACTTCCATCGTCCGAGTTACAAAAGAAACCCAATGTTAGTTTTTCTGCAAAGACGTGGGATAAGGAACGGAATTCAAGTCCTGTAAATGATTCTAGAATGGTTAAAGTAATAGAAAATAAAGAGAGACAGGATGAGTCGAAGGATAATGGTAAAAACACCACTTTGCGTTTTTCAAATAATCAGCGATGTTGGAATTGTGATAAAACAGGACATAGGCAGTTCGAGTGTAAAGCACCTCGTAGAGTTACTCCACGCGCTACGATTAAATGTTATAATTGTAATAAGCTTGGACATAGGTCTATTGATTGTAGGATGCCCCAAGAAAGAAAAGTTAGGCCTACAAATCCCTTATGACAATTAACTAAAAATCAGGCTTGTGTGATGTTAAATATAAATCCTACAGATTTAGTTAATGGAGATAGATGTTTTGTTGAAATTTTGCTGGAGGATATTACATTTATTGCTTTAATAGATTCCGGTTCAGATAAAACTTATGTGGGAGAGAAGGGTGATTTTTTGTGTAAAATGTTAGATTTAGCAGTAGAAGAATCTGAAGTTAGGGTGGTGCAACTAGCAGATAAAACTTATAGTTCTATAACAGGAGAGAGAACTTTTGAGATGAAATTGCAGGACAGGATTTTTCCGATAAAATGTAAAATTATGCCAAATTTAGCAGTAGATATGATTCTGGGCATGGACGTTTTGAAACAAATTGGGTTAGTAGTAGATTTGCAAGATGGGACTTGGTATTTCAAAGATGAACCAGCAAAAATTTTTCAATTTGTTAAGGCTATAGATTTAAAAGAAGAAGATCAACTACATAATATTCTTACCTTACCTACATCTCAGGAAAGGGACAGATTGAATGTGTTTTTGGAAAATCAGTTACAGAAATTTGATCAGTGTACTGGACTTACAGACTTGATTTCTCATGTTATTGATACAGGCGATGCAAAACCTATAAAACAAAGATATTATCCAGTATCACCCATTTTGGAAAAAGTTATACACGCGGAAATAGATAAAATGTTATTGGAAAAAGTTATAGAGCCTTCAAATTCACCTTGGTCGTCTCCGGTAGTTATGGTAAAGAAACCAGATAGAACATGGAGGTTCTGCGTAGATTTCAGAAAAGTAAACAATTGTACTAAAAGAGATAGTTATCCTTTGCCATACATTGAACATGTGTTGAGTAAATTACGACATGCTAGGTATATCAGTACAATAGATTTGAAAAATGGGTATTGGCAAGTTCCATTAGATGAAGCAAGTAAAGAAAAAACAGCATTTACCGTACCTGGTAGAGGATTGTATCAGTTTCGAGTTATGCCTTTTGGAATCCATAACGCACCAGCCTCGTTTCAAAGATTAGTTGATACTATATTAAGAGAAGAGATAGGAGAGAAATGCTTTTGTTATTTGGATGATATAGTACTTATTAGCGAGACATTTGAAGAACATTTGTCCTTGTTAGAAAAAGTCTTAGAGAAATTAAGAAAAGCTAACCTGAAAATTAATAGGGAAAAATCAAAATTTTGCAGAAGTGAATTAAAATATTTGGGTCATATCATTACTCCATTAGGAATTGCTGTAGATTCAGATAAAATCTCGTGTATCCTTGAGTATCCAGCCCCTACAAAAGTCAAGGAAGTACGAGCATTTTTAGGATTGGCATCTTGGTACCGACGATTCATTCCATTTTTTTCTGAAGTTGTAAAGCCCCTCACTGCACTTCTGAAAAAGAATCAGAGATGGCGTTGGACTAAGGAATGTCAGGAATCTTTTGATGAATTAAAATCGAAATTATCTAGTAGTCCTATATTAACTTGTCCAGATTATACTAAACCCCTAGTGTTACAGACCGACGCTAGTTTTTCAGGACTAGGAGCAGCATTAATTCAGACAGGAGAGGAAGGAGAGGAAAAAGTAATAGCTTATGCTAGTAGAACTTTAACGGTAGGTGAGCAAAAGTGGGCAATAGTTGAGAAGGAATTGTTAGCTATATTGTGGGCGGTTCAAAAGTTTCGTCCTTATTTGGAAGGTTATCATTTTAAAGTATATACTGATCATTTTGCTCTGAAATGGTTAAATACATTACAGAATCCGACCGGACGATTAGCTAGGTGGAGTTTATTGCTCCAGGAGTATGATTTTGAAGTAATACATAGGCCTGGTAGATTACAAAAAGTTCCGGATGCTTTATCTAGAATACACGAAGGGAAAGTTCAAGAGAAAACGGTAGAGGAAGAATTTTGCCTCTTGTTGACTGATAACTCTGAAGTAGTGGAATGGGAAAATATACAAGATGCTTGGTATATTAAGCGGAAGGAGCAAGTACAAAGTAAACCTAAATTTTGGCCAGATTGGAAGGTCGTAGATGAGAAGTTGTACCATTTAAGATTAGATCAGTTAGAACAAACTTTAGAGGGAACAGTGAATAGGTGGAAATTAGTTATTCCGCAAGATTATAGGATTAAAGTATTACAGGAATGTCATGATGCACCTACTGCAGGACATATGGGAATAGCTAAAACTTTCTTTAGGATAGCAAACAAGTATTATTGGCCGGGAATGTTTAGAGATGTTGCTAAGTATGTTACTGCTTGTGAAATATGTCAGAGACAGAAAGTGTTACAGACGGCTCAAGCAGGACCAATGCATTTTTACCAGAAAGAGAAACCTTGGATGACTGTAGCTACTGATTTGTTGGGACCTTACCCACGTTCCAAAAAAGGGAACCGATACATTGTAGTATTTCAGGACACCTTTACCAAATATGTAGAATGTAAAGCGCTAAGGAAAGCAACCAGTAGAGCAGTTACGGAAGCATTTTATGAATTGATTATCCTTAAATGGGGAATTCCGGGATATTTGCTGATGGATAATGGACCGCAATATACTAGTAAATTAATGCGAGAGATAGCTAAAGCTTTTAATATAACTCCTTGTTATTTACCTGTATATTCGCCACAAGGAAATCCAGTAGAAAGAGTCAATAGAGTATTGAAAACAATGATTTCTAGTTATATTCAAAAGGATCAGACAGTTTGGGATGTGTATTTGAGAGAATTTAATTTTGCTATAAATACGGCTAAGCATAGTTCCACTGGATGCACTCCTTATATGCTAAATTATGGGAAGGAGCCTGAAATTATCAGTAGGATTGAAAAGGTGGAAAACCAACCGATTCATAAAGAAATTCCAAAAATTTGGGTGGAGAGACTCAATAAATTGAAAACGGTACGTTTAATGGTTAGACATAACTTAGAAACCGCCTATAAGAATTCGAGTCATTATTATAATCTTCGGAGGAGAGAGGTGAGATTTCGTCCAGGAGATCTAGTGTTAAGAAGAAACTTTAAATTAAGTGATGCCTCACAAGCTTATACAGCAGGTTTAAGTGCAAAGTTTGTCGGGCCCTATATTATAAAGAAAAAGTTCAGTGAAAATAGCTACGAACTGACAAACCGTTTTGGTAAAAAGTTGGGGAAGTGGCACGTCAAAGACTTGAAACCCTTTGTTCCTGGATAAACATTCTTTAAGGCTGGTAAAAGAGACACGCACAAAAAAAAAAAAAAAAAAAAAAATGAATGTGACCTGTGTCAACATTATTTTTTTTTATGGTGAGTGAGGGAAGAATGTAACGACGCAAATAGCGACGTGCATAATCAACGATAGGAGACCATTCCTAAACAAAGGAAGGGTTGGGGGACCGCAACTAATCGATATTGAACATTTTTATGATTATCGATACTGCCCTGAATTTTATTTGAATTACAGAAAAGGAGAGGTGCGCATGCGTCGACGGTGAATCGACGAGGGAGACGTGCGGAACCTGAAAGACGGTTAGTAGTACGTGCCTGACCACGAGAGAGAGAAGTCGAAAAGGCAGAAGGGAGAAGACGAGATTGGGATGGGTGACAGCGGTAGAGGCGTTCTGGCATAATGGTGTGTCAGACTTTCATCTAAAGGAAATTCTGGTTGTGAACTTCCTTGACACGGCTATATGGAGATAGTCATTAATCAGAAGAATACACCAAGTCGGCCAGTACGAGACACCGCTACAGCGAACATCAGCTGTGAGAGTGAGTCGTGACTGCTCGCTCTGAATAAGAGCAGATATGGACATCAGGAAGTAATGGAAGACAACTCAGGATCGGAGGATAAGTTGGACATCACTGGTTGAGTATAGTCGTCTAGACTTTTTTTCTTATTGTTTGGGGAGTGAGAAAATTGAGATATCCTTTTTTTTAAGGATGGTTTCTAAGTCATGTATGGCGATTAGACACCGTATGGAATAATAGAATAGAATAGAATAGAAACCTAGAAGTGAGAATTCTAGAAGTAAAGTGATGAAATCCAGTAATCCAACTATTTTCTATTTCTGGTCTAAATTAATTATAAAAGAGCAGTCTAGAGCCTAACAACTGTATGCCAAAGATATATCTCTTCACTTTAGGTTTTTTTGGGTGGTTGTCCCACGAATGAATACATAGCTAGGGGCAATTGGTGATGCTCATATAAACTTTGTTATTTTTGAGACAGGACGCGAGGGGAGTAAGGAAGAAAAGTAATTAAGGGGCATGCTTAGTACTTCTTACGAGGGCCCCTCCCTCTTGGGTTTCTTTCAGGTGACGGGTGACTATCTATAAATAGATTTCATGCTGGCCTGTAATGTTAAGTTATGTTTTTTTTATAGAGATTTATCTACAAGCGAAGGTGTATGGAATATGGTAGAGGGGGATAAGAAGTGGAAAGATTGAAGGGCAAACGAAGGCCTACGAGTGGTAGTGCATTAGGTGTGTACCATTGGAAAATTTACATGTTAGGGTAGAAGTAGAAGTCACTAAAGGGGTTATAGAGAAGCTTACTAATCTGGGCGTGAATTAGTTTCAGTTAGAATTCTAGGGAATTTAGAGACAAAAGAAGATTGGGTGCCCATGCTAAAGAGTAGTAACGTAAGAAGTAGGAAAACTAGAATAACCACCGAGTGAATTAAATCAATGGTATAAGCTGAAGGGAACTCTACTTAAAGAAAGAAAGGGGTTAAAAGATAATAGCTGATGACTGGTCAGGTTAGAGAGAGGTGAGTGAGTTGAAAGATAATAACAAATAATTGGTTAGGTCAGAAAGAGGAGAAAAGGTAATTACGAGTAGTGTACTGATAAGTAGTTTATGAACAGTACTAGAGATTGTAAGGGTGAGGTGAGGGAACGCCGGAAGTATCCCGAATCAAACAAATAAAATCTGGTAGTAGGCAAGGCCTATACCAGTAACATATAAGGAAAAGAAATTTATGAGAGATTGTGAAAGCCATCGATGTTGGAGGCGAACAACGGCCCCACGTGCCTCTAGGAGAGAGTGTCAGGGACCTCTGACGTCGATTTACAAAATTGTATTTTTGTTTGCGGCCCATTAATATTTTCCCGGTTGCAGGAGAGGAGTCAGATTGTTTGTAACTCAAGATCTAGACGTCGCTCCTGTATCGGTGGTCTATCGCCACAGTCACTCTGTGGGTATAGGCCTAAACTTCTATTTCTTTCTTCGTGAGACTGTCTTTTCTATCTATCTTTAAATACAATTCTTCATGGACTAAGCTGACAAATAGACTAATATAGGAGACATAGGTGGGATTATTGAATGTAATCTGTAGAGTTAAGGACTGGATTATAAATTGAAAACCTTTATTTATTCTAAAGAGAAAAAAAGGGGGTATAATATATATATTGAAACATCTTGAAGTTGCAAATGTAAGTGACTACACAAGTCAGTAGTAAATTAGAAGAGAAATACGAGACGTTCTAGTAGATACCTGAAAAACAAAGAAAGAAAATTAAAGTAATTAATTAAGGATTTGTTATTGTTGAACAGAGAACGTACTTATATAGTTAAAATTGGGTATACTAACCTTGAATAATCAAATATTATCCTACCAATAAAAATGTTGAATGGTTAATGTAGTGTAAATGTAATTTATTGTATATAAGATTGTTATTGTTGAAAAAAAAGAAAAAAAAATAATATATTAAATAAATTATGGTTATTGTAATGCAAAGTAAATTAACGTGAAGTTCAGATTTTTTGACCCTTATCCTTGTAATGGTTTGAGAGTAGCTGGTTTTTTTTGGCTAAGTTATATACCTTGGTAGTGAGTATAAAAAAAAAAAAAGGGGAGAAAAAGAAGAAGTAAAATAATAAAAGAAAGATAAACCCGAATCCATTCCCGTCTCCACTGTTAATTTAAAAGCTAGTCGAGGGGCATGTAGGTACATAGCCTGTGTATCTACAATTTAATTTGTGTCTGGGCTGATACATAGCAAAAAGAAGAAAAGAGGAAGCGTATTGATGATGGCGCCCGTTAATAGAAATTTTCATCAATATTATCAAAACTGGGTAAATTGCTAAAAGAAAGAGAAAGTAGACTGGGAGTAGGAAATTTGCAATCACCCGGTGTCAAAGGTAGTTGTACTGAACGTTGGAATGTGGACTATGCAGGCAGTGTTGTGATGACACGACAGGTGTATGAGTGACCTTGTTTTGTAGGAGTTCAGTAAACTTATATACTACGATTGAGAATAATCACATATTAGTCGTCACAGATTTTGGCGAAGAATTTTGGCGAAGATTTAATCCAAGAAGTTAAGGAACTTTATAGCATAAAGTAAGAAAAGCCCGTCACAGTCTATTTCAGTTTAATATTGAGTAATTCTTTTTTCATGTTTTATGGTAGGAATACAGAATGTATAGGCCTATATGTATTTACAAACATGTAATTATTGAAGATCTCTTCAGTGTAGGCAGGTTCCTTCCTTGAAGCTTGTTACAAACAGGTAACAGTTAGCCTAATAGGTTGTTAAATATAAAGAAGGAGTTACCTGTTAAGAGAATGCAACCATCACTTTGGTAGTATCCAAACTAAACTGCAGTCTTAACTTCTTTTGCCTTTTTTTTTCCTGTGATGATAGCGAGTCTGCAAGAGGTAAATGGCATTTTGTATGCTTCTTTTGTTTCGAACATTTATATGTGTCGCTTGCAGTATGTTTTAATAATGTGTCTCATCTTTCGAGCTCCATTCTTCTGTTGTAAAATTTGCACATCAGAATTTTATTATCGTCCACATAGAACCATTCCTTAATAAATTCAGCTGCCTTAGTTTTCAGCATTTTTAACACTTCTGACAGAAAACAACTTTATTTCAAATAATGCTCGCATGGGCTGTATCTGTTATAAAGAAACATCAGCACACCAGCATTAATTCTGAAATGTGTAAAGAAGTAATACCTTACTTTGAGTGAATTATTAATGTCTACTTTGATCTTCAAATTCTTTATTAGTATTCTAATTGCAAAAGTATAAATGCTTCATTGTAAATAATAATGATAAGTTAAAAGAACACATTGAAAAAGTTTAGTGTATTTTATTGGTCCTGATTTATTTGTTTTACAATCTGGTCACTCTGGGTAGAAGCAAAGAGCTACAGAATTCTTATGGTTACTTGTCAAGATGAACCCATCAATTTATATGCAGGTATCAATTATTTTTCATATTGTGATACCAAACACATATAGTCAAATTACCTTTTTAAATGAATCACATAGAAATTATATTACAATATCAACAAATGCAACCACGTTCATCACGTAGGCTATGCAGTTAGCCTAATAGGTGTGTAGGCTATGCATTGGATGTGTATCAACCGTGCAGGCAAAGCTAATGTCGCAACAAGAACAAGACATTATGACCCTAATAATGGTTCTTTATTGAAAAAAGTTTTGCAATTTATGCTGGTTTCATATGTACTTTTTTCCTCCCTGAGTTATGCCGGAACAATGAAGAGTAGTTTTTTACTTTGCTGGAGCGCTATTCCGGTCCATTCCGGCCCAACTCCTGGCACTGCATCTGATAAAGGCTCAAATTACATATATCGTTTGGGTATGGATAAAAGTAAATTTTATTATAAAAACCAATATTTTCTTGGCAATAGGGCAAATTTCTTGCTGGTTATATTATAGTTAAAAGATGGGAGATTCCATTTACAATGTATAACCTGAAAGGATAAATGAAAATCATCAATGATTAAAATGGATACTACAAATCAACAGAGGGCACAATGTGTTCTTTGGTATGCTAAATTTGAGAGTGTGAAAAGAGTTCAAAGGGAATTTTGACATGAGTATTCCAGCAAGATGGTGCACCCCCTCACTGGACATGGGAGATTCGTAATTTTCTAAATGCCACTTTCAATGGTATGTGGTGGACCCATTGCTTGGGCCGTAAACATCTCAGATCTAACCCCTCCTGACTTCTTGTGTGGGGTTTTGTTAGACACTGTCTAAGCACAAAAACCCAGGAACATTGATGATCTGAGAGTAAAAATTACTCAAGCTTTTCAACAAATTAACCCTCTTATGTTACAGTGACATGGGCTGAATTGCATCACCGTTATGAGCTATGCAGAGTGCGCTATGGGGGTCAAGTTGAACACTAAGGAATCTCCCATCTTTCAGTGTTGTATACACAAAATTTCAACAAGTCAAGTTCAATAGTAAATGTTTTACAGTGTTTTTATTTTATCTATACCCAAACGGATCACTCAATATAATAATATGGGTCACAAATTATCATATACAGTAACAAATGTATACTTATAAAAACAGAATACTGCCATGGCATAATAACATTTCTCTGCAGGTTTTCTCTCTGTGTAACCAAGATACCTACAGAGTTTTTCTGTGGCAAGCCTCTCCATAATTTTCCCTGTCTCTGTCTGAAACCAGCCTACTTATTGTATCCATTTGTTTTTCTAGTTGGAGTTGGCTGATGTTCCACTTGCTGTCACGTTAGAGCAGATTGAAATATGTAGGAAAAAGTGTGAAGAAAACAATCCACTACGGTCAAAAGAAGTACCAGTATTGATAGGAGGAGATCAAAGTAACCCACATGTAAACAAGAAACTGAAAGTTGATTGTGTTGAGGGTCAGTCATCAGAACACATAGAAGTTAACGAAACTGACTTTCTTGAAAAGTTTCAAACTTGTATCAAACCAGTACAAAAATGTACATCTGAACAGTTTAGGGAACTGCTTAAACAGAAACAAATGCAACACATGGTAGACAGCTTAGAAACCAATTTACTGAGTGAAAAACAGCTGAGAACACAAAGTGTTATAAATGCGTTTTGCCATCCAGATATTATTTCCCAGGTAAAGGATAAGATACTGCTGTAAATTTTATTAAATAAAGATGTTAGTTTTTCAATAAGATAGACTGTCAATAAGTTCCTTAGTGAAGTAAGTACAGAGACATTACTTTTGTGATGTGCCGAGAACGCATGGTCCACACGATGGTCCGAAGAAAGTCATCGGCCGGCCTTAAAAACAAAATTTTGAATGATGCACAGTACTTTGAAATAAAATGAAGTTTATTAATTTGAAATAAAGCTGGAAAAATTAAAATGTGATAACATAAACCAAATCTTTGATCACAATAAACAGCATTTTTTCAAGGATCAATATTAATCTGTACGGGATTTCATAAAAGTGATAACATCTGCAAATACATTAAGCGGCATTCACTGTATAGTGAAATGTTGTCACTTTTGTAAAATCCAGCTCAATTTTATCACAACAAATGTTACGTGTTACAAAGTTTTTATTATAGTTTATGTATTCAGATGGGTTTGATTTAATTGAAATTACATCTTTTTGTTCATGTGGTAGAAATTTGTTGACAGGTGTATTATTTTTATAATTTATTTTTTATGGTGCAATGATTTTGATTTGGTTCAAGTTTTGATACTAATCTTTTCACCTAGCAGTGTGTTTATGTCTTTTGTAGAAATTAGGCTTACTATATTTTAGATTGTAGATTTTCTTTGGGTTTGGAATGTTCTTTAAAATTATAGGCAGTACAATACGGTATTTCAAGCACCCATAGATTACACAATATGAATTGTAAACAGTCCAACCAAACTCCCTGTACTCACTATTTTTGGTAACTGAAAAATCTGTTTATTTCTCATCCAGATTAAATTGTCGTCCATAAAATATAATAGATCCTTACATTTAAAATGAGGCTGCTTGTTCACCATGCACGTTTTACAAAAAAATGTTTCAGAAAAGAGGCATCATTCTCATTGTCAGTAAAGCATTTACAAGGTGTCTGGGATAATAACTACCACTAGGAAAGTTTAATAATTCAATGAATGATAGAAATTTGAATT
Source organism: Ectobius pallidus (assembly GCA_964059195.1). NCBI lineage: Eukaryota > Metazoa > Arthropoda > Insecta > Blattodea > Ectobiidae > Ectobius > Ectobius pallidus. The sequence continues at coordinate 90,335,104 of CAXKWD010000008.1, forward strand.
GACATTTGCAGCAAATTAGAGAGAAATCCTTCAAGTTTTAATGTTGGCATCAGAGGTAGGTTTACTATTATTTAATGTTTGAGCGCACAACTTTAGTGAAAATGGTGTTCATGGTACAACAGAAGTTGAATGTTGTTATTTGCTTACCGAATTTGTAAGTTTCAGGTGACAATGGAGGGAAGATTTAGACAAATATACCCTGAATAGCAATAGTCAGAGAGGCACGTAGTGGCAGCATAACATAAACAGCTGTTTAAAATTAATTTTCTCGTTGAGAAATTGTCACGTTGTAAAAAATTGCCAGCTCAAGTCAATGTTAGTCTTTCGAGTGAAATCTAATTTTGTCTGCCAAGCTACAACAGATCCACACAGAGCTTTGGTCATCCCAAATTTTTAAAGTATCTCTGTCACTGGCTGCAAACACAATTTTCATATTTGTATTATTTACAGTGCTGACAATGAGTCATTCATCTTTCATATTGCTAGTTTTTGTTGCAAACAAATATGTACATTTTAAACTAAATATTTAAATGCATTAATTTATCTCCCCAAATAAGTTAAGTATTATTAGTTACAGTGAGAAAATTGTCAGTATACTTTCAAAGAGCTTAAAAAATGAAACACCTTAATTGGCTAACTGCCCACCATTTCCTGTACATTGCTAATTTCAAGTTGAAAGATTAAAGTCCTGAGTAATACATTCTGTAATTAATAAATAATTATTTAGAAGATACACACTACTTCATTAATTATTGGAAAGTTGAAAATATTTAAAAGTGCCGAGGAAGCCCATGAATCGCATTCCTGAGAATGCTCAGTTTTTTCAAACATTTCCATTGATAATGCTGTGTAAATTCAGAAGAGAAGTGATCTTGACTACATTGGCCATACCTGTTTCTAATGCCACTCTCTGGGTGTACGTCATGAAGATAACTATTTCTCAATATCACACGTATGGCTAAATAAACTTGACATGGCTGCTTAGTTCAGTTTGGAAAAATGACAGTGAGGTTCTAATCGCCCGCCAAGACGGAGAGAAAAAGTAATGCACTGAAGGAAATTTGTCAATTTTTTTTTGGGTACCCTGATCCATAGAAGAACAAATCGAGTATTCCTCCATGTCAGATATGCGTATGTGCGCAGACTCACACGCACCACGCATGCGAAAACTGAAAAGTTGAAGACGCAAAGGCAAACGACACGGGACACAAAAACAATATGTCCTGAATGTCTGAAGGTTTTGGCGCGTTAACGGGTTTTTTTGTGATTGTAAATGGACCAGACTATGAAACTTATTAATGCTTTGAATATTACACGTCCTGCAGTTTAATTAGAGGATTGCAGTTCTGGATAGTAGGATAATTCGAAAGTTCTTGAAAGAGGTTAGTTTGTCTACTTGACACAATATTTGTAGTACACTCTATAATCCCCGGTATTGAGTAATATGCAGCACTTCTTGCATTTTATTATGCTTCATTTACGCTAAAGTAATGAAATTCTGAGATTTGGTGTACGAAGGACAGGGAACCGTAAAAATGACTACAAGGGCTGCCTATTGCGGTTAGCAGCTATTGAGGTTAAATTAGAAAGAGAAAGTTAAAGCTCGATAGTAACTGTAATAAGTAGTTGTGTTCAATTAACTAAGTTAGTTTTAAATCATGTGTATTCATACCGAAGAGAGTGCTGAATAGCCTTAGCGCCATTCATTTATAAAGTTTTGGGTATGTGCTACAATTCGTAGGCAGAACTGAAATCAGCAGGTTTCCCATTTTTGCCTCGCATTTATTATCTCTCCACCCCCTTTGTTCAGTAATTGATCGCAATTAAAGGGATTTTCTGATAGTGACCTAGGTGTATCACAGGTTATATGAAAGCTATTGTAAACATGATTGCGTGGTCTTGTGGTTAGCATCACTGACTACAGATCCTTCGATCCCCGTTACCTCCTCGGATTTTTTCTGAAGTAGGGAGGTCTGGTAGGGGTGCACTCAGCCTGGTGATTCAAAGGCGAAGTCCCTCCATGGATGTAGCACCATGGAGTGGTAAAGATAGATTTATGCTGCGCATATCCAGCCAAGCTCTGCCGTTTTGTTAGGTTAGAAATGTTTATGTTGGTTTAGGAGCAATATACTGAATAGCATGAGATTTATTATGTCTCACATTGAATTTCTTCTGTGACGAAACCCTAAACCCCACCTTCCCAGGCGGGCCCCATTAGAGAGGAGCCTAGTGTGCAGCATAAAACTATTTTTTCCCAGTTTTTTGTGCAGGATTGTCAGACCAATAGGAAACTGTTACTGTAAAATTCCTTCTTGCAGCCCGCAGCCCTCTGAAGAGCTGGGAACAGGGCAAAACGGAAGAATCTGTGCCACCTTGGCTTCCACTCCACTCTCCGCTGTGCATTGCCATTGCCATTTCCCCTACCTTCCCGTAGCCAACCTTCAAGCTGCTTGCTGCTAAAGGCCAGCTGCAAACTTTCCTCTCTGTAAACTGCATGTTATACTGCGCTATGGGTCATTCTCCAGAAAAGGGCAGATTCATGTCGCAGTCGATTTTCTGGTGTAAAATAAGTATTTATGGATTATAAATTATTATGATAAGTTAGATTGAAATAAGGTCAATTTGATCCCATATTCCACTTTTTAAACAAAAGTTACAATTTTCTACATTTTAGGGCACAGTATGTGAGATCTCACCTCCGTGTCATGTCCCAATGCCTGACTTGTCATTTTCATTCTTTCATAATTCAACAGGCTTTAATTCTTATTCCATTTTAGTATTATAACAAGAACAAACAGCTCAAAAAATGATTAATTAATAACTGAAAAGCAAATATATAATTTTGTAAAGACAATTTTTTGCACTAAACATGCTTGTCCCAAAGTGAGACCTCACCTCCGTGAAACAATATGAAAGTTCAATTAGCCTATTTCCACAGAGATGGCACTGTAGTCTTTCTATTTTCCTTGGACTCCAACTTTAGGCAGTTTTCTTATCAGCTGTCAGTGTGCTTTTAAGTGTTGTTTTGTTTGTGTAAAAGGGCTAAATGCAGAATTGGTAATTGGACTTCCTCACCTCCGTTACCTACACCCAACGGTAAAGTTGTATGTTTTTATATTTACTTTCGCTATAAATTATAATAATAAGGAACCCTCACCTCCGTTACTGTTACTCTCGAGTCCTATCCATGGAGGTGTAATTAACGTTGTAATTGATGACATATTTAACTGTCTGCATTTATTATTTTTGTTTAAAGAAGATACTGGTATAGCCTAATAGTTTATGACAATATATCATGTTTTGTTTTAAAGTTTTGATTTGAAGGTGATAATCTATTTTAATAAGATAAAAATAAGTAAAAAGCTGTGTGTTAATTCATTTGTATGGTAATAAATATTGTTCTTTTTCATGATAACATTTAAAACAGTAAATTAAATCTAATTCTCACATAACTTCTATATAATTACTATTTCTTACTATTTTCTCACCTCCATGAATGCACCATTTTCTAATCTTGTTAATTTAATGCAAAATACCACTCGGTAAGTAGGGCAAGTACCTCAGTAGTACTTGGCAGAAAGAAATATTACATAAAAAAAATTACATGGTCCAAAATAAAAAATTATTTAAAAAAAAATTCTAACATTGAAATCTGCCCTTTTTTGGAGAATGCCCCCTATGTACTGTTAATTGTAATTATAGTACAGTCACTCTTGCATCCAAATGGTTATTTTCAGAGTCAACATAATATTTCATAATGTTTCACGATTATAATAAGAGTGGGGGGCTAGGGTGCCACAGATTCTTCCGTTTTCCCGGGATCAGCTCTAAGTCACCATTAAAAAATTCATACCCTTTAATATCCGGGGCGTTCCATTTGTGACGGAATTACAAAGTGCATGTCTTTTTTGCCATAGTCCTTACAGATACTTTGAGCTGTGTTTATGAGAGAAAGTGATTCTTTGTGTGTTGATAGGGGATGTATGGACGCTTCTAGGAGTATATAAGTTTACTGGATTTAAACAACTTTTAGAAGGGAAAAAATGTTTTTAATATTTGTGACGGAATTACAAATTGTCAACCACATACAAACCATAGCGTGAAACCTTCTGAAACTCTGTGAACTCTAAGGATTGAGGAACTTTATTTACACATCATTCTAAACTAGAAGAGCTGTAGTTTATGTGATTAAATTCTAAACTAGTTACATCTTTTTATTTAGATACCATTAATGAATGAATGAGTGTGACGGAATTACGTGACGGAATTTCAAATTTTCCTTTGAAATTAAAATTTATCTAAATGAACTGTACTCATACCAGTCATTAAGATTGTAGACTGTCTATATCTAATTAACACTTAAATGAGTTTTTAATGTTATTAAAGAAAATAAAATAGGAACAGGTTGCGTATATTTGTAAAGAATACTTAATCATATAATTATTTTCAGTATCTGGCTTGTTTAACATTATTCACCCATGGCACTTTGGTGAAAACATGACTACGACACCCTCTTACTTGAAATACTGGTTGTTGAGGTAATTTCTGCAGGTCACTGGCGTATGGCACTATGGCCCTGGGGTCGACTCAGCCTCTAACAGAAATGAGTATCAGGAGCAATCCTGGGGGTAGAGGTGGCGAGTGCATAAGGCTGACAACTTTACCACCTTAATGTGCTGATTATCTAAAAATCTGGGAGCCTCACATCCTGGAACCCTCTGAGCCTTCAATAGCAAATAATGTATATCACAATATTCTGAGGATTTGTACAGTTTGGTAGAAATTTTGTACAGATCAATTACTTTAACATGATGAATGTCTCTGGAATGTGAAACGTCTTTGACATTGTTCCATCTTTCATAACATTTGCAAACTGCAAAATAAAGAAAATTCAAATTTATTTCGGTACGGTATAAGTTTCGCAGACTAAGGCATTTGCTTCTTTGAGAGTCATCAACATGTAGGCCTACCTTTTTTGGACTTCAGTCTTTCCAGATTCTCTTTTATGCATAAGCCTATATATATATATATATGTGTGTGTGTGTGTGTGTGTGTATAAAATAAAATCTTTACATCCTGGGCACATTCAACTTATATGATCAAGATTGAAAAAGGCTTGTACAGTTTGACAACCTACTGATTGAGGTTTTCAGTTTTGTCTGAAATTGGAGTTAAATCCTTGACCACAGATGAGCGCTTTCCTGGACTTGTGGGTAGAGCATTCAGAACCTTTTTCACAGCCAAAGGATTGTCTTGATTTGTATGGAGAATGTGTTGAAGCAGAATGGCCACTAGTTGAGGGAACTTCTACAGTATTTCTACATTCTTCTTTTTTCTTACATCTCAATTTTTGTACTGCTACGTAATTAGTCATCTTGGTTTATTGAGTTGAAGGTGGTTCATAGATGCTTTTTTAATTGCTTTCTGCTCTCTGTCTTTCTTTTTCATTTCTTCATGTAATCCTGCATTCTTTTTTCTTTTCCGGCACTCACGCTGACGTTCTGCTGCTGTTTTACCCATTACGGTCACTGAAGAAATTGATATTCCAAATAATCCAATAAAATATTACAGATAATTTTCTGTGCCTAATAAAGTTCCAGTATGCTTGTTATTCTTATTTTAGTATTACATACCTTTTTTTCAACTTACACTACCTAAGTTCATGTTAAGTGCTGTTTATTAGTAAGAGACTCAGTGTGTGAAACAGGTTATGTAATTCCGTCACGACCCTAAATGTTGATTTAAATATAATCCTGTGAAACAAATGATATGGTCTGGTTGTAAAGCAGGCAAAACTAGCTTTGCATACAAATTTTCTCCCACCTACTGCCATTACTTGAATAGTAACAGTGAAAAATGTCCGTTTTTGTGACGGAATTACATGCCTAATGCACAGAAACTTCCAGTATTAATTAAAATATATAAAATATTTTTAAAATACATGTAAAAGTGCATTTAAAGAATCTGAATGAATACCAGATACTAATTCTATGATTAATTGTTAAGTTTTTTACCTTTATTTGAAACTAAATTATCAATGACAATGGTGGAGAAATTCAGTCACGTACTTGGTGTAAAAGAGGTTCTTCTTCCAGGAATCCCTAACTGCACTAAATAAAATATATCTTCAAAAAACAAAATATTCCTGTGAAATATAATCCTTCCCCTAGGTAAATATGGTTTTACTTTCTAATTATATTCATTTTTAGAAATCCATGTCCTGGTTGACTTTTTTCTGGAATGGCCCATCCAGGAGATGGTATTTATCCTTAAATATTCTTCAGTGGACTGCTAGATGTTAGTTTCCTGTGTGGTCTGCTTGAACAGGATAGTAGGGTCAGCAATTATCCCGGGGTATTTCATTTCTTATTGTTGTTCTTATTATTGTAAGTGTAGATATATATTCATGAATCCACAGAACATTACATGAGAATATTTGAGGGAAAAAATTCCCTTGACACCAGGATTCGAATCTGTGACCTTCAAGTTATGTGTTCAATTAAGCATATATAATAAAAATGTTATCAGTGCCTTTTTTGTCTACAGTATTTAAAAAATAATACTTTTTGTATTCTGGTTTTGCATAAATTATTTTACTTCTTTTTGTTTTCAGCTGTTGAATCATGACTTCCATAATCAAGCTTCATGCTATTTCTGGTGCGATGGATGAGTCACCGCCTTGTTATATACTTCAGGTGGATGACTTTCGCATACTCTTGGACTGTGGATGGGATGAAAACTTTGACCAGGAATTTATGAAAGAATTACGGAGGTAAACTTTTGCTATTATTTGGAAAACAACATTTATTGTACTGGTAAAATAAATTCATTACATGCAGTTTGGTAAGCTGTGTTAATAGTTGCAGAATGATGCAGTTGAATTGAAGCGTATATGCAAACAAACCTTATGTTACATTTTGTGAAACTTCAAATGTTCACGGAATAAATGGATGTATCCTTGTTCCATATTTGTAGGTAGTTTAAGCATATCTCAACAGGTGGCTGTAGTATTCCAGAAGTTGTGAAGCAAAATGCACTTTAAAAATCATGGAACAAATCTCTATGTTACATCGCTTCTCATGTGAGCGTGGCAACTTAATAATGGTAGCTGAACCTCTTTACAGAAACAAGTTCATTGAATTATAATGTTAATTAAATAAGATGATTGACATTTAAACACATTAGACTTCACTTTACTTACATTCTTGCAGAACGTATGTTTCAGGAACAAAAGTCTGTGTTACGTCTTACCTGTAGCCCTGTCCTGTGGACAACAATCACCTTTATTGCCATTTTCTCAATATACAGGAAATGTAATGTAGACGTTTTTTCTTCACTTTGCTTGGTCTCAATTAATCAAGCACTCTCATAGGCTAGAAGAAAATTGTGAAGTTGCATAAAAAGAATATCCACTTCCTAATTTTTTTGCAATAAGGTCACTTTACCTAACAGTACTTCCCCTGTAGATGTTTCTTAAGATGAAGTTAACTACCTAACAGAAAGAATACATGTCATAACATTGCAATAAACTCAATGCCCTTGCAAATTCCCATGTTCACCTAACTGGAAACTCAAAGGCAGCCCCAAAACAGCTCTCAAACCAGCAGTATTTTGCATCAGTAGGCCTACCATACAATAACAAGAATCATTATTATTAAATGAATTACTTCACTCTGCGTATACATAATCCACTTCTTTAGGAAACAATTCTAAACATACTCTTTATTCACTTTAGACCATGTCTTGGCTGACCTATTTTCTTATGTCTTGCATAGGAGCAAAGAACCTCAACATATGCTCATTTTCTATTCTGAGCAAGTTTTCTTGCCTTTGGCCATAGTATCTGTGCCTTCTGTATTTTTTCCTGCATTGTTCTTCTCCAACCATTTTCAAGCCAAAAGTAGTCTTCCTGTTGTTTTAACCTAAGGCTTGAATTTTGTGCGATACTTGTACGTTTGATGTGAGCAAGAACAAAGAAAATATTTGATATCAAGGTACTACCTTTGAAGATACCGGAACATTAATTTTTGACAACAGTGTTGTGATGCGAACCCTCCACCAGAAGTTACAACTTCTGACTTCCTCACCATTACTACTTGATGACCAGAAGTTCATGGTAGGCCCTACTGAAGGCATCCATCAGCCCACAGACCAAGGTGTTTTGGGATACCATTTTAATGTAGGCTACTGTATTTCCATTCGTAAATGTTTACAGAATTGTTGAAATTAAATGTTTTAATCGGCATGGGGCTTTTATATTTAAAAGGAGTGGATATACTGGATTTAATGGATTATCCAAATTAGCCCCACCTCAGTTATTTAAGCTTAGGATGAACAGGGTTCTACTATAGGAATACATAATATATATTGAGAACTAGCCACTTACTTGTCCTTCCTACAGGTGAAAAGGTATTATGCTTGATTGTTAGCCTTACCCGAGAAACATCATGAAAAGTAACCATACTTTGTTTTTCAGTGTGCCTGACATTCTTTCAGGGTTTGAATCAGCTTGCTCATTTATGAAATATTTATTAAATATCTTAACTAACCTATGTGTCTTTGCTAATACAGTGGAACCTCGTTAGCACGTTCCTCATTACTACGTTTTCCCGCATAGTAAGTCGTTTTTTGGAAGTCCCGGCCCCAATCTTAATAATTACATGTTTAAATGTTTCTTTAACACGTTTTGGTTTCACGCTTAGTACGTTCGTATTTGGCTCGCCAACCACACTTTGCCAAACACAAGCTTTGTTTGTGTCCGATCGTGTAATCTCTATGTCAGAATTCTTGTACTCTTTGCTCTATGGGACCAATCGTCAGTCATTATAGTTGCTTCTCATTGGTCATTTGGACACCAATCAGCAGCCATTGTGTTTGCTTCTCATTGGTCATTTTGACGTCATGCAGATTTTTCAGCGTCAGCTGTGTAGTCGCCATTTTTTTTCGTGATATTTTTATTGTGTTCTCTAGGTAGTGAAATATGTTTCAAATTTCTTACGGTTCGTGTGGTGTCGAGAAGAAAATATTAGAATGTTTGATGAAATGTAGGCTAAAAAAGCAGATCATGCTTCTCACATGGGTATAGGATCACATTTCATTAGCAATTTGACTTTGTTCGCTAACATTCAGGCACGTCTAAAATTTTGAACAATTACACTTCCAGTTATTTTATGTTTGTTAATAGATTGTGGAGTGCAACTTGTTTCATGTGTGATGTTTTAGAATAAAGTGGATGCTTTTTTGTGTGAATTTCGTATGGTTTTTCATTAAATATGGCTCCCATACATTCCTTCAATTTTTGCAACTTTTGTTTAATTTTTTCAAATAAAATCGTTAGGCCTATGTATTTGTTTACACAATTTAAATCTCGCATAACTAATGGCTTGGCATAGAAGCTCCTGTGTGTCAATATGGGTATTTCTGAGTCATTAGGATGCACTTTTGAGTGGTTCTGAGCAACTTAGAAAACATAGGCCTATCTACATACTCCCTACGATTTTTTTTTTAAATTTTCAGTAGTACGTTTTCCTGCTTAAGACGTATATTTTTCTCAGTCCCTAGGAAAACGTCTTAACGAGGTTCCACTGTACCAGTTATTTGATTGAAAGCCAAGATCAATGTCTTCCTTGCTATAAAATGAGTCTGATTAAGCCTGGCAACAGAGATTACAGAGATGTTGGAATACACATTACCCAACGCCCTAGTGAGACTGAAAAGTAATGGACATTCATACTTTAGGTGTAGATCTTTGTTTCTATACAGCTGAGAAAGCTAAAGAGGAAGAAATCTAGGATACCAAGTGCACTCTGGTACTATTGCAGTCTGCTCTCTAATGCCAATGCAATTTTTTTTTTAACTTGAAAGTGTATAAATTCCATTGAATTTTTTAAAATTCATCAAGATTATTAAGAAAATCTGTAACAACAACAAAATCAAAATTTCCTATAATAAACTAAAATATAAGCGATGGGATGTTCAATTTAAGCTGACTGAGAGTAACAATAGAAATTATTTGAGTAGTTCATAATAATTGTATTTGATGAATTATAAAACACGCATTATAATATACCGCCAAATTAATAACACCGAAATATTAAAATTTTAAAATAAATTTTCCCTAAAAACAAACTCACTTTCACAGATCTCTTCTTATGAGATATTATCATTAACCATTTCTAAAGTGAAATGTAAGGCTCTAACACCAAATCAGCAATTATAAATTGTTTTACGCATTTATTTAGACACTTATTTATCACAGCATAACTAACATGATTGGGATTTTAAAAGCAAATATAACGTTGAGTAACATAGAACATGCCTTTATAGTTTACTAAAGAGTATCCCATACAGCCTGTGCATTTAGACGAGAGCACTTGCATGCACCGCAGAGACAGGGCGGGACGGAAGGTGAGTGTGTTGCTAGTATGAATCATGTGATGACTGATTCCACTGCGCATTGTGTTTACAGTGCTCTCATCTAAATGCACGGACAGCATAATTGTAATCTTCATCCTAGAAGTAACTATGCCTATTGCTACAGCATAATCACAAATTTTTATCATGTTTTCTTCTTTGAAGTTTTCATAATAAAAGCTGAAAAGGCTCTCGTAATATTCTTTTATGACTCTCTATCCTTTCCTGACCAGAATATTTTCACATAACAATACACTGAAACAGAGAGAGTGAAAAATAAAGATTTTTTGTTTTACTGTAGCCATTGCCAGGTACCTCTTTATTATACAAAGCCTGTGTTCATTTTTACTGATATTGAATTAAAATTATTATATTACATTAAATAGGGGATATGAGTGATTAGTCCTACAACCTTTCTGGGTGTAAAAACTATGTTGGTACAAAATTTCAGCTTAGTAATTAAGTAGTTTTTGGGATTAATTGGTACAGACAGAATTGAACCATTACATTTTTTTATATGTATGTGATTACTGAGAAACTGGTCAGAATACACTGAACTCCTGATTTTCCATGTTAATTGAGACTGTGACATACACGAATAGTCGAAAAACACAGGTAATCTTAATGTTAAAATCAGCCGAGCGTGAGATTTTGAATTTCCTGCACTTTTTTGCCTCAAAATGAAGTGCAAGAAATTCAAAATAATGTGCAGGTAATTTGAAATAAAATTCAAAATTAAGTGCAAGAAATTCAAATTTTCACGCACAGAAAATCTGCAAACTGAATAAGCCACCCATGGATAATCAGGAGTTGACTATACTTGCAATTCGCATCTGATGATTCTTTATAGATGAATCTATTATGTTCCCTTACTTCCTAATGTTTTGCTATATGTCAGAGAGCCAGAAAGAAAATATATTGCCTTAGAATAAAGTTGTGATTTCATGCTATTTCTTACAGATATGTCCACCAAGTTGATGCAGTTCTACTTTCTTACCCAGATCCACTGCATCTTGGTGCTCTCCCTTACTTAGTTGGCAAGTGTGGCATGAACTGTCCAATTTACGCAACCATTCCAGTGTATAAGATGGGACAAATGTTTATGTATGATTTGTACCAGGTTAGTTTGATGATATTCTACTTTGTGTCAGTGAATTCTAGAAATTCAGCTGTAAGTTTCATAAGCATTATGTTACTAACAGTTTTGATGAGGCCTAATATATAATTATTATTGACTGTATTTTTGATAAAATAAAATGGCTGTTTTTGGTGTTAACTTCCATTCTATTTTGTGTGTATTTTATAAGATAAAATATTTTATACAGTTATCCTTGTGGAGATACTGCGGCACACTGCATGCGTATTTGAACTCAGTTTTTTGCTAAAAAAATATGCAAAATGAAAGAAAACCTAAAATAACATAATTTATAATCACAAAAGTGCCAACTACTGTGGATAAAATACAGAATCTGTTGAATCTACACTCTTTGCTGCCATCTAATATTATAGTCATCCCAACTCAGCACAGTAATAGCAGAAAAGAAGTGTATCGTGATTATTGAATAGCATGCATTCCTCAGTCTTTGCTGGGTAATCAATGACAAGTATCGATAACTTCTTGGCAACCATAGAAATAGCAGAAAAGCAAGCATGCAGATAAGAAATGAAGGAAAATACACTCTAAAACGAAGTATTACAATTTTGAATCAATTTTTTTTTGCACATTTCTCAATTTATTTATGGAAGGCGTATTTCACTCTTATTTAGACATTTTGCACAATCGAACACATTTTATGATATTTTGTGGATTCAGTTTGCTTAATATTAGTATTTTAAGCTTGTAGAAAGCTAAAAGTAGCTAGGGAAAGTCTGTTTTATAATATTTTGTGCTTATTACTGTTACCAAGAAATATGGTCTGTAGTAATTAAATTCTTCACTTGATTGTATTTTGGTTAGTTTATGTACTCACGAAGAGTCTCATGGGCCATTCACAAAGAAACCCAAGTCAGTGTTTTTTAAGAACAGTGAATTATGGTAATGTGGGAGGTGTTCATAATACCCAAATACTAGGCTACCTGCTCCCAAATAATACCCGCAGGCCCATATATAACATTATTTTGACAGTTTCATTCTTAATGAAACACTTATAATTACCGTATTTGCCAGCGTATACACATTTTTGAAGGATAAAACTTGATTACTGATAAAAAAATCTACAGGTCCAAATATAAAATTATTTTGCCAGTTTTATTCTTAATTAAACAGTTATAATTAATGTTTCAAATCATAAAAGAATTAAATATGGTAGGCTAAAAGGTACTTATAAAATTAACTTTCATGGTAACAGCCTGCAGAAATCTTGCTGTCTTATATGTGCAGCGTAAACCTTCAACAACAACAACAATTCATTCAGCGAGAATCACATGCGATGATGTGCATCCGACCCAAGGTCAAAGTAGTCTGGAAATTTGCTGAACTTTACCGAACTTTTTCCGAATTGTACTGCACTGATTGCTTGGTGTCTCTATGCGGACCATGTGCATAAGTAAACATCTTTTTAGTTTCATTTTCCCTTCATCACAGCTTTGTTACTGTTATGCTATTAGGCCTACTGTGATGCTACTACAAAGCAACTTGCAATAGTGAGCCGATATGGTACACAATTGTCAAAATTCAGATAAGAGGAGTCCAGATTCAAATAATACCGCACCCCAGTTTTTTCTTTGTAATTTTTAAAAAAAATATGCAGGTAGTATTCAAGCATACACAGTAGGTATGTTCCCAAAGTCAATTCATGTACTGTCAAGTACCACAAGTCATATAAGTTACACGTTGTCACTTTCACTGCACGACATATGCACACTCTATCATTTGTCTGTGTACTTACAATGTGCACAGGTGCCGTGGTAGGTACGTGACTTAATGAATCTGCAGAGCATGTTTCTCAATTATTGTTATTCTCTGCTTGTGTTTATTTTTAAAATCACGCCTACTGTTGCATTGCACATCTTTCATTCAGCAGTTAAACAATTTGACTAAAAAATTAATTCTTTCGAATGAATGTCAGCGTGATAGGCTGTATGTGACAAATAACACAAGAATTATAAAAACGAGCATTAAAAGTAGTGTGGAAGAAGATTACATATCAAATTAATTGTGAATATAGGCCGGATGTCTTTACATTTATTACACCATTATCTATAATTTCAACGTTAGATTGGTTACTACAGTAATCATATTTTACTTTTGTAATACGTTTATAACATTTTTTTATTTTTTTAATTCCAAATAGTAAGCCTATAAAATCTATACACTTGTGGATTGTGACCGTAATTCAGGATTTGTGATCATTCATATCTATGAAACTTAGGTCTATGGAAATATTTGTATGAATTTGTGCATTTTATAACAATGCATGTTCACTTTCTTTTTCACTGTGAATGGCACAACGGATCTAATGTTCATGTTGTCTGTTTGCATCCTGCGTTTATGTTAATCTGTAGTTAGATAATGTGTTAGTAATTAGTTTTGCAGAAGTATGTAATAAAAGTTACTACACGGTAAAAATAAATCTTGCATATATATGGAATTTTAAATTTACCATGCTTCGTGATTTTTAAATGTGACTGTAGATCATAAAAATAATCCCTTCAAAATGTAGATATATTTTATGAAAAGTAAATGAATAGTTGTAGAGTTAAATTAATTATTAAGACTTGAAAATTTTGGTAGGAACTGTGTAAGCTGATAAAGAATTACATTTTAAGATTTTGTTTGTTTGTTCGTTTGATGTTCTTGTTTCTGTTTTGTTTTTTAGTCTTTGTATATTATTAGGGCTTGACAGTTTTGATAGGAACTATGTAGGCTAATAAAGATATGCATTTTAAGATTATTATTTCTTTTTTCAGTCTCGACATAATATGGAGGATTTTGAGTTGTTTACACTGGATGATGTGGATGCTGCATTCGATAAAATTATCCAATTGAAATATAATCAGAGTGTACCTATGAAAGGTAGGCCTAATAGTAATAATGTATAATGCTTAAGAAACAGTATTGCCAATGAGACAGGATTATATTCAGAGGGGGGGCTGAGGGGGTACAGCACCCCCGAAACATTAAGTTACGCAAATATATTGCACTTAAGGACATTTTAATTTCTCAGATAGTAGACAGTTGAATTACACAACCTGACTCATAAAATGTGAAAGGCAAATCGTGAAATAATTGCCATTACTCATAAGTAAGTTTGCATTGTCTGAGTATATTCAGTCTAATACCAAAATTTTACCTAAGCGTTCAAGCTGGCATGAACGCATAGCTAGCTGCTTAGCTATTAACCAGCTGATCAAGCTGGCAGTGCTGCCCCTCAGGTAGATTATAGCAGCAAAGCAGTGCTTGAAATGATGCTTGATAAATTTTCCAGTAGTGGGAAAGCAAGAAAACCTAATTTTGCTCTATGACTCAATTTCACAGTATCTAGATGAATGACCTTCTTCTCTAATAAATTCCCATGTAATTTGATTTTTTCAGGTAAGGGATATGGTTTGACCATTACTCCATTGCCAGCCGGCCATATGATTGGTGGGACTATCTGGAAGATAGTGAAAGTTGGAGAAGAAGATATTATATATGCTGTTGACTTCAACCATAAGAAGGAGCGGCATTTGAATGGTTGTGAACTAGAACGTCTTCAGAGGCCATCGCTTCTTATTACAGATGCTTACAATGCAACTTACCAGCAAGCAAGAAGAAGGACAAGAGATGAAAAACTGATGAGTATGTTATTTTATGATCAGATTATTTGTTTTTCACATACTTACACCTGATTTAATGTGTTCTTACCTGTGTTGACATCATTATAGCGAATTTTGCTATTGTACTCAGTGCGTCCAACAGTCCTTTTTTTAAAGGACACCCGATTTAATGTGTTCTTACCTGTGTTGACATCATTATAGCGAATTTTGCTATTGTACTCAGTGTGTCCAGCGGTCCTTTTTTTAGTGCTATTCTTTTTTTCAGTAATTTGAGAACAGATTTAAGCTGAAAACATGCAGAGTTTTGTATTCTTATGTTATTGTATAATGTGTAAAATCAATTATAAATGTAGAAAATAGACTTATAAAAATAAAAAGTAAAGAATTAAAACTGTGGGAGGAACGGAATGGCTATGAGGGGTGAAGAGGAGGCAATTTTGAAAAAAGAATATAATAGATAATATGTTTAAAAACCTAAATTTAAGCTGGACTTTTCCTCCAAAGAACTCAGCAGGTTTTCAGATTGTTCAGACTCTTATTCAAGGTTCGTTTTCAGTTGCTACAGATGAAAGCAGTGATAAAAACAAACTCCAAACTGTATTAAAATTATTATTAACGGTATATTAGTATAATGTTTTGTATTTAGCTTTGCCCTCCCCCCCACACCCCCCCTTTCACTTGGTGTGTCTGTCCTTTATTTTAAAACTTTTCAGTTGGACACACTGTGTACTATTCATTACCTGTTGAATTAACTGAATAAATAGGAGGAATTTTGAGTGTTGGAGCATTACTGGACTCCATTTGAAACATGCTGGGAGCAAATACAGAGAAGTTGGAAGCGTACTTCACGAAAAGAAGAAATTCTCTGCATGTGAAATTTAAAAGAGAAACTTGAAAACAGCGTTAAACACTGAAATAAAAAAAATAAAAAACAAGATATGTGAATGTAAGATTTGAGGCTTTCCTGGCGAATCTTATGTAGAAAATCTTCTCGGGTTTGCAGCCAGGTGAGAAGTTTGTTGTGGTCCAACGTTTCCGAGGCTGACACTGCCTCCATCCTCAGGGAGTCTGAAGTGTCGAGTTTTGACATGTAGGGAAAATATATACCAACCCGAGTTGGGCGGAGTCGACCAATCAGGGAGCAGCTGTTCTGTTTTCGGTCCTTTTCCGGGCCAAAATGTTCCTTTTACCTTTCACCATTAATTCTGGACCGGGCCACAGAATAGAATTTAAAAACACAACAGTACTCGCCAAGACAACACGCTATTGGGACCAGATCATCAGAGAGGCAATTGAAATTAGACTGGAAGACACAAACTTCAACAGGGATGAAGGTTTCACTATCAACCAGACCTGGAACAAATGCATTCAGGACCTGAAAGGTAAAAGGAACATTTTGGCCCGGAAAAGGACCGAAAACAGAACAGCTGCTCCCTGATTGGTCGACTCCGCCCAACTCGGGTTGGTATATATTTCCCCTACATGTAAAAATCGACACTTCAGATTCCCTGAGGATGGAGGCAGCGTCAGCCTCGGAAACGTTGGACCACAACAAACTTCTCACCTGGCTGCAAACCCGAGAAGATTTTCTACACAAGATATGTGTATGCTAATGAATAAAAGTCAATATGACAGTTTAGGGACAACGGATACCTCTGCATGGAACCCTGACGCTGGTGTTGAGCTTTAGCATCAAAATAATACGCTAACTTCAAAACACGTTTGCTCATACCGGTAATAGGCTTGGCCAACATAAAAATAATGAAGTCGAGAATTATAGCAGTGCATTAATTGATCAAAATTAGTGCCATACTTCCGAACTGATTTGCATTTGAATCTAATGTGCACTGCAATTTTGAGTGCCATAAAGGGACAAAAAAGTGTGCATTAGATTCGAGTAAATACTATAGATGAGCATTAAAGTAAACAACTAATTTATTTATAAAATTATAAATTAATATTACATAGATGAGCATTAAAGTAAACAACTAATTTATTTATAAAATTATAAATTAATATTACAGGTCTGCTTATCTCTTAAGCTTATATTTATTATTGTGTGTCTGTTTGTCTGCTTCATCAGAAATAACAGTTGGAATGCTTTTTTCTGTCCTTAATTATTTCTAAGTTTTGAATACACTGCATCAAGAGAAAAATTAAATAATAATAAAAATAATTTGATTTAAATAAAAACAATTTGATATAAATTATAATACCTAAGTCAGATGAGTTAAATCTTGACCAATCCTGACATGGACTATTGAAATATCACTTAAAAAATATGTTTATAATACCAATACATGTAAACCTTTCTCTCGAGGATTTATGACCATCTCAGCCTGTGAGAGCCAGATAAAAAGCTGTATGTGAAGAAGAGAGTTGTTTATACTTTCTCTCAGCTTATTTTAAATGAACTAGAGTGATTATTTATTTGCATTTTTAAACTGAATTCAGTAAGCTATAATGATTTCTTAAATGTTTAGTTTCAACATAGTCTATTACTTACTGCTATAAACAACAAGTTCAATTTAAATGCCTTGGCAGCAGAAATTAGAACTAAGATAAAATCATATGAGAAACACATTTGTTTATCCTGGGTACGAGGCCATATGGGCACATTAGGGAACAAAAGAGCTGATGAATTGGCAAAAAATGCTGCGACCTCGAATTTAGATTTTAGCTACAAATTGTGTCCCCTATCTTATGTTAAGAATAAACTTAGAGATTATATTAGGACTGCTTGGAATGAGCATTGGGTGTCCAGCTCCAAAGGGACCACTACGAGAGAAATCTTCTTTCCAACAGTTGAGTGTCGCCTACGCTGTACGAGTGTAAAACCGGACTTCATATTCACTCAGTTTCTGTCTGGGCATGGCAAATTTGGTTTTTACTTTCAACGTTTCATGATCCAAAGACAGAACGGTTATCCATGTATATGTACTGAACAACAAACTGTTGAACATTTAATTTTTCATTGCCCAGTCCTAGAGCATAAAAGAAGAATATTGGACACACACTTAGATTATTGTAAAAAGAAATTAGATAAACCACTCTTTGATATTTTTAGAAAAAAATGCTGTTATAGAGAATTCCAAAAGTTTTTGTGTTCTATTTTTAAGATGTTATAGTTTTCTTTTATAATATAATATATTAGTTATCTTGTTTTCTTAGAGTAGTAAGGCCTGCATCCAGCCTATGGATAAGAAGTAGTAATATTGCAAATATATTGTCTTGTAACTATAACCCTAATATACCTCCGGGTGGAATAGGGTTTAAGTAATTGTATATTCAATAAATAATAAATAAACATAGTCTATTATCTAAATGCAAACTGTTATCCTTGTAGTGGTAATATCTTTCACATGCTGTCAGTTATATAGAAGTGTAAGTTTAAAATTTTAGGAAATTATGATAAATACTGTACTTGATTATTATTACCAGTACAAATACTTCTGAACACACACACTTTACGAGGAAGGTATTTTACCTCAAAACATATTTCATGATATTCGTCTCATCATCTGATCTCAACTGCCGGGTGTTGTGCTGCTCTCTGGTGGTTGATGGATGAACCCACTGATGATGTTTTGTGCTGGGTTGTCGAAATAATCAGTTTTCCCCTGTATATCTATTAATATTCGTTACCACTTCACTATCGTATGTGATCCCCACTCACTTTGAATATTGATTGTTGTTCATCTTTTGTTTCAGCAAACATTTTACAGACGTTAAGGAACAATGGAAATGTCCTCGTAACGGTGGATACAGCAGGGCGAGTTCTAGAATTGGCTCATATGTTGGATCAGTTGTGGCGAAACAAAGACTCAGGACTTCTTGCATATTCTCTAGCTCTTTTAAACAATGTTAGTTACAACGTAGTGGAATTCGCTAAGTCACAAGTGAGTATATTTGCTTGATCTAGAATTTATCTTATTACTAAACTTTCTTAGAACATTTTTCACTTCATTCTGATTTACCCTATTATTTAACTGAAGTTTAATATATCAAATCCAATAACTTCACTTTATAAACTTCGTAAAGATGTTAATATCAAGTAGGGTTTCACATCAGGTTTAAAAAATAATAATCTCATTTAACGTTTTGATATTTCGGTGTGTTTCAGATTGAGTGGATGAGTGACAAATTGATGAGAACATTTGAAGGTGCAAGAAACAATCCATTCCAATTTAAACACTTACAACTTTGTCATAGTATAGCAGAATTAAATAGGGTGCCTAACCCAAAAGTAAGTTATCTCATTGAAATTCAGTAACTGCTGCATTAAATCTAAAAGTGTAAGATTACAGTGTTAACAGTAACTGTGTTTGCCTTATAGGTAGTATTAGCAAGTACTCCTGATATGGAATGTGGTTTCTCGAGAGAATTGTTCCTTCAGTGGTGTTCAAATGCTCACAATAGCATTATCATCACAAACAGGTAATTGTTTAAAAACATTTTCTTAAAAATAAATCTTTTGACATTTTATAAAGGTTCAAAACCATTTTATAAAGATTCAGAACCATTTTCATTTTTTAATCTCTAGTTTGATCTTTCTTTGAGAGTTTGTATTACAAAGTTACTATAAATAAATAAATAAACCTTACAAAGGGGGTAAATTAAGTTTCTGAGATAATTAACATCCTTGTAAAGAAATAGCATTCTTCCATATCAGTGGTGCTCTCTCTCGAGCAACTTTGCAACCACACTATTCTGAATTTCACTTAGTGCTTTTGTAGGGGAGTGAAGGATGCCGTAAAACACCATTTAATAGTAATTTTTTTTTTATAATTAATTTAATTTGGTGATTAGCCCCTTTGTAAGGTTAGGTACACTGAGTTATGGGTACAATTTATACATAAATAAAAATAGATGGAAGTTACACATAAAGCAGCTATAATAAAACACGTTAATATGATGTGACATATTACAGTTAACTGAGAAGTTAACTATTAAGACACACTAAAGCGAGTAGTCAGTGGTTATGATTCCATCTGCATTTACCCAGAGTCATATCTCAAAAACCAAGCCTCACATTTGTATGGGGTAAGTGCAGTTCTGCTAAGATTGATAAATATGTTTGATTAAAGTCAACTTAGTTTTATTGCAGACTGCTCCTTTAGTGGTCTTGTAAGTCAGCATACTAAATCTCATGAAGGGAGTCTTTTTAGGGATAATTTACAACCCACCCAAAAGCAACTGGTTTCATAACCTGAAACTCCTCTTACAGTTAGAGAATGAAATAGAAGAAATTAAACCAAAAGTGCCAGGTATTGGCTTCTCATTAGTAGGAGACTTCAATGATAGAAAAGGAGATCTGCAATCTACAGAGTACCTTGAGGAGAATTTAGGCATAAATAATGATGAATGTATACTTGTAGTAAGCAAAGATAGGATGGGTAATGAAGAAAGTAAGGGGGAAAAAACTAATCTGGTTCTGTGAAAATAATAGACTGACCATTTTAAATGGTTGCACTGATGAGTATGGGAATTGATAAATCCTTGATTCATCTTATTAAAAGGATATATAGTGCATGTCATGCTACAGTGAAATTGGGAAGACGGATATCTGAAGAATTCAGAATAACGAAGGGTTTGAGACAGGGTTGTGGCATGTCCCCTACACTATTTAAAATATATTTACAGAGTGTTTTAAAGAAAAGGGATGAATCTTGTTATAAGATGGGTATCCTGGTACATGAAAAAACCCTTTACTCGTTGTTATTCGCCGACGGTCAGGTGATATTAGCACAGGATAGAGAAGATGCAGAGTATATGGTAGGAGCTCTGAAAATAAATGTCAAGAAGACAGAATACTTGGTTGTTGGAGGAGATGGAGAAGATATGGATGTACCTGGTCTGGGAAAGATAAAATTAGTCGACAGTTTTAAATATTTGGTTCCATTATTGAAAAATCTGGTATTTGTAAAGAGGATGTGACACACTGTATAAGTCAGGCAAGAGGGGCTGTTCGAGCATTGAACGGAGTTATCTGGAGTAGAGAAATTCATCTTAGCACTAAAAGATTGATTTTAAATGCTATTGTTGAAAGTATCCTCACTTATGGAGGAGAAGGATGGGCTTTGACACAGTGACAAAAAGAAATGTTAAATGCAGTAGAGATGGATGCACTGCATAGAAGTTGTTGGGTATCTTGGATAGAACAAGTACCCAATAAAGTAATAAGGGAAAGAATGGAACAGGAAGAAACGCTCGTGGAAAGGCTTGAAAAGAGGACAATGTAATGGTATGGACATGTACAGAGGATGTCAGAAGACAGATGGCCCAAGCAGATCATGTCATGGTCACCATATGGTAGGAGGAAAAGACAGAGACCTAGAAGCACCTGGAGAGGTGGAATAGCCCGAGCAATGCAGGGAAGGAATTTACAAGAAGGCGATTGGCAGGATAGAGGATCCTGGAGAAAGGCATTAGAAGGCAACCCCTGAAAAGGGGAGACACTTTAAAAAGTAAGTAAAAGTAAGTGCTGTGGTTAAAACAAAAGTGGCAAGTATACATTTGTCAGTTCAGTAGTCCAAAGTGTAATGGATTATGCAATGTGCAGCACCCATTTCTCCTTAATTTATTAAGAAGATTGTGGTAATCCCTCAATGATAGGCTCCGGAGAGGAAGTAACAGTCAAAGTGATAGTTTTGTACAAATGGAATGAGAAGCGCAGTGAGGAATTTCTAAGTATGTTGAATTTAGAAATGAAGCAGTACATCTATGGCATAGATATGATGTTAGTCAGGGAGACAGCTAACAGTGGAAAATATCTTTTCAAAAATGACCTTTGTTGTAGCCTCCTTTTTGTAAATAATTGTTTACATGCCTATTGTGCTTTTTATGTATTGAATATTGTTGTTATGTTTTGTAATTGCTGCAAACTTGTAAATGACTGTCCCTTTATGCGAGCCATCTGGCTCTTTGGGACCTTTATGATAGCTAATAAATAAATAAATAAAATTCTTAATGAAGTGGGCAAGATCTAGTATGAAGAAGGAAAATAAATTGGTAAAATAGAGATATAATGCGTGTTTTAACAAAGAATGTAGGGTTATGAAAAGGTATGTGAAAAAAGCATTCATTTGGTGGCAAGGAAAGAACGGGGAGCTAGATAAGAAGAGGGTGGTAGAATTTAGGGAATTTCATAATATTTAGGAAGTTTTATATATAATATATATTTAGGGAATTATTTAAGACATTGTTAGAAAACAAAAAAACAGAAATGGATTAGGTTGCGAGTCAAGGAAATCAAAGACAAATTGTAACTTAATAAATGAGTAGTGAGGTCATGTTGTCTGTAAGTACAAAGAAAACTAAAAGGTGGCAAGTACAGTATTATATTAATTAAGATGACTGGGTTGAATTTATGCTTTATCAGGTTTCAAAATAAATGCTTATGTTTCTCTCTTCTGTAGGTATGTGAAACCTGACTTCACAGATGTATTGGTAGCACAAAGAACATATGCAACTCTTTTATTTTTAAATTTTTGCTTTATCGAGTTTTGAAAAAACACTCAATTGAGAACGTATTAGGATAGGGAGATCCAGAAGATAGAAAGGGACTGTATAGAATTGCATAGTTTAGTTTAACAACCACAGGTTGTGTTATTCACATCTTACTATAAAAATAATAATGTTGTATTTTTATTTATAGAACATCTCCGGGCACATTAGCTCGTACATTAGTTGAAAGTGGTGGTAAAATGCCTTTAACTCTGGAAGTGAAAAGAAGAGTTAAGTTGGAGGGAGCTGAACTGGAAGAATACCAAAGAAAAGAAAGAGAAAATAAAGAAAAGAACCAGGAGAAGCAGTAAGTAACAACACAGTTTATTTAAACAACTGCCTGCATTGTTTGGTGACTTCAAAAGAGATCCAGTATACAGTTAACTCATAAGAATTACAACATTGAATTAGTCTCATTCTGTTGAATTATATACAGTGGAACCTCGTTAAGACGTTTTTCTAGGGACTGAAAAAAATAGACGTCTTAAACGGGAAAACGTACTATTGAAAATAAAAAAAAAATCGTAGGGAATATGTAGATAGGCCTATGTTTTCTAAGTTGCCCAGAACCACCCAAAAGTGCATCCTTATGGCTCTGAAATACCCACAGTGATACACAGGTGCTTCAATGCCAAGCCATTTGTTACGAGAGATTTATATTATGTAAACGAATACATAGGCCTAACAATTTTATCTGGAAAAAAAAAAAAACTTTCAAAAATTGATGGAATGTATG
This sequence comes from Ectobius pallidus, assembly GCA_964059195.1. Lineage (NCBI taxonomy): Eukaryota > Metazoa > Arthropoda > Insecta > Blattodea > Ectobiidae > Ectobius > Ectobius pallidus. Next base: position 90,358,517 of record CAXKWD010000008.1, read on the forward strand.
GGAGCCATATTTAATGATAAATCAAGACGAAATTCACAAAGAAAGCATCTATTTTATTCTGAAAATCACACATGAAACAAGTTGCACTCCACAATCTATTACCAAACACGAAATATTGTAATTGTGCAAAATTTCACATGTGCCAGTAGTGTAAACAGTCGTGTACACGGTCATGTTCACAGCCACAATTTGCTAATGAAATGCGATCCAATACCGACGTGAGAAGCACGATCTGCTTTTTTGGCATACATTTCTTCAAACATTCTAATATTTTCTTCTCCTCACCACACGAACCATAAGAAATTTAAAATATATTTCACTACTTCAAAATTATCACGATATAAAATGGCGGCCTAACAGCTGACTCGGCAAAATCGGCGCCAAGTCAAATGGCCAATGAGAAGCAAACTGCAATGGTTCAAAATGGTTGACGATTGGTCCCATAGAGCAAAGATTGAGACTTGGACACCAGAGAGTACAAGAATTCTGACATAGAGATCACACAATCGGATGCGCGTTCAAAGCTTATGTTTGACAAAGAGTGGTTGGCGAGCCAAATACGAACGTACTAAGCGTTAAACCAAAATGTGTTAAGAAACATTTAAACATGCAATTATTAAGATTGGGACCGGGACTTCCAAAAACCGACGTACTATGCGGGAAAACGTAGTAATGAGGAACGTGCTAACGAGGTTCCACTGTATCTATATTAATAAAAGGAAGTGCCTGTCCTCCGTCTGTCTGTCTGTCTGTCCGCGATGCCCAGCGAAATCTACTCAACGCAGAGATCTGAAATTTTATACATAGGCGGGCTAAAGGGTCGGAATGTGCACCTCGAAGCCGGAATTTTAATTTTCGCTTTCGTTCGTGAGTTATGAGTGAAAAACAGGCAGAAAATGTGTATTTATTGCGTTTTTGAAGCATGAGTTTACAGCAATACAAATCAATTACACTAGGCTTTGGCTATTTTTGTCATTCCTTCGACATAAAAGCATCGCGATCTCTTGAATGTTGTAGCTCACGCTGGTCGATTCATTTGTTTTTAATTTCAAGGCACGCAAACATAATATGAAATTTTCAACCTACACCGAAGAGGATTATTATTATTATTATAGGGATAATCAATATTAGCCTAAATATGGTCAAACGTTGTTCAATTTGGACGAAACTCACTATACAGGGGTTTTCTGGGCCAAGGAACTCGAATCTGAGGTCGCTTTTACCAGGTGACGCTAGCTAATCGTGATATATAGTCCACATGATTTAGGTGTTAATATAATGATTTAACTATTATGCTCTTAATTTTTAATTTTTGAAATAATTATCGCGGGCACATGCTATCTTAAAATAATAAAAGGACGTGTTTGTCTGTCTGTCCACGATGCCCAGCGAAATCTACTGAAAGCAGAGATCAGAAATTTTAAACATAGATGGGCTGAAAGGTGGGCGAATGCGCATCGAAGCCGGATTTTTAATTTTAGCTTTCGTTCGCGAGTTGTGAGTGAAAAACTGGCAGAAAACTTGATTTTAGCGCTGTCGAAGCATCAGATTTCAGTAATATATTTCAATGTCAAATCAATTGCAGTTGGCTTTGGCTATTTTTGTCATACCGTGGTAATAAAAGCATCGCGATCGCTAGATTGTTGTAAGCCCACGCTGGTCGATTCATTTGTTTAGAATGTCAAGGCCCGTAGACATATGAAATTTTCAACCTACACGGAAGAGGGATAGGCCTAAATATGGTCAAACATTGTTAGATTTGGACGAAACTCACTGTACAGGGGTATTCTGGGCCAAGGAAATCGAATCTGAGGTCGCTTTTACCAGGCGACGCTATCTAATCGTGGTATGTAGTCCACGTGATTTAGGTTTTAATAAATATAATGATTTAACTATTATGCTCTTAATTTTTAATTTTTGAAATAATTATCGCGGGCACATGCTAGTTTTTAATATATTTGCTTTTATTAAGTGTTTTGTACCATTTTTCACCATTTTTTAATTAAATGTATTTTAAAGTTCATTTTTATTTTTATAATACTGAAGATAGACTGAAATTGTGGGCCTTGAAGCAGTGGTGATTCAGCCTGATTTTTGTGAATTCAACCCATTTGGAATGTTATATTGTGCAGTAATGCTATTGAACCATTCTCAGTAAGATAGATAAGATAGATACATATAAAATAGTATAGCACCGGCATGACTCATGAATAGGGTTTAGATGTTTATGACCTAAAAAAGTGGAAAATATAACTGCAAATGTGACCATAAAAATGACTAAATATGACCTTATAAAAGAATTATTTTAAATAAATGTTCCAATTTAAAACGTTTAATGACACTAAATTATTACAACACATTAATCAATCAGATAATTTTTTTAAAATTTTACAGATGATTTACAGTTTTAATTGAAGAGTACTTCTAATCTGTTATATATTTCCAGATACCACTACAAATGTGAACTGAAAATATTTTAAAAACATGTCTATTATAAGTTGTTAACAAGGAGGAAGAGGTACCGTAATCCCTTAATAAACAGTATCTTGGTGGAACTTTTTAACAGTGAAGCACTATACTATGTTTTCAAAAACAAATTGGTTGACCTTCACACACTTTAGACTTCACTTTTACCTGTATTCTGCAGGATGATCGTTTCGCGGACTTTTTCTGCATTTTAACTGCTAGTCAACTGTCGGATTTCCGTTGGCAGTTGACTAGCAGTTGAAAATGCGGAAAAAGTCCGCGAAACGATCGTCCTGCAGAATACAGGTAAAAGTGAAGTCTAAAGTGTGTTAAGGTCAACCAATTTGTTTTTGAAAACATAGGTAATTCCTTGTTATTGTCTGTTCACATTTCAGTTATAGTAAAACCAAAATACTCATGACTCTTTTTCGGAAAAATTTAAGTTGACAGTTTAATGCATATACTGCATAATTGTGCTCTTTTACAGAATTTATAACTGAAATATGATGTTCAATTACAAATATGACCGAAATAGGATCAAGACCATGAAAATGACCAAAATATAACTTTATATGCAAAATAAAAATGGGCCAATTAGGATAACAAATGTGCAATGTTTATTTTGTGTTTGCGGTAAGAATGGAGATCAGGATAAAAATATGACATGTCATAAACATCCGAACCCTATTCATGAGATATTAAAAAACACTCATTATACAATTCGTCAACGGAATACAAAGGGTTAGATCTCTGTGCCGCTAAAACCGTTCTCCTGAATGCCAGGGCTTGAGAGTACAATATGTTGAAAATGAGAAGGCATTAAATGTGAATGATTTAAACATAGGCCTGGGCCTAGGGTGACAAATGTTTGGGGTCAGCACAAATTTCGACTATACTCAATTTAATAACTTAAAAATGTCTTTTCACAATATCACTTACTGTCGTATCGATAGTCGTCTGCCAGGTAAGCATGCTCACCTACTTACGTGGCAAGCGATTGATAGAGGCCTGCTAGCTGGCAAACCCCTAGCGCTGTCAGACGGTCACCCAGAACTGTCAACAACATACTTTCTGTCTGCAAGCCACAAGGCACGAACTCACTTTTGTGTCAAAATGGACGACATGCTGGAGTTTGTGATCTTAATGGGAGATCGTGAAGATCCAGGACGAGGAAGCGAGAAGAAGGTTGCCGAAGTGATGTGAGGGACATGGAGGATCCTTTTCACAAATATAGAGATACGTGAATATAAGGTGCAATTCCGATTTGAAAAGAAAACAAAGGATGCAGACCAGTTCCTGCGGGCCCCTTGAACACATGGTATTTCCAATAATCTTTGCCGAAGGCATTCGTAGCAGGTGAAGATGCTCGGCATGGCCATCTTAACATATACTATTGCCAACATCCACTTTGAATAATACAATAACATCCACTTTGAATAATACATTGTGCTTATGCTTAAAACTATTAAGATAATATTTTGTAATAGTAAAACTAGGTGATTTTGTTTAGAAAATGTTTAGTATTCCTCATAAATGTTCTTAAAAAATACAACTAGTGAAAATTTATACTGACTTTCTCCCTATTATATTGGTCACAATGATGTAGCCATTTTAGCTCGACTGTATTGTATTTACACAGTTGCCATTCACTGCAAAATCCGAACCCCTGCCGGAACCTCTGCTGGCAGGGCTTTCCTGATACCAAAAGCAAGCAGACTGCAAGGGGTCTGCCAGCTAGGTGTGGGTAAGCCATACGTGGCAGAGCTTTATAAATCTGACCCTTAGACACTATTCATAAGATAAAATATTTTTATTTTTTATTGTAAGTTCAATCTATATGGCTACTGGCATATACCATGAGTTCTGATTCTTCTGCAGTCTGAATAACAAAACATGAACAAATTGTCATGTTGTTTCTGTCAGTAACTTGATACACAGTAAACATCACAGCATAATGAATAGAGGAGAAAGTGTGATGACTGAGGTAGTTCACTGGTTCCGCCGCTAGGTAGCAGTTACTCTGCTTGAGATTCGCGGGAGCAAGATTACTACGGGCGGTATAGGAAAAATTGCAAACACTCTTAAACAAAATAATACATTAATCTATTTCAAAATGACTCACCTTATCTAAATTGAATTGTTAGATACTTTTGACAATTTTCGGGCTGCTTTACACGTCTTGGAAGATCTCATCTCCATAAATAAACATGGCCGTGTGTAACAGTAATTTCTCAGATTGCAAGAAGCTTGACCATAACATTTCGTTCCACATCTTTCCAAAAATCGAAGATGTTCACAAGCAATGAACAATTATATAATATAGGTATGAAACAGCTAAGGGATGATTTTATCTAATATTTTGTTGCCTAGAAAATAGGGTAGAGGGTATGTTAGTATAATATGATGAGAATTTTTTAAAGAATGTACATTTGTATAGAAATAACAACGCATAATTAGGGTAGAAAACAGCTAAGGGATATTTTATAAATTAATATTAATATTACATTGTATAGAATATTACTGAGTATTAATTTGTATTAATATTGTATTAATAGTAATATTATTTATATTAATATTAATTTTCTCCTGGCTGTATGGGGTAAGTTATGTAGGTGAAACACGGTCAAAAGTGTAGATCTGTGTACAAATTATGTGAACAGAGATAATATAAACTAAGGGATGGTTTGTGAATTGCAGGGAATGGAAAATTTCATAAGCAGCACTACAAAAATAGGGCGCGTGATCTTTAAAATTGGCGTCTCAACATCCGATAAAGACGCACATACGCAAAAATTGTTTTGCAATGCATTCTACATATATCACACATTATTTCAAAGCATTTTCCCTGATTTTTTCATAAAAAAATTAAATCCTCTTGCCTTAACTACAGCCCGCTATTTGCTCAAACCCTCGACCATTCGCCGTTCGCTGTAACTGATGTACGTCTTATGTTGTTAAATTATATTATTAAAAAAAGGATCAAGATATTAAACTAATAAGACATTTGCTATAATAATTATACATAAAAATTACTAACATAAGTGAACAGAAAATATGATAAATAATCCAATAAATGCATAAATAAAAGTAGTGCAGATTTACTAAGTTAGAAAAAAGCTTCATTCGCTCCTTTTCCCCAACGGGTCAATCTTGCAGTATGGGTATAAGTAGTCGGTTAATATAGTATTATTATTGAGTCCACGAATAAATTATGTAAAAATTTTACGTTATTGCTGGTATTTTATGGAAAAGATGCCTGCCAATACCTCAATACCATTCTGGTAGCTTTAGCTTTAGAGTAATTACTATTACTCGTTAACCATTATAAATATATAGGTGGTACTCGATTTATAATAAGATCCAAATATTTCACTAAACCTTATACGCTTGATCTCTTTCTGGACACAAAAATAAAGTAATAAATGTCGCATAGTCAAATTTGCTTCACCCTCAACATTTCACGATCGTCCCACATCATTCAGACAGCTGTGCGCCAGGAATAATTACCACTCAATTACCACTCAATTACTCGTAAACCATTCAAGATATAAAGGTGGTACTGAATTTAAAATAAAGTTGAAATATTTCACTAAAACTTTCTCGCTTGAAGTTTTTACGGGACACAAAAATGAAAAAAATTGTCGCATAGTCAAATTCCGTTTCACCCTCCATGAATTTTGTGTAATTGGTGATGTTTATATAATGAAATAAAGACATTTATGTCCGCATTTTTTAAATCTCTGTTTTAACCATCAGAAGGACTGTGTTGTGCAGATTATTTCTGCACAAATTTCACAGAAATAGGACCAAAGGTTAATTAAAGATTGCGAGTTTAATCATAACATGCCAAACTATCATGATGCAGCATTGAGAAGTTGAAACGCAAACGAAGGTGCTGCCAGTGTTTCGGTGGACCGCCGCTCTCCCTATACCCACCATTGTATTAGCGGCGAAGTCATCACACTTTCTCATTCTATTCATTATGATCACAGCTAGGAGTTCATAATAAATTAGATGTTGGTATTTATCCCTACTTATAAAAGGGGCGGCTGATGACAATGGAAATGAGTGACAAAGAATCATGTTCTTATGCTTTTATACTATACATAACTTTCTGTCTTTTATTTATTTTTTTTTATTTAAGGGATTGCTGATTTGTGATTTTCATCATCACTGTCTGTAATAATAATAATAATAATAATAATAATAATAATAATAATAATAATAATAATAATAATAATAATAATAGTAGTAGTAGGGTTCAATTCTTCAATTTCTGAATATAATTGTGATAGTTAAGTCGTGCTAAATTGGATGCTATTTGAAGTGTCACAAGTGCTCTTTTTGTATATATTGCCATAGGTTTTATTATTTGAAAAGTGTCGTTCTAAAACCTCTCCAAAAAAAATTCATTTCCTTACAACAGTGCATCCTGCACTGTGAAAAAGGCATCATACAAACCGCTAAAACACTTCTAGGAGATTTTTTGACTGATATTAAACTTGAATTTGTAAATAAGTGTCATCATTTCCAATACACCTGAAAACAATGGTCTGGAAGTTACTTCTTTCGTACAAATTTTGCAAAAAGGCCTTTGAAATATATATCCTAATTTGGACACAGCTGTTACAATTTTCTGTGTAAGATGAAAACAAATTGTTCAGCTGAACGATCATTTTCCACTCTTAAAAGGTTGAAGGACTACCATAGAACAACGATGATGAAATAAAGGCTTAGCACTTCTGTAATATAGGATGTCACAAAGGCACTGGACTACGAGAATATGATAAAATAATACCTTCGCTGAGCGAGGAGCAAGGTGTAGAATATTCTAGGATATTGTGTGAGTCATAAAGCAAATATTACCAATTTATGGAATGTGTTCTTTATTATGATGGGCGGCATTTACTGTCAGCTTAGGGGTGGGAAATTTTTAGATACACCACTGGATTAAGGCCTTTATATTTTCTTTTGATAAAATTGTTGGTTGCTCCCAGATCCACAGTTATAGAATGAGTTTATAACTTGTTATGTATGTAGGTGTGCCTAAAATGTCTCTAAATTTTGCACTGTGGAAGGTTAGAAATTTTCTGGGGGAAAAAAGGATTAAAGCAGAATTCCAAAGGTGTTTGACAGGCCTTAGCATGAATTGAGAAGCCTATAGTAAATATCGATAAAGGGGTTTGCAACCTCGATGTTGGATTAAGATAAATAGGATGAAGAAGTTTATTATGTTTATTTTTCTTTTGAGCATAAAAGCAAGCCATGTAAAATATCTCCTTAAGTATAGGGAGAAACAGTTATACTGTGATCATACAGCACAGAATTCTGCAACAAAGAACCACGAAAGAGAAAGTAAATATAGTAGTAGTATTCCTCAGGCTCGCGGTTGACCCCTGGTGATCCCATAAAGGGATATTCTCAGCTGATTTACTAACTAATTAACATTTGATCCCTTCTTAAAATAACAGTAACAATTAAAACAGTATTACCAAAGACAAATTTATTTAGGATAGAGTGCCAAACATTTTTATAAATGTTACACTGTGGAAGATCAAAATTTTTTATAAATTTTCCGTTAAAAACATTTGGCTTTCCATTTCCACATTAATAGATGGTTTTTGTTTTCCATTTCCACATAGTTTCTGGTTAATCCAGGGAATTTAACACATTATTCTACCTTTAATTTCTAATTTTAAATTAATAAGATCAGAAAATATTTCCATTTATGGGAAGGTTTTACTGTATTCATTTGGACGCACTAAAACCATGCACTTGGTTTGTAGCTTTCGAAAGTTAAGGAGTTGACCACTCCTGGTCATCTGTGGCTTCAAGTATTGAATGCTATAATGTTTGCTATATTTTGCCATAATGATATTGTTGACCACCCTAGTTAGGCTGTCAGACAGTATCTCACAAAAGTGATATTTTCTTGACAGTGAGGATCCTGACCTGAGTGATGAATCAGAAGATGAGTTGGATTCTATGAGTGCTGTAGCAAAAGGAAAACATGATCTCTTAGTCAAAACAGAAACCAAGACTCAGACTGGTTTCTTTAAAAGCAACAAAAAACAATATCCAATGTTTCCATTCTTTGAAGAAAAAGTTAAGTTTGATGAATATGGAGAAATTGTTAGGTAAGTAAGTGGGTTTGTTTAAATGTGTTCGAGCAGCTTTGCCATGTCTCATGAGTTTTTGTTTATTGTTAGTATTAATAATGAAATGATGCAGCTCTAGGTTACTAAAGGTATTGGAATAATTTTAATGACAGATAGGAATGCCATTAGAAGCGGATTGAAAGCAAGGAGATTCACTGTCACCTGTACTTTTTAATTTCGCTTTGGAATATGCCGTTAGGAAAGTTCAGGAAAACAAGGCAGGCCTAGAATTAAATGGCAGTCCCCTGATTTTAGCTTACGCAGATGATGTTTGCTTGTTGGGTGATGACATAAACACAATCGAGAGAAATTCAGAAAGTCTTTTCAATGCCTGCAGGAATGTTGGATTGGAAATTAATACAGAACAAACTAAGTATATGATCATGGAATGTCAAAATAATGCTCTACAAAATATTAGAATAACCGAACAAGTGGAAAAATTCAAATATCTGGGAGCTATAATTACAGACACAAATAATATTAAGGCAGAAGTTAAGTGTAGAGTCAAATCAGGAAATGCTTGTTTGTATGCAGTTCAGAAACTCTTATCTTCTCGTCTTCTGTCCAGAAATCTAAAAATAAAGATTTATAAAACTATTAACCTGCCGGTTGTATTATGTGGATGTGAGACATGGCCGCTTACTGGTTGGGAAGAACATAATCTGAGAGTGTTCGAAGACTCTTAGGAAAATATTTGGGCCTAAGAGAGTTGAAAATTGGGACTAGAGAAAACTACATAACGATGAGCTTCATAACCTGTACTCGTCACCGGATATAGTAAGGGTAATTAAATCATGGAGGATGAAATGGGCTGGACTTGTTGTGCGCATGAGGGAGGAAAGAGATATATCAAAAGTATTGACTGGAAGACCCGAAGGGAAAAGACCACACAGAAGACCTAGACGTAGGTGGGAGGACAATCTGAAAATGGATTTAAGGGAAGTAGGATTTGCTAGGGATGATTGGATGGAGTTAGCACAGAATAGGGTTGAATGGTGGACTCAGGTAAGCGCGGCAATGAACCTTCGGGTTCCATAAAATAGATAATATTCCTTTAGCTTGCTGAGTAAGTAAGTAAGTAAGATAGGAAGGTGCTGCTATGTACACAGCTACCAATCACTGCATCACTTATAGATGTATTGAAGTATAGAGTAATGTGGGCAACACTGCTGGTGGAGCCGATTGGCTCACTTGCAACTGCCATGATATTTTCCAACCAGTATAACTTGTGATACTGTGTTGTCTTTCTGTATCATGACTTGTTTGTTTCAAATGCCAAGTGAGCAGGTCTAGTTTCTTTACTTCTTATTAAAAGATTGCTTTGATCCTCATCACATAAGCCCTTATCGGAACTAAGAACAGTGCCACAATATTCAAAGTGCATATTGATCATAAATTACTTTATCATCTAATTGTTAGTGATAGCCAGAATCAAATGATTTTAAAATCAAGCATTCTGTTCATGAGTAATGTAAAGAATCGAATGATCATTCGAATGAAAAAGTTCTCAGATGAATGCAGGATCTGTGAACTTGAGATGAGAGATTTGGTAACCGAGAACTACTAAAAACTGACTCAGTTGATAATTCAAATCATTATTAAGGCAATTTCATGTTATAAGATCTACTGCTATTGGTTCTTGCAATGGGCATGGGTTTGCACACACTGTGAACCACAAATCAATAGGAGTTAGTTTCACGCATTGCGGTCAGATATTGCGTTAACGACTTTCTGTTACTAGCGTTCACAGAGTAAAGATCCATATGATAAGTGCATTGTCTCGTCTCTTGTGTGATATTCTCTAAGGAATCTATTAGGAAGAGCCCTGTGCACATGGTAACTGTGTGTTCATATTTGCCTTTCTTGCCTGCAAAACTTATACCACGTTAACGAAGTTAACTGAAGTGATACGACTGCTGAGATCTCTCCCCACCTCTAGCTTCTTGTAGCATTAAATCGTTTGAATACTTCTTATATGATTCTTAATATCTCAAAAACTTTCAAGAATCGAATAAGTCCAGTTTTTTTTTATTCGAAGACTCCCGTTGCTACTAAGGTATTGTGGTAGCAAAAAATTGCATCTCCAATATTACTTCATAGATAAATATATTGTAAAGAGGGAAAAAACTCATTGATCTTATTAATAGGGTGTATTTACATTATTTAATAATAATAATAATAATAATAATAATAATAATAATAATAATAATAGTAATAGTAATAATAAAATGATTAGTAAGTTAATTTTGCTTTGCCAGAATATGTATACTGATAACCTTGATCATTTTCATTGTTTTAAAACTTGTGTGATTTATTTTGATACATTGTTAGATTGCACTTATTTTAGTACATCCTGTTGGATTGCATATATAATTGGATTTATATATAATTGTGTGCATCTGATGAGATGGCCAAGCCAATAAATTAGTGAATCCACATTCAAGAGATTGAGGACCCGGATTCCGTAGCTGGCCAATCTGAGTATGGGTTTTTCAGGGATTTCCACACTTCCAAATGCAAATTCCAGATTGGAATTCGCATAACACTACCCAGAATGTTCCCTGTACATTTTACATGTTTGTGTTGTTTAGGAAGAGACCCTGTATCATGCTGTTCACACACCATGACTTCTTTCTGTAAGTGATTCATGGATTAGTTCCTACCCTATGTGTATCGGCTTGCAAGTCCCACAGTTTGTAGACAAAACATAAAAAGAAAAACATTATTATATACAATTTTAATTATCAGGTTAATTTTTTTTGGGGGGGGGGTTATGCAGTTGAGTTGTAGCGGTAAAAAGTAGAAAATGGTTGAATACCACTGATATAGAGCATTTAAGCTATTAATTGTTATCAGTGAAACATGGTAATATTTGATGTTTTGTATTTTTTTAAAACTTCTAGAAAAAAAGATTTTACATTGCATAAAACACTTATAAGGATGAAGAAGTACTGAGCTGACAAAAAGAAGAAAAACCTCAACCAGAAACCTGACTAAAGTGGTCCTATGAAGGCCAAAAAACTAAAATTAAATTAATTAAAACACTTATAAAAATAATATAATACGTAAAATACCAATGGGATGGTTGGTCCTATATTGAAGTTGTTGGTTTGATGAGATTTAGCTACATGAACTCCATGGCCTATTCACAATGGTGTAAAGACTTTATTTGTAAGTTCACTTCCATGATTGATACTTTTTTTAGTTTTTTAGGTTATTTCCACAATGCTTTAAAACAATAAAAATGGATATCTTTTACTATAATTACATGGGCATCTAATTTTTGCATAATATCGGTGGACAGCGGACATGGGTGACTGCTGTGAAACATAATTTGACCTTGCCAGTTGTCATCCATTTCCACCATTGTTAAAAGAATGTTAAACACAATATATTTGTTGCAAGAGCTTTTCTTTTACATATTACAACTCTTCAGCTTACTTTTCCACATAATTACAATTTTTTTGCAAACAACTTTGGTAGCATGACACCAGTTTTTCCAAACCTATTTTACCGTGCCGTGTCTTGGTGCCGAAGCCATCTGTTCACATTTAATTTCATTATCAGTGTGAAAGTGCGTACCTCCAAGATGCAACTTTAGTTGGGGGAACATGTGAAAATCACTGGGAGCAAGATGTAGAGAATATGGAAGATATGAGAAAATTTCCCACTTAAATCTCCTGAACTCCTCCTGGATCCATCAGTGAATACAGAGACATCTGTGGCGTCTTGAGGAATCTCCAAGCTGCCATCGACTTTTGTCGTGCAAAGTCCTCCTGCTGCAACAGTGGTTTGGAAAAATGTGTCACTTTACCAAATATGTTTGCAAAAGATTTTGATTATGTGGATCAAGTAAGAAAAAGAGTTGTAATGAGCAAAATAAAAGTCTTTCAACAAATAAATTGTGTTTAATATTTAAAACTAGGGAAACATATTTATTGGACAAACCTTGTAGTTTGCGTTTTGTTAGAAGTTCATTGGTATAACTTTTCTTTTCTCAGACCAGAAGACTACAAAATGGTAGATACAAATCCTGAAACAGAGGATAACAAAGAGAATGTTGAAACAAAAGAAGAAGAAGTTGTAGGTGAGTTAAAAATAACACTAGATATTTCCCACAAAATACAGTGAGTACCACGCAAGAGTTTGCCAATCATGCGCGTTCGTGGCTTTATTTGCGTAGATATTTCACCTGATTGCTCAGGAGTTGGAGCTGTGCCCGCCGCGATGCAGAAACCCGCATGATTGGCCAACTCTTGTGTGGGACTGTGTACTTGCATGAAACACCATAAGGGGGATGATTTACAATGATTCAGTCTCTTCCTTAATCCAAGGACTGTTTCAAAGCATTGGGGATCTCTTATTTCATACAAAAGAATTTTTCGCATTAACATCCTTGATTTACAATTATTGTAGCAATTATAGAATGAATTATGTTATTTGCTCTCTCATTTTGAATTCATATTGAACAATAAATAAATTGTACGTAATCAAAGGCAACTTTCACTCACTTGGAAGGAAAAGAAAAACAAAACCCTTGCAGAGCTTAATTTATACAGCTGTAATAAGGCAGTCAAGTAAAAACATCAGTGAGCTCTATGTTTAAAATTGATGAAAATTTCGATGGAATAGCTAGTTTTCATGAATGACAAACATAACATCTGAATAAAAATCCTCACATTTTACATGAAGTACGGTATTACTCTATTAATCTTACATCTCTTCTTTTGCACAATTCTTAAGGTGACGCATTTATACGTCAATAGTAGTGAAAAGGCAGCCTCGTAATTCAAACTGATAGAGAAGTAGTGGCTCCGGTCAAGGAGACCATCATTAAAGGCCGTGGGTATCGGCATGCTAACCACATGCCCCCACCCCATCCTGCCTATGGTAGATGACTTAACGGTCGGATGGTAGGTAGTCCTTTCAGGAATGCAGAGCCATGGAGTTTAGATTTTAGTTTTAGTAGTGAAATGCATAAATTTTAATCAGATACTGTGAATTTTCAACAGCTGCTCTTTAGTATTGATTAATTTAAATCACACGCTTAAAATAATTTCTATATTTTTAATTTAAAAAGAGGTGATTTTTACTACATGTTTACATGGTTTAGGATTTTCATTACTTAAGGTGTGGTCCAGAATTGAATCATACCAAGATTTTTTAATTGCATTTATAAGTCCAATGTCATTCAAAAACTCAGCAGTTTTTGTAAGATTATTCCATGAGTGGATCAGTGGATCACAAACCCAAAGAAACATGCTACACAGATTGCTTGGAAGTTCTAAGTGGCCACGAGCTGCTTTCAGAAATAGATACCTTAAAGTAGGCCCTACATTTAAGCAAAATGCCAAAATGGTGAAAATATTTTTGCAGAGAATGATGTGTAGCAGTGAATATTGTTCCAAGAGTGAGATGCCACTTCCAATTTTTAATTTTGTGAAATAGAAAAATCAGCAGCAGCAGCTCATTATTGGATCAATAACCACAAAATCTATAGGGAAGCCAAATTATTAGAAACAGTACATAAACACAAAGATCAGGAAGTGTAGGAGAAAAATTTATATGAAAAATTTTGAAGATAGGCAGATGAACTTTTAAATACCACTAGAAAAAACCTTGATCACAGTGTTCATTAAATTTACATCATAGGCATAACGAGACAATCCAAAGAGAAACTGCACGGTTTCTAAATTTGAATAAGTATTTTTGTCCTTATCAAATATAATAATGCATTATTACTGTATCTTGATAATCTCATACCGATACTGGTCTGTTTTACTTCACTTTTATTTTATTCTGATTTCACAAAATGATGTGGATATTATATATACGTTTACATGTTTATTAATTACTGAGTAGGGCATGGAGCAAAATGGGTCTGAACAGCTAATATTGTACTTATAGATCACAAATTGTATACCTGTGTAAACAGCAATTTTAATGTATACTGCAGGGTATTTAAATTGTATATTGTATGACGAAGCCAAAAATTGTAATATTTTATATGGTGAATAAACAAACAAACAAACAAACAAACAAACAATTTCCAACAATAAATTGACTTGCATCTGAGAACATAGGCACTGACTTCAGGGATGCTTTCCATTTCCGAGACTCTCAAAATAATTATTCAACACCCCAGTAATATTTATGTAAGTTACATACTGCATCACACCACAGTTTTGGACTTTTTTATTTCATTTGGAAGGAAGCTTTTCCTTGTAACTGGTTCATGAGACTACCGGTAGTTTTTACAATACCATTATCTACCTCTACTGCTGAACAATGATTCTCTTCTCTCCGCAGACTTAAATGCTACACTAGGTCTACAATGGGTCAACAGCGAATGAATGATGTAGCAATCATTCATTTCCACAGAGAAAAAGCTATCCATTTATATTTGGATGATATAGCAAATGATTTCATCACTATAAATGAAATTCACAGGCAGACATTTGCAGTGAAAACATAATTTGCATAAAAGGTCATCGGTCCATGCACGAAATTTTAAGATCTTATTGATGCTCAAGAAAAATGGTAGTGTTGTTAATAATGCAAAAATTGATTAAACAAATCATGAACAGAGTGTTTATGTTTATCAGTTAATAATGTTCTCTCTTGTAATGAAGGACTTTCGACATACATTATGCTGTATTAAACTTGAATGTGATTTTCCTTTTCTGAGTTAGCACCCCCAACAAATTTTAGAAGTCAGCGCCTATGTCTGATTATGTGGACAAATGTTCACAAAGCATGTCCTAACAAAACTTTCGATAAGTGAAGTGAAAAGCATAAAAACTGATCAAATTAATCAGTGTACAGAGATGCCAACTGCTATGGAATTTCCGTAGTTTCTACGATTTTCTTTTAATTTGCTATGGCAATACGGAAATCGTACTAAATATTACGGATTTTACGAATCCCAATATCTATTTTTAAAATTTTTCGTTTTTCGTTTTTGACATGAGGGTGTGTTATGTTTCAGTTATAACATAATTATTGTACTTATAACATCTTTGATGTTAACATATTTCTCTTTTTTATTATCACTGTAATGCTGCTGATGACTGTCGACGCCGTTGCTTGCTAGAAGTTTTATTGAGTGTTGCAGTGCAAGTAGCATATTGAGGAAATATGTCGTGTAAGCATAAAACCAGTGATGAGTCTGATGGACAAGAACGAACTGCGGAAAATCAGCAGTATCGAAAGCAGTATACGGAAGGCCTGTGTTTAGTGCATGTTGATGTTTGAAATTGCATATATTGATTTGCCTGAGACGTCGAGTCTGCCACCATCCGATTAGACTCACACTACTGATAACCACCTTTCAAGGTTGCCATCTCTGAGTGTATTATGTGTCCTTTCTTCGTAATATTGCAGTTATCCATCTTTCTGCTCAGAATTAAGTAGAAAATGTTATTTTCAGCTACAGACAATACCGAACACCCAACCAAATGTATCTCAATGATAAAGACAGTGAGAGTTTTAGCACAAGTTCAGTTCATTGACTTTGAAGGCCGTTCAGATGGAGAGTCGTTACAGAAAATCTTAGGACAGCTGAGGCCTCGGAGGTTGATCCTTGTGAGAGGAACGCCTGATAGTACTCATGCTTTGGTGAACCAGTGTAAACAGTGGAGTGGTGCTCGTGTGTTCTCTCCTTCCCGTGGAGAAGTCATAGATGCAACTACTGAAACACACATTTATCAGGTAATTTGCATGTTTTACACTTGTGTAATTTAGGGCCCAGATTTTTAGGTCCTCTAATCCTTACTTTTAGGTTTTTGATTGCTTAAAACAGGTATTTATAGGCTTATTTGTGGCAGAGTGTTGAAAGATTACTTTGATTATTAAAATTTTAGTTTATCCTATTTTAATGAAGTATTTAACTTATTTTACAGAAGCTTTCTTGTTGTTAGGTGTGAATCATACACATTTTACTGGAACTATCATAAGAATATTTGCAGTAGACAACTACATACATAACAGATTTTCTGGTATGAAAGATTTTTTATTACCTTTTAGTACATTTTTGTATGATGAAAGAGTTTGTTCAACAAAATACTAGGGTGGATCGAAAAGTAATGCACAATAATGTTTTTTACAAAAAGTTTAATAGGTACAATTACAAACAAATGCACACTTGAAGGGACATCTTTTGTCTATTTTTCTGTGTAGTTGCCAACTTTCTCAACACATTTCTCCCATCATGATACTAGTTTCAAAATACCCTTTTCATCTTACATAAATTTAATATTTCCACCTATGCACTAGTATGGTAAGAAATGGAATAAATAGAAGATGAAAAGGAATAAAAAACATTTAATATATATATTAACTGATTAATATTATTCAAAATCTAGAAATCATACAGTCTGTAAGACATAGGTTACATGAAAAGATACATTTTGAATTAGTACAGTTTGTACAAACGTTACACAATATTAAGATTAAAATCTAAAAGTAACCATTAAAATTTAAAATATGTTATAGTACATACAATATTTGAATTGGTAATATCGTCCTTTTTGAACATAACAATGAAGATGATAAAATTATATTCAGATATTTGCAGTAGGTTAAAAACTATGAAATTATAGAAGATACGTCAGTTTATAAAAACATGTACACAAAACTTGTAGAATAATCTCCTATAATATAGCTGTATTCAATGTTACTCGTGGAAAACGGTGTCAGGTTAAAATCTTCGTACAAATTTTCTAGAATTTTCTATGTAGATATTGGACATGAAGATAGTTGTGAAAAATATGGACTTAGTTCAGTTGATTCAGTTTGATTCAGTTTGATTCCTTATCAGCAAGTCTATTTATTTTCATTCTACATTTTTGGATATGCATTTCGAAGCAACTGCTCCATCTTCAGTCCATGAGTACAATTCCTTCATGTACTTGTAGAAGCTGATGTGTTTGTGTCATGAGCAGGTAGACTACTAACTTGACGACAGTCGTCAAGTTAGTAGTCTACCTGCTCATGACACAAACACATCAGCTTCTACAAGTACATGAAGGAATTGTACTCATGGACTGAAGATGGAGCAGTTGCTTCGAAATGCATATCCAAAAATGTAGAATGAAAATAAATAGACTTGCTGATAAGGAATCAAACTGAATCAACTGAACTAAGTCCATATTTTTCACAACTATCTTCATGTCCAATATCTACATAGAAAATTCTAGAAAATTTGTACGAAGATTTTAACCTGACACTTGACGACAGTCGTCAAGTTAGTAGTCTACCTGCTCATGACACAAACACATCAGCTTCTACAAGTACATGAAGGAATTGTACTCATGGACTGAAGATGGAGCAGTTGCTTCGAAATGCATATCCAAAAATGTAGAATGAAAATAAATAGACTTGCTGATAAGGAATCAAACTGAATCAAACTGAATCAACTGAACTAAGTCCATATTTTTCACAACTATCTTCATGTCCAATATCTACATAGAAAATTCTAGAAAATTTGTACGAAGATTTTAACCTGACACCGTTTTCCACGAGTAACATTGAATACAGCTATATTATAGGAGATTATTCTACAAGTTTTGTGTACATGTTTTTATAAACTGACGTATCTTCTATAATTTCATAGTTTTTAACCTACTGCAAATATCTGAATATAATTTTATCATCTTCATTGTTATGTTCAAAAAGGACGATATTACCAATTCAAATATTTTATGTACTATAACATATTTTAAATTTTAATGGTTACTTTTAGATTTTAATCTTAATATTGTGTAACGTTTGTACAAACTGTACTAATTCAAAATGTATCTTTTCATGTAACCTATGTCTTACAGACTGTATGATTTCTAGATTTTGAATAATATTAATCAGTTAATATATATATTAAATGTTTTTGATTCCTTTTCATCTTCTATTTATTCCATTTCTTACCATACTAGTGCATAGGTGGAAATATTAAATTTATGTAAGATTCTCAATAGCACTAGCTGAAAATGAAATTCATTAATTCACCCTTTTCATAGTACTCCGTTCGGCTGGAGTACAGCCATCTGCAGATTGCTGTTTTCACTTCTGCATCTGACGCAAAGCATTTACCGGCCAGGAATTTCTTCATGGGATCAAAAAAATGAAACTCCGACAGTGCTGGAGCACCTCCCAACTAAATTACTTGATTTTCTCACGAACAGCTGCAGCAACATGAGGGCGAGCATTGTCGTGAAGAAGTTTGACACCACACTTTCATTTGTTTGGTCCCATGAAGAAATTCCTGGCTGGTAAACACTTTGTGTCAGATGCAGAAGTGAAAACAGCAGTCCGCAGATGGCTATACTCCAACCGAACGGACTTCTATGAACAGGGTATTTTGAAACTGGTATCACGATGAGAGAAATGTGTTGAGAAACTTGGCAACTATATAGAAAAATAGAAAAAAGATATCTCTTCATGTGTGCATTTGTTTGTAATTGTACCTATTAAACTTTTTGTAAAAAAAATTATTGTTCGTTACTTTTCGGTCCACTCTCGTATGATGCCATTGAAGCTAATGCTGCAGATTCCAGGGTTAATTTGCCTGAACCCAGGATTGCATTAACTTTTCTTTGCATTTCAGTACTCACTCCCATCTTAGTAACAAACATCTTAAGCCTACATCTGCAGACCTCAGTTCACACCAATTCATTTTTAAATACTGTGCTGCATGGGCATGGTTAAGAGTGAAATAGCCTAGTTTTCTCGAATTTTTATTAATTTGAAGGCAAGCACAAATAATAATCTGCAAACCAAATAACCCCCACACAAATAATCGTGAGTATACTGTATAGCTTTCAGTTATGAAGAAAAGGTTTATCATTTGAAAAAAGTCAAAACATCTATTTAGGACATTTTAGGTCACCTCACCTCATTTAGGCATTGTGTGACATGGACATCTTTGCTATGTCTTGGTCATCCTTGCACGAGCATCTGAATTCAGCTGACACAAGTATTATTCACATCCGGGATCGGAATAATGCAACACGTGTGTGAGCCAGTGTCTGGGAGAGAAGACATACCATAGGATGTGTAAAAAAATATGTATAAGAACAACTAGTAGGGGTAGGCTCTTAGATTAGGAGATGTAGGCCAGCAACTGTATGTTTCTATGTAAATGGTAATAAATGGGATATGGGGAATCCCAGGAAGTGATTATTCCTAGTTAATTGATATTGATATTGATATTATGCAATTTCCTACACCTTCCTATCAAAGTTCTACAAGGGATATGCATCATCTAGGGCCCAGCCAGAAATAACATCCACTTAGGAAACTGTATAGCTTTCAGTTACAGACAGGTGGTAAGCCCATCACCTCTCATTTTTATTCTAAGAGGTTATTTATTTATTTTTATTCAGATCATGTATACAAACCCTGAGCATAATGGATATGATGGGATATGACAGCTCAAAACAAAGTCTACAAGAAATAAAAAAATTTAAAAATACAACAGAATATGAAACAAAGAAGCAAGTCATACAGTACTCTTAAATATAACCCTTCATTCAGCGATTTATTTCAATGGTTAATATTTTGCGGAGAGGTCACAAGAAAGTGTGACAAATATGAAAATCACAGAACATTTACAACACTATTTTGTGATTCAACAGATAAAATGTCAACTTTGTTGCTTCAAAACTGAGGCATGTGTAAATTTTTGTAAAACCTTACATTTTACATTAAATATGGGCAGTCTAACAGTTGTACAGCATTTAGGCTTGGTGATATAAGAGTTAAGGACCTGCTGGCTACTAAATTTTAATTACAGTAGAATCCCGATAATTCGAGGTAATTTGGGCTGAGGCTACCTCGAATTACAAAAAACTCGGATTGTACGGAAATATCACTAAGTCAATGGGTAAATCATAAATAAATGTTTAATGAGCATAATAATGGTTTAAAAATACACAAATAAACAATATAGTAGGCCTAAGTACCTGTGCTACGCCTGTATGTATATTGGCAAACATTTCCAATTTGCTACATCGGCATCCTTTAAGGATTAAGTCATTGTCTCACCCTTAATGGAGTGGAACGGGAAAGCGGCGCTACTAGGAAAACACTTTTAATTACCATTGTCGCTGAGTAGGGATTACAGTATTCTTTTCTGAAAAGATGGCATGCACTGTACAACTGATTGACACGAGGTCCCGACAAAGAAAGATCGAACCTAACAGTTTCTGTCAATCTGTAATAGAAATGCATATTAGCAGTCTGAAACAAAGTTTATTTCTGTGTATTATGAACGAAATCCCTAAGTGGGACAGTTAGGTGCATGGAAAAATTGAAAGAAAGCTCAAAACTTAACACATTCGGAAGTGCGTAAAACTTACATGCGGACACCATATAAAAACGGGATTTTACTCTAGTTTTATGGAAAATTTTAATTTTCTTAAGACCAGCTCGAATTACACGGAACCTCGAAATACCAGGGCTTGAATCACCGAGGCTCTACTGTAATTACCCCTTAGTAATTTTCAACTCATCAAGATAATATATCCTTACCTAATAGATGTTCCACTTCTAGAAATGGGCCACCACTTCCACCAAGACCTAGAGGAATACCAAAATCAATGACAGTCAATTCACTGTTCTCCTGTTCCAGTCTCATTGACAAGAAAGTTATGGCTCTGCATGAAAAGTTTTATTAACTTCGAACTTTGAACGTCATCTCTATTGTTTTATAATTTTGTGCACACTATTTCTTCTCCCACTATGTCATTAAGTATTCCTGAAGATAACCCTTATGTGTGTTTTTCTTGCATTATTTGAAAGAATATATTATTAATATTATTAATGTTTGTAGGTAAGACTAACAGATGCTTTGGTATCTTCATTAGAATTGAAGAAGGGCAAAGAAGCTGAATTAGCTTGGCTAGATGCACAAATTGTGGTGCGTGACATGACCAAAGATGCAAAGCCTGTTGGAATAGATGAAGATGTTGAAATGAAAGAAGAAAAAGGTTTGTATTTATTGCAAAATTACTGTAAGATGCCATGCGTTCAGAAAGGCGCTGTGCACTTAGACTAAGGAATATGTTGGAAGTTTGAACCAAGATGATGCACACAGCTGACAACACTATGCGACTTCTGGAAGCATATCACAAATATAACTGCATGACGTCAAATAAGAGTGAATAATTAAGGGTATAGACATGGACGACATTTCCAACATACATTTATGTTGTAACTGCACATCAACTTTCTGAACGCACTGTTTAAGTTAGATGAACCTTTCAGTCTTCTTTACTTGGCTTAATTTTATTATATTGAGAATTCCATTAGATTTTTACTTACTTTTACTTTCACTCTTTTGCTTTGTCTCTGTATGTTAAAGAATTCTTTCTCTCCCTCTCTTTCTTTCTCAGTATCTCTCCTGCAGTCCACATCTCAATATTTCTCTATCTCACAAGGCTGAGTGCAGCCTGCTCCAGACCTCCCTACTTCAGAAAAATCTTAGAAGTTACTGGGAATCGAATCCAGTTCTGCAGATTCGTACTCAGCAATGCTAACCACAGACGAAGCAGGTGGTCTATCTGAATAATAGTTTAGCTAAAAAGAATAACGTATCCGATGTTTGAGTTCCACTTATGATCAAATTATGGGGTATTGAGGTTTTAAAAGGGCAAGGTATTGAATGGAAGAACAAAATTAACAAACTCTGGTGACAAGGAAGAAAGAACATATCAGTACATCCAGTGTGGGAAGTGAGACAGTATGCCACTGCTAAATACTGTCACTGGTTTCAAAGGTTCAATGAAATACCAGCACTGGTTTCAGTTGTCAAATAGCATACTGTCACTGAAAATTGGCAGATGTTAAAAACATTGTTAATGCTCCTTTGTAGCAAAGATTAGACCTTATTATCTGTTCGAGTTTCCAATAATTACTTTCCATGATCATTCATCCACTGGTACGCTTTCACAGGTATCCTTTGTCACTATAGAAGTCTGTGACAAGTGATAGCCTTTGTTGCCGTCTTATTGACTATACCGTTAGATGTAAGGTTTTAAAATATTTCTCAGTAACTACAATTTTTTTTTCTCTTTTAAATAGGTCTTAAATACTTTTAAAATATCGTTATTGAAATAAATAAAAGTCTATCGAGTTCAAGTACAAGATTTTCGAGATTTTTGCATTCCTGCTTGGAGATCACATATAAAGCAGGATTGGTTACTCATGGAGGAAGTTAATTAAAAACACCACCAAGTGTATAGAATAATTTCTTGTATGTCACATAATTACATTGTAAAGGAGGGGGAATGCTTTATCCAAATTGAGGTGTGATTGGGAAAAAATCTTGGGATGGCATACTGCCTCTGGTTTTTTTCCACTTTCTCCACTGGGTACATCAGAGCAGAAACTAGATTTTGTTTTTTCTGCCTATAGTCAATATTGATAATGAAACGATCAATATTTATTTATCATTTATTACATTACCAATGCAAGGGAGATCAAGTAAAAATGCTAACACTATCTATATAACTTGACTTGTACTTGTACATATGTTCCTAACTTTGGTTTGGTGACATCGATCTAAATGGAAATGAATTAAAACAACTTATGACCGGTATTGAAATTTATGAAAGTTGGACTACCAGTATCGGTACCTAAAGGATAAAAACCGAACATGTAAAAGGAAAATTATATTCTTTATATATTCTTCTCTTGGCTCAACCCTTTCTTATTTTATTATTTTTCTTTCAGATAAGCTGGATCTTGATGAAATCTATACATTGGAGCCATTACCTTTGAATCAAGTAAGTTAATTACTAACAGATGCCAGATATTACTTTTGGTTTGGTTACATAAGCCTTTATTAGATGCATTTTTAAAAATTCACTTCTTCTCACAGGTTGCAGGTCATCAGACAGCATTTATAAATGAGTTGAAATTGTCGGACTTTAAGCAAGTTCTAACTAAGAACAACATTTCTTCCGAGTTTTCTGGAGGTGTCCTCTGGTGTTGTAATGGAACAGTGGCTGTTCGAAGGGTGAGTATATTTTTAATCTCTTACTCTTGATATAAGTAGGTTTATTTTATCTTTTCATGGATGCAAGGGATGCTTTTAAGAAAGAATTGCTGTGAGATATAGTTAACGTAATTGTTTCATTTTTAATGGCAAGTATCTATTATTTTGTGATCTGTTGGATTCTGTGTAAAAATAGTTTTATACTCAGGCTAAGAACTACAAGAAAATCTCCTGTCTTAACCCTTGCATTAATCTGTAAGATTTGTAAGTTTGCAAATAGCTATTTGGCGTAATAATTATATAGGGAATTTTCAGTATATTTTACCTGAACTAGTTTCGGTGCCGTCACTACTATTTTCAGCAGCTATACTTCAACTGCCATGGCCTGTGGATGGATAAATTTAGATAAGAGGTTATCATCATTTGGGATATCGAAGCTTTGTGATGTTGGATTGTAACTATTGGCTTAGTTATAATCCAACATCACATATATACAGGCTTTACTAAATTCTCTCGCCCACAGATTGGTTGACATCCCACTCAGCAAAACAGAATATGACCTGGAATATAACACAGTCATCTCCACTGCGGAACAAAATGAGTTCATCAGAGAACTAATTGTCAAAAAATGCAAGACAGAAATTAATCTGAGAAATGACCACTTTGAAACCAGTAGAAGACAACTTAAAATACAAGAAAATCACATTCCACCCTTGGGCTGACAAAACATTCAAAAACGTTTTCAAGAATCATGGAATCATTATGGCACCTATAAACAAATACTCTTTGAAAAAGTTATTGGCATCTATGAATTTGGAGAATCCTCACCACACTAAGAATTCTTGGCATCTACGAATTTAAATGTAATGACTGTGAAAAAGTCTACATAGGAAAAACCAAGAGGACATAGGAAGTTAGAACTAAAGAGCACTTAAGACACATCATATACAAAAATATGGACAAATCAGCAGTAGCAGCCCATTTTTGGGACACAAGGCATGAAGGCGATAGGGTTCCAGAACTATTAAAATTTCTCCAAAGCCACTAGGAGCTTAGACAATTTTTATTCAGAATAATAGAAACCATCTTATGAACTTCAATATCCCAACAGACGATGACTTCAACTCTAAACTTATCCAATGTCCACAGGAGGGTCCAGCTATTAAAAATAGTAGGGACTGTGCTGAAACTAGTTCAGGTAAAGTATTCCAAAAGTGAAGTGTTAATTTCGACTTCCTGTATAATCAGTGGTGCCAACTTATGAGGGTCCGTGGAGCTCTAGCCCACCCAATAATTTGGCATGTATTATTGTTGTTGACATACTAACATGATTCCGTTTGTTTCTATTAATTAACATTAGTGATCATTTGAAATTGTTCCCAAATTCTTTAGATTCATACTCTTATATAAATTTACTCTTGTCAATGCCTATTTCCACAGCATCTGCTGAAATATCTTTTTCTGTTTTGAAAAGACTGGAGACATTTTTGCATTCAACAATGAATTAGAAAAGACTAAATCGCTTACATCACTGTTCTAACCATAGCCCTATATACGGAAAGCAGGGAAAAGTTGGATATACAGGGTCTTTATTATAAGTTGAGACGGGGGCAACGGAAGGCGCGCGCAGCCGGTCTGACCTTGATGCAACATCGGCACGTGCAGTTATTGTTAAAGTGTCAACATGGTGAGACCCATTTCGCTGCAGCATCGTATTTTTGTGTGTAAACATTATTTTAAGTACGAGTCTGCTGGACGTGTACGTGTACGTGATGAAGATAGGGTTTATCGAACAAATCCTCACACATTGGAGGAGCTGAAAGAAAACATTACGAATGAAATTAGGGGCATTACAGTGGAAGAACTCACTCGCGTCAGCCAGAATGTGGTTTCCAGATACAATGCCTGTATAACACAGGAAGGATGACACTTACAACATATGTTATAAGTAGGGCACGGAAGTTCATGCATTTGCATGTTTTTTCTTAGGGGTTAAAAACGTATGCTTATGCAATATGTGTACGAATTATGTAATTTTCAGTCATTTAAACATGATTTTATGGTGCATATAACTGCATATTTTCATGATTTTTATAAAAGCATTATATTTCAACATTTTAGTGCTTATGTGGCATACTTTTAACTAGTTTTAAGGTTTTTTTTTTTAATTTGAATTTTATTGTCAGTAAGGTTGCGCATGTTTACGCAACCTGAGTCGTCACAGGAGTAACGCGATGTGATGATGTCATGCAGTGAATCCCCTGTTGCATCATCCTTCCATGCATTGTAGCTAAGCTTGGGCAGCTGAGCTGGCCACCCCCAGTTGTATTGTAACAGTGCTGTGATCTGGTGGAGTGCTAATTGTATTAAGTTACGCATATGAAGTGAGTGTTAAAAGCCCTTTAAATGCCGAAAATAAGACCAACTTCGAGTGGTAGATTAACTAATTTGCAGAAGGAGATTTCAGGTGATTTAATATCTACCGATAATGAATGAAAGGAACAGCGCACCAACGTGCATAGTATGTTTCGTTTACAATCTACTGTATTCTTTTAGCGAGACAGTTCGGTTTTTGCACTTTGTTATGTGGTATCTATCACAATACAATTCATATAGGGAGCACACGCAATCACTGTCGGGGGTATGATAATATTTTGTTCTGCATATTTTGTGGTGGTAGCCATGTACAGCTAAGCTTGTTGTCCGCCGGCGTGGTCTTGTGGTTAGCGTCGCTGACTACAAATCCGTCGGCCCGGGTTCGATTCCCGGTACCTCCTCGGATTTTTCTGAGGTAGGGAGGTCTGGTAGGGGTGCACTCAGCCTCGTGATTCCAAACTGAGGAGCTACTTGATAGAGAAGTAGCGGCTCCGGTCAAGGAAACCACCATTAACGGCCGTGGGTGTCGGTATGCTGACCACATGCCCCCCAATCCTGCCATCTGCCTACGGGAGATGATGCAGCGGTCGGGTGGTAGGCCAAGTCCCTCCAGGGATGTAGCGCCACAGAGTTTAGTTTAGTTTAGCCATGTACAGCTAAGCTTGTTAGCATGTGTCGCAAGTCCTGGTTGGTCTTTGTCCATCCTCTGTCAACCATGGCATCGGTACAATAAAAATCTAGCCATATATCTTCCTTCTTCTGATTTCTTTCTTGTAGGTGTAGCGATGAGTTCGTGGTAGATGGTAGTAATAGTCTCATTCTGAGGTCATCAATCAGGAAGGATTCCTTAGCCAACTCGTAAGCTAGACGGGATGGCGCAAATTTTGAGATACCAAGGGCACGTTTAAGGAATCTTGCTTTTACTTTTTCTATAGTGGCTAGGTCATTGCGACTGAGCTTGTCCCATATTAACTCCATACCGTAGCTGTTTATTGGGACTATCTTACAGTAGAAAAGAGTCATAGCAGTGTCCAAAGAGAGCCTGGTGATGTTCTGTATTTCAAAGATCGCTTTTGTTGCAGCTGCCGCTCTGTCCTGTACATGAATGCAAAATGATGTTAATGTTGGCTGTAACGTAATTCCCAGGTATTTGAAAGACTTTACAATTTCCAGTGGTTGTTGTACATGTTTGATAGGGTCATTTTGTGTTAGTTTGCCTCCTTTTCTAAAAACCATTTGAACTGTTTTTCTTTGGTTTAGATCGAACTTGTTTGATTCTGCCCATTGTATCAGCGCATCGAAGGCTCTCTGTATGTCTTCTTTATTAGGGGA
Source organism: Ectobius pallidus (assembly GCA_964059195.1). Taxonomy (NCBI): domain Eukaryota; kingdom Metazoa; phylum Arthropoda; class Insecta; order Blattodea; family Ectobiidae; genus Ectobius; species Ectobius pallidus. The sequence goes on from CAXKWD010000008.1 coordinate 90,385,841, forward strand.
AACCAGCGCCATATCATCCGCATACATGATCAGAGTTGTTTCCTTTGAAGTTTGTTGGATGGCTTTGGTGATGTCCGATGTTATGACATTGAACAGGAGTGGGCTGAGCGGGTCGCCCTGTAGGACACCATTTGTCTGTTGTATTTTTCCTGTCATGGCAACTGTGTCATCTATGATTACTGAGTTCCTTGATAATATATCCCTTATTAGTCTGGTTAGACAGTTTGATGCAGTAGTGATCTGTTCCAGTTTGTTGAGGAGTATGCGCCTGTCTAGGAATATCTACCGATAATAGGGTGCTGTTTTGTCGAGCGTGTGAGAAAAATGTAGGGAGTGAGAAAAGATTTCAAGTAGTTCAACACATAAACACAGCAAAACATAAGGAGAATTTAACCAGGAAAATAGCAAATAAACAGCCTGTTCAAAAGCAACTAGTAGGGTGTTTAGGAAGTAGGCTTACAGAATTTTCTTATGACTTGTGCAAAGCATTTGTAGCTGCTGAAATTCCATTGTGGAAAATTAATAATCCCACATTAAAACATTTTCTTGTCAAATACACCCAACAACACGTGCCTGAAGAAAGTACATTGCTTAAGACATATTTATGACTCTAAGGTGCTGGCCTCATAGCCATAACCTCCTGTGACGTGGAGAGAAGTTTTTCACGTTACAAAAGTGTTTTGCGAGACAACAGACGAAGGTTCTCAGTTGAAAATTTGTGCAAAGTGATGGTGGTGAATTGCAATTCATCAGTCAACATTGACAACACTTCTGCTTCATCCTCTAAGGAATAATGTAAGTCTATTAATTTAATGCTAACTCGTCTTTTCTACTGCCTAGGGACAATAATTCGTTCAATTTAATAGTGCATATTTATTGGCATATTTCCAGGTTTTTAAGATCATAAGTGCATGCATATTTCCTGTTTTTTTAGGGCATGAACTTCTGGGCCCTAGTTATAAGGTAAGATATGTAATACTTTATATAGCCTACACTTTAAGCAGGGAAGCCGCGTGCGCGTCACTGGCGGCTAATGCGGACTCCGTAGCGGAGAGTGAAAACACCGGTCGCTCCGTCTCAACTTATAATAAAGACCCTGTAGATGAAAAGATTATACTTGTGATGAATTTATAGAGAGAAGTGCAGACAAGAGAAAACCAATTACAACACTCAGTCCTACATAATAACCATTCCATGTTTCATTTTATTTTAGTAGTTACCTAAGGCCCAAAAAATTAATATAAAATCTTTAAACCGTTTTATTTTAATTAGAGTCCGCCCCTTGGAGAAGTTGGTAGCATGGCTGCCTTCCACCCTAGCAGCCATGGTTCAGTTTCCGGCTTGGTCCCAGGTTCAAATCCCATGGCTGGCCAATTTGACATGGGTTTTTTCATGGTTTCCCCAGTCGTAAAGGCAAATGCTGAATTGGATATTTAAACACCATGAATCATCCTCACCATTTCATCCTGTATGATATCCATTTAAATTAATATCATTTGAAATGTACTTACTTATGTTTTTATTGGAATGAATATTTTGGAGCATGTTGTAATATGATTACTAGGGGGCGGATTTCTATGACATGTCATATTTTTCCCCTTTGCATTATTTCAGGTTTCCGACTAATTTAAACCCAATTCCAAGCATCCTGGTGAAAATGGAACGGCTTTTATTGTGCATATAACTGCATATTTAGGAAATTTTCAACTATTGTAGCATATATAGTATGAATATTGATATTTAGGTCATATTTTTGGCATATTTTTGTGCATATTAAATAAATTTTGAAGTTTCATATCATATTTTGTAAATTTTGCATTATAATGATACTTTTTGAGAATTTACAGATATTTTAAATAATTTACACTATATTTTAATAAAATTATTGTAATGAAACTTTAAAAAAAATATACACAATGTGTAAATGGTAAAGTCATATTTTAAATTTTATTGGTCATATTTTAATGTTTTTAGGTCATAAATGCATGCATATATCCTATTTTTTAGGTCATAGAAATCTGCCCCCTAATGATTACTGACTATTGGTTCTTGTGAACACTGCATACATGTCGATTCAGTTGTGAGCTATGCAGATCCAGAGTTGAGAATTGTACCCATAGTCTTAAATTATTGTTATTTTAGTTCCCTTTAAATATTTTTGTTTTCTATACTGTATTCTTATTGCATATCTGCAGTTCTAAGGTTGGAGAAAATTATTTGGTCTGATTTGATAAATTCTTGTCTTCTTTTTCAGCATGAAGCTGGAAGAGTTATCTTAGAAGGCTGCTTATCAGAAGATTACTATCGAGTGAGAGAATTATTATATGAGCAGTATGCAATCGTGTAATTGTTGAGCCAGTAAAATATTCCAATAATTTGTGCTATTTGGATTTCTCTACGTGCCACTGCGAAGTTTGTGAAAAAGATATTTTTTATTCAGGAGACTTAATTATTAAAATTTGTGGCATTTTACAGTAAAACCTCAGTTTTGGCTTTGTCTTTACATATATACAAGTCTTAGTTAACAAATTACTTTTTTTCCCTATTGTTTGGTTATATCGCTTGGAAAACCCAAAATGGAAGTTTTACTGTATTTCTGTTACATAACTTATGAATACAAGGATTGTAAATAAAGGTATGGATGTCAGTTGGTGCATATGATTATAAATATTGTGTATTTTTCTTTGTTTATACTTTTTATTTCTTATTTTTGAATTTCCGACCGTCATATGATAATATTAAATATATTATTTCTTAAAATTTCCTGTTGTAAGCCTTTCTTGTCAGTTGAACCAGTGATTTTATTTATTACTTATTGTACACAATGTACAAAATATTTGAGAGAATATTTACGCGTAGATTTTTAACATGGTTTTCTTCTACTAAAATTATGTCCTTTTTCCTGGATTCGGTATAATATTTCACTATTATTCCGTATTTCCCTATTTCTTCGGCTTCTCCTTTTATCATATTGAATAAAGAAATTATGTCTATACAGCATAATGTTAATAACAAATTCAGTTCAATAATTCTACAATAATAATTCAATAACGAAATTGTGTCCATACAGCACAATCTTAATAACAAACCGTTACAACTTCGAGTATTTTGCTATAGTATGTAATTAAAGATTTTTAAGTCAACAATGAAAAGGAATTATTTCAGAGCGTCTGGTACAACAAACACGTGCAATCAGTTATTCAGAAGCAGAAAACTAAAAGAATGTGGACATCTCATTTTGTGATCAGGTCAAAGCATTGAACTAATTACATATTGCACCAAACATTATATTTTACACTCAAAGGCATTATAATTGCAGTTAGCACCAAACAAACACTATTGCATGATATATTATTTCTTAAAGTCAGAATTCACATCAAACTAATTTGAGATCATGAGTGGACTTATCTCGTTTTTAAATGTCACTCATAAAACATTGTGTCTCCCACGAGGAACCAAAATTTCTGTCATATTTTATGTTGTACAGCAAGTAGAGACATGTCACGGTGGCTCATGCTTAGCGCGTGGGCCTGGCATGCTAGCGGTCCCGAGTTCAAATCTCGGGGCCGGCGGGCGTGTCATTTGTGGTGGACAAAGCCGTGACCTTTGGGGGTTTTTCTCGGGGATCCTCCCGTTTCTCCCTTCATTCATTCCACCAACACTCTCCACTTCAACTTCCTTTCCCCCCTCATTATCATCCCGTTCCCCTTTACTGGTTTTCGGGCCAGCTCCTGCTGCAGACTCTGCTGCGGGCCTCCCCCGTCCTGCCCCGTTGCTTGTGGTCAAGAGTTGCTGGTGGTGTCCCGTACCTTTGGGGCTCTCAGAGGGACCCTGGGTTAGTGGCGCACGTCATGGTGTGCTGCGCCTATGGGGCTCTTGTTGGAGGGACCCTGGGTACGGTGCACGTGGAGTGGTACCTGGTCTTAGCAGGATGTAGGGGAGCTCCGTGGGGGCTGGTGGTGGAGTCTGTTGACAGGGGGGCCTTAGGGCATGCACATCATTCGTTTCCTAGGGGGTGTACAATGGGCCCGCCTATGAGGCCTACGTGCGCGAGCCCGTCAGGGCTCAGCCCCTGAGCCGATAAGATAAGATAAGTAGAGACATCATCCAAGCGCATGGTCGTTGCGTCAAAATATTTAGAGGGACTACATGAGGCACTAGACAATCTAACAACCTGGGCAAGTCTAAATGACCTACATATCAACAAGATGTTTTACCAAAAAGTTGGTAAGTGAAGCATAAGTGTCAAGTTCAACACTAATTATTCTAAGACCAAAACCATTGCCAAGGTCTTCAGAAGTGCTGGAAAGCTAGGACTTCATGACAAAGACATACTGCACAGGAGAAAAGCTAGAAAAACAGTCAATCTGCGAATACCTGGACATAACTTTACAACCAATCGGACAGACTTTCACAATGCATTTCGAAAAAAACAATGCATGCCCTATTAGCCATGAACAGTATCCAGAACCTTCCACGTATGTCTACAGAAATAGCTATAAATTTGTTCAGTCATCACCACCCATGACCTGAAGCTGATAAGGGATTTTTTTAACTCTACTTCACTTGACTTTTTTCAAGAACCATGGTTTCAATCAGCATCCTGATCATCATCAGTTTGTGTCTCCTCCGTGGAGCTACATCCCTGGAGGGACTGGGCCTACCACCCGACCACTGCATCATCTACCACAGGCAGATGGCAGGATTTTGGGGCATGTGCTCAGCATGCCGACACCCACGGGTGTTAGTGGTGGTTTTCATGACCGGAGCCGCTACTTCTCTATCAACTAGCTCCTCAATTTGAATCACGAGGCCAGACCACCCTACCTCAGTAAAATCAGAGGAGGTACCGGGGATCGAACCCGGGCCGACGGGTCTGTAAGTCAGCGACGCTAACCACAAGACCACGCCGGCAGACATCAGTTTGTGTCTGCCTGTTTTAAATTTCCGTTGCTGGTCCTCAGCCCCCCTCTTAATACGCCCCTGCTTGGAGATATAATATTTTAAAACTGATATTAAAGTGTACTGTGATATTTTTAGAAATACTATCATAAAGTCTGTCTTACTCTAGTGTATTGTTCGTACCTTCTTAAGAGGTTGCATGAGTTCAGCCCTAAGGAAACTGAAAAAAGCAAAAGAAACAGAGCTCATCCAAGGAGCCATTTTAAAATTCATCCAACAAAAATAACCGTCCACGTTCGAAAGCTTACATGAACCTTCTACTTCTGGAGTTAGATCGAAGGAATCAAAATCTGTTGAGGAATCTGTGCCACCTCAAATACCAGACAATCTTTCTCTTCGAGTCATTGCAAGTGAATCTATAGGCCTAGCAATGTTATCTCAAGAAGAAGAAGGAGTAAGCAACTGGTCAACACCACTATCGGATGGTATGACAACAGATTTTGTAAAACGAAGCAGTGAATTTTTCCAAAGGAAACAAGGCCCTTTTAATTCAACACAGAGATCAGGAGAAAAGTTGTTTTCAACTATTTGCATTCCACTTGAAACTTGTGGAAGAAGATTTCAAAACTGAAATTAATCAAAATCTATTTGCGCTCAAACTAAATGGACTAGCAATGTTATCCATCAAGAACAATTTGGCTATGAAAATGAAACTTTCATGAGACAATTACATATTTCCTGATGTAAAAGCTAGAAGAAGACAATTTTAAAAGGTGACTATTACATATTCTAAATTAATAGAATCGAGACTCCTACTAAAATTAAAACTTGTTTGTTACCGCAAAATTTCATTTTGTTAACTTTCTTAATTTGCCGTATTTAAACATGAACTTTTTTTCCTTAAATTACTTTGTATGCACACAATTGTGTTTAGCTAATCATTTAACTTAATATTATTGGACTAATGTCTGTCTGTATTTAATAAATAAATACAATAAATACTGCATGAGTTCGCTTCCTTATTCTGTCTTTTTTTGTTGTTGTATAGAATGGCCCATGAAGACGATCAGAAAGACAAAAAAGCCTAGCCATAGAAAAAGAAGTTAAAAATGGCTGTGTTGGTAGCTTTTGTTGGGGGGAGGGAAGAGGGGGCCTCAAAAATAAATCCACCCAAGGGATCTAGTTACGCCAGTGCGTAGACTACCCCCTCCAGACTAGTAGTATATGTATTAGCTAAATAAGTTCTTTTTCCTGGAAGACTTTAGGAATGACCCTCAGCTACCAACAATCAAATGCTTGAAACTGAACAATTCAGAAAAGAAGGGAGAGAATGATGAACATACAGATGGAATTCTACTTTCTGATGGATGTTGTAAAAGACTGGACTGGAACAAATTATGAATCAAGACATGTAGATATCAGGCTGAGCATTCATGGCTTTCACCATAAGCTATGCAGCCTAATATTATTCCACAAACATTATGAATCAAGACATGTAGATATCAGGCTGAGCATTCATGGCTTTCACCATAAGCTATGCAGCCTAATATTATTCCACAAACCCACCAGTGAATATGTCTGTGAACTGTGCAACCAAAAGTGGGAAGTGCCACATGCAATGGTGTACAAAAAGGACAAAATCAATTGCAAGCATGCAGTGAAGAAGTACCAATAAATTGTTGTACAGCAGAAAAGTTATGATACACAGTATATAGGTCTATGACACACAACAAGATGCACATTGTGAAATTTGGCAGGCCTAGCTATAGGTATATGGGTGATTCTTCAAATACGGGAAAATTTGTGTTCCGGAGTGATATTTTTCTTCAAATTCAACTTTAAAAAAAAATTAAAATCAAAGTTTGTTTCTACTACTTCCATACTACAACTATCACTTTGAAATGTCACTAACTTTAAATTCTGATATTCCAAAATCAAATTTAATTCAATGAAATGTCATCCACATGCCCTGTCCAAAACCTCGGTTTTGTATATTCTAATGCATTTTTCCACAAAACAAAATGTTATTTCCTTTTCAACTTTTTTCCTGTCAGTGAGTATGAATGTGTGAAGAATATTAACCCCTAAAAAATAAAATGAAATAAAATTGTCACCCCACCTAATGAACATAAAGAATGTCCCAAGGGTTTTTGGTCATCCACATGGCTGAAAAGAATGGAATTTTTTCTGCAGAAATGAGAAATTTGTATAACTGGCAACAGTGTTAGAAAGCCAACAGGGCAGCTTGTGGTTGAGTTGTAAGGTTGAATTTTGCTTGCTTACAAACAGTTTGGGATTAACAAAGGACTTTGCATCATTTTCAAGGAAAGCGTTTTTATTCCCCGTCATTAACATGGCTTCTAGAAAGTAGGCAGAAAGTGAATATTAATTAATTTTGATTATGCATTATGATAAACCTTCCAATTCAAAGTACTTGACTGAAGTTGAGTTTACAGAGGTTTAGGAATAGCTTGCTGAGACCACTTAAACTCATTTTTTGTCATCCACATGTCTCATGAAGGGGTATGTGGATGACTCTCAAGTCATGTAGATGATAAATGTAGGATACTATTGTGTTTGCGGTGTCTGTGACCTGTACTTAAGATCTTAAAACTGATTAAATGAATTTCTGCTTGATTCCCCCTCCCCCAAAACCATAAAAACACAGTCTAGTTAAAATTACATTAATTCTGGAGTACCGGTATGCACACAAATTTGCAAATTTGGTGCAAAATCAACTGAAGTATGCTGAGAAAAATATGAAATCACATAAAGAAAAGCAGATTGTTGCCAAAGTTAGTCATTAATGTGGCCTTCTGCCATCCACATGTACCGGTACACGGATGTCATTCACATGGCTTTAAAAAAATAAATAAAAATATAAACATTTAAGCTCTGCTGGTGTCATATTATAATCAAGTACCGTAACCCCTGAAGTATTTTAGTAATTTTTTTGAGATTTTTTAAACAAAGTAAAAAATTTGGATTTTACACACTCCAAATTTTCCCGTATTTGAAGAATCACCCATATACAGACCACAGACCAGCATTGGTAATCTATAGGCCTGCAATAAATCTACAGACCACAGCAGAAAGAAAGTGAAAATGCAAAATAATGATTTTATCTGCATCATAATTTGACAACTTAAGAGGGTCAAAAGTACAAATTTATGTGGCAGGTTTTTTCGGGGCACTCCCGTTTCCCCCCTTCCACGTATAATTCCACGACTTGCTCAGTATCCCAAAATATTATTATTTGTATGCGATTCTCGAGAAATAAAAAGCGTGAGAGATGCTAATTTTGTATTTAGGCCAAAGACAGAATTCTATAAAGACTGAGACGGCGGTGGTAAAGATTGTGCAACTGCGTTAAGAAATCTTTAGATGGCAGTACTGTGTGGAAAATGTTTCGATTGTTTTGCCATCTTTGTTTGGATATCATCAATGTTCTCGTTAGTTTACGTGCTTGGCGAGAAGCTGGTTTTGATCATTGCAGTGAATGGCGATTAAATTCGTGGTGAAGTAAATATTTCGAGACATTTATTTTAACTTTTAGGCGTATTTTGAATGTGGCTACGGCCGTGTCATGCCCTTCTATGTCAAGTCTCACTAAGACCCATGTCCATGAGGCCCAACAAGGGGAGGAACGTGTGAATAATAGGAGAAAAAGGACCTCTTCGAATAGTGAAAATATTAGTAAAAAATTGAAGCAAGAAGACAACAATATGACCGATACAACTCAGAATAATCAAAAAAGGGCGAATTTTTCAGCTCTTGGTAATCCCAATGGAGTAAACAAAACTTCACCCCTAGTTAGCACGAAACCAGGTGCTGCGAAGAAACTGGTGATAAAAAACTTCAAAGGTATGCCTAATGCTCATCTTGACTTAACCAATAAGCATGAAGTGTCACACAGTCCCTAAAGAAATGGCAGGAAAATAGTGTACTGATTCTTGTGCAAATCGCTGGTTGAGTCACGCTAATCTAAGCTACTTAAAACGAATAGTTATTTTGTCAACATGGGGACCTGAAGTCTTGATAAGACCAATTGTTGGTAAAGCTTAGTGGTATGTAAGTTTGTTCATTATCCTGTTCTGGGATGGGCAGCTCTATGAGTTCAGGTATTACTCCGATGAACTTTATAAGTTGGTCGGTCCGTCTCCTTACTCCCTTAGCTCTTTTCCCATCAATTTCCCTGCATGACAGGATTTTAAAGTATTCTTTCACACTAAACTGCACAATTCCACTGTCACCGTCTTAGCCAGGCCGCACTGATTTGGACACTGTACAATAAGTTATAGCAAATATCACAAACATGACTACGTACTGACTGAACTCAGCACATGGCACAATAGTATGCATTATAGCCTAAACTAAATGCTGTGCCGGTGTGTTTAAGTACTGGTACAAAATTATGAATACGGTATTAACTTACAATGGTATTACTGAATGAATAAAATCACAGAATGGTAAATATATTACGTCACAGAATGCAGAATGATGAATAGCAGTACCAGTACAATGGTAAATATAGAATGATAAATAAAATCACTGTTAGGCCTAAAGAAATTAACTTATTAGAAACTAATATTGAAGAGATTATTTTATCACTAGTAGGCCTACCGTATCGGTAATATTAATTATGCTGGTGAGTTATTTACACTGGGATAATAATTATAAATGAAACACTGGTTAAGTAGTGGCAGCTAGATTCTAGATCGTTGATAGGTTAGGAACAGTTAGGCTGTATTAGTTTAGCAGCAGTATCTATATAGCATGGGTTTTCCTTATGTGCCATATTGAATCTCTTTGTGTGCAGGGAGACTTGATCCCTGCAATAGTCGTTCCTCTTTTGCATTCTGCAGCTCATAGGGGCACGTACATTAGTGGTGGAGCATAGGTGTCTGTCGCATTCTGCAGCTGTTCCATTCTTTCTTCAGATAATAGCCAAAAAGGTGTGTTATTTTTCACCTAGGCTACATGTTTGGTTTTTTTAATCCAAGATAGCCTATTATTAACTGCCACATCCTGTGCAAACAACCATTTGAAAGTTGCAATTTTTGTCTAATTATTAAGAATTTATAGGCCTATTTCACATCCATAGAAGGGATTTTATACTAACCTAGAATGTGTCCACTAGATGGATTAAGTTTAATTCGCATGGAAACCATGATACTGCTTTTTACGGTAGGGAGCAAGATGACCAAGCTGTAAAGTAGGTGCTCACATATTAAACAGAAGTAATTTCATGGGGTAGTTCAATTCTAGGTTAGTGAAAGGTAGCCCTAGATTAGTGGCGGGTAGCTCTAGGTTAGAGGCAGTTGGATATATATATATGCATTTATTGTCTTTGTTGGACAGTTCATGAGAATATTATAGGAGAAAAATTCCTCCGACACAAAATTCTCCTATAATACTCTCATGAAGTGTCCAACAGAGATAATAATCTGTGGTTCATGAATGCATATATCCGTCTTGCATGTTTACTATACAATAACAGTGGAAGCCTGGTCACAATAATCACTAATTAGTGTGCCTCACAGTACTGCATATGACATAACTTAAGTCTGTCAGTGAGGTAGACCATTAAGGGAAGTTAATCATAGGAGAAGTTCCGTCTGGCGCTGTGAATTGAACTTCGGCTAGCTAGTTGGTAGAGCAGCTGCACGGATAGCCGAATATCCTGGGTTCAACTCCCAGTATCGGAGGAATTTTTCTCCTGTACCGGTAATATTCTCATAGGGGCAGTTAGTTTGAGCTTCTGTTTTGTTAGGTTAACAACAGTAGAGTTAGTAGCCTACTACAGTATAAGTATCATAATATAATACAGAAGATATGCTACACATGCCGGCTCTTAATACCCTAGCAGCTTCAAAATGGGCTGTAGGCTATTATTTCTTTATGAGTCTACATAGCCTAATTATGGATACCTATGTATTTCCGTTTTATGCCTTTAGACACTGTCCATTAGCCTAAAATGAAATATGAAGAACAAGTGTGGAGCTTGGCTTTTAAGTTATTGATTACATTACCGGTATTGGAAGATTAGGTTGTAGTACAAAGATCAACGAACCCTTAATTTTATTGTTCTTATTAAGTTACCAGCTACCTTACTGAAACATTAGGGTGTAGAAAATAACAATGAACCCTTACTTCAAGGTGTTTTTTTAGGTAGAATAAAAGGCCTTTTATATTTGTGTCACCACAAATCAATGTTTTAATATTCAATCTATGGTACCTAACTTAAGTATCGTAATTTATATTCATATAGGCCTATGACAACAGAATCCTCCTCCGAAATGAGTAAATTTGAAGGAAATCAATCCAGAAATAAGTTAATAATATTCTAGTACAAAGCTCAGCAAACAAGAATATAAACGGATCCCTCTGAAAGGCACAAGAACAATGAACCCCCATTTTGAATGTCTTTTTTAAATAGGCTGGTTAATTCTAGCAGGGTTCATGTAAAATGAATTTATGCATGCATGTAGCCTAGTTATTTCTGGTAAACAGAAACAGCTGACAGGTTCTGTACTTTAACATAGGATTAAATAGTTAATAACAATGAACTGTATGAATAGCGCACAATGTGCATAACTTATTAGTTTGTCTAGTCAGAGCAGAACTTGGTGAGTGAGACTCCTGAATTGCTGCATTTCAATTCATGATACATTTCACACTTTAGTCCGCAGAGTTCTCATATGATTCATCATTGAGATGGTAAAGTAGTAGTTTATTAAAAATAGGTATTTTTCTTCGCCTTATGCCCTCAAAAAATAAATAGGCTTGGCCTAAGTTATATAGATAAACCAAGGACATTTTACAAAGTAGGCCTATTGCAACTTACACTGTGATACCAACAGTAAATTGTATTTAAATTTGTAATTTTCTACATCTCCAGCTTCAGATTTTCTGATAGGCCTAGATTCTAATAAGCTTATAGGCCTACTCTAGTGCTTGAGGCTGAATATCTACTCTACTTTTCATATAGGCTACTTCAGCACTAGTGGAATGAAATTCATTAATACTATAGCCCTGGTTTTTATTATTAATATTTTTAGGATAGCCTGAGTAATGGCACAATTAATTATATCTATACCGGTAATTGGTATCTATTTAATAATTTGTGCAATACCCCTATATAAAAACAGTCCTGTATCTAAAACGTATAGTTAGGCTACATACATAATCTGCTAACAGCAGGGGTCCACAATTTCCTGGTATTTGAAACTTGTAACTGCTAACAGCAGTAGTATAAAAATTAGTAAGTTTTAAAAGTACAAGCATATAACGTTAAAATCTTCTTATTGCTTAGATGGTGCAAAATCTGTAGTTTCAGGCAATCCTTCAAATGGGCATGTAGATAAAGTGTTATGACATTTTCAATGTGAAAACTGTGGACAGCAAAATGTGTGATAATATGGTTGAGAGCATAATCTTAATCTCCATTCATCCATTCACGTGTTGTCATTGTATCGGCTGTTTAGAATTCCCACCAGATTTCGGTCTTTTTTTCTCCTTAGTTCTTATAGGAGTTCGTCGTAAGCGGTATTTGCTGGTAATAGTAGCTTCACGCACAAGTCTTCTATGTAGAAAGTAGTTCTTACATATAGAATTCCCACCAGTTTTTTTTTTCTCCTTAGTTCTTGTAGGAGTTTGTCATAAGCGGTATTTACTGGTATTAGTAGAACAAGATGACTGAAAGGAATAAAAGTCATCATGGACCGAAAATGGAAGGACTTTGTAACAGCCACATAAGACAGAAGGCGGTGGAGAGCTGAAGTTCATAAAACAGTGGAAAATAGAGCAAGAACAAATATTTTCTAGGGATAGCAAACCCCCAATTTTGCTAGAAAATCCATGTGGATCTCCAGGAGTCGCACGTGACTTGAAGGAATACTACTACTAGTAGCTTTACACTCCTATGTACAGTAGAAAGTAGTTCTTACAAGCTCATACTTGGAGAGGCATAACATTTTCTTCAGAAATGTAGATTTCACCTTCTTGATTAATCTGTGGGTTTTTGGGTAGAAGTTCTCACTTAAATAATTAAATAGACCTAGTTAATGACTGGCAGTAGACTCTCATCTCACAGTTGCAGATTAAAATCAGTTCTTGAACTCAGTAGGCCTACTCATGTCTGTCTGACTGTCTGGATTCATCCACTCATTTGTGTTCACTTACTGACCTGTTCGTACTCCTTTGGTCCTCAAACATGGGATCCACTATCTTCTATAGCTTCCATAACAGAGTTCAATTGAAATCAGTCATTAATGATTGCTCACTGCTTGCACTCCCACAATCCACTGATTACTGCTGGCATATCTTGCTCCCTTTTGATTGTACAAATCAACCTGGTTGGTAGATTTTACCTGATTTTACAACTTGGTTGGTTGCACAGGTTGATTTGTACCGTAACACTTTGTTGTCCTGACCATAACAGTGTAATTAAAAAATTATTGAAAGTAATTTAGATGTACAGTGATGTTAAAACTTATTGGGATACAATCTTCATACATATTTTACTAGAACAAAAATAGCCTAGAGCCTATGTCCCTTAAGTAATTATCCTAAACTCTCAGAATTTTGAACTCCAAGTTTAAGAGTTCTTAAATGCAAGATTTTCATATTTCTTAAATGCAAGATTTAAATGATTCAAGAGTTTTTAAATGCAAGGTCTGCCATATAGACCGTGACAGTCTTTTTAATTTATTAATTTTAAATACCTGTATTAAAGAATTTTAAAAAAATTTTTAGTACGAGTCTACTGATGAACTAATTTAGTGGTCTGTGAAGATGGTGCACATGGTCCTCAGACATAATTTAAAAATATCATAAAGCAAGTGAAAAGTAAAGAAGTAAAATTTTTTCACACATTTCATTATAATGACCTATAATTAATACCCCAAATATTAAGAATATAGGCCTTCTTTTAAAAATGGGATGTAAAATTAGGGGTCTGTAAATTTTTTTTATACATTTTAGAGGTCCTCGGGTTGAAAAAGGTTGAGAAACGCTGGGCTATAGGATTTATGATTTGGATTTGGTGACTGTATTAAGTTTCTGAAATGTCCCGACCGTAACTATGGAATGGCTGACACGTTGAAAGCTTTGTAAAAGTTATGAATGAATGTTTGTAACTTGGTAGCCTACTTGTTGTTTTCAATATAATTTCATGTGAAAATGCCTAATATCTGTTTATTATTGAGAATCTGGTCAGATGTAGACTTGTTTCTTAAAATTCCTGATCCTCTGTTAACCTAGGAAAGGCTATTTGTCTAAATTTTAGAATATATTATGTTAGAATTTATGTTCGTACAGACCTTTGACAGTTTGTGTTTTCTTATTGGTACTCGAACTTGGTTGTTAGTATTGCATTACTTGAAAATAGAATGTGTAATTTCATAACATAAATTACATCACTGCATTTAGCTTGTCCTAAAATGAGTGGCATAACAGGTACCAGTATTCCTCTAAGAATGAGAGGTGACCTTGAAAGTTGATGACTTGTTCTTACTTTCAATACAATCACTGACCAGTTTTCTCACATTCAGTGTGGTCATTGGGTAGGTCTCTATTTTTTCTCCTTTAAGCCTATAGATATCCTGTGCAATAGGCTCAGTCTTCATGCTTAAGCAAATTTATTTAGGTCATCATGACCTGCATAACTGTATGGGAAAAAAAGACTGGCCTTAATGTGATTCTAGTGCAGCAATTTGATCTGAGAATTTAGAACACTATGACCATCTCTCTTGTGATAAACATTCTGTATGGACTGCATTTCTATTTGGGTAGTTGCCAGTTTAAGCAGCATCAACTCTCACATTCTTCAACGTTATATTTGTATCTCCCACTCTGTTAGTTTAAAGTGGAGGGTGGGACTTGTTTTATATTGAAAGTGCATGAGCATTACATGCTTATGAAATTGCAAAAGTAATCTATATAAGGCTTTATGTTGTACATCCATCTTTGGGTTTTAAAATATTAATTTGCATTTTTTTTCTAAGTAGGATGGAATTCCCTCTTTATTCTAATGGACAAGTTTTCAGTGATCTTGATCTTTTTTTAGTTAGGTTAGGACCTAACTAAGATGGAAATAGATGTAAATGTCTTCCTGTTTCATTAGCTCACTCTTGCCTTTGTCGCTCATTTTAAAAAAACTTTAATGTTTTTTCATTCCTGTTTCCCATGTAGCTTTAAAACTAATAATCAGTGGTGTAGTCCAAATTGGGGTTAGTGGGTTGTAGGTGGAGCCTAGTTCCTTTCTTTGTTTGTTGTGAGCGTTGGCAGGTCCCACTTACTTACTTTTAGTTGATAAAATATTTTATGCAAATAAAGGGGTGAGTGCAATGAACAATATATTTACAAGAAAACAGATTTTACTACCGGTATTTAAAACATTAGTGCATAGTTTTGTTCAACATACTGAATGAACCCCGTCGTTTTAAGTGGAACTCTAGTCCTTATGTAAGGACATGGTTTAGAAAGATGCATCAGCAGACGATTGAGAGCAAGAACAAGGTAGAAAGAATGTAAGTCTACCGATAAGACAAAATAGGCTATAATTAGGGACCGGATTTTTAGGTTTTTCAAAACACTGTTTTAGGTTTTCCATTAGGTGAAATAGTTTTTTTTAGGTTTTTTTGTCCAAAATATCGTTTTCGGGTAGAATAATTGGTTTAATGAATTTGAATGTGCTACATAGGATTCAATACATAATTAACACGACTTCTTAAAACACAGTGTGACCACTCAGTGTGAATAACAAGACAGTACTAAAGGTTAAGGCAAACAAGACAGTACTAAAGGTTAAGGCAAACAAACGCTTTAAAACACAGAAATCTATATCCTTGTTCATACACGGCAACAATGGTTGTTCGTACGAATATTTTAAAAGGAATACGCCGGTACTCTACACTTCCTCTCTTGATACAGTCCATCCTCGACGACAATGGGTTGAACGAATCGCTGGTGGTATTAATTTCAACCCGACAAAAATTATTGTCTCTCCGCAAAATATCGATTCCTCAACTGACAAACAAAAAAGAAAAAAAAAAAGTAGCCTAAATTAGATATTTTAGGTTTTATATCCCGTTTAGGTATATTTAGGTTTTTATACCCATTTAGGTATTTTTAGGTGCCACAGAATTAATATGGGTGAATCCTACGGACATGATTCGAAAAAGTGTATGAGCGCTTTTTATTTTGGAAGCAAGGAAAAAAATAGGTAAAAACCTAAGAATCCGGTCCCTAGCTATAATGAATATTAAGCAATAAGGAACATTTTATAGAACTATGTTTGTGGTTAGTTTTAATATTGTATAGTAGAGTTTTTCTTTACATACCCAGGTGGCTTCAACGGAATAAACCATTAAGTTGGTGTTTCTTTATGTTAATTAATGTGACCAATTCCGTCTTGGTATCCGCTTTCCAAAACACAAGCAACGTTGGTTGCAATATTCTCTCATTATTATCACTGATCTCAGTTCTTCTCTCGCTTTAATCATTTTACACGTGTTATTGTTTACTGTAACTAGATCTTGCAATCCCCCGTTTTGCTGCATGTGGAGTTGACAAGTAGCTATCACAGGACATTCTTAGATTTTGATTGACTGAGGTAACTAGCTGATTGGTGCAGTGTCGGCAGGGGTTGAGCTGTCGTCAAACTTTTCCTCCTAACAAAAGAAGCCGCCTGACCATGCAATGAATCGCTGGACTATACTGTAAAGTAGTTTCAATAACTTTAATATGAAGTATGAAGTTCAACCTAAGCTAAGTAGAATCAGTCATTTATGGATTATCTCTGTTATAACTTATAACATGATCTAGAAACCCACTAATAATGACCATAGCATAATAAAAAGTGCTATTGAGAAACAAAAAACATACCTTATTTACTTGCGTGATTTGTGCACCTTATGTTGGTCATCGAAAAATGGGGGTGCGTAAAGTGTGTGGAATTTTTAAAAACAGGTCTTGATACGGTAATTAAAAACACTGTACTTTTGTCATGTGTAAATGTGATGCTGTTGTTTTCTCAATTCTTCAAAAATAATGTAGTTCATCTTCTGTAATGGAATATTTCCTAGCTTTCACAGATGAAAGACATGTCTTTTTCCCAACTGAAGAGGCAAATGTAATAATGCAATGTTATAAAAATTAAGGTGTGCAAAGTAGGCAGGGGCACAATTTATGCAAGGAAATATGAGAAGCCATGGAGCGTAATTTTTTTTAACAACTACATTATT
Source organism: Ectobius pallidus (assembly GCA_964059195.1). NCBI lineage: Eukaryota > Metazoa > Arthropoda > Insecta > Blattodea > Ectobiidae > Ectobius > Ectobius pallidus. Next base: position 90,402,991 of record CAXKWD010000008.1, read on the forward strand.
GGAGATAATGTAATAAAATCGTGCATGCAAGTATGTTTTATGTCGAGAATCTTGTCTACAATGACTAGGCCTATACTTAACTCCGTGGCACTAACATCCCTGAAGGGACAAGGCCTACCACCCGACCACTGCGTCATCTACCATAGGCAGATGGCAGGATTGGGGGGCATGTGGTCAGCATGCCGATACCCACGGCCGTTAATGGTGGTTTCCATGTCTGGACTAGGCCTATATTTTAAGTTAAAAAAACTACCATTACCCATACTTTAAAAAAATGAATAAATTTCTGTATTCGTGCAAAGAGTTAAAATTAACTCACACAGCTGCATAATGGATTCTGTTGGGTATTCTGGATACAAGATAGGAACATACGAGGGTCATTTCAAAAGTTCTGCACACTGTAAGATAAAATTAAAGAAAATAATTTATTTTACAAAATACCTTTACAGGCCTTCAATATAATCTTCATTCTTGCTTATGACAGCTTCCCAACGTTTTGGCAAATTCTGTATTCCGGATAGGGCACCTTCATTGTTGAGCTGTCTGATTACTCAGGTCACCTCACTGGAAGCTTCATCAATTGCAACAAAATGTTTTCCACGGAGTGGTTCCTTCAATTTGGGAAACAAATCAAGTCTGGTGGGCTCAAATCATTACTGTATGATGGGTGGGGAAGTCTTTCCCATCCATAGGCTTGGAAAACGTTTTGTTACAAATGATGAAGCTTCCAGTGAGGTGACCTGAGTAATCAGACAGCTCAACAATGAAGGTGCCCTATCCAGAATAAAAAATTTGCCAAAACGTTGGGAAGCTGTTATAAGCAAGAATGAAGATTATATTGAAGGCCTGTAAAGGTATTTTGCAAAATAAATTATTTTCTTCTATTCTGTCTTACAGTGTGCAGAACTTTTGAAATGACCCCCGTAATATATAGTCTTGTTCTGCTTTAACAAAAGAATTATTTCTTTGCCCAGATTTTTCTTCATCTTTTTCAGTAACACTTTTAAAAGCTTGTCAAGTCAGAGCTGGTATACCATATTTACTTATTCAAGTCTAATGTGCCATCAAGTCTAATTCCCACCCAAATTTTTAAATTTGAAATAATATAAGTTTGTTGGTGAATATAATGCACACCAAGGGTATGATATTTTATTTGGTGTTTTATCCTTTTATACTACAGGGTACGACAGAAAGAATGTCCCAATTTGGGAGATAGATATCTACGTGGTGGGTGGGGGTAGAGGGGCGGTGTGAATATTGCCGAACAGCAACTTAGGTGCCGTTTGAGTTTAGACCATGGCTTGGTCAGGAGTGCATTGTGCTTATGCCATAGTGCGGTTTATTCAAAATGGTGAGTCGCCGACAGCAACGCAGCGTGCCTTTCGCGTACATTTCGAGCTCCAAAGACAGGACATTTGAAAGCCAAGGTGTACCAACATCGTCCCCAAACTTTGGAAGCTCTTAAGGAGGCAATCCAACAGGAATTTGTTATTCCGCGGGAAATGACAATGAGAGTCATGGACAACTATCGAGAGAGTCTCAATCAGTGTATAAACAATGGAGGCTGCCACTTGAATGATGTTCTCTTCAAAACACATTGATGTAAATGGCATCATGTGTACTTTGATAGAATTACATGAGTTTTTTAATATTTTATTGAGTTTGGATATATTTGCCTTCTGTATTCGGGGTGTTCTTTCTACCATACCCTGTACAATAGATTTGTGAATATTGATGAATAAAGGTCGGTTTAATGGTTTATGTGGGATAGAGGAACAGTAAATACAGTATCTTAATTTTAGATATTCATTGACCTTCCTCCTTCTTCCTCTCTGGCCTTACCATGTTATTATTGTCAGGAATTTTGGCTGTGATTAGAAGACTTCTCCGATAATAATAAAGATTTTTCAAAGAAATATTTCAGTGTACTCTTGTTTTATGTTTACAGAAAAGCCTAAGCTTCCTGACAATTATCAGGAACAGACATGGGAGAAACTGAAGGAAGCTGTGGTAGCAATTCAGACTTCGATATCGATACGTTACAGTCTAGAAGAACTTTATCAGGCTGTAGAGAATATGTGTAATCATAAAATGGCTTCTACGTTGTATGTTAATCTTACTGGTAAGCAATAGTACCCATAATTTCTTATTGTATTGGTAAATTGTTATGTAGAGTAAAGTATACCGAAGTGCAGATGTCGTGGCATGTGAAGAATGAAGCGAAAAATCAGTAGTAGGGTCTGTTAAAACTAAAATCCTTGAAAGTTTTTTTAAAAATATAATTACGGTACATAAATACATAAATAATACATAGGTTGGTCCTGAAACCCTGAAAAAGCAGGAACTCTTGCTTGGGGACAAAAGTTGTAAGAAATGTTATATTTATGAAGAAAAAAACATTAGTTTTATAGTTCTACCCATCCTAAACTTGTATTACAGTACAGTTACAGGCTATGTATATTTTAAGGGAAATTCCGTTTAATCCGAACTTTCGGTGATCCGGACAGAGTCCAGTCTTATCCAGATTAGCAGGACTCTGCTGTGTATCCTTCAGCTCTACAATTTGGAAGATAAAGATTTCCATATAGGACCTATCTATTACTTGATTAGAACTTGCAGGTTGACAAAGCCAACAACTGTATTCTAACAGTGGGGCTGAAGTCGTTCTGTGTACAAGAAGTTGGAAACATGAAGGTACAAAGGTACGTCCATTTCAATAACCTGTTGAACTTACAGAATTTGTCAATTGATCACAATTATTGATGTTAAATAGGCTATTTGAATAGTAATACTTTACTTTGTATGCATTCAAGTTAATCATGTATTGCATTGAACTGTATTGACAAGGTTAAAAATAACACAAAATTATGGTTTTCACACCTCAGTAATACCTTAGTCTGTGACTAAGTGCCTCACATTCTGACAATACTACCTACTTTCAGAAGGGGTTTCACATAGCAGTAGGGTTACAAATTTTAGCGTAACCTAATTAAATGTGTGGAAGAGAGCCAACAGATCTTAATACTCTACAATACCAGTTTCGACGGATGGGCATTTGAGCTATACTATTTCCAACTAAAGAATAAAGTAGATGTAAACAAACACACTGAGATGTATTACTCCGCGACCACGTGTTCGTTGACACATTGCAGACGACGCAATTTCTATGCAAGAGGAACTCGTTAATATTGATCAAAGTAAGCTAGCATCTACAGAAACAAAGCTGGATTGCACAAATATTAAATATGCCTACGTTTAAAATGCTAATGCATTGTAATATTTCAATGTCATAATGAAAATCTACCTACTGCAAAATGTATTAAAAACATTCAAGATCACAATTTTTTCGCCACTATTTAACTGCTTTTCCCGCTTTTGCTTAACAACACGAGGTGGTGAGACCTGATTAGCTTCAGCCATTGAACTGTATTGCTGTCTTTTATTATTTATAATAGCTGTGGTAAGCTTGTTTTCACTGTATGAATTAACCGTTAACTGTATTCGAGGAATACATGACAAGTGACTGTGTTATGTTTTCATACCTTTGTTGTGTTCAGGCATGCGCGTTGCATTATATCCAACCGATAATATCAAATAATAATATCGGTATTGCTTAAATCACATAGAAAGTGTTGCTATGAACTTGAGAAACGTGCTTAATTTAGTCGTAGATCATATACATTACTTACTTTTTATGTTTTGAAGAAACTACATTAATACTCGTAAGAAGACGACAAGCAAGAGCCTGGAGGGGTTGTGCGTCCAACTGCCAATCAGAACCCATCATGTCACGTGGTTTTGTTTACATCTACTTTATTCTTTAGTTGGAAGTAGTATAGACCTATTACAGTTTGAGTTTGAATAAGCTGATTGTTAAAATGTTTGACTAGCTTAATATTTTTTTAAAAGTAGTACTCTGTGACAGTGTTACTTAGTACTTTTTTGATTTCCTGAAATTATGTTTTACGATTCTTTTTTTATATTACACTAAACTCTACACTCTGTGACTCGACATCCCTTAATGGGACAGGGTCTATCATCCGACCAATTCATCATCTATCCAAGATTGGGGGGGACATCTGGTCAGCATGCTGACACCCAGGGCCTTTATTGATGGTTTCTGTGACTGGAGCTGTTACTTCTGTACCAAGTAGTTCCTCGCTTGTCACCTTGAGGCTGAGTGCACCCCAGTCCAAACCTTGTTACCTCCTATACTATGCATGATGGTCCAGTTTTCCACTGTACGTCACAGAATAAAAGGTATTGTTATTATTATTCTTGTTACCTCCAAAACTTCAAGGAAGTACCGGGGATTGGGGGACATGGCAGCAGAAGACAAATCTTCATGGACTTCATGAGATCCTGTGATGAAGTATGACGTCACATGTTACTAACCACAAGTTAGGGTGACTAAAGCTTTATAAGGTGTTATATCAGATTATGAGTTGTGTAAATTCTAAAAGCAAACTGTTGCAGTTTTACAGTACAAGCCCTGGATTAAGTCCAACGCACAACAGTTATTACTTAACCATAACAAACAAAAATTCCAGTCATACAGAGTATTTTAAACCACTGCTGTTAAACCTTGCATTCTTTTTTAAAGCGATGCTGCAGCACATTATGGTTCCTGCAGTATCGCATGGTCGTTGCAGCGGTGGTGATGCAAGGTCAGATGTCGCTTTACAGGTTTTGCTGCATGAACTGTCATGGCCGTCCTATTTTATACACTACTATGCCACCAAGTTAAATCTGCACGGCGATAGGGGAAGTGTTTTAGCGCTAGTGTCGCTCAGCTACCACTATACGGAAGGGATGTAGGGGAAGCAGTGGGTGGCGAATACCTAAACACGTGCGAAAGATCATAACGTGGTTGCCAGATTATTCATTTGGACAATGACTGTCGAAGGTGTCAGGTCATTTAAAAACACAGCAATTCTCAGCGCCCCTCTTCTTGCCAAATAACCCAACACAGTGGACAGGAAGTGGCAGCGTGTTGGCAGGGGGTGTTCCTTCAACAGATCATTTCTACGCATTTTCCCCAGTAGGGACATGGTTGCCAGATTATTCATTTCGAGAACGAGTGCCGAAGGTGTCAGGTTATTTAAAAACACAGTAATTCTCAGCACCCCTCTTGTAGCCAAATGACTTAACTCAGAGAATAGGAAGTGGCAATGTCAAAGGAGGGAGATCGAGACGGAAGGCACATTCCTAACATATTTTCTGCATGCAGAAATAACTTGGTGGCGTAGTAGTTTGGGTTTGCTTTCAAGGAAAACCAGTGTACAGATCACATGTCATTAACTTGTTCTTGCACTTGATGTGACTGTCACTTCTGGAAATGGATTTATATAACTTAATTATATGATTTGTATGTTTCAGGTTTAACAGAAAAACATGTGAAAGCAAACATAGAACAATTTATGGCGGAATCAATGGATCGCCAAATTTTTCTGAAAAAAATGAATGAATGTTGGCAGTCCCATTGTCAACAGATGATAATGATTAGAAGTATTTTTCTGTATTTAGATCGCACATATGTGCTTCAGAATCCAACCATCCACTCAATTTGGTGAGTAATCAGTTTTATTTTACAAGCTTGTTTTTTTATTTGACAGGATTCAATGCTGTCTTCATATACAGCATAACTGTTGCTGTGTCTTCTGCACTGTATGGCTCTAGATTGAGTGTAGAATCATGGATATTCTAACTAAAACTTTGGCTATATAGGATGGAAATAGTCAAACTGTGTAGATTAGTCTCTTTAGGGGAGATATGCACACTACACTCGTCAGAAACAGATATAATAAATAACATTAAAATAAACATAAAAGGATTTTGCATTTTGTGAATAAGTCCATTTTAGATTATTAGTGTCCACACAATTGTAACAGCGCACTGCCAGATTGCTTATCTCGAGGCAGTGACCTATCTGTCACACAAAACAAACACACAACTGCCATGATGTTGCCAACCCTCATGAATTATGCGATCTATGTAATTTATTATTGTATTTAATTTTCACAAAAAACTTCCAACTTTATTGAAAAACAGCATAGGGAAAATCTATTCCTTATTCTTGCCTCTGCTGTGTGAAAAAAAAAAGTACAGTACAGATGATGCTTATAAAGTAAAATACAGTTAAAGTTAAGAGGTGATTTTTTTAATGAGAGTAATAGGCCTACTCGCTTGGGACAAAAATATTTGGATATTTTGTTTGTTTTTGCCATAGGAATAAGCTGTTAATATTTGCACAGTTGTACTATTAATTTAACCCTGTATAGACACCAATCATTTTAATTGTGTTGGTTTGTTCATGTAGAAAATAGGGAATCTTCTGAGTTTTCAATAGATTATGGCAATATTATGAAGAACAATATTATTTTCCTTGCACTATAACTACAGAGTGCGGCAGAAAGAACGCACCGATTTGGGAGATAGATATCTACGTGGTGGGTGGGGGTAGAGGGGCGGGGTGAATATTGCCGAACAGCAACTTAGGTGCCGTTTTAGTTTAGACCATGGCTTGGTCAGGAGTGCATCGCGCTTATGCCGTAGAGCAGTTTATTCAAAATGGCGAGTCGCCGACAGCAACGAAGTGTGCCTTTCGCGTACATCTCGCTCTCCAAAGACGGGACATCTGAAAGCTAAGGTGTACCAACATCGTCCGCGAACTTTGGAAGCTCTTCAGGAGGCAATCCAACAGGAATTTGCTGCTGTTCCACCCAAAATGACAATGAGAGTCATGGGCAACTACCGAGAGAGGCTCAATCAGTGTATAAACTTTGGAGGCCGCCACTTTAATGATGTTTTCTTTAAAACACGTTGATGTAAATGGCACCATTTGAACTTCCAAAGAATTACATTTCAGCTTTTTCATATTTTATTGGGTTTGGACATATTTGCCTTCTGTAATCGGAGCGTTCTTTCTGCCGCACCCTGTATAACTATATAACTATGTGAAAATCATATGAGCTAATTTTTGAAGCAAATAGTCTGAATTGTTTTACTGTACTTTTTTTTTTTTTTTTTTTTTTTTTTTTTTTTTTTTTTTTTTTCCCCCCATGTATATCATTGTTACAGAACCTGTTTATTATAATCATTACTTTCACAAGATTGTTACATTTGTACAACCATATACACTTTTATTCTTGTGGTCTTCATTTTCTACATAGATTTCTTTAATATAGAAATGTATAAGGAAGGGGGGGCTTTTTCACTTTTACCTGAAACTTATATTAGCATAATAAAAACGATAACTTCTGCAACAGTAAATAAAAAACGTATTGAAATGTATGTTACATTAAATTGACATTTACTGGCTGCAATTAAAAACCTCACAGAAAAGCTGCTTGCTTGTGCGGCACGGCATGCCATTTGTGTCAGCCGTTGACCGCTGCCAATCAAAACGTTTGGGTATGTGTGAATGTGCCTCAGTATCTAAATTTTTATAACTAATAGAATCTTTTTTTTATATTTTAATTCAATGGCTACTAGAAAAATTTAAATATGTATTTAATTGATTATTTTATTTAAAAAAAATAAAAGTAGATGTCATAATTATAAAGACTATGGCCTAAATAATTTTTTTCTGTTTGTGAGTTTAATAACTGTAGATTAACCCTTAGATAGGCTTATTTCTATGTTAAATTTCCTTCTGTTTCGATGGATATTTCACAAAGTAAGTCATTTTAAACTACATTTAACATTATTAAATAACATTCCTTTATTTTATACTTAATCATACATCACCAAAATAGCTGAACATAAAATTGGACATGAACATAGTTTCATAGTGCCTAAAGATGCTTATTTGTTACCATGTGTTTTCCAGAGATTTTGCTATATTTCATTCTTATTTGAATTTTTTTTCTGAAGAACGGGTGATAAGCTATGAAAATGTCTCCCATGCAAAAAATACTTCCCACATTTATTTATTTATTTATGCACACCAATGGGTAGGCCTACAATCTCTGAACATAATGCTTATGATGGGACATGGCAACTCAGAATGATGGCTACAACAACGTGTATCATTTCTATTCACCAAAGGTAACTTCAAATTTACTTGCTTAGCATCAATGATTTTAACTAGTGTGAGGCATAGTTCATTTAGTACCAGTAATGATTCTCGTGATATATTGTCTTGCCAATAATAGCAATTAAAACTAAAGGTAATTTGAAGTTTCAAATATTTTATCTTTTTAAAAACAAGTTAACCATCTAATTGTCTTTATTATTTAAATCTATGAATATCTTTTGGTTTGATTAAATATTTTCAGTGTTATTTTGATTCATTGGTGCTTATTTTGCTTGCATAATTGACTACGGTATTTTGTTTTTATAAGTGCATATTTTTGGTGCCTAAAATGCACGTGTTTAGTACTTGAATATCCACGGTCTTCTTATAAGTTTACAGGACTCCACTCTAACACAAAGAAATGAAATTCAAAACTATAGTTTTCTAAACTGAAATTACTCAAAATAGAAAATTTCATTGCTTTAGCGTTGCATGTATTTTGTATGAAGAAAATTTTATAATTATTTATAGAAAACTCACATAGATTATGTTTTTGCAGGGATATGGGACTGGATTTATTCCGACACCATATAGTACTCAATACATTGGTTCAAACAAGGACAGTGGAAGGCCTGTTAATGTTGATAGAGAAAGAGCGACAAGGTGATGCTGTGGATAGGACGTTGCTGAAATCCTTACTGAGAATGCTGTCTGATCTGCAGATCTACCAAGAAGCTTTTGAAGCTAAGTTCCTGGTTGCCACAGAAAGACTGTATGCAGCAGAAGGACAGAGGTTAATGCAGGAACATGATGTACCGGAATATCTGGCACATGTTGACAAGCGACTCAATGAGGAGAATGAGAGACTATTGCACTACCTCGATCCAGCGACTAAGTATGTTTATGTTGTATTATGTCAGTGTGGTTTCGTATAATTAAGGAATAGTGGGGTAAGGTAAAGTGTCCAGTTGGTAGTGTGAAAAATATTTGTAAATAACCCTTTATACTCAGTGATTCGTAGAGTCAGGTTTACTTTGTAAAATATTTCTGACTATTTCTTTACGAGAGCTCATATCTGGGTTTCTACAAAAGATGTTCCAACGGGTTATGTGAACTCTGGCTTGCATACAAACACTCCCATTGGCTTTTGAACTTTTGTCTCGTTAGTCCTTTACGCAATATAGCACAGGCACAGAATATGCGCATGTAATCAGAATGGCTGGTGCTATAGCTGCTCAAAGATTTAATTCCCATGAATTGCACTGGATTTGCTGGTCTGAATGATTGGTGATGGAGTGATGTGATGGTATAGTTCTTCTCCATACAGATATGGTGTATCCGTGATACAGTTTATAATTTTTCTAAGTGCTAGATATAGGTTTGGGCACTTCCAATACTACTGGATTGTTGCTAGCCATGAGGTATATTGCCCATTTCCACCTCGCAAATTATATTCATGGATTTTAGGTAACTGGCAGTTAGGTTAGGTTAGTTACATATAGAGCTAATCTGGTGGAAGTTAGGTTAGGAATAGTGATATAAATGTTGGTGACATGTAGAGCTAGGTTAGTGGCAGTTAGGTTAGAACCAGTGATATTAGTGTTCATCACTATCAGGTTTATAGCCTCTGTACGGGCAAGCTGAGAGCAAGCGGACTGTATAACAGATTCATAGGACGTAGCACTTCTTGAGATAGAGACTTAAACTATAAATAGATAAGCCAAACTTGCCCAATACATTTTAGATAGATTTCTCTGGTATGTAACAATTTATTGTCACAAACAACAATACATAAATCATGCTCAGTTTATAAATTCTGGATTCCTTGGACGTATGTAATATTATTATTCATAAACACTGCTGAAATTGTAGATATCACAATGTTTAATACAAATTCCTTAGTTAAAGGTCATAAATATCTTTGAGATGGCTTAATCAGTTCGATCAAAACCACACGTATATTTAGTTCAATGATGAAATTACGTCCAAATTGTTCTTCAAATAAATTAAGTAGTAAATGACGTACCTTTGAATTGATTAAATACCACCTTTTGATAGTTGTTAAAGATGTTAGCTTGAGATCTTGCGACGCCAACACCAAAATGAAGAAGACTCGATGAATCACACGATGGGTGATAATAGTATTTAGATCGTTAGTAGTCTTCAGAATCAATAAGGCATATGAAACCTTAATGTGAATCGAAGAGCTGATTGCTTCAGCTATTGAAAGTGAACCACCAGATCTATCTGATAGGTAAAGATAGGCATTGATAAGCCAAGAAGAAAACTCATGTCTTTATGAGTAGTAGTTGAATTGATTATGAGGAAGAATAGGCATTTAAAGCCTAGAAGAACTAATGTCTTAATGAGACACAGTTGACTTGAATCGATGAAGAAAAAGAATGAAGCTAAAGTAAAGCCTTATTGGCTATCAAAACAATATGATAAAATGTCCAGTCTCTGATTGGATGCAAGACACAAAAAGAATATAATTTTGATATTACAATACCCATAAATAACAAATATTTGAAATTCATTTGTTCAATTATAAATAAAAAACAAGATAGCAAGCAAGGCCTGCTAAAAACGAATTACAGAAGCATGACCTACTACGAACTAAAACATAACGGAACAGCCTCGATATCTGCATCATGTGACTCCCTCGCCTCGCAGATGATTCTCGTGAATACACATCACTTCATAGCGCCATTTTAGGTTAATTTTATGTGAACTTCTTAGCGATCGTATTTATATTTATAATATTCCTACAAGATAAAGGATGCTTATAAATGAATTCTAGAGCTTTTCAAAAACAGGATAACTTAAATTTTGGCCATTCCCCCCCCCCTCCCCCCCAAAAAAATGACCCAGATACGAGCTATAGTTTCCCCGATATTTCTAACAATGATATTTTATTACTTACAAAAAGGATGGAAGGAAATTTGACGTCTGGTGTACTGGTATCCTGTTTTAATTTTTTCCACTCCAAAGATATTGCCATAGGTTGATGTGAGATAGACCTACTTCTTTTAAGTAACATAGGCCTATTTACGAATTGGGGTTGTTAGCATTGATAATGTGAAAATCTTCTGTTTCAAACTGGTCAAAGTTGAAATATTGTCTTTTTACATTTATAAAAAATATTAAATATTGTGTTTTTACAAAATTCTCATTTTTTTGCACAAAATTTTATTTTTGACGAGAAGTCTAATGAAATTGTCATTTTTATCAGAAAATTTTATTTCTGATGAGAAATCTTGAGTTTTAGCAAGATATTTAATTAAAATACTTAAGTGGTATGTTTTATTGAAAGTTTCATAAATATAGAGTAACAAAAAGGTATGTGAAAAATTTAAGAAATTATTCCTTGCATATAGAGGATGAAAGTATAGTACCTCAAACTGAACATGGTCCTGGAAACATTTCATTCCCTCGTCAGAGCTAATTTTCTACAACTCTGCTTACCTTGTATTATGAGCAAACTATTTTTTTCTGTGGCAGATGGATAAGTAGCAGTGGACTGATTCACAAACCTTCTTGCTCCAGACCTAAACCCACTATTATCCCATTATTAAAAACTGTAAACTTATAAACGCTTAAAGATACACTTATCATTTTTATGGACTTGTTTCGGGGAAAACCATCCCCATTTTTGGCTAATGGTCAACTGGCGTTCTCGCGGCTATGGCTGGTAGTTCTTATCTGTGTTGTGATGCCTTCTCAGATGTTCTTTCATTCTAGTCTCCAAATTTCTCTTTGTATGGACAATGTAAATTTTAAAATAGATATCAAATTACTTAAACATGTTAAGAGACTAATGGAACTCAATACTTGGGAAAAATCTTTATGACGAAAAACCAAGACTTTGTTATGAATGTCAACCATTAGCCAAGGATGATGGTTTTCCACAAAACTAGTCCATAAAAATGAGACGCAAGTGGAGCTAGAGTGTTTATAAGTTAACAATTTTTAATGATTCAGTAGATTTACTGTTAATATCACTTCCTTTTTTAATTGCCACTATTATCCATTTGTTACGAAAGTTCTAGCTCTTGTAAACATAACATTTGTATCGTTCTGCCCATAAGGTTATGTGATTGTTAATGTGTTGTGTCAGTCTTCCCTTCTCATAATAATCTATCCTCATAGGCTACTTTCAGCTGTCACACGAGTTAAAAACAAAGGCTGAAAATGAGTATTACACAAATACTGTTAATATAAATAGGAGATATATGACTGTTAAATAATTAGGCCTACTTACAATAGTTGGAATCAGCATCTGAACTCTCACCTAAACTGTTTATTGAAATGTCAAATAAAGTGTCATGCACTCAAGCAACATCCTACATCTTATTGAAAGCATTCATTATAATTTCCTTTTGTCCGATTTTTAAAGATTTACCCTCTCTTACGCTTACTTATGCCACTCGCACCAGGTTAACTTGTCATTATGATTGTAAGGATATCACTGCTTTTCTCAGACTGAATGGTTATATTGTGAATGCCAAAATTTGCCATGCAGTGAAAAATTTGTAATAAGTTGATATTGTTATCTTAATTTTTCATGCATATTATGAGGTTTTGCTCATCAAATTTAGTATGGGACCATTGTCTTGTAGCATAATGTTGAAGTCACATGCATATCTTTACCTCTCAGATGGAACGGATAATAGATTTTCATTTGTGAGAGCTTTTAATAGGTCTTGTTTATAGGACCCCTGAATAAAATGTAGAGTCTTTGAAGTTTGGAATTCTGTGGGACAGTGCAAAATTCTCCAGGGATACATCAGTGCGTCTGAGATTTAATGTGATGGCAGGTTGATGCATTTGTTCTTGAAATGTCTTTGCTGATGTTGTGCAATAGATATAATATAGTGTGCTATGGTCTTTGAGAGCTGTGATGACATTATAGTATAGTATAATATTTTATTCATCCATTGATCAATACATATGATATAGGACACGTCATATCCTCTCACACATAAACATACATACATAATATTAACATACACTCAAACAATATGCCAGTACTTGAAAATGAAGAAATTTAGAAAAAATTATAGGGCATCATCAATAAATAATTTGTTAGTTATAGATAATTTTATGAGTTTGTATAGGTTTTTAATTAATTTTTAAAATTTGCTAAAAATTCATCTACCGTATAATGACATTCTGTTTTAAAACATATTATATGGTAATTGTTTTATTTCCACTGGTAATGTATTGTATAATTTTATAGACATGAAACTTTTGCATCATGTAATGTAGGCAGAATTGTAGAAAAACAACTCTGATAAGGAAATTGGTTATGAACCCATAGTCATATAACATGTTTTCATCCTCCACTTTCGAGGAATTTTTCCATCAAGTTTTGACTTCTCCTGGGTAGCTATCCACTATTAACTGAAGGTATTGTTCACTCAAAACATATTATTTTCTAACATATTGTCACAAGGATATTCATATCGTACGTACCCGAATATTAGTTGCCCTTGTATTTAAGCCACACTTGCCTTTTTAACACCCCATAGTACAGGAAAATTCCATAATACCGGTATCACAAGTCATAAAAGATGCAAAACACATATCATAAAGTGAACATTACTTGCTTGTGCAGTTTTTTTGCATTTTCTACAATGCTTCAATTTGGCTTTTTTTTTTTAATTTTTTTTTTTAATGTTGAATTGATTATTATATCGATACTTGAAATAATCATAGGTAGATACTTGCAAAATGTGTGTTTATTATTTGGTCAAAAGCGGTGTATTTTTTCCCACAAGTGGTGTTATTTTTTCCCAAAAGTAGTGTTATTTTTAATGCAATTTTACTAATTGTTTGAATTAAAGAATGATTTTGAAGACAAGCCATTTACTAACTTATTTTAGCATAGAATATTTTATTAAAATACATGCACATAAATAAAGAAACCCATTAACCATACAGCAGTTTAACATTTGTCCATCTCAACACGTGTTTATATGTAATACTAGTTGAAAAGGCCCGGCGTCGCCCGGGCTTTGTATTTTGTAATTTGAAATTAACTTATGGAGGACTTTCGATTTTGAAACTCTAGGTCCTTATATAATATGTATGTAAAACTTGAAATGAAGAAAAAGATTTATCAAACTATTCCATCAGAAAACGCTAGATATAGCTTTTCATGGCTCATAGAGGATGTCGAATGCTGCATTCCGTTGCTTCTACACATCATGCCTGGGAGGGGTTGAAATAAGAAGAAACATAAATTACATAAGATTGTATTGACTTGACGGAAAATTTTATTTCTCATTCTCATGTTACAACCGTTTCGGGGCTGAAATAAAATAGAAATGCAGTATCACTTTCACACTTTCCTCCCCTAAAACCCGGGACATAATATACTGCGAGTATAGGACTCAAAATGTTCCATCCCATGCTTAGGGCCTATGATAAATCTCAACTAATACAAAGCCTACAGCTATGGATAACTCACTATTTACTGACTTCTGATATAGCATACTCACACACTTAAGTTGTCCCTGCAATACGACCTCTTATTCTACATCAAAATGTGAGGTGAGAAAATATTTCTTATGTCGAGGGTAGAGAAAGTAATTATTTTCGCCAATATATTGCATCGATTCAATCATAATTCGTTAAAGTCCAGTTGTCAAGGCCCTATGTGATCAGAGTAAACAATACACTGTTGTCATGTGAACTGAACAGCATTTCATTTTTTTTCAGTATAATATTCCCAGAAATTATATAATTTTCAAGGGAAGGAGTATTTTATTTGAATTTTAATGTTGACCGCGTTACTTCCCGGGCTTAACTGGGTATGTGTGCAAAATTTTGTACAAATTGGTGAAGAAATGTAGATTTGTATAAGGAACATACATACATACAAACCCACATATCCACAAACACACATTCGACTTTATATATTAGATACACATTGTATTACATAAGATAAAAAATAAAACAGCACAAACCTGCACACACTTTATTATATACATACACAAACAAAAATCAAAAGTAAAATGCTAGAAATCAAACACTCAAGCGAGAATTACTTTATTACCTTAGGTTATTTAACTTTCAAATGAAAAAATAACCATTGTAGCCAAATTTCGTTCTTTCAAGTATATCTTCCTATCAGTCAGAACATTGTTGTAAGGGGATCATTTAAAACTACATTGAACTCTCGATTATCAATGTTAATAATAATTATTGAAAAACACAGATAATCCAAATGTTAGAATTAACCGGGTTCAAGATTTTGAATTTCCTGCACTTAATTTCAAATTTGTGTATTTTGTCACCATATTGTGCATATGACAAAATAAAGTGTGGGAAGTTAGAAATCTGACAAAGTAAAGTGTTGGTAAGTTTAAATAAAGTGCGGGGAAATTCAAAATTAAGCGTGGGAAATTCAAATTTTTGTGTACGTATAAATTGCCCACAGGTAAGCGGGATTTGACTGTGTAAATGGAAAAAAAGAAAAAAAAAGAAACAAACAAACTTGCAAATAAAATTGCGTTATTGCAATTGCGAATTATGTATATCCCTATCAATAGGTAGTGATGCTTGGAAGAGGGGAAGTGGCCACAGTAGATCAACTTGCTATATTGTGCTCATTTCTACCATTATTACCTATCTTAGAGTGGGAATGATAAAGGATAGTGGGTGCTTACTCATCCCCAGCCAGTGGACTGTTCTACTACTATGGATATTAATTGACCCCTTCCATTGGGGAATCAGAATTCACTAAACAGAGTGACATGGTCGATGCTAACAGCTTTCTTCCATTAGATCTCCATTTCAACAACAATGGATTGTGTGAATTTCTTAACACATTCACTAAGCTGAGAGCAGCTCTGGTGTCAATTTTTTTCTGTCTCACACCATTCTTGTACGAAATTAATTTAAAAAAGGTCTAATTTATAATTACTCATGCACATGCTTATAGACAGCAGTCAAGAACAAACAGTGGTGTACATGCAATATGTGGAAGCACCACAAGTTTTACAAAATGAACATGAGGGCAGGTTTTATTTTATACTAGCTTAAAAGGCCCGGCGTCGCTCGGGTTTTGTGTTTTGTAAATTCGAAAATAACTTATAGGTCCTTATATAGGTATTTAGAATTCGAAATGAGGAAGAACGACTTAACACACTGAAACTGTTCCCTCAGAAAAGGATAAATATAGCTTTTTTATGGCTTATAGCAAATCCCTGCAGCTTCGCCCATGATAATTAATTGAAAGATTAACAATTAAGAGCAAAATAATAAAAATATTATATTTATTAACACTTTGCACACAAAACATTCATAGGTCTAAACTAAACGATTGATAGGCCTAATTAATGAAATGACTATAAATCCGGCTTTGAAGTGAATTCCACAGTTAGAAAGTGCAGCATGGGAAAAATAACCTCGGATTCGAGTTCCCTGGCCCAGGAAAACCCTGCACAGTGACTGTCGTCTAAATCGAACAATGTTTACGCATTGAGACCTATATTCATTATCCCTCTGCCGTCTAGGTTGAAAATTTCAGATATCTGCATGCCTTGACATTATAAACAAATGAATCGACCAACGTGGGCTTACAACATTCCAGCGATCGCGATGCTTTTATTGCCAAGGTATGACAAAAATGAACAAAGCCAACTGCAACTGATATGACAACTGAAATGTATTACTGAGAACCAATGCTTAAAAAGCGCAAAAAATGCACGTCTTCCCGTTTTTCCCTCATAACTCGCAAACGAAAGCTAAAATTAAAAATTTACTATGCCAGGAACCTGCGCGGGAATGTACTCAACAATTTTCCAAAGTTTCATGGTGATCGGATGAGTGGTTTAGTAATGCATAAAGGACAGACACACATACTTTCGTTTTTATATATATAGATGTACATGCCTGAAGTTTGCTATGGCTACATGAGCCTTCTGTTTTCGTACAGTGAACTTGTTTTAAACCAGTAGTCTTCAACCCGTGCCCCATGGCTTAATTTTTGGCAGCCCACAAAACAAATACTAATTTTAACTACAATGCCTCATGTTGCTTTAGTTTTGACGGCTTGCAAACAAACATAGAATACCTTTTTGCAGCATATACATATGTGATCGGCTTTTCTCCAGGATGAATATTGTGAAGCAAAAACTAAGGAAAAGACTTTCCGATTCACTTACAAAACTGCTGTCGAATTTTTTCTTCCAACAATAAAGCCAATATTGGCAATTTAGTGCCAGGTCTCACATAAAATTCTAGAACGTTACTGTGCTTTGTGTTATTCATTAACATTGCAAAGTGGAAGACAAAATATAAAACACATACACATGTAAAATGTTAAGTAATTCCTCCAGTTATTGTAATATATTTGTGTTACAGAAGTATCATGTTATTAATAAATCAATGTGACCCACTAATCTTTCACCAGAAAGGAAATTACCTTTTAGTTAAAAAAAGGTTAAAGACGTCTGGTTTAAACCACTTATGATTTTGTATTATTTTCCAGATGGCCACTTATACACACCGTAGAAAAGCAGTTGTTATCTGAGCATCTCACATCTATTCTTCAGAAAGGATTGGACAGTTTGCTTGAAGAAAATAGGACTCATGATCTTACGTTGTTATATAGCCTCTTTACTAGAGTAAAAAATGGTTTAGTAGAATTATGTCTGAATTTTAACACTTACATTAAGGTTAGTATTCTATTATAATATCTGAATAATTTTATCTTTATACTTGTACCATAATGAATAGAGGAGAAAGTGTGATGACTGAGGTAGTTCACTGGTTCCGCCGCTAGGTAGCAGTTACTCTGCTTGTGAGCCGCGGGAGCAAGATTACTACGGGCGGTATAGGAAAAATTGCAAACATTATTAAACAAAATAATACATTAATCTATTTCAAAATGACTCGCCTTATCTAAATTGAATTGTTAGATACTTCTGACAATTTTCGGGCTGCTTTACACGTCTTGGAAGATCTCATCTCCAAAAATAAACATGGCCGTGTGTAACAGTAATTTCTCAGATTCCAAGAAGCTTGACCGTAACATTTCGTTCCACATCTTTCAAAAAATCGAAGATGTTCACAAGCAATGAACAATTATATAATATAGGTATGAAACAGCTAAGGGATGATTTGATCTAATATTTTATTGCCTAGAAAATAGGGTAGATGGTATGTTAGTATAATTTGATGAGAATTTGTTAAAGAATGTACATTTGTATAGAAATAACAACGTATAATTAGGGTAGAAAACAGCTAAGGGATATTTTATAAATTAATATTAATATTACATTGTATAGAATATTACTGAGTATTAATTTGTATTAATATTGTATTAATAGAAATATTATTTATAATAATATTAATTTTCTCCTGGCTGTATGGGGTAAGTTATGTAGGTGAAACACGGTCAAAAGTGTAGATATGTGTACAAATTATGTGAACAGAGATAATATAAACTAAGGGGTGGTTTGTGAATTGCAGGGCACGGAAAATTTCATAAGCAGCACTACAAAAATAGGGCGCGTGATCTTTAAAATTGGCGTTTCAACATCCGATAAAGACGCACATACGCAAAAATTGTTTTGCAACGCATTCTACATATATCACACAATATTTCAAAGCATTTTCCCTGATTTTTTCATAAACAAATTAAATCCTCTTGCCTTAACTACAGCCCGCTATTTGCTCAAACCCTCGACCATTCGCCGTTCGCTGTAAATTATGTGCATCTTACGTTGTTAAATTATATTATTAAAAAAAGGAACAAGATATTAAACTAATAAGACATTTGTTATGATAATTATACATAAAAATTACTAACATAAGTGAACAGAAAATATGATAAATAAATAATCCAATAAATGCATAAATAAAAGTAGTGCAGACTTACTAAGTTAGAAAAAAGCTTCATTCACTCCCTTCCTCAGCGGGTCAATCTTGCAGTATGGGTACAAGTAGTTAGTTAATATGGTATTATTATTGAGACCACGAATAAATTATGTAAATTTTTTTACGTTATTGCTGGTATTTTATGGAAAAGATGCCTGCTAATACCTCAATACCATTCTGATAGCTTTAGCTTTAGAGTATTTACTATTACTCGTTAACCATTATAGATATATAGGTTGTACTCAATTTATAATAAGATCCAAATATTTCACTAAACCTTACACCCTTAATCTCTTTCTGGACACAAAAATAAAATAATAAATGTCGCATAGTCAAATTTGCTTCACCCTCAACATTTCACGATCGTCCCACATCATTCAGAGAGCTGAGCGCCCGGAATAATTACCACTCAATTACTCGTAAACCATTCAAGATATAAAGGTGGTACTGAATTTAAAATAAAGTTGAAATATTTCCCTAAAACTTTCTCGCTTGAAGTTTTTACGGGACACAAAAATGAAAAAAATTGTCGCATAGTCAAATTCCGTTTCACCCTCCATGAATTTTGTGTAATTGGTGATGTTTATATAATGAAATAAAAACATTTATGTCCGCATTTTTTAAGTTTCTGTTTTAACCATCAGAAGGACTGTGTTGTGCAGATTATTTCTGCACAAATTTCACAGAAATAGGACCAAGGGTTAATTAAAGATTGCGAGTTTAATCATAAGATGCCAAACTATCATGACGCAGCATTGAGAAGTTGAAACGCAAACGAAGGTGCTGCCAGTGTTTCGGTGGACCGCCGCTCTCCCTATACCTACCATTGTATTAGCGGCGAAGTCATCACACTTTCTCATTCTATTCATTATGCTTGTACTGTTGGTAGAATCTTGTATTTTTTTATGTTACCTCCTTTGTCTCATTTGTTCAAAGTAGCTTGGGTGGAAAAGTTGGTAGGTTGCTGGATTTCTTTTCCCAAATGTGAGTAAATGTGACAGTCCCATGTCTGTAGATTTACAGGCACATAAAATAACTTTTTGCAGAATTCCGACTCACTAGCAATGGTTACAAGTCTAAGCTGCAACACATATGTCGTTAAATAACTATGTAATGGCAACATTCTGATATCTTCAAGTGAAAGTGAAAGATATTGCCACCCCATTGCAGAGAGACTGATTTTCCTCAGAATTTCTGGTCTTGTGCATCATCTATCATGAACTTCTTCCATTACTAAAAATTAAAATATTAATATAAACTTTACGTATGCCGACATTGTGTGTATTTTTATATGTCTGTAAACCTGAGAATCTGTACAGTAGCGTTGGAAGGAGGATGTGGGCTGCCCTGGGTATCATCACTGAGGGGGGCAATGAAATGGCAAAAATATCTTTGAATAGAGAAACAAATGGCTCAGAACACTATTATAAAAAAGTTTAAAAAGTTTAAACAAGTAAACATTACATATATTAAAACTTAAAAAAAAGTGGACAAATGCAATAAAATGCATCTGAACTTTCACTACGTACTGACTAGCATATGGATAAAAGGGGTGGGTGTTTCTGCCGATGTTTGTCATTGCAGTTTTACTCAAGGAGACTCCAACAATCGGTGACTTATCAAATATCAGACAAGCCACATCAATCCTACCCAAACAGCCGAATTTTATGTTGTTTTTGTTCTTTAGAACTCACGGAAACCGTATTTGAAGCCACTTTCTAAATGGTGAAATCCATATACAGCAAGTCTCATCATGACATGCTTGCAGATCATTTCCGCCACAGGTCCATTTGCAGTTCAACCATTATGTCTGTGATATAAAATCCTTACCATATTTGTGGCTTTCTTCTCAATATAGAATTAAATATAAGTACCACATTTACCCAATTGTAAGCCAACTTTTTTTTTCCTCCTTGGTTGTTAAAAAACTGGGCTCTTTGTCTTTGCATCTTTATTAACTTAAACAAAGGTAAATACAAGTGCGTTTAAAAAGTATTTTTAATTCAGTGATTCTACTATACAATGCTGAAGTCAGACACAAGAATGAAAAAAGTTATTTAAAGCAGATAAAAATGCCTCATTTGGAATAATATGTTATTTTTAAGATCTGTTTCTATTAAAGGTTTTTAACAAAAGAAAGAATTGCTATTTGTAGGAATATATTCTTGCAGTTCAGCATAAGCGTTAAATCTTTAACTGTATTGATGCACACAGCCACAATAAATTTATTTCAGTGCAATAACCAAAGCAAATTATTATTATTTCGTACTTAAGGATAAATTTTTATCAATGTAATAGTAATATCTCTTCTTTTGCTTAGAAGAAAGGACGTACGATTGTAATCGATCCAGAGAAAGACAAGACTATGGTACAGGAATTGTTGGACTTCAAGGATAAAATGGATCATATAGTTCACCACTGCTTCCAGAAGAATGAAAAGTTTGGTAATAGCCTTAAAGAAGCTTTTGAGCATTTTATCAATCAACGTGCCAATAAACCAGCAGAACTCATAGGTGAGTAAAAGCTCATGTTTTATTAATTAAATACAAGGAGAAATATTGAGGAATCTGTGCAGCATTCATTATACCATCAGAAGAAATACTTGAAGGGGCCAGTTCCATAAGGGCGTAAGGCACATCTTTAATTCTGAGCTTTTAACATTTATTCCTTCTCCTCATATATCTTAAATACTCAGTGAACAATTTATACTTGTGCCTTAAACCTCTGCTCAGTCATAAGAAAAGACCCGTGCTTGTGAGTGGTAACATTGTTTAAAAACATTAAGATTTCTCAAAACTATGCTCTTGTGCCTTACGCCCTTATGGAACTATCCCCTTCACTTTCATTTTTAATTCCGCTGCCTTTACCTTGGGTTCTTAGATAGAGAAAGTATCGTTTGACCCTAAAATTCCATTCTGAGTTTCAGCATTAATACATATTTTGAGATCCCTTTGATCCAAAAATCACACCAAAATAAGATTTTATATTATAGCAAAGTATCTTCTGGGGCTGGTGACATGAAGCATGTTAACAACTTTCTCTACTTGTACTACCACTTTATGTAAAGAAAAAAATTTCTCTGTTGATTTTGCTTAGATTTTGTCCTCAGTAAAGTTCTCTGAAGGATAGTTATAAGCTGTCCATCTCTCCACAAACTCAGGCCTTTAGGTCTCGCTTCCAGACTATATGGCTTTGGATGAAGAATGTGAAGTGAAAAAATCACATTTCAACTTGCTGAGTTTAGAAAAATTCATCCGAGTGTTTCACATAAGATTTTGTAGATTTTGTGTGTGTGTGTGTGTGTGTGTGTGCATGTGCATCTTCTATTACTTCTGCATTTTATATTCACTTCCGATTTCTTCTTTTGTTATTTATAGGCTTAGAGCCTTGTCACTTATATATTGTGGACTTTGTATCATTTCACAAATGCTGTTAGGAGTGGTTTTAACCAGTCCCATAGAAGATATAGAAGATAGAGAAGATCCCACTACAGTAAAACATTTTAGGTAGATTTCGAAGAAAAATCTACCTATTGCAATGGATACCATGTCATGATTCTCGAAAAAATTCTTTCATATCTTTACGTTTCATGCTCCCCTAAGTACGAAACCACCGCCCGTTCAAAAAAAAATTTTGTGATATTTATATATATCTTTACACGATAGCGGCCGTAATTTTGAAGATATTTGAACCAAATTTTAATATGTTATTTCTAGGCCCAATAGTTCGGACAAGTTCGTTAATGAGCAAAATTGGCCCAAGGGGGTGGTCGGGGGAGGGGGTTGAAATTTTTAAAAATGTATATCTCGGCCCCTATGAAGTATAGAGGGAAACTTTGTTTGAATAAATTAGAGTACTCCCTATGGAGTTCACAGTGACACCAACGATTCGGGGGTTCGAGTGAGGGTGGGGGTGGGGGATGAAAATTCGAAACTTTTGAAACCACGTCTTGTGGGGTATCGTTGAAAAGCTCTTGATGAGTACTCTACAAATCAATAAATAGTTTCTTGATAGCTCTCATATGACGCGAGATTTTAATGTTTGAAAATAATAACACTTAAAAGAATTATTATAATATCATAATTTTGTCTTATTTAGCGGCTTTGCTAATTTTATTCATTGCTGATCTTGCGCACGGCCTCCCAGAATATTATATCCTATTCTTGTTGTAAAAACAAATGATTGTAGGCTCTTCCTCTTTACTGCAGGTTTGCCATGCCAAGGCTAAAAAGAAGAGTGCTGCGCAGCGATAATAAATTAAACCAAAAGCACTTTAAAATCTACCTCAGCCTGTAGGCCTGCCTAAAGGGATTTTTTTTTTAACTTTTCAGGGGACTGAAGCAAAAAAAGTTATATGACAGGAAAGTGTAAATTGCAGGAAGTGTAAAAGCTTTAATGCTATACAGGGTGTTAATGAATAACACCGAAATATTTTACCTGTGTATAGAGGGGACACAGACAAGCAACTTTTATTAGGACATTTTTGCTCTATGACGTAAAATGTTATTCATTAACACTCTGTATATTGCAATTTAATACATGAAAATAAATACAGATACCTAATTAGTTAAAATGTGTACACGAAACAACCGGCATAGAAAAAAGGATCACAAACACAAAATCAGGGGTAGACCTCAGAGAACAAATATTGCCAAATTTTCTTTTTTTTAAATAGAGGGATTCAAGATTGGAATGACTTACCTGCAGAAACCTTCGAAATGTTTTCTGCTAATGCCAAAATAAAATAAAAAAAATATTGAGTTTTGTGATAAATTCTGAGATGAGAAAAAGTGAAGATATATTCAGGTCTGTATATAACAGTGAATATGAATGATTGAAACTTTGAAGGGTTTCCAGTCGGGTAGTGAGAGAATTAAATTCTAAGCTTTCGGTGACTGTCTGCATCGACATTAATACATATTTTGAGATCCCTTTCTTTCAAAAATCACATCAAAATAAGATTTTATATTATAGCAAAGTATCTTCTGGGCCAGGTGACATGAAGCATATTAACAACTTTCTCTACTTGTACTACCACCTTATGTAAAGAAGAAAATTTCTCTGATGATTTTGTTTGAATTTTGTCCTCAGTAAAGTTCTCTGAAGGATAGTTATAAGTAGGGACCGGATTCTTAGGTTTTTACCTATTTTTTTCCTTACTTCCAAAACAAAAAGCGCTCATACACTTTTTCGAATCATGTCCGTAGGATTCACCCACATTAATTCTGTGCCACCTAAAAATACCTAAATGGGGTATAGAAACCTAAATATACCTAAACGGGATATAAAACCTAAAATATATAATTTAGGCTCCTTTTTTGTCTTTTTTGTTTGTCAGTTGAGAAATCGATATTTTGCGGGGAGAGAATAATTTTTGTCTTGTAGAAATTAATACCACTTAATACCCGTTGTCGTCTAGGATGGACAGTATCAAGAGAGGAAAAGAGTATCGGCGTATTCCTTTTAAAATATTCGAACCAACAACCATTGTTGCTGTGTACTGCCCTGTTATTCACACTGATTGGTCACACTGTGAGTTTTAAGAACTCATGTTAATTATATGCCGAAACAAATGAAATCGTGTTTATTACGGCAGTGGATTGGCGACTATCTGAATATCACTACAGATGGCAAAGTAATATTTTGTCAAGCCTGCCTGAAACACGTATTATTTACCTTTCTAGAAAACGGGGAAGTTTTCATCCCTATTGATCTTTTGTGCGGTTAGCATGCGTAACAACCGAAAAAAAGGAAAATAATCAGTTTCACACTATCCACATCCAACCATAAAGTATTTTACTAACTAAATAGAAGCATCGGATTCAAATCATCCTGAAAAGGGTAGTGTCTAGTGACTTCAATTGTATAATATTGTCTTAAAGCAAGTTTACACAAATTTAAGTCAATTTTGTTAAGTTAAACATTACAAGTATTATGTATTGAATCCTATGTAGCACATTCAAATTCATTAAACCAATTATTCGACTTGAAAACGATATTTTGGACAAAAAACCTAAAAAAAACTATTTCACCTAATGGAAAACCTAAAACAGTGTTTTTAAAAACCTAAAAATCCGGTCCCTAGTTATAAGCTGTAAATTTCTCCACAGACTCAGACCTTCAGGTCTCGCTTCCAGACTATATGTATTAATGACGACATAGACAGTCACCGAAAGCTTAGAATTTAATTCTCTCACTACCTGACTCGAAACCCTTCAAAGTTTTAATCATTCACAGTTTTTTACAATATGAATGATTGTTTAATATTATGTAGTTATGTTTGTAAATATTTTCGTGTTATACTTTTGAATGGACAGAGATTTTTTTGTATTATTACATAAATTGATAGAGGTATTGTTCTATCAATAGTTTATGTTATTTAATGTGTATAACAATCGTATGTATACAGGGTGAATCAGAACTCTACTAAAAATCTTTCACAAGTTGTTCAGGGATGTTTTTTGAGTGTTTTTCATATAAGGAACCCATGGTCTCCAGTGGCTCAGTACCGAGTAATTGATTTGCTTTCATTTCTAACCTAACTACCTTTGTACAACCCAAATTACACGCTGTTTAAAGTAATTGTTCAAAATGTCAACCCTTCCCCCCACCATGATTACGACAAACTTCATAGCAATACCTCATGGACTGTCACACACGCTCCAGCATCCCAGGAGATCGGCACACATTGTCAGCGGCTGTTACAATCCTAGGAAGCAGGTCCATATTAGTTTTGACAGGAATCACGTACACTAGGCTCTTCATTTCTTCTGGGGTCATGTACACTAGGCTCTTAATTTCTTCTGGTGTCATGTGCACTAGGCTCTTCATTTCTTCTGGGGTCATGTACACTAGGCTCTTCATTTCTTCTGGGGTCACTTGAAGAGCCTAGTGTACGTGACTCCTGTGACTTGTGAGACAATTTCATTGTGATGAAGATTGTGAAATAATACTGGATATTCCTTAATTTATTATTTATCTGTAAAAATTTCATATGCCAAAGAGCACTGCTACACAATCTTTTCAACATTCCAAACTGTAGGCAGCAAAAACATATGAACAGTCATTCCGTTATGGCCATTAAAATAACAAATAATTCGCCGAATCATATTTTCCTAATTGAAAAGAATGTTTTTAAAAACGTATTCTCCATTGGCTTATTAGTATGGCATTTTATGATCTTAATGCTTTTTTTAACATTCCAGTTATTTTAAATCCGTAGATGAAAATTTGTCCTGAGCAAGATTCAGACCCGGGTTTTCAGCGTTGTTTGCTGATGTCTAGACCACTAGCTCCCAAAGGACATTCTCAGGTCCATTCTTAGGTAGACTGAAAGCTTGCGATTAACCATTCCAGTTACAATTTGTGATTTATTATTATGACAGAGTGCCTTTTGCAGATATGAACCCCAATAAGTATTATATTGCGTTGTATTGTGTAGTAGTTACTGTACTCTGTGTAGACCATATTTTCCTTGTCTTAAAATGTTTGTCTGAATCCATGCTACATTCCCTCCAATTTTCTCACTTGAATTCTAGAACACTCTATAGATTTAATCTACGCTATATGCACATGCCCTTGAAGTTCACGTCTGCTTTCGTATAATCTTATTGTACTACCTATTGGGGACGGGATTGCGTTGTATTGTGTAGTAGTTACTGTACTCTGTGTAGACCATATTTTCCTTGTCTTAAAATGTTTGTCTGAATCCATGCTACATTCCCTCCAATTTTCTCACTTGAATTCTAGAACACTCTATAGACTTAATCTACGCTATATGCACATGCCCTTGAAGTTCACGTCTGCTTTCGTATAATCTTCTTGTACTACCTATTGGGGACGGGATTTTTCTAGTTAACTTCAGGCTTGATAGGGTGGCGTTAAGGTAATACTTGACTATCGTTTCTATAAATTAATATTTAAATTAAACTTGCTTTCTATAAGAAATAAGATTTCTAGTTTACATAACTGTCATCTCTTCCATCTTTCTAATGCTTCATTAAGTTATTGCAGGTTAACATGATCTTCCCGGCTGTTGAGCCATGGCAATCATATTCAGAGGTTGACTGCTGTTCTTGGTCTTTCAAGACCTGCAGTCAACCACTGAAGATGCTCACCATGGATGCGAATGAAACATCAGGCTTAGAAAACCTAAGACCACATCTCAACAGCCCAGAAGACCATGTTAACCTGCAAGTCTCTGGTCATAAAATCCTGTGTAATTGTACTTCATTAAGTAATTTTGTTTTTAGCTTAATTTTTTAATTTAGTTCCTATATGTGGCTGGCATTTTTTAAATGTTAATTTTTTTTCCAGCAAAATTTGTTGATTCAAAACTTCGTGCTGGAAACAAAGAAGCAACAGAAGAGGAGCTAGAACGACTTCTAGATAAAATCATGGTGCTATTTCGATTCATTCATGGGAAGGATGTATTCGAGGCATTTTACAAGAAGGTACAGGTATAATTTGTTCTAGCTTGACTAAGAGATTGTGTTACATGTATAATCATAGAGTAGGAAGTTTTGGTAAAAAGATAGTAACTTGATAACTTGACTTTCTGTAAGACTCATAATTGTATGCCTTTTTAATGCAGATGTTTTTAAGGCTTGAGCTGAAGAATACAGTTAGGGGACACTTTCGGGAAGATTATCTTTTCAAGGGTCTTATGAACATTCCAGGGTGCAACCCCTGGCTAATGCAGCTAATATGGGTCAGTGAACATAGTCCTTTCTATTATATTGAGTAGCCATAAATGGACGTCCACTTACAGTATCTTAACATGACCCTGCAGTTCTTCCGTCAGTTAATCTTTCAGTTGAATGAAGACCAGGCTTGTTTTGTGTGTTATGTAATGATCAGTGAAAACTGTGAGTGAGTTAAAATGAAACAAGATGCATTTTCAATGAATATTTTATTTCTCACTCACCTAAGTTACAAAGTAACATGAAGAAGAAACGAGTGTCGGAGACAATCCAATAACACCAGATTAAAAAAGTACTAATTGCTCTGTCTGGAGATACGTCTTATGTATTTTTGTAAAAATTAGACCTGCTGTATGTTAAGTTGTAGAGTCTTTTCGGTTTTGAACATGTTAAATCTTTTTTAAATTATAGGTAGGGCCCTGATTTATTGGTGAATTAAAATGGCTGATTTCGGTGTTAACTTCCTTCTATTTCGGTGGGGTATTTCGTGAAATAAATTACGTATACTACATTGGGAACATTGCGCAATGATAAACTTTGCTTCTTTATTTACATGAACTAACACCCCCCCCCCCCCCCCCAATTTCTATATTCTTCTGCCCTTGTATGAACCGAAGTAACTTTCGATTTAGGCATGATTAGAGTTAATGTTCAAATATAATGACAAGAAATATTATCGTAATTTCTACTCAACACCATGAGATAGCCATTTGCAAACAGAAGTGCCAACCATACCACTGTGGATAAAAGACGAAATCTGTTGAATACAAGTAACAAACTTTCTACACTCTTCTGCTGTAATCGACCATAGGAATTGCTAACTTGGCAAAGACATAGCAGGAAAGGAGTGTACTCAACAGTACAAACCAGGTCACAGACAATCTTTGCATAAATTCTGCAATGTGTGTAATCGATCACAAATATCGATATATCGGTAAATCTTCGACAGCCACAGAAACAGCAGAAAAAAAGCATGCTGCTAAGAAATAAAAAATACAGTACACCAAAACACAATATTGTGATTTTAAGGCACATTTTCGTGCTCATTTCTCACTTTATGGACAGACTGGTCATATTTTGCGCTTATAGACACATTTTGCAGAATCAAGTAAATTTTGCGACATTTCGTGGATTCAATTTGGTTCATATTGGTATTGTAAGCATATAAAAGCTAAATATAGCTAAGGGGGGTTGTTTTATAAAATTTTGCGCTTATCGTTGTTACCAAAAAATACGGCCCCTAATTATAGGCAGTTCAATATATTCTAAGTAGAGTACATATTATTGATTATAAACAAATCACACTGTCTCCATGAAACTGTCATTTTCGGTAACTCATCACTGCTTTCAGGGCTCACTGTAATAATGTAATGATTCAACCCTTTGTAAGCGGAATACAGTTGTAACTGGGTGCAAAATTTTTAATTTTCTGCAATTGATTTCAAATTTCTTACACTTTATGTCACCACAGAGAATGTTACCTTAGCTTCTCTGAATGCCATTGTAATGTTCTTTATGCAGAATTTGATAAAATAAAATGTGGGAAATTCAAAGTAAGATATGGGAAATTCAAAATCCATTCCATATTCCACTCGATAGGGGTTAAAAATAGAGAGACCTTTTAAAAGTATATCAATTTATGATTACTTTTTTGTGATAGTGATAGGAGTCTATTATTTAAAAATTGGCTGATATTTAAAAATTAAGTTCAGTACTTAAAAATAACATATTAGTGTCTGCTATTCTATGTTGAGATTGTTATTTCAGGATCTTGCTAAGAGGCTACTTGTGGGCAAATCAGCTAGTGTTGATGCCGAAAAAAGTATGCTGTCCAAGTTAAAACAAGAGTGTGGTGGTGGCTTCACTTCCAAACTCGAGGGCATGTTCAAGGACATGGAACTTAGTAAGGATATCAACATTGCTTTCAAACAGGTGTGTATATTGTCGAATATTTACTACACATATTAACTTACGTATCGGCACTCTAGAATTGAAAGACAATTACACTAGAGAAAGGCTTCAAGGGTTTTTAGGAGGACAGAACAATAAAACTGTTTGATGTGCACAGTACTGCTCATACTGTATATCAATAATTCACTCTTTTTCATCTAGATGACCTCCTGCACTTCTAGATATAGCAGAGAAAATTTGAACCCCTATTGATAGATTCTTGATTTTTCATTGGAAAGTTTCTTGCAAAGACTGAGTGAGTTTGCTGATGCAGTAATGTTATCAGTGGACTCAAATTTTGGAGGCCCTGAGTTCAGATCCCATGATCAACTAATCTGAGTGGGTTTTCCTTGTTTGCACCACCTATAGAGTCAAACGTAGGATTTTACCTATTCTTGTCTTAGGAAATGAGTAAAATAATCTATTGCAATTAAGAAGTCTCTACCTTAAAAAAATAATAATTAAAAAAAATAAAAAAAAATAAAAATAATAATAATAATAATAATAATAATAATAATATAAATAGCTTTCTTAAGAATTGTGTATTGCCATTGAGCAAGTAAATAAGTAAGTAACAATATTAGATTCTTGGAATATACGGATGTAGAATGTAGAATGTAGAGAGAGAATGTATAAGTTATTTTTTCTAGGTCAGAAAAGTATATAAATGGCTTAGTTGCACAAAAAATATAAAATCTATCATTTAAAAAAAAAATTAAAAATAATACATGTAAATGTGAAAGTCTAGGATTAAAAAGATATATTATTCTTTATTTAAATTTTGTTTTCACTGTGAGATTTATTAAAATATCATTACTGGAAATATGAGTAATTCAAAAATTACTAATGTGTGACTAGGTATTTTTTTTTTTTTTTTTTTTGCACATAGATGGTATCATAATAGCCTATAAAACTTTATTGAAGAATTAAATCCGTAAAATTCTACTTCATCTGAATAAGAAAGAAAATATTAATTATGGAAGTGAAAAATTGGATTTTCTATGATTAATAATTAAAGTACATGTAAATTTATTTTTCTGATTACCTCAGCATTTTTTGTTGAAAATTGTTTGATATGATTATAACTGGAATTGATCAGTAAAAGAGAAAAGCTGTTTAGGAAAATTACTCGTTAATAAAAGGGATGGTGCTTGTTATTGATATATTGTAATGTGATTGATTTGAATTGTATTCTTACTAGTTATTATTTTAAATAAAAAGAATGATGTTGTGTGACGTAGTCAGGGAAGAGTTCTCTAAAATTAAAGATTTAAAAATTCTTTAATTTCCAGTTAAATAGCAGAATTTGAAAAACAATTTAAGTGATTTATTTCTGTTAATCTACATTGTCTGTAGTATAGTCCTGAGAACTGGTTTTCGTGCCTTTTAGTTGAATTCATGTGTCAAATATTTATTATACATTCTTTTTAGATACTATAATGATGTTGAGAGCTTAGCGACCTCCATTTCCCCACCTAAAACAATTGTTCTAAAAATGGAGGTTTAGCCTCAAGTTAAGATAAAAGTGAAAAACTTGCAACTTCATGATTTAAATTTCTAAAGAGAGATCTAACAGTAATGACACAAGAATCGGATTATCCAAGATAGAGTTGAAACAACAGAAAATGTATTTACAGTTAGGCAAATACATAGTTAGTCATTATGATAGGAAATGAGGTTGTAAAGACATTCTATCGTAAACACATAATTACTGAATGTGCTACTAGGTAGCAAAGACATGGCATGTGTTTTCATCTATAGTTTGTTCACCGTACAATGAACAATTTTTAATATTGTGAATGTATACCTCCTGTAAAATACGTATATTTTAAGTGCACAACCATAGCTAAACGTTTTAATAATATGCAGCAGCATATATTGTATAATATTTAATATATCTCTTGACACCATTGCAATTGATGAAAGTTTCTTGCTACAGTAAAATTATTTTTTTATTTCTTTGAGAGGCTGCCCTCATCAGTAATCATCATATCAAGAAAGGGCAGGTAAGAGGTCTTCCTTTATGATATCTGCTAAGCAAATTCTTCTTCATACCTGAAGATAAAGTGACATCTTGAAGGAATACCAGATCTAATTGGATAGAACTATTTGCTGTAAAAATACCATGGCACTAATCCCTTGGAGCCTTAGAGGGACCATCCAACTGCTGGGTCATTTTTGTGATATTTGACTTCACGGACAAAATGCAGAATTGGAGGGTCATGTGGTCAGCATGCAGACTCCCATAGTCATTATTGATAGTTTTGACTGAAACTTCTACTTCTTTATCAAGTGGCTCCTCGGTTGTGCCCGCCGAGGCTGAGTGCATCACAATCCAGACCTCCCTACCTCGAAAAATCTGAAGAGGTACTGGGGATCAAATCGGGGATTAATTCTGGACCTGCAGATTCCGATTATATTCAGCTATGCTAACCACTAGACTATACAGGTGATTGTATACTGAATGCAGCAATGTTAAAGCATTAGAAGCCCTTATGTGTGCAAATCATTACTACTTTTCCCTCTTTCTACTGTACTTCTCTCTTTATTTTTCTAGAAAATAGTGGAAACCTGAATTTGAAGTGGAATTTAAACCATAATGGGATTTAGTGTCTTGCATAGTTGTGTTGAGAGAAAAGGATGATTATTAGGGGCCGTATTTTTTGGTAACAACGATAAGCGCGAAATTTTATAAAACAACCTCCCTTAGCTATATTTAGCTTTTATATGTTAAAATACCAATATGAATAAAATTGAATCCACGAAATATCGCGAAATTTACTCGATTCCGTGAAATGTGTCTATAAGCGCGAAATATGCCCCTTCTGTCCGTAAAGTGAAAAAATGATCACGAAAATGTGCCTTAAAATCACAATATTGTGTTTTGGTTTACCATATTTTTTATTTCTTAGCAGCATTTTTACTTCCTCTGCCCGTACCATAGGTACTATAGGTAGAGGAAGTATTGTTTTCGACCCCAAAATTCGAAGTTGAGTTTTTAGCATATATACACGTTTCAAGGCCCCCTGAATCCAAAAATACTATTTTTGGAAACATGTCTGTGTGTCTGTCTGTCTGTCTGTGAACACTCTAGCTCCAAAACGAAAAATCGTATGAAAACAAAATTTCGTATTTGGGTCAGGTACCTTCTGAAGATGTGAGGATAAGATTGGCGACTATTTTCTCTTATTTTTAAGGGGACTTTACACGAAAAAATTTTCGTTTTTCGCGATTTTCTCGAAAACGGCTCTAATGATTTTCTTTAAATTTTGCACATGGGTTGCTTATACTAAGAGCTAAAACCTTTATTTGAAACATTTTTTCGAGAAAATTCTCTGAGGGTAGTTACAAGCCACCCTTTGTTCACCCACTGTTTGTAGAAAGTTTGTCTTGTGTGATGAACAACTGAATTCGCGCTCTTTCACGGCCTCTTATTCTATATAAGAATGTGAAGTGAGAAAGATGCATTGTTGGCCATGCATAGAGCAAAGAAGTATCTGAGGGAAATATTCGATAAATTTCGGAAATTATATTTTACGGCGGAAAGTTCAATAAACGTCTACAGTCACTTGTTCTTTTTTTTAAAGTTTGTTTTATAGCCTGCGCTTTTAGTCGCATCATTGAAAGAAGAGGTATTTATAGGATAATTAGCGTAAAATTGTGTCTTGCGATTCTATACAAGGATATGTGAATACTGCTAACTTTTATTTGGGCAGAGGAAGTTATGTGACTTTCACATCAGATTTTTTTCTGCTATTTCTGTGGCTGTCGAAGATTTACCGATATATCAATATTTGTAATCGATTACAAAGATTGCAGAATTTACGCAAAGATTGTCTGTGACCTGGTTTGTACTGTTGAGTACACTCCTTTCCTGCTATGTCTTTGCCAAGTTAGCGATGCCTATGATCGATTACAGCAGATTTCGCCTTTTATCCACAGTAGTATGGTTGGCACTTCTGTTTGCAAATGGCTATCTGATGGTGTTTAGTAGAAATTACGATAATATTTCTCGTCATTATATTTGAACATTAACTCTAATCATGCCTAAATCGAAAGTTACTTCAGTTCATGCAAGGGCAGAAGAATATGGAAATGGGAGGGGTGTTCATGTAAATAAAGAGCCAAAGTTAATCATTGCGCAATGTTCCCAATGTAGTAAAAGTAATTTATTTCACGAAATACCCACCGAAATAGAAGGAAGTTAACACCGAAATCAGTCATTTTATTTCACCAATAAATCAGGGCCCTAATGATTATGTATTAGGTTTCCATGGCCAGAATCTTCAATGACAGACAACTTTTTCAGGATGTGGGCCTTATCAATGAGTCTTTACTTCCAGACTTTTCCTTCCTAACTGTAGGGAACTTCTTCAGTTGTAGATTTTCATACTTCTTAGTCTGAAACCACCGCCGTCTCAAGAATTACACTGCCTGTCCCATACAGCTAATTTTGCATATGCGGCGACATTACAGATGGCAGCACCTACCGCATCTTGCTGCAATACCCTATACATTACCGTACATTGCTTCTATGCTTTGTGTTGCCCTCTGAGGTATAAACTATGAAACTGAAGTATGCTCGAATTTCGTGCAATCTGGGTGCGGACTGTGTCACCTCTACTGGAGAAAATAGGCAGTTGAGCAATACGCTGAACTCCATTTTAAAATAAAGCATAGGACAGGCAGTGTAATTCTCGAGACGGCAGTATCTGAAACAATGGTGCCAGGGTCAACAGTACTTGTTTATAAAAGGTTGTTAAGATGTCATTCATTTGTTCTTTTTTCAGACTCTTGTATATCAACTATTGTGTTTTTGTCATTCCAATGGAAGCATCCCTTTCCAAGTTCTTAGCATTGGAATCCATTAGTAGGCTATTAATATTACAAGGGAAATAGCACAGTGAAGTGTTGAAATTCGCTGAGCAAGATTGAGTATGGAAATATGCACACTAACTTCATTATTAGGTACATTTAATCATTGCCAACATCATGAGCCGATTCCATCTGGTCATCGGGTGACCAGCTGATGATGATAGGCATACCATAAAAATGATAGTTCTAGGTAAATATACTTATTAATGAAGATAGTGTGTATATTTCTGTACTCAATTTTGCTTACAAATTGGTATCCATGTCTTAGCAAGCTTCAGACTGCAAACAAAACATTTGGAAATAAATACACATTCAGACATCTCGAAAAATGATTGTTTTAAGAAGGCATTCTTTAAGGACAGGCATATATGAAAGAACTCTGAAATTTTCAGAAAACGCATAAGTTTCATAGTTAATTTATTTTACTAGGAATTATTCAGAAGTGAACAAAAAGTGTTACAGCAGAATGTTAATAGATTACACAATAGGCAACCAGTTATTACCAGGTATGATGATTTTTGTGTAGTAATGTATTTTAAAGGTACAGGGTGGCACATGAAATGTCATACACTGAAAATATGTAATAAAATGATTAATTATGGGTTTAGAACTTTTAAATTTTATGACGATTAGCCTTAGTTCATGCATGGTTCGTTAGAAGGCAGCACTTGTCAATGCCGCGCATGCGTGGGGTCACCCGATTCGATTTGTGAAACATTGCATATTGTGCACATTTAACATTGTTAGTAAAAAATAGTGAGTTTGTGAAACATGGCGGACAAGAGCCGGTGGACGCTCGGATAGAAAGTGAAGACGGTGTTGTTTTACACGGAGATTTCCAGTCATGGAATCATTGGGCCTTTCTTTTTTAACGTCAATATTAACAGTGCGCGCTACATGGACATGTTACAAAATAATTTTCTTCAGCACCTCTATGCAACAAGGCTACCAATGGAGACACAATAGTTCATGCAAGATGGAGCTCGTCCTCATACAGCAAACATTGTTCTTGATTTCCTGCATGAATATTTTGGACCACGTGCAATGTCCCATCGATATCCAGAACGTTTTCAGGGCGGTTCAATATGGCCGCCACACAGCCCGGATATCAATCCCTCTGACTATTTCTTCTGGGGATACTTGAAGGAGACAGTCTATCGCAATAAACCTGAAAATCTAATGCAACTGCGAGCGGCCATCACAACTTTCTTTCAGGGACTGTCAGAAGACTTGTGTCGTAGAGTGGTTACAAACATCAGGGTTCGTCTCGAAGAGGTGATAACGCCAACAAGGTGGACATATTGAACACGTCCTGCATGCTCGTTAATCATGCACATTCAGGGGAGTAATTTAATATAAAATTGTATGACATATTTTGTATATTAAAAATTATATAAACAATCTAAACTGTATGACATTTCGTGCGCCACCCTGTATATTATGTATATGAGGTTTAAAATGCAGATCCAACCTACATAAGCATAAATGTAGCAATAAAACTCAACTGACAGCTCTGATTTTGTTAGGAATATTATTCGTGTGTGCAATTCAGGCTTTCAGTGTAGAAATCCTGCTCGAGTGATCTTACCTGAATAATCAGTAACTGCGTTGAGTTTTTGAGTGTGTGTATACTGTGTGCTTATCGTTAGGTAATCATGGAAACTACTATCAGGTGGCATTCATGTACTGCAGTCTTTTACTTTCAAATGATGTTTTTCTTGAAAAAAAAAAGTGTTAAATTTTGGGTTCATCTTATACAAAGAAAAATTCATATACTGGGAAATACAGTATGTTAATTATCTTTCATTAGTACTTTTGGCATTTGATTGTGTTTGCTTTTTGCAACACTGCATAGAAAAACATCTGCTTAGTTTCACATCTTAGCTCCAGTGGCTCCTAAATAAATAGAAAAGACATCTTAAAAAAAATTCAGATTCCTGATGCTGCAATTAAATTATATCAAAGTAAGATAAGGGCATGCCACTGCATGTATTCGCATTTACATTTCTTTTTCACCAAAAACAATATTACCTGTATTTTTAAATAATATTGATATAGCAATGTAAATACAGGAAAATTTTGTAATACAAATAATTATGTGTATAGTAAATTTGTTATTTATTATTTTTCTCATGAATTTCATTTACACCTAACCTTAATCATAGACTGCACAACTGCAGCCAGTATTTGGAAACCGGGTTTCATTTGAGATTTACTATTCACAACAACATAAAATGTCAGCGAATATGAAAACTTTAGGAAGGTTGAAATTTGTATCGCAAGGTTGCAGATAGCAGGTAGAAGCCATGTTAAATCTTTAATTTATTTTATACAGATTCTCATATGGTTTATCTATTCAAGAGTAATATCATTATATGCTTTATTGTTTGTTTACAGTATATGGGCAACTTGAGGTATTCTCATCTTGCCAACATCGATTTGACTGTTAACATACTGACAATGGGGTACTGGCCAACATATCCAGTGTTAGAAGTAAATCTACCTCCGGAAATGGTACAGTACCAAACTATATTCAATAAATTCTACCTGGGAAAACATAGTGGAAGGAAGTTGCAATGGCAACCAACACTAGGTCACTGTGTATTGAAAGCACGATTTGAACAGGTAAATAACTTATGCATCTAGTGGCAGTTGATATAACCTATTGCTAACAGATATTGAAAATTCTGTGAAAATGATTGTAGGCCATATTCGGTACGGTGAAATCTCAACATAACTAACTTCAGTTTAACACCACACTCACCATTAAGTCAGTTTTTTGTACCTGTCTGCAGGAACCAGATAATTTTAATAATGTTCAGAAAATTCCTCTTCTGCATCTGCATCTGCATCGATATATTTCAAATACAGTGGAACCTCGTTAGCACGTTCCTCATTACTACGTTTTCCCGCATAGTACGTCGGTTTTTGGAAGTCCCGGTCCCAATCTTAATAATTGCATGTTTAAATGTTTCTTAACACGTTTTGGTTTAACGCTTAGTACGTTCGTATTTGGCTCGCCAACCACACTTTGTCAAACATAAGCTTTGAACGCGCATCCGATTGTGTGATCTCTATGTCAGAATTCTTGTACTCTCTGGTGTCCAAGTCTCAATCTTTGCTCTATGGGACCAATCGTCAGCCATTTTGAACCATTGCAGTTTGCTTCTCATTGGCCATTTGACTTGGCGCCGATTTTGCCGAGTCAGCTGTTAGGCCGCCATTTTATATCGTGATAATTTCGAAGTAGTGAAATATATTTCAAATTGCTTATGGTTCGTGTGGTGAGGAGAAGAAAATATTAGAATGTTTGAAGAAAAGTATGCCAAAAAAGCAGATCGTGCTTCTCACGTCGGTATTGGATCGCATTTCATTAGCAAATTGTGGCTGTGAACATGACCGTGTACATGACTGTTGACAGAACTGGCACGTGTGAAATTTTGCACAGTTACAATATTTCGTGTTTGGTAATAGATTGTGGAGTGCAACTTGTTTCATGTGTGATTTTCAGAATAAAATAGATGCTTTCTTTGTGAATTTCGTCTTGATTTATCATTAAATATGGCTCCCATACATTCCATCAATTTTTGAAAGTTTTTTTTTCCAGGTAAAATTGGAAGGCCTATGTATTCGTTTACATAATATAAATCTCTCGTAACAAATGGCTTGGCATTGAAGCACCTGTGTATCACTGTGGGTATTTCAGAGCCATTAGGATGCTCTTTTGGGTGGTTCTGAGCAACTTAGAAAACATAGGCCTATCTACATATTCCCTACGATTTTTTTTATTTTCAGTAGTACGTTTTCCCGTTTAAGACGTCTATTTTTTGCAGTCCCTAACGAGGTTCCACTGTATATCGTCATGTGTAAACCACTTGTGCACTTACAGTCAATCATTTCCTTAGAGAAATAATTCTTGCTTCCTAGATCATAAAAAGGCTTTAAGTTCCATCTAGTGATAGAACTCGTTACTATAAGATTTGAAACTTTCATGGCGCTGATTAATTAAGATGGCTTTTCGGGTTATCAGCCATGTCTCGGATTATTTATGTGTTGACAGTGCTGATAACCCGAGAAGCCATCTTAAAAAAAAACTCGTTACTAATTGCATACCTACTATTCATTCTTAGATCTATCAACCCACTTATTCAGTTATATCGATGTAGGTACACTTATTTTATAGTAACAGGAATGGAGTGAGTGTCTTATGAGTCACCTGGGATTCTAAGGTATTATTTAAAAAAAAAAAAATTATAAATTTTGCTCAGAAGCCCTGATTTAGGCTTGTGTTCTCTAACAAGCTTGAAATCGCAGACTTAGGACCCATGATTTTAAACTTAGTTGTAGAGAATTCATGCTGAAGATCTTTTCACTCTGTAAAATATATTGTTCTCACCGATCTTGGCACCATGGCCCTTAAAGGCCAGTATGCAATCGACTGAACCACCAAGGCATCCGCATAAGGTGCATGGTATTGATAATTATACAGGTCTTATAGTTTATCTACTACTTCTCTTTCCTGCTACTAGCTATGCCTATAAGTTACTCATAAAAACTTTATTTGGATTTTGATACTGTAAATGTTTTTATTCTAGGGCAAGAAAGAGCTGATGGTGTCATTGTTCCAAGCACTGGTACTGCTATTGTTCAATGACTCGAATGAGTTGTCTTTAGAGGAACTGCGAACTGCAACAAATATAGAGGTAGGCGTTCATGTACCTGTGATTAATACATTTGAGATGTTCAGGAATACGAGAAATGTTATTCCTAATTTTTCAGAGTTCCAAATTTTTAATTATTCTATATTTTGCAGGACGGAGAATTGCGTAGAACCCTTCAGTCATTGGCATGTGGGAAAGCCAGAGTTCTTCAGAAAAATCCTAAAGGTCGTGATGTTGAAGATTCTGATAAGTTCCAGTTCAACGAAAACTTTGCCAACAAATTGTTCCGTATTAAAATCAATCAAATCCAGATGAAAGAAACGGTATGTAAATCTTGGCTAACTATATCTGCAGTATTATAATAAGAAAATTTACAGTACTTCATGTTATTTCACTTTGTATTAATACTTTAATTTGGGTAATTTACAGTCCTAAACTGTGACTAGAAGTATTGTTTTAATTTATTACAACTAGAAGTATTGTTTAGAATTTTGCCACGATGTGTGTGGGATGACCAGGAGGCAGAGCTATGCAGCGAAAGGTTATGGAGTTTGTTGATTGATTTTCAGTCTATTAGAGATATCCTACTTGCGAGGTTTCTTGACACAATTTCCCTAACTTGACTGTGAAGAGTTTTAAACTCTAATTTTCTTAATTTACTTAGCACAGGGGCATTTTGAACAATGTGAGGCTCCCTTAGAACTGTCAACAGTATAAGTTGTAACACAGCACAAACACTCGTTCACCAATGCCTACAAAAGAAACACCTACACTTAATAAGGTTGCTTCCTTGTAGAACAAGTGAGATTTCCCTAGACTGTGATTCCCCCTTGGAACATGTGTTAATAATCAAAAGCGGGGAGGGAAGGGAGAAGGAAGGAAGCGTGACTTAATGATCTTCACGTAAATTGGTTTGTGCGATGTAGCTGAATTATATGGCTACAGCTCTATCTTCCTAGGACCACCTGTTCTACTTAGAAAATGAACATCTAAACTGTTGGGAAGCAAATTTTTTTTAATTAGTGTAAAACCAAAACATCTATTACTTTGGGAGAAGCTTCATGTAAAAAAAAAAAATTTGGTATACATGTTTAGGAATTATTTTAGATAAGGATGTTATGACTTCTACAGGAGGTATGCGTCCTGGTTTTCCTGAAGTTTGACAGTTGACAACAGTAGATAAGGGTAGGGACAATGTTCCTTGAAACATCTTTTTGGAATGCTGCGTTCACACTGAGGAATCTATTGCAGACACAAATACTCCATACAAATCCCAGATACATTGCCGTGATTCTTGTATCTGGATACTTTTCCTATGTACATGTCCTTTGCACAATTATCCCATGTGAGCGTTCACACTGAGGAATTTGTTGTCAGGCACAAGTACAGTGGAACCTCGTTAGAACGTTCCTCATTACTACGTTTTCCCGGATAATACGTCGTTTTTTGGAAGTCCCGGTCCCAATCTTAATAATTACATGTTTAAATGTTTCTTAACACGTTTTGGTTTAACGCTTAGTACGTTCGTATTTGGCTCGCCAACCACACTTTGCCGAACATAAGCTTTGAACGCCCATCCGATTGTGTGATCTCTATGTCAGAATTCTTGTACTCTCTGGTGTCCAAGTCTCAATCTTTGCTCTATGGGACCAATCGTCAGCCATTGCAGTTTGCTTCTCATTGGTCATTTGACTTGGCGCCGATTTATCAGTCAGCTGTTAGGCCGCCATTTTATATCGTGATAATTTTGATGTAGTGAAATATATTTTAAATTTCTTACGGTTCGCGTGTTGTGAGGAGAAGAAAATATTAGAATGTTTGAAGAAATGTATGCAAAAAAGCAGATCGTGCTTCTCACGTCGGTATTGGATCGCATTTCATTAGCAAATTGTGGCTGTGAACATGGCCGTGTACACGACTTCATAATCTTCTGTTGACAGAACTGGCACGTGTGAAATTCTGTACAATTACACTTGCAGTTATTTTATGTTTGTTAATAGATTGTGGAGTGCAACTTGTTTCATGTGTGATGTTTTAGAATAAAGTGGATGCTTTTTTGTGTGAATTTCGTATGGTTTTTCATTAAATATGGCTCCCATACATTCCTTCAATTTTTGCAACTTTTGTTTAATTTTTTCAAATAAAATCATTAGGCCTATGTATTTGTTTACATAATTTAAATCTCGCATAACTAATGGCTTGGCATAGAAGCTCCTGTGTGTCAATATGGGTATTTTTGAGTCATTAGGATGCACTTTTGAGTGGTTCTGAGCAACTTAGAAAACATAGGCCTATCTACATACTCCCTACGATTTTATTTTTTTAATTTTCAGTAGTACGTTCTCCCGTATAAGACGTTTATTTTTTTCGGTCCCTAAAGAAACGTGTTAACGAGGTTCCACTGTATATACAGATGCAGAACTTTTTGCTTCTTTCTGTTTTAAAAGTATTGATGATTCACCCGGAACAAGTTTGTAACCAACAAACACTCAATTTACAGAAGAAAATGACAATATTTACTGTACTATTGCTGATTAAATCTTCCGAGCTCTAGGGTCACATTAGTCGGCTATTAAAATGAGGGGATGGTCAACCATTTCCTTTCCAGCTCCATTTACATCTGCATAACCAACTTGTTGGAAGTGGGCGTTGAAATCACCTAGTGAAATACTCTTTCTTGATATGTCAAGAACATCCAGGTGGGGTGTGTTGTTTGGAGGATTGTATGCACCATATATCTTTATGTGTTCCTGTTGTTTCCACACATTTAACTTGATTATTTCAGAACATGCTCTGCTCTTCAGCAATATTGGGACAAATCGAATGGACAGCTGTATTGCGAACCCAGAAGGCTAATGACTAGAGATAGGAATTTTTCGCGATCGCGAATTTAACGAATTTTATTAAGAACTGTATTAGGAATGATAACTAGCTTCAACACACACAACAGTACCCTGAAAAATGTTTTTTGTACTCGCGAATTGATGCGAATTTTGAATGAAAGTGCGAATTTTGCATGAAAATGCGATTTTGGCGCGAATTTTTACTTTAAAATGCGATTTTGGCACAAATTTTTACTTTTTTGCAAGAAAGAGGCCGAAAACGAAAAAAACCGGTCGAGCTACCGTAGGTGGTTACCTTCTTCCAAGCACTGCCACCTATCGATTATCTCGAATCTCCAGGACTATCGATATATGAATCGATTTAACATCGAAAATATATAGATTTATTTGAAACATCGTAGAAGAGGCGTAAAAATGCGGAAGAAAGCGATGTTAATTTATTATCTATGTTTTGCGTATTTTGTCACTTTTTATAGCGGTATTACAGAATATGCGTGTATTATGAGTTGCTCAGAAGTAAAAAAAAAAAAGGCTGCAACATATGGAAATGCAAATAATGGTAACAAAGTGGTTAAGAAAAATAGAAAAATCGCGCGAAATTCAACACTGAAAGTCATATGAAGTGTAAAGTACAGATTTCTGTTTTCTTTTCCGTTAATTTTATTTAATTGTAATAACTTAAGTCAGCTGATACTTTCTTTTTCTTATCAGGCCTATTTCAGCTAAGACTTGACTGTGTTACCTTAATATTATGAATATGGGGCAATTTATTGTTTCACTTTGGGGTTAATTTAATTTTTTCCCTTTACTTTGCTGTTAAAAAGGCAGGTGCGGCTTAAATTCAGGGATGGCTTATATTCGGATAAATATGGTATTAGGATTCGATTAGTATTAGTACGATGTATTTAGTTCTCCTTGGAGTTTGGCGTTGTGGATGCTGTGTGCAAATGCAGACTGCGAAAGATTTTTTTTCTGCATAGCGTATTGAGTGTCAGGCGCCATCATTTGTCACAAGAGAACGTTGAACTTTTTAGTGAGATGTTCTCTGAAGGATAAACTTTACTTAGCCTTGTACATATTGAGTCTTGATCGAGTTTAAATGTGTATTATTTAGCCTTTTGTAAATATTGTGTCTTGATTGGGTTTAAATGTGTATAAGTTAATTCGATTGTATGGTTTAAGCACATAAAAGGTATGCTTCCCTGTGAATCTGCTATAGTTTTGAAAGTACCGAAAAGTTCAATTGAAACCACCGAATTTCACATTTCAAAGTACCGCTTTCTTCGGTTTGAAAACACCGAAAAATTCCCATCTCTACTAATGACAATTGTTTAACAGCCTGAGCAATAGATTAAATAAAATGCGGGGATGTATATTTAGCCTATCTGGTCGGTCAGTATTTTCAATTCTGAATTTTGTGATAAGAATGGTTTATTATACATTAATGTTTCAGCTTTAAAGCTGTATTTGGTGTATAATTTTTTAGCAGATTCAAACTCGTTTAACATTCTTTAGCGGAGTGTGTTTTATGAACCTGGAGTCTCGGAATCAAGCTGCCAGGCAAATGACACAGCAGTAGCGGATAACTCTGATTCATTGCAGTTGGTATGGAAAGGATTTGTTTAATCTCGCAAAATAACAATATAATCATTATTAAAATTGTATGTTATTGTGGTAGAGGTGCTGACCCTTTATTTACACGTGTGTGACACCGTCGTAGAAAACCTGCTTTAAGATCACAGACACGTTATCTGCCATGAATCCCGCCTAGGCCTAATTCAATTCTGATGCTGTTCTAATATCTCTCCTATCTCATCAATTTTCTCAGTAAACACATGTAGATGTTCTCTTGATTATTTCATATTAAACACAGAATTTATTCAAGGAAGAAGAAAGTGTGCCTATAAATTAGGCCTAAATTCAAATTCTCTACAAAGGTATTATGAACGTTAGGGATAATAATTCTATTTTTTTTCTTACATTGTCTTATGTTCTGTTTAGAGCACTCCATAGCAAAATATCCGCAATTTCGTGAAATAAAACAGCGTGAACATAGCAATATATCTCATGGGATTTATCGTATCCACATACAGCTGACAGTTGTCAGTCAGCTGTCACAAGAAACATGACTACAGCACATGTGCAAAAAGCATTTTCGCTGGGATCTATTCAATGTTTTTGCTTTCGGAGCATAAACAAGAACCTGTGGCGAAACCTTGATTCTGATACATTTTATTCACTGTTTGTGTCCGGGGACTAGGAATATGTTCAATAGGTAGGCCTATACGACTTGTGGCAAATAGGTTGCTATACATGTACCCGGACATGTACTCTTGCAACAAATTCCTCAGTGTGAATGTAGCAAAAGAAGTGGTA
This sequence comes from Ectobius pallidus, assembly GCA_964059195.1. NCBI lineage: Eukaryota > Metazoa > Arthropoda > Insecta > Blattodea > Ectobiidae > Ectobius > Ectobius pallidus. Next base: position 90,447,305 of record CAXKWD010000008.1, read on the forward strand.
GATCCCTTCAATACAGGCAAACAGAAAAGAAGAAGGCCTTGTCAGCCATTACAGAAAGTAGATTTTGAATTTCATAATAGCATTGAAATTTTATTGCAAAGTATGGAAATAATTTACCCGTGAATTTATAACTTAATTTGACACATAACACATGATGTCTATTTACTGAATTATACAAAAGTCAACTTTAAAAGGTTTTCATTATATAAAAAAAGTCATTTTTTTCCCTGCAGACTGAAGAACAGAAAGCAACGGAGGAGAGAGTGTTCCAGGATCGACAATACCAGATAGATGCAGCTATTGTGCGAATCATGAAGATGAGGAAAACGCTCAGTCACAATCTTCTGATCAGCGAGCTGTACAACCAGCTCAAGTTTCCTGTTAAGGTGAGAGCTTCCATTTATTTAACATACTGTATTTGTATGCACCCCAGAATTGGGATCTAACTCATTACAAGATACACCGTTACTAGTAACAGTTATTTTCAAATGTATGATTGGTAAAGGCATTATTATTTACATGAAGTAATTTAACTGTAACTAAGTTACTTTTATCGGTAACGAAGTAACAGAACTGACTTTTCCTTTTTACTTTCTCGCTTATACGGAGTATAGAGAAAGTATTGTGATCGTGACAAAAAATCGAAGTTGAGTTAACACCGGGAGAGCACGTTTCACGATGCCTAGAAACCGAAAAAAGTATTTTTGGAATGACGTCTGTCCGTCTGTCCGTCTGTCCGTCTGTCCGTCTGTCCGTCTGTGGACAAGCACAGCGGGTAAACGGCTCGTTGTATTTACATAATTTTTTGAAATAAGGACTTTTTCGAAATTTTGTCGAACCGCCCAGAAATTTAACTTTACAACTGAAATATTAAGGGGACTTTTCATGAAAACTTTTTCAAAATTTTTGATTTTTGAAAAAATGGCTCTAACGATTTTAATAAAAATTTAAAATTGGAAACTCTTATCTATGAGTAATAAAATGGCTATATCTGTATTTCTGCAAAAATGACTTAAGGGGTACTTTATTCGTATCCATTTTCAGTTTTTCTAGATTATATCCATTACAGTAAGTGATACATGAAAACTTACCACAGTAAAGTTGTAGAGAAAATTAAAATGAACATTTTGTGTTTAAAACATTTCTTTATACAATTAATAGATATCAAGATAAAAACGAAATAAGTACAGCTTAAATGCGAATTTCAGAACATACATATCAATTAAAATATGAATGGCATTTTGTTGCCACTAGCAACAAGAAAACTATAGGCCTAATGTACTTATTGTTGTGAAATGCAATCAGTTTAGCTCAGTCGCATTGAACACACTAAACCAATTACAGCGATGTGGTAGGCCTATGGGCTAACAAGGAAGAGGTCCTGAGTTCAAATCAAACCTCGTGGCCGCCCAAATTGACTTGGGTTTTTCATGGTTACCTCGTTCGCAAAAGCAAACGCCGGGTTTGCAGGACTTGCTTATTTACCATAACTCATCGCCGCTACGTCACTGGATATTATAATCGTTTAAACTGAATGCCACATACGAAGACATCACTAAACAATAGAAACAGATGACGCGAGTGAGTTGTTACAATAGACTAATAGTTCACGCAAACATACTAAACACATTACATGACCTACAATGCAGTTAAAGCGTGCAATATAACCTAAGTAGTAATAGCAGTAGGACTGCTGGCGCGGTCTTGTGGTTAGCGTCAGATCCGTCGGTCCGGGTTCAATTCCCGGTACATCCTTGGATTTTTCTGAGGTTGAGGGGTCTGGTAGGGGTACACTTCCTCGTGATTCAAATTGAGGAGCTACTTGATAGAGAAGTAGCGGCTCCGGTCATGGAAACCACCATTAACGGTCGTGGGGGTCGGCATGCTGACCACATGCCCCAACCCTGCCATCTGCCTGTGGTAGATGACACACCGGTCGGTTGGTAGACCAAATCCCTAAAGGAATGTAGTGCCACGGAGTTTAGTTTTAGTTTTAGTAGCCTATAGCGAAATTCAAATATAAGTCGCCCCTTAAGCTCCGTCCATTCGATATTCACATTTGCATGGACTGTGATGTATTTTGTTTCTACGCGAAGCAGAGTGACCAACTGACCTTGTATTGGTGGGTGGGTTGGGTGGGGCCGATTTATCCCAAGGTGCGACTTATATTTGAATTTTCCCGTAGTAATACTAGTAGTACTAATAATATGCAGTTTTACTGTCATTCATTATTATTATTAGCCTATTATTTCACGGTAAAAGTATTAAACATGAAGATCGACTCTGATGGTTTCCGTTCTAGATACTTCTTAGTTTTATGAAAATGTAATAAATAAAATTTAATTGTCTTTTTAATTTAATTTTTTCTGTGCTAGCTTTTAACACGTATATGCGAGAAAGTTTGTGCAACGTATTTTTGCACCATTTATTTTGTTACATGTGATATATGCTGTAATGCATGTTTTGGGAATCTCAGCATAATACTGGTACTGACCTTTTTAAATAATAATATCAACATTATTTCAGTTTCTTTTAAACGATGATTGCGTTGTTTTGCTGTGGCCGGAACCTTAGTACCATATTGGTCAAAATGTAAGACAATGCTTTTTTCCTCAAAATGTGCCTACAGGAACACTCGTCTTATATTCACAGCCTGACACTTTCAACAGCTCATCGTCATAAATCCAGCTGTACAGGCATGCAGCAGGAATCTATATTTGATGACTTGCATCTGACATAAGGTCAAAGTCACCGAATTTTAACCAAATTTTACTGAACTTAATTTTTCCCGAATTCATGTTTCTGTTTATACTGCACTTTGCAGTATGTTTTTAATGTTCAGTAAATCCACTGGTTGAAAAGTCCAATAAATGTACGATGAACGCCATCCGCTTTTTTTTTCTCTCTTTCTTTTCTTCTTCAATGAGCCTCTGATTGCCGTTGACTTCACGAACAGGTTGATGGATTTCAGCGGGAGTATTCCAGTTGTATAATAATTATTGTATCATGGTTTTGCAAGAAGTGGAAATTATAATATATGATGGGCAGGGAACTAATAACTGAGTTCTACTATTCTTATAAATCATGTTTTGAGCATATTAAAATCCATAAAACATTTTGCATATTTAAATATGGTGCCTCATCTCAACGGGCAATTATGGATAATCTGTACTGTTCGAGATATTTGGTAAATGGCATTAATTAATAGATTTTTATGAGAGTATTTTTTTCTTTCTTCTTAAAACAAAATCAACTCATCACTTTCATTTTTGGAGGACTCACACTCTGATGAAGAGCTGTTTGCTAGCTTTTGCACGAAAATAAACTCAATCTATTTATGCTAGAGGCAACTGCTTCTCTTCTACAACATGTCTGTCAATTATTATGTCATCGTACATAAAGTTCGATGAGTCTGATTGCAATCGATGACTTTCAGCAGACAAACAGTGGTGAGTTTAGAAATAGCCGATGGATTGCCCGCTGACTTTACAAACAACCTGATGAAAGTCTGATGCCATCAATGGAATTAATCAATTACTTTAAAAATGAGCCCTGAAGCCTTGTTTGACCATCAGTCATGGCAGACCATGTGCAAAAGAAAGCATCTTTATTGCCTCAATGTGTAAATAAAGGCGAGAGAAGAAGTTATGACATGAATGTCAAAAATTGACGTTTTACGTGAAGCTATTTTATTAATTTTTTAATATTACCCTTAAAAAATTCAGGGTTGTCTTATATGCGAGGTCGTCTTATATTTGGGCCAATATGGTATTTCCTCCAACCTTTCTGCCTTCCACACCCAAGTGGTCGTCAAGTGTGTTTTGTTCTCCATCCTTGTCTTACTTACATAATTTGGCCAATGTTATTTGGACTGCTATGAATCAAATTTAATCAGTTTTAATTAATATTCTAAAACATGCCTGATTTATAATTGTTATTTCTGTTAGTATGTTATTAAATAAACTTATTTTTTGTAGACTCCCAGGCAATTCCACTTGGGTATAAAATTCCAGATTTACTAGTTCTTGGTGTATTCTCATTTAATTGATGATTTCTCGTGGGTTATTAGCCAAGTCAAAGTCTTATAAATTTCTGAGCTTTTGGACTCTTAACTCAAGAGTTTGTCCTCTGGGATCTGATTGCCAATTCTTTTTATGTGCCTGTGTATGTATATAGGTTGGAGCAGTTGATGAGTGCTGGTCAGTAGCAATGGCAGTTGACGTTAGTGGATGAAATTCGACCAATGCCAAAGGTGGATCTCATAGAGAAAGGTCTTTAAGGTTGGATTTCTGAAACATTAGATTTATATTAGATTGATTAACTGATCGATAAAGCATTTCTGAAACATTAGATGGAAGGAATCCGTTCGATTTAACACCCGACAAATTATCGGTAGATAAATCAGTAGATATCTCATGAAACATTAGATAAACATTCAGCATGACGGACGTGGAATACATTTATGCAGATATATGTTTCATGTAAACATTCTATCATACATGACATTTCTACCATGTATTTAAAAATGAAAAGTAATGTTGTTGGCATTGATTATTAATTTGTGTGTGAAATAATTCCATAAAATGAGAAAAACTGTAACTGTATTATCAGTTTAATTGTAGACAAACTTGGTTATACCCTAGGCTTAATGTATCCATCGTATACTGGTATTAATTCAGTTTTCTGTTGTAACACTTTTATTAACAACATACTGCTTTTTTACAGTGTGAATATTAATTCATATCATTGTCTTCTTCCTCGTCATCATCATGATATCATATAAGGCTTAGATCTATTTAACAATATTCCCTGAAAGAAATAATCTCTTCGAAAAGTATGACAATATTGAGTTTTGGAAAAGGTTCAGGCTGTCAAAGCAATGACCTTATGGTTAAATAGGCCATAATAGGAATTAGAAAAGCTGGAAACATGCTTTTCTCAGGGTTTATAGGCCATCATTGAGAATTGGGAACAAATCTCCCATTGGCTGCTGTGGTTATTTAACAATCACAGCCCATTTGATATTACAATTTGCATGGTGTCACCATTTATTGGCAATCTGATAAACCTGTCTGTCCATCAGATTTTTATAAAGAAGTCATTTTCTCTTTCGAAACGGGTAGTGTTTTTCCCAACAGATAAGCTATACCGATCTGAAACTCTAATAGATATCTGAAGATTTTTGCAACCCCAGAGCCTAAATGTATCCCTTCTTTAATATGTGGAGAGCAGATTTCCATGCTCTAAGAGGAAGGTGTTTATTTCTGTTTATGCTGTTAATATTGAGTGATTTCAATGAACTGGTCATAGCCTTGGTCTTGGTCATTGCTATTGGTTGGCACTTATCAACTGCTCCAGCCTATATAATTATACAATCACACATGAACTTTGCAATCAGATCCCAGAGGATGGACTTAGTTCAAAAGCTTGAATTTTATAAAACTTTTACTCTGCTGATGACCTCTGAAGAAATCATCAATAGCATTTGTGAAGAAAAATTAAAAGTCAGTCATAGATCAGGATTGTTTGACTAATGCTTTTGAAATTATTGTGGTGGGATTTGTGTTAAAAAGGGGCCGTGGTAAGTAAAGTTACATTTGGATTTTTAAATTTGACATGCCATTACTTGGCAAACCCTTTTAATTCATATAGCTTTGGAAAGTTGAGAGTTATTACTCGTTGAAGATAAAACATTATTTTTGATGCAGACTATCTACCGTTATTGACTTTCCCCATCTTCATATAAATACCATTTATTAAATCATAATATAATCATTAGGGCAAGGCATTTAATGACCATAAAATAGTGAAAAAATGCAAAATAAAAGATGCATTTATGACCTTAAAATAGTGTAAAAATGACACAAAATTTTTTTTAAATGTCCAATAAATTTTCGATTATTATATATATTTAGTTTTTTTTAAGTAATGAATTGCTAAAAGCAATTAATTGGATGACAGTGTGTTACATATGAATTTACAACATAAAACACACTTATTTTATTACTAAAAGTAAGTAAATCTATACTATTGTACACCCTTAGCAAAAAAAATTATTTTTGAACAAGCATAACCCTTCAAATTACCCCTAGTAAATATGTGCATTATAAAGAAAGAAAAACTTCTTTATTGCTACAAGACAAACAGCTATGGTGGTTACAACAAACCTGAATTAAAATTAACTATGAACACTTGGCGGAGGTTCTCAAGTAAAAATGATTGTCTGCTGTCCGTTTTGTACCTCCACTGAAACATGACAAAAAATGGCGAAAAAGATCTGAAAGTGCCGGAATTGACCTTAAAATGCAGAAAATGACCTAAAATTGCCCAAAAATGACCTTTCTCTTGAAAATGACGAAAAATGCAAAATAAAGCAAAAAAATGCAAAAACAAATTGACCTTATTTAAGCAATTATTTCATGATACACACTTCTATTCGAGCTATCTTTTAACCATCATATAAAAAAGATGCAAAATTATCAATTGCCTTGCCCTAATAATCGTATTTTGTAATCTTGAGAAACTGTATATTATTTATTCTTATTTTTATTTATTTCAGCCTGCTGACTTGAAGAAGAGAATCGAGTCTCTTATCGATAGAGATTACATGGAAAGGGACAAAGACAACCCCAATCAATATAACTATGTTGCGTAAGTGTGATGTGTCAAGTGTTTCAGGGGACTGAAGCGTGTGCAAAGGAAATGAAAATACTTGCTAAATTATACCAATGAGTTGCTATGGGATAAAGAAGAAAATCTCCATTCTTGTCTCTTCTTTTGTACCCACAAGATGTGTGCCCGTGTGTGTGCGAATGTAGATTTCAGTTTAAAAACTAAGTTTGCCACACGTTTCATAACTCGTTTAAGTGATAAAAGAAGAGGGTTGCTCTTGAGACAGTTTTAATTTAAGATGTCTTCGCTCTCACTAGAATCACACTAACGCCTATACTGTTACTACAATATGGTGTTATATGAATGAAATTTGGACAAGTGAACAATAAATAATGAAGAAATACTTTGAAACATGTCAAGACTTTATTTCTTGTGTAGGGAAGAGTAGGTGGAAATATAAAGCGATTAAACAAATAATCTGACAAATAATTTATTGATAGGACATTGTTTTCCCCCCAAAAAGCACCACAGTTGCAGCTTAAGGAGATACTTTTTTTTTTCTAATTCTGTTGACTATAACACATAACATGCTGTTATTCTGTTGGCACATTGAATTAGGTGGAAAGATATGTGAAAACTTGAGGTTAAATTAATGACAATACTTACGTAGTATATCTCCCATTAAAAACTCTTATCTAGTCTGTTATGTAATAATAAGGTACCTATTACACTGATAATAGCAAAGAAAACTGCGTACAACTGTACAATACGTACAGGGCCTTCGTTTTTTTTTGTGTGGCCAGCTTAACAGGGATTTGCTTGGCAGCAGGAAGGGTGCTGTTTGCTGTTCTAGTCAGATATTCTTAGCCTGTTAAATTCAAGAGAATTGATTTCTCACATACCTTCTTCACAGATAGTAATACGAGGGCCATTCAATAATTAAAGAAACAAACTGACCTGGAGAAAAAACCATTTATTTTCACAAAACAAGACTTTTCCTACTTTTCTACATAATCCCCATCAACATTTATGCACTTGTCCCAGCGGGTTACTATTTTTTTTTACAACGGCTGCAAAGAACTCTTTGTCTTGGTGTCGGAGCCAATTTCCCACAAATTTCTTGACATCCTCGTTATCCTGGAACTTCTTCCCATGTAATGTCTCCTTCAGTGGACCAAACAAATGGAAATCAGAGGGTGCTAAATCGGGGCTATAAGGGGGATGAGGCAGTACCTCCCAGCTCATTTTATCAATGGTTTCACGGGTTAATTGAGCAATGTGAGGACGTGCATTGTCTTGCCGGCCAGAACGGTGTTTGTCAGTCACTGATTCTTGACCACTTTTGAACTGTTCTACCCACTTGTAAAAATGTCCATGGTTCATACAACTTTCACCATACGCTTTAGTCATTCTAGAGTATATATTAGCGTTTTTCACCTTCAGCAATCAAAAAACAAATCACAGAACGTTGTTCAACCAATGTGGAATTTTCAAGAAGACCCGACATCGTTAAACTTAATTTTGAGGTTATAAACAGAGCAATGTTGATCCATCAGCTGATTAGAACTCATCCCAGTGATGCCAACTTAAAATCCTAAATGTATCAAACATGTACTATCAACCGTCTTTTCCCCAGACCAATTTGTCTCTTTAATTATTGAATGACCCTCGTACCTCATGCTGTAAATCTTGGGTCATTATTCTAATTACATAACAGGGAACAGTCGGTTAGAGCCCTTATTAGTTGTCATTTGTTCGCCAGTGTCATGGTTTCTGGCGACTAGACTTCCAGGCACAATACCAAGGTTGTTTTGAATGTGTCTTCACACACTTGGTCTCCTTGTCAACTGCTGGCTGCCAAAGAACATGAAAATGCAAACAATTTACTTGGCGACCAGGATTGTGAAAGACCAAATAGACTGCTTCTTCCTTAACACATAAGTAGGAGATCATTCAGTGAACAGCCTCCATTGTTCCCTTGTGCTCCTTTTTCAGATTGTTCTAATGTTGTCACAATAACATCCAATATCCCGTCGAGCGGATTCTTGAACTTCCTCACATTATTGAAGAATTTCCTCTGTACGGCCTCAAGTCTGTGTACAGTAGAGTATTAATAAAATGTGACATAGTAAAGTAGAAATGTATTCCTTGCTAAGTTATGCTATGAGAGAATTGTGAGGCAACTTAGAATGGCAATTATACGAAAAATCTGTTTTTCAAATTCATCGTCGTTAGTACAAATGAAGGCGATGTTTCTTAATGAAGTCAGTGGCTGCTCATAACCACACATTCTCAATAATAAATGTCGTACACGGCTTGATTGCGGACCCATGTTTGCTGGAACGTTTATACTTCTATTATCGTATACTTTCAACTTTTCGGTTTGCGCTATTGTGAGCTCTGTTAGTACAGCAAGAAGTTTTATAAAATATTGTGCAAAAGTAAGTTACAAGTTTATGGCAATTTCCTGTTTGCAGCGAGTTCTTCATGTAGTTGCTAGGTGGCTGAAATCAGTTCTTATTTCCATGAGGAAACCCAAGGGATAGAAGGGCATCCTGTCTTAAAACATTTTATGTAGTCATTTGTGTTAATTATGTTTATATTAATTATTCATATTTTACATTCAGTGTAACTTTTTCTGTCTGGTTTTGTAAAAATGAATACATGTATAAGCAGGAATAAGGAGGAAAAACATATTACCTCCTGAAATTATTTAGACAGCTATTTGTTGTACTTAATACAATGACCTCCTTTGTACAGGGCCAGAAGGCTTCATGTAGCAACATCCACTTATCATCTGGTAAGGCTGAATGGTATGAATTGTTACAGGTTCAATTCATGGAACATGATGACTCTTTCTTTAAGTAGCTGGGAGTTTTAAATCGTTACGATGATAGGTGTACAAGAACTAATCACAGTTGTTTCAGTTTATAATTAGAATGTAATAATTCCCTCTTACATAATCACCAATACGATAAATATTATAATACAAATGGGGTTTGCTGTGGCATAGTGATTGAGGCACAGTGCTACAAACTGGAAGATCGTGGGTTCAGTTCCCAATGAGGTCACTGGGATTTTTCAATTGGTCTTATTATTTTGGTGGCACTATGGCCATGGGGTTGACTCAGCTCTAACAGAAATAAATATCAGGAGCAATCCTGGGAGTAAAGGTAGCAGTGCGTAAGGCTGACGACCTTACTACCTTCTTGTGCCAAAAGTCAAATCTGGGAGCCTCAACCTTCTGGAACCCTTAGGGCCTTCATGGGGAACACTTGACTTATTTGAAAAATCTTGACAATTCAACTGCAAAACAAAATTAGCATAATTTTAATTTTCTGCACTTATACTGTAGATAAGTTACTGTAGAAAGAAGATATATTGTGTTGACCCTGAAATTCTGAGCCCCCCAAAAATACCATTTTCAGAAAAATGTTGTATAAGTGTGTGTGTAATGTTTGTATACATGGTGCATGTATTTGCGTGCATGCATTCATGTGTTCTTAGTGTGCATGTGCATGTGTGTGCATATTTATATTGTGACTAGCATGTGCCCGCGGCTTCGCCCGCGATAATTATTTCAAAAATTAAAAATTAAGAGCATAATAGTAAAATCATAATATTTATTAACTCCTAAATCACGTGGACTACATACCACGATTAGATAGCATCGTCTGGTAAAAGCGACCTCAGATTCGAGTTTCTTGGCCCAGAAAACCTCTGTATAGTGAGATTCGTCCAAATAAAACAACGTTTGACCATATTTAGGGCTTACAACATTCAAGCGATCGCCAAAGTTTTATTTTCAAGGTGTGACAAAAATAGACAAAGCCAACTGTAATTGATTTGACATTGAAATGTATAACTGAAAACTTATGTTTTGAAAACGCAAAAAATGCACGCCCGCGATAATTATTTCAAAAATTAAAAATTAAGAGCATAATAGTAAAATCATAATATTTATTAACTCCTAAATCACGTGGACTACATACCATGATTAGATAGCATCGTCTGGTAAAAGCGACCTCAGATTCGAGTTTCTTGGCCCAGAAAACCTCTGTATAGTGAGATTCATCCAAATAAAACAACGTTTGACCATATTTAGGGCTTACAACATTCAAGCGATCGCGAAAATTTTATTTTCAAGGTGTGACAAAAATAGACAAAGCCAACTGTAATTGATTTGACATTGAAATGTATAACTGAAAACTTATGTTTTGAAAACGCAAAAAATGCACGTTTTTTGCCCGTTTTTCACTCATAACTCACGAACGAAAACTAAAATTAAACCTCCGGCTTCGCGGTGCATTTTCCGACCCTTCAGCCCACCTATGTTTAAAATTTCAGATCTCTGCATTCAGTAGATTTCCCTGGACATCGAGGACAGTTCCTTTTATTAATATAGATAATATGAATTATAATGATACCTTCTCTAATTTGTCAAACATCCATTTAATTTAATCCAAACCCACCTATACCATTGGCAACAATATGTTCTGTGAATTTGTTTCGATAATTCTATGCAAAAAGGGATTAAGTATTTTCAAAAACATTTAATTTTTGGCATTTAGAATCAGAATTTTTCAAAATCCCTTCTTAGTGAGCACCTACATTATGAAACGAAGGTACTGTCAAAATTCCAAGTCTCTACCTGTTATAGTTTAGGCTCTACGTTGATTCCTGTCAGTCAGGACAAAGCCTTTTATATATATAGAGATGAAAGGGTGTAACTGCAGACTCGGGGGCAGTAGATAACATTAAAGTAAATGTAATACCTACTTAGCATTTTGTGATGTTTTAAGAGGTAGAGTAATTTGATTATTAGTACCACAGGATTGCGATAGTGCTAGGCCTGATTTGCTGATGTGAGAATTTGCATGAACACTACCAACAGCATTGAAAATCAGCATAGGAAAAATAGATTCCTTATTCTTTTCTCTGCTGATGTGGGAAAAAGAAATGAACAACAAATGTAAAATCTACCGGTATTTTGTGTCTTGTGATTGGGTTCATGGTATGAGATTAATAATCTCCGCAGAATGGTAGCAGCGCATAGCCAGCCAGAATCACTTTTTCGATGGCAGTAATCTGTTTTTCACTAATATGAAATCAAATTAACTTTTTAATAGATACACCTATCTTGACGGTTCCAAAGTTTTGTAGTCTATGTCGTCCACGCATTTATCTTTGTATTTAATTTAATGAAAACTGCTAAATGTATTGAAAAACCACAAAGGGAAAATTTATTCCTTATTTTTTCCTCTGTTAAAGTAGGGAAAAAACCAACGTCAGAACACTGCGGATGTAATATTTATCAAGTAAATCACAGTTAAAGTTTAGGGACAAAATATATATTTTTTGAAAATAAGTACTCTCGGGACAAAATTGTTATAGATTTTTTTGTTTTTGTTGTTTTTACTGAAGGAACAAGCTGTTAGAATCTGTGCTCTGCTATTTCCATCCTGTGTGTGAATATTTATATGCATGTTGGTCGTGTCTGTGTGTCTGTCCGTCTTGAAAGTGAAAAATGATATCAAAATGTTATATTTAGGTCAAGTGTCTTTTGCAAATGATACAAAGTGTGTTGACACTATCTCTTAATCCTACTACAGCTACTTTATTTCAAACATTTTTTTAAAAATAATTGACTACTTTATTCTGTAATATTTTAATGACTTATAAGTATTCCAGAATGAACTTTCGAACCATTGCATAGCTATTGGCTTTAATTGAGGAATGTGTATGTCTTCTGTCTATTGGTGAACTAAGTACTGAGTTTTTATTGTTTGTGAATATGAATAATAATACTTTTCTCAGAATACAAGGAAGGATTGGTAGACATAATTTTTAAGGATTCCTTTCTGGAAGTTTTTGAGGTAGTTTAGCCAAATATCTTATTGCTCTTTTATATATTTAAATATTATTAAAATGAAAGTGTTCCCCTCAGCTCGATACCATAAGCAATGTGTGAGTAAATTAATGCGAAATATACACACTTTTTTGTATATGTTTTGTTAAAATTTTTAATATATTTAATAACATTTTTCTTTTTACGAGAGATCCTACGTTAAATTGATATTAAATTCTAAATTTATATTTGGCGGGCACGGTAGCGATGGTGCTGCCATCTCGCTGTACAGCACCAAGACCGTGGTTTGCTTAATTTCCTGCAGATGTCTCGCGTTCGTTGCACATGGTGGTGGTTTGTTTACCTAATTTGTTTGGGGACATTTAAAACAAAACTGAAAATTAAGTTTTAGAAATTGTTAATTTTTAGTATACTTTCATGCAGTGCGTGGATATTTTATAAACATAGTTTTAATGCAATTATATTAGCTAATCAAAATGTAACGAAGGAGCAAAACAAATAATATACCGTAAGGAATTTGGATTTATTAAAGTGAAAATGCATTTAGTTTTACGAAAAGTTCCATCTCCACCAATTTTGGGGAGATTGAAATTGAAAATTTCATCTCCTGTTAGCACTTGGACACCTCTGGCCACTGCATTCAACACGAAACCGGGGAGGAAGCTTAACCTAAGTCTTACTCAGGATGATGTAGTAAGTTTCATTGGTTTTGTGTAATTTTTCGGAAAAGTGTTAAAATATTGTGTTCTTGGGAGTACCCAAACAATGTTTAATCTATAGAGTTTCAATGGAATTTCGTATGTTTTAATTTTTAGGGGTTATTCGAGATTCCACAATTAAGAAGTTATGAAGGGTTTTATGCTCTCAAAGAGCAGGCAGTACTGGAAACAGACAAATTAATAACAGAGTCATGCAGCCCAAACAGGTAAGTGAAGTATATAGGACTAGTGGCCTATCAGCATCTGTAGTTCTGCAATACTAACCACTAGGCCATGCAGATGGTCATAGGTAAAATTGCCAGTATATAATTATAAGCCTAGTTGGTATTTCTTCTTGCCTCATATGGCAACTTTTGAAAGCGTTTGCTGATCACCCTTATCTTATTTCAGCTGCTCCTCATTTTTCTTCTCTACTCTCTAGTATTGTGGGACTGGCTGTGATAGTTGGCATACTGCTTGCATGCCCCGAATCTACTGCCTACAATTAAAGACAGAGAGCTAGTCCCTTCATACAGTGTAACTTCAAAGAGTTTAGAGGATAAGAAGGAAGTGGATGCAGGAGGAGGAATGTTTGAGGTGGATCCCTGCCAAAACCCCCATTTCATATAGGCCTACTCATGATGAATGCTCCATCACATAACATTCCTTTAACACATTTCTTCTCAATGTGCGAGGAGCTTGGTAACTTTTATAGCCTACTAATATTTTAATTTGGTCAAATTATGTCACATACTGTGTGTGCCTGAATTATTCTGTTTGTGACTCCACCATCTGAAGGTAGACTAACATGAATGTTCTCCATAGTCATGAGGGGAATTCTTAACTGTTTTAATTACCACTGGTTTTGAATGTTTTAGTTTCTTGTTATTGTATTCTAAAATATACAACTTTCCCAACCCCAAGAATATGTTTCTGTTCTGAATATTATAGCTCTTAAAACACACAGCTCTCTCCTAGTAAAAAAATTTAACAAAAATAGTTTAAATAATAAATAGGCTAGATTCTTTGGCCATAACCATTAAAATACAAACCCAAACTCTTAATATAATTAGGCTAAACCATAACGTAAACGAGTGGTTTTCAACCGTCTTTAGCTAAAGGCCATTTTCTATTTTGGTGAAAGACTAGCATTGATTTATTAATCATTAATAACGTGATACTTATGTAATGTATAAATATAGCAATTAAGTTATATTACAATAACTGTAGGCATTACTTAACATTAACATACTATAGTTATGTCTAATACCTTGTAATTAAGGTCAAAAGACAATAAAGATTATTATTATTATTATTATTATTATATATGTGTGTTTTTTATATTTTATCTTCCACTTTAAAATGATAACACAAAGCACAGTAACATTATTTAATTCAGTGTGAGACCTGACATTGTTTCTTTGTCACTAAATTGTCAATATTAGCATCAGATTATTATAATTGTTAGCAGACCACCAAAAATTAAGTCATGGGCCACCTGTGGCCCCCAGGCCACTGGTTGAAGTCCACTGGCCTAAACCATTATACTTTCTATTTTTTTCACTCTTGATTACAATCTTTGAAACATACGGCTTTCTCTATCTTCAGCACTTACATGGCTATCGCACCTCTGATTCTCGTGACTTCTTCTTCCCATATATAGATATTTGTATATTCTCACTTCTGATTTTAGCTCTTGGAACACTCACAAGGGTTTCTTTACCCTAAGACAGATTCCGTTATTTTCTCTCCTCTGATTCCTATTTTTGAAACACACAATTCTCCCTACCCTAAGATGTACATGTTTTGCTACAAACAGAAACAAGAAACTAGCATAATCTTTATTAGGGTGTAGAGAAAGTCATGTGAGTGCTTCAAAAATAGGAATCAGAGGTGAGAAAATGACAGAATCTATCGTAAGTTAGAACAAGCTGGGTTCCGAGTGTTTTAAGAAGTGAGAAACACATGCTTGGGATTGAGAAAGCCTTATGAATGTTTCAGAATGCAATGACAGGAATTTAAAATATTTAAAAATGGTAGTGAATAAAACTAAAATCATTAAAAAATGCCTCTCCTGACTAAGGTGTTGCACTCATGCAATCCTTCTTTCAGATGCTGAAAAACACAAAGCGAAAAGAATGCAATGTCACACCATATGTGATTTGAGTTAACTGAACTCAAATATTACCGAGGACCCCTTGTTTCTCCAAGGTTTATCCTTAGGGATTTTTGGTAAATCTAAATCATAATTACCTCAAATCACTTCCCCACTTAAGATGGCCATACCATCTGCGTCATGCCAGACAATTCAGACTGACTAATTGTTCTCCATCTGGAGTAAATTAGGCTAATCTGCCCTCTTTTTTGAGGTGGAATTACACAAAAGTTTTTTGTTTTTGTTTTAATATCTTTGCAGCAAAAAAAGTGATTTAAACAATTCACAATTTGGATTTGGTAAAATTGAATCTCTAAATTTGCATAAGTTTCTCAGAAGAGTGTTTTAGACGATTGCAATAGATTTCAGCCCAACAGGTGACTTGCAGACACTGCTAGTAATTGACAGAAATGAAAAAAATGTTACACTCATATAACTTTCTCTACTGACTTGTAGACACTGCTAGTCAGTGGCATAACATACACTCCCGCATACTCTGCAACATGGGAGGGAGGCCCTGAGTGTAAGAAGGGGCCTAAATATCGAGCAGAATTTTTGGGTATTTGAATTGTGCACATAAATCTGAAATGTATTTGCATCTGTTATCAAGCTTACCAGACCTATATATTGCATTTGTTTTATTCCTCACACTTCTCGTTACTGTATCTGCTACCAGTGTTGAAGTTGGAAATTTTTTCTACGGGAAACCCATAAATTTATAAGTTTATGCAAGTATTTATTTATTTTTCATTTTATGATATCACACATTATAATCAAATTACTTTTTTAAATGAATTACATAGAAACTACTGGTACATACAATAACAACCAATGGACCAACTTCTTCATATACACATTGAATCTACAACAACAGAGCTTTTGATAATTTCACTCATTCACTACATATTTCATTTTTTGTCTCCCGTAAAATTTACTTTTGTAGAAGTGTGTCTTTTTTCAAATGACCGAATCAATTTATGATACTGGTATCTGTTTTCTTTATAGGTCACGTAAAATGGTTGAAGTGTTTGATGAACTATCGGACACACTATGTAAAGTTGCAGATCTGGCTGAGTTCATTAGGATAGGCCATCCAAAAGCAGCATATTCTCAGGCAGCTGAAGATGCTTGCATCAGTATTAGTGGCATTGTCGAAAAGTGAGTAAACCCCCATTTTTATTGTGTTTAATTATTAATGGCGTTGGTCTAGAAGAGTAGTAGGCCTATACAGATATCACTATAAATGAAATTTTTCTAATATAGGTACTTTCTAGGCTATATTTCCTGTAAACAACTCTGTGTGTTTGTATATATATGGGTTATTCTACAGAAATGTCTGCTTTTTAAATAATGAGAACACAAAATTTAAATTTGGTTTAAAATATCAGTAAAAAATCCTGGTTATTCTTCTATCCAAAGAAGAAACTTTCAGCATACAATGCATACACTTTACTCAAATTTGGGGTTACTGTCAACCAAAATTGATTTTAAGTTCCAGGAGAGTGATTTTACTTACTGATGCTATTATATCGGTGGAATCACACCTCCCCAAATTTAATTTTTCAGTATATATGGTTTCAAAACTATCTAGGACCTAGGTCAGAATGGGAGTTGAGATGTAACTCACAAAACAACATAGGCCTAGTTTTTGTTGAAAAAATAATTACAAATTGTCCTCACAATTTTCCAAAGTATTGATTTAATATGTTTAAAAATGTTAGGAACTGTTATACATTTATTAGGGAAAAAGAATTATTTAAGCCAAGAAGTAAAAATAAAGAAAGTGCACAAGAATCTTACAGGACTAATGTCGAATCACTCTACTGGCTACCATATCACTTTCCTGGAAAAAGTTAGCCAGGAGAGTGATTAATTTTCTTAGCCAGGAGAGTGAGGATTTTTATTCCTTTTGCCATGTGCAGGTAGTACAGACACAGCTTGATGTTAGGCTTTTAGGGAGACTTTTTGAATCACCAAAAGCATTTAATTGCTCTATTTTCAATTTTTTAACTCTTAAATTTAAAACAATACTACAACCAGGAGAGTGATTGGCAATAAACATATTTACTTAAAAGTGAAGATGTATTTTGCTCAGTTGCACCAGGAATCACAACAAAAATGTCTTTTCTTCACTGGTCTGGAACAGCGTTGCCACATTGAGAAGCAAAAAGTTTTCTTCCCTCTTTTTTCCTCAAATTTTTCTTATAGCGCCAGGAGAGTGAGTTCAGAAGCTGGGGACTGAACTTTTGAACAGAGTACAAACTTATTCACACTTCAAAAATTTGAAACATAATGTGAACTAGTCCCCAATACAATAAAGAACAATGTCACAAAGTGAATTAAAATAATCATGCCACACATTGTTTCTATAGTCAATAGAGTAATATAATATAATATTTATTCGACACCATAAGTAATACAAAGAATACATTGGCTGAGTCAAGTTTAGATGCTAAATACACAAATACACAAATTAATAAACAATACACAAATTAATGAACAATACACAAATTAATAAATAATACACAAATTAATAAACAATACACAAATTAATAAACAATACACAAATGAATAGACAATTAATAACATATCAACTCTCAGTGAAATTTAGACCTAGAAACTCATCTGCGCTAAGAGGCATATATTTCATCAAAATATTTTTAACATTATTCTTAAAGGTTTTTCCTGTTGAATCTTTTACATTTCACGGAAGTTTATTGTATAAAATAATACCCTTGAGGGAAATACTTTTCAAGCTATTAGTAATTCTATGCGTGCTAAGGTGTATATGATGCGAAGATCTAGTACTGTGAACCTGGAGTGGGGACAGCCCAGGAGAGTGATTTTTTACTTAAAAGGGCTGAAATTCACTATGAAAAGTTTCCATAAGTTTGACATTGATTACTTAGTTTATAACAATGGGTCCCATAGTTAAACATGGATAAATAAAAATATAGAAATAACAATGTTATTTACAGAGTATTAAGAGAGGACAAAAAAAGCGTAATTCCTGTAGAATGACCCATATATATATATCTTATAGGACATAAAAAGGGCTAAATCAGACTGAAAGGCCTAAAAGAGGCTAAGGAAGACTTTTGCTGAAAAACTAGGGGCTAAAGAGGACTTTTGCAGAAAAATATGATTTTTAAATAGATTTTCCAGTTAAAACAGCACACTGAAATTAACAATGTATATGTTGCTTTGTCACTAGTCTTTGTAACTCAAAAATGTGCCGCCTCGCCATTGCAGGAAATGAAACTTGAGCCGTCTGCAATACTTGAAAATCTGCAACTAATCCTCAAATGATAAGTTGCTGACCAACAACAGAGAAGTGTATTCTACTTATTTTTGTAGATCGAAAGTGAATTGAATGGTGTATTGAATAATTGTATCATTAAAGGGTAATTATCTCAATTGTTTATGCTATTTTTCGAGTGCCGATATAAGGAATAGTTACTTGATTATTTTCTAAAGAAAATTAGAATAACTGTGTCAAAATTATAATACAATTTTCAGTGTTAATATTAGTGTTTTATTAAGATGGCTAAAATCATTTGTTTAAAACCTAAAAAGGGATATTCCACGAAAATAAAAGGCTAAAATACCTTTTATAAAAGCCTAAAAATCCAGGCCCAGTATTACATTTCTATTCTCTTACTTATAGACTACTAAAAATTTGAGCTTCTGTTATGATTATAGTTGGGTTTCATTTTACATGTTTTTAGATATTCATAGTAATATTATATATTTTACATATTATGTAACAATTGTAACATATTCCTACACAAATTCTAGGAAATCGATTTTATTTAACTTGGTTCTATTTTTCAGCGACAAATAAAATAATTAGCTAATTTTCCTTTATAAAGGAAACATTTCAGTTGCCAAAGGTAGGGAAAATTCTTCTAACTTTGTGAATTTCAATACAAATGCAAAATACGGTGGTTCTGGGTGTCTCAGCTATATACATTAGCATTTATCTTTTCTCAGAACTTGGGCTAGCCATGGCCTTTGCACTACAGATTGAAACCAGCCAATTAGGAAGGGCTACAGTCAGGTTTTTCGTAAGCAAAAATACCATTATTTGCAACATGCAATTGAGTTTTTTCTAAGAAGTCTTAAGGCTGAAACTATATTAATCTGTATATGAAACGGACTTGTTATAAATAGCTCCAGTTGCACCTAGTCTGGGGTCGAAACTAAGGCAGTGGTCGAGTATTGACGGATGTTTTACAATGGACGGCAAAGTAGTAATGTTTTAAGTGTGTAACAAAACTATATAGGGTGTTCCATGAAGCTTGATCAACATAGTACAAGTCACACAAATAATAAACATTCTGTGTTTTCTAAACAGGTACTCTTTATTTGAAATGGAACAATCGGGTTCAAAAAATGAGTTTTTAGGGCACGAGGGCAAAATGTTTTGCGACAATACATATTTCTCCACAAACATAAGTGCATTACATTTAAAAAAAATACTTGAAGCATTTTTACTGTGACTTTAATTTAGTAAATCATATAAGTTGCACTCGCTGTCAAAATTAGAGGTAGCGTGTAGAAGCTAGTGTGAACATTTTTGTATATTTATTGCATTAAAAATATTAATTTTGAACTACATATTTTGTGATTATTACATATTTTATTACTTATTTCCATGATATTTACTACATTTTTATGTACATATTTCGCACTTGGATATTACATAAAAATCCGGGCCCTAGTTAACTTATTATGAATGACTGAATACTTGATATGGACATCTAATGGCTTCATGTTGGTAGATGTGTTCCCAATACTAGTGAATCAAAGTGATTCTTTCATAATATTTATTTCTAGGTTAAATACTCATCGTGAACTCTACTCTGCGCTACGTTCAGTCGTGAATTCTGAAGACAAGTTTCCAACAAGTGCAGTGGACAACCATGTGGCACGACTATTTTTGTTTGACTTTGAACAGTGTGGTATTCACCTTCCAGAGGAAGATCGAAAGAGAGTAGTGGCACTTAATGATGCCATTCTACAATTGGGACAGAGTTTTATGACTGGAGCTGTGTCTCCTCGTGCAATTCCAAAGAATGGTTTACCACAGAACTTGCGACAGTTGTAAGTTAATTCTTTATTATATTTAAACATTTCTGCATATAGGTTTTTGGGAAAAAATAATTTTAGGTCGTGCACTAATCTCCTCCCACCAGCTCTCTAATGGGACCCTCCTGGGAAGAAGGGGCTTAGGGTGGGGAGCAGTGGTTATGATTATATGTGATAGTATAAAAGATTGTTTAATTAAAATTTTTGTGTTTTTTTTGTGTGTTTTTTTCTAATGGCTTGATGAATTATTGTAGTTTTTCAGTTGAAGGCGACCAAATACTTGTGACCGGTTTGTATGCAGATTCACCAAATGTAGTGGCCCGTGAAGCAGCATATCGCATTTACCTTCATCCAGACAAACATCAGGATTACCTACTAAGTGAGATGCTGTCTTATCGAGATGAACTTGCCAAACTATGTGGATTTCCCACATATGCACATAGGTAAAAGTCTCTGATAAACTTTATATTTCCTTTGAGAATGATTGCATATTATCTAACCATTGTAAAACCAGTTAATTCTCTTTAAATATCATAACTTAATCCATTAGAATATTATAGGAGAAAAATCCCTCCGACACTAGGACTTGAACCCAGGACCTTTGGCTATTCGCGCCAATGCTCTACCAACTCTGGCTTAGCTCTGTTAGTCCAGGACCTTTGGCTATTCGCACCAATGCTCTACCAACTCGGGCTTACCTCTGTTGGTAGAGCATTGGCACGAATAGCCAAAGGTCCTGGGTTCAAGTCCCAGTGTCGGAGGGATTTTTCTCCTATAATATTCTCATGTAATGTCCAACAGAGACAACAATCTGTGGTTCATGAATGCTTATATATTAATCCATTAGAAATTATACACCATGGGTTTATTAAGAAAGCATGCAGCTATTATGTATCGACCTGAAGTTCAATTATCATAGGTTATATAACAAGAGGTCCAGATTTTATCGATAAATTTTTAAGCAACTACCTCGAGTTATATTTATTGTGACTGTTTAGCCCATACTCACAGAATTAAGCATGTATTGAATGTTTAAAACCATGAAGATTATCAAACGCATCACTATATGTGTCATTGTGAGCGAGATAGCCTATGGTAAAACAATTTATTTTAATACATCAATTGTCTCGCCATTGGTGCAACTTTTCATCGGTTTAAAAAAAATTATTTTATTTTTTTTAATCTCATGCTACAATAATGTTATGTTATTAAGTGCCAGTATGGTACTTTATGAGATTGTGTGGGGAAGGGAAAATGTCTGTCCGTGTGTCTGTACGTGCGATAACTCAAATACGCTTTATCGGATTTCCATGACACTTGGTATACACATTTATAACGTCCATGGGAAGAATCCTATTGATATTGGACAAAATCGGTTGACCGGTACCAGAGTAAAGCCCAATTTAGTGCCTATTTTATGGTAATATATTAGAAAGCATTTATCGAATGCAAATTAGTTATCATGACAACATATTGTTTTACAGTATTCATATAAGACTTTGGAAATTGCAATATAGTTAGCTATGACAAATAACATTATTCCTCATTCGGTAGGTTTCGTTCAACTTCGTAGAGAAAGCTGACAACATTGAAACAAGAAATACGCTATACACCCTGACATCTAGTGGCTTCAGTACTAAGCTTTCATTCTGTCTCAAGATCCTTATTTATTTATTGACATTATCTTTATGGGGAAAAATACAATCCTTCGAATTGCTGATTTCACAAACACTTCATTGTACATCCAACACTTTCCTCACCTCCTTAAGAATTCTGTATGTGCTAATTTCTTATGTTCCCGTGAAGTCTGATGTCAATTTCATGGACTGAAAGTTAAGGAATTTTTCACAAAACGTATTAAATACGTTTAAAATTAGGCCTATAGTTTTCTCCAAATTTAGATGCCTTACCTCTCTTACGTTTAACAACACGAAATGGTGAAGCATGTTCTGCTAAGTCTCTTCTTTATGCTTAAAATTAGTCATCCAGTGTAAAAATATTGAGCCTATATTATGTATAATATTCGTATTTGATGACTTATTTGATAACCAAACGCTTATGACGTGTAATTTATTTGTTACGCAATACCGTCACCACTTTATATAATTGGACTGCATTAAAATCGTTGTATATTAAAGTCACTACATGCCTTGTCTTCTGAATCAGTTGAGGAATTTGATGTCAGACTGGCATGTTGTCATGGTAGCTCAATGGTAGAGCATCGGCGCGTTAAGCCGAAGATCCGTGTTCAAATCCCGGGTATGACATGAAATTTTTCAAGCTGATTCTTACTTGTAAAATACCATACGCGCGATTCTGCTGAAATGTTATTTCTTTAGTTGACAACACTGCAGAAAGACTGGCGGACTAGCTATGTTTTGTTCCCCCCGACCCTCACTTCCCCGTAAATCCAGCGCCCAAGAAGTGGCGCGGGTAGTACTAAGTCCACAACAGTGAATACAAACTTAAGTTATAATCCCTTTGTTGGGTTGAAGATATTCTTACTTTTTTAATATCCAGTAAAAAATTAATTTAGCCAATTCTGTGAATACAGTAATCATATAGTTTTCTCATTTCACCGTACTAATTAGCCTTATTCCCTTCAAAATTGTTAAATATAATAATTAATAAATTTGAAACTTTGGTATCTATAGTATTGTATGCTATAGTATTTAAGTCTGTAGGTTATGAAGATAATTTTTTTAAAGTAAATGTTGTTTTTCACCTAGAGCTCTGAAAGCCAGTATAGCAGAAACTCCTGACATGGTAAAAGAATTCCTGGAAATCATGACAGAGAAGTTGCATCCAAGAGCAGAAGCTGATTTTAACACAATGAAAAAAATGAAAGCTGCTGAAAGCGAACAGGTAAGATTTGCATCTATTGAGTGTAGCCTATACCAAGTAAAAAAAATAGTTCCTTGTCCAGAATAAATTGTCACTTAGCCAACTCATGGAACTCATGTTTATAATAGCTGTAGGTTGTCTTTATATACTATTAAATAAAATACATAATAACTAGGGCTCGGACTTTTAGATGCTTATAAAGCGAAAATATTTATTTTTTATGTGTTTAAGAAGTTGAAAATATGTTAAAAAAATATGAAAATATTTTAATTAACTTATTTAACCAATATTTACAGAAGTAGCCCTATTCATCTAGTAATTCTAGTCAGCAAGCGTAGAACTGTTGCAGTGAACGACAAAAGTAGATCTTAAGTTATGCATCTTAAAGCTGTGACGATTTTCACGGAACAGAGACTTGTATCTTGAAAATGTACGTTCAACATCTTGCATATTTGTAACACTGACACTCAGATGTTCCATCTGCTCCAAGTTCTCTACACTGTTACCCATTAAAATTTCTGAAATCTTGCGCAACACTTGTAACCCTTCATTCTTATTTAGGCATGACAGGAATTTTTCTTTAATTTTGTTTGCTTTTGAACCACTGATTTTGTTAAGTTTGTTTTCAACGTGTTTGATTTCTTTTTATTGATTCTGTCAACAATTGTTTTGTTGTTTCCAACTTAGTAATGCAGTGTGAGAGGAAACAGAAATTTGTACTAATGAAGGCCAAATCCGCCCTGATTTATTCTCTGACTGAACATAACAACGCAACACATTGAAAATATGGCGCAATTTTACGAAAACTGTCAAAATATTCATTTCTAAACATGATATGTGGAAAAATATTTAAGTTACCAAAAATATTTATTCAAATAAGAAATATCGAAAAAAATTTTTTTTATGTGATATGCAACTCAGTATTTTGAATCCAAAGGTCCCAACCGAAACTTTGACAAAGTCCAGAAATCATAAGTAATAGCAAAAAAAATATGCATTTACCTAAAAGTCCTAGCCCTAATAATAACTATATAATTATAATTATAACAACTATAGATTGTCCAAGGTTAACATAAGAGCACATGTCTTATTCACTGTTATCAGTGCCATAACTTATATCCCAGCAGACCTTACAACACGAGAGGGCCCAAAGGCTAGAAGGGGTCCAAACATCGAGAAGAATTTTGAGTATTTTAATTCGCATGCTTAAATCTTATATATATTCGCATCTGGCACCAAGCTTACCAGACCTGTGCATTGCATTTCTTCTATTCCTCACCCCTGTTACTGCTGAAAGAGTCTTTTTAAAGTTGAAATTAATTAAGAACTATTTAAGAAGTACCATGAGTCAGTGGCGTATCCTGATCTCTGATAAAGGGCGTGCTATGCTATCGTCCTACACAGAAAATGTACTTGATTCCTGAGTTAATTGAGAATGTAGATTAACTTTAACTGAACAGTTAAAAATAGCTTACTTTATTAAAGTAGGCTTATTCTTTCTTTTAAAACATGAAGGATTTGTACTTATAAGATTTGAAGCCTTCACGGCGCTGATTAGTTAAGATGACTTCTCGGGTTATCAGCCGTGTCAAAATTATTAGGCTCGAGCGTACGGCAATTTTCACTCTGTGGCCTTCCTCAGGAATGTGAGACTGAACAATGTTCTGTATATTCTACACTGACACTGAAAATGACACTGATTTTTCCACAATTTACTGACAAAATAAAATATTATGAATGAAAATATTCCATCTAGAATTAGGGCGTGCGGCGCACGCATAGCACCAATAGAGTATACACCCCTGCCATGAGTCAACAAAGGCTTAGTTCACTCAGTGAGGCAAGGGAATCTGAGTTACTTACAATAATTGAATTATTTGCCTCTAAAGAGGCTAGATGGCAAGAAAAGAAATATTTGTCATTTAATTTTAATTTTCTTGAGTTGCAAATTAAAGAAAAAATATAAACAGAATGGTTGGAAGGGTAAAGATGTATAATTGTTAGCTTTTTAAAAAGCCCTAATTTTAGGAACCAGTATTAAATAAGGATATTATTCTGTGTACATTAAAACAGTAACTGGGGGCCCAACATATTTTTACTGGGAGGCCCAGCTGCAGAAAAATTATACCAAAGAATTTATGGCCTCCACATAGCTCCCAAAACCTACTGTAGTCCAAAGCAGAGTACTTCCCTGCGGGGTGCCCTGCTGATTAGAGGGGCAAGGGGCGATATATTGCTCCGGTGGAGAAGGAGGAGGTGAGGGGTACCATCACAGGTGGTTTGGCAGATTCTTATTGGTCGCCGGCATGCTTGCGCGTGAAACGGTCACATTCCTTGCATTCCTCACAGGGAAGTTCTTTGCTTTGGAGAACAGTAACGGTGTGTGATCTTTATTTGTGGGGTACCCTAAAAAATTGAGAATGGAAGTAATCCACTCACATTAGATGAATGAAATAAAGCATAAGACATGAAATAAAGTCTGCCAATGTGGAAGAACTTGTGAGAGTTAATAATAGTTTCGTTAGAAGATGTGAAGTATACGTGACAGCAAGTGGGGAACATTTTCAGTGCGATAAGTACAAATTCTAAGACCTCTCCTCATGATAGGTTCGTGTTTTGGTCAGTGCAGCACGAGATGTGGTACACACTGCTGCCCTTAATGTGAGGCGCTGTTGATAAATGTCTCTGTGTGTATGTAGATGTGTGTGTATATATATATGTATGTATATATGTATATATATGGACCAAGATAAAAACGTGAGGAATTATGTTTCTAGAAGCTATTAGATTTATTTGTTTCTTTATTATGTATCTGCTTTTGGTATAAAAATTAGTGTATATGTCAGTTCAGTGCATGGAACAGCCCATAGTGTCTCACGTAAAGAGTTGGCCAATCATGCAGGTTTCTGCTGCCATGGCAACCACCACAACGCAGAAACCCACATGATTAGCCAATTCTTATATCATTGTTCTGAATTATTATCATTGAGTTATTATCATTGCTCTGAATGATCTGATTCCAAGTCCATCCTCAGAGATGTAAATGTCAAATAAAATAAAGAAGTTTGTCTCATTATGTACATCAAACTCATGATTATACTTGTTCATTGGGATCCTGTTATGCACGAATAATTGAAAAACATGGACAATCCGAATATCAGAATTATTACTATTATAGCATCAGGCAATCATCACATTTGATTGAGATTTTAATAAGCTGTAAATGGTACTAAATTTATTATAATGGTCATTATACTCTAAGTTTTCATTGACTATAACAGTAAGCCAGTTGTGATATTCAAACAGTTTAACTACCGGTTCTCATCAGGGTATTTGATGTTAACTCAAAATAGCCTAATATGCTATTTTGTCTTTTCATCCTCATACTAAACATACTCAGCTTCCTTAAAACATAACCTTACACAACAAAAGAAGACCACAGTCCATTTTATAATCGAACATCGAAAGCAAAGCGAGCGAGTGTCGAGACGATCGGCTGTGCACAAATAAGAGAGTCTGCCAACTTAACCGCCCACCCGCTACCTATGGTAGTAGTCCACTGCTAGCGAACATAAATGAACCGACTGAATATCACCACTGCAGTAAGCCTATATATATATATATATAAATTCTAACCCTTTGTGAATGGAATACAGATATAACTGGGCACAAGCTTTTGAATTTCCGTGCTTTATATTGTCATATTGTTCATATATAATGTTACATGTAACATTTTCTATGATGAAGGGTTATATCCATTTTCCAAATGCAAAGGGTTAAAAAGGGAGGAAGAATTTTGCGTTGATAATCTGCCCATGGATAATCGTGAGTTTGCTGTATATCAGAACTGTTACTGAAAGTTGTCCAACAAGAAAAACAGACCTCTTCAAGAATTTTCGAAAACTTATGTTTTGGCTTTAATGTGCTGAGGGCAGGTTTCCAGGCTTCACTGTAAGGAAGGCCTTTATCTCTGTTATTAAGTGCGAGAACTGTAATTTCTAAGATTGTATGGTGGATGGGAAAAGAGTCTGTCTGTATGTGAGAAAACTCTAATACACTTTATCAGGTTTATGAAACTTAGTATCCGCACTCTAATCCATAGGACGAATGCTTTTGATTTTGGACCAAATCGGTTGGCCCGTACCGAAGTGACGACTAATTAACGATTTGAAAATAGGGAATCATTACTGCTACAATTGAATGTAGAAACTTTGGCCACAGTAGTCTTATTCCATTTTTTATTTTGAATACTGAGGGCCTTGGCTACAATGGAGTCAGAAGTTTGTAAATTTATTATATCATGCCTTGCTTTAGATGTGAGGCATTTGTTGCAATTTCATTCTGTTAATATTCTAGTTTTCCCATTTAGGCTATTCCTTCATGTATACTTATCAAACTTTTTCAAGAAGTCATGGTCTAAAAATCAATAGTTTCTGAAATATGTCCTATTAACTCCATCAGTTTAATACAAACAGCTAAAATGATGCACTCAACTTCCCTTAGCATCTAGCTTGCAAAACGCGTAATGTGTAAGTACACTTAAAATAGTGAAGTTGAGTGCATCATTTTAGTTGTTTGTATCATTTGATAGCTGCACTGTGATTCCCGCATATAATAGTGTTGTTTATTAGTTTGTCCATCAGTTTACCTGATTTTATATTTATATTGGATTTGTTTACAGGATTTGGCTCCATGGGACATACCATATTATACTCAAAAAGCAAAACATAATTGGCTTAGAGTTAACATCTCAGAGTTTTCTCCATATTTCTCTCTTGGAACTTGTATGGAGGGTCTCAATATGTTGATGAATAATTTGTACAACATAACTTTTGTAAACGATGAGATGTTACCTGGAGAATCATGGGCAGCAGATGTATATAAACTTGCAGGTAATATAATTATTTCAGTCTAATTACACTTTCAAAATAAATCTTAAGATGTTTCATATAAAACGACTTTGAAGTAAAAGTTTTCCTTTACCTCCTTGAATTTTGTCAATTTTTTTTATTTAGAGTTACATATTTCTTTTTTTCTTTCTCTCTTTCTGTCTTTTTTTGGGAGGGGGCTTAGGGTGAGATGGAAGTAACTCTCACAAAAAGTGTAGATCATAATCCATACCAAGACAACACAAGCACTTAAAGAAACAACTACAATTTAGATCACCTATACCGTATGACAAAATCATACAACAATATCTTCCTGGCCACAGTGTTGGCAACATGGGAGTCAGTTGCTGAAGAAGGCTGTTGTATGCAGTTGAAAGCACTCCAACAAGATAATTCACATTATCAAAAAAGCAATAGTGAGTGTCATTGTACAAGTTTATCTAAGTTAATACTAATTTAGACATCACTGCAATGGACAAAATTTAAGAATATTACTTTAAAGTTGTTCTCTGCATTAAGCATTTGTTCTTATTGCTCTTCAGTTTCTGCAAATCAGGACACCAAGAGAACTAATATTTTTTTCCAAATTTAATAAAATTGAGATTTAATAAATTTCTTTTCCTGTATCTTCTCTTCTTGGTATTGAAATCTTTCCCAGCATCTCTTCCAAAGCAGATGAGACATGAGGTTTTCTGGCATATGACATGAGAAACAAAATTTTGACTTGTAAGGTTTTCACTAGACTCCGATGATTGTGATCCTAAAGAACTTGCACACAAATGATAACAGTAATGCTCTCAGCTGTAAAATTTAGTTGCTTCTTTTGGAATGCCAGTTTGAAGACGACATTGGCTACTAATTGTTACACCAATTGGGTATTTAAAATATAGGCTGTATGTAAACATCCGGTTAAAAAATAATAAAAATTATTCTGCATGAATAAATAATTTTTATACGTCTTAAACATAATTATTTATAAATAGCTATGATTTATGAATGATACTAGTTTAATTTGAACCTCCAATGGAAATACAAAAAGTATGTATTTTCTGGTGTATAAGATGCATTTTTTACTGTTAAAGTTGGCCTTAAAATGGGGTGTGTTTTATATGATCAAGGCACAGATTCATAATGCCTTTTTCTTCAATGCTTGTGCACTGTATTTTGACTCCGTTACAAGCCCTTTTTCTGATATTCCAAGAACTTTGTCCTTTTAGATAATGCATGGCCTTCTTGAGACTTCTTGTGCAATAAGAGCTGTGAGTAGGGGAGTCCCGCTGAAGCAACTTCACTTGAATAATCAATTACTGAGTTGAGTAAACAAGTGTGTGTGCTGTATTTTGCTTCAGAAATAATGCAGTGGTGATAAGATAGATTTGTCAGGGTTATCGTTGTAAGCTCAGCTGGTTCAATGCTGAAACCAATAAGGTCCTTCTCCTTTTGTTTTATCGCAGTGATTCATCAAACAGAAGGACTGCTGGGACACATATATTGTGATTTCTATGAAAGAGCTGGAAAGCCAAATCAAGACTGCCATTTTACTATACGTGGAGGGAAAGAACTACCTGATGGTACTTACCAGGTACTGTATTAAACCTGAAGCAAGAAGAAAAATGTCAACTGTATAACATCCTGTGTAACCCTCAAAAGCAGCACACTCTAATATTGTATTTTTTATTGTATTTTGTAAGCATTATGTTATGTTATGTTATTTATTTATTTTTTCTTAGGTTGCAGAGGTTAATGATATCCTTTCATGTAAACCTGCCATTAGAAATAAAAAATAAAAAAAACTTGTAGGTTTAAATGTTGGTTGGTTGGTTGGTTGCTAATGCCCAGCTTGTTGGAGCTCTTCCATTAGCTGTCTTGCTTCCCAGTAGCGTGTAGATAAGTCTGAGCTCTGTAATGCTCTGCATTGTAGTAGGTGCTCGCTGTCCATAACAGATTCTTGTTGTTCGCAAAGAACACATTTTGGAGAGTTGTAGATATTGAGTTTGTGTAGGTGAGCTGCCAAACAGTCATGTCCTGTATACAGTCTGAAGAGTGCTACTGCATTCATTCTGGGGCTGTCTGGTACCAGGTTTGTCTGTGTGATTAGAGGTTTCCATTTTTTATTTTCACTTTCTTGATATAGGTTTATATCAGGTTTAATATCACTTGATATATATAAGGTTTAAATGTTTAGAAATTATAAAGAATAAATTATTGGAATTTACGCAATGAAGGAACCATAATAAACTACATTTATTATTTGAGTTAACTTTTACACACTTTACTTCATTTCAAAATATTTTAAAGGACACGTTTCAAGGTCTTTTGTCGCAATCTTCAGCTATGTTTACAGCTGTTGAATCCCTTTTTAGGAAGATTTGGATGTACAGGTAGGGGGAAAAAAAAGCGGACCAACTAAAATATCTAAGTTGCTGATATAAGCCACTGCGCATGCCTAGCGGCATTCACAGGATAGCAGGGAATGTATTGAAATTTGTTCTAGTGTTGACTGTTGACTTAGCCCATTTCGAAACCCATTAGAAAATAAGCTAGTAAATTAACAATTAATATTTCTATGATATACTTGCAGTCACAGGAATCGAACCTGCGACCTTTCGCATGAAGGTCAAGCACCTGAACTATTCAACCAAGACAAAAGCAGTAATCAGCTGCATGGCTGTTGTCCAACTACACAGGTCTAAGGAATATGTATGGACACTGGTGTGAACAAGGCTCTGAAATCAGCTACAAGAGTTGGTTCGCTTTTTTTCCCCCTACCTGAACATGTGTTTAGACAACAATTTGATTAAAAGAGTTCGTAAAAATCGGAACTGTCACCCATCCAATTTCTGTCTTAAGTTAACATAATAAAATGTAACTAGTTTGCATATTATTTGTGAAGACACTATTTATGATATGCAACAACGGTCAGAAAAACTTTTAAAGTTTACTTACATTGCAAAGATCCACGAACATTCTATACAGGAACCCCATGCCACATGGCATATGTCATGAGGCAATCAAGTTCTTGCCATATACACATCTATGGATTCAATGGCTGTAAAAATACGCTGTTATAGCTCTTGCAGATTTTGTGGCAGGGATGGGACATAGACAGCATATTTTGCATATCCTCGCAGAAAAAATCACAGGTTGCAAGGTCAGGTCACCTGCTAATTCAGAAATGCTAATGAGCAGTTGCATAGTCAGTTCAGCAGTGAGACAGATATTGTTTCAAACAATGCTTGACTTCATTTTGATAATGGGGTGATGCCCCATCGTGTTGGAACACCTAATTGTTAGGTTTTTCGATATTTGTGTTTTTGCAGCAATAGCACCCCTGACAGGGCGTAAGAATGCACAGCAATTACAATAACTACTTATATCAACTTTGAGAGTTATTCTGTTCATTGTTACCTCACAATGTTTTTCTATCTTAAATAGTGTCTTCACAATATGCAAACTGATTTCATTCATTTATGCCTTGTTGATTAGAAGTCACTCCCATTAACCCAAAACAATGAAAGTTTGCTCTGTTGATGTCTTTTCCATTGTTCTACTCTCGCTGTTTAGTGTACAAAGAAAATGAAATGTGAATGTACTACGCATTGAAAGAAAATTAAAAGAGAGAATTCAATTAATTTCAGAATCCTATAGTGGTGTTGATGTTGAATCTGCCTGCTCCACGATGGTCGAGTCCTAGCTTACTGACTCCTGGAATGGTAGACAACTTGTTTCATGAGATTGGGCATGCAATGCATTCCATGCTGGCAAGAACTCGTTACCAGCATGTTACTGGAACAAGGTGTACTACAGATTTTGCTGAAGTTCCATCAGTTCTTATGGAATTCTTTGCTTCTGATCCCAGGGTGAGTTTGTTTAGGATGTGGTGAATTTTTTGTTTGAACCAAATTACTATAATAGTAAACACGTTGACGATCGAGGTTTGGCTTGTTTGGTAATAGTAAAGGTAAAAGAAATGTGGAATATTGATGCAGGTTTTCTTAGAGATCTTCATTTAATTATTAACAAACAATTCTAATATGGGTGTAATTTCAAATAGTTCAGGGGCATATTTTATGTTGCAGAACAGAATTTTTATTCAACTTTTTATAGTTTAAAATTCTTTTGAAGGAAGCTATAAATTGTATAAAATGGTTCAGTCTGTGTTTTTATTTCAGTCTGTCTACTTATGTCATAGTGTTGTGGGTGAGCTTGCAAAAAATTATGATGATGAAATACTCTCCTGTAGATGACTGAAATTGGCAACAATACAGTGAAATCACAACATATTATTGTTAAAAATACACACACACACATGAAACTTCACTTAAGAATAACTAGTAACTATCTTAAGACATATTTCAAGAGCTATTGCTCTCATCCTCAGCTATTCTTTACTGCTGGATGCTTTGTAGTTCTTCTGGTGATAGATGGATGTACAGTAAAATTTTTTCAATGCAAGTGAAGGGAAGGCCATTAAGAGGTGGGAGGTGAATTCCCAGAGACAAGCTATAATTTCCCCTCCTACCAGCTGTGTCTTTCATGGCAAGTATCCTTGAAGTCAGTGCACCAGAGATGTGACTTCCTTGAAGACTGCCATATGACTTAAGCTATCACCCCTTCAAATGACGATATTTCAATAATGAACCCGTTCAGGCTACTGAGAATCTATCTGTGCAGCGTCAGGTCGAAAAAAAAATGTACTGTACTTTCTGATCAGACTGTCTTCTGTCTGCTTTTACTGGTATTTCAGAATTCATTAACCTATGCTTGGTTTATTGGATGAATACTTTCTCCCAGACCATAATGAATAGAATGAGAAAGTGTGATGACTCGACCGCTAATACAATGGTGGGTATAGGGAGAGTGGCGGTCCACCGAAACACTGGCAGCACCTTCGTTTGCGTTTCAACTTCTCAATGCTGCATCATGATAGTTTGGCATCTTATGATTAAACTCGCAATCTTTAATTAACCCTTGGTCCTATTTCTGTGAAATTTGTGCAGAAATAATCTGCACAACACAGTCCTTCTGATGGTTAAAACAGAGACTTAAAAAATGCGGACATATATATTTTTATTTCATAATATAAACATCATCAATTACACAAAATTCATGGAGGGTGAAACGAAATTTGACTATGCGACAATTTTTTTCATTTTTGTGTCCCGTAAAAACTTCAAGCGAGAAAGTTTTAGTGAAATATTTCAACTTTATTTTAAATTCAGTACCACCTTTATATCTTGAATGGTTTACGAGTAATTGAGTGGTAATTATTCCGAGCGCTAGAGCTGTTTGAATGATGTGGGACGATCGTGAAATGTTGAGGGTGAAGCAAATTTGACTATGCGACATTTATTATTTTATTTTTGTGTCCAGAAAGAGATCAAGCATGTAAGGTTTAGTGAAATATTTGGATCTTATTATAAATTGAGTACCACCTATATATCTATAATGGTTAACGAGTAATAGTAATTACTCTAAAGCTAAAGCTATCAGAATGGTATTGAGGTATTAGCAGGCATCTCTTCCATAAAATACCAGCAATAACGTAAAAATTTTTACATAATTTATTCGTGGACTCAATAATAATACTATAACAACTGACTACTTGTACCCATACTGCAAGATTGACCCTCTGGGGAAAAGGGGTGAATGAAGCTTTTTTCTAACTTAGTAAATCTGCACTACTTTTATTTATGCATTTATTGGATTATTTATCATATTTTCTGTTCACTTATGTTAGTAATTTTTATGTATAATTATCATAGTAAATGTCTTATTAGTTTAATATCTTGTTCCTTTTGTTATAATATAATTTAACAACATAAGACGTACATCAGTTACAGTGAACGGCGAATGGTCGAGGGTTTGAGCAAATAGCGGGCTGTAGTTAAGGCAAGAGGATTTAATTTTTTTATGAAAAAATAAGGGAAAATGCTTTTAAATATTGTGTGATATATGTAGAATTCATTGCAAAACAAGTTTTGCGTATGTGCGTCTTTATCGGATGTTGAGACGCCAATTTAAAGATCACGCTCCCTATTTTTGTAGTGCTGCTTATGAAATTTTCCGTGCCCTGCAATTCACAAACCATCCCTTAGTTTATATTATCTCTGTTCACATATTTGTACACAGATCTACACTTTCGACCGTGTTTCACCTACCCCATACTGCCAGGAGAAAATTAATATTAATATAAATAATATTACTATTAATACAAATTACAGTATTACATACAATACATATTACAGTAATACAGTAATATTCTATACATTGTAATATTAATATTAATTTATAAAATATCCCTTAGCTGTTTTCTACCCTAATTATACGTTGTTATTTCTATACAAATGCACATTCTTTAACAAATTCTCATCAAATTATACTAACATACCCTCTACCCTATTTTCTAGGCAACAAAATATTAGATCAAATCATCCCTTAGCTGTTTCATACCTATATTATATAATTGTTCATTGCTTGTGAACATCTTCGAGTTTTGGAAAGATGTGGAACGAAATGTTACGGTCAAGCTTCTTGCAATGTGAGAAATTACTGTTACACACGACCATGATTATTTATGGAGATGAGATCTTCCAAGACGTGTAAAGCAGCCCGAAAATTGTCAAAAGTATCTAACAATTCAATTTAGACAAGGTGAGTCATTTTGAAATAGATTAATGTATTATTTTGTTTAAGAATGATTGCAATTTTTCCTATACCGCCCGTAGTAATCTTGCTCCCGCAAATCTCAAGCAGAGTAACTGCTACCTAGCGGCGGAACCAGTGAACTACCTCAGTCATCACACTTTCTCCTCTATTCATTATGCCCAGACTATTAATTCTTATGGTCTTTCTACTGGTTTTAGTAGCCTGGCTTCCTGATCTATCTCATACCCTTCCTCCCCCTTGTGTGTTTGCTAAGCATTATTATCAAACTCAAGAGTACATGCCAATATTTTTGTTTATTTTATTTTATATTGTATGTGTGTTTGCTGAGCATTATTATCAAAATCAAATGCATGCCAATATTTTTGTGTATTTTTTTTAGATTATACGTATGTTTGCTAAGCACTATCAAACTCAAGAGTACATGCCAGAGGACATGCTGGTGAGACTATGTGCTTCCAAACATCTTTTTGCTGCTTCTGAGATGCAAGCACAGGTTTTCTATTCAGCCCTGGATCAGAATTATCATGGTGTTCATCCCTTAAAAGGATCTACAACTGATGTTCTAGCAGAACTTCAGAAGACATACTATGGAATACCTTATGTTGATCACACAGTAAGTATACAAAGAACATGCCAAATTGTTACTGTAGCATTTGTAGTTTCAAAAGAGAATTCCTGACCCAGGGATTGAACCCAGGACATTGTGCTTACTACCGTAGATAGAAGTTGTATTGTGGAGCTGCACCCAGAAATAACTTACACTCAAACCGAATCTTCCTCATTAAGAATAACTCAAATGTTAAGACATAATTTTTGTACTAAAAATAATTTTAAAGATAAATAAAGAAGTAGCATATAAGAAGTTGATGACAAAAATATAAAAACATGGAAGGGAATGAGAAATATTTATATATGGCCAAAAAGAAATGGGAACAAATAAATTAAATGGTTTGAAGAATTAGGTAAAAAGAGGTTAGTCAGGTCATATAAAAAATCAAAGATGCTGGCAGTGATTTAGTTGGAAAAAAATATTTACAGGAACTCACCTCATTAATTCAGCAATTGTCAAATGGACTAGTACGGGGTGTCAAAATCAGCGACCTCGTGTTTCATGCAAGCTGTTTCATATGCTTGTGGGTTGAACATATGCACTGGAGGTCCAACGCTGCTTATGAAAATAAGTTCGCTTGATCTTGTAATCAGTATACTATTTCTCTTTTTGGTGTGAGTCTCATTCATTGTACTGAAAGCTCTTTGACTTTATGTGAAATGTGAATGGTCTGAACAGTCTTAATTAATGGCATCAGCTCGATTGGAATTTCCTTGGTCTCAATATACTTTCTAAAAGCATTTATGAATCAGCTCACTCCTAAAATGTGGAATAAATCACAAAGACTACCAACATTCTCATCACCATGACAAATATCCCAATTAGAAGTGGAAAGCTAATTATTTTTTAACAGCACCTTTGAATCATTTACAACTTTTATCATTCTGTCATCTTTCTTCTGGCTGGAGCTGTTACTTATACGAGAGGCTGTGATATTTTCCACAAGTCTGTTATTTAAATTATTCACAAGGCTCGTGAAAAATTGCTTTCTATCAATTTTCACCACTTTTTCATAAACATGTAACTTTATCACTGAAATTGATAAAATTATAAAATCACTTTATGCTCCACTTACGTCAGTGTGTAAAACAGGACTAGTTTTGGGAGTCCTCTCCCATCCTCGGCTGTTGGTCAACTGGCGTTTGGCGATCATGTCTGGTGGTGTTTATTGTCTGGCCCGTGCCCTCTCCTTTCCTGATTGTAAGTTTGATGACGTCTTCTACTGGCGGTATTTCGAAATTCATTACACTGCTGCTGTTCTTGGTGGTGATGATCTTCTCCCAAGTATTCAGTTCTACTGGTGTCTTGGCATGTTTTAATAGCTTGATGTCTTTTTTGATGTGGTGGTTTTGTGTCCAGGAGTGGTGTGCTATGACTGACTTTTCGGTTTGCATAAATTTCACATTCCTTAGGTGTTCTTTCATTCTGGTTTCTATGCTTCTTTTGGTTTGCCCAGTGTAAGTCAGCTGGCAGTCTTCACATTACATCTGATATATTCCTGATAGCTCTATTTTGGGTGTGATGTTTTTTACAGGTTGGATCACGGCCTCCCTTAGTGTCCTCCTCCAGACTTCTCTGTTTCTGACAACCGTCCACCAATTCCTAATTTTGAGTCTTCTCACATCTTACAACACTCCATCCATCCACCTATACTTGGGTCTTCCCACACTTCTTCTTCCTTCTGGTTTACTTTCCATTATCCTTTTAACTATCTCGCTATCTTGCTATTATCCATTCTTTGAACATGGAATTAAAAAAAAAAATGGAATGGAATCTTAACCTTGCTATTTTAATGTCTGTGACGATATCTGGTGATTTGTATATATCATATAATTCCTTTACTATTATTTTGGTATGATCCATTTCAAGGAGCTTCCTCATTTTATTTTCTTTGCATTCTTTCTTTATTTTTCTTTCTATCTTCCTATCTTTCTTTTTCTTTCTTACTTCTTTCGTTCTTTCTTTCTTGTTGACAGAGGGAGAAATGAGTATAGTCTTGAGATTGGAGGTCTGTCATGCTATTTGTGGAATGGGATGATATGAAATTGACCGTCATGGCTATCAAGATAGCCCACAAGTCCCCCACCACATCCCCCATAGGTCAGTTTGCTGGGTTTACCAATGAAAACTGGCAGCTCCTCAAAATTGTAGGTCCCTGTCAGGCCTGTTTCTACCATGCCAAGTCTTCTGTACTGATCCAATTTCCTAGGAATTATGAGGAATGTATATAAAGGCTAGTTTACATGATGACACTAGGTTTCGTATCTACTTTCAGGAAACTGATTTCGTGAAACTAATTACAGCCATTTTCTTCAAAACTAATTCCAGGGTAACCGCACGTTTCATCTTATTTCTGTAGTTCAAGTTGCTGAAATCCCATAAGCATATTTGAAACACGCATGAATCCAGCCGTTTCACAGTTTCCTGACTTACCACTTCATTTTACAAAACGCGAACAAGCTAAATAAGCGTATAACCACAAAATTACTATTGTAGTTTCATGAAAAGTTGGAATCAGCCGAAACTGCGTAATTTCGTAACTCATTGTCGCCAGTACATCTCGCGCTTGCGCATTCAAGTAAAAAACAGTTGCGAAACTTAGTTACGAAACCTAATTTCGTCGTGTAAACTAGCCTTAAGGGGTTTGCTTTCAACTGTGCCAGACATAAGTAAAGTTGAATGAAGTGAAGAGAAATGGGATTGAAGAGTGAACAGTGAAGGTAGAATTAAATTAGTTAAAAATTCCAGCTTCTTCCACCAATAACAATTACCTAGCCTTATTGAAGCTAATCTAAAGGCTAGTTTACACGACGAAATTAGGTTTCGTAAGTAAGTTTCGCAACTGTTTTTGCTTGAATGCGCAAGCGCAAGATGTACTGGCGACAATGAGTTACGAAACTACGCAGTTTCGGCTGATTCCAACTTTTCACGAAACTAAAATAGTAATGTTGATATTTTACGCTTATTTAGCTTGTTCGCGTTTCGTAAAATGAAATGGGGAAGTGAGGAAATTGTGAATTGCCTGTATTCATACGTGTTTCAAACATTTATATGGGATTTTAATTAATTTGAACTTCAGATATAACATGAAATGTGTGGTTGCATTGGAAAGAAAATGTGTGTAATTAGTTTCACGAAATCACTTTCATGAAAGTGGTTACGAAACCTAGTGTCATCGTGTAAACTAGCCTTTACTTCCCTGGTCTATTGAAAGCCAAAACACTCTCACTTATGGCTAGTTTTTTGTTAATATTTCAGTTCATCCCTTTTCCTTAAGGGTTATTATGAGTGTGATTATCAGGGCCCGGATTCTAATGACATGTCATCTTTTTATTGATGCTGCATAGACATTGCCAACTTGTGGATAAATCCTAATCATGGATTCTAGATTATAGAAATGCATTTTTATTAGGTCATTTTTTGTCATTTTATGCAATTTTATATTTTTAGGGCATTTATTTCAATTTTAGGTCATTATTTTGTCATTTTCATGTCTTTCGCTTCCTTATTTAGTGATTTTCATGTATTTACATTGAGTGTATTAACTTTAGCGGTGCTCTCCTTGAAGTGTTGTTTGTTTAATGCAAGAAGGAAAAGTTTGGCGTTAAAATGTTGACATGTCTCAGTCGGAAATGAGAATCAAAGAAACGCCAAAATTTTTATTATATTACTATTGTTATTAGATTGACTTGGCACCAGAGTCTGCCACCTGCTTGGATTTGAGAGTGCAAACTACTGTTTACCCTCAATAAACAGCAATATAATCCGGCAGACCACAAAAGGATGTAAAATAATGATTTTTTTATAAATAAAATATCAGTTGTTAGGTCATTTTTTATAATTATTAAGTCTTTTTCTTTAAAATTTAGGGTCATTTTATAGGTCTTTTTCAAACAATTTTAGGTCATCAGAATCCGGGCCCTGGTGATTATATTGGTTCTGACTTCACCTGTTCTTTTGGATTAAACATATGCAAATTATCTTATCTGTTATTTGTTACAGGCATGGCAGTTGAGATTCTCGCACTTAGTGGGATATGGAGCTAAGTATTACTCCTATCTGCTGTCACGAGCTGTGGCTGCTTGGATATGGCAAACCTATTTTGAAGCAGATCCTTTGAACTCTAGTTCCGGTGAGAGATACCGACGTGAATGCTTAGCACATGGAGGTGGCAAGCCTGCAAGAGAACTTGTTGCAAACTTCCTTAGGAGGGACGTGACTCCCACGAATCTTGCAAATAGTTTAATTTCTGAAATTGATAGTAACAAAGAATATATTAAAAATATAACCTAGATGAAAATATACTAAATAGTCAAGCACTCTGTCACTTCTCTTGTGGTGGGTGGGTGATGAAATATGGTGTTATCACCTTGGTCTTTCCTTCTGATGACATGTTGCTGCACTGAATGGTTTCTTAGGCTTCCAGCCGGTATAATTGCACTGGAGCTTTTGGCAGCTAGCTCTACTGCCATATTCTGGGGGAGGGAGCTAGTTTGGAAAGTGGTGTATATTTTATGCATAGGAGATGGAAGCAGGACAGTAGGAAAGTCGAAAAGAGAGATGGATAGATGGAGAGATCTGTTCATGGTTCTGATAATATGTGTTAAAAAGGTAATATAATAAATATATATCAGGTATGGCCAACTACCCAACTTTTTGGAACTGCAATCTAAGGACGAACTTTGAGAAGAGCAGCACTTAATTTTGGGTAAAGTAGAACTCAAAGTAGACCCTGATAGTATTTTAGTCTATAAACCTGTAGGTCATCCAGAAAGTATGTTCCGATCGCATCTAGAGATGGCTTGACTAGTCGGATGCGTTTGGGGATTGGAAAATAAGAAAAAAACATAAACAGATCAAAATAAAAAATAATTAGCTGATCACTGAACATTATCATTGAATAAATGATGATGTAGTATAGTCAAGGAAGCCTTAATGATGTTAATATAATCAGAATGTTTTTGATTGTTTTCTGAGTGATGCCTAAACTATGTAGGATGTTCTGTGTGAATTTAGTCAGGCCTCCTCGACTTCCAAACAGTTATCCAACCACTTCCCAGTTTTCGGGCCTGATGTTGTATTTTTCACTGAAGTTAGGAATGCATGGTTCATAAATATTCTTTTCCTCAGAAACTTCCTTTGCATGTTAACATCACATTCAATTTGAACGGTTGGATTGAGAATTACAACGTTTTTAGTATGGCGGTGAATGGCGACAGTATCAGCACGTCTTGTGGATCCAGTTGATGACAGTTGGACTTCTTCAAAGACCTGCTCATTTATTTCTTTTAACACTGCTGCCAAAGATGATCTTACACCAGGCCTGCACAACTTGTTTCATTCTTAGGGCCAAACTCAACTATTGCCACCCAACCAAGGGCCACATCACTGCGGACCTTGTATCTTACATTAGGCCACTGCATCACGCATTCTTGGGAAGATGACCACAGAATTTGTAGAGAACCAAAATTGTTAAAATCAGTAAGCAAACCAAAAGAACTGGACATCTGGGAGAGGATCTATATAAAGAAATTTGATAGTAATCTCATGAATTTCGAAATACCAGAGGATGAGAACCTCATCAAGAAGTTCGTAAAACCACCACCAGGGACACTTCATGACCTTCAAAAGCAAGATTTGTCAGTTGGACACGTAGCTGAGGATGGGGACAAGGGTACTTGAAACATGTTCTACCAAAAAGTTGGTAAGTGAAGCATAAGTGTCTAAGTTCAACTCAAATTGTAATTATTCTGTTTCAGATTAATTGATTAATTTCCATGCTACCGTTATACAACAGAACAATGCAGATAAAAATAAACATTGACTTAGCATTCATTTTATTTTAGAGTAAATTTAGAAGGGAAAAAAATAAAGCCTGGTTGGCCGGGGCCCTGTCTTGCCCCCCCCCCCCCCCCCCTGTCGGGCCTGACTGAACGTGCTTTGGGAAGAGAGCCAAAAATTAGAATTATTACTTTAAACAAACAATATGTGTTTAAGTGTAGAATTTCTGGCACATTTTTGGGTTATTAATAGGTTTGTTCGCAAAGCAAATCCGTGACCGCTTGAGAATTTGTTGTACTGCGCATGTTCAGTCTGTAACTTACCCGTGATTTGCACTTTGCGAATGGTTACAAGAATTTGGAATCGATAGTTTCTGCGATTAATCGATATGATATATAAATAAAATATATATTTCCTTTTGACATGTTATAAATGCAATATACATCGACAATATAATCTATATTTTGGGAAACTTTTAATTATCTTCCATTATTCATACATATAAGTAGCCTATGTTTATAAATCTGGCGCAATGTTATAGGAGGGAGGAGTCAGGCACGTGAAAATAGGTTACTGCGCATGTCTCGGATAACAATTCATGCTAGAGCCTGCAAACTTTTCTTATAGTACAGAAACTGTCCGTGAGAGCTTTGCGAACAGAAGATTGAAATCAGAATCACGGATTCTCGCTTTGCGAACGCGTGTGGAGAAAGAGCGCATGCGCGAACGATAAGTTCCTGGTTTCTGACTGCTTTGCGAACAAACCTAATGTGTTCTTGCAGCTAAAAACTGCAGACGGTTTGGAATCATCCGTGTGCAGTAGATTTTATTTTACATAGGTCCCAATGAGCTCATGCTCGTTATTATCAGGGACAGTTAAATTACACATTTGAGGAACTACAGACATTTATACCTATTAATTTTATAGATCTAGTTTGCTGAGGACTAAACATTGTGTCAAACTGTAGAAATAAACCATTTTCTCGCTTGAATTAGCGCGCCAAAAGTCAGATTGAGTGGATAATGCGATGTTTTTGGTGTTTTTTTGCATAATTCACGCTGGTTGACGTTAGGAAAAAACTGTACTCGTGTAACAAATTCCACGGACAATCGCCCTTTCATTTCAATCAACCATGGAAAAATCAACGTTAAAGTGTTAAACCCGCCATAAGTTTTGCATTTGCATGCTTGTGTAAACATCAGTTGGAGCATCAGTGTCATAGGATTAGGAAGTAGTGAATTTGTGCTTATTAAAGCGCGTAATGAGAGAAATTACACGCTGTGATTGTTGGGTTTTAAACTTTACATTGTGACGTTTCTTATAAATAGAATTTTCGATTCGCTTCATTTGACCGTATTTGTATTTGGTGCTCAAGGACAGTCCGGTGTGAGTAATAAATAGTAGGCGTACAAAATGACTGAAGTTGAAATTGTTGCGGTTCAGTGACATTTGGGCTAACGCCAAACTCAACAGGCCTCCAGATGGTTAGTATTTAAACTTTCCAAACTTCTAAATTGACCAGACTGCTATGGAAATTGTACTATTAATACTATCCTGAGGTTAAGTTGTACACATGACAGTTCCTTTTACTTAACATTTAGCTCAAGTAATATAGTATTGGCATTAAGGTTTTATGTTTTTCATTAACAGGCTGCAAAAAATGCAAGGGTGCAAAGAAGTGAAGAGGCTAATGCTGGCATAGCTACAAGAAGAACAGTGAAGAAATCAATTTTGCAGCCAGGAAACGAAAATGGCCCTCCACTAAGGCGCTCCCCAAGGTTGGGAGAAAAGGTTTGTCCATCTGGTTTTCTAAAATCATAAGTTAATAAGACACGGCAAGATGACACTTTGCGACCCACCCGGCTCCCCTTTCCATCGGCCTGGTCGCCTTCTCCGCCAGCCTACCGCGCATCTTCCCCGCTATGGCTCATGCCGGCCGCTACTAGGCGCCGCTTGCTGTGTTAAGCCCGCAGCTTGCTCTAATAATTGCAATTACCATTATAAAAAACAAAATAAAATTTCACGAATTATAGAAATTGTCGAACAATTAAAAAAATACCCTTGTACCAAACATCATATTTCACGATCTTTAAACACCGATTTGATAATATAAAAAATCGAAATTTACATAATATTTCCCAATTTTTAAAAACGCCGTGTTTTGATATAAAACATGGCTCAATCGATGCAGAAAAATTCCCTTGCACCAACAGTATTCTTTTCGTAACAAACAAAACATTTCAAAATTTGAAAAAGCGATTCTTGCGTTAACCCTCGCGAATGCATGAAGTCACC
This sequence comes from Ectobius pallidus, assembly GCA_964059195.1. Lineage (NCBI taxonomy): Eukaryota > Metazoa > Arthropoda > Insecta > Blattodea > Ectobiidae > Ectobius > Ectobius pallidus. The sequence continues at coordinate 90,490,819 of CAXKWD010000008.1, forward strand.
CTTAGTACCTATATATGAAATCTTTCTTCATTGCTCAAGTGTCATTCATGGCGTAGTGGGTTAAGACTCCTAGCTATAACGCTAGGGGTTCCAATAGATAGGTAGGGTGAAGAGGAGGTGAGAGGAAGAGAGGAAAGAGACGGGAAAGAAAGAGAAGAAGAGAGAGAAATAAATTATTTTTCTCCCCACCCAAAACCCCTACTTTCCACGCGGGTCCCGTTGTAGTGGTGGGGGACTCGGGTGGGTCGCAATGTGTCATTTTCCCTAAGACACTGGTGTAAAGTAGGCTACGTCCCTCGGAATTTTTTCTGTATCTTGAGAATTTCTCTAAATTATTCTATTCTGAATCATAGCCGACACCACAAAAGTTATGGACTGTATTCAGACATATTATTTGTAAAATATAAATGTATAATAATTGGAGGTAATCAGTAATCGGTAGACTTGAATACGAACTTGTATAGCCTACATAACTTGTATCTTGTTAAAGGCATCTAATGTTTTAAGCTTAAGCATTAGCTGGAGAAGGGAAGAATTCTGTTACAAAACTTAGATATTAAATCTGTCAGGCAGATAAGAGTTCCCTTCTCAAAAACTGATCTTACATTGGGTTTCGCTAGTCTTCTGTTTGTGGTTCCATTGTCTGATGGTAGGGTGGCTAGAGGGGACAACCATAGTCAAGAGAGCAATTTTATCATCTTCTTTCATTCTTCCTTTCACTCTCAGAACACTCACGCGACTTTCTCTACCAGTACCTCAATCATTAAGAATACTATTTTCTCTCTTATTCCGTCTCTAGAAGCCCTCATGCGACTTGCATGCAACTTATTGGGTTACAGTCTTCATACATATTTTGGAAAAAAATAGTTTTAGGTTGTGCACTATACCCTTAGCAACCAGGGAAGGCGGTTGAGGCCAGGTAGATTCCTTCACCCGCATGGACCCTCACATTTACAAGGGCAGGATATTTAGGACCAACCGTAATTTCCTCCCAATGAGTCACCTAGTCTACTTCAATCAATCAATCTTAGATTTTTTTAATATGTCATTTTATCTTAAAATGTTTGTTACATATCAATTCTACACATAATTACAAGAAAAATGACACCAAACAATGTATAATTTACCTTAATAGGAACATTTCTAACAAATACATAAATAAAAGTTACGAGAAAACTGCTTTCAAGTCCTATGTTCCTATTAAAGTAAATTATACATTGTTTGGTGTCATTTTTCTTGTAATTATATGTAGAATTGATATATAACAAACATTTTAAGATAAAGTGACATATTAAAAAAATCTATGATTGATTGATTGATTGAAGTAGACTAGGTGACTCATGGGGTGGAAATTACGGTTGGTCCTAAATCTCCTGCCCTTGTAAATGTGAGGGTCCATGCGGGTGAAGGAATCTACCTGGCCTCAACCGCCTTCCCTGGTTGCTAAGGGTATAGGCTCCTTCCACCAACTCTCTAACGGGACCTGCCTGAGAAGGAGGGGTTTAGGGTTTCAAATGTCGCCTACTAGATGTGTCACTATTTTAACTATTAGCTACACCATCTGATGTGCAAAAGGTGAAACTGGAAAAAAATTATTATCTTCTCTACCATTTCCACCCTCTTCCTCCCTTTTTCTCACCTTCTCCTCGCCCTACCTATCTATTTGGGACCTATTTCTAACCATAAATTTTGGACCACTAGCATCATAGCTATTGTCCTTTTCACGTCTGGCTGTTTTCCATGTGTTCCAAGCATAGACTGAAATTTTCACTCAAATATTTTACATGATTTGTTAGTACCGTAGGTCTTCTCATCGACCATTAATGACCCAGTTTTTAGACCAGAAATCATTACATCAGAATGGAAGATAAAATATTACCAGGGTTGGAAAAAAACATGTTTTTTTTTAAAAAAGAACAAAAAAAAGTTTTTTTTTTTTTGTTTAAAATGTTTTATATGTGAACAACAATGTTGGTTGTTTTAAACGTGTTTTTTAAACGTTTTTATGTTTACAACAATGTTGTTTGTTTAAAAAAAAGTTTAAATTTTTCATTTTGTTTAAATCAACAATTTATTGTATAGGGCCTATTATATACATATATATATATACACACACAGTTGAAATGTTTAAAACATTTTAAACAATTTGTTTTAAACATTTTTTAGCATATGTTTATAACACTTTTTAATTGGGTGTTAAATTAAATTATGCAGACAATTTACATTTTGTCAATCCAATGACACCCTGTGCTAAGATGTTCAAGATTTACGAGTCGTAGACTTAATAGTATTTGAAAATACATTTTGTACCAGTAGTATTTGTTTATGATTTAATAGTTCATGATTAATAAAAAATAATACAAACTACTGTTTAATTACTGCCTTTACTGCTCAACTGACGATTGACTTTCACCATGCTTTACGTGGCCTTAGCCGCCTTACATTATCAAACTTACAAGGGATATCCTACTACAGTGTTGCCAAATTGTCACATTCAATATTTAATTTTAATAATCTCTTTCTTTAAAAAGGAAAACCACAAAATAGATGGTAGGATGCAGTCAGAAAAAATTCAAATCAATTACTCGAAATCAGAAACTGGAAGCTGGCGACAGAGGATAGAGAAGTCTGGAGGAAAAGGATACAAAAGACACCACCTCACATGATTTTCTGGTATTCTGGACATAGTTTTTTTTTTTGTTTTCTGTTTACAACACTAACAGGGTGTCACTGACTTGACAAAATGTAAATTGTCTTCATAATTAAATATAACACGCAATTAAAAAATGATTTAAACATATGCTAAAAAAAACATGTTTAAAACAGATTGTTTAAAACGTTTTAAACAAACTTAAAAAAAACACAAGCACTTGTTTTAAACATGTTTTAAACACTTGTTTTAAACGTTTTGTTTTAAACATTCCAACCCTGAATATTACATTCAAGTAAGTTGAAACATATCCACATCAGAATACGTGTCAAGAGTAAGCCAGTAGGTCTGCAATAAATATTACGTATTTTTGTTCTTACCTTCCTGGATCTTTTGGGAAAGTGAAGAAATGCAATTCAGGAGTTCTTCCTTTATTATTGCTGTAATTTACAGCAGAACAATAAGGTTCTTTCGAAACACACAGTGTTTTAATAAATACAACTCTCCTATTTATTTACATACGTCCCACAGTAGTTACTGTAGTGTTAGTTCATGGCTGCTACGATAGCTAGGTGTATGCGCATGCATGTTCGTCTGGCAGAAAAACGGACTGACTTTCTTTACTGTATTAATAATAATAAATTTAATTGTCGTTAGGCCATTACAGCAATAGACAAAGTCTAATACAAATCTAAAAATAGAATTAATACAAAACTACAGCTAAATTACTAAGTTCTAAGTTACAAATAACACATATTTTAAGCTAAATTACACTATTACAATTGAAGTATTCATCCAAGGTATAAAAAGGGTTACAAACTAACCAATTATGTAATTTTTTTCTAAAGACAATGATATTAGTATGTTGAGTAGATACAGTCAATAGTTTATTAAACAGTTTATGTCCTATGATTTCATGACTATTCAGAGATTTGGATAATCGTTGGAACTGAATGTATATATGACTACTAGATCTTGTATCGTGGGAGTGAATATTATTTCTATACTGCAACTCTGACTGTCTATTCTTTATGTAAATTAAAACAGTAAATATATATATATATAGATTGATCACTGTTAATATTTTGTGTTGTAGAAATAAAGGTTTGCAGTGTTCCCTGTGTGAGCTATTAGTGATAATTCTAATAGCTTTTTTCTGTAGTAACAGAATTCTACTGTGGTACTAGCCTACTGATGAACTAATTCTTGCAATATTTTAAATTGTCATTTGGAAAGTAGTTTGGATTTGATGGCTGTTTCCGAAATATCTCAACCGTAACTATGGAATGGCTAATGTCCCACATTCCAATTTTTGGGGTCTAATTTCATTCATTACGCACTTCACACAGTACTACATACCAAGTTACATTGGAGCTATACTTGCTGTAACTTAATTGATTTTGATTGGCTGCTACACAGATCTCATTGGTTTCCCATTATCAGTGCTGCCACTTTATTTTGTGTGCCTTGATTCAAAGCATATGTTTCCTGAGCTATTCACCTGCGATTCTAGGTAAGGTTAGGAATAGTGATATTAGGTTTGTGGTAGTTAGATTAAGAATATTGATATTAGGGTTAATAGTGACATGTAGGTTAGAGTTAGATCGGTGGCAGTTAGGTTAGGAACAGTGATATTATACTTTAAAGAAAGTTGTAACTTTGTGTTGCTTTTTTTTCAAAATGGCATGACCTTATATACAAAATATTCAAAATCTCTGCTCACCTGTGCAGAATTTTTAAATAACCTGTAATCTTTGGATGCCAAACAATTCCTCTCGAGATTCTTGACCTCCAACAAAAATTCTCTTTTCCAATTTGACTTTTTTCCCCCCCTTTCTTTCTTTATTTCTTTTCTTTCTTGTGCTACATCAAATTTGTGGCACAGTTTGTCGCACATCAACATCAGGCAAAAGTAGAAAATATTCATCATGCTTCAAGTTGCCTTAACACATCACATTTTAAAATTGTTGTTTGTTAGTGGGTGATTTTCAAATAGTTTGGCCTTTTCAGAGTCAATTTTGGCTCCAATATTTGCAGTTATAGTCTTTGATATGTTAAGTTTAACTTACAATGTGAGGCCAATTGCTCAAACTGGTATTTTTTATTTCTTTCTCAAAAAACTAATTTTCACTTTCCATGAGAATGACCGGATGTCCAGGAGAATGACATATTGCAAGGAAAATGAAATTTTTATACAACAAACTATATTTTTTTGCTTTTTTATACCTGGGTTATAAACTTATAAGATTTTATTATCATTCAAAATAGTTGAACATCTCATTGTCATAATTTAATATTTATGCTGACAAGATTTAATTTTGTCATCATTCAAAATAGTTGGACGTCTGATTGTCATAAGTTAATTTAATATTTATACTGGTATATAAAAGTCAATCTGAATAGGCAATATTTCTCAGCTTTTCTTGGTTTAATATTTTTTCTTTCATTTCCCTGTTTATTTTTCTTTTGATTTTCTTTTTTCTTTCTCTATGACCTTTTTTATCTCTTCCGAAATAGCTGGCACTGCTTCATTTGGTTCATCAAGATCAGAAATTGGAGATGTAATCTCAGCTGTTGTTTGTTTTTTCAAAGACTTTTTGGACCTCATATAGGAATTATTTTTCTCCACTGTTTACTCTTATTCTCTTCTCTCTGTTGGTCATTTCTCCCACTAACTTTACTTGCCCTTTCAAACGTCTTTGTTGATATTTCCAACTTTGTTTCTTGTAAGAAGAAAGGATCATTCTCTGCATTTTGTTTCAACTTTGCATATCTTCTTCTTTCTGCCTCTCTTTTTTTTCTTAAGACGATCTTCATGGCTTTGTCTTACTCGTTGCTGTGGCAGTTGAAATGATAGGAAGGACTAAGAAAATATTATTGATGTCCTTATATAGGCCACCTGGGGGTGACATAAACCTGTTTCTGGAGAAGCTAGAGAGGATCTTAAACTATTTAAGTTCTTTTAACATGCCTGTAGTGGTATGTGGTGACTTTAATATAGATATTAATAATATTAATTCACCTTTGGTTGCTCAGTTTTTAAATGTTCTGAGAATGGTTAATTTTCGTTGTCTTAATACTGACCCAACAAGGGGAAAAGCATGTTTGGACAATGTCACTAATGTATGGGATGATTCAATATCACTGAATACCTTCAACCCTATGCTATCTGACCATGAGGCTTTAAGCATCAAAGTAAATGAACTAAATGGCACAGAATGTAGTAAAGGGCCACAAACCGTTATAAAATACCGGTGTTTTAATGAAGCTAACAAGATGAAGTTTGCGGAGTATTTAGCTGCTGTGGACTGGTCAAATATAATTAATATTGACTTTGATCGTTTTTAGCTATATTTTGTTATGGAATAGAAATGCATTTTCCGTACAGATATAAAAAAAAGAGGTTACCTAATGCAGGATTGAAGTGGTATACCAGGGAATGTTCCAAAAAGAGAGAACGAGTGATTGTTCTAAGAAATTGCATGATGTGGGCTAGACGATTCAATGTATATGTGGAGCAAACGAAAGGGGCGTATACGATTGCTAGAAAGGAATATAAACGGCTCTTGTTAGAGGCCAAGCAAAATTATAATATAAACTACATTAGCTCTGCAAATAATAAAGTGAAAGCAGCATGGACAATAATCAATACCGCAGTAAAGCAGCATACAAATAAACAGACTTATGATCTTACCCCTAACGATTTTAATAACTGTTTTATAGATACTGTGAAGGAGTTAACGAAAGATAACCTTTCTGTCAACAATGTAATGAGTTGTCTACAGAATTTTAAGATACCAGAGGTTAGTTTTAAATGGAGAATGGTAACCTGTAATGAGGTTCTCAAAATTGTAATGAATATGAAAAATTCAAATTCAAAAGACATCTATGACATCAGTAATGCTTTATTAAAATCTATAATAAGTTATATTATAATACCCCTTACACAATGTATTAATCTATGCCTGGAGGAGGAGAAATACCCTGAATCGCTAAAAGTGGCAAAGATTATACCGGTTTTTAAGAAAGGTGATCCATTGAAGCCGGGAAATTATAGACCGATATCAATTGTTCCAATTTTTTCGAAAGTTGTTGAGACAGTGATGAAAAATCAATTAACAGACTTTTTTGAAAGTAATAATATGATTACTGAAGCCCAATATGGCTTTAGAAAGGGAGTATTGACGGTGGATGCAGTAGAGACTTTAGTCACTGCGGTTATTTCCGGATTTGAAAAACATAAAGGTACAGTAGCAGTAATGCATGATTTAAAAAAGGCGTTTGATGTGGTGTCACATGAGATCATAGGCGCCAAATTTGAATATTATGGTGTAAAAGGGAGTGAATTAAGATTGATTAAATCATATCTAACTGACCGTGTTCAGACTGTATGGTATAATAGTGAATATTCCAATGTACTTCCGATACAAAGTGGTGTCCCGCAGGGATCTGTATTGGGCCCACTTATTTTTCTAATTTTTATTAATGACTTAGCATCAAATGTCAATAGTAAGACAGTACTCTTTGTAGATGATTCAACTTTCTACTTTACTGAGCAGGATAATTTACTTGATGCCTTGTATAGTAATGTCGTAATGGAAGGTTCTGAGTGGTTCTCAGTAAATGGGCTAACCTTGAATGTAGATAAAACACAAAAACTTTTGTTTACACTGAAAAATGTTGGTGATTTGAACACTATAAAACTACTGGGGATTACGCTAGATAACAAACTAACATGGGCACCTCACATAGATGCATTGTGTGTGAGGTTGTCAAGAGTGATATATGTCTTACGGCATTTAAAAAATCTCATTCCAAGAAACTATGTCAAAAATGCTTACTATGCTTTTTTTAATAGTGTTCTCCTATATGGTAATCGACTGTGGGGCAATGGTAATGGTATACATAAAATCTTATGTCTACAGAAGAAAGCTGTACGTATACTGACTGGTGCAAATTACAATGAGCACTGTAGACCTCTTTTTATTAAAGAATCTATCTTAACAGTGGTCAATATGTATATAGCCTATATTACTGTATTCTTAAAATTAAAATGAATCTAAAGGATCATACAGTTAGAAGTGAAATACATGAACATTATACTAGAAATAGATACTTAGTAAATGAAGCACATGTCAGATTAAGTAAATCTAAACACTGGTGCAAATCTATGTCTGTGACCTTGTTTAATAAACTACCATGTGAAGCACATACAGTAAATCTTAATAGATTTAAAGCAGTTTTATATGATTATCTGGTAAAGTCACCATTTTATAATATTAATGAATTTTTGGATTTAACTAGCCTGAATATAGTATTCTAGGTTGTTTAATATGACGAAGTCTATTGCAATGTATAACATGCTTAATGACTAATAAATGTTATTATTATTATTATTATTATTATTATTATAAATTATCATAAGCATGATAAGTCATGGAATTTTCCATTTATGTACAGAACTTTAATATATGACATATTTTATGATTTGATATTTCATGCTGCACTATTTATACCAAACTTTTGCTCAAATGTCATTCTCCTGCCACATATGTATTTCTTTTGTCTTCAATATGCCAGGAGAATGACACAAAATTTGAGCCAGGAGAATGACTTTTACTGCCCATGGTTCAACCATCAGTTCACTAAATAATAATAATAATAGTAATAATAGCCATGAAGAATCCCATACAGGCAATGACTCTCACAGTGGAGGATAGCTCTAGAATAACCCCACAGATGAGCTAGTTCTGTGGGATTTGGAATTAGCCTGTCTTTTAATCTTGTGAAACATATTGAGCAAACATTATATATACACCTACATACACACATACCGGGGCTTATTCAAAATCTACTTCTAAGCTTTTGACTGTCCTGTTCATAGATCATAAGCTAGCAATTTAAAATTTTTTTTCGTGTCTTCTCCACTCTATACGATTCTGTGCGGTTCGAGTCCATAGGCTGCCGGCGTGTTTCTTCGTTTCATCTGCCCATCTTGTATTAGGTCTTCCTGGACGCCGCTCCCCCTTTCTTGGTTCCCAGACGGTCATGATGTGTGCCCAGCGATCGGTATTGAGTCTAATTACATGACCTGCCCATTTCCATTTCTGGATCTGCGCTGAGTATGCTGCATCCTTGACCTGCGTTCGTTCCCTGATAGTCGTGTTTTTCACCCGGTCTCAGTGATATGTGAAAAATTTTTCTTTCCATTTTTCTCTGACTAGTTCACTAAAAGTGTAAAGTAAAAATGAAAACTATGTGTGAAAAGAACTACAATTTCTTGATATTAGGAATGAAAATTAAATTAAATTATCAAGTAAACATTATGACTTAAACTTACCAGAAGAATGACTAAAAACACTTCCCACTACAGCATTAAACATTTAACTAAAGATCTTCACAGGGAAAGAAAAAATTGTAGGGAACAGTAGAACACTGAAATATATAATGAATTATAGGTGAAACATAAAAAAACAAAAATCTACCACTTATGACCTTTTCTGTAGGGTGCTTTCTCTATGTTGAAAGGGACAGGAGAATGACATGAGCATCTTGGGACCAATTTTAAAAGTAAGTAGAGAATCGAGGAATAGTGTTTTCATCTCAGCCATTAAGTATTATAACAACCATACTTTCTCTCATACATATCAATAAAGAAAGGTCACGGCTCACCTTAAATTGTCTAAAAATAATGCAAAACACTTGTTACTTTATGCTTTGGGACAGCCAGGAGAATGACAAATAAAATATTTAAGTTTAAAATAAAAACAAAAAATGTTTAATTACACCAAAAACCCTTAAGAATAACAAAAGAAAACATTTCCTAGTTATCAGAAAACAGTACAATTATTAATATAATATCTTACTTTATCCAGCACATACCGGGGACATTAAAAGGCCAATCTATTTGAAAATCACCCTAGTATACTTATATTCTTTTATCTTGAGACATTAAATACAAGTATGATGTAAGTATGAAAATTGAAGTGTGTCTTATGTATGATAAACTTTTTTATGAATAATTCATTACCCCTGTTTTAAAATAATTTACTAGTTTATTTGGGAAAGATTTTGCTGTTTTTGTTTTACTTAAAAAGTATCATAATTTTGTTAAAATTTCATATGATGATGCTTATGTTAAGACCAGCAACTTTTATTTGAAAATTATTTTACCCAAAAATTCTTTAATAGATGATTACAAGCCAGCCTTCCGTTCCCAACAATTGAAGTCCAGGTCATTAAGCGACCTCATATTGCATTAGGTGGGGCAGGCACCTGATTACATCCTGCTTAAGTGACCATTTAGCCTAAAGTCATGTGACTATGTCACATCGAGTATGTGTGTGTGTGTTTGCATATAGTGTGAAGCAGGATAATTGGTGAGAATAATATAAAGTTTTATAAGTTTTTGAACTTTAAATATCTTGACTATCTCTCCCTAAGCTAAGTATTACGTTGTGTAGAAGATTTTTGCTTCAGTGAAAAATGTCTTTTTCTTATCTTATCTCTTGACATATAGCCTCATTATTTCTGTTGCTTTCTGTGTGCCATCGAAGACTGTTAAAACATAACATACTGTTCATTATAGCTGTGTGGATATTGCAATATAGTAAGCCAAAATCATTTATTAGAATTCCTATATTTGCAAGTGTTTTACTTTATTATGTGTAATGTTTTAATTTTGTCTCTCATTCAGAGTTTACTTACCAAATACCTTAAGAAAACTATAACTTGGATACTAGCCTATATTTTTTATTCTACCTACCTATATGAAAAATTGGATTTGAGACACACATAACTTTCAGGAGCATTTAATTCATTCAGAATTAATTTTCAGTTATGATAAGAACTCTAATAACAAATTGAATATTATGTATTTTATTCTATCTACCTTTATGAAAAATCAAATGTGAGATTCACATTCTGGTACAACCTTCTCAAGCACTAAGCAAGCAAATTTCTATCTCCATCTTCCAGTATAAAGAAACAGGCCACTTAGCAGGAGTATACATGACACTGTTTTTTTAGACAGTTTCTATGAGTAGCATTTTAGATTTCATAAGATCATTTGGTGTACCGTACAAAATTTAAACATAATTGTTAGAAACATTAGGGACCCTGTCCTTCAGAATCATTTATATTGAGTTATAAATTGATGTTTTTATCAAAACTAGAGTTCTGCAATAGTTAAAACAAAGCAACTTTGTTCTTCTTTGTATTCTTTTTTATTGTTTGTTTATCATATGCAACTTCTGTTTCATTCTAATATTGTGTTATATTGGGTTATATTGGTTTATTTAAAAATCTTGTCAAGAATGGCCTCTTAAATTTCTGAGAATGTTCATAAGAAAAATGTGAGAGGAAGTTATGTTTTTGAAAATTCTGGTCACTAAAATTTTGTAACATAGCCTGCTTTTTAAGTGCAAATAATTACGTCATACAGATCTGTTTACTGTTAATAAATCTGTTTAGTTTTCTTCAAGCTTCATCTGGGCTGTATGTCATAGCAGTAGGTCTAAAGAAATCAAACATTTTGTATGAGAGCCACGTGCACATGTTAAGGCAGTGATTACTCTATTAAATGTCACGGGCAGTTAGCATCAATTGGCAAAGTGCTTTCTGCTACATTTGCAGTTGATAATAAAACAACTGATACGTCTTAACCGTATGGGAAGACATGAGCTTTCTTTGTGGTTTCCATCTATTTGGAGTTGTAACAACATTCTGTTTTCTGTTTTAGGCTAAGCCTTCACAAGCTGTTGTTGCAGCTAAAAGGAATGCTAGACTTCGACAAGCCAATCAAGCCAATAAAAAAGGACCAGATATTGATATAAGAGATTACTATAAAAAAGTAAGTGAAATAAACCATAATCACTAAGACAGAGTTTTCACGATGCTGATTATTTATGATGGTTTCTTGAGTTATGAACTATGTCAATGTTATGAAGCTCGTGCATTCAGCCATAAAAACTCCATGGGATTCATTCATATTTATAGGAATGAGGCGTAGCATTAATAGCAAAAATGTTCTCTTATTGGCTGAGACTAATAATAATAATAGTATGAGGTAGCCAACCAGGGTGATCCTGAAAGAGACTGATAAATTGTTAAACTGCAGGCCTTGAGGACATCACTAGAGCTGTTGACTGGTAATGGCTGTAGTTGCTATTGTTTTCTTCTCCAGTCCCTCAAAGTTTGTTTGTCTGAGTATAGACTAGTGCTAGGGTCTACACTTTGCTGAGATCTCCATCCCTGTTAAGTTTGTTTTTGTAAAGGAAGCCATCAAAATTATCTCCAGAAAAACAACTTTAATATACAAGTAAGAATCAGCTTGAAAAATTTTATATCATAACCGGGATTTGAACACGGATCTTCAGCTTAACGCGCTGATGCTCTACCATTGAGCTACCATGACAACATGCCAGTATGACATCAAATTCCTCAACTGATTCAGAAGACAAGGCAGAATTTGATGTCATACTGGCTCAATGGTAGAGCATCAGCGCGTTAAGCTGAAGATCCGTGTTCAAATCCCGGTTATGACATAAAAATTTTCAAGCTGATTCTTACTTGTATTAATATCCCAGACATGGATTTAATGTCTATTTCCTTTCCCTCCACTTAACTTTAATATGCTTATGATGGTTTCTGGGGATTCCAACTGGGTGAAAATGTTTGTGTAATCTGAGCTTTTGGCTGCTACTAGCTTGGATTACATAAACATATGTAATTAATATTTCCAAATTTTTATAACTATGAAGATCATAAAATCTTTTTGGAAATGTTATGGTCACCCTTTTCAACAGGCAAGAGGAAAAATACATTTAAGATTGGTTTTTGGTTTAGTCAGGTTCCAGCTTGGGCAGGTTTTCCTGTATTATGATTGGTTCTCATTGCAAAGATCTTGGAAATACAATATAATATATTAAGTTAAGAAAAACACCAGTAACAACTCAGTAAATCTGAGTAGTTTTCAGTGAATTATAGTAATTTTGATGTGTTAATAAATGGGGAAGTTTTGTAACAAATGTTATTATTTATTTTTGAAGAGCAGAGGAACTCAACCGCCATTATCAGTCTTATTTAATGTATTGTAATGTTTATTGTTTTATCTGTATTTCATCACATAACATTAAATTCTTGAAATGAAGGTCTTAAATATGCTTTTAATGTTGTTTATGCTTTTTTAAATTGCTTATTAATTATTTTCCTGCTTTAATTTTAGGCCAGAGAAAGTAAAGATATGATTCGAAAAGCAACAGGTTTGGTTTATGACCGACGGATGTCACAACATAAGTGTTTGTGGGATCCAAACTATCCAGAATGCCCTGCAAGATTTACGAGTGTGTTGGAAAGGTGTGTATAGCATTTAATGGTGCATAATTCCGGGGTGCGCGGGCAAGGAGAGTTAAGTCCACCATCCTAAAAAATTGAGATATGTCCATAGAGTTATTGATAAAAATGTTCTCTACATTTGTGTTAAGTCCAGTGAGTCATATTCAAAATTGTACGGTAGTTATGGATGTGTGCCTCATAGGTTTATCCATCTCTAAAGCTAAGTTGGGCTGGTATAGTGTGTTAAGTCACTCTAATTCTCAGTAACAAGAAAGTGGACTTAACTCTCTTTGCCTGCGCACCCCGGAATTTTTCAGGGCTTTCATATTTTCAAATTCTATAACTGCAAAAAATGTTATATTAGGAGTAGAAGCTTTCATTTAAAATAGTAGTGATGACAATGAAATGATAATGACAATAGTGATAATAATAATGACAGCATAAAATAAGCAAAACAGAAAACAACAATTCAACAAAAGATAATAATTATAACAAAAGCATGATCTACATGGACAGTCCGGAAAGTAACTTCCATTAGGTCATAAATAAAATGCACTTTTAATTTGAGACTTGTTTTATTTATTTGTTTTCACTAATTTTTTTAGATGGTGCCTAGACAAAATTAATTATTTTTTATATTTTTTAAGTAGGACTAGATTAAATTACCTTCTTCAAAGTATTCTACCCCCTACGATTGAAACCATATCTGGAATTTTTGTCATTTGGATATCATAATCAATTACCATTTCATGTAATTCTATATGCAAGAGTAATTCAAGAAAAAAACTCCAAAATTATAATTCAGCTATCCTCTTGAAACCTTTAACTTTCTGATCCTTCTAATCCAGTTTGTGAACTACCACAGACTTCCTGCTAGTCCTCTGAACTTCATGAGCATTTGTCTTTTCATTTTTGAACCTAGGACACGATTTATGACATCACACGATTGTCATTGATTATGCTCTTACCTATATACTTATAAGATTTATGAATTTCAATTGTTTTAACATTTTAACATTTTTTGCCAATAGAAATCTTACCCCAGAGGAAATTTCTTGATGTAAGACTTTCAATTTGCAGCACACGTTTTGAACGAGGACTGCTGAGCAAGTAACAGTAGCATAATCTTGCAAACAAATAAATGTCTCAAGCTACACGTGACTGGAAGTTATTTTTCTGATAGCCCTTATTTTTTAACAATATAATAGTAGTAGTTAGTAATAATAATTAATATTAATAATATTTTAATAAAATATATAATAAGTTTATTATTTAAAATAATAATTTATTGATTATCTAGATTACTGTTTGTACTCTTCAAACTTAATGTTAAATATGATTTTAATTGTTATATTTTTTGTGCGCAGAAAGGTGTGATAATGTTTAGGGTTATGGGGCTCTCAGGAAGAATTTAATATTGAATGGTTGATTTGAAAGATTATTGTACTTAGCAACTTTGAACAATATTTTCAGGTGTGAAGCTTTAGGACTTGTGTCACGATGTGTGTACATAAATCCACGAGAAGTTACAGAACAGGAGCTTTTGACGAAACACTCTGTGGAGCAAGTTGCAATCTTAAAATCCACAAGCCACTGTGATGATGTGGAATTTCTTGAGGAACTTTCTTCTAGATATGACTCCATTTATATTCACCCGGTAAGTGTTGATTATATTAGATTTCAGGTCTGCTCTGACACTCTGTAGGGGTATCAGCTTTTCTGCTTATAGAGGGGAATTTTTTATTTTATTTTGAAAGACATTCTTTTTTGCTTTCCACATAGGGGAGGTTGCCATATAGAAAGATCATACTTTATAAATATTTTAAATATTTTAACTGGTTTCATAAACATTTTAAATTAAAGAATGATATATGTACAAATAACGAATGATTATATATAAACATACACAAATATTGAGAACTGTTATGAACTAATAAGTATTAGAGCCATAGGCCTATATAAATGGTTCCTTAAGATCAAAATCAAACCTTTTGTAACAACAGTGACAATTTGGAGCAACATGCTGTTCTTGATGCCAAATTTTTTGGTAAATTGTAGCAAGGAGTTAGTTATTGTGCCTCTTGCATAGGGTGGCCAGACGTCCGGCTTTTGGCCGGACTGTAAGGCTTTTTGCTAAGCAGTCCTCCATCCGGCGCGGCTTTATGCCGGACGTTGATTTGTCCCCCTTTTCGAGACTCTGATGGATCGGTAAAGCATATTAATAAAATTTGTGTTTCTGCCAATCCTAAGGTTGGCACGCTTGTCGATACTATCATTTGTTTAGTTGGTGCCGCGGAAAAATCTGAATCTATTCCTATTCCACGCTTGGCCATACGATGATAGCGTACTATCATTTATTTTATGTAAATGCAGTTATTAAGTAAAATTAGTCAGGGTTATACCATGTAATATCTGCCGTCCATGCCCGAAGTTTTATACTATGTTAGATTACCGAAGAAGTGTGTCCTCCTTTCTGATATTTTAGAAATGGCCACCCTACTCTTGCACCGACTATCAACTCTTACCATATTGGCCCGAATATAAGACAATGTTTTTTTCCTAAAAATGTGCTTATAAAAACAGTACTTGTCTTACACGTGCTGCCTAACAATTTCAACAACTCTCCCTTCATGAATCCAGCTGTGCAGCGGGAATCCACATGCGATGATGGGCATCCTACCAAGGTCAAAATTATGCAGAAATTCACTGATCTTTACCAAATTTTATTTTTCCAGAATTCATGCTTCTGCTTATAGTGCATTGTTATTTGCTTGTCATCTCTACAAGTAAAGCTATATTTGACCACCAGTCATGGTGGATCATGGGGAAAAGAAAGCATCTTCATTGTCTCAATGCGTAAATAATTTACGTTAAACTGCAGATTGCATATATGCTACTTCGGTATGAATGCTAAACTGTGAACCATGCAACTCGATGTGCAGTCTGCATCCAGGTAGTGCGATTCGCATGCTATGCTACTTCAGAGTGAATGCTCACTAAGAGAGCTAAAAGCTACCTAGTACCTGTAATTTAAATTGTTTTTACTAGAGAATTTATATTTTAAAAAAACTATATTTTTTTACAAGAATTTCTTGCAACTTCGCTGTAGTAAAGGCATGATAATTTTTAAGGGAATATGTGCTGTGAGCTCTATGTGTGATTTACATGCTGCATTTTAACTGTACCTGGTTTGTTTATGTGTGTAGATTATATCTAAAATGTGTAGGTGCAAATTACATTGATTTTAAGCAGTACATCTGAAATATGTGTGCAGTGTACTTCCCCTTGTTAAGAAAACTGTGTTCAGCTCATAGTGGAACTAGTCTATGAATTGTATTATTTGTAGGTAGTGAAATAAAGCTCTAACTGGCAGAGAAAATAAACTTAGCAATAATTTGAATTCTTCAAGATATTTAATTGCACTAGATTTTATATGCCTGTATGGTCTCATAGTTAATGTCGCTGGCTAAGATTTGCAGGCCTGGGTTCGATCCCCATTACCTCTGATTTTTCTGCAGGCCTGGGTTCGATCCCCGGTACCTCTGATTTTTCTGAAGTAGCAAGGTCTGGAATGGGGTGCACTCAGCCTTGTGATACAAATTGAGGAGCTACTTGTTTGAGAAGTATTGGCTCTGAGAATCATCATTAATGTCGAGGGATCGGCACGCTGACCTCGTCCCTTCCCAATCCATCTGCATATGGTAGATGAAGCAGCTGTCGGATGGTAGGCCTAGTCCCTTCAGGAATGTAATTTAGTTTAGTTTTGATCTTATATGAGCATGCAAATGGCTTATTATAAGCTAATATGCATTAAAAAGGTATGTCAAATTAAAGAGACATGAAAATTAGTACCCTCACCTTCTCCATTGCCTTGGTTGCAAAGCTTTCCACTTGTAAATTAATTCTAACTAATTCTTTTGTACTATGAATAAATTATGTACTTAGACATAAATACAACCTTCATTATCTGTCCCTATAGCTTTCCCTGGGAATTATCAAGGCTTGATTATTGATTCTTGTTCCTAGCCTTGTCATCATTATGATCCATTTTGTCATGAATACTGATCTGAATATAAGAAAAAAAACTAGGAGCTTAATAGTTAATTTGCAATATTTCTATTTACAGACAACATATCAACTGTCATTGCTGGCTGCTGGCAGTACGATTGAACTTGTTGATTCTATTTGCACTGGAAAGGTCCAAAATGGAATGGCCGTAGTCAGGTAAAAATTCAACTTTCTCTCTGTATGTATTATTGTACTATGATATATTTTCAGATACAGTCCAGAAGTATCATAAGCAGGTGATTATATTTATGTTTAGTTAATCTTTTAGAAAGCAAAATCCATTATCTGAAGCTCATATAAATTACAAATAAGTAGTAATTAATTATAGTATAACAAGTTGTCTTTAAAGGAGTGGAATCTCGCTAATCCAAGCCTCGTTAATCTGAAAATGCATAATTATAAACTAGAAAATAAAAAGGAAATTATAAGGGCATAATCCATGTCAATTCAGGCAGGGGCACCTTCATAGTGTCAGATGTTAATGAATTTAATATATGTTAAAATTCAGGACAAAGTAAGAAACCCATTTTCTTTGTTTTGCTCAAAAAAATTCCTGGGCTAAGATACAGGCCACCAAAGATGGCATCTCACATGCCATTTCTCAAGTGTGATTTTCGGAAAAACTTTAAAGTGCTCTATTTCTGGAATGGTTCAAGATATTTTTTTATTTTTTTTATTTGAAAGACAATATTGTTCTGCTTCAAAATATATAAGTTTGGAAATGCATGTACAGGGTGTTTGGTTTAGCCTTCTGAT
Source organism: Ectobius pallidus (assembly GCA_964059195.1). Classification (NCBI taxonomy): domain Eukaryota; kingdom Metazoa; phylum Arthropoda; class Insecta; order Blattodea; family Ectobiidae; genus Ectobius; species Ectobius pallidus. Next base: position 90,508,628 of record CAXKWD010000008.1, read on the forward strand.
TTTTTTTTTTTTAAATGCCATCCCTTGTGTATATCTTATGTTCAGAATAATCAAAATCTTGATAAATTAATATGTTTTAAATTTTGTACAAATTAGGTTTTGATCCACATTGAAAAACAGGTGATTTGGTTATGAGTACAATTCCCACTTGCTTTGAGGTCTTCTATATCTGTGGTCACATGCTGGGATATGTGAACGAATGGTTGGGGTATATAGAAATAATATTGGTAATGGCAGAAAAAACAAAAAATATAGGGAAAATAAAGATTTTGGTTGCAGAGAGACACTTATTGCCACTTTATTCAGTAATAAAGATGTAAATTGTAAAAGGAAATATAAAAAAGTTAAATCTTATAAATATCATTAAGCTGAGTCTTTGAGTATTTAGCTAACCTGACAAAAGCACACGTCACAGAAATGGGTGATCAAGGGAGAGGAAAAATGTTAGGAACTACAGTTCTATACTTGAAATGTTTGCTAAAATCATGTAAAATTAATTTGTTCTAGTAGTTTATTAATTTCTGTACTACATGTATCATATTTCATATTGCTTCCAGTGGTGAAGTGTAGGGCCTCCAAGTGGAGGTTACTGTTACCAATTTGAATTTTGTTACTCTTATTTCCCGATAGAGGACAGAGTGACAGGTGATAAGCCTATCGCCTCACAATCCCCTCCCCGGAAAGAGCCGAGGAATTTTGTCCAGAGGCTCTAATTTAGGCTTGGAGTTCTTTTACATGCTGTAAATCTACGACGCCCCCCCCCAACTTAAAGTTCTTTCTGGAGGACTCCATGCCCAGGATTTTTACTTCCTAAAAAATCCATCAACCACGGCTGGGTTTGATCCCACAACTTTCGGATCTAGAGGCGAGCACACTACCTTTAGGCCACCATGGCCGACACTACATGTATAATACTGATTATTTTCAGAAACTGTGAATGCATTTTTCGTATTTTTCCTGTGCTTAGTGGAATTTTTTTCTCGAAATAATCAAGCTTAATGAACATAATGCTTATAATAGGGCAGTCTAATTGCACTCTTGTGTTGCGGAAACCATAAAAATTCATAACATTCAAATGGCAGATAATGAGCCATTTCGTGAGTCGTCATGGAGGTCATGATTTTTTAAATTCTGTAAGATTGTTGTATTGCCCTTTGTGTTGAAACAATAGTTGTTGAATTATGGTCAATTTGTTAAAGATACTATATTTATTACATCTGTGCATTGTGGCAAATCGCCTTTTAAGGAAAACCCCCTCCATTTAAGACAAAAATATTCAATCCCCCTAAGTTTCTTTAAAAATAGGTTTTATTGTTTGAATTATTAATCATTATTTATTAATTTTTTCTTGTTCAACAGATTTCATATTTTATCCACAGAAGTTGGAATTTTTGCCCTTATATATTATGCCATTGTAGGTTATATAAATGCCCATTTCTTTACGGTTTTTCAATCATTTCACATATTTTTTTTAGCAATAAACTGAGTTTATGTATGAATTTTATAGATTTTAAAGAACATTATAACCTCATATATGGCCATTTTACATGGTTCTAAAAAAGAACACAGCATGCAGAGTGCCGCAGCATTCCCATAAGTATAATTGTAAAAAAACTTATTTTGCAAAATACCCACGAAATAGAAGGAAGTTAACACAAAAATCAGACATTTTATTTTACCAAAAAATTGGGTCCTAACGATGAATTGAAAGTTGTGCTGTTCTTCCACTATGGAAATTAATTATTTACAGGCCTCCTGGTCACCATGCCATGAAGAGTGAATACTGTGGTTACTGTTTCTTCAACAATGTGGCCTTAGCTGCCAATCATGCTCTTTCACATCGTGGTCTGTCAAGAATTCTTATTATCGACTGGGACGTACATCATGGGCAAGCCACACAGCAGATGTTTTATAATGATCCTAGGTAAGATTTTGTACATACTTTACTTGATTTAACTTTTTCAAATTCAGAAATTTTGTGTAATTAATTTCAATTCTTCGTACAGCAGGACAGACAAATTTCTCACTAATCCAGGAACTAGTTAAAAAATCTAACAGCCTTACTAATAAAAGCTGCTTATATCTGCGTTGAACGGTTGTTTGGTTGTTCACCGTGCTAGTTCTACATAAGCCGTATTACCAATAAACGGAGTGTAACTGCCGAGGTTTACACCGGGTTTGTACGTCCAACGTCATCAACACGTCACTCTAGTTGTGACGTTACTAGCCCCTAGCTACGAAGGGACTGCTGAACGCCATCCGGCGGAGAGCGGGCAAACTACGATGGATCGTCTGCAGACAGTAATTCTAGTTTTAGTATTTCATTATATTGTTTTCAGAAAGCTGTAATGATGGGTACAAGTATGGAAATATTTCCCGCAAACAAGGAACAATGTTTATAATTCCGCAAAAGCAGCTCAGAATATGCGTAGCCTCAAAATTCAATCTCAGACATCTACAAAATGACCGGCTGTTATGGATATCGGCCATCTTGATTATTTACGTCAAGTTTATACAAGGGGGCCATATTGTGTAAAGCGTTGCACACATTCAGCCTTATGCAAGGATTATTAGTACACTTTTTCTCCTCAGCTGTGTATATTCCTGGTATAAATGTTACAACTGGATTATTAGTAAGACTGTAAGAGTCTAATATATTTGATCTACCATGTTGAAGTAAGTTTTTTGTAGATTTACTGTTGATGTATTACTGCTTTCGTTAGGTGAAGTATTTCAGGGAAGATCCATCTATGTTGCATACCTTATGATCATTACACTAAACACAAATCAACTCTGAACATGCAATATACCAGTAGAATGTTACACAACGTGGGACAGTGCGCAGCTGTCTCTGTCTAACAGACAGGGAGATGTGCTCAAAGCACACAACAAACATTCACTGTTTTAATGTACCGTATATACTCGAATACTACCCGCATATTTTTTTCAAAAATCGCGGATGATAAACTGAGGTATGGGTATTATTTGAATACTAGACTCCTCTTATCTGAATTTTGACATTTTGTACCATATCGACTCAATATAGCACGATGCTTTATAGTAGCATCACAATATAGTATAACAGCAGTGAAGCTGTAACAAAAGGAAAATGAGACAAAGAAGGTGATTTCTTACGCACATGGTCTGCCGTGACTGGCGGTGAAACAAAGCTTTATACTTAGAGGTGCCAAGCAAACAGTGCAGTACAAGCAGAACCACTAATTCAGGTAAAGTTTGGTGAATTTCCACATGACTTTGACCTTGGGTCGGCCAAGGTCGGACGAACGTCATTGTGTGTGATTCCCGCAGAACAGCTGGATGCACGTATGAAAAGTGTTGTTGTGTGTATTAGATGGCGAGATTTCGGCTGGTTGTTACCATGCACATTATTTTTATAATTACATTTTAGCCTACCAAATTAAATTTTTTAAAGATGTGTTAATTATAACTGTTTAATTCAGAATAAAACTGGTAAAATAATTATATATGTGGGCCTATAGAATTATTTTTTTCAAATTTTAAAAATTTTGGGTGCATGTATTATTCAGGGGCGGGTAATATTCGTATATTTCATTTTTTTTAAATCATAAACAAAAGTAGTTTCAGATTTTGTAACTACACATAAGATACCACATAATTATCTTAAAAGAAAGTGGAGAAAAGCTTACTTCATTGAGCTACAGAAATACATGGAAGCCTCTATAAAAGGAACAGCTAAAACCTCTTCATCTTCTTCCTCTTCACTTCTTTCAACACTTGTGTTACTTTCTGTTTCACTGTCTCTAATATTTATAATTATATATAATTATAACGCTGCAAGCTTTAGCAGTCAGTTCCAGATACCTGGCAAAATTTATATTATTGAGCACTTCTTTGTCCAAAATAGTTTTAAAAATCACACTGAAAATCTTAGCTTACCTTTACCTTACGTACTAGGCTTGCTAAGTGTTGTTATCTATTTTAACAGATAAACTGAAACTGTAATGTATCCATCGCTGGTGTTATTATTTTAAGCCGATGCCCCATGATCCAACTTTTTGGTTGAAACATTTGTATCAAGTAGCATTTCTGTACAATTATATCTGGCTACGCACACGAGAATGCATCAAGAATTTAAAACTTTAACACTTTCCACACCATCCCCATACGCGATACGTTCTGCATTTTATTCCCGTGTGAACCAAGATCGTATCCCTTACATTGCACACATTTCCATGCTCATCAATGGGAAACTGCTGGTGTAATACAGGTTCGAACAGATAAGATAACAGCTTGTACTAATTTCACTTTAAGTTCAAAGTAGTTGTAAACAAAGCCACGTGACAAGGGAGCGCCTCATTGGCTAGTGGACGAACTGTAACTTTTGCTACTTAGTATGCATACTTTTGCTCTTAATAAAATAGTTTGGTTCAAACCCTACTTTTCGTAGTTATTTTCATACAGAGAAATTTAAAAACACGTTTCTGAAGCAGATCTGTGTATGAAACAAAACTAATTTGGTCAGATTTTCCTGACTCATAATAATTAAGTGAACTAATTAAACCGTTACAACAGATGTAAATTGTAGGCGTTTACAACGGCTGTGCGCATGCTCAAGCACGCCATCTTGGAATGAACTTGCCACAGATCCCTCCCAAGAATTTGGTATGACCTGCTGAATGTGCGTTCATTTATTTATTTATATCGGCTATACAACATGCACGTGAGGACAAGAAAGTCGTGTGCTAGAATAAGACAAAAATTTCGTCAAAAGTTGCTTGTAACCTACAGCTCTGATAGGATTGGGGCGGTTACAAACAGAAATTAATGAATAGTGAACAACATTCAAAAAGAAAACTCCTCTGAAGAGGGTAGCCAACATTGCAACATGAGAGTAATTTTTTATACTCGTTAATATCTTCTTGTTAACTATCTATGACTTACTTAAATACTAATATTAAGCCTAATTTGGTACAGATGTATCGATCTTTTCAAAATAAATATCACATTTTTCAACAATGGTGCATGTTATAAAAAAATAATTTAAAGGTACTATTGAGAACACTGGAATATTCACAAATCCTCATTCAGTTTCTTTCCGTGGCGGGTAAATCTCCACGTGGTATTGTCACATGCTCGGCGGAGTGGTACGTTAGAGTTTGTTTACATCTACTTTGAACTTAAAGTGAAGATAGTATAGTTTATGTACTTCCCAGCAGAGTGTGCTTCATACACTTTTAGAAAATGTTGTGTGCCATACAAATATTCTAGGCACTATGGTGATCTAGCTCCTGGTATTTGCTCTTACATGTCATAGGGACTTACAAATATGATCTATGAAACAATATAAAAAATGATGTACTAGTCAAACAAATGTTATAGAGATTGATTAATATGAATGATTGGAGGCATTTTTGCAACAGAGGCTATTTGAAATAGGCACTGATGATGACAGCAATATTACCTTGCAGTTATGATTTAAAATTGTTTACTGTTGTTGTTTGTACACAGGGTTGTGTATTTTTCATTGCATCGTTATGAGCATGGCAGCTTCTGGCCGAACTTGAGAGAATCAGACTATGATTACATCGGAGATGGACCAGGTGTAGGATACAATTTTAATGTCCCACTTAACAATGTGGGTATGGCAGATGCGGATTACCTTGCTGTCTTCCATCAAGTCTTACTTCCAATGGCAAATGAGGTTTGTACCTAAAATTATTGTTGCTCATAAAATCAGATAGGGATTTATGGCCAGTTTCTAAAAACTGAAGATATGAATTCAATAATATGAGTAGGGCTCGGATGTTTAGGAAATGTCATATTTTTATCCTGACCTTCATTTTCATCTCAAGCACAAATTAAACATGAATTACACATTTCTTATCCTAATCCGACCATTTTTATTTTGCATATAAGGTCATATTTTGGTCATTTTGATGGTGTTGGTCATATTTTGGTCAAATTTGTAATTTAACGGCATAGTTCAGTTATAAATTCGGTAAAATAGGACATTTATGCAGTAACTTATGTGCACTAAATGGTCAACTTAATCCCCCCCCCGAAAAGGAGCCACGGATATTTTCGTTTCACTGTAACTGAAATGTGAAGGGACAATAACAAGTAATAGCACAATTACCTTTTCCTCCTTGTTGTTAACAACTTCCAATAGACATGTTTTTACAAGATTTTCAATTCACATTTGCAGTGGTATCTGGAAACATTAACAGATTAGAAGTTCTTTACAAGTAAAACTGTAAATCAACTGTAAAATTATTAAAAAGTGATTATCTGATTGAATTAATGTCATGTAATAATTTAGTGTCACAAAAGTTTTCAATTAGAACCTTTATTTTTTTTAAATTAGTTCTTTTATGAGGTCATATTTAGGATTTTCGGGTCATATTTAGTCAATTTTAAGGTCATATTTGCAGTCATATTTTTAACTTTTTTAGGTCATATACATCCGAACCCTAATTATGAGTATTATATGTTGGTACTGCAAGTGCAGTATTGAGTTTTTAGATCGCTTGAATCAAAAGTATAACTTCTAACACAAGAGACATGAAGAAAAAGTTGAACATTATTGAACTAGTGCTATAAAATATTTATGGCACTCCATTGACACCATCTATTTCAGTCACTTGGAAAATACTCTTTGAGTTAAGAATACTTGCAAACGATTATTAAATAGACTCAGTTTGATAAAATTGAAAATTCATTATGCCTTTTTAAATATTAAATTTCTCATGGTGGGTGCAAAAATAGTCATACTTGGTGGTTGAAAAGCGTTGTCCACTCCATCCCTTATGAGATCAGAAAATCAATAACAAGTGCATACTAAATGCAGGGCAGTCGGATGGCTTCCAAAATGACTATGCAGTACGTAATAAAATTATTTCACAAATATTGACGGCTGTATAAAAAAATAGGGTATGATTCACATGGTAAAATGATCCTATTTTGCTCATTGAATTGCTACACTTGCCCTTATGGACACAATTTGCAAACCTATCTATTCCCTAATTAAAATCTCGTTTTTACCACTTGTGTCATAAATAACTATTCTCACAATTTATTTACATAAATTATGAATCAGTCTATCTATTTTTTGTTCTTCATGCTATTGCTAAGTGGTTTTAGATAATTTCCTCCTATCTTTATAACACTCTGGAAAAAGCTTATTCACAAGAAGACTAAATGGATGTCAGGGATCTGAATATAAAATTATTAAGAAATTATGTAATGAATGAATTATGTTATCAGGTAATTTGTCATCTAAAGATATTGAGTTAATTTTCATATTTATACGTGCAGTTGACCATCAATTAATTTAGAAACACCATGTAAATTAAAAGAGAAAAGCATTCACCTACAGTCGTAGGATACAGCTAATCTCATGTTGCTGGCTATGCCATCAACTTGGAGTGAGTGCAATCTAAATCTTGAAATCAGAATTTCTGACAATGGCCTGATGAAATTATTATGAATATTAACTTTTTACCCTGTTATTCTTTAATTTTCTGTTTACAGGTTATTTTAATCACTTGTTTTAGAACATCTGTTAAAATGCCTAAATGACCTTGCTATCGACTCTCCTGTAACCTCAATTTACTATCCTGTAGCTGATTCCATTTTCAGTCTTGTTGCCTATCTGTTTACTGCTGAACATATGCAATCTGTTGCTGCTTCCATTTCTCCAATGGGAGAATAGTAAGTTATGGAGAGATGGGTAAATTCATTAGGCTGTTAACCAACCCAATTTCCGTAGCTGTAGTTTACATGCATTATTGAAGGTGTGTGTGTCATTTCAGAAACCAACCAATAGTGAATTATTACAACAAAATTTGTATCTTTGTTTCTATCTTGTTCGAAACTCCTGATCATTGTAATTTTCTCACTTCTGAAGCTAAGTCCACTTAATAAATAATTATGCAGCTTCAGAACTAATTTTTTTTATTATTAACATTTAAAAATTTAAATTTTGTAATGTAAATGGTATTGTGCTGATGTTATGGTAATTTGCAATTTGAAATATGTTCTAGTTCCAGCCAGAGCTGATCATCGTGTCTGCTGGGTATGATGCTGCAATTGGATGTCCTGAGGTGTGCCTCAATTTTTGTTTAAAGTTATACAGTGATTCTCACAGCTTAATCTATTAGCAATTCTCCTAATATCACTTGAGGTCTGTAGTGTTTTGTTGTACATTAGATATTTATGTAATGTTAAAATGCTTGTTATTTTTACTCTAACACTGAGCTTTTCTACCTAACTAAAAACATTTGTATTATTTTCTTCTCGTAAATTGTTTATTTCTGCAGTTTATAGCTATTTTTTTAGAATAGATGCTGCTTTCCTTAATAACCAGCTTATCTAGAACTTTCTGGAATTGTAATTAGGCCACCGTGTAGCATAAAACGTCGGTGAGAAAAAATATCACATTTTGTTATTATTTTGCATAAAAGAATAACATTTAGAGTTATTTCACTTTGAATAGAATCATAACTACTCCAGTCATGATACACAAGATGTAACAGGTCTGTAAGTTATAATGAAGGAAATGTGAAGACCCTGTTCTGTACAATCAAGTTACAATATTAGAAGCAATTAAATGTAGTGATGCACCTAAAATAATGCAACTATCAAGGTACCAAAAACAGAACGTTAACATGGATAAATCCTAACTTTTCTTACTGCATAACCTTGCAGCTTATTTTGCTATTAGATCTCCATGAATCTTTATTGTTGCCTTTTTCTATTTCATTTTCAGTCCTTAAGAAAAATTTACTTTTACCGTGAAACCTTTTTCTTTTAAACTAAATTACCCCTACCCCTAAAAGGGGATTTGCCTCAAATAAAAAAAACTAATTACAGATGTATATATGATTTACAGAATATTAACAAATTTTGTATTAGTAACACAATTAACAAAGACAGAGTAATGTGTGCAGTAATTTTCAAATCAGGAAGTAATTGTTTTGTTTTTCTTGACTCATTGAGCATTTTACACAATTACTTGTGCAACATTCACCGATTGAATAAATTAAATCTGATATGGCCAGCATCCTGTTTCCTAAATGATATATTCTCTTTATCCTTTCTACTTCAAATATTTTTGCATTGATCATGCTTTATTTGAAAATGGTAATATTTTTATTTTACTTTTGTTTGTTATTTAGAATTGTCTTTTTGGATTTAATGACAGGGTGTATCTATATAACAATCCTAAAATAGGATAGCTATCCAAATGCTCGATTATTTCCCTCCTTTGTGAATTCTTATTAACTCATATATATATATATATATATATATATATATAACACTCAAGAAATTATATTTTTTTAATATTATAATAAATGAATATATTTTTCACTCATAACTCACGAACGAAAGCGAAAATTAAAATTCCGGCTTCGAGGTGCACATTCCGACCTTTTAGTCCGCCTATGTATAAAATTTCAGATCTCTGCGTTGAGTAGATTTCGCTGGGCATCGCGGACAGACAGACAGACAGACAGACAAACACTTCCTTTTATTAATATAGATAAGGAAGGCCTATTTAAATCAAGTATCTTCATTTTAGAATTGCTGTTGGTTAGCTGGTGATGTGATCATTGTAATGGCTTGGATTCTCTGGTAGCTTGGATTAATTGTTCTTTTTTTCTTTGTTTCTACTCACCTTTTAGTTTGGTCCTGAGCTAATAATAGTGTCTGCTGGATATGATTCTGCTCTTGGGGACGAGAAGGTAGTGCTTGTGAAATTGACTAGGTAACATTAGTAAATGGTAGACACTTCTTAAGTCTTGCTGAGCTTCTAGAACATTGTATGTTCTATCTTTTAGCTTGAGTATACAATGTGTTTTGGAGAGAGTAATTTTTTGGCTTTAGATTCATTAAATGACGAAGTAATTATGTAGAATAGGTGAGTGGATACACTGTAATAAATAATTACTTTTATTGTAGCTATAGTATAGACCTTTTAAAACTATTCACGGGCATATAATATTTATGTAGCCTTTTCATGCCTAAGAAGTAGCACATTTTGTTCCATTAGGATGTAAAAGACAGGACATATATTATAAAAGAGATAACATGCTCAGTATTAGTTTTATTGTAGCATTATCGTCACATGTGATTTTATTAGTGTTTGTTGCTGCACAATCTCTCACAAGGAAGTACCTCACTGATTTAATTAAAATTTGCTAATATAAAAATACACTTGAAATAATTTAATATGATAATATATGGTTTCCAAAATATTCATGATTATTAATAAATATGCTTTTCAACACACATTACTTCAGTTGGAAAGTATTTTACTTCAGAATGCCCGTTTCAAGACTCTCCTAACCGTCAGCTGATTTCGACTGCCAGGTGTTGTGCTGTCCCTCTGGTGGTGAATGGATGTAAATAGTGATGAGGTTATCTTCTGCTGGGATTTCGAAATTAATCAGTTTTCTTCTGTTTTTCTGGATGAACAATTTTTCCCAAACTGTTAGTTGTGTGTGTATTCCTCCATGTTTCAAGAGTTGGGTTTCTGTGTCTATTTCATGGCCCTCTTGCCAGAAGTGTGCTGCTATGATTGATTTTTATGTTTGCTGGTATTTTATGTTCCTAAAATGTTCCATAACTCTAGTTCCAATGTTCCTTTAGGTTTGCCCAATGTATATCCTATTACAATTAATTTGGAGATTCCTGATTTCTTATAAGGAGGTTCCCTGTCTTTGTAAATCTGCTTTGATTAGTGACTTGATGTTCAGTTTATTATTTGGGGCTAGTTATATATTGAACTCCTGAAATACTTTTTGAGATCTGCTACTGGTCCAAGGACGATATGTGAATATCTTGAATACATCTTTGTCTTTCTCATTTTTTAGAGTGGTGATCGCCTTTATTTCTTTCTGCATTTCAAATTTCTTAATTTTTCTGTCAACCAAATCTTTACTGGAATAAAATTAATTTACTATATGAGTTGACATAAACACACTTTTTGTTTCACTTACCATATTTTGGTATGACGCGTTTCAAGGAGCCTCCTTCCCATTTTCAAATACTCTGTCAACTCTGAAATACTGAAATACTTGTTTGCAGTGTTTACGATATGATTGTACTCTGTTGTGTATCCTGTCTGTTCAAAGGAAAGTTCACAATCCTGTGAGCTAGGCTATTGATAACTGCATGTTTACGAGGGACCTGGTTATAGCTCTTTTCTTTTATGCTTTAGTCTGTGTGAGTTTCCTTTCTGTGTATACCAAACTCTATTCTGGAAGAATTTTTTACTAATTTCGGGATCTAAAACAGAAAAGTCAGTCATAGCAACTGGGAAAAATTGTTCATCCAGAAAAACAGAAGGAAATTGATTCATTTTGACATGCCAGCAGAAAACAACCACATCGCTAGGTACATTCAATCACCACCAGAGGGACAGTTCAACACCTGGCAGTTCGAGGTCAGTTGACAATGAGACAAAAGTCTTGAAATGTGTGTTCTAAGGTAAAATGCCTTCCAAGTGAAGTAATGTGTTCGAAAGTATATTTATTAATATTCATTACCACTTCATTATGTGATTCCCACTTATTAGTTATATATTCATGATTGTTTCATTCAACAATCATGAGACGTTACTGTCCTTTTCATAGTGAAGAGAATTTATTTATTTATTCATTCACACACCATGTATACAAACCCTGAGCATAATGCTCATGATGGAATATGGCAATATGTTGTTGGATTGAAGTACAGTCTTGCAGTAGCTCATTGATAAGGTGTGGACTATTTAAAAAAAACTCTGGTCGGAACGTTCGCAGTGGAGTGTAACAACATTTGAAAATGATGCGAGTTGACTACACACTATTTTCTCCACTTACCAAATTTTTTGGTAGAACATGTTTCGCATATGTTCATATGCATCCTCAACTACTTATCAACTTGAGTTGACCTCAACTACTTATCAACTTGAGTTGACAAGTAGTTGAGGATGCATATGAACATATGCGAAACATGTTCTACCAAAAAATTTGGTAAGTGGAGAAAATAGTGTGTAGTCAACTCGCATCATTTTCAAATGTGGACTATTTGTTGACCAGGGTTCGAATCTCAATGGTCACATTTTTTATGATGATTTATTGTGAATTATTCATAGTGCATAAAATTATCACAATTATTGCTGATTTTATCGTCTAAAACTATTTTTTGAAATGGTTTATCTTTCATAAACTGATTGTACTGGCTATCCGGGTTGGACCACGTTAAAATCACGACGCGGCCCAACCCGGATAGCCAGTACAAACAGTTTATGTATGACACCGGCCGTGGAATCCTACAAACTAATGGTTTATCATTTATTTGTTACAGGGTGAGATGGAGGTGACTCCGGCTTGTTATACACATCTGCTAAACTCGCTGCTGTCACTGGCGTCAGGCAAAGTGGCTGTTGTTCTTGAGGTAATTTAATATTACTTTGACATACTAGTAGATTTGTGACATTAATTTTGAGCCTAGGTAATTTTAATTGCAAGAACATTTATCAAAATAGTTGTTAATCCTATGCAGTGTATAGATTTCACTTTTATTATAGCTTACTTAAGCTCAGAATATTATGATGACTGCTTCAAGAAAGTAAAGTGGTTGCCTTGTGATAAAAAATGTGGAACCAAATGGGAACCATTCATTAATTTTGTTGTTGCTTTAAAGCAGACAGTTACTACCCAAGACCACATAAACATGCCATATTCAATAGTCTTACACATAAGACTGGTGAACATACTGTTAACAGATGAGGAATATAAATCAGAATATCAATAAATACAGGGAGCTGTAGAATTGAATGGGTGTAGTAAAAACTAATAGACCAAATTCCAAATTCAAGAAGCAGAAAGAGATTTAAAAAGAAAAGTTTCACCTATTAAGGAAAGAACAAAATCAAAAAGTTTTACATACCATTCATCGGCTTCTTCAAAATTTCAAAAGATATTCAAAGAATTCAATATCACAAGAAACAACTACAGTATCAAAAATTTAATAAAACCTGATCATGTTGACAGCATTGCATCAGAAATATATCAAATTAACTGTAGAGAGTAAAAGAATATATGGGGGACATTAGAAACTTTCAAATTGAAGAATTATTTATGGCATTAAATGTTTGGGAAAATGATCATGAAATTTGTTAAGAAGGAAAATTATTAAAGTCAGTCAACAAACATAAAGATCTATGGGGAAAAATTTGAAAAATCATTGACAAATTCCTATGTAGATATATAATCATTCATGAACCACAGATTATTGTCTCTGTTGGACATTACATGAGAATATTATAGGAGAAACTGTACAATAACAGTGGGAGCCCGGTCACAAAAATCGCTACTTAGTGTGCCTCACAGTACTGCATATGACATAACTTGTCTGTCTGTGAGGTAGACCATTAGTGCAATCAGCCATAGGAGAGAGGTCCATCTGGCGCTGTGAATTTGCTCAGTTGGTAGTTGGTAGAGCATTGGTGCGAATAGCCAAAGGTCCTGAGTTCAAGTCCCAGTGCCGGAGGAATTTTTCTCTTATAATATTCTCAAATTTCTATATACCAGAAGAAGATAATCTGGTCAAGAAATTTATAAAAAGATCATCAGGTGCGCTTCAGGATCTTCCCGAGAAAGATTTGCCAGTTGACAGTGTACAGAGTTTCCCATTTATGATAAAATGACTTGATCTCAGCCTCACTGGAAATTCAGCTGCCTTAGCAGAGGCATCGACCCACACATGAACTGCATTGTGCAAGGACGCTGAGACAGCATTCATTTCAGCCTGTGATGTCATTCAGTCTATTTGTGGGTGCGATGCACTGGTGTATAATATCAAGCAATGCATGTTCATTGTGTTAACTTGTAGTCAACAGCGATATTTGTAATGTCAGCTTGATTTTATATGGAAATTTCCTGGAGTGCGGTATACAGAATAGTATAACAATTTAAACAGACTGGGTCTGTGTTAGACAGAATTCCAACTATTTTAACTGTAGAAAAATTGGACGAGATAGGGGCTTCCTTGGAAAGGAGTTCAAGAAAATCTCTGCCTCGTCTATCACTTCAAATTTATTAAAATACATGTCAGGTACTGCTGAGCCAAGCTGCAAGTTGCACAGATGTCAAGTTGTTTGTTGTGGTTCGACCTCCGATCTGTAAAGTGTTTAGTTGTGGGCATTGCCAAGCTACTATTACGACCTATTTGCAAGTAAGCAACTTATGTTTCAAGGGATTTTCATACATAATTGCTCAATTTCTTGCTTACCTGTGTTTCGATATTCAAGTTTTTCTGTCTTGGCTTTAAGCAGAAAAGGTTTATTGCGTTGTTTAAATGATTGTCTTGGCTCTTGGAAATTTTGCCCACTATCGCGTTTCTTTGGTAGTTTTAATTATTTTCATGGCTTTTCAAAATATGGCATTCTGGGTGGTTAGTTGTGGTTACCATCAAGACCTCCAATTTAACCCAATCCCATTCTATGCAAATTTTGAAAAAGCCCTTCCTATGAAGATATTTAAAAGAAACGCGATAGTGGGCAAAATTTCCAAGAGCCAAGACAATAATTTAAACAGTGTAATAAACCTTTTCTTCTTAAAGCCAACACAGAAAAATTTTGATATCAAAACACAGGTAAGCAAAAATTTAGCAATTACTTGTGAAAATCTCTTGAAACATAAGTTGCTTTTCTGCAAATAGGCCATGATAGCAGCACAGCAATGCCCAGAACTAAACACTTTACAGATCGGAGGTTGAACTACAACTGACTCAACATCTGCACAACTCGCAGCTTGGCCACTAGGCCCTGTTCTTTATTAGACCAAAGATGAGTTTTTTACTTAGAGTAGAGGGAGAAGGAACAGTGAGAAGAATTTTGGGTTCAAGTTGCTTCACTGTATGACTTCCATAATATCAATACAAGAACACATATTTTTCTATAATGATGAAAGACTCCTTATAGAATAATTGGAATTCTTTTCTTGTCAGTAAATTTTTTCAAACTGTCACATCTGAAAAAGATTAGTAATAATATTAGTACATTCAGTATTTTAGAATAATAAATTTGTTTAATTTTGTACAGGGTGGTTATTGCTTGCAGTCTTTGGCAGAAGGAGCTGCTCTTACCCTAAGAACTCTGTTGGGTGACCCTTGCCCACCACTTCCTAGTCTCAGAAAACCTTGTGAAGGGTAAGTTGCAAATTCTATACAAATATGTTCTGTAGAAAAAAATACAAGGCTTCCAAGACAAAGACTACCATTAAGAAAGTTTAATATATCATTCAATAATACAAGTATGAAAATGGTGTTTGCAGCAAACTACAGAGGAACCTCTAATCTTGTAGATGGCATTGCTTTTATTGTTTGTGTACTTAGCTGGTAGTTAAAATGATGTGTGACTTAGGCATTCCTAGTGCTGAACACAAAAAATGGTTTCTTGGGCTTCCAACTCTCTTTTTACTTCTCCAAGAAGATGGAAGAGGAACTAGCTGCCGAAAATTCAGATACAGTCATCCCATTCACCCTGAGAAGCCATTATTTGTCAAAATGGTCTTCATGGTGCAAAGAAAGTTTAGTGCTGCTATTGGCTTGCCAAATTCAAGTTTCTGGTTGGAATCCAAAGAAGATTTTGACAAAAATGCCCTCAACAGCAAACACCAGACAGAAACACACAATAACAGCCACTTGAAATAGTTTTAAAAGATCTGCATTGGTAGAATGACGTTGCTTAAATACTGGTGTGGATTCTATCATGCTGCAAGAGTTGCATACATAAAGGTATATCAGTACCCATTCCAAGGTCAACCATGGTGGTGTAGAGGTAACGTGCCTGCCTATAAACCTGAGGGTCACAAGTTCAAATGCAGCCACAGTTGTAAGTTGTGGGGCCTGACTCGTAGATTTATGGCACACTAAAGATCTCCAAGCCTAATTTAGAGCCTCTGGACAAAATTCCTTAGCATATGTATATATATATATGTGTGTGTTTATGTGGATTATTCTTATAAATTCACTGTAAAGTGTACTAATTTTTATCTTTTTATTTTTAGGATTTGTGAAACAATACTCAATGTAATATATTCTCACCGAAATTATTGGCAGTGTTACCAGTTCCAAGAAAAGTACAACATTAATGCTGACTCCAATAAGAATCACCATATAGTTCCAGTACATATACCCACTGTCAAATTCCTTGGAACCGGAGAGAAACCAGAGAAATATGAGACTAGGAACTGTTACCCTGTACAGAGCAAGGAATTTCTTGACGATGTGGCAAGACAATTGAATCTGCTGATTACAAACACAAAACTCACATTTGCACCACACCGAGTTTGTCTAGTGTACGATGAACGAATGATGAAGCACAAAAATATTGGAGATACGTAAGTTAACATTTCAATATTTCTGTAATAGGAATTGATTTATTTATAGATCTGTATACAATCTAACATTTTGCTTGTATATTCACACAGTAGGTTCCATTTTTTTATGTTCTGAAGATATACTAACCTTGTCCAACTAAAGATTGAAGTAGATATAAACAAAATGTGACCGCTCCGCTGACCATGTGGAATTTAATGTAGAAAATGCAAATGAAATAGCAAACGGTTGAAAGGTGTTATATGTTAAATTTTAAAACATTTTTCTTCACATACTTGTTGTAAGTAAAAAAAAACTAAACTAAACTTCGTGGCGTGACATCCCCGAAGGAACAAGGCCTACCACCCGACCGCTGCGTCATCTACCTATAGGCAGATGGCAGGATTGGGGGGCATGTGGTCAGCATGCCGACACCCACGGCCGTTAATGGTGATTTCCATGACCGGAGCCGCTACTTCTCTATCAAGTAGCTCCTCAATTTGAATCACGAGGCTGAGTGCACCCCTACCAGACCTCCCTACCTGAGTAAAATCTGAGGAGGTACCGGGGATCGAACCCGGGCTGACGGATCCGTAGTCAGCGACGCTAACCACAAGACCACGCCGGTGGTCTGTTGTAAGTAAAAACTTACCAAATTAGAATGGACGTTTGGATGGGTTCCCCATCACCAGGTGCTCTCTACTGAGAAGTTTGCTTCTCTGCCAAACAGATGTCTTTCAGGTTGTATGAATTTGAAAATGAGGTCATTGTCCTTAGGGATGACAACATTTATAAGTCTGTCTTTGGTATTTTTTTTTTGGACGTATACTTTTCTCAAACGATTGGTAGTACAAGGGAACAGTGCTACCAACAGAAATTCAGATGTAGCTGAGGATATTCACAAGGGTGACTGAAACTGCGTAGTCCTAGGTAAATAATTAATAGTGAAGTTCAAGTGTGAAATATAGCCTTAATAATATATATTATGACTTCACTGTGTTCTTCCCAATATTAGTTTCTAGTTGAACCAAGTTGGTTCTGGACACATTCTAGTAATTTTGTCTCACTATTTTAATCAAGACCTGTAGACCAGAAATAATGAGCCACTGCAGATTTTTCTGTTTGTTGGTATTTAAGAATTCTCACATGCTCTTTGTATCTCAGATTAAATTTCTCTTTGTTTTGCCAGTGGATACTTTATCACAGGTATTGCAGTCAATTTCATAAATGCCTGCATTTTTACTTGATGGAATTTTTTGTTTCTTGTCTGATCGTATGAGATTTTTTTATATTGTGCTTATTGATTGGTGCCAATGTGATATTCAGTTCTTTGAAAATGTTTTTAATTTTTTATTCATTTAAGGATGGAAAGTGAATTTCTTAAAGGCTAAAAAGTTATATGAAAGTTAAATTAATGTTGTTAAATTAGTTTTTGGCTGTATGCCTGAGATAAGACAAAATAAAATCAGGTAAACTGATGTAAAAAAGTGCCAGTATGTTTTTGTTTAATCAGTTATGACTGCAATTATGATATGCAGAATATGTTTTTTTTAAAAATTGATTTCCAAGTTAAGCTCCAGATTTATTCACTAAGCAGGGCTTATGGAAGAACAAAGGTCTAGTTTTTTTTTAATCAGACTAAAATCTTACAGCATCAGCTGAACTGTACAGATTTGTGATACCTTGACAATCGCACACTCACATAAAAATTTAAAAAAAAAAAAAAAAAGTGAAATTGGCTGGTTTTGGAATTTGAACCATGGAACTCTAGAATGTAAGGCCAAGACGTTACCATCTCGACCACCTGGGTCAGTTTAACGGTCTAGTTGGATAAGCGCATGTAAAACAATAGTGTTTTTGGTCATAGCTAACTGTATTTTAATTTCCAAAACCTTATAAGATCACAGTAAAACAAAAGGCTATGTTGTCATGATAACTGATTTTCATTTTTTTATAAATTCTTTCGAATACGTATATTACCATAAAATAGGCACTAAATTGAGCATTACTCAACCGATTTCATCCAATATCAATATACGTATTCCCATGAACATTATAAATGTGTATACAAAGTTTCATAAAAATCCGGTAAAGCGTATTTGAGTTACCGCGTCTTTAAAATAGTCACTAAATTGGGTTTTACTCCGGTACCGGTCTACCGATTTGGTCCAATATCAGTAGATGTCTTTCCATGTACATTATAAATGGGTATACAAAGATTCAGGAAAATCCAATAAAGCATATTTGAGTTATCGCGACTTCTCATATATTATCATAAAATGCACTAAATTGGGCATTATTCCGGTACTGGCCAACCGATTTGGTTGAATATTAATAGACGTCTTCCCATGGACATTATAAATGCGTATACAAAGTTTCATAAAAATCCGATAAAGCGTATTTGAGTTATTGTGCCTTTAAAATAGACACCAAATTGGGTTTTACTCCGGTACCGGTCAACACATTAGGTTCAAATTCAATAGGGCACTTCTCATGGACATCATAAATGCGTATACCAAGTTTCATGTAAATCCGATACAGCGTATTTGAGGTGCCATAATCTATTAAAATAGGCACTAAATTGGGCATTACTCCGGTACCGGTGAACCGATTTGGTTCAAATCAATAGGGTTCTTCCCATAGACATTATAAATGTGTTTTCCAAGTTTCATGAAAATCCGAAAAAGCGTATTTGCCTTATGGCGCGTACAGACACACGGACGGACGGACATTTTTTTGTCCCCATACACAATCTCATAAAGTACCATACTGGCACTTAATAAAGAAAAACTGAATCTCACTTTTTCGATTAATGCACATTCTTTCTAAAAATAATCTTACTGTACCAGAGGTCTATGTACAATATTTAGTAACTGATTGCAAGATTCTATGAATGTTTATTTTCCCATATACTTATGACTTTACAGTAACCATCCTGAGAAGCCCGAGAGAATTTCAGCAATTTTTTCAAGACATGAAGAGTATGGTCTTCTAGGAAGATGTAATGTTTTGAAGGTATGTAGTCTATGAACATAAGGTTTTTTTCTTCTTTCTTTACATATTTCCTATTTACTCAATGTTATGTTTCCCCAGAAAAATAAAGCTGCACGAACTCCATATAAAATGAATTGGTATCTACTTTATTTTTTGCAATGTCCCAGACACAATAATACTGTATCACTAAACTTGATAATTTGCGATGATCACCATCTCAGCCAGGCCGCATTGATTGGGACCAAGTGTACTATGTCGTCATGTCACAAACATGACTTAAGGGGGACATAACAGCTTTCGATGAAATTCATAGGTGAGAAATAGGTAAATTTCATTATTTTTTCCTCAGCAATGAATTGCTCTATAGTCTTGCAGTCTGACGTACTCTTTATTGACTACTTCTAAAAGTGAATACTATTTTCTAAATTAATCAAACTGTTGCAGTTCCTAATTCCAAATGAATTTGATTCAGTAGGTGTTTGTTTTCCTTTGAGAAGATATAGAATTCTGAACTGTATTTCAAATTAACTGTCACTGTCAGTTTTGGTTTCAATATGTTTATACTCATTTTGAGTTTTCTCAGCTGTCCATGCCTTATTCATCAAAGAAAACGCATGCTCAACTGCTTTATTTTTACCTCAAAAACATAACAAAAATTCCAAAATCCTAAGATTTTTTAACAAATCCAGCCCAGTAATTGCCCACTTTCAGTGCAAGTATTATTGAAGCTTTTGAATTTGAACCCGTTCCACACTGTCAAGTAGGCATGAGGACACATTTCATAATATAGTGCATTGTTGTATAAGTTCTGAAAAAACAGAACTGAATATGACTGACGTTGCTAGAAAAGTGAAAAACTGTATGTTGAAACCTCAAGTGACCGGGAATTCTACTTGATTTGTAAAAACTGAAATATTTAGATGACCCGTCAGAACCTGATGGGAACAGTGGGACTTGACTATAAAAATCAAAACTGTCCTGGCCAAATCGGGACGTCTTGTCACTTTAACTTAAGTGATCTTTCTTCATAACATTACAGCTATTAAGTGCCATTCTGATTTGGTTTTATGAGTTCTTAATAATAGGATACATGAGATTTTTTAGGACATTAGCTTGGTTAGGGTTGGCAGGTCAAGAGACTTGACCAATGAACTTTGTGCATTTTAATTTCTATGGATACAGTATGTATGCAGAGAGTTAGGACTGAACGTATACAGGGTGTTTCAAAAATACTTTTACAAACTTCGGGCATGGGTTCTTTACACCAAGAGAAGGAAGAAAGTTCATATGAACATATGTTCCATAATCCTTGTTTTCTCGTTAGGAACTGTTCAAGACATTGGTACACTCATAACTCGTCAACACATAAAACTCATAACAAATGCTCGAAATATCCTCCACTTGCTTCTAGACATGCATGCACTCGTCGAATCATGGACTATCGCACCCTTTCAAATACTCCGGGATAGTGTCGAATGGTTTCGCCTGCTTCCATGACACGTCAATAAAAAGTTTCTTCCTCCGGGATGTCTGCTTCATAAACCAATAGTTTAAGGTGCCCCCAAAGATAAAAATCCAAAGGATTGAGGTCGGGAGAACATGCAGCTCATGGAACTGGTCCTCCTCTGCCTATCCATCTGTCATGGTAGATAGCAGTCAGTGCATCTCGAACAATGAGACTAAAATGCCTTCTATGAATGAGTGCATAGAGAAATGAAGTTGCTAGGTCGGACCTCGAGGGTCGTTGAACACACACTTTCATTAATAAATGAATAACGAGAAAACAAGGATTATGGGACAGATGTTCATATCATCTTTTTTTTTCCTTTTTTTGGTGTAAGGAACCGTTGCCCGAAGTTTGTAAAAGTATTTTTGAAACACCCTGTATATTTAAATGTCCGGAATAGTCTATCTTAGAGCAGTTGAGTCTTGTTCTTGCTGGTTAAGAGAAATGCTGCTGTTGTAATTCACACATGTGATTGAATACCATGTGGTGGTCCTACCGGGTCACTGAGGGAAGGTCCCTTAAGGGGATATTCACATCGGATTTGTTTCCGCGCTACGCCAGTCCCCTACCTAACACTTAAACCTACGGACAACACAAACACCCAGTTGTGAACCTAGGAAAGGGATTTTCACAACTAAAAGATTCACAACCCGGCTAGGAATTGAACCAGGGTTGCTGAAGTAGAAGGCAGTCACCCACAGTGGCGGACTTGAATACCATAATACTAGGGGGGGGGGAAGAAATTAACCTCACATTGATATAATTTAACTGCCATAATTTAAAAATAAAATCAGGTAAACTGATGTAACAAAGTGCCAGAATGCTTTTATTTAATCAGTTATAATTTCAATTATGATATGCAGATTCTTTTTTTTAAATCGAGATGTTACCATCTCGGCCACCTCGTTCAGTTTATCGATGAAGTTTGATAAGCATGAAATAATAGTGTTATTTGTCATAGCTAACTGTACTGGAACTTCCAAAGCCGTATGAATACTCTAAAACAATATTTTGTCATGATAACTAATTTGCATTTGATAAATTCTTTCTAATATATCACCATTAATATAGGCACTAAATTGGGCATTACTCCGGTACCAGTAAACTGATTTTGTCCAATATCAATAGGCTTCTTCCCATGGACATTATAAATGCTTACACAAAGTTTCATGGAAATCCGATAAAGCGTATTTGAGTTATCGCGCGTACATACAGACAGACGTTTCCCCATCCCCCACATAATCTTATAAAGTACCATACTGATGCTTAATAATATTGAAGTACAATAACACATTACCTGTGTATGAAATAGGCTTAAGAAGTATGAAATGGATTAAACTGTAAGAAAAAATGAATCTCCAATTTCAGTTAAATTAAGGTAAATTATACTCTAGTAGCAACAATGTTGAATTTTCACACTGACTCTTTATTGTTCATAAACACAGTTAAAAATTACTGTTATAAGCATTTCATTGCTGAGTTGGCACTTGATAAAATGTTATAGCTCTTCTCTTAACGCAATCATTTATTGTATTTGAATATTCCATAATACTGGTATCACAAAAGAAAGATGCAAAAAGCTACTCACATAGTAACAAATTATGAAAGAAATGTGGGCCGTGTGCTTATGCATGCTCCCTATTCCAAATAAAGCTCATTTCAATATTTCTACTGAATATAAATAATGGCATTCAAAATGGATGTGGTTATTAATGGTTGTGCAATAGCAGAAATGGCCCCTGTAGACCATCTGCCTAAGTTGTGTGTGTCTTTGTACATATTATTGCTTAAACCAGTGTTTGCATGTGATTTTAGCTGCAGGCATGAATTTATCAATACTCCCCATAATATTGTATTTTTTCTTTTTTTTTCTATTTTATATATTTACAGTATTTTCAATCTTCTCTCATTAGTAGTTAGAACTGAAATGTTAAGTAATTAAATAAATAAATCATCTTGAACTAAGAAAAGTGCTAAGAAAAAAGCTAAGAAAAAGTGTGGCTTATATTCAAGTAAATTACTTCTATGAAAGTTATCTTTCACAAATTGAAGAATAGTTGTGTGATAAATAATAATACTATTTGTGTAAGTTAAGAGAAATTCTTTTTTATAACAGGCTCGAACAGCGACTGATGAAGAATTGATGCTTCTGCACACCAAAGAGCATATTGATTTTATGAAAGATACTGTTAACATGAAACTACGGGATCTATCTAAAAAGCAAGATGAATTTCGCTCTGTCTACCTGCATCCTGCTTCATACCATGCAGCATGCTTAGCAGCTGGGTCTGTTCTTCAGGTAAACTTATAAATATATTTTCACCACCTAGATCTCTCACATTAATTAACAACTTGACAAAGAAGATGAATCCACGAGATGACATACAGGGTTTGTCCAAAAAGTAATGCCAGTGAGACAATTAGAAGATATTTATTAATCCGATCGGTACAGTATATTATCGCTTCCAGTGAGATTTCCAGGCATCAAAGGCGTTACGGTAGGCCGTTGTAGAAGGAATCCTTAATGATGTCAATCAGAATGTTTTTGATTGTTTCCTGAGTGATGCTTAAACTATGTAGGATGTTCTGTGTGAATTTAGTCAGGCCTCCTCAACTTCCAAATCAAGTCTTGTGAATCCAGAAGATGACAAACAGTGGACTTCTTTAAAGACCTGCCAATTTACTTCTTTTAATGCTGCTGCCAAAAATGTCTTTCTTCTTTAATTTAGTGAAAAGAATACCAAAAATATATCTCCAATAATTGTCGAGTTATTGTGAGAAACTTGAATATGTTGATTCAATTGTAATTTTACATTTGCTCCAGTCACCTCTTCTTCGGTCAGTTTGTCTCTCTTTTATATATTGTTTAAATAAATTATACTTCCCCCACATCCACAGTTGCTATGTAAACAGAGATCATAATCGTTGTTTAAATAGCAACTGAGGAATGTTTATTCTGCATTCCAAATGGAACCCATTACTTTTTATTTGTTTATTAATTATTTTTCCCACATTTCAGGTAGTGGACAGTGTGTTGAATGGAGAAAGTAGAACTGGTGTAGCGATAGTGCGACCTCCTGGTCATCATGCAGAAGAAGATGAACCATGTGGTTTCTGCATGTTTAATAATGTCTCCTTGGCTGCAAAATATGCAATAGAAATGCATGGTTTGAAGAGGTGAGCATACTGGATCGAAAAATTGTCAGTCTTAAGGACTTTGCACCTTCAGCCTTCAAAATATCTAAGTCAAAATAAAAATAAAAGCCTTAAATAAAATTTATATAAAAAAGCAATATCTTTTCTATCTTCTTTGCTATCATTTTGTATTACTTTACCATTATTTGCTTTTCAGGGTTCTTCTTTTGGACTGGGATGTTCATCATGGGAATGGAAGTCAGCATATGTTCGAGTCAGACCCTAGAGTGCTTTACGTTTCCTTACATCGCTATGACAATGGTAGCTTCTTCCCATCTTCCTCAGATGCTAATTATGATGTAGTTGGAACGGGCAGAGGAGAGGGATTTAATGTTAACATTCCGTGGAATAAAGTAAGTTCACCATAGATCATAATTAGACCTGGGATTTTAGGCTCTAAAAAAATTATTTTTCGGCACCTAAAATAGGCTTTTAAAAGAGAAAATAGGCACTTAAAATATGCTTTAAAAATGTGTAAATAGACAGAAAATACACTTTAAAATGCTACAATATGCTCTTAAACTGTAACGTGATATTTTTTTTTACTATAAGAAGTGTGGTATACGTATTCTTAACAGAAATAACTGCAAAATTAAGACAGAATTAAGAAAACATTTGTCAAAAACGGTTTTGGATTATATGAAAAATTAGAACACTACAGGCTTTCAGGGTTGCTTTCAATAACGGCTACTGCCCAGCTCATGGCCTGCAGATATTGGGTGGTTCTGTGGTCAACACGACACATCCCTCAGCCGTGTTGCCGTATTGCCTCCATGACTGCTGCTCACTGTAGCTTCCCAATTGTCCTCACAATGCTGGGTCAACGCCGTTCCAGACCTCATTGCTTTTAAAATTACTGCTGGTACTGAAAATCCAACCCATGCTGCCTGGACGAGGTCTCTAAAATTAATTAGAGGAGCCAGAAGACCCAGGAACCTTAGTTTTAGATTAAAATGAAAAAAAAAATGCACATTCCTGTTTATCGCACTACTGACAGAAAATAATCTTGCCATCAAAAGTCATCCCTGGAAACTACCGCTGTTGTATAAGTGAATTCTTAGGTGATTTTGTTTTAGTCATCACAAACTATATTCCCTTAAACAGATGGTCTTTCACTGGTGACGTGATACAGTTTGTTCCTTCTTACTATATGCCTGCTACGTGTTCTTTTGAGTTAATTCTTCCCCTCCCCCGCCAGTCAGCATTCCTTTGGCAACAATTGTTTGGGAAAATCAAGTTTCTGTGAAAACCCCACCCTCTGTTGTTTTGCTCTTCATTCAGGGATGTCCATTAACGACTGTAAAAGTTACAGAAGTAGAATTTTCTTTAAATGTACAAAATTGGCATTTTAGGCACTGAAAGAGTAAAAGTAGGCTCCAAAGGTCCAAATTGGCATATTAGGGCACTATAAAACTCTATAAATGTAAGTGATTTATCATGAAACGTCAACATATTTTAAAATGTTCATGTTATGTCATAAGTAGAGATAGGAATTTTTCGGTGTTTTCAAACTGAAGAAAGCGGTACTTTGAAATGTGAAATTCGGTGGGTTCAATTGAACTTTTCGGTACTTTCAAAACTATAGCAGATTCACGGGAAAGCATACTTTTTATGTGCTCAATGGAATAAAATTCATCTTTCTGATATTGGAAAGCCCTACCCTTTGTGCTTAGTTTGTTATTTAGCATCTTGAGGCCTTATTAATTTACTATTCGACAATTTTCACAGCAACAATCACGACAATCATGTGAGGTCTTATCATAAAACAAAACTAAAACGATGCCAAACTCTAAAGAGAACTAAATACGTCATACTAATACTAATCCTAATAATTGATAGAGTTTGTAAAAATACAATACAAAGTTATTTTTCATACTGAAGGTCGATCGTGACGTCTTGCGGTAAAAGTCCAAAGAGGTTGTAAAAACACAATATGAAGGTACCATATCTATCCGAATGTAAGCCGCCCCTGAATTTAAGCCACAACTGCCTTTTTAGCAATAAAGTAAAGTAAAAATAATTAAATTAACCCCAAAGTGAAAACATAAATTGCCTCATATTCATAATATTATTATCGCCTCGCTCAATTCGTTGACAATTAACATCAAAGAAGTCGCCACCGCTTGGAGTAGTTGCCACACTGCACAGTGTTAGTAAACAGAGCGGGAAGATGTAGATGCAGCAAAACACTTACGTGGCAATGACATTAAGCAATGAGAGAATTGGCAACACGAATTCAGTCAGCGGTTTCTTTTGAGAAAACCTTTTACAGTAACAACAAGCATTGTAATAGGAGAACAAAGCGAGCCGTCCGTCAACGTTATGAGTGAGGCGATAATAAAGTAACATATTTCTTAGCCGAAATAGGCCTGAAATAAGAAAAATAAAGTATCAGCTGACTTAAGTTAAGATATTCTAATTTTATTTAATATAATTAAATAAAATTGACGAAAAAGAAAACAGAAATCAGTACTTTACACTTCATATGACTTTCAGTGTTGAATTTCGCGCGATTTTTCTTTTCATAACTGCACTTTCAGTTACTATCAGTTCAAAATTGCCTTTATTCACATTCCCATACGTTAAGGCATTTTTTTAACTTCTGAACAGCTCATAATACATGCATATTCTGTAATACCGCCATCAAAAATGCCCAAAATATGCAAAACACCACTTGCTCACGCATTTTTACGATGCTTCGATTAAAATTGATACATTTTCGATGTTAAATCGATTAATATATCGATAGTGCTGGAGATTCGAGATAATCGATAGATGGTGGTGCTTGTAGGAGGGGAACCAGCTACGATGGATCAACCGGCTATGTTGTGCTCAATTTTACAATTACTGCCTAAAACACTTGTGCGCGATTTTAAGACGCAGGCTTAATATAGGAAAAAAGTGCGACTTATATTAAGATAAATACGGTACTTTAGCGTTCAGCAAGTTTTCAATAATTTTCGTTTTCGGCCTCTTTCTCGTAAAAAAGTAAAAATTCGTGCCAAAATCGCATTTTAAAGTAAAAATTCGCGGCAAAATCGCATTTTAAAGTAAAAATTCGCACCAAAATCGCATTTTCATGCAAAATTCGCACTTTCATGCGAAATTCGCATCAATTCGCGAGTTCAAAAAGCATTTTTCAGGGTACTGTTGTGTGTGTTGAAGATAGTTATCATTCCTAATACAGATCTTAATAAAAATCGTTAAATTCGCGATCGCGAAAAATTCCTATCCCTAGTCATAAGGAACAAAATAGTCTTTTGCCTTAAAATCCCAGGTCTAAATTCATAATACTATGGTCAGTTTATATATAAAAGTTTCATTTACATAAAACCCTTTTTGATGTTCCCATTTTTAAGGAATAAAATTTGAAGTCTTTGCATAATTTCCCAAAAACAATATATTTCATTCCTTTTTTAAGGAAACTGATTTAAAGAACAACTCACTTTTAAGGAATCAATAATTTAAGAATTTACAAGTATTTAAAGTCTTTAATAGTAGATTTCTAAATCATAAAAACAAATTTAACTCTGTAGATACGGGAAAAGAGAAGTCGCTTTTTTAATGTGTCTGTGGTTTTCAAATAATTTAACAGTGGAGAGGAAATCACTTATTACCAGTATCTAGAATAGGTCAAATTTATCATTATCGGCTTAGGTCATGATGTTTTGAAATAATCGCTGATCTTGAGCAATCTTATTTCTGTTTTTGATATACAGTATTATGTGGTCTTCGGTTGTTGTTGCATCACTCTGAAGTACAATTGTCGAATTGATATATCAAAGACATATCTTTTATAATCATCCCTTATATCTCTTATAATTTAGTACTTTTTTGTTAATTTGAGGTCAAAATGCAAGAAGTGAAAATTACATTAAATTCTGTGATTCAGTGTTTTTTGTCCGTTTGTTTGTAAATTTGAGGCAGACTGATCTTAAGGAAAACTCTTATTTAAGCGAGGGAAAAAACCCAGTCTTCTTGAGGTCCGTGAAAGGATTTTATTGCATGTCGTATTGATAAAGTAGGTATTTTCTGGTACACTTTGCTTGTATTTATTATATACCATATTTTTCTTTCTGGCAGAGTGGAATGACTGCTGCTGAGTACCTGACGGCATTCTATCAGGTGATTTTGCCAGTAAGTTACCAGTTTAATCCGGAACTGGTTCTAGTATCATCTGGTTTTGATGCCTGTATTGGAGATCCGCTTGGAGGTAAAATTTTCTTTAACAAATTATTGTATTAATTCATAATGACAGAATTTGAAACCATATCCAATTTTGAATATGGGTATTCTAATTTCTAAGGTGAAGATATTTAGGAAAATCTTTTATGCCTGGTTTCATCAGCAGAGGTTAAGATTTAAACTTGAGTTACACATTCTAAACTCCTATACTGTTAGACTCTCCCGTAAACTTTTCTATGAATCATTGATTGTTCTCTTTTATTCTTTTCCATGAATAATCCATTGTTCTCTTTTATATATGTTCACTCCATTTATAGCTTTACACTTGATTATGGTCTTGAACTCTGTCACAAACTCAAGTAATGATAAGTTTGTACCACCGCCGTCTCGAGAATTACACTGCCTGTCCATGCTTAATTTTAACATGGAGTTCAGAGTATTGTTAAATTGCCTAATTTCTCCAGTAGAGGCGACACAGTTCACACCCAAATAACATGAAATTCCAGCATATTTCAGTTTCCGAGTTTATACTTCAGAGGGCAACACAGCATTGCAGCTGGGTGTGAAAGGTGCTGCCATCTGTAATGTCGCCGCATACGCAAAATTAGCCGTATAGGACAGGCAGTGTATACACGAGTAATACACGAGTAATACAGTTTAGAAGGCAGTGGTTTTTACTTCAGTTTCTCTATTTCTTCTCCTTTGTTTTTGCAATCTGCCGCTAAAGAAAACAAAAGAACCACACAATGAAGTGCATTGATAAAAATGAATTTTCAGGCACTGCCTTCTAGATTGCTACTGTTTCTATTTCATTTGAGTGTGAAAGTGATGTTTGTTAACCTTCTGTCAAAAACGCATGGTGAAACACGTGAGTCACAAGAAAGAGTTAAAATTTTTAGCCTGAAGTTAACAAACCCAGGGTTAGTGTATATTTAAGCCCTTTCAAAACTTTTCCTTACTATTATATTTGTGCTTCAATTGATAACATTATAATAAATTACAAAAGATAAGAAGCTTTTCCAGTATTATTAAAAGTGACTTTTCGGCCTTGTGTGTGGGTCAGAGGTATTTCACCTATGCTTTCGAAACACACTCCATTGCCATTGCCTTTGCCATCATCAGGGGATTTCCTGATGAAATGTTGTGTTTCACCAGAAAGTCACTTTATGATTGCAGTGGAGTTTGTAGCCAAAAGCTTGAGGAAAATACCCTGGGCAAACCCAAGAAGTTACCATATTTTTCGGCTATAAGACTTTCTGGGCCATAAGATGCCCCTTGCTATTGGGATGGAAATTTAAGAGGGAAAAAATTAATGTGATCTTCTAAACAACATTTTTAAAGGGAATAATATACTTCATTGCATACACAAATCTTAACTTCCACAATGGACTCAGTACAAATCACTTTCAGTGCTCAATGTTATTTTTACCGGTATTTCCACTCATATTGCACACACAATTTCAGGTGGCATTGCATAAATTCCACTTAAGATTCCATTACGAACAAATGACAACTGATTTCTCATGTAAGACTGAAAATACTTTACACTCTCTTACCCTCAATGCAGCATACGGTAAATGTAACGGAACAAGGCTGTTTAGAGGTCATTGCCTTTATTTTGACCACCCAAAAGAACCCAACATTCCTTTCTTTTCACATTGCATACCTGGCTTGCACTTCCCTCATTTTACGATTGTGACAATTTGCAACTACCTTATCATCATACAACACCTTGTTTATGATTACGATTTACCGACATATTTACCATGTATTTTTATTTTTAAAAAAAAATTTTTAGACACCCCCAAGGCTCTGTTTTCAAGTTAAAAAAGTGGTCTGAAAAATATAATATATTTAACATGGAAATTCTTTTACAGGTTGCAAAGTGAGTCCAGAGGCATATGGACACTTCACGCATTTGCTGACTAGCTTAGCAGGCGGACGAGTTATCTTATCTCTGGAAGGTGGTTATAATGTGACTTCGATATCTCATGCAATGACAATATGTACAAAGACTTTACTTGGAGACCCCTTGCCTCCCCTTCCAGCTCACCAAGCAGCTTGTCCTAGTGCCGTCACATCCATCAAAAATGTGATCAGGACTCACTCAAAGTATTGGTCAGCTCTTTGCTTCCAAACTGCTTTTGTTATTCCTCAGGAAAAAGCCCTTCCTAAGAGATCTCCTCCTAAGGCTACTACAGGAGGAAAACCAACAGATTTACCTCTCAAAGAGAATTTGAACAAAAATCATGACAAATTACTACAGACAAAGGAGACGATTGTTAAATATGATGAAAAACCAACTATTAATCTCCCAGAATCTAGTTCAAGTGACAGCAGATGTCATTCCTTGGGCTCAGGCTACAAAGAAAATGTTACATCTGAGGACGTTCGCTTAAATAAAAGTGATGATAGTTTATTGCACACAAAAGAAACTGCTGTTAAAGGTCCTGAGAAAACAATTGTTCCTCCGGAATCCAGTTTCAGTGATAGCAGAAGTCATTCCTTGGGCTTAAATTGTAAAGGGAATGATACATCAGAGGATGTTTATATTACTGCCTCAGAGTCAAGTTTTGGAGATGTTACCTTAAAGAAAGTACCTGATGAGGCATGTGATGTGTTACAAGAATCTTTAAGCAGGCTGAGCATTAACGACAGAATCCCTACCATAACATCTAGTCCTGTTACTGCACATCCTACGAATATGTCTAGTGATACAAGTCCTGTCAATTCAGAGATGTGGTCTAAGGCAAGTTCTACTCCGGACTGTGTCTCGCCAATGAAACTGAGTTTCTCCGATGAAGGCTACAGATCAGATGTGTCAGATGTGTCTTCCATTCAAAGGACTCCAGTATTACCTGTGGTGGAAGAAGGTTATCAGGAGAAGGTGCGTTGTGCATCCGATAGTAATAAAGATTCCAACAGTCATAATCAGCAGGGAAATAGTGAGAATGTACAGGCAGGTCCTAGTGGATCTTCAGAAGGAGCTTCAGGTGTTGCAGGAGCCACAGGACAGCAAACACTGGTTGACTATCTTGCTGCTAATATGCAGGTAATTTATTTAATTTGGTCTTGAGCAGAATGATTAGTCTCCGGCCCTGACATTTCTCAAAAGGGAGAGAAGCAGTGATGCAGAATTGAAGCGCGAAATTTGAATGAATTAAAATGCCTATATAATTATAAAAGTTTCACATGCACGTAAATACATGTCAATATATAACCCAGAATATTAAATAAGGGAAGTAATATTACAATAATATATTTTTTTTTATTTCTAATGGCAGGTTTACATGAAAAGATATCATTAACCTCTGCAATCTAAAAAAAAATCAAATAAATAACATATCATATTGCATACAATATACAATACATATAATACTATAATATTAACCCTGTAATAATGAACATACGGCAAATGAAACACACTGAAAATAATAAATTTAATTTACTATATGAGTTGACATAAACACACTTTTTGCTTCACTTACCATATTTTGGTATGACGCGTTTCAAGGAGCCTCCTCCCCATTTTCAAACACATTGTCAACTGACAATAGGTTGACAATGTGTTTGAAAATGGGGAGGAGGCTCCTTGAAACGCGTCATACCAAAATATGGTAAGTGAAGCAAAAAGTGTGTTTATGTCAACCCATATAGTAAATTAAATTTATTATAGTTGCTTCACTGTATAAAGTTCCGCAAAGTCTTTATTGACACTGAAAATAACTTACATTCTAAAGAATATAATATTGAGTTGGGTCTAGCACGTATACTTCACTTTTTGTATAAATACCTGAACTAGTTTCGAAGACCATCGTCATTCATAATCATCAGATTAACACCAACTGTTATACAAAAAGTGAAGTATACGTGCTAGACCCAACTCAATATTACGAGGTCTGATTGGAAAGTTTTAAGAATGGATCCGCCACTGCTTATTGGTTTGGCAGGCAGGTACACCGAATGTGGGGGGTTAATCATTGACTTGTCTTTGAATGCCCTCTGACAGGAAAGTGCGTTTCCTTTATTCAGTTCGTTGTGGCAGCTGTTTGAATGAGGGTATGGTACGGCTTGTTGCTGGATTCTGTCTGCGTGAAAATGGATGTAAAAACAGAACAACGAGTTTGTGGTGGAATTTTGTTTTAAAACCGGGAAATCAGCTTCTGAGACGAATCGTGGGTATATGGATATGACCCTGAAACCAAAGTTCAGTCTTCGCAGTGGAAGAGTCCAGGTTCACCACGACCGAAAAAAGCACGGCAAAATCGGTCGAATGTGAAGACAATGTTGGTGATTTTTTTCGATTCTACCGGTATTGTGTATCATGAATTTACCCCTAGAGGACAGACAATTAACCAGGAATACTACAAATGTGTCCTTGAGCATTTGCGCGAAAAGGTGCAGAAGAAAATACCTCCATTGTGGAAAGACAGGCGTTGGGTGCTCCACCACGACAATGCGCCAGCTCATCGTGCCTTCTCAATCGTGGAATTTTATACCAAATTCCAAATTCCTGTGCTTCCAAAACCGTCCTATTGCCCTGATATAGCCCCTGCAGACTTCTACCTGTTTCCTAAACTGAAATTTGCACTGAAAGGGAAGCGATTTGACTCGATTGAAGACATCCAGGCAAATCCGGAGAGCGTCCTTAACACACTTCAGAAAAAAAAATTCCAGAAATGTTTCCAAAAGTGGAAACACCGTTGGAGTCGGTATGTTCCGTCAGAAGGGGACTATTTTGAAGGAGATGAATCACAGTAGCATGTAAATACCGTCATTTTGAAATTATAAGCCCATTCTTAAAACTTTCCAATCAGACCTCGTACATCCTTTATAATATAGCTTCACCGTGTAAACTTCCAATATACAGGGTGATCCATTAGAGATGTCAGAAAAGTAAAGCATTGTGTACAAGAAACTATTTAAATTTATTAATTTTTAATGGTATAAACAGGTGTAGGAAACCTGTAAGTTTTGTATTCCAGCACATTAGCACTCAACATGACCGCTATTGCGAATGCGGCACAGATCATACCTCGCGGACAGGTTTCGCCACGTGGGGCAGAGCATTTCTGGAGTGATTTGCTGAAAGGCCGCTGTAATCATCCGTCGTAGGTCAGCTACATTCTGTGGTCTTTGTGTGTACACAGTTGACTTGATGTACCCCCACACAAAAAAATCTGGAGAAGTCAAGTCCTATCACATAACCTTCCGCCTGTACGAGGCATTTTGAGACCATCTTCCAAGAACATGTGATACCAGTTAACAATGTCTCGATGCGAAGGGGCATACCGGACAGTCGTACTGACGTCGGAAAGTCCGCTGTGTTTGTATTAGAAAACATCGCATACCATACTAAACACTGAGTGCGCTGTTGTGGCATGACCACTATTTTGTCTATGCACGATAGCGCCGCCAACCCAAGTGGCCGAAATCTGAAACATCACTCATTGCTAACTCCCATCCTTTCCACTTACATTACAGCAAATTGCACAGAGCTATGTACATTAACCTCTTAAATATAAAGTTTTACTTTTCTGACATCTCAAACGGATCACACTGTATATTTGAACTTACATTCTGTTAATTCTCCAGTGGAAAAATGCCACACTCTTCATAAATTTCATTTTCTTCCTTGTCATTGGATTCACTACTGAGTTCTTCTTCCCTCGGTGATATTAGTATATTACCAATTGTTCCACACATGATTCCTCTTATTCGTTGGGTTCCCTGGCTTGTTGAAGTAGTTTCCAGGTATAAGCCACAAAACTTTTCCTTTTGTCCACTGTTCATGTTGTATTCCTTACTGGACTAGGTGTTCTGAATCACTGAGATGGAAAGTCTCGTATTTCTTCAGATTACCATTTAACTTGTACTCAAACTAATTCAGTTACATTAAAATGTTAGTGGGAGGGTGGAAGCCCAATAACAACATGACTGTGAAAAGATGCAATAGACTCTGTTTTGTGTATGCAGATTCACAGTTTGTAAATTTTACAAGCTGCATTTACTCTGCTTTTGTCATCTCTGCAGATATCCTTGGAAGTTATTTTCCGTCAACCACTGCAGAATAAGATTTTTCATTTCCTTTTCTGTGGGTGCTTTGTTAAATTACACAAGGTGATAAGGTGCATTGTCAGTTACAGTAACTGAAATTGGACTTACGTTTGGAAGAATACTTACAGAATAGGATTTGAACATGCTCCCACACATTTCTTTGTGTTAATGACAAGTGCTCCTAGATATGAAAAGGAGCATTACTCTTGGAACAAATCCACTTGCACCTCCTGCATGATGCAGAACAGTCTACTCCCCCTCAATGGTCATTTTGATTGTCCCAGCTGCAGTATCGTCTATCTGTGCCTGTGATTGTGTGTTCCGTGTTGATCCATGTTTCATCTAGCCAAACAACTTTTCTCGGGACTAATCTTCAGTATGTCTCAAAAACCTACCACGCCATCTATTATTGGTTTCCTCCCTGAAAATTTCTAAATTTAAAACCAAATTCTTTTAGCACATGACTTAGGCCGGCTCTTCCAATTTGTCAAGTAAGTCAGCTTCTTTCAAAGTAATGGGAAATTCATATTATACCGGTAAATATGCAATCTAATTGCATCCTTCTGAAATGCTGTGATTGTTTTAGGGCTGAGTTTTGGTCTCTCCTTTTCAGGAGTAAGTAGAACTGTAGACAGTGCATTAAGGTCAATTGAACTTTTTTTTATCGTTCTTTTCACTGGGTTCTCCCCACACTCAAAGTGTCACAAACCCTATCTACATCTCTTGTACTGGGCAGAAAGGGTCCTCTATTTTGCTCTTTCCCAAAATATTCATGCAGCCTGTATGTAAAGTCATGGCTTTGACTCTTATAAGAGCAGATTGTTTTCTTGGGTGAATTACTAGCCATTATCACACTAATAATAAGTCTTGCATACTGGAAAATTAATACTCACAAACAGCAAATCATGTTCACTGGCACAAAGAGCAACTTAGGACACATGTTTCTCATAAAATTAGATGAGACATCAAGCTAAAGTCATTGATGCACTTTGAGAGAGAACCTATGGTTGGTGCTAGTAGACTCTTTCCACCATTCTCTGGTAGCATTGCCAACGTTAAATGCTTGACTCCGTGCAAAGTACACTATGCGTCTTGTAGCAGCTAACCTTCCTAATTAAAAATGCTGCAAGACTCCACCATGAAAATGCCGAATTTCACTGTTTATTATATAATAGTAATACAGTGGTACCTCGAGATACGA
Organism: Ectobius pallidus; assembly: GCA_964059195.1. NCBI lineage: Eukaryota > Metazoa > Arthropoda > Insecta > Blattodea > Ectobiidae > Ectobius > Ectobius pallidus. Next base: position 90,544,117 of record CAXKWD010000008.1, read on the forward strand.
GTGCCCTAACATACGAGTTATTTGAGATACGAGCTGTCGAGCGAGCGAAGTTTTGTTTTGAGATACGAGGAACGGCCAGCTGCGACGCTGCACACGGCCCACCAGTTTACTGCGCCTGCGTCTCGCGCATTATCCCACGTATTCCCCCAGTGTGCTTGTTTACCTCGCTGTCGAAGCATCTTTGCTAAGTTTTTCTAGGGCTTTGCGCTTTTTGTGCATTTACATACTTTATCACATTTCTTTTTATAACCATATACACTTTATAAAACCAGTTTTTTTTTCTTTACATTCTCTTTTATTATGTTTTTATACAATATTTGTCATTTATAAATATATTTTTCTTATTAAAAAACATGTAACAAAAACAATTGGGGGTAGCATTTTTGGGGCTGGAACGGATTAATGGCATTTCAATTAATTTCAATGGGGAAAATTGCTTTGAGATATGAGCAAATTGACATACGAGCAAGGTTACGGAACGAATTAAACTCGTATCTCGAGGTATCACTGTACTAGAATAACTTCATGTCCGCCGGCATGGTCTTGTGGTTAGCGTCGCTGACTACAGATCCGTCGGTCCGGGTTCGATCCCCGGTACCTCTTTGGATTTTTCTGAGGTAGGGAGGTCTGGTAGGGGTGCACTCAGCCTCATGATTCAAATTGAGGAGGTGGTAGGCCAAGTCCCTCCAGGGATGTAGCGCCACGGAGAGAATAACTTCATTCATAGTGTAATTTGCAGATTCTTTTAATAGCTTCTCGTTTCCGCAGATTGGCAATCCTAAGAATCTCCCTCCCTTCTCTTCCTACCAAGAAAGGTCAGGGCCAGTAAGTGGGTGGCTTGTGTCAGATTAAGTAATTACTAAGGCCCGGAAGTGAATGTTCTATCAGAAGACGAAATATGCATGCAAGTATACTCTAAAATTCATATAATATGCTCTAGAACCAAGTCTAATTCAAGTAATTTTAATACTTTATGTTCTCTTATTAGCTGAATTACATTACAAATTACAAAATATAGTAGTTATATAAATTACATTACAAAACTTTTTTAAAAACAAAATCAGTGCAACAAATTTTAGTAATATAATATAATATAATATTAAAATTCAAAGAAACCATCCCTTCTCTTATCAAACCCTGCCCAATGTTTTCCCTATTAAAGTCTACTTACTCTGACCGTTGTACTCCAAATTTATACACAGTGCCTGTAGAACCAGGATAAAATTGTAGGCGACAATATTACTTGAACATTTTCAACCCCTATTATATGATCTCTTTACAATTCTACATTCTTTGGTACAGTGATGATTTGCTATTTTTAAACCGTCAATTGGGCATAACCGATTTGGTCCAAAATCAATAGGCTTCGTCCTATGAACATTACAAGTGCATATACTAAGTTCCATGAAAATCAGATAAAGCATATTCGAGTTATCGCATACAGACAGACATTTTTTCCGTCCATCATACAATCATAGAATCATAGGAAGTGCCATTCTGGCACATAATAAACAAATGTTACTTAATAAACATAAGTTCAAGTATTACCTTCCAGCCTCTGCTCATTCTTTTGACATCATTGGTAGCTGACAGGATTGGGAAAAATGTTATCAGTAGGGCCTGGATTTTTGGGTTCTTATAAACTCTGTATTAGTTTTCTAGACATATTAAAATGGTTCTATTTTAGTTTATTACCATTTTCAGACAAGTTTTTTAACTTTAACTTTAATAAGTACAATAAACACTTTGAAAGAAATATATTTATTTTATTTTTAGTTACAATTTCCATGCCTCTGAACTGCAAAACTATAGGAACACTTCTTGCGTAATATTCAGTGGTTTGTAGTTTAATTAATTTTAGAATTATCCCTGTCATTTCCAACTCCATCACTTAAACTCAACAAGAATGTTTTTCAATTAATCAATCAACTTTTAGATTACTTTGTTTTCAGCTTGGTGGAGCAAACACTGTGAATAAACTGCAAGTGTAATCTTCTTAAATATGTCATTAATTTGCTTCTAAAACAACTGGGGATTTCGGTTCAGTAAAGATTTCCTTTACCGGGACAATGAAGTTTGAAATAACAAAATGCAATGCAATATTTGCTCACAAAAATGTACTGGTAACAATAAGCAAGATGTAAAATGTAGGCAGATATTTAAAAAGTAATTTTAGAAGAACAGTAATAATAATTAGATTAATTACATATTTAATTACGTACAGTTTAAGCATTTTATCATAATTCATTTAAAAACAGTTTTAGCCGTTTTTAGTTTTTAACGTCTCATTGAGCCAATTTTAGGTTTTAAAAGATTGAACCATGGGACTGTCATGTTAGTGAAAAGGATAATTATGTTAAAATATCACAGATGGCTAGCAAGAAACAAAATAGTTTAAAACCCAAGAATCCGGGCCCTAGTGATCAACATGCTGTTTCCATAGCCTTGATCATCTTGACCAGAGTTGCTTCTTTATTTACTCAAGTAGTTCCTCAGTTCTCAGGATTCTGAGTACATCGTGTTCTAGACCGGCCATCTTAAATTAATCCAAAATGGTACCAAGAATTGAACTCGGTAACTACTGAAACATAGATGTGGTCTCTCAGCTGTCTCAGCCAAATATCTTTCTCAGCAGTATGCCACATGTACCTAGCTGCCTTGGTATAAACCCAAATTTATATAGGTGTTTCTTGATTACAGATGTTGGTAGATGGAGAGATGTTTGCTGTAGTGCCTCTGCGAAATTGTCCACACTTGAACATGGTTCAACCTGTACCTGATTCAGGTGTGGATACTAATGCACCATGTGTAGAATGTGGCTCAGCTCAGGAAAACTGGATATGTCTTATCTGTTATACGGTAAGAACAGCATTATTTTATTAATATGAGTTGATTAACACACTTGAACTTCACTTACCAGGGTGTCCAGCAGCCTTGAAAATCAGGAAAATCGGGAAGTATGCTTGAATTTTCCAAGTTGGGAAAAATCCTTGAATTATGCTTGAATTTTGTGAACCGTCTGGAAAAATTGCATAGAAGAGAATTTTTTTTTAAGTTGATAGTTTTTACGAAAATTTTACCATTTTCAGAAATATTAGTCTTTAATATTTTTTTTTTAAGTTGATAGTTTTTACGAAAATTTTACCATTTTCAGAAATATTAGTCATTCATATTCACTCATTGTGTCCTATGTTCATACATTTTTTAATATTAGTAAATAAAGCTATTGTTTTAAATTTTGAAAATTCACGCCTTGAAATCCTTGAATTATGCTTGAATTTCTTCTGCTTGCCTCACTGTGTAACCCCCTCCCCACTCCTCACGGTCATCAGATAACAAAATTCTTCTCTTCTCTGCTGGGCTCCATCTTCTTTTCTCCAGAGGCTCTGTAAACTTGACCAAGGGAGGAGGAAACAAAGGAAACGAAGAGCTTGGAAGTACCTTCCAGCCTCTTCGCCTAAAGGAAATAGACCTTTACTTAAAATGGAAGCTAAATTAAACTATATATTAAAATATTTTCCTAATACAATAAATCCTGCTTTGTCATAATTGTTCATAAACATAAATGTTGTGACAGTGGATAAATTTGGGTGTACAAAATATTAAAGAGCTGAAAGAAAGAGACATAGTAAACATTTGGACTGAAGGTCCCAATTAAAACATATTAGGGTGAAGCCCAATTTCTATTTTACAAATAGACAAATCCTGGAAAAGAAACAAATTAGTTTATATACAAAATATTTCTTTTTTAAAACAAATTACATACTTCGGTGTGAAGCACCTCTGGATTTATTCTGAAAATAGTTTTAATTTCAAATGACCAGATTTTTAGAATAATATTTAACAGACTATCAATTTAAAATATAATACACAAGCACTTAAAATTCAATCGCTAACATACCTTTATCATTCTATGCATCCCACATTCTCTGGCCAGAAATAATACACCCATCCAGGTTCACACCATTCCTCAATCATCACAAGGCCTAAACAAAATACTGGTCTTTCCTAGGCATTTACTAGACCAGGCTCATTTGTGACATGGGTATCAAAAACGGGGAACAAAGAATATAAATATAAGACAAATAAATTTGGAAAACAACACATGTTCAGGAACGTGGAAGGAAAGTGGACACTGCATGAAAGAAAATAAAATAAAAACCCAACCTCTACAACTAATATCCCACCATGCCAAGGAATGAACCGAGTCTAGGCAATTTACTTTAAAATTAAAAGGTGAGCGAGCAACAATCTACATTTATCTGATTAATCCTGTATTTCATTCACTTAAAGAAGATTCTACACAAACAACCAAGCCCACCATCACATGACACAAGCCCTAGACTCACAAACGCATGCTAGGAAAAGACAAGACAATGATCACAAAATATATTTACACAAACATGCAGTCCCACACATATATACTAACATATTTCATTCTATACAAAACTTCCACGTACCTTGAAACATGATGCAAGAGAAGAAACGAAGCCTAAATGCCGCCTACATTTTGGCGCTATAAATACATAACACTACGACATCTTGTTCCCCGGACCATGTTGATGCAAATGAGGACGAATAAAAGAACGCTTTTCCTTTTATAGTATTTTTACCTATGACGTCACGTTAGCGCACTCGCAGACGCAATTCACATCCAAACAAACCTGTTATACATTGAAGACTATACAAGCTTGAAGCCTATGCATGGCCGACTGAACCAGAATACGCAATGAGCACTGAAAACAGTGTTGTCGGACGGTGCACACTAAGATATCTAAAGGGAAACGGAAAGAGGGAGGAAGGAACAGGGTAATAACCTGAGCACAGCTGAGAGGCGAGCAAGACATTAATTCTCACTTTCTGCCTAGCTAACATCATACTTCATACGTCACACACATTATTGCGACATAAATGCTATTTTGACAATTTTCCATTGTTGTCTTGAAAAATTATAAACCATGTAGCAATTAAAAGTCTATTTAAAAAGATGAATTGCTACAACTGGACACCCTGCTTACCAATCATTTGGTAGGACGCGTTTCACAGTCCATTCGCCTGTATCAGGTCTGTGAAACGCGTCCTACCAAATGATTGGTAAGTGAAGTTCAAGTGTGTTAATCAACTCATATTAATAAAATATTGATTCGCTTTATGCATTCAGACAAATTTTTCTCCTATAATATTCTCATGAAATGTCCAACAGAGACAATGAATTTATGTATCCTCTTGAGTTTCTCAGACCTGCTGATTCTTATATGATTTCATTCTAATTATATATAATCCTTTTTTTTTCAGATTCACTGTGGACGTTACATTAATGAGCACATGGTCGCACATGGAACAGAGTTGTCTCATCCCCTTACGTTGAGTTTCGCAGATCTCTCAGTATGGTGTTATGCATGTGAAGCATACATTGATAATCATGTGAGTACAGATTATTTTTTTGCATCTGGGTACAATTTATTTACAAATGATCAGCCTTACTGAAGTTAAGAAGGTATAACTGTATATACAACCATATAAATTAATATGAAAACAGTATAACAACTTATATAACATATTTATAAAAATGATGTGAATTGACTAACACACTTAGGCCCGTTATTACCACCTCCAGTAAAATATTTACGGCTACTTTTACGGTCACTTTACTGATAGTTCGATTTTACAATATCTGGTTAGGTGTTAACTGCTGGTAAAAAGCTCTTAACTGGCAGTAATCTTTACTGTAGGAAAATGTACAAGTCAACTCCTAACCGAAGGATTTTTTGAGGTTATACTTCCCGCGAACTGAATTAAAATGGAGAGATGAAGTTATTTAGCTTTCGTAATGTCACTGGTGATGAAGAACAATGCCAATATGTGTAAAAATAAAATTAAACATATTGAAAACTAGATCAAATTATTATGAAAGTTTGGACAAACAATTACTTTACTATTTGCTTCCTCTACCCGTATATCAGATCATATTTGGGTTTTTCATCCTTCGGGGATGGGGTTTCGAAACGTGGTACCTTTCTTTTCATTTTTACAACCACTTTACTTGAGGAGGATTTTATTCTTATTTAACATGAAAAAAATATAAAAAGGAGAGGAAGGTGCCAGAGAACTTACCAATTGGCAGGAGAAGCTGGTCTTCAATTGGTGCTGGCTCTGGTATTATAGAAACACATAAAAAGAACAATAAACACGAAAATTTTCGGACAAACTTTGCCCTTTGTCAATCACTTAGAGAATGAAGCTTGAAGAGAAAGTGTTGCCAACCCTAGTGCCAACTGATAAAGAATGGCATCCTATGTTCTCTGGCCAGGAGGGAAAAGGTGTTATCTGATGTTGAGGTTGGGGGGGTTTCTGGATTTGGTTATCCACTGGTGAGCCAGTTCCCACCTTCTGAGTTGGGAGGGGTTGCAGCTATCAGGGAGACTTTTGATTACTTTGATGGTGAAACAGTCCTCAAATGATATCCCATGGTCCATGGTGTGTTTGGATACAGGTTTATCTGGATTTTTGCTTTTGCAGTCATGCCTGTGGCCATTCATTCTTTTTCTTAAAGTTTCAGTGGTTAATCCTATGTATTGGGCTGGGCATAGATTGCATTGTAGTTGATACACTATGTTGGAGGAATTGCATGTGTGGTGACCCTGGATCTTATACTCTCTATGGGTGATTGAACTTTTGAAGTTTTCAGCTGGATGATGAATAGAGCAGGTCTTGCAGGTAGGTCTATTGCATGGGAAAGTGCCTTGAGGTTCAGAATTGGATGTAGGCCTTTCTTGTAAGCGCTTGGGCTTAACCAGTTTTTGTTTCAAGTTAGGGAGTTGTCTAAACATCACAGAAGGGGATTTTGAAAGAAGATCTCTTGTGTGCGGGCTTGCTTGCAAAATATTGTAGCCGTCATGGAGGACCTTATTGAGGTTTTGAAGGCCATGGTGGTATGTGGTTATAAGATGTATATCATCAGATGAGTGTCTTCGTGGGGTGTGCTCACCAGCGGTATTCATTTGTGCTCTTTGAATTTGACCCTGTACTAGAGTCCGCGGATAACCTCGGGAGACGAAAGCATCCTCTAGCTGTTTGTTGAAAGTCGTCCTATCTTTTTCTGCTGTAAAGATCCGTTTTGCTCTTAAAGCTTGGCTGAATGGAATAGAGCGTTTGGTGTTATTTGGGTGGCAGCTATTAAAATCCAGGAATTGTAGTTTATTGGTGGGTTTAACATGTACTGCGGTGCTGATGGACCCATTTTTGAGACTGACATTGACGTCCAAGAAAGTGACTAGTTCTGCAGACGAGTTCCAGGTAAAGTTCAATGTAGAGTGGTTCTGAAGGTTATTGAGAAATTCTTCCAACTTATCTTGTCCATGGGTCCATATGAGGAAAATGTCATCAATGAAGCGGAACCAACAGAGTGGTTGAAGAGTCTGCTTCTGTAAGAAAGTTTCTTCAACCCGTCCCATGTATAGGTTGGCATAGGATGGGGCCATCTTTGTGCCCATCGCTGTTCCCTTTAGTTGTAGGAAATTTCTGTCCAAGAACTGAAAATTGTTGTGTTCCAGGATAAATTTTATCAGGTTCAGTAGGAAACCGGTGGTGGGTTTGGTGTTCTTTGGTCGTTTTTCTAGATAATGTTCCACTGATGACAATCCGTGGGTATGAGGGATATTGGTGTAGAGGGATGTTACATCCACTGTGGCGAGTATTGAGTTGGCGGGTAGGGGTGAAGGTATGGACGCCAAACGGTCGAGAAAGTTTGAAGTGTCTTGTAGATATGAAGGGAGAAGCCTGACCCAAGGTTGTAGATGAGAGTCAACGTAAGCTGAGATGCGTTCAGTGAACGAATTACAACCTGACACTATGGATCTCCCTGGGGGGGGTGAGGTCCCTTTGTGTATTTTCGGAAGCATATAGAACTGAGCTGTTTGGGGATTGTCATTAATTAAAAGCTTCAGGTTTTGTGCTGAAATATTCTGAAAGGTGTGTTCTCTGTTAATGAAGTGGCTGAGTTCCTCGTTATAGGCCTTTGTGGGGTCCATGGTGAGTTCCTTGTAGACTGTTGTATCAGACAGCTGTCTTTCCGCCTCTGTGATATAATCTTTAGTGTTCATGACAACTGTCATGGAGCCTTTGTCAGCCGGAAGAATGGTAATGTCTCTGTTCGAACCAAGGGACTTAATGGCATCACGTTCATCTCGTGTTAGGTTATTTACCTTAGGGAGGTTGTCTATGTACCTAGGATCAGAGGTTTTCTGAAGGATGAAGTTGAGATATAGTTCAAGGGGGTGATCAGGGGGTAGCGGAGGGGGGTCCCAATTAGAGGGTGGTTTAAATTTGGCCAATGCTGGATCTAGTTCTCCATAAGACTTAAATGCCTCAGGGTTATTCTTCCGGAAAAGCTCTATTCTTAATTTCCTTCCAAAAGTCATAATGTCTGATACTAAATTAAAGTGATCCACCGAGGCTGTAGGTGTGAATTTCAAGCCTTTTTCCAATACCGATTTCTCGTGTTTTGTTAATTGGTAGTCTGAGATGTTGTATATTGAAGAGTCTATTCTTATTTAACAGGAATTGTATAATAAGCGTAATATATAAACTATAAAGGCCTATATATAATGTATTTTAATATGTTATGCTAAGAGCTAATAATTTCATTTGAAAACATCTCGTAATATATCCTGTAGTTATTAGCTATACATTTCATACACAAACTTATTAGGTTTTAGGTCTTGCCTTGCAAATTATGCGACCTTTTTAGGCTAAGACAACTGATTGCACACTACTGCCCATACTGTATACTGCAAACTATAATTAAATTCAGAGGAAGTTATATATTTCACAATAGGTTTTTCTGATACGTCTTTTTGAGCTTTGCTCTTATGGCCACACCTTACTGTGTGTTTACTTAGTTTGAATTATATGACGTTTTTTGTCGATATCATTCAGAAACAATTATTCTTCATTATTGATAAATTTCATTTTGGATATTTTTCTATGAGGGAAATATATAAGTATCTAAGAATATTCAGTCTTATGTAGATGTAGATGTAGATGTAGATGTCTCGTTCTGTAGATCCTGTGTTGAGCAGGGCTCAAGGATATAGAACACGTCAGATAAAAACATACATGCATGTTATAAAAAAAAAAAAAAAAAAAAACATGATACAAGAATTGTTATGTCACACTTACTCAAGCTGAAAAGAAATCATCCATATTGTAGAAGGTGTGAGTTACTAAATATTGCTTCAGAGCTCTTTTGAAAGATTTGCATTTGCTTTTAATACATAGTGATTTAATCTCTTTTGGAAGGTTATTGTATATTTGTATTGCGGAATAATAAGCACCTTTCTGAAAAAGTTTTAATGAGTTAGCTGGTCTATGTAAATCATTCATGTTTCTAGTAGTACACCCGTGTATACTGTGATTACTTTGAAATTTATCAATATTATCTACCATGTAACACATAACAGAGTATATATACTCTCCGGTGAGAGTGAGGACTTTTAATTTTTCAAACAGCGGTTTACAAGATTCTCGTTTTTTCTTTCCACATATTATTCTTATTGCTCGCTTCTGTAATCTAAATATTTTTTCCCTATGTGCCGAGTTACCCCAAAAAATGATTCCGTACCTCATAACAGAGTGAAAATATGCAAAATATACCGTGAGTAATGCGTCCTGTTGTAATATATCATTCAAAGTTCGTAGCGCAAAACATGCTGAACTTAGCTTAGAACTTATCATTACAATGTGTTTCTTCCAGTCAAGATTTTGGTCAATTTGTAGTCCTAAGAATTTTATGTTGCTAATTTCCTCTATGATTTGTGTTTGATAATTGATTACAATGTTTGAGATATATCTATTTTTTGTTCTAAATTGAATAAAGTGGGTCTTATCAATATTAAGTGACATTTTATTAGCTTGAAACCAAGTATTTAATTCGTGAAAAGTCTTTGTAGCTAGTCTTGCTAAATCTTCTTGTGACTTTCCTGTTACGAGTACACTAGTATCATCTGCAAAAAGCAATGCCTTTGATTCGTCACTTAAGTTATCTGGTAAGTCATTGATGAAAATTAAAAAGAGCAAAGGTCCCAGTATCGATCCCTGAGGTACTCCATTTTTAACAGTCCCTAATTTTGATTCATTTCCATTTATTATTACCTTTTGAGTTCTATCAGACAGGTATGATTTGAACCACTTTAGTGTTATATTATCCAACCTATAGTGTTTCAGTTTTTGAAGTAGAATTTCATGATTTATACAGTCAAACGCCTTAGCTAGGTCACAAAAAATTCCTAGGGCATGTTTCTTTTTATCTAACGCTTCCAATATTTCTGTAGTGAGTTGAAATGTAGCATTATCAGTGGACATGCCACTTCTAAATCCAAACTGAGATGGTGTAAGAATGTTATTCAAATTAAGATAGTGTATTAAGCGGTTGTACATAACTTTTTCAAAAACTTTTGAAAATGAGGTTAGGAGTGATATAGGTCTATAATTTGATGGAACATTTTTGTCACCTTTCTTAAAGAGGGGCTTAACAATAGCATGCTTTAGTCTTATTGGAAATATTCCACTTTTTAACGAACAATTACAAATATGACTAAGAGGTTTACTAATTTCAGATGAGCAGCTTTTTAACAACTTATTACTTATCTCATCCCATCCAGAAGAGTTTTTGCTTTTGAGTGACTTGATTATATTTTCAATTTCTCTAGAGGAAGTTAATTTGATTTGAAATGTATGGTTCTGGACTATAGGTGTTTTAAGTAGGTCTGCTGCATTAATGCTAATATTAGTTGTAGGAATACATTTCTCTGCAATGTTTATAAAGTGATTATTAAAAGCATTTGTGATATCTGATACATTATCTAGCTTTTTGTTCTGGTATGTTAGTGACATGCAATCATTGTTTCCCTTTGATCTCCCTGTTTCGTTTTTAATTATATTCCATATAGTTTTAATTTTATTGTCTGATTTATTAATTATTTGTGAGAAATGCCTACTCTTTGCCTCTTTAATTACTTTCTTCAGTGTATTGCAGTACATTTTATAGTGTTCTTTATGAGCTGGGTTGTTACTGGTTCTACATTTTAAATATAGCTCTCTTTTGTTTCTACATGATATTTTAATGCCAGTGGTTAACCATGTTTTATTCCTTACATTAGGTAAATTAGCAGTTTTCTTTTTTGGAAAGTTAGTTTCAAAATGCCGCAACACAATATTTAGGAATTCATTTAATTTACAGTCTACTTTGTCATAGGAAAATATAGATCCCCAGTTTTCATTCTTCAGATCTTGTTTGAAGTTTAAAATTGAAGCATCATTCATTACTCTAGTCATATGGGTATGTTTTTTAGTTGCGTTTACCTTACTATCGTTTAGCACTAACATTTGTGCATCATGGTCCGATAATCCATTTAATATTGGTAATATTTTAAAGTTAGGGTGCTTTTCTATGTCTATGAATATATTATCTATTATTGTTTGAGAGTTGTTTTGGATTCTAGTTGGAAAGTTTACTACAGAGTCTAAATTATAACTACCTAGTAGGGATATCAGTCTGATCTTTTTTTCACTATCAATTGAGAAGTCTACATTAAAGTCGCCGCACAGTATAATATTTACATTATTACTATACAGATAGTTAAGAACCTTTTCTAACTGATTTGTAAAATAATTGAAATTACCTGTTGGTGCTCTGTAAATGGTCAGTATTACAAATGTACTGTTATCCGTTTCCACTCTGGCTGCGCAGCATTCAAAATCCTGTTCCTTACAGTAGGAACTTGTGTCTATATCACTAAAATTTAAGTTACTTTTGATGAATATACTCACACCTCCGCCTTTCATGGAACGTCTAAAGAAATTTGAGCACAATGAAAAATTATCAATTTTTAATTGTTCCAGCTCTGTTTCTGCACAGTGGTGTTCCGTTAAACAAATAACTTGAATTTCCTGCTTGTTAGAATTATTTGTATCCTGAAAAGCTAACTTAAATTCTTCAAATTTACATTCAAGCCCCCTTATATTTTGATGATATAATGCAAATGATTTACTAGTTCTAGTTGCAGGCTTGTATATATTACCAATGTTTACTCGAGGCAAGTATGTAAGTTGTTGTTCCCTTTCATCTAAAACCTCCCTAAAAAACGAGAGGAGCCACCAACTATGACAGGAATAGGCCTGTTACAATTAAATTCTTCAGCAATCAGCTTTGCCAGAGTCTTCTTCCCTCGAGAGTTGAGGTGGAGTCCATGCCTGGTGTATTCTTCTCTTCTTATGCTGTTAACAGACAAAACATTGATATTACCATTATTAGCAGAGAAGTTCCACAGCTTGTCGTTCACAGCTTTCACCTTGTCTCGAAGCGACGGCTTATCATACCTTTGAAACAATTCAACAAAATTTATATTAGTGTGAGAGCTGCTGCTGGAGATGCTGCGTAGATCCTGCTCGATATCAAAGCTGGGGTCTCTGTCTAGGCTGTTACCGCCACCTCCCACAATCACTATGTGGTCGTCCTTTGAGAAGCCTTTAGACAGCTCCTTTGTACCTGAAATCACATCTCTAAGTTCAGCATTAGGCTTACATATACATTCAACTTTGAAGTTCTCTCCAACAGCATCTTGCAGGGTAGTTCCCATATGTCTGGCGTGGCTGCTACCTAGAACAAGGATCTTTTTCTTATTATTACTACTAGGCCTATGCTCCTTCTTGGCTTGCCTGGGTGCTACAGTTGGCTCAGCTGGGGATTCCACTTCCTCTAGGCCATCTAAAACAGAGAATCGATTATTAGTAGCTACAGGGCTATAAGTCTTCTGCAAGGGTGACACGTTGCTGCTTGACGGTCTTCCTTTGGGTCTCTGCACTACCTCTGAGAAGGACTCTACCTTGGAAAAAGAAGTTACATTAAGTTTCTCATTCAGAGATCGGACATCCTCCTGTAATAAATCAATAACATATTTCAAATCATTAATTTCCCTATCCTTCATACACAGCTTGCAGAACCAATCGCCATCAGGAACATCGTCGGCACATACCCTAGAACAAACAAAGTGATACCAAACATCACATGAGTCACACTGAATACCATCAGAAACAGCTGTACAACAGTTACCACATAACTCTTCAATCGCCATTTCCAAATTGTCCTAAGAAATAGAATAAAAGAAAAATGTTAGTAAATACAAAGCAGGTTATAACAAGGCACAATAAAAAAAAAGCAAGGCAATAATTAATGTTCGTAGCAAGTAGTGGCTACCCTCAAAATATCATCATATATATAATAAAAAATACTACATATAAATTTGAGTAAATATTTGCAAAATCAGACTTCAAGTATAAGATATCAAAAAGACACACAGATATTTGACGACTCAACTAATAATGTCATGATAAAGTGTAATTTTAATGTTAATGACTATATGAACTATTTGTTTATGACAGTATGAACTATATGTTTATGAACTACAAAGTTATTAGTGAAATCTTGAAGAATATTTTTCACCAAATCATATATAAAATAGTAGAATAAAGAAAATACTACATATAAATTTGAATAAACATTTGCAAACTAGACTTCAAGTGCAAGATAACAAAAAGACTTACAGATAAATTAACAACTCAATCAATATCTTCATGATAATGGGTAATTTTTAATGTATAATGACAAGATTATAAATAGATATATCGCATAATTAAGTCGATAAAACATCTAATTTTTAACCTGTAAATACACAAAGGCTTATATTATTTAGTGGCATTATTATATAGTGACACAAGTGTATATAATTTTTAACACACAATATCTTGTATGATACATTCATTTTTATTGATACATGTAATTTTATGAATTCAATTTTTAATTATATAAAGACACGTCAGAAAATATTAAGCTGACCTGAATTTGCCATCATATTCGACGCAAATAATTTATGACTATATAACAAGTGATATTCTTGATATATTACTTCATGTGTAATAACACGTAACAATTTATATTTAATCCTAAGTTACTTATGTATAAAAAGTGTAAAACATTTTCAAACAATATTGTACCATACTAAAAACTAACAAATAAGTGTGTTCTTTCCGCAATGCATGTAATCTAAATTGTTTATAATAAATTATTGACTTGCCAGATAATTCACTTAACAGATATTTGTAAAAGGTTGCCCCCACATCCTTGGTAGACGGCATCTCACTATTCTATATTTTGAGGGTATAAGACTGAATATTCTTAGATACTTAATTATTCTTCACTTGAAAAGAAACTGCTGTGTCTCTTTATTTTTTTAATATCAGCCATAACCTCATTATCCATTGCAAAATCACACGAAACAATGAAAACAGTTGAAAAACTGCTGCAAACACCTGAGAAACGCTCGTACCAACGGCTGTGACTTTTGTCTGATTGCGTTAACCGGGAGTAAACTTTAACTTGGAGATGATAAGAACAAAGAAGCGTTTACTGGAACTTTACTCCGACCGTAAAATAAACTACCAGTTATCATTTACTCCTACTTTACTGGACATCGTAAGAACGGGCCTTAGTTACTTCACTTACCAAATCTTTGGTAGAACATGTTACGCGTGCCTTCGCATGCATCCTCAACTACTTGTCAACTGATGGAGTAACTAAGTGTAGTGCATTGTATATTTTGGAAATATGTTTAATCTATAACCTTAATTTGTCAGAATAGGGTTCTGTAATTTGGGAATTCAATAATAATTCAATTCAATTCAAATTTATTCATCCTTTCTATCTTATACAAGATAATGGACACGTCAATACAAAATTACAAAATTATAATAATACAATTAAAATACAAATGTGTAACAGTATCAATAATAGACAATAACATTCTACTAAATATACTAAAATTTCACCCCCTTTGTTTACAATTCACTTTACACTCATCGTGATTAGAAATTTACATTGAACATGTTGTTATTAAAATTTTGTTGCCCTATATATTCACTGTACCATTACTAGAAATGTAGAAATGTATACATTCATATGTTACCTTTACGTTCCCTATCTTTTCCACAGGTTTCAGTAAACTCTACAATACTATAAAAGCAGTGTTTATACATAAAGTGACTTAGTTTATTTTTGAACACATTGTAATTAGAAATTTCCTTGAGTGTATCTGGTAAGCAGTTATATAATGTGATACTGTTGTAGCGAAAACTCTCAGCAAACAAAGTTGTTTTATGAGTGGTTATGGATAATTTGCTTTTATAACGAGTGTTATGGGAGTGAACTTGTGAAGAGACTTGGAATAAAGTAATGTTCTTTTTAACATGAAGTAGTACCTCATATATGTATAGTGAAGGTTGTGGTAAGATAGAGATTTGTTTGAACAATTCCCTACAACTGCTGTTACTACTTTTCTGCATCATTATCCTAATAGCCCTTTTTTGAATTTTGAAAACAACTTTACTGTTTACTGCATTTCCCCAGGAAATAATTCCATAAGACAACAAAGAGTGAAAGTATGAGTAATAAAGTACGCGTAATGAGCCTAGACTTAGAGAATCCCTTGCTAATATTAATATTAATATTAATAATAATAATAATAATAATAATAATAATAATAATAATAATAATAATAATAATAATGATGATGATGACGATGATGATAACGACGATGATGATAATAATAAGCTCAAAATCCTGCCAGTAGTAATTTCAACCACAGGTATCATACCGTCAGCCTTGCTAGAGAACATCAAAGCCTTAGGATTGGATCCGAATCTGTTTAGAACAATCCAAAAAGCTGTCATTCTGAACACTACACGCAATGTGCACAAATTTGTAGAAGAGTGAGGATGTTTTGGCTATGGTCCGCATCTACTCCTAGCACCAGCTAAACAGCTGAGAAAATAAGACAATAATACTATAATAATAACATTAATAATAATAATAATAATACAAAAATAATAGTAATAATAACAGTAATCATAAATAACAGTATAACAATCAGGAATATCCATTTTGATATTTTGCGTAATTTATTATGTTTCTTTCATCTAAAATTTCATTCCCATATTGAATTTGACTATTGGACTTTCAGATTCTGTATGCAGCAAAGAATGCAGCCCACAGGAGCAAATTTGGAGAAGATATGCCTTGGTCTTATGGAGAAACTGTTGGACTGCATCCCATATGAAAATCTGGGCATCAGTACATGTGTAAAAAAAAGTAGTCACTTAACTCATTACTGGTATATGCAATTACTTTACAATATTAAGACTTATTAGTTAACTTATTAAACTAAATCAGAGCTTACTATTTCCTAAAACAGTGCATCTACATTGAGATTACATTTGTATTAACTTGATGCAATATCCTAGTTATATTAATAATTTGATACACATTGAGCAAGGACTAGCTTTTAGTTATGCACTGTTTTTGTGTTTTATATTTGTGTTCATTTTACTGTTTTTATCTCAAAGTGTTTGATAGACATTGAAAAATATGTTGAACTTCCTTTACTATTTAATTTTTTTAAAGTGATGCTTAAAAACTTCAACTTCTTTAAAAATACAATATTTAACTTTTTGCGAGAAGAAAAAAGTAACACTAAGTGATAATATAAGTGATTTGAAGAAAATATTAAGTTTTAAACATGTTAAGAGGTTTAATCTCTTTACTTATTTTCTTGAATAATAAATTAGTGTTAAACTTTTGAATTTAATTGACTTCTAAAAACCTAAAAGATATTAATACTTGACTGGCAAAAGAATTTAAATAACATAGATTAGATATGTCAGTGACTAAATTATTTCATTAATGACTGATATTTCTATTTTGTAAGGTCTATTAGAAAGAAACAGATGTACAGTGTTAATGAAATTTGGATTTGATAAGGAATTTTTGTAAAAGATATTTAAAGCAGGATGGCAATAATGATAAAACAAAAATGGCAAGTGCTTTCTTTATTGTTTGACTTGTATGAAATGTGTAATTTATTGTTGACTGTAGTATGAAGGATTAATCAAACTTTAGGATTAAACATAGAGAATTAAAAGAGGTACTCAAAGAGGGTCTTCCAAAATTATCCTGGAACAGCTGAGACTTTAAAGTATGAAAATCCAATAGTGTACTGCTGAAAAGATGGTTGTACAGTAATCCCTTATATAACACAGCGGTTGGGTTCCTTAATTTTTTCACTTTTCATAAAACAGGTTTATATGGAGATTTAGGGAGATTAAAATTCCACTTTTTAAAAAAATTACATGTGGGGAAAAATGGATCTTTCTTTTGTTTTAAATTGTAGTGTACGGTATTATAACACACAAAACCTTGTCAAGATATTCATCACAGCAGATTTTTCTTTCTAAGCCACTGATTAAAATAAGTATAAATAATATTAATGCAATATTCATAATATATTTTAAATATAAAACTAAATTAAAAGCCTCATTCGTTCTTTTTCATTTAACTATTCTTATAAACAAAACAAAAATACAAACGAAAGAATTTCATAAAACTGAACATTACAAGAGCCAGCCAGTATATTGTAAAGTGGTAATTTAGTATAAAATTATTTTAAATATTACTTTTAAAGCACATTAAAATGCAATGCCGATCTTACAATGTGGGGTTTTGTATAAAAATGCCAATCACTTAAAATTGAAATTGTATTATCTGAAGTCATGCCAAGTACAAGTGATTACTGTACTACCTTAAATATGTGCCTGACAGGGTACATGAGGTTCAGAATGAAGTTATTGTGGAAGTAGAAATTTCAATATACATATTAATTGTTCTTTCTTCTGCCCTTGTTTGTGTTTTAAGTTAGATCCTAATAACCTGCATTGCAATCAAGTTTATGCACGGGACATCTATGTGTTATTAAGTTTTTGTATATATACATAATTGTACACTCTTCTCATACATTAAATCATTATTACAGTAAAGCTAATGGAGACTGATATTTTATTTTCTACTAGCTGAAAAGGCTTTGTATTTTTTAATTTGAAATTAGCTTATGGAGGACTTTCGATTTTGAAACTCTAGGTCCTTATATAATATGTATGTAGAACTTGAAATGAAAAAAAAAGATTTATCAAACTATTCCATCAGAAAACGCTAGATATAGCTTTTTATGGCTCATAGAGGATGTCGAATGCTGCATTCCGTTGCTTCTACACATCATGCCTGGGATGGGTTGAAATAAGAAGAAACATAAATTAGGCCTACATAAGATTGTATTGGCTTGACAGAAAATTTTATTTCTCATTCTCATGTTACAACCGTTTTGGGGCTGAAATAAAAGAGAAATGCAGTATCACTTTCATCCTTTCCTCCCCTAAAGCCCGGGACATAATATACTGCGAGCATAGGACTCAAAATGTTCCACCCCATGCTTAGGGCCTATGATAAACATCCTATTTCTCAACTAATACAAAGCCTACAGCTATGGATAACGTATAAGGGGAAAGGATTATTTACAGACTTCTGATATAGCATACTCACACACTTAAGTTATCCCTGCAATACGACTTCTTATTCTACATCAAAATGTGAAGTGAGAAAATATTTCTTATGTCGAGGGTAGAGAAAGTTATGTGACTACATCACACTGTGCTTTATTTTCGTGGATTTCAATTTCAGTGATTATTTTCGCCAATATATTACATCAATGGAATCATAATTCGTTAAAGTCCAGCATTATATAGTCGCCAAGGCCTTATGTCATCACAGTAAACAATTCACTGTTGTCATGTGAACTAAACAGCATTTCATTTTTTTTCAGTATAAAATTCTCAGAAATTATATAATTTTCAAGGGAAGGAGTATTCTGTTTGAATTTTAATGTTGACCGCTATACTTCCCGGGCTTAACTGGGTATGTGTGCAAAATTCCGTGTAAATTGGTAAAGAAATGTAGATTTGTATAAGGAACAAACATACATACCCACAAACACACATTCGACTTTATATATTAGATATCCATACCATAGGTACTATAGGTACCCGTAGGGGAAATATTGTGTCCGACCATCCTGAAATTCACTGTCAAATTTTCAGCTGAAATATACATTCCGAATCTAACATTGCTATTTTTAAAAACATGTTTGTGTGCGACTGTGAACATCATAGATTGAGAATGAAAAATTGTAGTTAGATAGTTGTGCAGACCACTTTAGTAGATCAAGCATTTGACAATCATCTAAATCAGAATAAAGACATAAGATAATCTCTCATTAAACATATATACATAATCAATTAATTAGCTCCGTGATCTATATATATATAAAAAAAAAAATGGACATTATATACAGTTGCTAAGTAGTTTAAATCTATTTTTTAAATTCAGGTAGTGCATTAAAAAACTTAATGTAAACAAAGAAGAACTCTTCTGTGTTTTGTAATAATTGCATCTAAATAATGTTTAGTTATTTCTGTAATTTTATCTATAACTAGCATGTGCCCGCGGCTTCGCCCGTGATAATTATTTAAAAAATTAAAAATTAAGAGCATAATAGTTAAATCATTATATTTATTAACACCTAAATCACGTGGACTACATACCACAATTAGATAGCGTCGCTTGGTAAAAGTGACCTCAAATTCGAGTTCTTGGTCCACAAAACCCCTGTATAGTGAGTTTCGTCCAAATAAAACAATGTTTGACCATTTTAGGGCTTACAACATTCAAGTGCTCGCGAAAGTTTTTTTTTCCAAGGTATGACAAAAATAGCCAAAGCCAACTGTAATTGTCAAATTTCCATTTAATTTAATTCCAAACCCATCTGAAACCCACTGGCAACAATATGTTTTAATGTCAAATGTGAATTGGATTCGATAATTCTGTGTAAAAAGGGATTAAGTATTATCAAAAACATTAGATTTTTGGCATTTAAAACCAGAATTTTACAAAATCCTTTCTTAGTGAGCACCTACATTATGAAACGAAGGTACTGTCAAAATTCCAAGTCTCTACCTGTTATAGTTTAGGCTCTACATTGATTCCTGTCAGTCAGTCAGTCAGTCAGGACAAAGCCTTTTATATATATAGAGATTGTGTGTCATCCCCAGCTGTCATAGTTCTGATAATTTTCTTTTATGTATAAATCACTGATAAATGAAAACAGCACTTACAATGATAATACTAAGGTTAATAAAACTCTGCCTGCAATGAATGTGTGGAGCAAGACCACACACTAAGCTTTTTTCTGTAGTTGGAATAGCATTTATTACAGAGCTCTAGTGACCCCAGAGTAAAGTTCCATATGAGAACTGAAATTTTATAATGGGTTAGATACCGTCTGGGGATTTGACTCCGAGATTGCCAATGAATTTTGCTTGATTTTACTTCCTGTTGACATGAAAAAATATAGTATTTTTTTGCTATTCTGTTGAAAATGGCTCTTACGATTTCCCTTCAATTTTGTACACAAGAAATGCTAAAATTTTTATTATTTTTTGAGAAAAATTCTCTTAAGGGTAGTTAGTTATAAGCTATCATAGTTTATACATACACTTACTTAAATACTTGTGGGGTGAACCTTTGCATGAGATTGAAACAACTGCACAAGTAAAAAAATATTACATGAAAAAATTTGAAAACACTGCAGAATTTTTACAATCCAACTGAAGAAAACTTCATCATGAAGTACCCAAAACCACCACCAGGGATACATAGAGATTCTCCTAGCAGTAAATGAAAACTGGATCGCGCACTTATGTGAATTATATCTCTAAATGTTTGCGTAGAATGTAATGGATTTTGCACGTTTGTCACAGGTTTCGATGTGATATCGTTCGCATTTTTTTGCGCAGAGTTCACATAATACACATGCATCATCTGGTAAGTGGAATATCTTGTTCTTGCTGATTAGATGAAAACCGTGTAAGGATAGACGTGATAACATGTCTGTCTTGCCTATTTGCTTGTGTCCAGGAGCGGTTTGTCATAGCTTCTGTTGCGTAGAATTCATTTCATTCCTAGCAGTAAAATCTGATCATGAAGTACACAAAACCACCACCAGGGGCACATAGATTCTCCTGGTACACAAGGCCCAGCAGTTGATAATTGGCTGAAGATGGCAAGATCCAGGTGAAGGTGTTCTGCCAATAATTTGGTTAGTGGAGTGCTCATATTATTTCAGAAATGTTACCTATACTTCAGTGTTTAAGTTCTATATACTTTTTAAAATCATGTTATGAATTTGTTCCAGGTTCAGTTCACTGCCAACAAAACAGATATAAGGAAGAATTCATTGAAATAAACAATTTCCCATAAACTGATTTGGAAAATGGCTTATGGAGAAACCAACTTTAACCCCAAATATTTGAATGAATGACTGAAAATACTGCAATGTTCCAAACAATGTATTGGACTGAAGACGTAAGCAGAGGGAAGCAATATTATACCAGGTACAAAGTAAGTTTTGCTGCTCCGTTAGGGATGGACTATGTGCATTGCATACTAAATAAATTCGCGGGCAAAGAGAGTTAAGTCCACCATCCTCAAAAATCGAGATATTTCCAAGGAGTTACAGATAAAAATGTCCTCTACGTTCGTGTTAAGTCCAGTAAGTCATATTCAAAAACGTACGGTAGTTATGGATGTGTGCATCATGGGTTTATCCATCTCTAAAGCGATGTTGGGCGGGTAAAGTGTGTTAAGTAACTCTGATTCTCAGTAACAAGAAAATGGACTTAACTCTCTTTGCCCGCACACCCGCGAATTACTCTAAATAAGATTTCATAACTTGCTGCTATAACCCATTTGAAGGGATAACTGCTGCATCACCTACACCGTTAAAAGCTGTAGAATTATTTAAGAAATTTTCTGAGTAGCAGTTTCCTGACTTTGAATTACTATAGAGAATTTTTTACATGAGCATATAATGCTATTAATACTAACTAAAACAGCAAATTCTAGTACAGTTTAGCATATATTATATATAATCAATAAGAATATTCGTCTTCACACATTTTTTGTAAGTAAAAACTTACCAAAAGGACGATCGTTTCGATGAGATGCTTCAACAGTTGAGAACAGCTGATGATGGTGAGAAGTATCTCATCGAAACGATCGTCCTTTTGGTAAGATTTTACTTACAAAAAATGTGTGAAGACGAATATTCTTATTGATTATATATAATATACACTTCACAATGTTTTCCCGATTAATTTAATCAAAACAGTTTAGCAGTTCCAGATGTAAATAGTGACCCAACATTTTCTCCACTTAAGTATAAGTACAGTAGTCCTAATATTCTATCAAGTTTACTTGATCCTTAACTGCTCATAATCTGATTTATATGTTTATTTGACTGTATTCTTACATTTAAAAAAAAAAAAATTTCTTTGTATTATACTGCTGTCAATAGGGATTTTTGTAGGACAAGGTTGCTGATTAGCAGGTCACACCACACTGGTAATTTAATACAGGTTTTACTGTATTTTAGAAAGTACCTACTAATACAACATACTGAGGAGGAAAGGTAGGTTTTATTTAGGAGACACTAGCTGAAATAAAGTGAACTGGTTAATTCACATTAAATTGTTTATTTAAACAATCCTTAAAGGCAAAGTCCCAGATGGGGATAACTGCCATACTTAGGTTTCCAATATGTTTCTAGGTGAGAGACAGGTAGTGCTAAGATAGCAATAATAGCTAATGGCAGTTAAGTTATGAACAGTGATATTTATTTATTTATTTTATTTGATTTATTAGTCAAGCTATGGCATGCCAAATTGCACATGTTGCATTATGTGGTATAATAAATCTCGCAAAAGTTTCTTGATGTTCACTTGAAGGATTTTAGTTGCGATGTGACATCACACCACCTGAGCTGGACACATCCAACTTTTTTTTTTTGTACTTGAAACTAAATGTGATGGAAATATTGCCACTTTTCACCAGCTCATCCTATAAAAGAAAGCATATTTAGGGTGGGTGGTTTAGATTACACAGCCATTTCATAAAATATGGGAATTTTTCCCTCAAAGAGAGAAGTTATAAAATTATTGTAATTGGGTGATCAAAAATAAGTTTAAAACCTCAAATTCTCTGAATTTTAAGGACTTAGGTGTATTTGAAGTGGTTTCATGTGTAAAATCTGTCGATTTACTTATTTATTGCGTTGAGTTACTTTTTCTTGCCATTTTTAGCATGATTTTAACACTCTTTAATACCAAGTAGTCAAGAGTAATCAGCTATGTCCATTTTCATTTGAGAAAATATACATCTTAAGGTACAATTTTGTATAAGATTAACTTCAAAAAATATGTGTGGTTAATTACTATGTAAAATAACAAACAAGGGAATTTTTGTCCCACCCGTAACAGTGATGGTTTTGTTAAATTATTATTGATGAGTTAAATAAATGTTCTGACAACCTGGAAACAGTTTATAATTTGTAATGAATCCCTCATACCTTCATTAATATTAACATTAAGACCCTAATAGTAATAGCAGAACAGAAAATGAGCTTTTGTTTTGCATCATTAGAATCAGGTCCAAATCATGTCCCACCTGTAACAGATTTTGAAAAACAAATTTAAAATATTTGAAATAAATTTTAAATAATGCTTTGCATGCAGTGTGGAGGAGAAGGCATTGTAAATTTTACAGAATGTGAAGAACCAATTCTAGTTTATTATTTATGATATGTAATAAACAAAAATAGTTTTTATAATTTGCTAGAATGTCCCACCCTTAATTATGAAATGGCTGTACATTACTTGTGGCTGTACTCCCAAGAATGAAATAAGTGTGTTTCAGCTGTTTCATAAAAATTTCGAACTCATATGGCTAACCCTATATGGGACTTCACCCCCTTAAAAACTGACCAGTCCATTTCATTTTACTAAACATTCAAAAAATATAAGTACTCACTTTGTTTGGTAAAACAGATAGCATAATATACTATTTCTCACCCAACACTTAACACTTTAATGTATAGAACCACATACTTTAATTACAGGTTTCAGTGAGGTAATGTACTCAACAAAACATTAAGTTATATGCCTGTTAATATTTGATAAATTTGACTTAAGGTATAGTTTGCATTAATAGAATACTGTTGAAGACATGGCTGTAGCAGCATAATTCATTCCAGATTTGATTTCTCTTCTCTTGTAGTGCGTGGGTGAGACTAGCATTTGGTTGTGTGTGGCAGTAGCATGAGACATTAATCTTCTATGAAGGTTTCCTTGGTGAGTTCGTAGATCAGACATAAAGGTGAGCAGTTTTGAGATGCAGAGTATTCTCTTGATCCTATTGAGTCCATATTTAAGGATTGGTATGATTTTGGCTTTGAAAAGGTGCATTACTTATGACGTAGAGATTTTACTGAAGTGGATTATATCTTGCAAAACAAATATCTCTAGAACTTTCCTTGCCTATTGTGATCTTTTCTACTTTATTATAATTTTGACTTACTATGTTTGGGAGACTATGCTAGGTTACCAATTCATAAGTAATTTTATTGCCGGTGTATGTAATTGTCTCCAATATGAGTGACTTAGCTTTTTTCCAGAGTGGCTTCTTTTGGTAGAGAATAGTGATATAGGCTATCCATTTTACAGTTTTAGTGAATGTCTGAAACAACTACCGGTACGAGAGTTTCTTTCAGATGCCAGATGAATAGGCTACTTCGTTCTAGTATGCAGCATTTTTGTTTAATGGAATACTGTATCCTATGAAATTATTCTAATATTTTCCTGTTTTTAACATGTTCTTACAATTTTTTTTTTTTTTAAATAAATAATTGTGAGACTGAAGAGTGCTTTAACAAAGTTATTGTTGAATACCAGTTCCTTCTCAGAATTACCTGATCTTTGAACTACATAAACTAAGTGTTCCAAGCAAGCATGTTTATGCAGGATACTTCATTTATCTTCCTTAGGTTTAAAATGAAGAGAGGCACTGTTTATGCAGTATCTCAGACCTGTTGGAAGAGGACCGTCATCAAATACATGCCCGAGATGGGCTTCGCAGTTTGAACATGTCACTTCAGTTCGAACCATGCCATGAGAAGTATCTTTGTTGAATTTTACATTTTCTTTATCAACTACGTCGTTGAAAGCAGGCCACCCACAACCCGAATCAAACTTTGTATCGGAAGAAAATAACTGCTTTTTACATACAACACATAAATACACTCCTGGGTCGTAAGTTTCAAGGAATTCTCCTGTGTACGGATATTCTGTCCCTTTTTCTTGCGTTACACGATATTGTACTGGAGTTAATCTACAAATCAATTCCTCTTTTGGTGGTTTATCAGTTTTGTCCATTTTGACAGCAGTCCGATAAAAACCTCGCTTTATCGGATATACGTAATTAAGATTAATATTTCTTCTACTTAGTACACACTGTTTTACAGCACGACACCCAGTTCGGACAGCACCAAGCACTAGATTCGAAGATAACATTATTTATATAATTAGAACAGACGTCAGACATTCTAAAAATCAGCTGTTTTCGGATTTGGATTATAAACAAAGAATGAAATGCTGATTACCCAAACAAAACTACTCTCGGTTAAATCCATTTGGTTTCTTAGAATTTTGCTTGTAAACTACCATGCTAGTACTATAAAAATTAAAATAAATTGAAAGTAAACTAAAACATATAAGATATTACTCATTATCAGAGACATTTTAATTATAATAATGTTACATTTTAATAAGATTTTTGAATAACTAGTTTCTCATGACGTGCATTATGTTGTCATCACTGCAATGTGAGGACTGTTTCAATATTATTATGTTGGTGTTAGGACACAGCAGTTATGTCGGCGTTTAATCGTGAATAATGAAACAAATTTACTTTATAAATGTTATCTTATATATTAGAAATGGAGACTATTAACTGACGTTTTGTTATTAATTAGAATGAACCTGTTTACATCTTCATAACCGGTGCATTTAGGTTGCAAGACTTCCAAAACATAACCTGCCAGAAATAACCATGATTACATTAATGAGAAGACAGAAGAAAGAATCTGATTCTTCTAGCAGTTCTTCAGGGGAGTCGGGAAAACGAGCATCAATACGAGATAAACTGCTAGTGAAAGAAGTGAGTTAAATAATTATAGTGTAATAGAAAATCTGAAATTTCATTTTCTCCCCTGAACTCCTTGGAACTACCCAACTTCTTGCCCCAGGATTATCAGACTTCCTCTTTTATCTGAATATGTCCTCTTTTTTTTTTTTTCTTTGGGACCCTAAAAGTGTTCCCGGCGGATTTTTAGCAAAATGGGTATATAGGCCCTAATAACTGGGAAACAATATTGCAAGTTGTTGGGAAGCATACTATTACTACCGGTAGCCTATCTTCCTGATAGATATATAAGCAATCATGAACCACAGATTATTGTCTCTGTTGGACACTACATGAGAATATTATAGGAGAAAAATTCCTCCGGCACTGGGACTTGAACCCAGGACCTTTGGCTATTCGCGCCAATGCTCTACCAACTGAGCTAAGCCGGAGCTCAATTCACAGCACCAGATAGAATCTCTCTCCTATGACTAATTGCCCTAATGGTCTACCTCACAGACAGACAAGTTATGTCATATGCAGTACTGTGAGGCACACTAAGGCACACCAGTGCCGGAGGAATTTTTCTCCTATAATATTCTCTATCTTCCTGTATTTCTTCATTAGAGGCTTCGCCCCAAATCCCACTGGGGATTCTCTGTGACCCTCACTTACTAATTCTGTAATGTGATCACATATACATCAGCTAGATAATCAACTTGTTCGAAATTGTGTGTGTATAAGCGATTAGTCAGTGGGAATCTTGGGTGACAGCCAGTGGGTCATGTAACTGCAAGGAGCAAATTGCTAGCTATAGCTGTAGTAAACTCTGTTTTGTCTTTTCTGATATTGTTTACTAGCAGGTGCCTGCGGCTTCGCCCGCAATTCTTACTCAGCTGCAAGATATTGTGTTTAAATAATTTAATTAACAGAAAATTAATTAAAACATTACATTTATTAACACTGACATCGTTTTTACATAAATTGCAGGAATTAAATAATTTTACTCTTAATTATATTGTTTAACATTAAAAATATAAATAAACAAACAAACAAAACGAATCATATGCTGCCATATGGGCACACAAATTCAAAATGAAACGATTAAAATGAACCACATATTCATGAACCTTACAAAAATCATGCATAAACAATTTTATTATAACGATTGTCAAGTCTCGTTTCATTTATTTCCAAAGTCTTATGTGAAGACTGCCAACAATACTGTTGTCAAGTGAACTGTGATTTGGATTTGATAATTCTGTGTAAAAAGGGATTAAGTATTCTCAAAAACATTTAATTTTTGGCATTTAAAATCAACATTTTTCAAAATCCTTGTATGTAGATGTAGATATCTCGTCCTGTAGATCCTGTGTTGAGAGGGGCTCAAGGATATAGAACACGTCAGATCAAAAAATACATGCATGTTATAACAATAATATAGGTCTACAGAAACTGCAAGCTGCCAAATTTATCCAAGCTGGAAATATTCCTCCAAATTGTAGAAGGTGTGAGTTATTAAAAATTCCTTGACAGCTGTTTTGAAAGGTTTGATCTTTCTTTGAATACATAATAATTTAATGTTGTTTGGAAGCTTGTTATATATCTGTAGGCCTACTGCAGAATAATACGCACCCTTCTGAAAGAATTTTAACGAGTTATTTGGTCTGTGTAGATCATTCATGTTTCTGGTAGTACGTCCATGTACACTAAAATTAGTTTGAAATTTATCAATATTATTCACTACAAAACACATAACAGAGTATATATACTCCCCTGTAAGAGTGAGGACTCTTAATTTTTCAAACAGCGGTTTACAAGATTCCCTTTTTTTCTTTCCATATATTATTCTTATTGCTCGCTTTTGAAATCTAAATATTTTCTCCCTTTGGGTAGAGTTGCCCCAGAAAATGATCCCGTACCTCATTACCGAGTGAAAATATGCAAAATATACCATAAGTAATGCATCCTGTTTTAATATATTATTCAAAATTCTTAAAGCAAAGCATGCTGAACTCAGTTTTGGACTTATCATTTCTATGTGTGTTTTCCAGTCAAGATTTTGGTCAATTTGCAGTCCTAAAAATTTTACATTGCTAATTTCTTGTATGATTTGTGTTCCATAATTAATTTCAAGATTTGAGATACATCTGTTTTTTTGTCCTAAATTGTATAAAATGGGTCTTATCAATATTAAGTGTCATTTTATTAGCTAGAAACCATGTGTTTAACTCGTGAAAAGCCTTTGTAGCTATTCTTGATAAATGTTCTTGTGACGTTCCTGTTACAAGTACACTAGTATCATCTGCGAAGAGCAATACCTTTGATTCGTCACTTAAGTTATAGGGCAAGTCATTAATGAAAATTAAAAAGAGCAAAGGTCCCAGTATTGATCCCTGAGGTACCCCATTCTTAACAATCCCTAGGTTAGATTCATTTCCATTTATTATTACCTTTTGAGTTCTATCAGAAAGATATGATTTGAACCACTTAAGTGTTAAATTATCGAACCCATAATGATCCAATTTTTGAAGTAATATTTCATGATTTATACAGTCAAATGCTTTAGCTAAGTCGCATAAAATTCCCAGAGCATATTTCTTTTTATCTAACGCTTCCAATATTTCTGTAGTAAGTTGAAATGTAGCATTCTCAGTGGACATGCCACTTCTAAATCCAAACTGAGATGAAGTAAGAATGTCATTCAAATTAAGATAGTGTATTATGCGGTTGTACATGACTTTTTCAAAAACTTTTGAAAATGAGGTTAAGAGTGAGTGAGCACCTACATTATGAAACGAATTTACTGTCAAAATTCCAAGTCTCTACCTGTTATAGTTTAGGCTCTACGTTGATTCTAGCTGTCAGTCAGTCAGGACAAAGCCTTTTATATATATAGAGATGTATCCAATTTCAAAGTATGAAAATATAATTATCTCAAATTTAAATCTTAATATTCCTACAATGTCCATTTAGGCATCTTCTAGTGTACCATCACATTAAAAAATTTTGAATCACTTAGAGACAAATGCTAATGGCAATTTTTGTGAAACGAGGGCCAAGAGGTACAATGAATTTCTATCAATATTGATATGTAATAATATTCTAAGCTTTGCAGCTTCCTTTCAGTTTCATGATTGAAAAGTAGGCTACCGGTATAGGAAAAAAGGGGATTCCTGAAAATTTTAATTTTTAAATGTAGATACCAAAGAGGAGTCTAAAGTCAATGTATTAAATTATTATTATTGCTATTAGGCTTATTATTATTCCTATTATTATTATTATTATTATTATTATTATTATTATTATTATTATTATTATTATTATTACTATTATTACTATTATAATATTTATGTACGCCTTGTACTTAATTGTCTTGTCAGATGGAATTGTTAAGCTGTGTTTTAATGGCAACTTGCGTAGAGGCAAGCATCTTCATTTATGTTTATAATAAATGATTTTCTTCTTCTATTTGGTTGTTATTAAGTATTGTTACCACCACTGTCTATACTCTGTCAATTGAGTATAGAGCCAAACTTATAATTGTGGTATGTAGCTGCAGTATTTTCTTCTGAGACAACAAATAAAATTATAGAGAGATTGGGGGAGAGAAAGGTGCTAAAAATGGATCATTCCAAATTTGAGGTCAATAGCTTTATTTTACTGGGCCTACAGAGTAAAATGGCTGTGTTAGACAAACTCCAGAAGTCTGAATCTCACTAAAAGGCATGTCTTTTTTTTTTTACCCCCCCCCCCCCCCCCCCAGAAGTTTGGAGCTCTCATAAAATTTTATTGGTTAGATGTTTTTATATTCACAAGATATCTAGTTTATTTAGGCTAAGGAAAATTACTTTTTTAAAAACAAATACTTCAGATATTACTCATTGAACTTTTTTAAAACCAATTTGCTGTTGTGGGCAGTAAGAGGTAAGTGTAAGTTACATTGTATCGAACAATCAAATATTCGAGAAGTCATGTACTTTAATAATATATGTGAATTCTTTAATGTAGGTTCAGGAAATGGAACAGACATTGCCATGCACTTGTAGAGTAAAATTCGAGGATCCAAATCAGCTTCATGACTTCTATTTAACTGTCTCTCCTGATGAAGGATATTGGGCTGGAGGACGATTTCGATTCCATGTATATGTAACAGAAGACTACAATATGGCAGTAAGTTGGCTTGAAAGTGATCTGTCTTTTTTAACATCCTATTAGTTTACGGTAGCCTATATTAGATTATGAAATTTCAAGTATAATTCAGTAGCCAAACAAATAAATTTAGTTGCCTTTATTATGGTGTAGCATTACAGCATTTGAGAATTATGAAGAATTTCCCCCCTCCCATGAAAGAAGATTCTTTCTTTTTTTGGGGGGGGGATTTGTTTTGCTGAGTAGGCTACCTAGAAATTTTCAGTCATGGATGTTTAAGTTTACAATCAGGCAGAAGTCTTTTTTTGCATGATATCTGACTGATTAAATCATAATTTCAAAAATATGTGCCATAAATTATGGAATATGAGGTGAGAGCACTATCTCCTTTAAGGCCAGTGACACGATGACACTAGGTTTCATAATCACTTTCATGAAAGTGATTTTGTGAATCTAATTACACACGTTTTCTTTCCAGATGCAACCGCACATTTCATGTTATTTCTGAAGTTCAAGTTGTTAAAATCCCATATAAATGTTTGAAACACGTATTAATACAGGCATTTCACAATTTCCTCACTTCCCCATTTCATTTTACGATGCAAACAAGCTAAATAAGCGTACAATCTCAAAATTACTATTATAGTTTCGTGAAAACTTGGAATCAGCCGAAACTGCGTAGTGTCGTAACTCATTGTCGCCAGTACATCTAGCGCTTCCGCATTCAAGTAAAAAACAGTTGCGAAACTCAGTTACGAAACCTAATTTCGTCGTGTAAACTAGCCTTAACATTGAAATTTTCCTTTCTGGAACTGAACACTTCATTAAATGCACTTACTTTTGTTAAAGAAATTGATTAAGTGGTAAAATTAGTAGATTTTAGAATCGGTTCATTTTTATTATGCATAAAACACGCCAGTTATATTATGATTCTGAGTGAAGCAGGATGCCTAACTGCAACGCAGGATACCAACCTGTCCTTGCATTATGGTAAGTAGTGGCAGGTAGATTCTATTTTAGTGGCCAGTTAGGTTAGGTTGGTTAGGTTATGAACAGTGGTGTTAGTTTAGTACCGTAGGGCATGTGCCGAATTCATGCATTTCGAAAATGTGTCATATTATATCTCCTGCGAGATTTATTGTGTAGGTCAAGCTGTTTACCCACATAAGATGGCCGTCAGTTATATGTTATTATCATGAATTACGTGTTTTAAGGTATGAGAATTATGGGATATATTCTTATATATGTCTAATTTCGGACCTAATTATAATCCCTGCTCCTAGGGACACATTTTTAACATTATTTCGTTTAGTAAAAATTAAAACTGTAATGTTGAGGACATAGGCAGAGACTTGGAATATGACGTTGGAAAGAAACTTGGGTATGGGGGATTTGTTTTGCTGAGGACCTGGACATTTTTGTGAAATAGCATCTTTGTTCACTTGTGGATGTTTAAATTTTTACAATTGAGCAGAAGTATTTCTTCCATGATATCTGATTAAATCTTAATTTCACAATTATGTGCCATAAATCATGGATTGTGATATTGGAAAGAAATTTTTTCTCTGCACACAAAACCCATTTCCTGTACATAGGCTACACTTGGGAATTTGTGTTGTTTAGAAAATAATAATAACCTATATTTTAATTTTTCCCGTGAGTAGTAGTATAGCCGTAAACACTGCAAGAAGGCATTGCTAAGCACCAGTCACTTATGGATAATAACTAGATTCCTGCTTGCATCTCTCACAGCAAAAAAAATGAACAACATTGACTGCTCGCTGCTCCTGTATTGAAATGTGATGTCATCTTACAATATTCTTGAAAACGGCTATAACAATTTTGTTTAAATTTATACACAAACTGAATGTAGGCTATTAAGGGGTAAAACTTTATTTGAAATTTTTTTCATACACATTCTCTGAAGCTACCTAGCTTGTCAGCAAACTCAAAATTTTCAAATTTTGCCTAGTGAATAATATGGATAGCTGAATGAAGCTTAGGCAGTGAATGTGCACTCCTGCAAAGCGACCGCTTACTGTGTCATAATGTGAAGGGTAAATAAACATGAGAGTTTCTGGATCAGATTAAAAATGTTATATTAAATATGTTTATTATATAGATGTAAGTTATTAGATTTTTTTTTAATTACATTGAGTTTTTTCAGTAGTATCTCTTTTCACAAATGTGTACCTGCAGTTTGAATTATTGTCTGTTTTATATTTTTTCAATATATGAATTGTGTAATTACATATTTTATTTCTAGCCACCATCAGTTAAGTGCCTGACAAAACTCTGGCATCCAAACATCAGTGAAGATGGAGACATTTGCCTCAGCTTATTAAGACAGAATTCGATTGATGGAATGGGCTGGGCTCCAACTAGGAAACTTAAAGATATCATATGGGGGTTGAATTCGCTATTTACTGTAAGTATAGGATGTGTAATTTCAATTAGTTGTTTTTATTTTTTTTTTTCCTTGGAGGATTATAATATAATAATCTATTATTTTGTTTTTACATCTAGCATATAACTTACATAGCATGTAACTTAAAGGGTCAAAACCAGGACATGTGTTTGACCCTTTTTAAGGATATAAAAACTACCATATTATCAACTTTTTTCATTTTGAAAATATCACCTTAAATTAGGTGAAAAGATGTGAAGTATTGGAATTAATATCAAGAATCAACATTGGACGATAATGTTTTCTATTACAATATTTCTGCTTATCTTTTAGGCAGGGCCATGATTTTTTTGTGTGTGTCTATTTTTCAATAGTTTTGTGAAAAAATATTTAAAATGTTACATTTATAGTTTAAAATGTGGTAGAAATTTCATGAAAAGTTTTGTTGTAATTTTGAATGTCACACTCATACACTTTTTATACTACTGGTATTCTTATAAAATAATATTTAATTAATCTATTAGAAAATTTGAATGTAAAACAAAATTGTTTACAAAATAATTTGCCTCATTAATTTTATTATTGCAGCTAATACTTTAAGGGCCGATTGTATAAACATCACTGACTGGAGATCAATTATGATCCAAGTTCAGAAAATGATCTGAGTTCAGGCTTGAGTCGTATTGTATAGCACTGATCTAAGATCAACTAATCGAAGTTCATTTTTGATCCTAGTTCATACATGAGTGCTTGGCAACATCGCAGAAACAGCTGAGAATCGTCAGACGAGAGCTTCTTCCGTATTCAGACTGTGTGTTATGCGAAAGGAAGGGGAAATATGATCGAAATTAAGCAGAATAAGGGTCGTTCCCTTAATTTTTCAAGGACAAGGACGTCCTGATTGAAATTGTCTTGGGAAAATATAGAATCCAAAAAGACGGATGCGATAACATCCGTTCAAGAGCAAAATGCGATGAAAAATGTCCTGGTATTTTCAATTCGGGTGATATAAATCGGCTTAACATTTTCACGGCTAAGGACGTATAAGTGCTTTGTCTCATGGATTGTATAAAAGCGGAGATGTAAAACTTGAGGATTGTTTGTTCATCTGTTATGTTTGTCGTACATGGAAACCAGGTATTCCACTGAACTTTTCTCTATCGATTTTAAACTTAAGTGCCCACTGAAGTTTTTACCTGATGACTGCCTTATTACAATGTAAAATCTCAGTTCTGAAAGAGTTAATAGGTCACATAAAAAAGTTAACGAAGAAAGCATTTGGGGGAAGTAAAAATACAGGTCTCCCCTTAAGCTCCTCCCACTCGAGATTTCCTAGTAGTTCCACCATAGTCGCCTAGATATCTCTGGTTGTTTAGCAGCATTGAAAATTTGGAAAAAATTATTTTCCCCTTTCCATAATTCAATCCCTTTTCTATTTTACCCTACCTACCTATTCCTATCCTATAAAATTTGAACCTAAAGTGATTCGAACACGGGACCGCTAGCATGATAGCCTGTCGTTTTACCCATTAAGCCACTGCGTGATCATTGAGGTGTGAAGAGAGAATTTATCTATTTAGGTTTAGGCTAGAGAGCTGCATGAAATGGTGAAGATTGATAATTTCGTATTCATTGCAATTGTGGTACAAGGGTTATTTTCGTATTGTAGTAATTAGTGCGGATGCTTTGGTAGAGCACGAAAAGGACTAGCGGGCCATCGCCAAGGATCGCAAGGGCTGGAGTGAGCAGAGCTTGGATTTCGCCAGCATATACTAAAATAAAACACACGGGGAGCCCGACGAAATGAATCATTTTCATCATCACGAGATATCTGAAAATTGCAATGAGATGATAATAATAACGTACAGGTTATGTTGTAGAGTTATGTTACCCTGCATTATAAGGAACCTAACATAGCCTATATACGCACTTACTACGTTATAGCTAGAAATGTATGACGTCTTTTGTGTATTTTCTTGATATTTATCGTAACCACACAGGTAGGCCTAATATTATGTTTATAATGAGCTAATCTTGTTTCTCAAATAAGAAAACAGCCCCTTGAACTGAGATCAACGAGTTTGATCGGCGAAATTTCTCCAGTCAAAATTGATCCTAGTTCAGTGCGAATTGATCTCAGATTAGCGTTTATACAACAGAAATTTCCGAGTTCAGCGTGAACTGAGATCAGTTTAGTCTCTGATCCAAGATCAAACAGTTTATACAATCGGCCCTAAGAAGTTCATTTTGAAAGTATTTCTAACAGAATGTTCCAAAAGCTCAGGAAAACCCTGTCAGCTGTCATGAATAGTCCTGCAGGTCATAGTCTGCACTTTCGGATGGATAAATGCATTATTAACCACAGTTTATTTGTTTCTGTTTGACACTGCAGGACCTTTGGCTATCCATTACATCTTGAATGTTACTGTAGCCTACAATAACAGTGGAAGCTTGGTCACAAAAATCACTAATTAGTGTGCCTCATGGTACTGCACTTGTCTGTCCTAGTGAGGTAGACCATTAGTGCAGTTAATCATAGGAGAGAGATTCTATCTGGTACTGTGAGTCAAATTCCGGCTAGCTCAGTTGGTAGAGCGGTGGCAAGGATGACCAAAGGTCCTGGGTTCATGTCCCAGTGTTGGAGGAATTTTTCTCCTAAAATATTCATCACTTCTGGGTTAGTGTACTTTCCCAAAGAATTCTCATTCCTTTACAGCTGACATCTTCAAAACAAATAGATTTTTCAACGTAATTTTTTAATGTAAAAATGGTTTTCACGGAAATGCTAATTTTTAACAAAAATTCGTGAGAAAATCTCAGTCTCAATTGTGATAAATTGTGCATGTGCTGTGCGTTAAATTTTGTGTTTATCATTAATAACAAACAAACAAACAAATCC
This sequence comes from Ectobius pallidus, assembly GCA_964059195.1. Taxonomy (NCBI): domain Eukaryota; kingdom Metazoa; phylum Arthropoda; class Insecta; order Blattodea; family Ectobiidae; genus Ectobius; species Ectobius pallidus. Next base: position 90,579,583 of record CAXKWD010000008.1, read on the forward strand.
TGCCCTCATTATAGGCTAATACTGAGAATTGTTTAATATTTCATAATATTTACACTGTACCAACAATACGGGGGGGGGGGGGGGGCTAAAGTAACCAAAAGTTTATTTAATTTAATTTTGTTAATTGCCAGATTGGTACTTTGTGAGACAGTGAGGTGGACGGGAAAATGTCTGTCTGTCTGTCCATATGTCTGTACGTGCGATAACTCAAATGTTACATTTTATTGGATTTTCATGAAACTTGGTATACACATTTATAATGTGCATGGGAAGAAGCCTATTGATATTGGACCAAATTGGTTGACTGGTATGGCAGTAATACAGTTAGCTATGACAAATAACACCACCCACATATTCCTTCACATATCATGCTTTGTCCTTCCATAAGCCCTGCTTAATGAATGAATCTGGAACTTAACTTGGAAATCGATAACAAAAATAACTTAAGTATGTCCCCCAATAAAAATATACTGTGGTTTTATAAATAAAATTTTTATTTTGGAAGTTGAGTTAAAACAGTAAAAATTCTACAAAGAGCAGTTCTGCAATACATTTTTTTTACCGTTAGACCCGCCCTCACCCGCTAGTTGACCATCACCATCGCATTCCAAAGGATTTAGCAGAAGTAATGGGACATGGAATGAATAGTGTAGTTCTATAAGGATTTAAAAAAATCTACACCTGCCAGAAATTCTTAAAACCTAGGAAAGTTGAAATATGAATTTAGTTTGAATCACCAATTCGGATTGTATGTGAGTTCGGAATACAAAATGTCGCAGAAGCGGAAAGCACATTCAGTAGGAGATAAACTGAAAATTATTCATTGTGTAAAAATCAGGGAAACGGGGACTCTGAAAATTATACCTGAATGTTACAGTGTATGTTTTAGTAAATGTTATACTTTACTCTCGGGAATTAGACAAATTCTCGCACCCCATCTGCGATAGAAGAGCCATAAATTGAGATCAGTTATAGGACTGGATTAAATAGCATAACTGGTGAGTAATTTTTAAAACTACTGTATTTTATATTGCTGTTTTTAACATTGTAATTTATTAATGAACCAATGTTCCCCTCTGAGGGGTCGATTTTTGTCACTTCTTCGGTCACATTTCGATATACTACAGTAAGGGTATAACGCTGGGGTAATAAGGCATGTCCCCCATCAACCGCATTATATCAGGCTTCTACTGTATTTTCCGCATATCATAATTGCAGTTATCACTGATTAAACAAAAGCATTCTGGCACTTGATTACATCAGTTTACCTGATATTATTTTATCTTTTGTTGTATAAATTTGTGCATGCTACTGTTTGAGTTAGAATTCTCAACCATACATGTTTTTCATGTCCTTTTTTTAATAACATATTCCATGCTTTAGGTTGTTTTCTATAGGTAAAATTTACACCCTTAGATAAAAATGTCTGGACTCTCGAAGCATGAGCTGAGTGACTGATACAAAAGACTAAAATCAGCAAAGGGAGGATGGATCCAATGAGGACCAAGAACATATTCCCATATCGCTGAATAACAGTTTCAACTACATGTGTGTCATAGCTATATGGGAAAACTTTGATTTCGTATGCAGAAGACCTAGGTTCGTGTCCTCCATAGTAAAATATGTTTTTAATTTTTCTCTCGCTGAAAACTAATGCTGTGTAACTAATGTGCAAAAAAAAGATTTTGGATTAGTTGAATATTAAAAGAAAGGTTCAGTAACATCGACATCTTTTTTCCAATTACTCTTCAATTAAAACAGAAACTCAATTTCTTGGATCTGCCATCGCCATAAGGAGTACTGATTACTAAAATTAATAATAATAATAATAATAATAATAATAATAATAATAATAATAATAATAATAATACAACGCCATAACCTCTGGATCTCACTTCTCCGATGATGATGATGCAGACAGTCGCCGAAAGCTTTGAATTTAATTCTCTCACCACCCGACTGGAAACCCAAGAACAGTATCAACAAATAATAATAATAATAATAATAATAATAATAATAATAATAATAATAATAATAATAATTAATTTTAAGTTTTTGGTTTTCATAGGACCACTTTAGTCAGGTTTCTGGTTAAGGTTTTTCTTCTTTTTGTCAGCCCAGTACTTCTTCATCCTTTCTGACCACAATTTTCTTTCTGCTTCTGGAACTACTCTTCCTATTCTCTGTTTGTTGATTTTCATCTGTAGTGTAGTGTGTTTGTCTTTCAATATCTTGAGTGTGTCTGTCTTGTATATTAAATCCTCTACTGTAATACGTAGCTCTGCCATATCTTCCTTAAGTTCTGTAATCCATCTTATATTTTTCTTACTCTTACTCTTCCATGATTTTTCTATTATTTTTCTGCTAATTCTATTTTCTGGTGTCCGTAAAATATGTCCCAAAAATGATATTCGTTTTTTTTTCATTGTACTTGTCACTGGTTCTATTTCTTTATATACTGTTTCATTAGAAGCTAGTTTCCAGACTCCATTTACTTGGTAATTTTTGTTTAAACAGGTTCTTACTATTCTCCTTTCTACCTTGAGTACTCTATCTATTGCAACTGTGTTAGTTGTTTTGAATAGTGTTTCACATTGATAATAATAATTAATAATAATAATAATAATAATAATGATAATGATATAACAACAATAACTATAACAACAATAATAATAATGATAATAATTCCTATAAAAATAATATTAGTATAGAAGGGAAATGATTATTTTTGTTGATACAGCTCATATAGTGGTGGCAGTGGGAACACTGAGATTGAACAGATTCATGTGCATGTATATCATGGTCTGATGAATGCACCCAAGTTTTGCAGATAATTTTTTTTTTCTAATGGGTACATGTTTCAAGATTTTGATTACTTTTGTTGACTAGCCTACTCTGTAATCACAAATATTGTATTATTACCTTTGTTTCCAAAGGCTACAAATCTTGCGCAAGAGTTTCCAGGTCTCATGCGTCATAGGCAACATAGCTCGCTCAAGGAAAGGGGTTATGACTTTGCTACATACATTGAGACCGTAACTGTTTAGAAATGTACTTAATTCTTTAACCAATAAGTGGGTTTTACATGCACACATTCTCCTTTACCGAGTAAAAATCTTCTTTCTTTGAATTTTCTAACTTGTTTTGAAAATATATGAAATCCATGTGACCTAAGCCATTTGAAATATTATACAATAATGATTCATGGGCTGAATTGCTTCCATCAGAAGTTGAAAATGGTGGGGCTTATGAATCAGTGGTTTCTAACAGCGGTAAATTTTGTGCTGATCAAAATTTTCTATGCATTTTCCTCAGCATTTTCTATGTGAAGGTACATTAAAAAAAAAAAAGCAACAACAACAACACACACACACACACACACACACAATTTTATTGTGTTGTGTAGTGTGTAGATTCTTTCCATGCCTTTGGCAATTCTTCCTTTCTCCAAATCATGAGTTTGTTGATTTCTGAATTTAATCTACCTCCTCCTGCCTTAATTAATTCTGCTGACATTTGGTCTTCTTTGAAAAATTATAAATACCATTTATAAAAATGTAAGCAAGAAAAAATCACATCCTTGCTGTGAAGTTACTGACTCTATACAGTAGCTGACTCTTTACACAGTGTGTGTGATCTATCGTTCTTACTAGTAATCTAGTGTAACATTTATACCAGAAATGTAGAATGTTACTAATAATCTCTGCGTAAACGACTGATTGTGAGCAACTCAGTATTGAAGAGTTGTACACACTTTACATGGCATGGCACCCTTGTACAAAATTTAAATAAATAATAAAAATGTCCAGCATCTGTAACAGCCGGTCATTTGGTTGATGTTTGAAATTAAATTTTTATGTTATGCAGCCATTTATAAGTAAATTTGTTAGGAAACATCGTCAGCTTTTTTTGCGGGATTGTTAATATTTTTCCTCGTTTACAGGTGTTATTGTTCTTAATTTTGAACATGGACATTATTCTCTGAAATCAGTTTAATAAAATTCTGAAACTAGATTTTTTTGCGAATTCATCTCAACCCTGAAATTCAGTGTTGGGTTTTCAGCATTAATATGTATTTCGATATTCTTGAATCCAGAAATACAATTGTGAGTAACATGTCTGTGTCTGTGTATGTGTATATGTCTGTGAACCGATCTCGTACGAAAAATTGTATAAAACACTTGGGTTAGGTACAGTCTGGGGATGTGACTCGAAGGTCAACAATGATTTTCTCTTTTTTTTACTGCCATTTTTCATTACCAACTTTTCACTTTTTTAGCAGTTTTGACAATTTTGTATAGGGGGTGCTTACACTAAGAGCTAAAACTCTCATTTAAAATATTTTTTGGCAAAGATTTTCGGGTTTCCAGTCGGGTAGTTATTGAAGTACATTCTAAGCTTTCGGCGACTGTCTGTGTCGTCATCTTCGGAGAAGTGAGATCCAGAGGTTGTGGAATGTACTTCAATGTACTTCAATAACTACCCGACTGGAAACCCGAGAACAGTTTTTACATTGTATTCGTCGGGAGAACCTTCAAAGTTTTATTATACAAGTTTGCATTAGGCTGACACAACTAAATATGCACTCCCTGCAGTAAGGTCTCTTATTGTACTTCAGACTGTGAAGTGAGAAGGTTGTATTGCACACATATAGATCAGGGATAGTTATGTGAGAATCACCAGATTTGGTAGGTATGTATAATATTTCACTTTATCTTGAGGTTTAAGAATAATAAACTAAATTGCTGCCTGTGGACTTAAGTACTTTACTGTGTAGGTGGTATAGAATGTGTTAAGACAGTGTAAAATAATCTATCAGACTATCACTGTCATAATTCTATTGTATTTTGTTACAGGATTTGTTAAATTTTGATGATCCGCTGAATATTGAAGCAGCAGAAATGTACCTCAAGGACAAAGATGCCTTCCAAAGTCGTGTGCGAGAATATGTGTCTCAGTATGCCAAGAGATGAAATGTTCCTACAAATTTTTAAGATACAATTGAAGTGATGGAGCTAAACTCTTACAAAGACATTTGTTCCATGGCTACAGATACAAGAAATATTAAGCCTATGAAATTGTGGAAAGGTGAAAAATGAATTGTGTGTATCAATGCTAAAGAAGGAAATAGTAACGTATTTTAAAGTGTATTATGATCATTGTATTCGATGTACTGTAGGTTTTTTACAATGAAGTAGTAATATAAATTGAATGGCAGTATAAAGACAGTTCTTACACTCAGCTTCACTTTCTTCGTAAGTAAAGTGTGTTGAGTGTAAAAACTGACTCTATACTATCTTTTAGTTTGTGATGATCGATAAATGTTATGCTTAGTCATATGTGAGATTTGTTTCATTTTCTCAATCTGCTTCTGTTGATGATTAATGGTGTTGAATATGCTGAATTGGTTCACAAACAGGAATTTTCTTAGCAGGAATTACCTTTTCTCTGGGAATAAAAATCCAATTCTGCTCTACCGAGTTTATAAAATGAATTCATATTCTTAAGATACAGTGAATCTCTAGTAAGAAGTACATGTTAAAAAACTCAGTACTTCACTATTTGGTTTTAATATATACTTGTGCTTATTTTTATATACTAACTTTAAAATTTTCTACCCCATTCCCCCTTTTGGTTTTTTAATTCTTAGTTCTAGTCCGGGGGTTTTCAATCTTCTCTTGACCATGAGCACCCTTTAAAGAAAGGAAGAGCATACCTTAAATAGATTTTTTCAACATACGGATGGTATTATCAATCACTTTGATTTAGTTAATTTGCTTGCTTATAATGTTTCGATACATAGATATCTGAATTTCTTTACATAGGTAGACAGATGGAAGATCATGAAAGTGGGTTGAAATGGGAAAACGATTGATTTGTATGAAACTCACTATGAGGGGTATTTTTGCGCCAGGGAACTTGAATCTGAGGTAATTTTTTCACGGGCGGTGCTTTCTAATCATAAAATGCCTCTTGAAGCCAGATTTTTAGCTTTTTCATTATTATCCATTTTAATTGTTTATGAATGATTTACATGTGTGCTAATAAATCCAATGTTTGAAGTAATTTGATGTTAAATAAGTTATATAAAAAACATCGAGCAATTGAATTTAAAAAATGGAGCCAAGCCTTAGCCGCCTGCTACTTAAGAAATAAAAAGGAAATGAAGATAGGTTAGATTGAAATTTAATCTGCAAGTAGCTAATGTGATTATATTCCATGTCTTGTCCACAATAGTAGATACAGCAACAGTTCATATAATGACGTGCTTGTGCAGTAAGTTAGGTTACTGAGAAAAATTCAAACGTGAACGGGAAGTAGATGAAAAACACATAGAAAAAATTTTTGCCTTGAATAACATACTAGCTCTTCTGTACATTTTCAGTGTGCTAAATTTGCACCAGTACTAGTATCCATTGACCTCTCCTGCAATGACATCTGGACACTCCATGAATTTTGTTATCAACACTAATCTGCAATTCCCTCAGGCCATTATATTCAATTCACTGTCAATCTTCATATTTAAACTTACATCAACAGAATGGTTTGAGATTTTAAGGATGACGAGACTTGGGAAGCAGTAAGAACACAGGTGAATTGGAATTTGTGCAGAGTAAGATAGAGATATAATTGCAAAGTTGGAACCTGCTTGCTGTAGAATCAAAACAAACCATTGCATCCAAGCACATATTCATGGCATCTGGCAACATCGTTAGTACTTGAACACATGCTACTCAAAGATTTAGTTTACTGGTTCTTAGTGTCCTTGTCCATTTCAAATGGCTGTCTATGTAGTGTCTTGCATTTTCGGCTTTCCATTCTACATGGAATCACTTTATCCCTTCCCGAGCAGAAAACGGATATATCTGTGAGTGGCCAAACACAATATTACATTTGTTTTAATATACAGGCTGTTATTGAAAAACACCGAAATATTTTACCTGTGTATAGAGGGGACATAGACAAGCAACTTCTATTAGGAGATTTTTGCTCTATGGATTCAATTTTTCCAGTTACAGCATAAAATCTCCCAGGGTATGACCGCCACTGACTTCTAACATTAGAAAAAAAAAAAGCAAAACAAAGGAACTTCGTTGTTAACACTGTAGTAAGTAGTTATGAGCAAAAAAAGACTAATGCAGTGGCGACCGGTCATGTGATTAGTCTGTAAATTTTGTAGATTATGGAAACACTAAATTATGATATAGCTGTTGACGAATGATTAAGAGTCAGGTTTTTATCGGTCACTAGGAAGGCATGAAGTCAATTTAATGAACATTTTGACCCTATTTCGCATAATTATTGATTTATGAGCACCAAATTATAATGACTAATGCCCTGTAGCATACACATGTTATGTCATAGAGCAAAAATCTCCCAATAAAAGTTGTTTGTCTAAGTACCCTCTATATACAGGTAAAATATTTCGGTGTTATTTATTAACACCATGTAGAAGCCATCTGGTGCTTACTAAAACAAGCAGGCTTGTTCACTAGTAACATCTAGAGGCTCCTTGATGAACTAAATAAAAAATAATTACGCTAAATATGAAATTAAGGAATTAGACTTCATGCTTGGTAGTAGCGGTTATATCCGTATTCCTCATTCAAAGGGTTAAATAATACAGATATGAAATAAAACTGAAAATTTTCTGCTAACAAACTCAAAATCATACACCAACTGTACATGGTTAGAATCAAACTGAAGCTCATTGGCTAAGAAAACATACGTCACTTTCTACCAACCTTTGAGTTCTAAGAGAGATTCATTTCACCCGCTTTTGTTTACCTTCTCAAGTCTGAGTAATCTAAGTGAATGGTTGTAAATAATCTGCAGAAGGGTTATTTGAAATAGTCTTATGTATTCAAATACTTTCTGACTGCAAAAATATGCCATAAGGTAGAATATTCTTTGTGGTTGTATGTGATTGGTATGATTCAAATATCTTACTTCCTGAAGGAATACTTTTGATACAAGTAACAAATGACTTGGTGTTGCCTAGTCATTTCAGTATATTATTTTCTCATTTTCGTGTCATTTGCTTCCTTATTTAGTCATTTTCGTGCATTTACGTTGAGTATATTAACTTTTTTTTGTTGTTGGTTGTTTGTTACATGCAAGAAAGACTCTGTGTTGAAGTGTTATCATGTCACAGTCGGAAACGAGAATCAAAGAAACGCCAAAATTTTGTATTATATTACTGTTTGTTATTAGATTGACTTGGCAACTGAGTCTGCCACCTGCTTGGATTTGAGAGTGCAAACTACTGTTTACCCTCAATAAACAATAATATAATCCAGCAGACCGCAAAAGGAAATGCCGAAGTTTGACTCGCCAGTGCCTTAGTGCCTTTTTTTCCCCATACGGGTAATACTTAAATAAATTGAGGAGCGTTTTTTCAAAAGCCGATAACTGCAGGTTTTGACGAAATTGAGATATGTATTGTTTCGTATAGTTTAAGTAGCTGCCTTTCCAAAGGTTATACTGGTTCTTTCATATTCCGACACGTGTTCCACTCAGAAATGGTAGAAAAACTGTAGTTTTTGCAAAATCTGATATCTACGGTTAAGGTGTTCTATCAAAATCCGATATCTCAAAACTATATTTTATGTAGATATAGGCTTTTAAAAAAACGCTCTTCAATTACTAGGTTACTATAATGCAGCATTTTTGTAGGACCTACTTGAAAAACAATTTTCTTACCTTTCTTCTCAAATGCTCCAATCAAGAACAAAGAACAAAGTTTTTAGATCTACAACATCCTTTCTGCATTTACAGTTTTTAAAATTATGTACAAATCAGTCTATAACTTTGTGTGTACAATAATAATTTTTTACAAATAAAATATCAGTTTTTAGGTCATTATTTACAATTATCAAATCATTTTCTTTAAAATTTAGGGTCATTTTGCAAACAATTTTTGGTTATCAGAATCCGGGCGCTGGTCATTATAATCCACTAGCTAGGAACGAATTCCAAACATTTGTCTTTCAGCATTGTTTCTCTTCACACTACTACACATTGCAATTAATACAGTACAGGATATGAGCTCTAAACCATACACACAGAGAAGAAACCTAGAATTGAAATTTGAGGTATGTATTGCACATTGATGTTGAAGCATTCAAAATAGTTGGTGACACAAATTTTAAAATAAATAATTTTTAAGTATATTATGATGTTAAAACAAAAGTTTTTGAAACCTTAGAAATTATTTGTTTTGGCAGGTTTAGGCATAAAAAGGAAGAAGTAGGAACTGACTCTCATTTTAGATCATCTTAGGCACTATAAAACTGCTCGCAATGGGTATAATTTTCCATAAATTGCAAAATCTGCTATTATTTTGCACATTTTCCTAAATAAGCATTTGCCTAAAATTTCGAGGTCTAGTTATTAGGCCTTATTGCCACATCTAACAATCTCACAGTTGTTTCCTGTTATCGTCAGAAGACATCTCTGGTTTCCCGAAATGTTTAAATCTGCACACAATTAATGATTCTGATTTATTACCCCTGTTATAGTTAAATGACATCTTGCCCTGGAAGGCTAAAGGAGCCCATTTGTTTTGTACTTTGCATGTAAGGAAATTGTGAACACAGGAAATTCCACCGTCAATGTTATATGGATTCATATTTCAAGGCATAAACAATTCATCACAGCCATTTAGGGTAAAAATATTTTTAATGTTTATCCACTGATTTTGTAATAATTTTAAACACATCTTTTGTTGTATTTGACTCAGTGGAAATTGGGACCGATATGGATGTTTTATTAATGCCATTGTAGTTGCATACTCTTATTTTTATGTAGTAGAGTTATAAAAAAACTAATTTTTTATTTGACCTTAGTATAATATGCTTATTACAGGTAATGCAGTGGTATCAAAATGATATCCATTATGATACAGAGTTTCATTATAACACAGGTGTGGTATTAATTATTATCGAGCACGGAAACCTTGAGAGCAGCAAATTAAACCGTGTAATAAATAAACTGCATTCAAAATAACATAAATTCTGTTCATGTTAATTTTAATATTGTACTAAATTGAGTTCATTTTGTTTTGTAAATATGCATTCATTTCAAGAAAACAGCCAAGAACAAGCTTCAACTTGACATATGCCATCAGCTGCTATATATTGAGCCAGTATGAGAAATTGTATACGTCATCGTCTTGTTGGACTCGCATTTCTGCAGACAATTGAAGTCTTGCGCATGCAAGCTTTATCCAACCGGTTCTGAAGAAACTGGAATTATAAAGCTCGCATGCGCAAGACTTCAATTGTCTGCAGAAATGCGAGTCCAATAATACGATGACGTATACAATTTCTCATACTGGCTCATCAGAACCGGTTGGATAAAGCTCGCATGCGCAAGACTTCAATTGTCTGCAGAAATGCGAGTCCAATAATACGATGACATATACAATTTCTCATACTGGCTCAATATCGCAAAAGACAAGAACTACAAGAACTTGCTAACAGCTGATTTCTGTGGTCAGCCATTTTTTTATTTTTATGAATCTAATATCTTTAAACTTAAACATTTAATTATGGTTGAACAAAAATTGTCATGTGCAACTTTCCTATAATGGTAATTAAGATGCTTGTATGAAATTTACAAATCTCGCTTTGCTCGTTTCATAAACGTACTTGTTTCCTAATAAATGCCATTGTAGGCTTGTTGTTTAATGTACTATTTAAATACAACTTATTTTTAACAACTAATACTAGCTCCATTATTCTAGACTTACAATTTTCTATAAGAACTTTGTTTTAATGATATGTTAAGTTGTTGCTTTGTTGCTAGTCACTAGGTTTGTTCGCAAAGCAGATCCGTGACTGCTTGAGAATTTGTTGTACTGCGCATGTCCAGTCTGTAACTTACCCGTGATTTGCACTTTGCGAATGGTTACATGAATTTGGAATCGATAGTTTCTGCGTTTAATCGATATGATATACAAATAAAATATATATTTCCCTTTAACATGTTATACATGCAATATATATCGGCAATATAAACTATATTTTGGGAAACTTTTAATTAGCTTCCATTATTCATACATATAAGTAGCCTATGCTTATAAATCTGGCACAATGTTACTGGAGGGAGGAGTCAGGCGCGTGAAAATAGGTTACTGCGCATGTCTCCGATAACAATTCATGGTAGAGCCTGCAAAACTTTTCTTATAGTACAGAAACTGTCCGTGAGAACTAAGCGAACAGAAGATTGAAATCAGAATCACGGATTCTCGCTTTGCGAACGCGTGTGGAGAAAGAGCGCATGCGCGAACAATGTGTTCCTGGTTTCTGACTGCTTTGCGAACAGACCTACTACCTGATGGTGTTTGTGTTTGCAGTTAACTGTCAGTTACCATGAAGTAAGATATTTGAATTTACCTGTAAAATGTAATTGTACACCCATTTTGAGCTGGTGACAGGCCTAAGGGCCTTTTCGCACTGGGACAGTAGTGATGGTCACTGATAGAGATACATTTGTTTGAATTGGAGTTTTCATACCTGATCACAGCAGTGATTCTCCCTATCACATTGACGCTGCAATGTCTCACTCTGATCACATGTGACGGGCAAGGTCACTGTGACCATACGAGTCACTGCCAGAGAAATATTGCTTTGAATTGGAGCATTTACACTAGGACACCAATACCAGACACAGCATTATAGATTGCCAACACAGCAGAGTTGTATACAGGGTGTTAATAAATAACACCGAAATATTTCACCTGTGTGTAGAGGGGACATAGACAAGCAACTTTTATTTGCAGAATTTTTCTCTATGGATTCAATTTTTCCTGTTACAGCATAAAATCTGACTTCTAACATTAGAAAAAAAATGCAAAACAAAGGAACTTCGTTATTAACACTAGTCAGTAGTTATGAATAAAAAAAAAGAATAATGCAGTGACGGGCAGTCATGTGATTAGTTTCTAAATTTTGCAGATTATGAAAACTCAAAATTATGTAATGGCTGTGGATGAATGATTAAGAATCAGGTTTATATGGATCATTAAGAAGGCACGAAGTCAATTTAATGAAAATTTTAACCCTATTTTGCAAAATTATTGACTTTAATGCCCTGTAGCATAGACATTTTACATAATAGAGAAAAAGCTCCTAATGAAAGTTGCTTGTCTATGTCCCCTCTATACACAGGTAAAATATTTCGTTGTTATTCATTAACACCCTGTATACATAATTTGAACTCGTCGAAACTAGTTATCCTCCTAATTTGATTAGTATTGAAGATTTTATAAGCAAAGTAAAATGTCGACCTGCTATTTGCGATATCAAAAATGATGACAGATTGTTTTATCATGTAGCTACTATTGGCAATACTAGCATTATTCGTCACCAGTGAACCACGTATGTTCTCTGCTATCACTGGTGACCATCACTAGTGTCCCATTGTGAAAGTGCTCTAAATGCTGATCATTTCTCACCTTTCCATATTTTTGTATCAAATCTTCAATGCTATCATTCAATTTTGCTTTAACAATTGAAATATGGTACAATGAAATAATATAAGCAGAAATAATTCAGCTAATGTAAATTTAAAGCCAAGTTCAAAGATTGATTACCATATTGTGAACAAATTTTGATGGTGTTCATTGTAATTATTCCATAATATGATAAAGAATTTGCAATGATTAATGCATACATCAGTGTTTTTCCTTTGAAATATTTGAGATAAAGGATATGGGAGCTAGGTACACAGATACCGTACCTCTTAGGAGGGTGTCCTGTCTTTCATACCCGGCTGAGGAAGATTTTCCTTAACAATGTAAAGGCTAGTGTCCACATGAGAGCTGAGAGTGCGAGAAACCATTGAGAATAATCTCAGGTGGTATGTCCACTAGAGAGCGCTGGTCCAATCCTGAGCATATTATGAGAGCTTGCTGAATGCTTTTAAATGAATCCATTCATTCAATTATTACACATTAACATGAACATTAAACGATATTATAATCCATTACCCTTGAGTATTATTCGTGTTAGATTTCGTTTTTAGAAAATATAAATAAATATTTAAGGCAAATTAATTTACTGAATATTTAGAACCTATGGGTAGGCTAATCAATTTTTATAATCAATATTTTATCATTACTGTATAAATATATAAAATAGTACAGAGATAATAAATTTAATATTACATATTATGTCTAGGCCATAAAATCGACAATTATGAGATTATATCAGTTTTATCATATGGCATAGTATACGAAACAGATTCGTACAGTGTGAGCTGCTCTTGGAGATTGATTGCAAAGGCTTGTCCACTTGCGAGTTAACTCTGAATGCTCTCCTCTACCCTCAGACAGTGCTCTCAGACAGGTGTCCACATACCGAAATGCAACTCTCGAGAGTTTCTCGCACTCTCAGCTCTCATGTGGACACCAGCCTTAAGACTGAAAACAATGTATAGTTCAGACTACTCATTGTGATTGTGGATAATGTAATTATTACTTTGATCTGTCGTCACTTTTATGAAGAACCATCTAGATATACAAGGGATAGGGCATAAGACATCTTTATTTTTCGAAAATATGGGATCACTTTGAAATTTTGAAATAAACATATGAAAGAGCAGGGTATGGAATTTGTGTATGATGCAAATTGTGGGTGCTTAGTGTAGGATAGAGTAGGAAGCAGACACCCATAAATATGCATACACGACGGCATCATGCCACTCTGCTGTAATGCAGTAGTTGGAAGCATGAAAACATGCATAGCCCAACCTATAAAACCCCCAAAGTTCGATATGGAAGGTCCTTATTCCCAAAGCTTCCACCAGCTTTCTGTAGTATTCTCTGGCAGTTTCCCTCTAAGAAGAAACTATTCTGATATGTACAGGTAGGGGGAAAAAAAAGCGGACCGACTAAAATATCTAAGTTGCTGATATGAGCCACTGCACATGCCTAGCGGCATTCACAGGATAGCAGGGAATGTATTGAAATTTGTTCTAGTGTCGAATGTTGACTTGTTTTTGGTAGAGGAAGACATGATGCACCTTCCATATAATTTTTTTGCCAAATAATAACCCACATTTGTTTACTAAACTCAAGAGGTCCACCAGCTGTGACAATATTTCTATGATATATTTAAAAAAAAACTGACAGTCACAAGAATCGAACCTGCGACCTTTTACATGAAGGTCATGTGCCCCAAGCACCTGAGCTATTCAACTAAGACAAAAGCAGTAACCAGCTGCGTGGCTGTTGTCCAACGACACATGTCTAAGGAATACGTATGGACACTGGTGTGAACAAGGCTCTGAAATCAGCTACAAGAGTCGGTCCGCTTTTTTTTCCCCTACCTGTATATGTAAGAACACTGTTCACATCTTGTCACATCCACTCTTCATGGCGACAGACTCACAGCTTAATCTCTCTTGTGCATATAAAAATGCATCAAAATATGTATGATCTTGGCTGACTTGTTCTTTTTAAAGAACAACTGTGGAAATTTATACAGAAGACAAATTTACACAAAAGTTATCGAAAGTAATGGGATTATGTTATGTTTTGAAGAATTTGTTTAAGAAATGTGGTTCAATTTCATTTTACCATTGAAGTTCATCAATAAATTAATCCAATTTGTTTTAGCAAAAGTGTAATTTTTGTAGGCAGTCTGGAAAAATTGAAACTTTTGCAAGCTCTGAGTTCATAGACAATCATGTGTCTTGCCCTCATCAGTTATACCATGTTTGAAACTATCCCATTCAATTTATCGGAATCATCATCTCCGTTCTCTTAGTTGAACCTTTCCCGTTGTAGTGATGTTTATGCAGCTCATGCCGCCTTGCATTATAGGACTGCTGGAGGGATGTCCTGTGGATCACATACCTACTTTTTTGACCAGACAAAGACATGGAGGGCCTCCTGGATGAGTGATCAGCCCAATGCCAGAACCACCTCCGAGAAAACAGGAACACCATAGGACAAGACACGCCATTAACACACACTCATGCAAAGCAAGGCACAGATGGGATGAGGATGATAATGACAACTAGATGATATTCAGGGAAGAAAATATCCTAAAGTTATCTGTCATTCATCTCACAGGTGAGAAAACCTCCACTTAGATAACTTGTCCCAACCAGGAATCAAACCTGGGCCCAATGCATGAGGGGAGCTAACGCATCCCCTTTGCAGTGGTCATCGGTAATCATACTTTTTAATAAAATGAGGTAAACTGATATAACAAAGTGCCAGTATGTTTTTGTTGAATCAATTATAATTGCAATTATGATATGCAGAAAATAAGTTTTTCTAATCAGATTAAAATCGACCAGCGTCAGCAGAACTACAGATTTGTGATACCTTGACAATCGCGCACTCACATAAAAATTAAAAAAAATCCATGTCAAATCGGCCGGCTCCGGGATTTGATCCGGGGACCTCCAGAGTACGAGTCCAAGGCGTTACCATTTGGCCAACTCAGTCAGTTTGATGGTGTCGTTTGATAAGCATAAGTGAAGGAATAGTGTTAACTGTCAAATTATACCGGTAGACAAAAATTAAAAAACATGTGACCTTTAATTAGTCGTTACTCTGGTACGGGTCAACCGATTAGGTCCAAAATTAATAGGCTTCTTGCCATGGACGTTATAAATGCGTATACCAAATTTCATGAAAATCCGATAAACATATTTGAGTTATGGGGCCTTTTGTTATATAATACCATAAAAATGCACTAAATTGGGCATTATTCCAGTACCGGCCAACCGATTTGGTCCAATATCAACAGACGTCTTCCCATGGACATTATAAATGTGTATACCAAGTTACATGAAAATCCGATAAAGCGTATTTGAGTTATGGGGCTTTTAAATAAAAACACTAAATTGGGTTTGATGCTGGTACTGGTGAACCGATTTAGTTCAATAACAATAGGGTTCTTCCCATGGACATTATAAATGCATATACCAAGTTTCATAAAAATCCGATAAAGCGTATTTGAGTTATGGCGCGTACAGACACATGGATAAACAGACAGACGGACAGATATTTTTCGTCCCCCACACACAATCTCATAAAGTACCATACTGGCACTTATTAATTGAATTACAAAAGACTTCCAAATTTAGTATCAAGTAGGTCTACTTGTTGTACCGGGAAGTGCTGAGAATTAGTGATGTAAGGCGATGACTAATCTTGGCAATATTTTACATTGCTCATGCCAAAATTAACTGTTTAGATCATTGTTTCGTTCAGGTAGATGCATTCTTTATTGAAAAGATGCCACAAAGCATATGCATAATTAGAACTATCCATTAGAGTATGCCAATATTAAAAAGATAAATGTTAAAATATTGCAAAGAAAACATTTTTGAAGTTTGTAGCAGTATATTGCCAAATTTATCCTTGTTACCATAGGTCATTGTCAGAGTTGAGGGTTACCTGCAGGGGGGAGGGGTGTTGACCTTGCAGGGTAAAATTTTTAATATAAAAAACTCTATTTTGAACCTTGTTTCAGTTCAACTAGTTAGATTTTGTAAAATTACAATAGTTTTTACAAAATAATGCTGCATTAGTTTATTTTTAATTTTACATGAAAAATAAATAATATTATTAATAATAAAGGAAGGTGTAATAAAACAAATATTTTGCAATAGAATTATACTTTATTTCTGTCTAGAATCAACAAAAAGGAACTGCATTAAATATTCTTTACTCTATAATTATGATAAAAACCATAAGGAAAATAGATGTTGAGCTCTAAATAAATCTCCATGCTCCTAAAATCCTAACAGTAAATAACCTTTATGACAAAATAAGTAAAACTCTGTAAAACGAATTATAATAAAGTTTTGTACAGTCGGTTTAAAATAAAGTTATCAAGTTCTATGCTGTATCGAAAAAACTAAACTAAACTAAAACAAATTTCCTGTTAGCTTTTTGGCATACCTGTTAACAAAATCTTCACAATCTAAATTTTTAACAAATCTGATTCTGAAAACCAATACATCTAATTTGGCAAACCGTTCTTGAACCATAGAACACCTCAGCCAGTTATTAATTCTACTCATTGCCAAGAACGATCTCTCACTCACAAATGACGTTGTTTGTCGTGTTATTATTGTTTGAATAACTTTTTAAAAACGTTTTTAGGGTTTCCTGTATTAATAAGTACCATAATATTTATTGTTGTTTATACTCGTATATATTATTTTTTTTATTTTTATTGATGGTAAAACCCCAACGGGCAAAGCTTACCTTAAGGGGTTATATATAATATGACATGCATTAAGCTACATTAATTTCCAAACACAAATAACTTATAAATGTTTACAAGAGGCACATTACATAGGAACGTAAAACAATGATATGTTTATAATGAAATGAAACGTAGTTACCTATAAAAAGTTGACAAATATATTCACCTTATACCCTCAATTTTACTTATAAATGAAATGCATAAGCCACTTGGGATACTCTGAAGTTAAATAACACTGCGTAGTACATAAATCACCATGCAGCAGTTGCAGCACTAGTTACCTAGTCTAATATACTAATTTAATACTATATCAAAGTACTTAATTAATCTTAGAATTTAAAAACTGTTTTATTTGTGATTTAAATCTTTTATAATTTGAGATATTCTTTTGTTCTTGTGGTAATTCATTATTATGTTGTTTATATTTATATTATTTATTGTTATCGTATATAATGCCTCATATTGGGAGTGGCACCAGTGGCGGACGCAGGGGGGGGATAGGGGGGTTACATCCCCCCCCGAAATTTGAAAAAAGTACTCTAAGTGGCCAGTTTTATAAACTAATTGTATATGTAAGTTGATTAATTTTTTTTAGTATTCTTTCTACCTATTCAAATCCCCCCCCGAAAAAATTTCTGCGTCCGCCACTGAGTGGCACATTGTTATTTTATGCCTCGCCTTAACTGCACCCATGCCATAGGCCAAGGGTCTGTTTACTCTAACTCATATTTATGACAGACTATATGAAATTTGTCATATTCACCAGAGGTACATTTTTTCTATATAGGCATTAATATACCTTTACCATTTCTACTGGCTTCATCTTTAGATCGTCATATATGAGAGAATTGCTGAAAGGAGTTTTCTGTACAGTACAGAACAGAAGTTAAATTGTATTCTGGTTCTGTGCTGAGAATCCAGTATACTTAATAACTGTGGCAGCCAGGGCCATAGCTAGGCGGTGGCGAGATGTGCCCCCGCCAAGGGTGCAGGTACAAAGAGGGCGCAAAATTAACCATGAAAAATTCCGCCTTTTTTTGGACTGGTGCAATTCATAAATAAATACTATGCATTTTTTTCATTTTCCCATTGTATGTTGCAGAAGCTGTTTTAAAAAGTTTCTTTCCGAAAAAAAATTACTTTTACCTACGGTATATTAATGTGTTAAACATTTTAGTAGGCCTCAGACCTATTATGTACTTTACTATTGATACTAGAGATTTAATTATTTTTTAAGTAGTTCAAACTTCAATCGTCTGAAAATAAGGTTTTAGTACCTTGAAAGTCCAACACTTAGTTCATTTTCAAATTGAGGTTTAGGTTTTCTTTGATAATAACAGTGTTTTTATGTTAAAATAATAAACAATTTTACAGAAATTTAAAGAAATTGTTCTGGGAGGGCTCAGAAGGACCTTGCTACGGCCCTGGTGGCTGCAAGAAACTGGTAAAGAAAGAAGCTTTCTGGAGTGCCATGCATCTATATCCTGAAAATTGTAATCCCAAATCTTTAGGCATCTATCGGTATTCAGTATTCTGTATAGAACTTTTGAAGGCCGTTTTGAAGTTGAAGTACTACTCACATAGAATTTTAAATAAGTTATATGTACCTCATGTCAAAACATTTTGGGTACAGCATAAATGTTGTGATAAATCTGTTTCTTTATCTTTTATATTCATCACTCATCATGTATGGTATTTTCATTTTTCATGAAATTATGCTTCCTCTTTTATGATAAGTTACTAAGTAAAATAACTAGGATCTGGGAAAAATATTAATCACTCCAGTGTCACCGAAAGTTAATTTAAAATATTGCAGCATCTTAGCTAATGTTCATCAATGTTGTTAGCATTGACAATTCATCATCGTGTTCATAAACTTGAAAGAAAGAAAGAAAGAAAGAAGAAAAAAGGATAATTCAGAGAATTCACTGCAGTAATCACCTTCTGTTAAAAGACAGCAACATGATGGCTTCATGCCTCCATTAACAATTATGTTCATTTCATTTGGTGAAAAATCTAGATTCTTTGTGAATGTGTCCTGCCTGGAAGTGCAGGAGACCACTCAGGTCCAGAATACTAACATAGTTTTAATTTTTAATAACAGAATTAAATTAAGCAATACACAGGCTCAAAAGGTTAATTAATAATACTTAGTTTTAACAAAATGAAACAATAGTTCCAGCATTCTGCCTTCCTTTGGAAGGGAAGTAAAGCCATGGTTCCATGTCATAGATTTATGTCACTTGGTAAATACTATGCAGGAAAGAAGGGGTAGGAGAGGGCTGAGAGAGAGTTAAAAAGGTCTCGACGTAGCCATGTGGAAATAATTTGAAAGCCCGCTTACGTTGCTGTTATTATTATTATTATTATTATTATTATTATTATTATTATTATTATTATTATTATTATTAATTTATTAGAGGTGTAATAGGGGACATCTTTGATGCATTTACTGTTTGCTGAAAATGAACGTCTAGGTAGTTTGTAAACAAACTAATTTATTTGGCCTATTATTTGTAGCCTTTTAGTTTAGGCAGTTTAGTATGGATAGTTGTAATTTCGTTTTAAGACGTCTGGTGCTTGACATTCGTGTGTGAAAGAAGGTCATTGTACCAAAAGGCTGCACTTTTCAAAACTAGGCTGCTACAAGTTGCATATAGATAGTACAGTTCCCTGTGCATAGCGAGTGTTTGTTGTTTTTCCGGCCCTCTACTGTGAGAATTGTAAAACGGTCGTCAGTCTTCAGCCAGAGTGCGAGACGGCACGATTCGACCGGTGAGTGTGAAAATCATATTTCCATAACTTTAATCTTGTGCTTCTTACTGTAATTATAACCTTACTGCTTATAATTTAGATTAAGCTCATCACCTGCGTTATGCTACGTCTTCAAGCAGAGTTGTATGCACAGTATACATTAGGTTTTAATTGGATCGGAAAATACCGGTAATCTTTTAACCAAGAAAAGGAGGGAATTACTGCCAATAATTATGCCAGTTGAAACAATTCAATTAAGAAAGCACAGTCCTATATATGTCGCATTAAACTTGCATCCTTCTGTATCCAAGCCATCGTGTCAGCTGCCAATAGCTCCAAGCAATTTTAATTGAGTGACAGTATGTTTGTAATTCGAATGCTTGGTTTGCACGGCCGTGGATGTAAGCCATATCCAATTCGTGCGATAGCAATGGGGCAGATTTAATTGTGCTGTTCTAGACGCTAGGTCCTGTATCGACCCTAACAATTTAAATTGAACTACTCATACATTTAACATTCAGAGGCGCTGACTTGGAAATATTTCTGGGGGGGGGGGCACGAACTGGATTTTCAGTAGCTATACATAGGCCTTACATGATAAAATCTATATCTTGGGGGGGGGGGGGCAGAAAGTACCTTGCCCCCCCTAAGTCGGCGCCTATGAACATTACATTTACATACGATTTAGCCTATAGGCCAGCTCCATCGAATGCGATATTGTACGTACAATATCTTCCGGAAACGAGGCATGTGGTACAGTAGCCTATACAGTAACATTCCAAGATTAAGCAGACACCAAATCCTCTCAGGCTGACAGCAGATTGTAACTTGATTGTACGGTGCTATATACACAGTTCTCAAATTAGTTTATTTGCCATTGCTAAAATCGAATTACCGTAGATGTATTGATATAGTTAATTATTGTATTCCCAAGGTAGCGAATTCGATCCCGGCCCAAGTTGATGGCATTTGTGAGTGCATCCATGGGACAGACCCTTGTTTGTCGTTTCTCGGACATAAAAAAAGAACTACGGGACGAAATTTCGACTCACCGGCGAAGGTCACTTCCATAAGAAGCAATCTTTAAAAAATATAGTATCAACCAGTCATTATTGTGTTACGTTATCATCATAGGATCACAATTAAAAGTACTATCAATACAAACATCATCGCCGCCATGACATTACTGTTATACTACAGTGTGTCCCACGCAAGAGTTGGCCAATGACGCGGGTTCGTGCGGCGCGGCGGGCACAGCTCCAACTCCCGAGCGATCGGGTGAAATATCTTCGCCAATGAAGCCGCGATCGGTGTTATGATTCAGGTTCTCACATTTACAGTTGGAATTACAATGAAAATAACCACGTACCTCATCATAAGAGATGTTGGAAATGTCCTCCTCTTGCATCCACACAACATTGGAACCTTTTTAAGAAATTTTCTTTCACGCGCATAAGTTCGGCTTCCGAGATAGAATTAATTTCTCTTCTGATATTGTCTTTAAGTTCTTCTAATGTGTGTGGGTTTGATCTAATTTCTGTCCAGTAAGCAGTGGCGCCAACTTTTGAAAAACATTGGGTGGGCTCATACTCCCGTCCATTGGTTCATGAAATATATATATATATATATAAGCGGGTTTGTCCTCACTGAATGAATGAATGAATGAATGAATGACTGACTGACAGAGAATCAACGTAGAGCCTAAACTATAGGCCTAATAGTTAGAGACTTGTAATTTTGCTAGTACCTTCGTTTCATAATATAGGCCTAAGTGAAAACTAAGAAAGGATTTTGCAAAATTCTTATTTTAAATCCCAAAAATCAAATGTTTTCGAGGAGGCGAAAATAAATTATTTATATTAATAAAAGGAAGTGTCTGTCTGTCCGCGATACCCTGCGAAATCTACTCAACGCAGAGATCTGAAATTTTAAACATAGGTGGACTGAAGGGTCGGAAAATGCACCTCGAAGCCGGAATTTTAAATTTCGCTTTCGTTCATGAGTTATGAGTGAAAAACGGGCAGAAAACGTGAATTTTTTGCGTTTTCGAAGCATCGGTTTTGTGTAATACATTTTAATGTCAAATCAATTACAGTAGGCTTTGGGTATTTTTGTCACATCTTGGGCATAAAACCATCGCGATCGCTTGAATGTTGTAAGCTCACGCTGGTGGATCACTTGTTTATAATGTCAAGGTACGCAAACATATGAAATTTTCAACCTACACCGAAGAGGGATAATCAATATAGGCCTAAATGTGGACAAACGTTGTTCAATTTGGACGAAACTCACTATACAGGGGTTTTCTGAGCCAAGGACCTCGAATGTGAGGTCGCTTTTACCAGGCGACGCTATCTAATCTTGGTATGTAATTCACGAGATTTAGGTGTTAATAAATATAATGATTTAACTATTATGGTCTTAATTTTTAATTTTTGAAATAATTATCGCGGGCGTTCGCTTGATTTTGTAAGTCCATCCTGGACGATTCATTTGTTTAGAATATCAAGGCCCGCAGACATATGAAATTATCAACCTACACGGAAGAGGGATAATGAATATAGGGCTAAATATGGTCAACATTGTTCGATTTGGACGAAACTCACTATAGGCCTACGTGGGTTTTCTGGACCAAAGAACTCGAATCTGAGGTCGCCTTTACCAGGCGACGCTATCTAATCGTGATATGTAGTTCACGTGATTTATGTGTTAATAATTATAATGATTTAACTATTAGGCCTATGCTCTTAATTTTTAAATTTTTAAATAATTATCGCGGGCGAAGCCGCGGGCACATGATAGTAAATTATAAAATCTAATCAAATACAAGTCACATTGAACATACACTTCTCATGACAACAATATTGTTGGCAGGCAGCTTTGGAAGTGCATGATACGTAACTTTGACAAATTAGATTAATTAGATTAATTTACTGATGTAAATAAATATTGAAATCCACGAAAATAATGCACAATGTGATCCAGTCACATAACTTTCTCTACCCTGGACATAGAGAATAACATTTTCTCATTTCCTATTTTGATGTACTGTACAATAAGAGTTCGTATTACAGGGACAGCATTTTCAGTTGTTTCAGTCTGAGTGTGTGGCAAATAGTAATGCCATATCAGAAGTCGGTAAAAGATTCTATCCACTGATACGTTATTCATACCTGTTGGCTTTGTATTTTTAGTTGAGAAATATGGATGTTTATCATAGGCCCTAAGCATGTAAAAGGATAAAAAATAAAATGGAACATTTTTAGTCCTATGCGCACAGCATATTATTATGGCCTAGGTTCTGGGGGAGGAAAGCATGAAAGTGATATTGAATTTCTTTTTGATTTCAGCCCCGAAAAGGTTGTATGGTAACATGAGGATGAGAAATAAAATATTCCGTCAAATTGCATGTTACCGGAATTTCTATTTATTTATTTATTATTTCAAACCCGTCCAGGCATGGTGTGTAGAAACAATGGGGTGCAAAATTCTACATCCTCTATGAGCCATAAAAAGCTACATCTAGCGTTTTCTGAGGGAATAGTTTGAATGGGATAAGTCGTTCTTCCTCATTTCAAATTCTAATTACCTATATAAGGACCTAGAGTTTGAAAATCGAAAATCCTTCATAAGTTATTTTCTAATTACAAAATACAAAACCCGATCGAAGCTGGGCCTTTTAAGTTAGTGAAATGTAAGACACATAAAATGCAGAATAGGAAGCGCATGGGAAATCTCACAAATTCATTCTGTTCTAAACGTCTCATTTCACAACACACTCATTGGAATTCTGTGTTAATTACAGGCCTATTGTTACGGTTCCAGATATTTAAGTATTATGTTATGTGGTGGGAATTGTTACATTTTGTTTGGTAATGTATAACTTTCTTTGCTTAAACAATAAATTATCTACAGAAAAATAATACTAAAAAAACTCGCGAACGAAATTCTCCGAAATAATGTATAAATCAACCAGTCGTTATACTATTGCCAAAGCAATACTAAAATGACATCACTCTTCAGGTTGCCTTGTTACTTTTCCGAAATACGTAATATCACAGTATAAGTATTAATACTAATACCACAGTATAGTATAACAGTAGCGAAGCTCCATACAGTTTTTTTCAACCGGCGCGACTGCAGCGCTCGTAGCGGTGAGCAAGAACCACACAATATGTTACATTGTTGCTTATGTAAAATGTCAACAATATTTTATGGAAATGCTTGTAAATTGCACCAACAGCCAAAGGAATTCTCCCGATTTATCTTTCTTCAGGTTCCCTAAAGATCCTGAGAGGTAAGCAAAAACAGTTATTTGTGAAATTAAATTGCAAATTTGTGATTATCATGCTTGCATCCATACTAGTGTATTTACTCCTATTTCTTTTAATTTTAGGAGCAGAAAATGGCTTGTAAATGCTATATACAATTAATTATTTTTATATGTATATCATAAATGAAAATCCTAACGATGCAAAGGTTTCTAAATATATAGGCCTCTTTACAAATACCCCACCTGACCCTACTAATTTTAAAAATGTTTTAACACGAGGTTATGTTAGGCCTATATAATTGAATTTAACAAAATTAAACTGTCGAGAATAAAAATAACGTGTTTAATCCTTTACTTTTTAATAATTTATCGTGTTTAACAAAATGAAGAAAAAGACAAAAGTGTTTTTCTATTGCATCTGATACTGACCATAGGCATATCGTGCTAAGTTATATGCATATAGAATTTTACTTTCCCCCCTAATTTCTGAACTAGTACTACTACATGCTTATTGAAATTATTAAGTTTTCTCATTTGTCAGAATTTTCAGTGTAAGTACAGTATATGTTAGTAGTAGGTCAATTAAATTCTTGAAGATGTAGGGATGTAGCTTATATGGTGGACGGAAACCGGTCTGATACTTTATAAGATATACAATGTCATCGATCTTGAAACTACAACTTCTTTACATTACCATAAAGTCTATGATTTGGTGAGTTCACCAGTATGCCTTTCCGGTAATAATCTCGTTCTGGTAATTTAAAAAATAAGAAGAAATACAGCCATATATTCGTATCTTTCCAATGCTGGAAATGGCTGTTTGCTAGTTCCATCCTGCTGGCCGCTTGGGGTGCTAGTGTCGCACGATCTGTCAAAAGGATGCATTTTCCTTTCATTAGAGCTTCGCTACTGTTATACTATACTGTGCTAATACTGAAAAAGTCTGATCATATTCGAGTCGTCTTTGTATGAGTTATCTGTTCACCTGGTGAACAACCCGTGTACTGCCTTCTAATTACTTTATTCGAATATATGATACACTAAATACAGAATTTAAGTTTAACACCCAAATGAGTTTTGCCCTTGTGTGGGTGCCGTTCAGTATTAATTGTAAATAAATACCATTAACAGCCAATAATAATATTGTAAGTAATTATTAAGAAAAATTATGTTTAGTTTACAAAACAACTTGAGATAAAGACAGAAATTTACAAATTCACCTAGAACTAGAAAAAAGAACCGTGAATAATTCAATGAAATGTAAAACTCAAATTAAAATTAATAGAGAACGTGTAAATAATACAAAAAAGAGGCCTGGAACTTTATATGGATGTAAGGCATGGTCCCTTACTCTTCGGGAAGAATATAATCTGAGATGTTCGAAAACAGGGCGTTCAGAAAAATATTCAGACCTAAGAGAGATGAAAACTGGGACTGGAGAAAAGTGCATAATGACGATCTTTATAACTTGTACTTTTCACGGAATATAATAAAGGTAATTAAATCACTGAAGATGAAATGGGCTGGACATGGGGAAGGAAAGACATATCCCAAAACTATTTTGAATTGAGGTCCAAAGGGAAAATACCACTTGGAAGACCTAGGCGTAGGTGGGAGGACAATAGTAGAATAGATTTAAGGGAAGTAGGACTTGCGAGGGATGGTTGGATGAAGTTAGCACAGAATAGGGTTGAACGGCGTGCTGTAACCGCGCCAATGATCCTCCGAGTTTCATCAAACAGACTAGCAGATGCCCGCGATTATTTACTTACTAGATGTTTTATTTAAATCATTTAGTTATCGTGGAATGCACTCCAAAGCCGGATTTTTAGCTGTTTCATTATAATTATTATTAGTCGTTTAGTTTAGAACGATTCGTGTGTAGGCTAAGTGTTAATAAACGTGTTTTATTTGTTTTGCTCTTAATTTGTTTTATTTTTGAATTAATTATCGCGGGCACCTGCTAGTAGACTTATAAAATATTGATATGACTATGGTATAAATATAGTACTGTAGGCCTACATGAAATGATTTCATTGTTTCTGAAGTCAAACTTTGTAATAATTGTCTTGTACTCCACACTCTTGTCTTGTATCACAATTCCTTGCTTTGCCCATTAAATTCACCACAAGCATAATCTAACTTCTGAATTTAACTTTTCCGCACTCTCCTTAGCCTATATATATTTTGAACAACAATGTGATTAAGTTTTTTTTATGAATGCATAAAAAGCATAAAAAGCATAAAAATATGGCGGTGAATGTGGAAACTGCGTTAACAGATTGACTGACTCGTTCCTGTAACCCCTATGGTGGTGCATAGGGCCTACAAGTGGAGGTTTCATTACCTATACTAATTTTGTTACGCTTATTTTCCGAGAGAGAGCAGAGGGGCAAGTGGTAAGTCCATCGCCTCTCAAGCGTTAATAGATTAAGACGTAAAAATTTAATAAACTGAGAAACGACTTCAGACAATCGTGAGTGAATTGGAACAAGAGGAGATAGTATTATTATGTCAACAATAGCCTGATTTTAGCTTTCCAGCGATTCTACAAGAAAACATAGTTTAGTAATGGTAATAAATAATTTAACAAAATAGGCCTAAGGCAAATTATTGGGTGGGCTTCAGCCCCACGGGCCCATATAAGTTGGCGCCTCTGTCAGTAAGTACGCGCCGCTTGGTCCCTCGTTTACTATCGAGAATCGAACCCGTTTCCCGAAGTTTGCTTACAAGTTTTCGCACGGCTTCTCTGCTTGGAGTACGTACACCTTGCAAGATGATGTAATAAATCACATATGTTTTTCTTTGTGAGAACCTGAACCATTACACCAACAGCGGGCTTTATTAGCGTCGATATTTCACCCGTTTCCTTTGTAATGTACGGGAAGTTGACCTATACACTTTATTTTTAAAGTTTCTCCATAAATAATATTCACATACTGTTAGAAGAACTTAAAGACAATATCACATAGGCCTATCACAAGAGAAATGAACTCTGTCTCGGAAGCTGAACTTATGCGCGTGGAAGAAAATTTCCTAAAATGGTGTCAGTGTTGTGTGGATGCGAGAGGAGAACATTTCCAACATCTCTTGTGATGAGGTACGTGTTTATTTTCATTGTAATTTTAACTGTAAATGTGAGAACCTGAATCATAACACCGATCGCGGCTTCATTAGCGTAGATATTTCACCCGATCGCTCGGGAGTTGGAGCTGTGCCCGCCGCGCCGCAGGAACCCGCGTCATTGGCCAACTCTTGCGTGGGACACACTGTACTATATTGGCTAAAAGTTGAACAGTTCTTAATATTGACTGCGGCCGTGAAAGTCTACGATGTTTTGTAATTTTTTTATGTTAAAAAATCTCAAGAGTTCGATCAATAACATGAGGTAAGGTATGTTACATTCTATAGCCAGAGTTCCCAAATGCTCATGTCATCTAATGCATCCCTCCGAATTTTCTGGGTGTTCGTAATGACAGAAGCGGGCGTTGTGTATAATCCTATTACTTAGTGGACGTTTATGATTAAATCGTAGATTTAAAAACTCCGTGGCACTACATCCCTGAATAAACTAGGCCTACCACACGACCGCTTCGTCATCTACCGTTGGCATATGGCAAGGTATGGGGGCATGTGGTCGGCATGGCGATACTCAAAGACCGTTATTGGCGGTTTCCGTGACAGGAGCTGCTACTTCTCTATCAAGGGAATGTCGTTACCACATCACATCGCATCACCGAAGGATACATAACCCAAATAAAATCTGATTAGTGTACTCTCGTAACTTTCTTTACTTTAAGCATGACCAATACATTTTTCTCACTTCACATTCTGATATATAACAGGAGGCCATATTGCAAAGAGCATATATTCAGAGTGGAACATAACCACCCTTAAGATCCATTTTTAAAATATTTCAAATAAAAGTATTTAGATATTAGTATAAGCACCCCAATGTGTAAAATTTAAACAAAATCGTAAGAGCTGTTTTCGAGAAAATCGCGACAAACGAAATTTTCTTCGTGTAAAGTCCCCTTAAAAATAAGAGAAAGTCGTCAACAATCTTCACGTCACATCCCCAGAAGGTACCTAACCGAAATACAAAATTTTGTTTTCGTACGATTTTCCGAAATTCCTTATGGCAGAGAGCACGTATACGGATTGGGTGGCTTATAACTACCCCTCAGAGATTCTTTTTCGAAAAAATAAATGTTTCAAATAAAAGTTTGTGCAAAATTTAAAGAAAATAGAGTCGCTTTCGAGAAAATCGCGAAAAACGAACATTTCTTCATGTAAAGTCGCCTTAAAAACAAGATAAACCTGTCGCCAGTCTTCGTGTCACTTCCTCAGAAAGTACCTGACCCAAATATAAAATTTTGTTTTCGAAAGGTTATATTTTCTCAGAACCTTTTATTATTTTCTTTTGTTCTAAATTCTAAAAGATAAATACACTAGATTAGCCATTCTTGAGTGAGTCATGACCAGGCTTTAAAAGTTAGTGCCCGATCGAATATGTTAACAGCAACCGTACTGTACAGACTTTGCTCGGCGTATGCCCTAGCTACCATATGCTAGTTCACGTGATAGTAAACAAACCGCAATACAGATATAGGAAGACCACAAAATAACTTCTCATTATCTAAACTCACATTACAAGCATGCAAAACGATATTTTCTCCTGTTTGTGTATAATAGTCCCTCCCAAATGTTTCAATATATGTTTGCGTTTTAGAACACTTTACTTTCGGCATGCCGAACACGTATTATAAATTTAAACACGCACAATGACAAGGTACACTGTTGACCAATTTGAGAGGCACCGTATTACGAGCGAATTCATTTCTCGGTACTACTATCAATGACTGTCTTATCAGCCTACGCAATCACTCTCCACCCCCTATACTCAGGTTGTTGGTAACCGGAATCAACTCCCTCTGTGGGTTCGGGCACTAAGTTTTAAAGCCTGGTCATGACTCATGGTAAGTGTTTGAAGCCCTTGATTCTTATTAGTATAGAGAAACTAGATTCACAAACTGCTATTAATACTACTACGAGGTATGCCAGGTGTGCTCCTTTCTGAACAAAAATTATAAAAATAATTTAAAATTAAACTTTAAAGCAGTCACACAGCTTCGAAGTAAAGAACAGTTGGTAATGCGCGTTTCGGAGACAAGCAATCCCTATCGCCAACTCAAAGGGCAGCCTAACTAGGGAACCTACCCTCAAATCTAGCACATCGGTAGGTCATCATTGCAGAAAGACATATGCCAAAAAATAGCTGCCCATATAAACTTTTAGTGGGTGAAAATTGATTGCGATTCTGGAAATTCGAAATATTGAGTTGCCTCACACAGCTGTCGACGGAGAGGTTTGGATCTTCCCTAACCAGAGCGCGCAGCGATGATGAGTCGGCTGGCACATTATTCAGTTAGCCTTATATCTCCCTTTCCTTATCAGTCACTATGGGAGCGGATAATATTAGGTCTGTTCGCGAAGCTAAATCATGTAGGCCTACTGTCATGTACCGCGACGCATGCGCACATTTTCAATATGCTAATATATTACATTATGCGCATACCTTGCGCAGCGAGACCGACAATGTGCGCATGCGCCGTGGTCCCTGACAGTTAGGGATTTGCTTTGCGAACAAACCTTATATAATGAATTATACTGCCTGTGCATTTAGACGTGAACACTGTAAACACGATGCGCAGTGGTATCAGTCTCACGTGATCCATATTAACAACACACTCCCCTTCCGTCCCGCCCTATGTCTGCGGCGCATGCAAGTGTTCACGTCTAAATGAACAAGCAATACACTCCTCTGATATACACGTTTGTTATTGTTAGTTTGTATTCCAGTAGATGCCGTGAAGTACGGAGTACCTGTTTAGGTGTTTAGGATTAGGATCGTGTTCTATTTAAATTAGTTCAATTATTTTTTAAAAATATAATAACGAGCACAATACAAGTAGTATGATAGTCCGAGTTCTTAAAACTTAAAGAGCTTTGTCAGGACAAAAAATGTTAAAATCTAGAACAAGTTGATTGAAGCGCTAGATTAGCTGCGTTTGGCGAAAAAACCCACGCAAGTCGAGTGATCACACTTTTATAACACCCCCCCCCCCCCACACACACACTAACAATCCTAACTAATCCCTCAATGTCTATACGGATTACATAGTAACTACATTACTAACACAGACCAAAGTAATAACCTTTTATCGAGGTTTTGCCGTGTGTAGGGTAATCCTTGCAAGGAAGTCTACTGGGAATCGACAATTAAACTTATAGGAACTTGAAACTAGAGGATTTTGTTTGTGCTAGAACTTCCTAATTTCTAATAATGCCAACAACGTTGTAGTAACCATATTATATTTTGTACTACAGCGGGTTTCTGTTATTAGCCCCAAACATGCGCGTTTGCCGATAGCTGACGTTTGGATTTCGCCGCCCGCCAAACTGACTGCCGTACTCTCGGTCATATTTCAGTCTGGTTTTCCACGCTATAGTG
This sequence comes from Ectobius pallidus, assembly GCA_964059195.1. Lineage (NCBI taxonomy): Eukaryota > Metazoa > Arthropoda > Insecta > Blattodea > Ectobiidae > Ectobius > Ectobius pallidus. The sequence goes on from CAXKWD010000008.1 coordinate 90,610,361, forward strand.
TGTAGATGTTACAGGATATGATGTAAGTTACCATCTTGACATACCCATCCCCCTTTTCGGGTTTCAGTTTATTTCCAAGCCACTGTTGGATTTGATGTTAGACCCAGCACACAGCACGAACTTAACGTGTCTCTTGGTTCGAAACTTACTTCTATATATGTATGCACGAAGAACCCTAGTCGAAATATCTTATTAATTTGAGGAACGAAGAGCAGTATTGGATATACATCAGTTATTAGGCCTAGTACATATACTTACATTTACAAAGTATATATAATCTTAAATTATACTTAAGAAAATACTTAGTGGATATGGGTTATTCTCCAGAAAAGGGCAGATTCATGTCGCAGTTGATTTTCTGGTGTAAAATAAGTACTTATGGATTATGAATTATTATGATAAGTTAGATTGAAATAAGGTCTATTTGATCCCATATTCCACTTTTTAAACAAAAGTTACAATTTTCTGCATTTTAGGGCACAGTATGTGAGATCTCACCTCCGTGTCATGTCCCAATGCCTGACTTGTCATTTTCATTCTTTCATAATTCAACAGGCTTTAATTTTTATTCCATTTTAGTGTTGTAACAAGAACAAACAGCTCAAAAAATGAGTCATTAATAACTGAAAATAAAATATATCATTATGTAAAGACAATTTTTTGCACTAAACATGCTTGTCCCAAGGTGAGACCTCACCTCCGTGAAACAATATAAAAGTTCAATTATTTCCACAGATATGGCACTGTAGTCTTTCTATTTTCCTTGGACTCCAACTTTTGGCAGTTTTCTTATCATTTATATAAAGCCAAGCTGTTAGTGTGATTTTAAGTGTGGTTTTGTTTGTGTAAAAGGGCTAAATGCAGAGTTGGTAATTGGACTTCCTCACCTCCGTTGCCTACACCCAACGGTAAAGTTGTATGTTTTTATATTTACTTTTGCTACAAATTATAATAATAAGGAATGCTAAGTTAAACTCTAGAACTGAGATTTTCTAACCTCAAATGCTCCCAAGCTGTTTCACAAAATAGAGAGAAATCTCACCTCCGTTACCCTCACCTCCGTTACTGTTACTCTCGAGTCCTATCCATGGAGGTGTAATTAATGTTGTAATTGATGACATATTTAACTGTCTGCATTTTTTATTTTTCTTTAAAGAAGATACTGGTATAGCCTAATAGTTTATGACAATATATCATGTTTTGATTTAAAGTTTTTATTTTAAGGTGATAATCTATTTTAACATAGATAAAAATAAGTAAAAAGTTGTGTGTTAATCCATTTGTATGGTAATAAGTATTGTTCATTTTCATGAAAACATTTAATACAGTAAATTAATTCTAATTCTTACATAACTTCTATTATAATTATTATTTCATACTATGTTCTCACCTCCATGAATGCGCCATTTTCTAACCTTGTTAATTTAATGCAAAATACCACTCGGTAAGTAGGGCAAGTACCTCAGTAGTACTCTGCAGAAGGAAATATTACATAAAAAAATTACATGATCCAAAATAAAAAATATTTTTAAAAAAATTCTAACATTGAAATCTGCCCTTTTCTGGAGAATGACCCATATACCATATCTCGGAATTCTGTGTTATGTTTAAATTAATATAGTAGCCTATATGTCAACCATCCTCGTCTGAGTCGTATGTGTAGGCCTACCGGGTTATAAACAGTTTTTTTTATTAAACACAGAATGTAAGTAGATATAAAATTTAAAAAATGAAGAGTCAATCAATCATTCAATAGATAAGCCTGGGAAATTGAAAGCACTGTTTTAGTTTAAGGATTTTATTACTCTTCTATCCTAACTTAAATAATTAAACCGCAAGTCTGTACATAAAAACATTGTGCAAGACAGCAAGAGTTTAACATACTATAGTTGCAGAACGCGGCCATGTATTACACTATGGATTTGTCTTCCCTACTGTTAGTTTCATGAATCACGTCGTGAAGTAAATACCGATATAGAGAAGTTGCCACCGAAAATGCAATAGGGAGGATTTATTAATCTTTTATTTATCACGTTTTTATTAACGTAAGACTTGCTATTGTGTTGTAAACCTCTGTAATCTATATTTAAACTTTCACTTCTCATGTTACTGTTGAGAGCTATTACTTAAATGACCAAACGATTAAGAAAAAATACAAATATATTGAAATGCTCTTTTTCTTTTTGTGGAATAAGACCTGGACAATGCAACATAAACATTATATTTTTGTCCTTTTAGCCTTAAAACAGTCCCATATGATATTGCAGTACCAATGGTAGTCATATTAATGTGCCCCACATACAACGCAATATTCTAATGTTACGGCAACTGTGTAAAATTCTGTGACCCATTTTTATTAAAAAAAAATATATATATATATATATATATATATATATATGTTTTTTAAACTTTCCGATAGTGAAGAAACAGTTTAATTTTTATGGCGCTAATCTGTAGGCCTGGTCACCCCATGGCTGAGCGGTTAGACCGCTCGCCTTCAACCGCGGGACCCCGGATCGAAACTCGGTGGATCCTTGGGACCCCGGATCGAAACTAGGTGGATCCTTATGGAATTTGTGGTAGACAAAATGGGGTCGGATTGGGTTTTATCAAAGTGCTACTGTTTTCTACCGTTGCTCCATTCATTATAATATGACCATTTGGTTGCAATAAAGGAATTATAATCTGAAGACCTGTATCTTTTCTTCGCCTCATATCACAAACTCAGGGAAAACCGAGCACAACCCCGTTTATTCTTCTAGCGCCTATGTTCAGATACTTGAACTAATATAAAGTTCCCGCACGAAATCTGTGCCGATTGCCTATGTCAGTGTCCGGCAGATGCTGCAGTTGTGACGTAAGAGCCGATCATCTCGCAAGAGCTTGAGAGAGCGAGCAGTTGAGATGCATTCTTGTTAATACGCACTAGCGCAGTGGCGTTCAGTGCAGCAGTAGGGTTAAGGTGAGCCGTGATGGTACATTGAATTGCGTGCATTAACCATGGCAAGGGTGCAGAGGTCAGTTAATCAGTGAAATGTATGGTAAATTTAGTGCATTCAGATTAATACTAGACTTACGGAAACGTCAGGTCACCCTCGGAGACACGCCACATTTTTCCAAAGTTGTCTACAGTATGTCATTCAATTACAGACATTAATAATTATGTACAAATATTAGAAGAACTGGATCAGGATATTTTATTACAGATTTCAAGATTTTGCAAAACACCAATCCGATATTTGCATATTTGCGACACCATTTTCTGTGGATGTTGACAGTGTTCCAACGTCATTGCAACTAGAAGTCATTGATTTGCAAAAGAATATTGAAATGAAAGACTGTTTTCAAAACAAAAAGGATCTATCTATATTTTATAGAAGATTTCCCCAGGCAACTACATAATATATTTGCTGCTAGAATGTTGAGTATTAGGTATTTGTATCGACGTATGTATGTGAATAGTTCTTTTCTTGTATGAAGATCTGCAAACCACAACATGGAAACCGCCTATCTGATCAGAACATGAAAAATGTTCTCGTTTGTGTGTTAGCCAGACTATGTCTCCTAATATTGCAAAATTAGTGCGCGAGAAAAGAGGGAAAAAATCTCGACAATGCCTTGAGCTTGGGCACGATAGTGACACAAAGTAAGGGTGTGTATCAAAAGTCTGAATAGGCCTATACTTGGCATAGTGCTCACAAAGGTGTATAGTTTAATTTGTATATTTTGTGTATTTTGTATATTTTGTATACTTTAACATTTTTCAGTTTCCGAGTAGACAAAGTTTTGCAGTACTCCTTAAAGTATTCTTATGTTTTATGTATTTGTATGTTTATAGTAGTTTCGGAGCCTCATTTAAATAACCTGACGCATCCGCACCTGGATGCATTTCAGATTAGTGTAAGTAGGGCCTATATTAAATTTCATTACAAACAAAACTGTTCTGTTACATTGATTTATCACAGTTGTACTATTTTGTTTTCGTACAAATGCATTGTAATTGTGCTATTCCCATACTATCTACGAAGATCGGAGCGCACTCTGCCAATGCATAGGCGTCGTTCCGCCACTGGCCAGTTGAACCCTTCCTCCACGCTCAGTACGGAGATATTGCCGAGCAAAGAGCGCGGTTGCTCTGTAGTATGACGTCACAGAGCACGGAACATGCCGGTCACTGGCCTATGTCTTTGAACTATGTTTTCGTGGGGACTGTAGCGTCGATTGGCCTGCTACCTATCTCTCTCGCACAACAGTACCTCCCTTTTTATTTGTAAAGGCCAAGCTACCTCTCTCTCTCTCGCAAAATAGCATGTCTCTCTCTAGCGAGTATCTGTCTCATCGGCACAGATATCGTGCGAGATCTTTACTTACAGTATTTACTACTTGATTAGTTCGCCTAGTTCAGGTTCAGGTTAAGGAAGTTTGCTAAAAAATAACTAGTGCTTGACGTAGGTGCGACAGGGTTCTATACATTGATAGTCTTTAGCTATCAGTGGCGTTGATTAAAAAAATGCCTTTTTATTTCTATATTTATTAACATTAGATCGAATATGTTTCTCTAGGGCAGTGAAGGAGAACCTTTTATGAAAATTCAAAAGTCTTGTTTATTATTTTAAGTTGTTTAGTGTGACATTTATTTTCCTGTAAATGTTGCCACTAAACTCCCTGACCAACCTCCTGGTTCATAATATTTATTTATATATTTACATGTATCACGTGTAAATACATTTGACTGCATGTAGGCTACGGTGATCTTATTTTCCAAACATTGCTGTAATTATATCCAATTTTGCAAGACCGGTACAAAGATCTTAGCCTAACTCAAGTAAAGATATGGACCGTTGGGGAAGACATTTACGCATTCGTGTATCCTATTGATTGTTAAGTCGGACTTCCTGCAGACCGCATAGCGGGTTGTTTTAATGGCACAGGTAAATTTCCCGCAAGCTATCTTGCAGTGTTTAACTTGAAAATAGCATATTAACAAGCGTTATCTGAAGAGGATAAAACGGAACGCATGAGACTGAGAAATGTAGAATCTGTTTCGTTTTTAAAAAGCAGATATGCTGAGAGTGAATTTTTGTGCAAACACGTTATATTAAACGAAACGCGGAACAGATGTTACGAAAAAATTGAACATACTTCTGGATTAAAATTGTAGTGATATAGAATCTCCTGCCTTTTAAAACTGTTTTGATATTGTACAGATACAGTGGAATCCCGCTAATCCGGACTCTTTCAGGATCACCGAAAGTCCGGATTATACGGAATTTGCCTCAAGATGCACGTTCTGTACTGTAGTACAAGTTTTAGATGGACTATTCCACTCATATGCCGCGTGTTTGATATTGACCAATAACGTTAACAGTTCCTAGGATATAGACCAATCACGATCATTTATCTTATAAAATGCTTGCTATTAATATGAGGAAGGGATTTTGCCTGATATAATGGTCTGCTCCTTACTGGACACGTAAGCATCAGTGTGCAGTAATTAATACGTCGCATGTTGCCATTAAACAGCACGAAAACAGATTATTTTATACAACATAACTTGTTTGGAAATTGAAATAATATAAATGTACATCGATTTAAAACACAATTTCAATTCTGTGCAAGCCAGTTCATATGCTTTTATTCTGTTCTGCTGTTAGCTTACCAGAATTAAGTTAACTATGTCTCATATGCACAATTGGTAGCACTGGTCACAACATAGGCATGGTAACTCGAATCGATTCATGGATGGTTGATTCACAGTATACCGTGATAAAATCTGTTGAAAATAAAAGTAGACAATACAGTCCTTGCGAATGTGCAATACTGTTTGCGTTACTGGGATTTGTATGTTGCCTTACTAAGATGTATGAAGTTATTTGGTCGTTACTTTAGCATTAAACTTCTTACGGGATATAAAATATGAAAGGTATTTATATAACTTTTATGTTATTTTGGATAGTAAACATTGTTTAACAGTACTCTCTTCGTCTTTGTAAAGTTCCATTTTACGGGCTGGACTTTAATAAAGAGCAAGAGTGTTAAGGGTAAAGAAAATGGTGCTAGCACGTTAAGCGATTATTGATTATATGACCAGATGTCACTGTCGTTCTCTTCGTTTTCGTGCACATAAATATTTATCCGTCTCCTTCATTTTAACCACCACAAATACACTACTACTTCTACTACTTCTATTATCTTGTATCTATTAATCACCTACACCCAAAATAGTATAAACTAGCATGTGCCCGCGGCTTCGCCCGCGATAATTATTTCAAAAATAAAAAAATTAAGAGCATAATAGTTAAAACATTATATTTATTAACACCTAATCCACGTGGACTACTTACCACGATTAGATAGCGTCGCCTGGCAAAAGCGATATCAGATTCGAGTTCCTTGACCCAGAAAATCCCTGTATAGTGAGTTACGTCCAAATCGAATAATGTTTAATCATATTTAGGTCTATGTTGATTATCCCTCTTCCGTGTAGGTTGAAGATTTCGTATGTCTACGGGCCTTGACATTCTAAACAAATGCACCAGCGTGGGCTTACAACATTCAAGCGATCGCGATGCTTTTATTTCCACGGTATGAGAAAAATAGCCAAAGCCAAATGCAATTGATTTGACATTGAAATGTATTACTGAAATCTGATGCTTCGACATCGCTAAAATCACGTTTTCTGCCAATTTTTCACTCATAACTCGCGAACGAAAGCTAAAATTAAAAATCCGGCTTCGAGGTGCATTCTCCCACCTTTCAGTCCATCTATGTTTAAAATTTCAGATCTCTGCGTTCAGTAGATTTCGCTGGGCATCGCGGACAGACAGACAAACACGTCCTTTTATTATTATAAGATAACATGTGCCCGCGGCTTCCTCCGCGATAATTATTTCAAAACTTAAGTGCATAATAGTTAAATCATTATATTTATTAACACCTAAATCACGTGGAGTGTACTCCACGATTAGGTAGCGTCCCCTGGTAGAAAAAGCGACCTCAGGTTCCAGTTCCTTGACTCAGGAAACCCCTGTATAGTGAGTTTCGTTCAAATCGAACAATGTTTGACCATAATTAAGCCTATGTTGATATCCTTCTTACGTGTAGGTTGAAAATTTCATATATCTGCGGGCCTTGACACTCTAAACAAATGAATCGTCCACGATGGACTTACAAAATCAAGCGATCGCGATGCTTTTATTTCCAAGGTAGGCTATGAGGTATGATGACAAAAATAGCCAAAGCCAGCTGTAATTGATTTAACATTGAAATATATTACTGAAACTGATGCTTCGAAATCGCAAAAAAATACACGTTTTCTGCCCGTTTTTCACTCATAACTCACGAACGAAAGCGAAAATTAAAATTCCGGCTTCGAGGTGCACATTCTGACCCTTTAGTCCGCCTATGTATAAAATTTCAGATCTCTGCGTTGAGTAGATTTCGCTGGGCATCGCGGACAGACAGACAGACGGAGGACAGACACTTCCTTTTATTAATATAGATAATATATAAGATAGATAACTATTTCAGCTTTGAGAATTTGGTCCATAAACTAGAGAGTTTTTGACAAAGCACATATTTAGTTTCGCTCAAACCATTACGTCTGCTATTCCTTATTATAGTGAAAGATTTTTCAGTTTAGTTCGTTATTTGCCTTTTTTTTTATTTAGAGAAGTAATACAACCCGTGTTTCACTTCAGGGTATACCACGGGATATTTATTAATTATTTACAAAACACATAAATCTTTAAAACTTGTCAGTCTTTGAGATAATCAAAAATGGTATTCACGAAGCTGGTAATTTTCTATAATTTCAAGAGAGAGATAAATTTCTTTACAAGTAGATCAAAATTCAGTATTTTCAGCAAATGTTTTCTGCTATGTTCATCTGTTTTCATACGTGATTTGTTACGTGATTTTTGTTGCCAACCAAATGAGCGTGAATTCTGTTACATACGAAATTACCAAAAAGTTTTTTTGATTACTAATCTAAGCACAAGCGATCTGAAATCATTTTCGATTTGAAAATTACGATTCAGACTAACATAACACGTCGTACGTTGTTCGTTCTTGCTAGCGCTCGTTTTGTCAACTTCTTGCTTGGCTGTTAAGTTGTATGTAACGGCCTTACATAGTAAGTAATCATTACTACTGTAAAACTAGGACATTGTGCCTGAGTGTGAATGAAATTCTAAAACTGCAATTTCTCGAAACTACTTATCCTTAAAGTTTGAAGATGCAATAATTCTCAATGAGATTGTACGACCCGGGAGCACATTTACAGAGCTTAAACCACAAAGTTCCCCTGAAGTGCATTATTACAGAGTATTAGAGTTCCAGGTACTGAATCACGACGGCTGTCTGGATCCGTTTATGACGCCTCACCAGCTGACTGTCGCTCTAAATTTAAACGGCATCGCCACAGCAGCGTCGGCGTAGGTGTCCACACGATTCAAAATACTTTCACTTCGCCATTTCAACTTGCATTAGAACGATGACAAATACTGTGCACGCATAGGGTTTTAACAAGTGTAACTGCTTTGCTTTCAGGGTTTTAAAACATTCTGTGTAGTCCAGGCAACGAAGGAAAATTAGGTGGAAAAAATCATGTAGTTTTGAAATTTAGCTGAGTTGTCGGAGGGAATTTCCTGAACAACGTACTAAAAGTCCCGTGGGTGGGGGGTGAGCGGGGGCAGGAGGGCCCATAGAAGGTCCCTTTTACTATATACAAAATTCAAGCTGGTATAATTTCCTACAAGTTCGATCTTGTACATTTTTTCTGTTCCCAATAGCTTTCGAGGTATCCACCAGATTAAATAGCAAATTTTCTAAGAAAGAAAAGCTCTTTCGCATCACGCTTTTCGACACACTTTGCTTCCTAGCGCTTCAGCCCTTAGGTATACAGCAATACCATTATAAAAGAAATTGTAGGTCAATAAATTCCCTTTAAAATGAGTAGTGAGTTATTTTGTAAGTTTCGGACAAATTTCAAGATTTCGAAAGAAAACCGTCGTTGCACTTTCTCTTTGTTTAGGGATTATAATTAGGTCCCACCTTGTATATAAGCTCTATATTGTATATTTACATCGTTACACATGAGGAGAAATACTAAACAGCCATTAAAGTTGCATTTATTAAAAATCCTATCACGATACAAGCACAGTACATGTAATGGAAAATACAGTATGGTCCAGGCAACAAAGGAAAAAATAGAGAAAAATATGTAGCCTGGTTATGAAATTTCGCAGAAATGTGGGGGAAAGTGTTCTAAACAACATACTAAAAATTCCCGTGGATGGGGGTGGGGTACGTTTAAATATAGTTTTCCTCAGTTTTCCCTAAATGTCTAAAATACTATATGCACAAAGTTAAACTACATAACATTTCCTACAAAATTGAACCGAATCATATTTCCGTAGGATTAATAGTTAAGGAAATAGAAGGTGATGAAATATGCCGTGATCTCACAGCGGGCAGAATATTGCAAAGTAATAAAATAATTATTATTTACAAAATCCGTTACATTTTATTCATGGAATAGTCTTAATAAATCCTAGTCGAGATTACGAGTTTCGTCGGATAAATTTGCTCGAACTTCTTTCTCGCAAGTATATCGATAACCTCGTAATCTCTTGTGGAATTACCTATGGTAAAACACTGGAGTGAATTTAAATTGAAGGGACTCTGCTGCATTTGTTGTGTCTTTATATTTCAGTAGCGTCTTTCTTTGCCTTTTTCTGTGGAAGTTGGGCATCTTGAGAAATTTACACTGATTGAAACCATAGTTACAGAATTTTTTACTGTAATCATTTTATGTTTTTTTCGACCATGGTTATTGCTTTACCCAAAGCAATAACCCATTTTATTATTTGTCAAAAATGAAATTCCTCTAAATGTACTACAGACTTCCATTATGATGTATCGTAGACCCACACCTTTCGTCAATCTTGAATGTTGTTACTTTCATCCTACCAGTTTTGGCTAATTTTAAACGACTTACAAATATTGGTTAACTGTTGCGCATATATTATACACTCAAATACAACGAACCTGTCCCTCTACCCTCTCTCGGAAAATAAGCATATCAAATGAAACCTCCGCTTGGAGGCCCCTTCGCCCCACCTGGGAATCATAGGGTACCAGATACAGATACAAATACAACGAAAGTTAATACTGAACAATTACGACGCTTTTCACTTTCTTAACCATTTATAGCAATTCTTTTAATTGCGTGAATAGGCCTACAAGGGATTTTTAATCGACAAAATTTTTATTGTTATCAGCGCAAAATGGGATACAATTGCCATTGTTTTACATGGAATAAAACTGCAAAAGTAAAATACAACTATTTCCGTTGTCATATACACATAGGCCTACGTGCAGAAATCACGCTTGGGTTTAAATAATTGCGACAGTATAGGCCTTAGCAACGATTGTAAGCTTACAGGCTATCAAGCCTATCTGTAATATTCGGATATCAAGGATTTTATTTCAGAATATAGAGATTGTGTTGTAAATTTACTACCTTTGCCCAATTATTTTAGTCGCGCACATAATGAACTCTCCGAAAAGTTTGTAATTTAGTCGTTTCCTTCTTAGATCACAACTGATTTCAGTATCAGGGATATTTCTTCCACTTTACGAGGCTAATGTCTAAAACTCTAAAGAATGTTTACATGTACAGGTGTCCACATTCTGGAAAGTCAGGGAAATTGAAATCGGTCAGGGAAGGTCAGGGAATTTCGTAAAGTAAAGGAAAAAGTCAGGGAATTTCTAAAAAATATATGGAATAGTCATGGAAAATAACTAGCCTCAGTTATCGAAATGTGAGAGGCTCCAGACTGTGAAAGCAATTTTCTTTTCAGTACTTGAGCTAAACTTTTCTTGTTTTTTATGGGGATGAAAGAAGCTGTTTTTTTGTTTGTTTTGTTTATAAAGAACCTTGAAAAATTAATTCTTGTAGTCGGGGAAATGTAATGAACAACAAGTAGTGTATCTATTATTTCAAATAAGTATTGCTTTTATAAGTAACATATTTTAATTATTTTGACAATTAAATATAACCTTTTCCATAAATTACGTAAAATTTATATGAAGCCTTATTTTAATTCATTTTTTTCTGAACTCGAAGAAAACTATTTCGTAATTTGGATTTATTTAGTGAATTTAGAGTGAATTAAGATCTATCATACAGAAATATGCTCATTTAGCGTACGTAATACGTTAAGGTTGCATAATGCTTTTGTTGGAATAAAATTGTTATTTATGATACTAGTTTCTAAAGTGTAGTTTAAAAATAGTATATTATGCAACCGGCTTATAATGGCTTTTATTAACATACGAGTGTGTTTATGAAACGAGCAACGCGAGTTTCATAATTTTCATTCGAGTATCTTAATTAACGTTATAGGCAAGTTGCATACTACTGTTTCTGTTCGACCACATTTAGTCTAAATTTGAGAATTTGGATTCATTCAGACAGTCATACTTCAGCGCGCCATGACCTTCGCACCAGCTGGTTGTAGTTCTTGTCTTCTGTGACAGAAGGCAGCTCACGTCGTCGGTCAAGTAGAAGCTTCCTTATCGTCGTTTTCATCAAACCAACGGATTTTGACACCTCGAAATTAATTCATTTTAGTATGATATTAAAATTAACACGAACATAATTAATTTTATTTTAAAAACAGGCAATTTATTATGCAGATTTCAGCTATTACCCACAAGCTTTCAATATCGTTCCGTGTTCGATAATAATCGATACCACAATAAAAAAAGTGTCGAAATGAGTGTCATTCATTATGTCACAGTTAAGTCACACGTAATAAGCTTATAATAGAATGGTCGAGCAAAGAATAATTTGAAGCGAAACGAAGTCGAACTTCTTAAATACACAAGTTAAACAAACTCAGTTTAGGAATATACATTTTTCTATGTTAGCACTAAATTTACGCTAAAATAGTGAGGTTATAACGATTTTGTAGCTGTATTGAAATTGCGATCGTCAATTCCATTAAGTTACAAGGAAACGATTTCATTGGCCCTCTGAGCATGTGATCAATTGCATTTATTTTTCGGCGCGTAAAATCAACAATATGTAAAAAGATAGATTTATTTCTTGAGGCACTTGCATTTTAAAGCCTCGCTTTAGTCACTAATAGCAATTGGCCAAATTACAACATTATGATCTATCGTAGAAATAAATAACCTTTATTGGGACTATTATAAGTGAATGTAAAAAAAAAGTTCTATAAGTCTCAGGTTTGGACAACCCTGTTAAACCGGAATAGGGCCAAGGATAGGACGCAAACACGTAGCTGTACCCCGTCCAAAATGGATAGTCTCCAAACCTGTGAGTCGGATGCCGCACATTCTTTATTCTGTTGCAAAATTAACGCAATTCTGGCCGTGCGCGCACACCTTCCATTTTACGCTTCCTTCTTCGCTTCAGAATTCACGGATGTGTTTTAATTGATGCACTACCTCCTGGAATGACGTCTGCTGGCTCGTTTCACGCCTCGAAAATGAGAAGTTCAGGAAACCGTGCCTAATCTCTGATATTTCAGAGAGAAATTTAGCCACTTGAAGTTGCAAATTTAGCAGCACTCTCTACTTGTACGAAAGATAGGAGCCTGATTTTACGGTGAAATAAAATGGATGGTTTCTGTGTTAACTTCCTTCTATTTCGGTGGATTTTTCGCAAAAATATTTGTTGAATAGATTACTTATTACTAGACCTGGGATTTTAAGGTAAATGCCCATTTTGTTCCTTATGAAATAACATGAAAATTTTTAAATATGTTGACGTTTCATGATAAATCACTTACATTTATAGAGTTTTATAGTGCCCTAAAATGCCTATTTGGACCTTAAGAGCCTATTTTACAGTTTTAGTGCCTAAAATGCCTATTTTGTACATTTAAAATAAAATAGAAGTTCTTTAATTTTACAATCTTATAAAGGACATCCCTCAATGAAAAGCAGAACAGCAGAGGTGCGTTTTTCACAGAAACTTATTATTCCAAACAATTGTCGCTAAAGGAATGTTGACTGACGGGGGAGGGGGAGGATTAGGGAGGAAGGACTACTATGTCAAGTCACCAGTGAATATACAGTAGTTTGTGATGCCTAATTTTGCAGTTAATTCTGTTAAGAACAGGTATACCACGTTTCTTGCAGGAAAAAAGACCATGTTACAGTTTAAGCGTATATTGTAATATTTTAAAGTGTGTTTTCTATCTATTTACACATTTTTAAAGCATATTTTAAGTGCCTATTTTCTCTTTTAAAAGCCTATTTACTTGTTTTAAAAGCCTATTTTAGGTGCCTAAACCAATTTTTTTAGAGCCTAAAATCCCAGGTCTACTTATTACATTTGTCATTTGCTTTTATTTACGTTAATACTCAAATATCGCGGGTAGAAATACCACTAAAATTATTATGAAATATTACGCAGTGAAAATAAACGTTTTTTTTTTTCAGGATTGAAAGTAAAAATAATTAATTATTGTATGCCTTGTTTTACCCGTCTAAACGATGTTTGATTTCGACCACTCTGCAATCCAACACTCAAACCATCAACGTTATGCTATCTGCCAATTGCATAACGCCAAGACGGAGTGACCGACAGACGTGAATACAAATAAATTTATGGCCTGCAGTTACTGATTTTTCAGTAGTCTGAAAAACCAGCACACAGGACTTTAGTTAGCAGAGATTAATCATAAAATAAAAAAGTTCAGATTTTCCCACTACATGATCAATATAATTAATTCTCAGGACTAATTATACATAAAATTGAAGCATGTATTGACACACAGAAGATTAATTTTGCTACTGGAAATTAACGAAAGAATTTATTTACCAATCAATAGAATACCGCCACGAGAAACGAAATTAATCATGGCAATTAATACCGAGTATAACTATTTAGAGATTATCCACTCCAGAATTCCGATTTGATATTTATCTGGCACAGCAGAGATTTATTTAAACACTGTCGTCTACACAATAATGCCGGTTGTCGACCAAGAGCTAAGCTAAGTTAGTTTAGCTTAGTTCCCATACAGTGAGGGATTTCATATGTAGTTGTGCCGGATTTCATATGTAGTTTTGTCGGCACAGCTACATATGAAATCCCGCACTGTATGTGAGCTAAGCTAAACTAACTTAGCTTAGCTCTTGATCGACAACCGGCATAAAGCATTTAATCCATTATAGTATAATTATGTAGTACACTATAGTACAATGAAGGACATGCCTTGCTTATGATGAGGATTTTTTTTTTTAATTCTTGGATCATTATTATTTGTGATATTTCAATTTCTTTTTAACCCAAGTTTTGTTGTTCGTATCACTTTGTCTAGGCCTATGTAACGGCCTCTAATGAGGGAAGTTTTTGCTAGTAAGAGAGCCATTTGCAAACCAAATTCCGTGACATATGGAACCCGTTGAATACCGTAAACCAATAATTTCTGAGGATCATCGTTATCTATAATCTCATGGCAGTCATAGAGACAATAGAAAAGCTACCAAGAGTTTGAAAAAAGAAATGGCTAACCCTAACAATTACAATCCTTATTCATATTTCCGTACACTTTTGTCCTGGAGGGAGAGTATTTCGCTCTTATTCACACATTTCGTGATAATTAAAGAAATTTTGCGATTATTTCCTGGGTATAATTTCCTTAGTAGTGAGCTGTCTTGAAAGGTCTCTCACTTATCGCTATTAAAAAAAAAGTCTCTAACAATAGAAAATTACTCCAATTACTCCGCTTCCACTTTGGTGTATTCAGAGTATGAAACTCGAAAGAAGATATACGAAAGTTTGAATTGGACAAGTGTAACTCGTTTTTATTCCATAACTGCAACGTCGGTCATGATAATTATCATAATGATAGTATATAATAATATAATAATACTATGAATAATATTAACGTAAATGATAATGATAATATTAATAATAAGAATACAGTTAATGGGCTACGGGTTATTAGGCTCCACACATAGTTGTTCCACATAAAAATACCGTAACAATAGATATTAATTGCCTTTTAGTAGCAACAGTAGCACCAATTAAATTACATTAATATTGTACTATTATAGATGCCGTCGTCTTAATTCATCCTGACTCAATCTGCTTTCTCTTATCCCAATAAATTCTGCATGTTTTTATATTTTTTCTTCTTAGCAACTTGCCCTAATCACTTTGTTTTAGCATCGGGAAAACTTTATTTGATTATTCTTAAGAATTCAAAAAGCAACAAATTATTATGTTAAATAATTGTATATTGTGTGCTACAGAAAAGGGATAGACCGTAGGGAAGTTCATGTATTGCGCCGCAGTCCACATGGTCGAGATTTTATTAAGCTGTTGGTGAGATCGTTGAGAATTTTCGGTTAGCCTGGAAACATCCTGATCTGAAGGAACTTCAAGAGTATCTGAGGTCTGGAGCAAAAATTACTGACGTTCCATAAAAAAAGTGTGTGTTATTCGCATACATTATATTGGTTACATAAAAACTACGTTCCGAAAAAAAATTAAAGAACTAACACCTTGAGCGAAAGAGCTTTTACATAAACATGGTACTTTAATTGGAGCAGTAACAAATCATTCAATTAAGAACGGTCTCTCCTTTTCAGCGACCACCTTCCGAGTCAATTTGCTAACGCAGATGATCGCTTTGTACTGTGATGTAGTAGTTCCAGTTAAAAAAACTTTGCTTCTCTTTCGTTTTATGTTTCTCTTGAATAATTTTATAAATTTGTAAAGGCCACTTATTCTGTTCCCCATTAATTTTCTGAATTCTGTTTACACTCAAATGCCTTAACCCGAAGCTTCTAACGAAGCCATAAGTACCTGAATACACTTTCCAAAAATTAATTATTTCCTAAAAAATAATTTTCGGTATTGGGTATCTCTTCTGGATCTATTATTATGCAATTGCTAGACAACGCGAGTGTAAAATTTCAGCCAGTTCCTTAATTTTAATCAATATTCTAAGGATAAATTCTTGGTCCAAACGTTTTATGACTGGAAAGAGATCCGGAGATTACATCTTAATGGTTTATATATTATATTATTCAAAATAAGTGGCAGAAATTTAACCAGAACAATCAGGATGTGGTTTGAGTGTATGATGTAAGAGTTACTTGCGGAGAGGAACGTCAAACTCAACCTAAAAGGAAAAGTGCATCTCTGAATAAGCCCAATTTTACAGTCCGATCAACACATGGAGATAGTCTTATAGACTACCAGTAGGATAACTCATCTACGACAAACTTCACATTGTGGAAGAATGGTAAAAAATGTTTATATTTAGGACACTTGAAGGTTTCCCTGCGTTGGTTATATATGTAAGTTTCCGAGAAACTACCGTACGTGTTTATATTTGTTAATATCTGTAATTTTATTTTCGGATGTATTAAGATTTCCATTCGGGAGGGTGGATTCGGGAAATTTTCTGTTTACAATAACGGTCCTTCGGGTTTGTAAATTCTTGATTATGACAGGGAATCACTTATTCAGTAACGAAACCGAATGTGGGCAGCTGAAATGTGCTTGAATTATTCGATTATAAACGTAATATAAATGTAGTTTTTGGAATCTAGGGGTAAGCACTTCAACCTGCTTATTGTATAAATCCACCTATAATAATGTTGAATACAGTCATGGACTAATTCAGCCCGAACTTGGACTTTAATATTACATAATTATTTTCTAAATATTCATGGGTCTATATTTTTGTTCAGCCCTGCCCTAAACCTTTTAGCTGCTTTAAATCTGTCATCAAGAGAAATGGTATGATTCAAAAGCTTCTGATGTCAGTCCAACTATGCACTTAGTACATATCTGACAAACATTTATGTCATTTTGACAGTGACTTCTCTGAAGCCCATATTGTTGATCCTGATATTGTCTAAGAGCTTTACAATTCTTTCCAAAATTATAGGTCTTTACATGTCTTATTTGAATGATATTCAAAGGATCATTAATTTTTAAGGTCAAGAAATCAGATTAAGAACAGTGATCAATAATTTCAAGGTAATAATTAAGTCTGGAGTTAAAGCAGACATATGGAAGTGAGAGTGACCGAGTGTGAACTTGAGTTCAGTCTTGACATTACTTAAATAAGTGAACCTCGTTTGGCGAGTATTTATGGGTCTGCACACGTTATAATTAATATGAATAAAATTTATTACGCGTTCTCTGAATTTTATGAAGAATAAACTTGTAAACTAGCATAAAACTTGTGGCGTTTACAATTTTTTTTTGTGTGTGGAGAAATTGAGATTTTGCTTAACTGATATTTACTTTATTAAAACTAGCCAATATTTTATACAGTTTTTATGTTTTATCCACACAGGGGATATTCTATATTCCAGAAATATGTAACTATCTTTGTACTCTTAAGTACACACCTTATACGTTACTATATGCTTTTATTAGTAAAAAAAAAATTATGACCAGTTATTTCAGTCTGTAACTAGTTCGTGCAGAATGTTTAAGATAATCCTGTGGTTCTCCCAAATGAGGAGGGTTCAGAGTTACAGGGAGCGAAGTCCATTTTTTGCTCATTTTGAACTTACACTGCCATATTAGAGTATAAATATTATATTTTATGTGAAATGGCGAATCAAGTCCATAATTTTATTTTTAGCCACAAGGTGACAACAAGAAGTCATTGGAAGTCATTGTTAATTAATTGCAGCTAATCAGCTTTGAGATCTTTTTCTCATAAATAAATCTCATGGACTTTAACACCGAACCCTTGGTATAATTTCCGAAATTGTTATAGGCCTAACTTATTTCTGATAATATATATAGAACTGACTATCTTAATGGTCAGTTCTTGAACGGTATTTTCGGAATGGTTTTTAAAGATTGTTTTAAAACCGAAGAAAGAAGGGCTGTAATAGTCAGTGGTATGGTACATATTTTTTTAAATTATGCCAAGTTTTCTTCGTCTCCACTCTTACAGAAAATCTTTCACTACACTGGTGTTCTCGCCCATTTCCCAATATTCATTCTTTACCTCCCTGCTATTCCAGTAAATCTTAATATTTAGTTGTATAAGACAGCCCCGTCCAGGAATAATTTGGCTCATTTCTGGAAGTATTAATTAATAGTTAATAGGCTGTCCACTCACACAGTCGCACAGCGATAGTTTGTGGCACGTATCGTACCATGCAAGCCAAAATAATATTTTTAATATTTTTAATTTTTGTCTGTATGATGGTGATTTATTTTCCTAACAGTGCTCGATGATTATTTTAATGTCGTTATTTTCCTTTTTTGCTGCTGATCCTTCTCTGAAAAGGAGTTATTCGGAAAAAAACAAATTAAGTAAAAACGGGCGTTAAGACAAAATCATTTTTCGTAAATTTTCAACTGGGAAAATAAGTTCTAAAAATTAATCGTGAAAATATCTGCACGCGGGCGCTGATCGATGCGTGTGCACGAAAAACGTTACTTATTACAAGAAAAAGAAACAGATTGTATAGATAGCCTTCCTTTAAACGCGCCACATTAAGTCGAAAAAGAAAGAATCCCGCTAAAGAAAGAACTCTGATCGGCTTTTTTACATTAATACCCAATCATAACCCGAAATTGGGGTTGCCATACCCCCGACACAAAAATTCTGGACATTTTCATGTGACAACTTTTTAGATCTCTGTCTGAAAACATTTTTTATGAAATTTTAATTATCTAATAAAAATATAAGCCTTTTCAATCAGCAAACATCCATATTGACTCATTCTGAGTCTCAAATGATGAAAGGATCAATCAAAATCAAGAGAGCACATTCAACACTGGGAACAAAACTAAAAACGGGAAGATTGACTGATAGTGTCAGTGTCATAGACTTCGATATCTATCATTTTTCATTTTCTTGCAACTTGAGAAGCAGGTTTACAAACTATGCTTAGCACATCAGAGATTAGAAGAACTTCCTGCATTGTTAGGAGAATAGGCTATTATGTATTATTTTTCACTAACACTAAGAAAATTCAGGACATTGTAACAAATATAAAAATTAACACAGCCACGCAAGACATCTTTCTTGAAGCTAAAATTCAGAAAAATCCCGCTTTTTCAGGACGTATGACAACTCTGGCCGAAATTTATTTGATAAACAATTTATTGCGATGGCTGTGCACTACAACACCATTTTGCTTTTGAGCTGCATTGCTGGAGTTAGAGTTAAAAAGATATTACCTGAGAAACGTCCTCATTAGCTGGTCGGCCCTTAGGTTCCAAGACTAGACTGCTCACCTGCTACCTCTGTAAATCAATTCCTGTGGGGTTTCCTTCTACAGCATGAAAAGAGGAACTGAAGCTGTAAAACGCTCGAAAGGAACATTTGAAATAACACGCACAAGTGTGTATTTCGTAGATTTTTCTTGTAGTTCAATATATTATACTAAGTACTAAAGTTCTTGAAGTGTAGACCTACTATGTGGATAAAAAACTTCACATTTTACATAAAGCGTTACTCTATTAGTCTTAAATTTTTGCTTTTAACAATTGTTTGAAGTGATGCATTTATATATCAGTAGCAGTGAAAATGTTAAAAATTCCAAAAGGATTTATTTACAACTGAAGTTCAAACAAAATTGCTTAAGCCATTTTCGAGAAAATAGAGAAAAAATGAACCTCTTTTTTAGAGGAAGAGGATGGAAACAGATAGCTTCATATAATATCCTCAGGAGATGACCATGAAATAAATACGGAATTTATTTCTCGTGAGATTTCTCCCTTTGACCTATCCATGCTGTAAACCGG